>JADMLD010000405.1:0-1314232 GCA_017589585.1 Phylloscopus whistleri | reverse complement strand
CTGTGGAGTGCACAGGGTGGGGAGTGCTGGGTCAGGCTGGGACAGGTCCCTCTGTCTTTCCTTAACCAAAATAGCCAAGTTTGACCTGGCCTGGGCTCTTTGGAGATGAGGCTTGGTGTTATTCCTGGCTTGTCCCTGAGCCAGCCGTGGGGATGAGCAGGGCAGCTTTGGATAAAGGCACTGGTGCAGGGAGGGAGCTGCTCTGACCCTGGGGCAAATCCACCCTGGGCTGCTTTTAACCTTCCTGTGACACTGGGGGACAGGGAATGCTGTGCTGGGACAGCAGCCTGGGAGCTGGAGGGACCCCGGGGCAGCCTCAGTGGTGAGAGCTGTGAGAGAAACCCCAGCCCCAGGGGCATCCCCTCCTCACCAGCCTGGCCCCCTCGTCCCTGGGGCTGTGCTGAGCTCGGTGTCACTTGTCCCCACTGCCCTGTCCCTGCACGTGGCCTGTGCTCTCCCTGCTCACCTCCTGCACTCGTGCTGGCCCAAAAAAGCAGCAAGTCCTGCTTCTTTTTTTGGAGAAGGCAAAGATGGCAACTCTCAGCACATCCCTTGCTCGAGTCCCTGACCCAGAGCTCCACCCCAGCTGCTCCCCTGTCTCCTGGCAGGAACAGGTTGCTCCATCTCAATCCCTGCTTGGCTTATGGTGAAGCTGGTGATGGGCCAGGCACTGTCACCCTTCCTTCTGCTCCCATAAGCCTCCAAAGACAGCAAGTGACACTCGTGGCCCCTGTTCTTGCTTAAATTCCAAAGCACTAGGAGCACTTTAAGTTTTACTTTCGAGGGAAAGGAGTGTAGTGCAACAAAAAAAAAAAAAAATTAAAAAAACCTACAAAATCCAAGGGCTACAGGCTCATTGTTCCTCTTGCACACTGAAGCACACACCCACACTACGATCTTCCTGGATTATTTGGGATGGCAGGTCAGGGCAGTGAGCTGATGGACCCCTGAGGGATTGGCCAAGCGTTTGTTTGGCTTTTACTCCTTTGGATTCCCAACCGACCGCTCCTCCCGGGGCCGGTCCCGTCTTTTACTGAAGTAATTTATAGCTGAGAAGTTACAAGGACTTTTTTAATGCATAGTTGCCTTTCATTCAATTTTCTTTTGGGATTTTTTTTTTGTTTGTTTTATTTTGTTTTGGGGGTTTTTTTTGGTATGGTTTAACAGTGTTCTGGCTTTGCAGGCGGGCAGCAGCTGCTGCCCCGGGAGCTGTGGCCAATGAATGTACCTATTTGTTCTTCACTAAACTGTAACCAAGCACTACTCTGTTGAAATAAATTAAAATAAATAAATAAATAAATGAAAAGGACTTTCTGTGCTGGGATGGCTCCCAGGGTGACCCAGCCAGCTTCAGGTGTGGCCCTGTGGTCCCCTGTGCCCTGCCAGGACCTGGCACATCCGATTGCTCTGCTGCCACAGGGCTGGGAGCTCTGGGATGGGATCTGAGGGCTGAGCTGGGGGTGGCACAGGGGGTTTATCCTCTGCTGTTTCTCTGGTTGCAGCCCCGAGGGAACAGCTGGAGCTGTGTCAGGGAGGGTCAGGTTGGATTTCAGGGAAAGATTCCTCCCCCAGAGGGTGCTGGCACTGCCCAGGCTCCCAGGGAACATTCCCGAGGCTGCCAGAGCTCCAGGAGCCTTTGGACAGCACTGCCAGGGATGCCCAGGCTGGGATTGTTGGGGATTCTGTGCAGGGACAGGAGTTGGACTCCATGTGGAGCCCTCCCAGCTGAGGGAGGCTGTGCCATGATCCTGTCTCCATCCTGTGAGGTGCAGTGAGCTCAAAGCACCTCCAGGCCTGCTCAGAGACACTTCTGGCCAGGGGCTGTGCTTTGTCCTCTCCCAGGACTGGCTCCCCCAGCCCCAGCAGCCCAGAGCTGCTGAAAGCCCAACCTCCACACCTGGAGCTCCCTTTGTTCCTTTCCCAGGTTTGTCCACATCCACTGCTGCCTTGAGCCCAAGAGCAGCAGCTCTGCTGGAGCACACGCTGCCTCTTCCTGCCCTCCCCACATTTTAGGGTGGCAAGCAGAGGGGTCTCCAAGCCTGGGGGGTGTTTTCCAGCAGCACTGCCCACACCCAAGCCTGTCCCTTGTCCCTGCTGGGTGCTGGACGGTGCAATCAGGGCTGGCTGCATCCCCGTGGGGCAGCAGAACAGGGGATCTCACCCTCATGTGGGGGATCCTGGGTTGTGCCCAGCCCGGAGGGACCCTCTGCCCTCTCCCAGCAGCTCTGCCCCTCGGAGCAGCAGAATTCCCCTGCACCTCGCTCTGTGCCCCCTCCCAGCCCGGCACATCCCTTCCCATTTTAGCCCTGCATCCCAACGAGGCCGAACCCCCTGCAGGGGCCGGGCGGGGCAGCGGGGCCGGGATTGGGGCCCCGGCAGCGGCTGCTGCCCCACGGACACTCCGGCACAGCCCAGCCCGCCTCTGCTGTTCCTGAGCCCCACGGACACTCCGGCACAGCCCAGCCCGCTTCTTCTGCTGTTCCTGAGCGAGGAATGGCAGCCTCCAGGGGAAGAGGTGGGGTTCCTCCAGCACGATCCTCCTTTGCTGCATCTTCCCAGCCTCCAGCGGGTGCAAGGAGCACCAGGAACTGCCTGTTCCCACCAGAAGAAGAGGAATTCTGTCACCTCGGGACAGCAGCAGCTCCTACAATCCCTTGAAGTTGTTTTTTTATGCAGCAGGAAGTTGGTGTAGGCACACTGGGAGTGAGGTTGGAATGATGGAGCAGACAAGGAATTTCCCCCAAATTTATTCAGTGGCACAGTTCTTGCCCTGCCTCCAGCTTCCAAGGCAAGGCCGTGGGTCTGATCCATCCAAATAGCACAGCAATATTTCAAAGAGTTATTCCAAATGATCTTCCAATATATAAAATAAAATTTACATATAGTCCCCACTTTTATACAAAAAAATAGCTTTTTTTTTTTTTCCCCTTGTACAAAACATCTCCTCAGCAGGTTACAGACAATCATGGCACAGGAGGCCCAGCAAGTGGTTTCCATGGTTTAAGTCAGAGTGGTGGAATGATTGGTGTTTGCCCTCAAATCTCTCTCTCTGCACTGAATTCACTGCATGTCTTGTAAGATATTCCTGAAGTTCTCCAGTTCTTTCACGCTGGTTGAAACCCTGTGTGCAAGGAAAGCAAGAGGGAATGGTTACAGCAACATTCATGTGGTGAATTATTTAAAATCTGGGAGAAAGGGGCTGCATCAAGCAAAGCTTCAGGCAGCTCTTGGGAAGAGAATTTGGAATTCCAGCTAAATTAGGTTGAGGTTACAGCCAGGCCCTTCACTAATTCCCCTGCCTCTTTTTAAGGCAAACACTGGGAATCACACTGGGAATCTCAGCATCACAAAGAGCTCATGTATAACCAGAGTGTCCTGAAATCCCCTCCTAGAGACCTTGTTATCCTCCTTTTCTGACTAAACTCCTCACCCAGAGAGGCTGGGCTGCTGGATTCCTGTTAAATGCCATCATGATCTGGGAATGAACTGGTGGAGAGGCCTAAGGAAAGCAGCTCTTGCCTGGGACAAGGTACTGCAAGGACAGAGTCACACAATCCCTTAAAATGATGCAATTCTTTGTGTCTTAGCATAAGTGCTTCCTTGAATTCCTTACAGAAATACAGAGCATAAAGAATATTTTAATTCATTCCAACTGCTGTACTCCATAGCAGTACCTGGTATCAGACTGTGACAGAGCAAGAGTCCCCACCAGAACTGCTGAGAACTGACTGAAATTAGAGCTGTAAGTGGCTGTAACACAGCAAAAGGAGAGGGGAAAGTCTCCAGCTCACCTTCCAAAGGCATTAAACAAGGCCACAATTTCTTGTCTGGTCAGCTGGAATCCATAGGAAGGGCCACTCTCAGGGATCTTTTCGATGAGGTTCTCTGAGAAGAGGATCTTCAGTGCTGTGCCCAAGCCCTGGGTCTGTGCAGGGATCAAAGAACAGCAGCATTCAAACCTCCCTCCACCTGGGCAACATCACCTAAACAGGGCAAGAGGATTTCACTTCCCCCAGGCTCTGCACCCCCTCCCCTCTCCTGGGTTATCCCAGTTTCCCAGGCTGAGCAAGCTGGGATCAGCTGCTCCCTGGAGGGAATCAGCAGCCCTGAGCTGTGTCCAGGAGCTCACTGGTATCCAAGGAGCAGCACCAGAGCTCCCAGACACTGCTGGCAAACCTCACCTGCAACTTCCCCCACAGCCGACACTTGAAGCAGCCAACACAGTCCATGATCCTGGAAATGTTCTTAAAGTGCAGCCTGAATTCCTCCTGGGGGAAAAGAGATTCCTGTTGGGCATGGTTATGCACTAATTAGGGCTCCTTCCATCTGAATGAATCCTGGAATTCAGTGGGACTGAGGTAGGGAAAAGCCTCCTGCAGTGGGTTCTTTGGCAGAAATTACCTTCAGTTTAGCAGCTTCCTTCTTGTTCCCTGCAAAGAAGGAGTTCTCATCGAAATGCAGAGGGAAGGACCTGCAAGGGAATGATCAGAGTTTCATTTCTGCCCTGGCTGCACTCAGGGGTGGGCATAAACAGAGCTGGGAGCCACTGGACATCTCCAGAGGTGTTTTAATCTGACATCCAATCCCAAGGAATGGAAATGAGATGATTTAAGGTCTCTTCCAACCCAAACCACCCTGGGGTTGTGTTTTCTCTTCCACTTTGAGCTGGCATCTCACCTTGGAGACACTTTCAGCAATTGCTCAATGGTTTTTAAGCCATTTCAGTCTGTTTTCTGACAGACAGAAGCACGGGAGGGCGACAAGATAAATCAAACAGGGATCACTTTAGGAGACACCCTTTTCTGTCTGGTTCCATTCCTTTTCCTCCAAAACTCCATCCAACAGCCCAAACCTCTGTTACCAAGCTATTTAGGATGTTTTTCTAGTTGCAAACACGAAGCCAGGCCTGGGATCCCACAGATGACTCACACAGGTAGCCAATTTTAGGCCTGACACGTAGGCAGTTATTAAATCCAATCCTGCCAAATCCAAAAGGCAGCCGAGGCTATTAAACTGTGGGACTAATTAAACCGTGAGACTAATTACCCAAATTCTGCCAATTTGCATGCAGATATTAATGTGTTCCCAGCAAAACCACACTGCTGGTACCAAGTCCTTGCTCATTGCAAGGGGGGCTGGACTGGATGACCTTTAAAAGGTCTTTTCCAACCCAAACCATTCCACGTTTCTCTGCTTCTACTGCACAAATCACTCCAGAAAAGGACCCAGAACCTGCCTTTCTAGGAGCTTTACACATGTCAGGTTAGGCACACTCAGAGCTGGTGCCAGAGCCACTGTCCCCAGGTGACTGAGTGCAATTACTTGGCCAGATGGAGAATTTCCAGCAGCAGGTGTTTCATTTCTGCATCCTGGCTCTTATTCCCCGTGTACAGCTGGAAACCCGGGCGCTCAAAGAAGGGCAGCACTTTGGAGAGGGCCCTCAGCTCAATCAGGTACAGAAAATAGAGGTTCTTCAGTCTTCTGGGCCCTTCCCCACTGGTGAGGACTTCATCAAACCTCTGCTGGAACTCGGTGACGTTGGGGCCCCATTTCTTCTCCGACCAGGTATCTGAGACAGACACAAACCCCAAGGCATGAGGGGGGAGGGGATTAGTTCTGGTTCATCTCTTCCCTCCAGGGAAATGCTGAAATGGGACTCCAGCCAGGGAGATGCCAGCTTCTCCAAGTCACTGACCCAAAACCACAGAGTCATTGAGGTTGGAGAAGACCTCCAAGATCAACCTGTGAGTGAGTCAACCTTTGAGTGCCACATCCAGTCATTCCTT
Organism: Phylloscopus whistleri; assembly: GCA_017589585.1. Classification (NCBI taxonomy): domain Eukaryota; kingdom Metazoa; phylum Chordata; class Aves; order Passeriformes; family Phylloscopidae; genus Phylloscopus; species Phylloscopus whistleri. The sequence continues at coordinate 1,308,446 of JADMLD010000405.1, read as the reverse complement.
GAACCTCCAGGGGTGGTGATTCCACCACTTCCCCAGGGAGCCCCTTCCAGTGCTTGACAACCCTTCCAGTGAAGAAAATTTTGCCTGAAAATTCTTCAAGGGAGGCATGACTGTAACTCAGTTCAAACCCCAGCAAACACAGAACTCCTGCAGGCTTTTTTCAGGTAATTCCTGAAACTTCCTAATGAACAGGGACACCTCAGGAGAACTCCTGATGATATGGAAAAACAAGAACAGAGCAAACTGGCCTCTATTTTCCATTTTCAAGCCCACAAAGAATATTTCTGTTGCTCATTTTACCATCTGTTTAAGATTGTTCTATAAAACACATTGTGGAAGATGTAAAAGTCATACCAAGCTGATGCTGCAGCCCCAACTCATCTCTTGGCTTTGATGTTTCTCACATTTTCCCATCTCCCAACTCCAACCTGGCCTGACTCCCACTGAGGTGAGGTCCCAAGTGGGCTGTAGACACTTAAATACAATTATTTTGTTAAATCTAAATGACTTGCCCAAATTCCAACAGCTATCACCTTCATTTTCAAGCCCAGGGTTGAAATTGGGATTCCTCAGACAGGTATGTATGGACCAAAGTATGGAAGGAAATGGAAATGGAAATGGAAATGGAAATGGGAATGGAAATGGAAATGGAAGTGCAAGTGGAAAAGGAAATGAAATGGAAATGCAAAGGAAATGGAAATGGAAATGGAAATGGAAATGAAATGGAAATGGAAAGGAAATGGAAATGGAAAAGGAAATGGAAAAGGAAATGGAAAAGGAAATGAAATGGAAATGGACATGGAAATGGAAATAGAAAAGGAAATGGAAATGGATGCTGGAAATGGATCAATGGCCTTGGAAAGCCCAGCCAAGCATTTCTCAGTCCAGGTGAGGTTGCTGCATCATAAAACCCTCGATCCACAGCTAGAAACCCATTCCAAAATAAGCTTGAAAGAAGAACAGAGGGAAAATGTGCAGGAAGTCCTGGTCCAGAGCCTGGCCCATACCCTGTCAGACCTGGAGGAACGTGGCAACTGCATCCCTAACCCTGTCACACCAGCTGGGTGCTGGAAGAGCACAAACAAGGCCTGAATCCTGCTGGAACAGGCTCCAGGCAGCATTTAGCAGAGCCATGGAAGTGTCAGCTTTGGAGTGAGGCAGGAAAGCTGGGGCAGGGAGGAGGATTTACCTTCCAGGAGGTATCTGGCACTCAGGTGGATGTTGATGCTGGCGTGCAGACCAGAGATGAGCCTGTAGAAAGCTCTTTTCTCCACACACACCCCTGCAAAGGGAAGGGCAGTTAAAGGCACTGGAAGCAGGCACTGGATTCTCAATCCTCCTGGCTGTGAGGCAGGAATCTAATCCCACTGAGAGTGGCCACTGATCCCACCCACTCCCTGGCCATTTCCTGTCCATCCCAGGAAGAGCAAGCACGCCCAGACCAAGGATTACCTTTGAGCCACTTGTAAAACGTGTGCCCTGGAAAGAAAGGAAAGCACATCAGTGAGGGTGCAGCCCAAGCCTGATGCCCTGAATCCTCCCAGGCCAGCCCCAGAGGACCCTCTGCCCACTCCAGTTTGCAGAAATGGGGAAAGGAGCATTAAAAGAGCAGGGGAAGGGTTTTCCTGCCCACCCCTGTGACTGCTGCTTCTCTAACACGGCATGGCAGCAGCTCAGAACAGCACCTGGGCTTTCCCCAAGGGGCTGGGGGGGCAGAACAGCCCAGAGCTGGGAAAAAAAAAGGATCAGGGATTGCTTTCCTCTTCAGGGCAGTGTGGGGAGAGGGATATTTTTATAAAACAAACCAACCAACCAACCAAAAAACCACAGAGTGCAACCAAGCGTGCAGAATCCCACAAGTCAGGGTTTCACTGTCCCTGCTCTGTGCATGGAAGTGCTCTGGGGATCAGGATTTGGGGATGGTTTGGAGACAAAAAGATGCTGTGGAGAATGGAGAACTCCAGGGAACAGCCTGAGGGAGTTGGGCACCCAGCTCCTACAGCTCCAGAGGCTGTTGGGATTATGAGTCTGCTCAAAGCTTTCTCAGTAATAAGCACTGAAAAAAAAAAAAAACTCAGGACAATTCCTGTTCCCAAAGGTTTCTCACACTTGAGAGACTGCCTTCAAACTGGACTTGGGATGTTAAAAAAATGCTGGTGGACTTGTTAAGCCCTTCACATGAGGATGGGCTGGGATAGGGAGCTCACAGGGATCTCCTCTTCACTCTGCTGACCAGGGACAGGACCCAGGGAAGGGCTGGAGCTGAGCCAGGCTGGATTTCAGGGAAAGGTGAAGTGCTGGGCACTGCCCAGGCTCCCCAGGGAATGGTGACATTCCTGAGGCTGCCAGAGCTCCAGGAGTGTTTGGACAGCACTGCCAGGGGTGCCCAGGTGGGATTGTTGGGGGGTCTGTGCAGGAGTGGATGATCCCTGTGATCCCACTCAGGATTTTCTGTGATGCCAAGACTCTAATTTCTGGTTTGCCTGATTAATAGTTTTGCTAACCAGGTGCATTATCTAATGGCACAGCCTGTGCCAGCAGGATAAAGACACCCCATTTATTTCTGTTATCAGCAAAAACAAACAGTGCCACTCACCTCCATCATCTCCTGGTGGAAAAAAAACACACAAGTGGTGGAAGGAGGGAGAGAAAAAGAGGATAAAAACATTACACACGACCAAAATCAAGCTCCAAAGCACAAGCACTGCTCTGCTGATCTGCTCTGACAAGAGAAGGAGCCTCTCCAGGGAGGTCTGGAAATGTTCTGAACACTGAAAACTCCAAGTGCAGCAGTGAGGACACTGGCTGAGCAACAGTGCTGAGTGACCTGACAAATGCAGCAGGGATCAATATTTGCAAAGGAAGTAAAACCTGATACTTCCTGGGACATTGTGCATCTCCTTCAGCAGGAGAGGAGCCACTCCTCCACAGCAGGGTCAAAGGAAGGGGGTGAACACCTCCATAATTTGGGGGAAAAGGAGGAGATCCTGGCAGAAGGTACTGCTGGAGGTTGGTGATGTTCTCATGTTTCCAAACCCCTTCCCCACTTTCATTTACACTGCCTGGCCTCGGCTGTGGGGCAGAGCTGCTCTGCCTGGGTGCTTTCCATGGAGGATCCCAGCCGGGTTCTCATTCCAATCCCTCACAGATGGTTTGGCACTGCCAAGCACAGACACCAGGGACCCAGGGAGAGCTCAGGGGTCAGCCCTGCTCCCAGTGCCTCCAAAACTCACATTTTTTCCAGGGCTGGAAGATCAGACATCCTTTTTTTTTCCACAATGGATGCTAGAAAAACCCACTGCCAGGTACCATAAAATTCTACACTTGCTCAAGAGCTACAAAGTATTTCTCATCCAGCAGGAGAAGGAGCCCAGAGAACATTTACTGTTCCTGGAGCTGGGATCAGTTCACTACTAACCCACTTAGAGAGATAAATAAATGACTCACCTCTGCCAGATGCCAAAGGTCTTTTTACATTCTGAGGCCTGGGAGGGGAGAAAAAAAAATCATTTAAATAAGAGATGTAAATAAGTCACTGTCTCTTGTGTGCACAAACAGAGCAGAGCACAATTAGCTGCTTCTGCAGTCAAACAGCCTGAGGGGATCTAAAAACCCCTTTGCTCAGGAAGGGAAAGGATAGAGCAAAATGGGGGTTTCTGTGGGGTTTGGGTGATGCTTTCTTCTTTTTTTTTTAGAAAAAACAGGCAGGAAAACTCAAGTGTCTTCCTTTGGGACAGCCACATGATTGTCCCTGGTGCATCCCACCCTGCACAGGCACTGGAGCACAGACAGGAGGATGAGGATTCATCTCTGCCCCTCTGCACAAAGCAGAACCCTAAAGCTGGTGGAACTTGTTCCCTCAAAGCACTTACTTGAAGCAGTTCTCCTCATAAATACTGTTCCAGATTTTCCAGGCATCTGGGCCCTTGTAGCCAGTGTAACGTTCTGGGTTCAGCAGCAAATCCACGTACTCAGCATCAGGGGAGTGGATGTCTGTGGAGCAGAGGGCTGGGTCACTGACAACTTCCCCATCTTCTGAGGGGAAAAATGACATTTTCCAAGGCTGATCCAGCCACCTCTTCCCCACCTGGCTGAGCACAGCAAGGCCCTGAGCAGCAAGGAAGCTTTATCAGAAATATTTGGGGATTATTTTCAAAATGCTGAGGTGGGGGTGGGGGTGGGAAGGAGCAGAAATGCTGTTCTGCTGAAATATTACACTTTGGCCTGGAATTGGGGCTGCTCAGCCTGGAGAAGAGCAGGTTGTGTGGAGCCTTCACAGCAACATTGCAGGATCTGAGGAGGCTACATGAAGTGGCAGAGGAGCTCCACCTCAGGAACTGGAGGGATAAGACAAGGGGGAATGGCTTCCCAGTGCCAGAGGGCAGGGATGGATGGGAGACTGGGAAGAGATTCTGCCCTGGGAAGGTGGGGAGGCCCTGGCACAGGGTGCCCAGAGAAGCTGTGGCTGCCCCTGGATCCCTGGAAGTGTCCAAGGCCAGGTTGGACGGGGCTTGGAGCAGCCTGGGATGGTGAAGGTGTCCCTGCCCACGCAGGGGTGGAACTGGATGAAACCACTCTGGAATTCCAGAATTCTACACTTCCTTCAGACCAGAAGGAAATATCTGGTCTGAAAGTCTAAATATCTGAAGTATCTCAGTATTTCTGTTACAAATCCCAGCCCTGGAAAGAGAAAGAACACAAGCTTCTTCAACAAACCCCCATTTTTCTCTTCCAGGAGCTGGTATCAAACATCATTCTTCCAAAACAATTCACACTTAACGAGATTTGCTGGAATAAGATGAGCTTTAAGGTCCCTTCCAACCCAAACCACTCCATGACTGAAAATTCTGCAGAAATCCCAGTGCCAGCCTTGCCAGCAGGTGCCCATACCATCAGCCTCACAGAAGCTCTCTGAGGAGTCATCGTGCTGTGCCCACTGCAGCACTGCCTGCCGTGTCTCCTTGCTGCAAAAAAACGTGGGAGGGAAAAGGTCTCAGGGAGAGCTCTGATCCCTGAGCTTTCCTTCAAGGCAAGGCAGGATCATGGCAAAGAGAAGTCAAACCTCAAAGAGTCATCAACAGCTCCGAGCCTCTTGGCTTCTTCACATTCCTCAGCCAGGTTGTTGGCTTCTTCTGAGTACTGGGTGGGAGAGCAAAGGGGTGGGGTGAGGATTAAAAAGGAGAATTTCTTTTTGCTGTTTTAATTTAGCCTTCAATGCACCATAAAGGTTAAGCCCTAGAAAGCCTCTCATGATTCAGCCCAGCCTGTGTTTGCACAGGATGTCTGCAGGTATCCAAAGGTTGATGCTGAGTCTTGGGGCAGCCCCTGGCACTGCTGTAGGAGCTTCTTGTGCCTGGTGACGCCTGCTCTTGGAGAGGTGGCTCCAGGACAGCCACCTCAGAGCCTCTGTGCCATCCCAAGCACTTGAAGAGAGTAAAAATTTAGGCCTAAAGAGCATCCTGACCCCCAAATGTTGACCCATGCTCAAATCTTGGGGGAAGTTTTGGGCCCCTCATGACAAAAAAAAAAAGACTTTGAGGGACTGGAGCATGTCCAGAGAAGGGAATGGAGCTGGGGAATGGTCTGGAGCACCAGGAGAGGCTGAGGGAGCTGGGAAAGGGGCTGAGCCTGGAGAAAAGGAGGCTCAGGGGGAACCTTGTGGCTCTGCACAGCTCCCTGACAGGAGGGGACAGCCAGGGGAGGCTCTGCTGCCAGGGAACAGGAACAAAGGGAAAAGGCCTCAGGCTGGGCCAGGGGAGGTTTAGATTGAATATCAGGGAAAATTTCTTCATGGAAATGGTTGCCAGGCATTAGAAGGAGCTGCCCAGGGCAGTGGTGGAGTTCCCATCCCTGGAAGTGACCAAAAACCAGGTGGATGTGGTCCTGGAGGACATGGGTTAGTGATGGACACGGGGTGGTGGGGTGGCAGTTGGACTGGATGATCTTGGAGGTCTTCTCCAACCTTATCACTTCTATGGCACAAAACTGGACCACAGAACAAACCTCAGCCTTGTGTGCTCCTTTTGTCACACCCACCTTGTAACTGGCAGCTCTGATTCCATCAGGGACTTCATCCTGAAAGACAAAGCAGAGCAGGAGGCACGTGTGGGGCTGATGAGACCTCTCAGCCCTTCCTTTGGGGAAGGTTTGGGATGTCACCACAGCTGCCAGAAGCAACATTCCTAGTGGTTTATTCTGATTTTTTTTTTCTTTTTTTTTTGCAAGATTCCTCTTCTCCAAAGGTCTGCAGCTGCTACATCAGGTTCTGCTTTGCTTATCCAAGCAGGAATTTGGGGAAGCCAATAAAAACTCCAGAGGAGCTGGAGCTGCCTCTGGGCATCACCTTCCTGACAGGAGCCCAGGTGTCTCCTGAGCTGTTGCATCCACCAGCCCCTGGTACACAACATTCCAAACTCCCTCTGACCATTCCACCATGGAATGTCAGCCCTGCCAGCCCCACACAAAAAAATTCTCCTCAACTTCCATCTCCTCTGGGAGCAAGAAGGCAACAGAACCACTTGTCTGGGAGCAAATACTGTGGTGGCAAAGAGAAAAAATGAAGCAATAAGAGTTATTTTTATTGATTTCAGGATGAAATGGACCCAAATCAAAATAATTAAGAACAGCAGGGACAGTCAGTTCTTAAAATAAGAACAACTTTCAGCTAAAACTTAGGTAATTGTAACATAACTCCATCACATTAGTCACATCCACTACCAAAAATAGATTTTATTTTAAGGAAGAAAAAAGTATTTAAACAACATTTAGGGTTATTTTGAGGTGAAAAAAAAAAAAAATCATCATTCCATTTTAGAACCCAAGAGTGAGGGAGTAAGACAGTCTGTGCTGGCTGTCAACACCAAAACATGAAATGTCCCCAAAGGCAGCACCAAGTTGTGATTCCCTCACCTTCTCACTCTTTTCTTTTTGGGCAGATATCTGCAGTCAAGATGTTTTCTTACAGCTGAGGGAACAAAACCCTTTTGTCCAGGACACAGGGACAAGAGTGCCCTTGGCAAGAGGATGCTGAAAGAGCCATTTCTCCTACAAGAAGAGGGCTGGGAAGCTCTTAAATCAAATTCATCGACCAAAATTAAATCACAGTGCAGCTCATGGGCAACAAATTGTGTCATTAACACAAAAACAATAATGGATTTGCCCTAAAAACTACTTACTAATGGAAAAAAATAATAATAAAAAAAAGACCAGGAGAAGTTTTTGGCTGTTTGCAGCTATTAAAATCCCAGCCTGCCTTGAAACTTTGAGAATTTTGTATTTTGAATTTTGAATACTTTAGTATTTTGGCCTTTCTTATGGTCACCATGAAAGATCCATCAGAGCCCCAGTTCTGCTCTAACTAAAAGAACAAGATTCAGTCACTTGTCTGCTGTTTCCTCTTGGTCTGCAAAAGCTAAATAAAAATTAAAAATAAAAATAAAAATAAAAATAAAAATAAAAATAAAAAATAAAAATAATAAAAATAAAAAATAAAAATAAAAATAAAAATAAAAATAAAATAAAAATAAAAATAAAAATAAAAATAATAAAAAGTAAAAATAAAAATAAAAATAAAAATAAAAATAAAAATAAAAATAAAAATAAAAATAAAAATAAAAATAAAAATAATAGCTGTAAAAGGATGGATTTGGTACTTACAGAGGGGCAGGGCTGCACAGCACAGTCTCTCATTGCACAGTGACTGTTGTCCTCCCAAAAGGGACAAGGTTTCTGTAGGTTCACCTGCAAATAACACATCATCCTACTCAATAACACATCTCCCCCAGGCAGCCAAGCCAAGCCAAGCCAACCTTCCAGTGCCCAGTTTTCCAACAGAAATCCACGTTCTGCACTTGGTTGTTCCCACACCAGCAGCTCCTTGGTGACCCAGATTGATAAGATCACTGACAACCTCGTTATCAGCACAGGTCATCCTTTTAATCCTTGCTTGGATCTTCCTGCTCCTGCTTTCCCACACAGACATTTCCATAATTCCAAAATGTGCTGAGGGCCAGAGCCCCTCTGCTCTGCAGCCAGGCTGGGAGAGCTGGGAATGTTCACCTGGAGAGGAGAAGGCTCCAGGGAGAGCTCAGAGCCCCTGGCAGGGCCTGAAGGGGCTCCAGGAGAGCTGGAGAGGGACTGGGGACAAGGGCTGGAGGGACAGGACACAGGGAATGGCTCCCACTGCCAGAGGGCAGGGATGGGTGGGAGATTGGGAAGGAATTCCTGGTGTGAGGGTGGGGAGGCCCTGGCACAGGGTGCCCAGAGAAGCTGTAGCTGCCCCTGGATCCCTGGAAGTGTCCAAGGCCAGGCTGGATGAGGCTTGGAGCAGCCTGGGATAGTGGAAGGTGTCCCTGCCCATGGCAGGGGGTGGAACTGGATGAAACCATTCTGCAATTCCAGGATTCTACACTTCCTTCAGACCAGAAAGTCTGAAAGTCTGACAGTCTAAATATCTGAAGTATCTCAATATTTCTGTTACAAACCCCAACCCTGGAAAGAGAAAGAACATGAGCTTCTTTAACAAATCCCAGTTTTTCTCTTCCAGGAGTTGGCATCAAGGATCATTCTTCCAAAACAATTCACATTTAACGAGATTTGGTGGGTTTGGAAGAGAGGGGCATGAAGGGAAAAATGAATGGGAGCAGAATCCACCTCATGGAACCTGATCCATGGAATGTCTGGCAGCAACAGCACCAAGGAACCTGAGTGTCTGGAACTAATGCAGGGAGTCCCTGTGAATCCTCTAATTATGGATCACTGCTCATCAGCATCTTTAAATCACAGCTCACCAAAGGAAGCTCTCTCACTGATGTGTTGCTTAAGAGGGAAAAAATGGATAAGGAAATATCTCTGAAATCCTCTTAAAAGTGCATCCCATCTTATTAAGATCCTCCTCATAACAGAAGGGTCCAACTTCTCTTGGGCTGCACCCTTAAAAGATCAGGGTTAAAATGCAGGTGTCTGATTTTAAAAAGATCAGCAATAAGTTCAGGGGAGATTAAAAAAACACAGCAGCACACAAATAAATACAGTTCTGGTAAGAGAAAATGACCTTGTAGTATCTAAAATAGTCACTTTCCAGGAGCTCATTCAGTCTAGGAAACAGTTTGTAGTTGTTGAAGGCATCGATGGTTTCTACATCACAGGTGCAGTCATCTAAATAGCCAGTGACCTGGGGAAGAAAAAAACCAATAAAATCAAAATCAAAAACATCAGAAACAGTAAGTCAAATATAAACAACTCAGCCAGGACTTTTTAACACTGTGGACAATAAAAGAATTCATCCTTTTATTTCCTTTTCCTTAACTCCCCTTAACTAGACAGTGAGTTTAAGTGAAGTTTAAGCAGAGTGGATATGATTTGTGAGCCAGGGGCTGCCAGCCCAGGTTCCCTCCTGGATGAGCCCCAGGAAACCTTTCCTGCAGGAGAACAGGAGCTGAGAGCTGGAGTTTGGGAGCAGCCAGGCAGCAGTGACAGCCCTGAAAGAAAGCCCCTGCTGTTAACCAGCAGTGCTGCAGCCACTGCTTTGGTTTGAGCAGAACCACAGCAGGTGATGAGAGGGATGGAGCAGCTCTCCTGGGAGAGCTGGGATTGTTCAGCCTGGGAAAGACAAGGCTCCAGGCTGACATAATTGCAGCTTTCCAGTACCTGAGGGAGCTGAGAGGAAAGATGGAGAGAGAGGATTTACAAGGGATGGAGTGCCAGGACACAGGGAATGGTTTCCCACTGCCAGAGGGCAGGGATGGATGGGAGATTGGGAAGGAATTCCTGGTGTGAGGGTGGGGAGGCCCTGGCACAGGGTGCCCAGAGAAGCTGTGGCTGCCCCTGGATCCCTGGAAGTGTCCAAGGCCACACTGGATGAGGCTTGGAACAGCCTGGGACAGTGGAAAGTGTCCCTGCCCCTGGCAGGGGGTGGGATGGGATGAGCTTTAAGGTCCCATCCGACCCAGAACATTCCATGATTGTGTTATCAAATGCAACAGTCCCTCTGCTCACCTCAGAGAGACATTTGGCACGAGAACATCTGTTCTAAATCTGATGGATACTTCTTGCATCATCCTGAACAACTCCAGAGGCTTTGTGCAAGCCCTGAAGAAAAAAAACCAAACACCACCAAAGAAAGAAGTGGTATGAATTCAGCTGTGGTTTCCTGACACATCCACTACTGGCTGATGACAAAGTTGCTCAACACAGAAGAAATTTTGCTTCCCCCACACCCCCAGTGAGTCCTTGGGGAAATCACAGAATCCTGGAATCATTCAGGTTGGAAAAGATCACTGAGCTCAACCATTCCCCCAGCACTGACCATGTCCCCAGGTGCCACATCCACAGAGCTTTTAAATCCCTCCAGGGATGGGGCTCCAGCACCGCCCTGGGCAGCTGTGCCAGGGCTGGACAACCCTTTTCATGAAGGAATATTCCCTAATACCAAATTTAAACCTCCTCTGTTACACCTGGAGGCTGTTTGCTCTTGTCCTGTCCCTGTTCCCTGGGAGCAGAGCCTGATCCCACCTGGCTGTCCCCTCCTGTCAGGGAGTTGTGCAGAGCCACAAGGGCCCCCCTGAGCCTCCTTTTCTCCAGGCTGAGCCCCTTCCCCAGCTCCTCCTCATAATTCAGCAAGAGCTACACAACAACTTAAATAAAACCATTCTATTTACCAGCAGGGAAATGGAGCTGAGAGGAGGATGGCAGAAATGGAGCACAGAGTCACATGAAATGGGGAGGTGGGGGAAAAAATAGCCAGAATTCCCTACCCCACTGGAACAACTCTATTTTGTTGAGGCAGCATGATTTGGAGGCTCACTCATATTTTTAAGTGTTTACACCGAAGCTCAGTGTGTCACCCTCACACATTTACTGAATTCTGTCCTGCATTTTGCATGGTAATGAAGATTAACAGTGATTTAAGATTTCCACTAACCTGAATCACCCTTGTAAAAATAAACAGCAGCAATTTGCTAATCCAGTTACCCAATTTAAAGCTGTTTCAAAATTACATATACATTTAAAAAACACATCAAAACAAGAAACCACAGCAAGCCACCAACCAACCACATTTTTATTTCCTGGAATCTTGGCATCCTTCAAGGCAGGAAGCTTAAAGGTTGGGTCTCAAAGTGGCCTACAAAAAGATCTGGAGATAATCTTCAGCTGCTCTCTGCATCCACGCTTGACAAAGACGTCACTCCAAAGGAATGACATCCCTGGAAGTGGGGTGTCACTCCACCAACCCCTCACTGGAAGCACCATTTGGGCCAGGTCTGTTTTTGTTATGTCTGGTGACCAATTTGAGTCAGAACCAACCTCATCCTGAATTTATAATCCAGAGTGAAGCACTGCAGATGATCCCCAAATCCTTAGGACTGGATGGGGGTCGTGCTTTGGGGCCCTCCAAATCCCAGTTTGTTGGTGGGATCAGCCTCAGGGTCACCCTGAGCACACCTGTGGGGGCAAGGGGCAAAGGGGAAGGGATGGGAGAACTCCACCTCTGCTCCATCTTTATTCCTCCAAGGATTTCAGTCAGCCTGGGCAGAAATGGGCAATTTCCCCAGCCTGGGTGTGCCCAGCCTAGCAAAGCTCAGAGCCAAAGGAGCACAGAAGAGAAGCAGCACCAAGAACATCCAGAGCAAACCCCAGTGATGCCCCCAGCAAACAGCTTTAGGCTGAACCACTTTCAGGCTCAGTGAAGTGGCAGTGTCAGATCATTTGGCAGCACTTGCCTTCATTTCAGAGGTTCCATGAGCACTCCAGAACCCATTTCTCAGCCCTCATTCACTTTGGGACTTCACCTCCTGCTGCCAGAGCAGTTGAGCTCTGTGTCAAACGTGCCCTCCAGTGCGTGGTACCTTAAAACACTTCCTCCCACCCCACAAACACAACATTTCCCTACATCTTCAGCCTGTGCCAACAAGAGCAGTTGTTTGAGGTGAACCAGGGATGGATCCAGCCCTGAACACGTGCACTTGCCTTCATTTCAGAGGTTCCCTCTTGCTCCATGACCACCCCAGAACCCATTTCTCAGCCCTCACTCACTTTGGGACTTCACCTCCTCCTGTCAAACGTGCCCTCCAGTGGGTGGTACCCTAAAACACTTCCTCCCACCCCACAAACACAACATTTCCCTACATCTTCAGCCTGTGCCAACGGGAGCAGTTGTTTGAGATGAGCCAGGGATGGATCCAGCCCCAAACACGTGCACTTGCCTTCATTTCAGAGGTTCCATGAGCACCCCAGAACCCATTTTTCAGCCCTCAATTTAGGACTTCACCTCCTGCTGCCAGAGCAGTTGAGCTCTGTGTCAGACGTGCCCTCCAGTGCGTGGTACCTTAAAACACTTCCTCCCACCCCACAAACAAAACATTTCCAAAACATTTCCAACAAAACAAAACATCTTCAGCCTGTGCGAATGAGAGTTGTTTGAGATGAAGCAGGGATGGATCCAGCCCCAAACACGGTGCTCGCTGGCACCGTGAATCACCCAGCTGAGGGGGTTTGCTCCACCTGCCCTGGGTGTGAGCAGCTGGCAGGAGGCTGAGGGGCAGGGCTGGGCTTTTCCCCCCCGGGAAGAGGCGGGACAGAGGCGGCAGGAGCGGCTCCGGTGCTGAGTAAGCTCCGGGGTGAGGAGCTCTGACAGACCCACCTCGGCTGCCGGGAACCCAACAAGCAGCGACTGTGCAATCCCTGGATCTGCCCTCTGCCTCAACCTCCCTCCCCTCCATCCCTGCCCCCTGCCAGGCTGCTCTTCCCACTCCTTTCTGCTCTCCTGAGTGTTATAAATGCACATTTTGGAGTTGGCTTTTGGCAAATATTGACGTGAATGTTATACATATAATGTGTATATATATATACATATATAATTTTATATATATACACATATATAATGTTATACATATGTATAATTATACATATAATTATATGTATAATTATAGATATACACATATATATATGTATATATAGATATATGTATATATAGATATATACATATAATTATACATATAATATACATACATACAATAATACATATAACAATAATATATTGACATGAAAGTATACATATAATATATGCATAATACATATAATGTTAAGAAGGTTGTATTGTATTTCCTTTCATTTGTGGAATTTAAAAATGTAATGAAGGTGTATTTCCTAATTGTAACAAAGTAAAAGGGTGGGAGGGGGGTTGTATTTTTTAACCTTTCAGCTAGATAGAAAACAGAAGAGAGCCCTGGCATTCCTGTGACTGATAAGGAACAATCGAGCCTTTTCAGAGTTTGAATCTTCAAAAGACAGATTTATAACATCTATCCAGACTACATGGAATTTTACAGATAAATTGTATACTTAGGGGGGTCTTGAGAGCAAGATAAATATTTAAATCATGCATTAGCTTATTTAAATATGTAACACAAGGGTCCTTAAAACAAAAGATCTGAAGACGGTGTGTTAATTTGCACCCTCAGCTGAGTAGCTATCTTTTCCTGTCTCCTAATTGTCTGTTTTTATTCTATCTTTTATTTTTATTAAACTTATAAATTAATATTAAAAAAAGTGAAATGTCATTTTCCACACTGAGTGTCACAGGAACATCCTCTCAGTGGTGGATTTTGGGATTTCTTCTCGTTATCTCCCACACCACAGCCAGGCAGCAAAGAAGGAAAACTTTTTCCTGCATCTCCCCCTAGAGCCACAGCAGGGCACAGGGAAGGCAAAGCCACAAAGGCTGAGGGGTTGGGTTTAGCCTGTTCCAGTGTCCCTGCTCCTCTGGACAAGCCACAGCAGTCCCAGGCTGGTGGTCAGCAGGTGCCTTCCCTGCTCCCTCAGCAGAAGTTTCCTGGCACAAAGGAGCTGGAGTTTGATGATGCTGGTGGGTCCCTTCCAACTCAGGAGATTCTGTGATTCTGTGAAATGATTTCTCTTTCATCCTTGCCAGTGCACCTGGAACAAGTTGCTGGCAGCCAGCTGAGGACAGTCATTCCTGCACCTGCCCTGGAAGCATTTTCTGCCATTCCAGGTGCTTCAACCCCATCTCTTGCCCAGAGAACAAGGACTGGGTTTTGCAGAACTCACACAGAAGCGAATCTCACTTCTGGGAGCCTCAGGATGGGGTCAAACCACAGGGCCTGAAGGGCTGTCACAGCATCCCAGAATGGTTTGGGTTGGAAGGGAGCTTACAGACCATTTAGTTCCACCCCCTGCCAGGGGCAGGGACACCTTCCATCATCCCAGATTGCTCCAAACCTCATCCAGCCTGGCCTTGGACACTTCCAGGGATCCAGGAGCAGCCACAGCTTCTCTGGGCACCCTGTGCCAGGGCCTGCCCACCCTCACAGGGAAGAATTCCTTCCCAATATTCCATCCCTCCCTGCCCTCTGGCAGTGGGAAGCCATTCCCTGTGTCCTGGCACTCCATCCCTTGTAAATCATCTCTCTCCACCTTTCCTGTCATCTCCCTTCAGGTACAGGAGGGTCACAATTAGGCCACCCTGAAGTCTTGTCTTTTCCAGGCTGAACAATCCCAGCTCTCCCAAGCCTTTCCTCCCAGGAGAGCTGCTCTGATCATCTTGGTGGCCTCCTCTGGAAGGACCACAGAGCAGGACACAGCATTCCAGGAGGGCTCTCAGCAGAGCAGAGCAGAGGGGCAGAATCCACCTCCAAAGATCTGCTTCTCTCCACTTGGAAACTCCTCCTGAAGCTACCCCAGAGAAACTGGGAACTGTGCTGGGAACGAATTCCCGTCCCCAGAGGCTGCTGAGTGAACACCAACTCAACAGGAACACAGGGACAGCTCGAGAGCCTGCCCAGGTACCAAGGAGGAAACTCTCCCTGCCCAGACTCACCCCTAATGACAGCGTCCTGCCCACAGAAACATTCCCAAAAGGAACCAGCCCCGGGCCAGACCGGAAACCTCGGCAAAATCCCCGTCTGCCAAACACCTGCAGCACATCCTTAATGCAGCTGCATCAGCCTGTAAACAGCAAATGAACAATAATTACCAGGGATATACAGAAGGCATCCATGGCTGACTAAAGCTGTGATGCAAACAGGAATATCTTGAGGGGGGGGATGAGCTGCCTGCAAAGTTGGAGGGGATTTTGAGATTGGAATGTTAATTGGGAAGCAGAAAAGAGTATTTGGAACACAAGCGTTTGTAGCAACAGATGGATGTTGCCAATAAAAGTTTCAGGGCTGCTTGGTCTCTAAGGAAGGGAGGTAAAATAACAGTGACAAAAAGCAGGTGAGGCATTGCCCTGGGTGCAGACAGACAGGAGTGCCAGAAACACCCATTCCAGAATCACTGCTGAAGTCAGCACTTGGAATATTGCTGGAGCAGCACTCCCAAAAGTGGCCCTTGTCAAGTGTCCCAGCCCTTGTCAAGTGTCCCAGCTCCTGTCAGAGCTCTTCCAGTCACCCCACATCGAGGCTTCTTCACCTGAGAAGCTCATGAGACAGCAGCAGATGGTTCACAGGAGGAAACCAAGAGCTGTACCAGGCCTTCAAGGAGCTAAACAAAGGGTAAACCAGATCATTTAAGGCTGGCCCTGTATTTTCTTTGGTGGCAAATAAAAACCACCAGACCAGTTCTGCACAAGAGGATCAGCAGATTATTTTTAACCAAAAGATGAGGCAGCCCTCGGGTGAGATTTAAAAGGCTTGGTGGTTAGAAAGGCTGAGAAATGCTGCCCTACGTGACACCTTCTCCTAAAGGTAATAAAAAATCCTGACCCAAACGTTTGTAGGGAAAACCAAGCTGCTCCACAGAATGAAACACTTTTCATTTCTGCACTTTTCAAACACTTTTCTGCTGCAACAACCCAAGAGTGCACAAAGCACCACTCCAGCTCCTGCAGGCCCAAGGAGAAGAGCCTGCCAGTCACTGCCATGCCAGAATGCCAGCTCAGTTAGTGGTTACAGCTCCTTACCCCATTCCACACTCCTGACTCAACATTTAATCCTTAGGAGACAAACTTCTCTGCTTTCAAGAAGCTGCAAGGAAAATCCCTGCTGAGATCCAGAATCTAAATGCATGTATTTCAATTCTTTATCAGCTGAGCTTTTATTTGCCATTTCCACAGGAAGCTGAAAGTGTCAAGAGCCACCCCAGAAGGCAAAGCCAAAAGTGTAATTCCATTTGTTTTCTTTCTCCATTCTCAATTCCTGACCCACATTTGAGGACTAGAAATTTAATAGAGCAAGAGTAGCCTTTATAAAAAGCTTCCTGCTTTTAAAGGCAACAAAATAAAGGAGTAAAGACATTGTGACATCTTCACTCCTTGATCTTGCAAAGGTGCTTATCACAGGAATTATTCAGGTTGCAACAGACCTCAAAAACCATCTCATGTCCCCTGCCATGGCAGGGACACCTTCCACCATCCCAGGGTGCTCCAAGCCTTGTCCAACCTGGCCTTGGACACTTCCAGGGATCCAGGGGCAGGCACTTTGCTGGTGCAAAGTGGTGTCAGAAGGAACTGCAGAGTGACCTCTCCCTTAAATCCAGATGCTTGGTCGACTGTACCCAGTTCTCTCATGACTGTACCTCAACAGAAGCTGTGTTGAGTGCACAGTGACACACCTGGCACACAACAAGGGGAATTAACCCTGGAAGAGTTTTGGGGAGCAGAGCAGCCCAGCTCACACCTGGGCATGGCAGGGCAGAGTGATAGGAGCCTGCTTGCAGCCACGCTCTCTCCTGGACAGCAGAGCTGGGAGAACAGCAAGGCAGGAGAGGGGATGAAGCAGCTCCCAGGGACAGCAATGATACCCCTGAAACATCCCAGGAGAGGCACCTGGGTAGCTGGGGAAGAAACGCTCAGCAAGTTGGAGCACTCCCCTCTTCTGATGGGAGCAGGGAGAGAATACAGCCAGGATGGCATGGAAGAGAATCACAGAATCCTGGAATGCTTTGGGTTAGAAGGGACTTTAAAGCCCATCCAGTCCCACCTGCTGCCATGGCAGGGACACCTTCTGCTATCCCAGGCTGCTCCAAGCCCTGTCCAGCCTGGCCTTGAACACTTCCAGGGATCCAGGAGCAGCCACAGCTGCTCTGGGCACCC
This sequence comes from Phylloscopus whistleri, assembly GCA_017589585.1. Lineage (NCBI taxonomy): Eukaryota > Metazoa > Chordata > Aves > Passeriformes > Phylloscopidae > Phylloscopus > Phylloscopus whistleri. The sequence goes on along the minus strand of JADMLD010000405.1, from coordinate 1,291,396 downwards.
TGTGCCAGGACCTCACCAACCTCACAGCCAGGAATTTGTTCTTAATATCCCACCTACCCCTGCCCTCTGGCAGTGGGAGCCATTCCCTGTGTCCTGTCCCTCCATCCCTTGTCCCCAGTCCCTCTCCAGCTCTCCTGGAGCCCCTTCAGGCCCTGCAAGGGGCTCTGAGGTCTCCCCGGAACCTTCTCTCCTCCAGGTGAACACCCCCAGCTTTCTCAGCCTTTCCACACAGGAAAGCTCCTGCAGCCCTCGGAGCATCTCCGCGCCCTCCCCTCCTCCGCTGCCCAGCAGCCTCACGCCCTCCCTGCGCCGGGCACCGCAGACCCGACCACCGAACCCACCCATCCAAACCCGCTCTGACGAGCCCAGCCGCCATCCCGCTGCCCACACCGTGCCCGGGCAGTGCTCACCTGGCAGAAGCAGCGCCGCTCGGCTCCGCGGGGCAGCGCGGCCGGCAGCGCCAGCAGCAGCAGCCCCAGCAGCAGCAGCAGCACCGTCCCGGCCGCCATCTCCTCGCTCCGGGCCCGGCAGCACCGCCGGGGCCGCCCCGCTCGCACCGCCCCGCCCGGGGCGCGGCCGCCGCCGGCTACGAGCGGAGCCGCACGGAGCGGGGACAGCGCGGGCAGGGCCCGGGGACACCGCGACACTTCCTGGCGGTGTTGAGTCACACAGCGGCACCGGAGGGTTCCCGGCCCCGGGACGATGCCCGAGCTCCGAACCGAGCTCCGAGCTCCGAGCTGCGAGCTGCGAGCTGCGAGCTCCGAGCTGCGAGCTCCGAGCTCCGAGCTCCGAGCTCCGAGCTCCGAGCTCCGAGCTCCGAGCTCCGAGCTCCAGCCCCCTCCCCGCGCCCTGCGCTCAGGGTCTGGCAGATGAAGGTCGGATCGAAGTTTTTATTATCCAAAAATAATAAAACGCACGCAAGGTCCCCAGCGTGTCGTTGTTTTGTCTCCGCCAGGAAGTTACAGCACTACCGCCTACAAAAGGGAGAGAGGAGCAGGTAGCAATATGAAACAGTGATGTGCATTTTACAGAAGAAAAAAAAAAAAAAAAAGCCACCCCACTAAGGACCCAGTGGATGAAAAGCAATGCTAATATTCCAGACCAAAGCCAATTTTAATGAATATTCGCACAGATCAATTACCTGACAGCGACAGCCAACCATTTGGTCCATTTGTTTCATGGTTCATTTTTTGCCTTCACAATGACCAGAGAGAGAAAATCAGAGGAAAAAAATTACTTCGTTCACACTCTGAGTTGTGGTTTGGAACTATCCAGTGTGTTTTTCTGCCAATAGTCTGATCACCAGTACTTTAATTCTTTGCTCCTCAAAATCATTAAGCAGAATTAAATTACAAAAGTTTATTATTTTGTGGACTGCCCCATCCTGGAAGTTTTCAAGGCCAGGCTGGAGGGGGCTTGGAGCAACCTGGGATAATGGAAGGTGTCCCTGCCCATGCAGGGGTTGGAATGAGATGAGATCTAAAGTCCCTTCCAGCCCAAACCAGTCTGGGATTCTAGGACACCAAACCTTCCAGGTTTCACCAGAGTACATCCACTCTGAGGCAGAGCATGAGGAAAAGGTGTCTGATCCCTCCCTGGCAGTGACAGCAGGCCAAAAGCGCTTCCCATGCCACCAGCCTTCCCCAGCACACGTTTTGGGATGAGCTCCAGGGATCTGGGGGAGCAGCTGGGCTTTGACTTATGTCCCTTGCAGAGCCATAGGGATGGGAGCGAAACCCCAACATTTTTCTTGGCTTCCCAGTGCCAGAGGGTAGCATTAGATGGGAGATTGGGAAGGAATTCTGCCCTGTGAGGGTGGGGAGGCCCTGGCACAGGGTGCCCAGAGAAGCTGTGGCTGCTCCTGGATCCCTGGAAGTGTCCAAGGGCAGGTCGGACAGGGCTTGGAGCAGCCTGGGATGGTGGAAGGTGGCAAGGGTATGGAATGAACTTTAGGGTCCCTTCCAACCCAAACCATTCCATGATTCCTCGGCCTCCATGAGGTCTGCCCGCACCTCCTCTCCCCTCCGCCTCTACCCACCCTCCGCGGCCGCGCCCTTTAACCCACGCTGCGGCCTCCGAGCGCTGACACAGCCCGTGCCCATCTCAGTCGGCGTTTGTGACACTCGCGGCCCCTCACGACAGCAGCCGCGTGTCGCGACAGCCGCAGCCCTCCGAGACGGCAGGGGGCGCTGCGCGGCGCTGAGGGCCGGGCGGGAGCGCCCCCCCCGCCGCCATGGCCCTTCCCGGCATTCCCTATGAGCGGCGGCTGCTCATCATGGCGGACCCCAGAGACAAGGCGCTGCAGGATTACCGCAAGAAGCTGCTGGAGCACAAGGAGATCGACGGCCGCCTCAAGGAGTGTGAGCGCGGGCACGGCGGGGCGCTGAGGGGCTGGGAGGGGGGGGTGGGCGCCGCTGGAGCGCCCCGCGGAGCCCCGGGAAGGGAGAGCGGCGGCCGCGGCGCTGCCCGCGCTTCGTCATGGGCCTGGCCGGGCCCCGGGCAGCGAGGGGTGGGCGGGGGTGGGCGCTGCCACCAAGGGTCTCGGTCCACTTGGCAGGGCTCCGGAGGGTCACAGAATCACGGAATCGTTTAGGTTTGAAAAGATGTCTGGGATCGGCGAGACCAACTTGTGGCTGTCATCGCCTTGTCAATAGAGCAGAGCACTGAGTGCCACCTCCAGTCGTTCTTTGAACACCTCCAGGGATGGAGACTCCACTGTCTTCCTCGGCAGCCTTTCCCCAATGACTGACCACCTTTTCCGTGAAGAATTTTTCCCTGATATCAATATAAACTTAATCTGGCACAAATTGGGGCCTTTTCCTTTTGCCCTGTCCTGTGAGCAGAGCCCGATCCCCCTGCTTGCCCCTCCTGTCAGGGAGTTGTGCAGAGCCACAAGGTCCCCCCTGAACCTCCTTTTCTCCCCTTTCCCAGCTCCCTCAGCCCCTCCTGGTGCTCCAGACCCTTCCCAGCTCCATTCCTTTCTCCACTTTAGCTCAAGGGTGTCCCAGTCTCACTCTGCCTGCTGCTTTGCTGCTGGAAAAGGCTCTGGTGCTCTTGTGGGGTTGAAAGTTACCAAAATCCTGCGTTTCTTTCCTCTTCTAGTAAGGGAACAGCTGAAAGAGCTCACCAAGCAATATGAGAAGTCAGAAAATGATCTCAAGGCCTTGCAGAGCGTTGGGCAGGTACGTGAGGTGGATCTGCCTGCAAGTGACTTTTTCCATCCATTTTTAGCACCAAGAAAGGGAAAGTGGGAACAGCCCAGGTGGAACTAACTTTGACATCAGGGACTGGAGGGCTGGGGCTGGGTTCCAGTGTGTCTGAGCCCTGCAGTGTTCATTTCTCCTGAGGATAATGCTGTGTTCACTCTTTCACAGATTGTTGGCGAGGTTCTTAAACAGCTGACAGAGGAGAAGTGTAAGTTCACTGAACTCTTATTCTCTGAAATCGTGAAAATCATGGAACCATGGGATGGTTTGGGTTGGAAAAGAGCAAAAGCCCATCTCATTCCAACCCCTGCCGTGGGCAGGGACACCTCCCGCTCTCCCACAGCCTGTCAGCCTGGCATGGAACAATTCCAGGGATGGGGCACCCACAAAAGAATAAACTTTGGAAGTTTAAATCTTGTTAAACTTACGGGGAAGTAAAAAATTAAAGTATTGCTGATCAGATTATTGGCAGAAAACTCATTCTGGATAATCCAGAATCACAACTCTGAGGGTGAATTGAGTAAATTCAGGTTTTTTTCTCTGCTTTTCTTTCTCCAGTCATTGTGAAGGCTACAAATGGCCCAAGATACGTGGTTGGCTGTCGCCGTCAGGTAATTGAGCTGTGTGAATATTCATTGAAAATTGGCTTTGGTCTGGAATATTGGCATTGCATTCCATCCACTGGCTCCTTGGTGGGGTTGGTTTTTTCTTCTGGCACCTCTGTTTTACACTGGTACCTGCTCCTCTCTCCCTTTGTAGGGGGTAGCAGTGTAGCTTCCTGGTGGAGACAAAATAATCCACAGCGTTGCCAGGACCTTGCATGTGTTTTGTGACTTTTACTGAGTCAAAATTCTGCCCCTCTGCCTGATTTGGGACTCTCTGAAAATTAATTATTGTGAAAATTGGTAATTGTGTAGTGTCACTGTTGCTGGGCTGTGACTGTTGCTGTCATAGTGCTGAGCTTTAGTTTGAATGTTATTTCAGTGTGTATCATAATCATGGAATAATTTGGGTTGGAAGGGACCTTAAATCCCATCCCATTCCATCCTTTGCCATGGGCAGGGACACCTTCCACTGTCCCAGGGTGCTCCAAGCCCCATCCAACCTGGCCTTGGACACTTCCAGGGGCAGCCACAGCTTCTCTGGGCACCCTGTACCAGGGTCTCCCACCCTCCCAGCCAGGAATTTCTTCTCCATATCCCATCTAAACCTACTCCCTGTCTGTTTGAAGCCATTATTTTTATCCATATCTTTATTTTTTTTTTCTCTCTTCCTGGAGAGGAACTGATGTTCATTGCAGAATTTTGGGACATAAGTAAACTTAATTCCACTGTGGGGCATGTGAGGTGATCTTGATGTTCTGTGTTGAAAAAGAGGTGAATCCTCAGGAATAGGTTGTCCTGGGATGAACCAGCACTTGGGAGTTTATTCTTCACTAAAAACACTTTTATCTTAAAAGATCCTTGATTTGGTACCAGAGGCTCAAAAAAAAAAAACCAAAAACCCCAAAACAAACCCTGATTGTTTTCAAAATGTCAAAATATCAAAGACAAACAATTTCTCCCAGACTGGAAGGACGAGTTTTTGATCAAAGCCCTCCTGGCTGAGCTGCTGCTGCTCAGGAGGGAGGAGAGCAAGGCTGTTTAAGTGGGAGCAAAATGACTTCCCTATCTCAAATGCATTAGCTGAGAAGGTCAAGTGGTTTCTCTTTGTTTTCTTCTCGCTGCAAAATAACTTCAGTCTGTTGGGCAGACTTGAATCTGAGAGAATTCCAAGCTGTTACAAAGTTTTTTTTGGATAAGGAAGCTGGAAAGAGGCCTGAGTGACCCCAGGGAAGGGGGACAGCTTGATCCTAAACCCCTCCAGAGGGTCAAGAACCCATGTGGCAAGGGACCTCAAAAATCCCCCAGCAGGGATAATGGGAAACTTATAGCAAAAGGATTGTCAAAATCCTCTCTTGATTCCAGCAAAATTTTCTAGGGTGTACTGGAATGTGTTTAAAAATCCCATAAAAAGCTGCTGAGGCAGGTGAGGAGGCATCCAAGGTGAGAGAGTAATAACTGAACAGCTGACTTCAAAGAAGGGAAATAATGACACAGGAAATTTTTGAGGGCTATTTTGTTATTCTGAAACAGCTGTTCCTGTGTGGAGCAGAGGGGAGGGTTTAGATCCCACTGATCCAGTCAGATTGACAGCAGTAAAATTAAAAATTAATGATGGACTAGAAAACAGTTTTTATTTTAATAAAGTGGTGGAGGTAAGTTAATGGCTGCTTGGTTTGTCACTCTGTAGCCTTGTTTGTTCTTGTGTGTGATGGATGGAGCAAGGGGTGCAAACTCCAGTGAACATTTTGGCTAAAATCAGGAACTGTGTTGGGAGTGGGGTTCTAACAGAATTCCTTTTTTTGGGACTAGCTTGACAAGAGTAAGCTCAAGCCAGGGACGAGAGTTGCTCTGGACATGACCACTCTGACTATTATGAGGTAGGATTCTGCTCTTCTCATCATAAAAAGGGGGAAAAACATTACACAAAGACTTGAATAATTACTTCTGCAATGTTTTGTAAACATTCTCTGCCAAGCAATGCTTAAATAAGGAGAGATACATTGAGGGAAGACTTGTGTGTCTGTTTTGTATGATTTAAAGAGGAACTGGTTGTTCTTTAGAAAAATAAAAATTACAGTATTTTCAGCCATGTTTTAAGCTGTGTTTTAAATTTTTAAAAAGTTTGCTTGGTTTGGGGTTGTTTCTGTTTTTTCAGCACCTAAGGTGGGAAGAGAAGAAATAAAAATTTATGTAAAATTTATGGGAATAACTTCATGAATTTATAAATGCCTCTGCACAATAAAAACACCTCCTCCTGACTCTTGTTTTCCCAGATACTTGCCCAGGGAAGTGGACCCACTGGTTTATAACATGTCCCATGAAGACCCAGGAGATGTTTCCTACTCTGAGATCGGAGGCTTGTCGGAGCAAATCCGCGAGTTACGGGAGGTACCCAGAGCCTCAACCCCCCCTCAGACACTGAGCAATGCTCTCAGGGAAGCTTCTCAGGGCAAAAACACCTTTTTGGTGCTTCTCCTCCACCACCATGGGGCTGTTGAAGGATCAGTGCTTTCCATGTTTCATTTAAAGCACTCGGATTGGGATTAAAATGAAGATAATCCTTTAGAGAAGAGGGTTTAAAGGATTCAAGACCCTTTAGGCCGTGGCAGTGCCTTGAAGTCAAGTGGGAGGGCCAGCAAAGCAGACTTTAATTTTGCTCAAAAACTGCCAGGATTGCTCTGGGGAATGGAATTAGGACAGTGGGGAAGTGATTTGAGCAGAGAGCATTGAGAGGAAGCAGCAATTGCAGAGCCAGGGCAGGGGAGTGGATTGATCCATAGGATCTCTCACGTTTTCTTATTAAACTGTTTCTCACACCAAAATGCTGCCAATAAGTAATGCAGTCAGATGGAAAACAGGCTGGCAGGTGCATCATTAACTGTTTTAAAACTGAGAGGCTCAGTTTGTTCTCTGTCCCTTCACAGGTCATTGAACTGCCACTTACAAACCCAGAATTATTCCAGCGTGTGGGAATTATCCCTCCAAAAGGCTGCCTGCTCTACGGCCCCCCTGGTGAGTCTCAGCAAAGGGCAACAACTGCTTGGTGTTGCTTTCAGACTGTGGCAAGAGCCTTCTTTGTTTCTCCTTATTTCCCTTTTTATTTTTCTTTTTTTCCTTTTCATTTTCTTTTTTTCTTCTCTTTTTCCTTTTCCTTTTTTCCTTCCTCTGCCTCCTCTCTTTCTCTCTCTTCCCTTTCTCCTCCCTCTCTTTCTCCTGTATCTCATCTTTGGTCTCTCCTCTCCTCTCCTCTCCTCTCCTCTGCCTCTCCTCTCCTCTCCTCTCCTCTCCTCTCCTCTCCTCTCCTCTCCTCTCCTCTCCTCTCCTCTCCTCTCCTCTCCTCTCCTCTCCTCTCCTCTCCTCTCCTCTCCTCTCCTCTCCTCTCCTCTCCTCTCCTCTCCTCTCCTCTCCTCTCCTCTCCTCTCCTCTCCTCTCCTCTCCTCTCCTCTCCTCTCCTCTTTTTTCTTTCACTTTCTCCTCTTCCTCTCCCTTTCTTTTTTTCCTCTTTCCCTTTTTTTCCCCCCTCCTTCCTAAGTCACTGGCAGGCAGCATAGAGTCAGTCATTAAACTGCTGCAATCTCTTGTCTGTCCAGGTACAGGAAAAACCCTTTTGGCCAGAGCAGTTGCCAGCCAGCTGGATTGCAACTTCCTCAAGGTGTGTAGTGGCATTGCCCCCATACATTGGGTCTGGTTTGGACAGACAGGTGTCTGCCAGGGAAAGCTGGAGTTTCCCTTGGAATGGAGAATGTAAACTCCTCACCCCTCCAAATTATAATTTTGCAATTCAGGGCTTTCAGGCAAAGATTGGGGAATAGGAATAACAGTTCTTTGCTAGGAATATTAACAATACAAATGTAGTAGAAAAACAAATAAACAAGCAAACAAACACCAATCCTAGAAACCCTGACAGAGTCAGAGCTCCAACCTGACACCCTGTTGGTCAGGGGGTTGGGAGCAGCCCACAGTGAGTCCTCCTGGAGTGGCAGATGTGGTTCTGTTGGGGCAGAGATGATCCTGAGAGAAAAGGGTCCAGTGATGGTGAGAAGGGCCCAGGGATGGTGAGAAGGGTCCAGGGATGGTGAGAAGGGCCCAGGGATGGTGAGAAGGGCCCAGGGATGGTGAGAAGGGCCCAGGGATGGTGAGAAGGGTCCAGGGGATGGTGAGAAGGGTCCAGTCTCCCTCCAGGAATCCAGTGGAACCAGATCCCTGGTGTTCCTGTGTCTCAGTTTTTATCCAGGTAGGAATGGTTGGCTCCCCCCACTGGGTGCAGCATCTCCCACTGGGATGATGGAATGTGTCCTGTCCCTGCTGAGCCTTCATGGCCCATCAGCAGCAGAGATCCCCTGGAGGGAGGAGGGGTGGTGACAGAGATAACAAACACTGCCCCACCTGGTTTGAACAGCTGGGCCATGATCAGAAGGGATCTGCCCCCCTCCCCCCAGAGTTACAAGAGATAAAGAAAAAAAAAACATCTCCCCAGCTGCTTTCAGCAGATGGAATAGAATGCACAGTTTTGGTGCCATAACCCAAGACATTGCTCTCCAGTCTCCTCATCCATGTCCTGTGTCCTTCCCAAGGTGGTGTCCAGTTCCATAGTGGACAAATACATCGGCGAGAGCGCTCGGCTGATCCGAGAGATGTTCAATTATGCCAGAGATCACCAGCCCTGCATCATTTTCATGGATGAGATCGATGCCATTGGTAAAGCTCATGGCCTGGGGGGGTGGCTGGGCTCTCCTTTCAAGGCTGGAGTCAGCTGTAAAGCCAATCCCCCCCCTTTGAAAAGGCAAAACTCAAGCAGCAGAACTGATGGGTTTGGTGTGCCGCAGGTGGGCGCCGCTTTTCCGAAGGCACATCAGCTGATAGAGAAATTCAGAGGACTCTGATGGAGGTGAGTGTCCAGTTCCTGACTGTGGCCTGAACAGCCACATTAAATAATAATGCAGGTGTGAATTGTTACCTGGGATCTGGCTTTGCAGAACCTCTTCTGGGTTAATAATCTTAAACTAGAAGGGAACTAATTTCCAGCACATCCTGGTAACTCAGGCATGAGTTCAGTGTGGAGACTAATTGAAGCTTTTAAATTGCTGAAATGGTTTGGGATATTTTCTTTTGCTTAGTGCTGCTCCCTGCATCTTTGAAGGTTTGGAGAACCCCCCTTTCTGTCTCCTTTAGTCCCAAAGACACCCAGTCTGTAACATTTTTGGGCTGTCGCAGTTGGATTTTCAAAGCTAGGAGGAGCGCTTGTATTTCTTTGTTTCTGTATTAATTGCTTTGATTAACTGGGTTGTGTGAAGAGAATATTAAAACCACTGGAGACAATTAGGAATTCTGAAGCTAATGGGAACCTTGCTTGGCCTGTGTTTGCAAACAGTTTGCCTGGTTCAAAAGAATGTCTCTGCCTTCCATAGAGAATTAACTCACTGTGATCAAAGAGCAAGTGCTTTGAGTGTTCACAATGAAACGCCTTCCTGTGTGTGGATTAGTATTCCAGAGGCTGTTCTTCAAGTCTAATTGGAATGTCTTGGCCTTGCTGCACTACAATCCAAATGTGTCAGGCAGCCATTGGCTCCTTTAGTCCTTGCAATATTCTCTTTGCCTCATTGTTTTAGTCAAGTGTTTCACGTTTGAGCTCAGCTTTGTTCAATGTCCTTTTCTCTGGGCAAAGCATTTTCAGTGTCTCTTCAGCCCTTCATTGCTTGGGATGGAATATTCAGGGAGCTCAAGGCCTTGCAGGTTTTATTTTTTTTTTTTACTTCAGAGCTTTTCATTTTGGTGAAGAACACTTAGGCAGGAAAACAAATCAGACTGGGGAGATTCGGGGTGGTTTAAAAACCAAAGTTCTGTTCCCTGTTAGCTGTTGAATCAGATGGATGGATTTGACACTCTGCACAGAGTTAAAATGATCATGGCTACCAACAGACCTGACACCCTGGATCCTGCCCTGCTGCGGCCCGGAAGGCTGGATAGAAAAATCCGTGAGTTTCTGCTTCCCAGGGGCTGGAAGGAGGGTGTGATCCATGGGGATTGTGGGTTCCTGCTCTCACTGAAGCTGTAATTCTTTCTAGATATCGACCTGCCAAACGAACAAGCCAGGTTAGATATTTTGAAGATTCACGCAGGTCCTATCACCAAGCATGGTGAGATAGGTAAGTGGAAGTTCCCTGGATGTCATTCCTGCTGCTGCTTGGAGTGATGGGAAGAGGCTGAGTTGTTACAGTGATTGTATTCCCACCTTTACACTGCTCACACAGCTTCCCCTCTTGGAATTCTGCTTGTTTTATTTTTTAATGCATCCTGATTGAGCTGTTGTTAAGTCTTTGAAAAGGAAAACCTAATATCAACCCTTGGAGCCCAGCTGGAAACTGGAAAATCAACGTGGTTCTCATCAGGCAGTTCCTGTTTCTAATGGAATGGCTTAGTGCAAGTAAAGAGTGTTTTTATTCACCCCTCAGTGAAAGAAATATTGTTAATGAAGAAGTCTGAAAGCAACAATCTTAAAAATCAGGGAGAAACCTTGGAGTTTGGAGATGGCATAAGGAAAATTGCTGTCTGGTAGTGATGTGGATCCTTCTCTCAGGAGAGTAAGGGGACAATAACAGGATAAAATGGGGAAGGTTTATTTAAGGACTGTGCTACTCTGAGCTACCCAGAGTCCTGCTTTCACAGTGACTCCCCCCAGCTTTCCTGGAGGAAACTGGGGCTGGGATTTGCCTTTAGAGCAGAGCTGGCTGCCCGGGAGTGCAGCAGTGCCCCAGGGCCCCGTGCCACCCCCACCCCCTCTGTGCTGACAGCAGCGATTCCTGCAGCCCCTGGAGCTGATCCCAGTCACCATCTGGCTGCATCAACAGCTGCAGCTCAGCTCAGGGACAGCAGGAGCCAGCTGGGGGAGGGCTTTTCCTGGCAGCAGTGTTGGCTTAAACCTGCACGTGACTGCAGGCTAAGAGAGAGAAGGAGCTCCAAAGCAAATCATGAACCTGAGGTGAAGTTCTTGGAGAGGAACTTCTCACAAGGCATGGACAAAGGGGGAATGGCTTCCCACTGCCAGAGGACAGGGAGAGATGGGATATTGAGAAGGAATTCCTGGCTGTGAGGATGGGCAGGCCCTGGCCAGGTTGCCCAGAGAAGCTGTGACTGCCTCTGGATCCCTGGAAATGTTCCAGGCCAGGTTGGATGAGGCTTGGAGCAAGTGGGAGGTGCCCCTGGCCATGGCAGGGGTTGGAAGGAGATGGTTTTGGAGGTCTCTTCCAAGCCAAACCATTGTGGGATTCTGGAATTCTGCTTCGTCCTGTTCTGGTGTCTTTGGCACTGGAGTGGAGCAGGGTGGGATCATTCCTGCTGCCATTCAGCAAGGTGAGGTGTTCAGGTCCTTGCTAAATTCCTGCATGTGATGTGGAGAGACTCTGGTGCTCAGCTTTGATACCCCAAAAGGAAGGCTTGAACTTAGCAGCAGGGTGAGGTGGAAATTGGATTAAAATCCGAAGATAAGGATTTGTTCAGGTTCCAGCATGAGATTCTCCTGCTTCAGTCCTGGTGTCTGCTGAAAACCCTAAACTCACAAACCTTGCACTGTTCAACCTTGTTGATTCCCCTCACGTTTTTTAACTTCCCAATTATGAAAAGAATTTTTTATAGGACATTGTACTACGTGGAATTAAATTACAGCTGAAGAATGTCTCATCTTTAGGAGCTTTTGGATTCTTGAGATAAAAACATTCAGTTCAAATGTTTTGAATTTTATACAGAAGGGAAACTGAAAAGTTTTCCAGGGAGTTGATAATTTCAATAAGCAAAAATCAGGACTTGCTGGAGGCTCAACAGTGGTTTAGAAATTGATTTCCACTGAATTACAACCATGGCCACTCTTTTTAGTGAATATATGTGCATAAAATATCAGGCTTAATATATTAAGGCACTAAGAACCTTTATTAGCTGGAGTGTTGGAAGTGGAAAGGGACTGAGTTATGAGCACTTGGAGATAAGTTTTCTGGGTTTTTACAGCATTTAAATGATAAGAACATTGCCTTGGTGGAGCTTTTGCACTTCATGTTGATTCTTGTAACCACCAGTTGGTAACTTTGGGATTTAATTACATAACATGAGCTTTTGGCTGCCACACATTTTTGTTTTAATGGAAGGGCTGATCCAGCTCCTGATTCCAGTTAATTTATCAGCCCAGTGGGCAGCTCTCTGCTTGCAATGAGATCCAAGTGTGGTAGCTGGATCTGTATTTTATTGGCATCCCTAACAGGAAGGGGGATTGGTTCCTAATGGGTATTGGTGTTTTATGAACAGATTATGAAGCAATCGTGAAGCTTTCAGATGGCTTCAACGGAGCAGACTTGAGAAATGTCTGTACTGAAGCAGGTAATTCCTTAACTCTTCATTTGGATGTGCTAAATCTTGGATAATGCTGAAATCTTGGAGCTGTTCCTCTGTGGATTAAACCCAGGAGCTCAAATATGTTCTGCTGGAACATTTCACTTGAGCTGAGCTGAGCCAGCCACTTGTTGGCTGATCATGATGTATCCCACTGTCTCATTAGAACCAGATACATTCCAGAAACAGGGATTGTACCCATTTTCCTCCTTTTTGTAGAGAATTCAGGGCTCTTGGTACCCGTGTGCCTGGAGAGTTGATGCTATTTTATGCCTTTTCCACCTGAAGATTTGTGCATTTGGGGTTTGCCTGCATGGGCAGGCTGAGTAACGCCGTAAATGCGTGCTCAAAGTTTAAACAACTTTTTAATAATCCACTCCTTCACAAAGGTGAATTCCCTCTTCTTCCCAACATCCAAGACACAGGAAAGTCATGTAGATAGTGGCTTGGTTTTAATTTGAATTTGAGTGAAACTTCATGTTCTGTCTTCACCCTGTTGAATCCTCCCTCCCAGGGATGTTTGCGATCCGTGCTGATCATGACTTCGTAGTTCAGGAAGATTTCATGAAAGCTGTCAGGAAAGTGGCTGATTCCAAGAAGCTGGAGTCCAAGCTTGACTACAAACCTGTGTAAATTAACCAGAGAATTTGTGATTGATTGTACACATCCTACTGGGTTAATGCATAAAAAAAAAAAAAAAGGAGAGAAATAATGTACCTCTTGATTATCATTGTAAGCTGTTTGTGTAGCATGTAGCTAGTAATTTTGGGAATGCTAGTTGCAAGTTGGCTACAGGAGTCTGTTTTCTGTACAATTCCGAAATGCAATGTTCATTACAGCCCAGGCTCAGTAAAAAATGTGTGGAGATGTGTTGTTCTCTTAGCAATTATGGTGGGAATTTATAAACGTGCCTGAAGGGATTCACAAGCAGAAGTCAGTTCATTTCTTGACTTTTTGTATATCAGTAAATCTCCTTTCCCCAAACAGTTTATGAATAAAACCTGTTCAAATCTGTTTATCCTGATGGACTTTGTGTGTAGCTCTCACAGAGAGGTGAATTTTGTGTCTTCTGAGTGTGAGGAGCAGCTTTTCTCTGGTGTAAGGATTGCAGTGCTGTGCTTCCTGTACCAGAGGCAGCCTAACCCTTGGAGAGAGAAGAGACTGGTGAGGTCTGGACAATCCTTTCCATGAAGAAATTTTCTCTAATATCCAATCTAAACCTCCTCTGGCCCAGCCTGAGGCCATTCCCTCCCCTCCTGTCCCTGTTCCCTGGCAGCAGAGCCTCCCCTGGCTGTCCCCTCCTGTCAGGGAGCTGTGCAGAGCCACAAGGGCCCCCTGAGCCTCCTTTTCTCCAGCTCCCTCAGCCTCTCCTGGTGCTCCAGACCCTTCCCCAGCTCTGTTCCCTTCCCTGGACACGCTCCAGCCCCTCAGTTTTTCTTGTCACGAGGGGCCCAGAGCTGTCCCCAGGGCTGGAGGTGCCTCAGCAGAGCCAGCACAGGGACAGGCACTGCCCTGCTCCTGCTGCCACATCCTGGCTGCTACAAGCCCGGTGCCTTTGGCCTCTTTGCCCACCTGGGCTCACTCATTTGCTGCTGAATCCTGGAAACAGGATTTACCTGAGCTGGTGTTTATTTACTGCAAGAAGTAAACAAAGTGGTGATGGTTTTAAGGGCATCTGCTTTATTTTTATTTTTGTTTTCCAAGCAGTTCCACCCCAAGGGGTGCACACAGACCCAACTGCACTGTGCAGCTCACCTGAATGTTGGAGTGGAGCAGCAATGCACTAAACTGCACTTCTGGCTACTTCTAATTATCCTAATTGGATTACTCTGGGCCTGCTCAGCTGACAGGCAAGTACATTAGATTAGCTCTAGACTTCCCAGGAAACACACAGCATCTCCCTGGCAATTTTAACAGCTGTAGTTTTATTTCCTTTCCCATCACAGATAAGACAGATGGTGTAGGGTGTAGGTGTAGGGTGTAGAACAGTTAAAACAGGACAGGCAACAGTATTTCCCTGTTTATATGGCTGTTACAGACCTTTCTCCCTGTTATGGCTGTGTCAGGACTGTAAAGATGCAAATCTCAGGTTTAGTTTTAACATCCTTTTGAGTGCAGCTCGTACAGCCTGTGTGCCTGGAACAATGAGAAAATGAAATAAAAGTCCATTTCTGAGCAGGACAGTGATGTAAACAGCAAGCTGAGCCTCTGGCTGAGGGGATGGTTGCTGAAACGTGATTGTTGAAGGTTTCTCCAAGTTTTATTTAGTAAAAACAGCAGAAAGGTGCACTAGAAATAAAAAAGGAGACTCTAAAATTCAAGGGCTAGTATTTCTAAAAGGATACTTCCAATTTTATTTAAGCAACCTACCCATTGACTTTGCTTGCTTTGACTAAACTTCCCTCAGAAATCCCAGTCACACCAGTGTAGGATTTTGGTTCACCGAAAAGCAAAGGAATGAAAAACTGCAGCTTAAAGTGAAATCTCATTGGATCATAAAATGGTTTGGGTTGGAAGGGAGCTTAAGGACCATCACATTCCACCCCTGCCATGAGCAGGGACACCTTCCACTGTCCCAGGCTGCTCCAAACCCTGTCCAACCTGGCCTTGGACACTTCCAGGGATCCAGGAGCAGCCACAGTTTCACTGGGCACCCTGTGCCAGGGCCTACCCACCCTCACAGGGAACAATTCCTTCCCAAAATCCCATCGAGCCCTGCCCTCTGGCAGTGGGAAGCCATTCCGTGTGTCCTGTCCCTCCAGCCCTTGTCCCTCTCCAGCTCTCCTGGAGTTCTCAGAGCATGGGACCTCAATGAGCAGAAAAACAGGTTCTTGCCCCAACACTGAGGTGTCTGAGGGCATCATTTACACAAAGAGGAGCAGACTGGAGATCTCATATTCATTTAGGTTGGAAAAGGCCTCTGGGATCATCAAGTCCAATCTGTGACTGATCCCCAGCTTCTCAGCCCAGAACACCGAGGCCACATCCAGGCGTTCAACACCTCCGGGGGTGGGGACTCCACCACCTCCCTGGGCAGTGCAGAGCTGCCCCGCTTGGCGTTGCCAGCTGAAGCCTGAGGCAGCAGCGTCATCCCCATGGGCGATAAAGCCAAGATGGAAGCGGCCGTGCGAGCAGAAGGAGCCCTGGGGAATGTCAGGGGACGGCGACAAGGGAGCGTTAATGGCCGCGCCCGGCGTGAGGCGCTTGAGCCGGGCCCTCCCTGGTCACCGTTAACAGGCGAAGCGCCCGTTCCTGAAACTCTGCGGTCAATTACCCCGAGTTTGGGGGTCGCCAGCGGGTTCAGCACCCGAACCGCGGCGGCAGCTGCCCGTGAGGGGAGGGCAGAGCGCTGAGGGCGGAGCGGGGCGGGAGCCGGGGGAGCGGGGCCCGGGGGCGGGCGAGAGGCTGGGAGGAGGAGGAGGAGGAGGAAGAGGAGGGGGCGGAGGAAGAGGTGGGAAGAGGAGGAGGAGGAGGAGGGAAGAAGAGGCGGCAGCAGCAGCAGCAGCAGCATGGCGGCCGGGCGCGAGCGGCTGAGCGCGCCGCCGCCGCCTCCTCCTCCGCCGCCTCCATCTCCTGCCGCTCCCGAGCCGGAGCCCGCGGTCCCGCTGCCCAAATAGCCGCCCTGCCCCGGGTCCTGCCCCGCCCGGACAGCGCCCGGCCATGGAGCTCGCCAAGCCGGCCTTCCCCGCGCTGCCGCAGGCCAAAGAGGACTCTGAGGTGAGCGGGAGCTCCGGTCCCGGCCCCCCGCACACGCCCCGGCTTCCCCTCACAGCCCTGCCCGCCCTGCGGTGCCTCCCGCGCCCCTTCCCGCGGGATTCCCGCTGGGATCCAGCGCAGGCCGCGGGTCCGTGTTCCGCCCTGTGCTGGTGACACCCCCTGCGACCACCGAGCGCATCCTCCCTCCCCTGGTCGCTGCCGGGCTCTGCTCCCTCCATGGCAGACCCCCGGCGCTCCGGCATCTCCCCTCCTCGGTGCCTCCGGCCTGGAAGTCTCCCACTATCCCGGGTTGCTCCAAGCCCTGTCCAACACGGCCTTGAGCACTTCCAGCCGTGGGGCAGCCACAGCTCCTCTGGGCGATCTCGCCCCCCTCACATTCAGAGAACGGAGACCCCCCCCCCCCGCTTTATCTCCTTTGGCTTTTGCCCACCCGCCGCTCTTTTTTTATCCCCGCTTTCTGCGCTCGGTGTGTCACACACAGCCCGTCTGTTACCCGCCCTTCCGCTCCCCCTGCCTGTCCCTCTGCCTTTGTAAGGCGCCCGGCCGTGTCCCTGTGCCGCTGCCTGCCCCAGTACCTGCCGGTCCCTTCCACCCCTCCGCTCCTCCAGCAGCCATCCGGCGCTCGGCTGAGCCCATCGGGGAAGGATTTTCACCGTGTTCCAGAGCCAGGACTTCTCTGCGGACGAGGACAGGTGGCAATGTGCGCTCAGGCTGAGCCGTGCGGTGTCACCGGAGCCCCGGGCAGCGCGGTGTCTGATTTCTGAACTTGGCTGAACTCCTCGCCGCTGACCCTGGGCGCTGCTGATTTGGTTTTTTGTGTCTCGCAAACATCCTCGAGTGTCCCCGTCCCCCTCCCCCCGGTTTGGTGGCCTCAGATATTTAATGCGAAATGTCACAGCCTGCGTGAGGGAAGCTGAGAGTGTCTGAGCTCTTCAGACGTCTGTGGATTGTCGTGTAGTTCTAAACATCAGCATTTATTTCTGTTTGAACAGCATTGCTCAGTGCTGTTGTGGTGGTAAATTACCTTAAATACGGGAGTGACTCTTTTTGTTCTGTTTTTGTTGTCGGGATTTAACACCCCCCATCACTTCAGAGCCCTGGAGTCGTTACAAGTCATTTAGTTGTTCTCACAAAGTTGTAATCACTTTGTATCTCAACACAAATCGTGTACCACCCTGTGAGGTTTATAATTTGTTTTAAAATGTCTGTTCTTTCTGGGGAAACCTATCATGTTATCCACAGTTTTGTCTGAGAATGGTTAACTAAATTAGCTTGGGTGGCTTTTCATCTAAAATGAAATGGCTAAAGAGGAATGTGGGGTTAAAATAAAAATGAAACCAGAGCTCAGTGCCAGTGTAACAACTCTTAACTGATGAAAACTGAGATTGTTTGATTACTCTTTCAGAGTAGCTTTTATTTTTGCCCCTTTTTTTTTTTTTCTGGGCTGCCTATAAACCATACTAAGTGTAGTAGTGTGTTAGAACTTCACATAGTGGGGACTTTCAAGAGCTGATTCTAAAAACTGTAAGAATTTCTTTTCAAAGTGCTACATTTGTGTCTGACTTGACCTCAATATAAGATCGTGTAAACAAATTCCAGGCTCTGAACACAAGATAATAAATAGTTAGAGTAGCAGGGGGAAACAGGAAAGTGAAAGCCAGTGGTGAGTGTCAAAGTTCTTGTGGAGGTAACTCGTTAAAAGCAAAGTGTAGGAGACTTAAGCCCAGTCCTTGTGAGGAAACTAAAATCATTCTGCCCACAAAATGTAGATTTTCCTGGAAAGCAGGAGCTCCTCTCTTGTGCATGGCAGCCAGGAGGCTCTTTAATGAGGAGTAATCCCTAATATTTCAGGAAGCTGGTGATGGATTGTTTAATGCTGGCTTGGCAGATTTGATTTCAAGATACTGGGAAGGGGAGGAGGGAGAACTTGGGGAATCCCTGGCTGACTTCCTGCTGCTCGAAAGTGCAGCTTTGTCACTCCTTTAACTCCATCCAAGTGCCACCCCCAGCTCCCTTCTCAGAGTGTAACCATGTCACAGCTTTAATAATAACAATAATAATTAAAAAGCAAGCCCAATCACTGGTTGGCTGCACAGCATCCCATCCCTTCTTTCACATGGAGAAGTGGTGAGGGGAGAGAGCAGCCTGGATTGACTGGGGCAGGCTGCAGGGATGTGCTCTGGATAAATAGGTCACTTTTCCAGCCTGGATCTTTGTTTGTCCTGTCCCTAATCCATACTGTGGTGGTTGGGATTGCTGGATTTTTAAACCTCTCGGCTGTTGATACTTTTGGGAGCTTGGGAAATGCCAGAAAAGCTGGAACTCATCATTCTGGCAAAGCTTTTCTGGTTTCTACCAGGAATGTCTGTGAACTGTGTGTTCTTTTACAGTCTGGTGGTGGTGAATATCTCAGTTTGATGAGTAATAGTGATTATTTGTGATGTGGAACCATTTCTAAGCTTAGATTTTTTTTTTTTTTTTTCTAAAATCACATTTTCCAAGGTCAGGTCTCAAACTTCCTTAAATTTGAGAAATTCTGTGTTACGTGTTTATACTGGGAGGAAAAAAAACGGCTAAAAACCCATTAAAAAGGGTCAGGTTAATAACAATTAGTACATGTTGGCTTATTAGTACTGAGACACCTTAGTACTTCTGGAAAGAAGGTCAGTAAGGACTGGAATAATTGAATTTAATAGAAATTATATTCCCATTAAGTTTTAAACAACAACAAAAAAACCCCAGGATTGTATATAATGAGAACAGAGCAACAATTACCAGTTTATTTCTTTGTTAAAACGTATTTGCTTGCAGTCAGGCTGAGCAAACCAAGTATTCATGATGCACTTGGAATTTTTTTAAGACTCTCCATGGGTTTTGTAATTAAATTAGCAGCCTATTGACTAAGCAGACGTATTTGCCTTTTTATTATGCACAAAAGCTGAGTTCTTTTTAGCACATGGGGCTTTTCTAAAAAAGAAATTTACATTTTTGACAGCTATATTTAGTCTGAAATGCTAATGTATCTCTTGACTGCTTTTTTTAACTATGAAGTGATGCAGCCCATCTAAAGGTGGAACAAATCTATTAAACTTTTTTTTTTTACTCTCACTTTTGATAGGCAGCACAGATAAACCCCTTAAAACACAGCTTTTTCCCTCCTCTGCAGACTCTTTAAAACAGGTGGGAAGCCTGTGTCATTAGAATTATTTTACCTGCCCACATAATAGAGCCCAAAAAAATGGAGAACAAACGCTGTGTTGTGCTGGGAAATGTAAATCAGGTGACAGATTTTGATCACAACTCTGTGGGATACTATCAGACTGCTTTACATAAATCAGAAAAGTGCTCTGTGGCAGCTGAAGTTGAGCAGTCTCTCAGTCCTGATTCGTTTGTGCCTCCCATCCAGGAGAGCAGAATTTGGGAATTAAGGTGTGTTTGGGGTTTTTTAGCTACATGAGGATTGTCTCAGTGCAGCCCAACTCATGAATTAAAAAAGGAGGGGCATGAAAAAGGCCATTCCTGCACCTTTATAAACAATTCTGGTAATCTGTGTGAGTGTGGCACTCCAGGCACTTCACTGGGATTCCTGTAAGCTGAAGGATTCTGCCTCCACTGCTTTATTTCTGATTTTATTGGAAAAAAATAATATATAATGGGAGTTTTTATCAGTGCTGCTGATCCTGTGTGCTGATGGTATTTAGTGAGGTGTCTTTAGGACCAGTGTTAGAGAATGGGGCAAATAGGAATTGTTTTGTTTCTACTTCCCATTTCTACTTTTCCTTTAGTTTTACCTTTTATCCTTTTCTGTGGCTTGTGTTTCTCTCTGCTGAAATAACATTTCCTTCCCTGTCGTCCTTCATTCCTTCCTTCCTCCACGTGCTCTGCCATTCCCACCTGCTGTTATTCCTCCTCTCCACCTTCCTGCTTTTGTGTTCCTTTGTATTTTCGGTGGCAAAAATGTCTCTGGTGGGGCCTTCCCGTTGTCTGACAAACACAGAATTCCCTGTGAAACTCCTTCCATCCCTGCATCGTTTCCTGAGTGTGGTGGCCACGGGATGGAACAGCTGTGCAAGGGTGGCAGTGTCACCTCACCCTTTCTCCTGCCCCTTTCTCCAGCCCTCAGCCACTTTTGGGATGGCAGCACTATCCAAACATTCCTCTTCTCATGCTCACACCTTCAGGGAATGAAAGGATTTGGTTTAATTTTGTGTGTTTTATGGACTTGCACCAGGATTTCTACCTGGGAAAAAATATATATTTGGGGCTGCACTGGTCAGGTAGTTGCACTAAATGATTGTTGTAGGTACCTTCCAACTGAAATAATTTTATTTATATAATAATCCCCATGTTTTTATTATAACTGTCCAGGAACACGAAGCATGTCTGAAACTGAAGACACAACCTTTCATTTCTCTCCTGTTTGTAGCTAATTTTGAGGCTGTTAAGTACCACCTTTCAGGGTAGTATACATGACAGGTTTCAGTGATACTCAAATATTTTCATTGAATATTCTTTCAGTGCCTCATTTAATTTGTCTGCTTTCTTATTAAAACATGGCAAGTGAGTGTGCTCTGCTACTGCTTTACTATTTCAAGATTTCTTCTGCAGTTGTTCCACTTTACAAATTGTTTTAGATTTTTTTTGTCTAAGTCTTTGATGATAACATCCCTCCCCTCCACTTTGTCGGGCCGTGTAAAATAACGTGTAAAATGCTTTCAAAACCCAAGGTGTGAATGACACTTAAAGCTGCCTGGGGAACAAACCTTTGTGTCGAGGTGATTGTTGTGGGATCCAGACCCAGCCCGGGCAGGGGGATGGATGATGGTGCAGTGGATAATCCTGCCCTGGGAGTGCTCTGCTACAGCACGGTCAGGCTGCAATTTGAATTTCCTGTGCAGAGCCAGGAGCTCTCTTGGCTCTGGAGCAGCTCAGAGCCCCTGGCTGGCGCTGCCGTAACAGTTTCTGCTGCTCCAAACCTCCCAACTTGTGGGAGAACCTTGTAGCAGGTTTGCAGCAGAGGCTTGGAGTGTTACAGGGAAACTGCTTCAGGCAAGAGGAGGATTCTGCCAGCCCTGCGTTTTGGAGGTGGGCAATCCATCCTGCAGGAGTCCTGCCGGGGTGGATTGTGATGGGAGGAGAAGTCTGTGTGGAAAGGGAAGTGAGGCTATAAATCAACAACAAAAAAGGTGTCTGGGAGCTGGGAAGGGGTTGGACACTGGGAGTGGTCAGGGGGGTTTTACTGGGAGCTCTGCAGCTTTTCCAGAGGAGCTGAGTGATGGTCTGGGAAGCAGGAGGAGTCACTGCAGTAGGGAGTGGATGATGCTGAGCAGGTGAAAAGCAGCAGGGAAAATCCAGCAGAGATTTCCTGATGTCATGTCCTCTGACTACTGATTTGATTTCTCCTCCTGGTGGTTTTTGCAGCGTCCCTGAGAGCTTCTCCCTTCACCCGGGCCAGCCTGTGGTTTGCAGGCTCTACTAATTACAAGGCAGCAAGAGCTGAACCATCTGAACTGGGCTTGCTTTTCAGCCAGAGCTGAGCTTTGACAAAGACTGGGGCTGTACCTTTTCTGTGTGAAAATCAGATGGGTCTGCAGACTTCAGCTGTCAGTGAGGGACCAGTTAAGCTGTGTCACGTGGATCCCTTGCACTGCATTCCTTCTGGAGAGGCATGTGCAGGTTGGCTGTTGTGTTTAAAGGCCACACTCTTTGCTTTGGTACAGAGTCTCAGTGTCAGGGCTGGTAAATTCATTTAAAAAATCATAATATAAATTTTTTTTAGATTAAGTCCTAGCTGAGGTCACTCTGACAAAAAAACTCCACGTCACTTTTTGCCATTAAAGTGTTGTAAGGAGGAACAGGTGTAGCTGTGGTAAAATATGGACAAAATAACCTGAAACTGCTGGCAGAGCTGCTCGTGATGTGGTTTGGATGTTGGATACCAAGGAGTTCTTTGTAGTGTGGACAAATCTTAGCTATTAATTCACAGCTTCCATTTATTTCAGCTGCAGATTGGATGGGGAAGGGAGGGCTTTGGAATGTGCTTTATTCCCCCTTCTCCTGCTTGTTTGAGGAGATCTGTCATCTTTAAACTTTTGGAGTTTTAGGAATTATTTTTTCCACTCCATCTCTTCGGTGTCTTGCAAATATTGACGAGTGAGACTTCCAGTGAGTTGTCACTTATCCTGGAGAACCTCCCAAATGCTTGGCAGCAAGGAATGCTCTTCTTCCCTCCACCTCTGGCATCACCCTTTGTTTTCTTAGCAAAATTCTTGCATTTGATCTGATCAAAAGAGAAGCTTTCAGTTGTTTATTTGTCTGCTAGGTGCTCCAGACAGTGTGGAAAACCTGGCTGATGACTGAATTCCTTAAAATGGAACCTGTGCTTGGCTCCAGTCTCCATTTAATAGATTGGGTTTTTTACATAACTTAGCATAACATTTGAATAATCTGGCATTGTTGGTTTTGAAAGCCTTGAAGGGCTGTCAGCAGTCACCAAAATCACTCTTTCAGTGGTTTGTGTACTTGTCTCAGATTAAATGTTTTCCTTAAACACTGTCTTTCAGAGAGTTATTTTGCAGGCTAAATCCCATTTGAAACTGTACCTTTTTGGCTTCTTGGAGGGCACTGAGGACCAATGTCTGGGGCCTGTAGTGATATTTTTTTTTCTTGTTCAGAACATCTGTGCTGCCTTTTGGGATTTGGCTCCCTTTGGGCTTGCATTGCTCAGTTCTTACCTATTTATTTTGCACAGTTTACAGCTGTCGGGGCTAAAAAATTCCTGCCTCTGCTGCATTTGAAAGGAATATTTGCCATGTGCTGTTAAGCCAGAATAGTGATGAATTTGTGTTTTCATTGTGCTCCAGATTAAGCTTTCTAAATTCTACAAGCAGAGTAATAAACCTACTGAAGTGCTTGTATATTCCTGGAGTGCAGCTTAAGCTTTTCAGAGTTTATTGCTCTTAGGCTTGGTTTTAAACTTGGACAAACCTGGGGGTTTTTTGCCTTTTGAGGGCTGAATGATGCTTTTGTGTGCAGGGTTGTGCTGAACCCTCTCAGGTCACCCTTCAAAGGGTACAGTTCTGTAAATGTCATCCTTTTGTCACAGCGTTTCTCCTTTCTACTTCCAGGAGTTTGTTATTCCAGCTGGAACGTGCAGAAGTAATTCAGCAGCTTCTGTGTCTTCAGCAAAGCCCAGTGCATTTTATTTCCCTTTTTTGTGCTGCCACTTTAGGTGCTATCCAAAGGATTGTCTGGAGTGGCTTTGTGTTTGTTTGCTTTCTTTTCCAGAATCATTTTACTGATACTAAAATCCTTCTTAATTCCACTGCCAAGAGCTGGAAAATCCTCCCTGTGCACTGTGGGGGTGTCTGAGGGAAGCACAGGATTTTTTTATCGTGTTGCTAAAAAGAGGTTTAACGTGAAATTAATGCTACTGGGACAAGTGTAGGTGCTCAGGTGAACAGTGCTGCAATTTAAGGGATCCTTCCTGCTGGAATCCAGACTTCCCAGCTGGAATATTTGGAATTTACCTTCCCATCCTTTTGAGGACATCAGAACACAGGGGAAGTTTGTTTTTCTTAGCTGCTGGTGTGTGTGTGTGAATCAAACAACAGAGTTATGTAAACAAATGTATGCAGCTTATTGGATATATTTGACTATTCCCTTTTTTTTAATTTTTTTACCTACAGATGGTAACTGGGATCTCAGCTCCAACTCCTTCATGTGTGAGGGTCAAGGAATGAGTAAGAGCCTGTTAATAGAGGCCAGTGGGAGTTGGAGGGAAGGAGAGCCAGGAATAGTCTCTGCCTGAGCAGTTTTCTGTTCAGCTCTGGCAGAGCTGCAGAACGGAGCAGAGGCTGCAAATGTTGATCCTGGGCACTCCTGGTGGTGAATGGGAGCTGAGCCCTCTCAATCCTGGGGGTCTGGGCTTCTGTGGGAGGAGCTGTTGGGCTGGAAATGGATCAGGATCGTGGATATTGTGTTTTATTTGCTGTGTGAGGAGCCTGCCCAGGTTGCTGTGGGATGGGCAGTAGGGGAGACTCACTAGTGGCTTGCTGTGGTCATGGAGAGCACGAATTTCTGGAATTGTTCAAGCTGAATATTCAGTCAGAGTGGATTAGGTGAGGAAGTGTGGATTTTAAGGGAGTTGCCTGCTCCATTTGTTATCTTCTGTTATTTCAGTGGCTGCAGGAATGCATCAGCCAAAGCAATTCTTTTGCTCCTCTGACCAGTACAGAATGTTCTAAAGCTTTTTTCCTTTCTCTTTTGTCCCCTCCTCACTTCAGAGGGAAGCTGTTGAGGTGTGGATGTACAGCTGATCAGGATCTTTTCCACCCTTAAGGATTCTTTGTGGAATACTTGAGATTTCTTCACATTGACTTCCCAAATAGTGTTCCTTGCATTTGGGTGGTGCTGGCATCCATGTGGAAAGGTAGCAGGGAACTTGTACAGAACTTGTGATTATTTTCTATAAAATGCATGTACACATCTCTGCCTGAAAATGTTTTTCTCTGTTGCATATGTAATTATTTTTAATTTTTTTTTTTTCTTAAGGATTGGACCTATCCCATGAGGAGAGAGATGCAGGTAGGACACTTTTATTTACTGTTTGAGGCCAAACCCATGGAGCATTTCATGAGGAGAAAAAAAGAGCTGGTGTCAAAATCAGTCTTTACCTGTAAAATGTCAGGCAGCACCATGGGAGACAGAATTAATTAGTTAATTAAGGTGAGGATTTGCCAGCTTGCAACACAGGTGTGTTTGCATCTCTGTAGTGCAGGTACTAAAACAGAAATCCCCCAAACATTACATTTTTATCTTTCTGAATGATTTTAGATGATTACTAAAAACGTAGCAGAGCTTTGCCTTCTACCTCAAACTTGGAAGTGTTCTCCAGTGGGATGGACAATTAAAATTCTCCCACCATGGTGTCAGTCAAACCTTTGCACAAGAGAAAATCTAAAAACACCTGCACATCTTCATTGGAGGGGAGATAAATGGTTAAAACCTGATATTTTCCCACTGCTAGGCCAAAGCTTGAAGAATTTCATGTGTGGGTCTCTTTTCATGAGAGCAATTTGGAATTAATTACAGGACAGGATTATAAACCAAGTTAAGAGTTCCCTTCACTTGATCTGGGGCTGGGTGAGATGCAGGAGTCAACCTGGAGCTCAGTCCAAATCAAGGACTTTGTTCCTGTCCAAAACAAGATCTCCAGCACCAGGATCATGTTTCTTTTATCCTGCCAAACCATTTTTTTTAACTTGTCCTGCTATAAATGACACTGATTACACATTTCAGGAACATGTAAATTATTTGTGTCCGTGAGGTGAGTGAAATGTGTTATTTCAAATCATTTTGGAGTTGGTATTAAATGTCTGTTCTTCTCTTGCCTCCTAGGAAATCTTACCTGGGTTATTTTTAGGCCCATATTCTTCAGCTATGAAAAGCAAGGTATGATTTTCAGCATATTCTCTCACAGGGAAGCTTTGCTGTGGTGATTTGGTTTGTTACTGTGGAGATCTTGCTGGAGTGTATCTATAGAGGTGTAAATTTGGT
The DNA here is from genome assembly GCA_017589585.1 of Phylloscopus whistleri. Classification (NCBI taxonomy): domain Eukaryota; kingdom Metazoa; phylum Chordata; class Aves; order Passeriformes; family Phylloscopidae; genus Phylloscopus; species Phylloscopus whistleri. The sequence continues at coordinate 1,265,934 of JADMLD010000405.1, read as the reverse complement.
TGCAGTTCTCCACTGGAACGTGGTGAAAAATGCCAGAGTGGAAGGAAAATGTGGTGCATTTGTGGGATGGCCTGAGCTGTTTGTATTAAAATTGAGTCTTAAATATGATTTTTCTCTTAGAAAATTTAAACCATTTGAGACACTTCAGCAATTCCTGTTTCCTTTGCTAGAGTGTTGCAAGACAAATAGAACTGGTCACTTACACCCAGACATTAAAACAAGGAAAATTAATTCCACAATGAAGTCAAACACTGCTCAGCCACAGCTTGGCTCTGCAAATTTGCCTCATGGTTTAAATGATCTTATTTTCATGGTCTGATTCCAGCAAGAATCCAGTGCTGGCTGCAAATTCCTCCCTCGTGTAGGGACTTGAAATTTCAGGCAAAGTGAAAGGTGGGGAGAGACAAACAAGTTCATTGAACATCTTCCTTTTAAAAAAACAACATTTAACACTTGCACACTCTGAATTCTAGAAATCCAGCTCAGATTTTCCTTGATGTAGCCTTGTTTTGTATCTAAGGATAGCTTTTCTTTTTATTACTGTCTGAGATGAATCTGTAATTTAAAAAAAGCTATTTTTTTTCTTTCTCCACAGCTACCTATACTCCAGAAACATGGAATAACCCATGTAATATGCATAAGGCAAAACATTGAAGCAAATTTTATTAAACCAAACTTCCAGCAGTTATTTAGGTGAGAAATGATCAAGATTCCTTTCTCTGTGTGTGTGTGTGTTCTTTCCAAATATTTTCACGTTGTCAGAATTATTTGAAAAATGTGCTGAGGTGCAGAAAGGCTTTAAATCCAAACCAGGGATTTTATTTATTCTGAACCAGTCTGCAAATTGGAATTATCCATAGTTTGCAGTGACTTGTTTTCAGCTTGAAGTGATTTCTGAGAGGGGAAATGTGTCAGGGGGTGTTCCTCACTCCTTTCCTCACGAGGTTCTTGATTGAATTTCTGAAGTTCAGAGCAAGAATCAAAGCCAGAGGGGTTTTGCTGGGTGGGAGTGCAGAGGAGGGGTTGTAGCTGCTCCCAGGAGTAGCAACTCTGTGGTGTTGTTTACTCACAGGAAATTTTCTTTGCAGGTATTTAGTCTTGGATATTGCAGATAATCCAGTGGAGAATATAATCCGATTTTTCCCTATGGTGAGTGGATGGATTGGGAAGGGAATTGCCCGGGAGTGTTCTGAACTAACAAATACCAGGTTCACATTTGGGATACTCAGCCTGAAGCAGCTGGAAGTGCTGCCAGCTCTTGACTTTATTATTGACACTTTAATAAGTGTAATTAACTCCTTTTTACGAGTATGGAAACAGGTGGAGTTGTAAGAACTGCTTCTTGCTGTGATATTAAAAAAAAATAATAAAAATTTAAAAAGACTGGCATCAAAACAGAGAGATTTGGTCATGGGGCAATCTGGGGCCCTTGAACCTGGGGGGAAACTTCTATTTGAGCCCAAGAATATTTACATTTCTTGTATCAAATTCAAAATGCTAAGTTTTACAGTGTCTTAAAACATATTTGCTGCAGAGGAATTAAAAAGTAGCTTGTAAATTAAACAATGCCCATCATTGGAACAAAGACCTGGTGTTGAGTGGTGGGTTTGTATCTTTATTTTAGTTCAGTTTGCAGCTGAACAAAAGGATTTTGTTGCTTCTTCCACCCAAAAAAACCCAACAGTGCCTTCACTGGTTTTGCACTGACAATTTTAGGAATAGTTTGAAGTACAAAAGAAATACAAATGTCCAGTTGAAGTGAGGTTTAAATCTGCATAAAAGTGCATTATTGTCACTGTAAATAAAGCCTGATATAAAAATTATGCCCAATTTAGGTTTTTAAAAAAATTATGCCAAATTTAGGTGTTATTACTACTTTAAAATAATCTGAAAGTTTGGGTCTTGTATTTTTTTTTTTCTTTTCAGACTAAAGAATTTATTGATGGAAGTTTACAAAGTGGAGGTAAGATTATATTAACTTTTCCCTCATTTATTAAGGTGTTGTTAAAGCTTTAAAAGTAACTTAGGGGTATATATTAGAGGCTCTTAAATATGAGCTTTTCTTAAATTTGGGGATTTATTATGCTTGATTTGAACTCTAGTAGACAAATTCAGAGCAAAGTGTTCTTTCTTTTTCCCTCTAACTCCATAACAAGGAAAAAAACCACATTTCAAAGAATTTTATTCAGTTTATACAACCATGGTTCATTTTGGGTTGTTTTTTTCCTTCTCAGGAAAAGTTCTTGTCCATGGGAATGCAGGGATTTCTAGAAGGTAGGAAATGATCCATCCTGATAGGAATATTTTAAAAATATTGAAAGCTATTTTACTGATGTTTATTTGGGTTTTTTTGTTTGTTTTTTCCAGTGCTGCCTTAGTTATTGCATACATAATGGAAACATTTGGGGTGAAGTACAGGTAAGAAGAGCTGTTCAGGTTTTATTTCAGGTGGTGTGAGTGAATAATGATTTTTGAGGGAACAGATAATTGTGTTTTCAGTCTCAGTGCCTTACCTGAAACTTCACCAGGGGCTCATTATTCAATTTTACTTCACTGCAGTTGTGTTTTTACCATTTTTTTTTTTAAGAATCAGGCACCTCCTGCTCAGGGAATCAGGGCATCAGCCTCCATCCATGGATAAAACCTTGGGAGAGGCCCCAGGGGCTGTTCTGAGCCTGTGCTGAACAGGAAAGTGAGCTGAGCACTGGGGTGGGCAAAGAGAACTGTACAACTGCTGCTTCCTGCTTTGGCCAAGCAATTTCAGTTGTAGAAACCAGTTCTGGGGAGAGTTGAGAGGTTCTGTAGTTCTGAAAAACTGATAATCTGAAGGAAGGCTCAAAGCAGAAACTTTTATATATTTTTCACTGAAGTGTTTCCTCCTCTTTTGAAGGGATGCATTTACTTATGTCCAAGAAAGAAGATTCTGTATTAATCCTAATGCTGGATTTGTCCATCAACTTCAGGTGACTTTTTTTTTTTTTTTTTTTTTTTAATTCCTGATCATAACTGAAAAGCCATTTAATGACTCATCTTCCTGCCAAACAGATATTTACACAAATATGCTTCAAGGAAATGTCAGGAGCTGGAGTAAAGCTTTGGGAGGAAGAAGAGTGGGCACCTCAGTTCCTTGGACTTAAGCTTGGACAAAGCAAATCCAGGAATGGAGGAGAAATAAAAATCCTGGTTTGTGCAGTGATTAAGAGGCTCTGAAATGTCTTGGCTGGCGCTGAAGGAGCTGCAAAGGAAATGATGTTTGCTCCTTTCTTTAGTCATCCTTGAACTTTTCTTTTCCTCTGACTTCCTGATGGGTTTTGTCATTCATGTTAAAGCAGCAAAGAATTCTCCTCCTCCCAAATCTGTGCCTGAATATGAGACACACTCTGAATTAGCCCTGCTCATCCTTACAAAGCTTTATGCCAAAGTAATCCCAATCAACGTTTTTGGACCTTTCCAGGAATATGAAGCCATCTATCTAGCAAAATTAACCATCCAGATGATGTCACCTCTGCAGCTGGAGAGATCCCTCTCAGTCCCACCTGGCAGCACAGGTGAGAAGCTTCTCCTGCTTGGGGGTGGGTATGAGGTGATTTTTTAACCAAACCTTTAGCAGCAGAATCCCAAACTCTTGGGAGGGCTTTTGGTGTGCAAGCTGAGTTTAAACTTCACTGTGAAGTGTTTAAATACCCTGGTTTCCCGTGGCTGAAGTTCCCCTCTTGCCTCCTGCAGGAAGTTTGAAGAGGATGCATGAGGAGGATGAAGATCTTGGCACCATGCAGGTGGCAGCAGCACAGAACGGGTGATGGCTGAGGACAAGCACTGGTTGTAGTGAGAATTCCTGCCAAGAAAGGTGAAGAGAACTAGGGGAAAAAAACAAAAAAAAACAATTAATGCAAAACAATGAACACACATAGCTTCTTTTCAATTACATGTTGCTTTCAGATGTAAATCTGCCTCTGCAACACACTAAGCATCATTTTTAAGATGTTGGACTTCTTGAATGAATAGATGGCACTGATTGTTTTACTCCTTTTTTACACTTTACAGTTTTATTCTAAACCAAGATTTTTTGGACTTGCAAAGAGGTATTATTGCAATAATGCACTTTTCATACTTGAAATTTCTTTATTTGTATGATATAAAGTTATTACTTTAAACAAAATGCAAGCGGGGGGGGATTTGTTTATAAAGTTATTTGTGTAATTTATAACAAGAGACTTTAGTAAAGAAAAAGTTTGCTAAAATTCACCTTGTTCTCAGTATGTATTATGGCAGAAATGTGCTTTAGGAACACAAACATAGAGGTTAATTCAAGTTGAACTGTCTAGAACATCCTCAAACTGGTTTTCAAGGAGTAGTTGCTGTTGCAAGGTGGTAGTGGCATCATTTGAGGTGAAAATTGGATTTGTCTTGGAAAACTGAGGCCCAGGGCACTGCCCATGATGGGATCAAGAGTTAAAGCTTTGATTCACCTCAGTTCTTGGAAAACCTTCAACTCAGCTGAGGAAACATTTCTTGGTGCTTTAAGGTTTTCACACTGGGGATTGTCAGGGTGGTTTGTGCAGCTGTAACTCCCCTGTCTCAGCAGCACAGAGGTTGTGCAAGCACAGTCCTGGTTCTGCATCTGCTTTATATCCCAATGTTTGTTGCCTAAAAACCAGGGCTGGATTGATTTGGGAGCACTGTGGTGACTGAGCAAGGCTGTTAGAAAAACTTGTGTCTTTGGGAGTCTGAGCTTGGTAAGCAGACTGTGTTTTAACAGGGAAAAAAATGGGGATTTGGGGATCAGAGCATCCAGCAGCACATTCCTGTTCCTGCTGATACCCTCTGCCACATGGAGCAGCATAATTCCTTCAGGGGGAAAAAGCTGCAATAAATAGTGTGATGCTTTAGTGAGGAACTTTTCAGCTGGGAAAAAAGGGAAGTGATTTATCTCCTGCACTGTGCCAGTGCCCAGCTGCCTGGCTCAGGGTGCAGTGCTGGTTTTGCAGTTGCAGAGGGTTTGTTGCTGCTCTGAACTGACCCTCCACGAAGGAATGCTGTTGGGAAATGGAGCACGAGGCTCCCCCATGGCAGCAGTGCCTGGCCCTGCAGAGCCCCCAGAGCTGCTGCTGGGACTGGGCTGGGAAGCATCAAATCCCTCTCAATTTCAGGTCCCTGGGGAAGGGGAGGGATGAAGCACAGATGGAAGGCACTGATTCATCTCTCCAGGCTGGTCTGGCTCTGTTCTCTCTGGGGTCCTGACAAGCTCCATGACTAAGGAGTTTTCATCAATGCAGTTTTTTTTTTTTCCTGGCATTACCCCCTCGTGGTGCCTTTTACAGTCATTCTGCTCTGTCTGCCTGTCAGATCCTCAGGGACTCTGAGATTTATTTTTCCTCAGATCTATTACTAAGCCATCCATTTAAAACTTCCTGTGTCTGTCTGCTGTAGTTTCACTGCCAGGAGGTGTTTCAATATTTGGTTTGGGGGGTTGAACTAAAGTCAGGAATTGGAAGCAGGGTCCCCCACTGTGGAGTGGAAAGAGAAGAGGAGGATGAATTATTATTTTTATTTCCCAGGTTCAAACACAAAACTACAACACCCAAATCTTTGAGAATCCACAGCTGTTCATTGAGGTGCTGGAATTGCCTTTTCCAGCTTAGGGGGAGCAGAGGGAAGGAGCTGGAGATCTCTTCCTCAGGGTGGGAAAGGTCTTAGCTAAAAAATTAAATCACAAGGAGGAGGTAACATTCAACCTCTGGAGAAGCTGGTAGTGCTGTTAGGGCTGATTTTGTCCAAAAAAAAAAAAAGTGTTCCAGGCAAGGTTGGACAATGCTTGGAACAAATTGGGATAGTGGAAGTGACCCTGGCCCTGGCCAGGGGTGAAATGAGATCCTTTGAGGTCCCTTCCAACCCAAACCAGTCTGGGATTCTTCAGTATTAATCAACTATGTGTCCAAATACTGCTATTTATATATATATATATATATATAATTTGTATGATTATATATAAAGAGATCTATATAACTATATATAATTCTATAGATCTAAACCAGAGGTACCCAGCTGCCTCTGTGGTCCAGGGAAGAGCTTCCCAGGGGGAAGACATTTATGAAAGGTTGGTTTGCCTCAAGGAGGTCAGGGTTGATTTTATTTATAAAATGTAACATATTTATAAAATAAAATATATTTTTATTTTTATATATATTTATATAAATAATATATATTTATAGAAATATATTCTATATATGTGTATATATAAAAATATATGTATACATTATAAATGTCATATGTAGATTTTATATATACATAAAATATACATCCATATATAGATTTTTTAGATACATATTTAAGTCTTTTAGCTCTATTTTTACCTATACATAAATCTATAGATATTTATATTATATATAAATATATACTATATATAAAAATATATATAATATATTTATATGTAATATATAATTTATATATTTATATAAATATTTTATATTTATATATAATTTATATTTTTATATATAAAAATATATATAAATTATATATATATATATATATATATATATATATATATATATACACCCTAATACATAGATGGTGGCCCTTGCTTTTCCCTCTTCAGCCCTTTGCACTGTGCATAAATTCCTGTGTTTCCCTCCCCCTGGGGCCCTTCAGAGCTGCCACTTGTGGCATTGTCCCTGTCCCTGTGACAGTTTCAAACACCCCCGGGGCACACCTGACCCCACAGTGGCACCTCCAAGTCCCCAGCCTGGGGGTGGGGATGGCACCTCTGGGTGAACAAAGAGCTCTGCAGCTGCCCTGAGGGGGCTGTGCCCTGCAGGGCCCTTGTGCTGCAGCTTTTCAACCCCATTCATGTGTTCAGTGATCTGAGTGGGGCCACAGCCCCTGCTCCTCACTCTCATCTCCTCATGAACTCTGCATGAAGGCCTGGGGCTCTGGAGATGGTGTAGATACCATGGAATTCAAATAATCCACTTCAAATGGGTGGAAATTCTGAATTAAGTGAAACTCTGAAAGGCAGGAAAATGCCCCTCAGTCACCTGAGCTGCTTTACAGAACGAGAGTCAGGGCCTGAGCCAGGCACATGCTGCCAGAGGAGCACATCTGCTTTCTCTTGGGAGAGAAATCCACACCTAATTGCTAAAATTGCTAAAAATGTTCTTTTCAGCCTAGGGAAGGGGAACAGGTACCTGCAGCAGGTGGTGCTGCCCAACAAGCACATCCTCACTCATGAAAAACAGTCCAGGTAACAGGTGGCAATCATTTATTCAGCTTAAACAAAGACATTCTTTAAAAAAATAATCAATAAATAAAGCAGACATCACCAAGGAGACAGTGGATGGAGTGGAGAACCCTCAGAAAGATCAAGCAGAGCCCCCAGCACTGTAGAGTTGCTCTCCAGAGCACAAAGCAGGACAGTGTGGAGGGCCTGGCTGCCCACAAACAACCCTGCCTGGGTATAATGTCCCATTCATGGCTCTGGGATTTGTCACTCCCCACACAAAACACCACTGTTGGCAGCAGGGCTTTGGATGTTATTTGCTTTTCACCCCTGTAAAGTCACTGATCCAATCTTGCAGCAAGAGGGAAGCTCCACAGCAGCAGCAGCAATTCCTTTAGGAGCTGAAGGGGGGGATTTCTCTCCTGGTTTGCTGTGGCACAGGTGGAAATCCCTCCTGGCAAAATCAGAGCCCCTCTGGAGTTGCAGTGGCTGGGCCAGGGGTGTTCAGTAAATCCCAGAATGGTTTGGCTTTGGAAGGGACCTTAAACTCATCTCATTCCAACAGGGACACCTTCCACTGTCCCAGGCTGCTCCAAGCCCTGTCCAGCCTGGCCTTGGACACTTCCAGGGATCCAGGGGCAGCCACAGCTTCTCTGGGCACCCTGTGCCAGGGCCTGCCCACCCTCAGAGCCAGGAATTCCTCCCCAGTATCCCATCTAACCCTGCCCTCTGGCACTGGGAAGCCATTCCCTGTGTCCTGTCCATACAAAAGTCCCTCTCCCTCCTTTTTAGGTACCAAAGTGGCTCTAAGGCATTTCTGGGCTGAACACCCCCAGCTCCCTCAGGGGAAGCTCCATCAGCTCATCCCAATCCCCTTCCCATTGATTACCAGCCAGAACACCCCACTCCCTGTGGGATATATTCAGTTTCCCAGTTACCCTCTGCCCTGTTGCAAACCACATTTGGGGTTTTTTATGTAAGAAAAAAAAAAGGAATTATCCTGAAAACCAAGTTATCAGCTAAAGTGCAGGAGGCCTGCAGTGAGAAGCACACATCCATTTTTTTAGACTGGGAATTCAGCACAGCCCATAAGGATTCTCCCCAACCTGCACCAACAGTAACAACACATCCAGTCTTGGAAAACAGTGCCTAGAAAACTTCTGGTGCACCACCAGCACTTCCATGAGGTGTCATGGAAAAAAAACAGAACTAAGGCCTGTTCTGTGTCACTAATTCTGCATAAGAGAAGCCTCATCCCTTCCCCAGCTACGTCCTCCTTCCATCAGCACAGCCAGCAGGACAGTCCCAGGGGCTGGCCTTGGGCTGCTGAGAAAAGAAGCACAAACCTTTAGAAAAATACAATGCAAGAAAAGATTTGAGATAAAAATATATATACCTTTGGTTAAAAACCATCTCTGTAACGAGTCCTCTGTAACTCAGCTAGAACAGAAACACTCCTCCTCAGCAGTAGTAAAAATTAGTTCTAAACTTATTTCCTAACCCAGAGGACCCTTTCTAAAACCTCAGTGATTTTTTTTTTCCCCCCAAGATTTACACATTTGATGTTCATTATTTATAGGGATTGTTACATATGCAGCAATTAACTATAGAAATTTTCCACGGAGAGAATGTTTGTAGCACAAAGCTCCTCTACCAACAGTCTTTCCAAGAAAAAAAAAAAAAAAAAAGAGAAAGGAACCCAGGATCAGCTGGAAGTTGTTAATTAAAGAACCGTTGAAACATGTAGTTTTCATCAGATACCAAATAGCCAAACTTCTTGTAGAAATCCACATTTTTGGGCAGACACTCCAGGGTGATTTTGTAACAGTTCAGTCTCTTACTTAGCAAGGTGAGGGTGGAGGTTAATCTGGAAAAAAAAAAAAAAACCAACAAAAAAAATCAGCAGTTAAATGGTGGCTCAGTGAATATTTAATTAGTTCTGTTATCACAGCCACAGCACTGAGGGCTGACAGCACTCCCTGTGTTTTCCTGCAGATCATTTTCTGCCCAGCTGGTGATCCCTGCTGGCTGAATTCTTCCCAGGTGCTTGGCAGGAAGGTGGAAAGGGCTTTGCTGAATGGCAAAGGTGGGGAATACTCACAGTTTTCCAAGCTGCTTCCCTCTGCATTCCCCGCTGACCACCACATCTTCTATCCTGCCTCTCTGCAAGCACAGGCAAGTGTCTGTTAGCCTGGGAATTGCCCTGCCAGCTCCCCGTGTTCACAGCCTGCCTGGGGCTCCCAGCACAGGGATCCTCAGCCATCTGCTCTGTCAGCACCACGTCTGACTCCTTCAGAAGCTCACTGGGACAATGGGGCAGATCTCCAAGTGCTCCTTTTCCTTAGGAAAAGCCAAAGCTTCCTCTTTCTATCAGCACTCAAGGATGTGATATATTTTTTAAGTACACAAAATACTTGATCTTTTAAAATATATATATTTTTTAAAAATTTACATTTTTAAGGTTGGAAAAGCCCTTCAAGACCATGGAGCCAAATTGTTCCTCAGCACTGGCAAGGCCACCACTGCCCCATGTCCCCAAGTGCCACATCCACAGGGCTTTTAATTCCCAATGGGGAATCCACCACCACCCTTTTCCACGAGGAAATTTTTCCCAATATCCAACCTAAACCTCCCCTGACACAACCTGAGGTTGTCACCACGCAGTGACACCATAAAACCCCCACACCCAGAGTCAGGCACAGGATCTTTTCCTCCCTTCCCAGCTGCAGGATTTACCTTGGCACAGGAGTGAGTGAATTTATGTTCTATAACCAGCGTTGCCGTGGCAACGATCTGCCCCAGGTTTGTGTCCTCCACCACGGTAACAAAGTAATCTCCAGACCTCTTCATGTGCTCAAAGGTTTCTGTGGGAGCAGAAATTCAGGCTCACAGTGAACTGCAGTTAAGGCTGGTATTTGCAGCACTCTCTGGCTGCAAATCACTGTGGGATCACAGGGATGAGGCACCCAAGACCCCAGAAAATGAAAGGGCCAGACTAAGCCATGAAAAAGCAGGAATGACACAAATTCCTTTTTCCAGAACCCTCCTTGCTGAGCAGCTCTGCACATGGGTGCTGCAACATTGAATCATGGAATGCTCTGGGTTGGAAGAACCTTAAAGCTCATCCAGTTCCACCCCCTGCCATGGCAGGGACATCTCCCACTATCCCAGGCTGCTCCAAGCCCTGTCCAGCCTGGCCTTGGGACACTTCCAGGGATCCAGGGGCAGCCACAGCTGCTCTGCCCACCCTCCCAGGGAAGGATTTCATGCAAAGAGTTGTTCAGCTGTAGCACAGCTGCCCAGGGCAGTGTTGCAATCCCCATCCCTGGAGGGATTTAAACGCCCTGTGGATGTGACCCCTGGGACATGGATTAGTGGTGGGATTGGCTTAGATCCTGTGATTCCCTGGGATGCTTCCCCCCCTGCCTGTCTGGCCCAGGAGTGGGGTCTAACTTAGGTTCAAAGAGAGCTGGAGAGAGATTTTGGTCAAGGGCCTGGAGGGACAGCACCAGGGGAATGGCTTCCCACTGCCAGAGGGCAGGGTTAGCTGGGATATTGGGAAGGAATTCCTCCCTGAGAGGGTGATGAGGGGCTGGCACAGGTTGTCCAGGGAAGCTGTGGCTGCTCCATCCTGGAGAGTGTTCCAATCCAGGCTGGAGATGCTTGGAGCAACCCTTGGAGCAAATGTAGCCCAAATAATCCCTCCTGCCAGCTATCTAAAGCTCAGTCTAAAAACCAGTTTCACAATTCAGGCTTGTCCCAGCCAGGCAGCCCTCGGGGATAGCTGCAACTGGATCCAAGGCTGAGTGCCAAGGGGAGCTGAACTAATCCCTCCCTCTGGCACCAGGGGAGCCTCACACCTGAGCAGCTTTGCTGTCAGCATCAGGATCCTTTGACTGATTCCCTGCAACCCCCTGAGGAAATACCAAGGAATAAAGAGGTGATCTACTCACTGATGAACTGCTCCGGGCTCACAACTCCAGTTTCTGTCAGCTGACCCAGAACCTTAAAAAAGCCTGTCAGGAAAGGAGGGGGGAAAACAGCTCTCAGTGAGGGACAGACACACAAGCAGCTCCAAACAGCAAGGAACAATCCAACACAGCTGCCTGGAGAGGGACCATCCCCATGGCACCATCCCATCCCAGTGGGATTGAACAATGCTGAAGGATTGGGTAAAGCTCAAGTAAGCCTGGAACAATGAGTCCAAACCAAGCTTTTTATCCAAATTCCAGAACTGAAGAGAATGCATGCACCAGATGCTTGCTCAGGTTGCTTTGGTATTAAAGGCTACAGTATAGACAACTGTGCTCCCTCTCCAAAACCATGGTGAATGGGGACTTGTGGATTATTTGGAGGATTTTACTTCAATTTTAGGATTAAAACAGTAAACCAAATTTTCAGGGTCACCCAAATCCATGATGCCAAAAGCTCAAATTCAGGATGTGGTCACAGCCCCAAGGCTACCAGAGCCCAAAGGATAACATCCCAAAGGATGTTAGGCCAAGGCACAGGGTGGGACTGTTGGGCTGTCCTGTGCAGGTTCAGGAACTGGACTCAATGATCCCTGTGGGTCCCTTGCAACTCAAGATGTTCTAAAATTCCATCAAATTGTTTACTGATAAAAATAACCCACATCAGGGAAAATGAGCAATGCCAATCCACTGAGAGCTCCTGCAGCAAAAGTTACCAACTCAGCCCCTCAGTGCCATTTCTGGCGAGGACAAACCAGGATTCTACCTCGATTTACATCAGCTGTGCAGAGTGGTCTGAGGACCAGCCCATCCCCTGGATCCAGTGGAGAAATAGCAGGAGAGAAGGTGGTGGTGTTCTGGCTCCAGTCGAGTTCCTGCAGGATCCTGGGGTCAAACATGGGCGTGTCATCGGGCATCACGGTGCCCACGGGCATCATGGCTGCAAGGGGAGATCTGGAACGGGAGGAGAGGGGTAAGGCATGGTTTAATCTCTAAATAACTTGTTCTCTCTGTAGCATGCCATGGGATTTGCCTCAGGGGTTTCAGGAAAGGTGAATGCACTGCTGTTCATTTTATCTGCTCACCTGCCAGGTTAACAGAGCTGTGCACCCGGACACGGCGCACGTCAGCCGGAGTCAACACCCACAGTTTGTGTGTTTGTCCTGGAAAACCCAGCCTGATAAGGCTCTGAGGAGGGAATTGAACCTCTACAGCCCTCTGGGAAGGAAAACTCCCAAGAAACCTCCCAACCCAGCCATCACTGGCACTCCTGTTCAACTGCAAACCTGCAGTGGGAATGATGCTGCTTTTTTCCAACCGCTCCCACCCCACAAATATTTAATTTTTATCTCTTGGGCACGAGGTGCCACATCCCCAGCAGGTGATGGCACAGGCACAGCCCAGCCTGCCTCTCCTGGGCTCTCCTGTTTGCTCTGTGTGTTGACAGAGCCCAGCCCCACAGTGTCCATGGACAGGGGAAGCAGCAGTGCCAAGGTGACAGTGAGAGGCTGTAAATGATTAAAGAGCTGGGGGTTATTCTGGGGGACAAAGGGATGAGTTCTCCTTATTGCATCCCAGGGGCTGGGAGCAACCTGGGATAGTGGAAGGTGTCCCTACCCATGGGAAAGGCTTTAAAATCCCTTCCAACCTGGAATTCTATGATAAAAGAAAATAATCCTTCCCCTGTCCCCTGTGGAATACCTGGTCAGGGTTCTGGTATGAGCAGAGCTCATGAAAACTTCTGAATTTCTTCGTAAATCTTCAGATTGCCTTAGCTGCACCATGAAGGATACAGCAGTCACACACGAGTGGTCAGGCCAAAGAAACAGCAGAAAGAAAAAAGTGTTTGGGGTGACACTTTTTAAAAATGAGACACGTTGCAGCTCAGAGACAGAACAGAATGTTTGCTGTGAAGCATCACAGTGTGATGAGCCTCAAAAGTGGAAGTGGCTCCAGAAACCCAACTCAAACTTCTTAACTACAAAAAAAAATACAAAATATATTTTTTTATGCCACCTGCTGGTACACACTGGCCTTTGAATCCCAGCTCTCACCCTAATTTTGCATCTAAAAGTAAAAAATTTGCTGTTACAGCAATTAAACAGCAACACAAACTCTCATCCCATGTGAATTTCCAAAATGAAACAGTGGGAAAGATGAATTGCAAAGAGAAACATTTCTACAGATTTCTCTGTTCCTACAGCTCAACTAGTCCAGTGTCACTTTTCCTCTGTCCCCCAGAACTCCCAAGCATCCATATCAACATTCAAACAATGTCTGTACAGAATAAAGCAAACATCAAACTCCAGCTCGGGGTTACAGCTCACCAAGGGAAAAGCCCACAGAGAAAATAAAATTTCTGATGCTCTATGAGCAATTAGTGACCAACTAAGAGTCATTTTCCCAACTACTTCTGGCACAGCTGGAGCAGGATGGAGTTGCAAGTTATGCTCATTTTTCTGGAGGCAGGAATATGAGTTAGGAAAATGTCAATTAAAAATAAAAAGGATTAAGGTAAAGGGAAGACAAGCTCTGGCCTGTGGGTCGTCCTGGTGCACAGCTGAAGTTTCCCTGGAGCATCGTGGAATCCCCACGTGTTGGGAGCAGGGTATGGCCAGGGATCCCTGAGCTGAGCTGAGCTGCCACCCCCGGGGACACCCCCAAACCCCCTGGGAGGGTCAGTGGGTGCTCGGCCAGACCTCTGCCAGCCCCCCACTCCTGGGGGACGGGGTGACAGAGCCCAGCCCTGCTCCTGGAGCGTCCCCACAGCTTTCCTCAGCTGAAGCAGCCCGTCGGGACAGAACGATCTCCCGAGGGGCTCTCCCCACCTCACACATGGCCCCCTGAGGGGATCCACTCGACCCCTCCAGTCACACACAGCCCTTCGGGGGGAACTCCACTCCTCACGCAGAACCTCGGGGGGGTCCCACACCCCCTCACCCCACACGCGGTCACTCGGGGGGTCCCTACAGCTCCCCTCAGCTGAAGCAACCCCTCGGGGGTAGAACCCTTCCCCAAACCAACCCCTCAGAGGGGACCCATAACCTCATACACGGCTTAGTGAGGGCACCCCCTCACTCCACCCGCAGCCCCTCGGTGGAGGGACATCCTGTTGCCTCACACGCGGACATTCGGAGCGGTCATATCAACCCCACACACGCGCGCGCAGCCCCTCGGTGGTGTCCGCAGAGCGCCCCTGAGCTGGGGCAGCCCCTCGGGGGTGGGACCCCTCCCCAGACCGACCCCTCGGGGGGCTCCGCTCCCGCCGCCCCTCAGGGCCCCCTCTCCGCACTCACCCGCGCGCGCCGGCCCCGCCGCACGCGCCGCACGGACGTGGCAGGGTGGGCGGGGCCGGGCCGGGCCCGGCGCGCGCGCGCGCCCGCCCACCCACCGCCCGCGCGGCCAATCGCAGACAAGCGCCGCCGATCGCAGCCAATCGCCGCCGAGCTCAGCCCGCTGGCCACGCCTCCCTCGGGGCCCCGGCGGCCTCGCGACCTTTGAGGCCCGCCCCGCCCCTTCGCGCGGGTTGGGCGGGGGCGCTGTGGACACGCCCCCTCCCCTCGAGAGGCCACGCCCCTCCCCGCCCTCAGGGTTCCGCCAAGATGGCGGCCGGTGCCGTGTGGTGATGGGAGTTCTTGTCCTGAGGTGATGGGGGGGTCTTGTCCTGACTTCAGCCGCTCTTCCCGCCGCCTGAAGGGTCTTTTCATCCTCAGAGAAGCCCAAATAGGCCCCGCGAGGGGAAGGGTGAGGGCAGCGGGGCACGACAGACCTCAGTTCCCACAACATCCCTCCCTTGTTCCACCTCACGGGTGCCAAGATCTGTAAAGATCATCTTGTTCGAGCTCCTGCCATGGGCAGGGACACCTTCCACTATCCCAGGCTGCTCCAAGCCCTGTCCAGTCTGGTCTTGGACACTTCCAGGGTTCCAGGGCAGCCACAGCTTCTCTGGGCACCCTGTGCCTCCTCACCCTCACAGGGAGGAATTCCTTCCTAATATCCCATCTAAACCCACCCTCTTCCAATTTAAAGCCATTGCCTCTTGTCCTGTCCCTCCAGACCCTCACTTTGATGATTTTTATCTCAGTGGGATTGTTTTTTGGCGGCTCCATTTCTCTGCTTGGACAAGACTTGTGCTGGGATGGGCCTTGTTCAGCCTCCAAGGCTGGCAGACTTCATGAGTGAGGGTTTCAATTCCTTTTCAATAAAAAAAAATTCCAACTTTGGGATCATCTCAAGAGACAGTTTTATAAACAGCTGAGCTCAGGGCACGCATGTAGCCTGCAGCAGGAGAACTGATGAACGCAATAATTACACAAAACACTTCTGAGACATGATCCTCATTTTCCATGTGTCTCCCCTGTTATTTTACCATCAGCATGAATCATTCTGTAACCGTGGAAACAATCAACATTCCTTATTTTTGACTTCTTCAGGCCCAGAGTGACCAGATGACACACACACCGACCTCCCTCCAGCCAGGCACACCCAAAACCTGGGGGCGAAGCTCCCAGATTGCAGCCAGAGAACCACTGCAATATTTAACCTTTTATTGCAAGGGAAAGGCACAAGCTGGCTGTGAGCTTCCCCTCCTGTCCCTTCTCGTTTGTTTTGAGGGATTCAGAGGACTGGGAATGTCCCATCCGTGCTAAAAAATGAATATTATATTGTTCTGTTCTGGTTGAACAGGGACACTGGGAGTGTGGAGACATTTCTGTGGTGTGAAAAACGACAGACTGAGGTTTGGCTTAACTCCCTCAGCATGGAAAGGTTTTATGGATTTGAGGTAGCTTTTAAACTTTGTGTAAATACATGTGGAAAGTCAATGCTTCCTAAAACCAAACCCAGGCCATTCCCCACTGAGGCTCAGAGCAGAGGTCCTGGACCTGCAGCCACCTGGAATGCAGAGATTTTCGGACAATCCTTGTCCAGGTGCATCCTCCCAGATTCCAACAATCTCTTGGTGCATCTGCCCTCTGGGATTTAACAGCTGAGCAGTGCCCTCTGTGTGTGTATCTCAGCTTCCGACCTCCAGCGCTCCTGTGTGGCTGTGGAACGTTGAAAAATGAGGGGAAAATCCTTTATTTTGGTTAAAAACTCTTGCTCTGAGTTTGTCAGTCCTGGAGAGCAGTGCTGTCCTGTTTCCCACCACATGCAACCTTTTTGCATGTGGGTTTTGTAGCAGCAAGAGTCTAAACCAGAGCAGGGGAATGATCTGGATGGGAAAACTTTCCTTGTCATTCCAGGCCCTTGTAAATAATCTTTCTCCATGTTTTTTTGTAGGCTTCCTTCAGGCTTCCTTCAGACTTCCTGAAGTCTTTTCCAGGCTGAACAATCCCAGTCCTCCCAGCTTTTCCTTGTAGGAGAGCTGCTCCATCCCTCTGATCATCTTGGTGACCTCCTCTGGGCTTGCTCCAACAGCTCATTACATTGATGGGTGTTCCCAGAATGGGAAAAAGTGGATCAGGGTGGATCAGGGATCCAGCTGAGTCCACACTTGAAATGGGCTTTGCTTCTTCTCTGCTGAGCAGGGACAGGACCCAGGGAAGGGCTGGAGCTGTGCCAGGGGAGTTTAGTTGGATTTCAGGAAAGGTTCTTCCCCCAGAGGGTGCTGGGCACTGCCCAGGCTCCCCAGGGAATGGTGACATTCCTGAGGCTGCCAGAGCTCCAGGAGTGTTTGGACAGCACCGCCAGGGATGCCCAGCCTGGGATTGCTGGGGATGGAGCTGGACTCTGATCCTTGAGAGTCCCTTCCAGCTCAGGATATTCTCTAATTCTTTCCAAGGCCAACAAGATCCACAGCTCCCTGGTATCTCCAAGGCCAGGATTTGGCTGCTGGAGACCAAGGGGAAAGTTGCAATAACACCTTTCCACTGTTTCCTCATTTCCACATCTCCTCTCTGCTGGTTCCACTGGAGCATTTTCTGTTGCAGCAGGGAAAAAAAAAAAAAAAACAAAAAAAACCAACCCAAAACTCCAGCAAAGTGATCTCCTTTGACTGCTCCGGATTTGCCATCAGGGAAATTGCAAATCCATGACTGCAGGACAGCCAGAAAGATGGGAAGGGAGCCATGCACTTGTTTGATGTAAATGCCTGAACACACCCTGCTTTATGAGGAGAGAAAAAGTGCTCTCCCTTTCCTTGCATGACACAAGGCAGGAGAGGGGAGCAATCCTTGCCACAATGAAAGTGTTTACACTCTGTTTTGGAAACATGCTCAGGGCTTGGAATACCCGGGGATCGACCTCTTTGGTTCTTTTAACCTCTCAGAGATAGGGCTGTATCCAGCCACAAACAAATCCTGAGGGGTGGAAATGTCTGAAGAGCTGCACAAACCAGCTCTGAGGGCACCTGGATTTTGCAGAGGATCTGTTTATCTCCTGGAGACAAAGATGCTGCTGTGTCTCCCCAAGTGTTTCCTGCAGACACGTAATTAGAAACTAAATACCTGCTCCAGCTTAATAAAGTCAAGAGGAAACCTGGCAAAGCTCTGCCGCCATCCAGATGGCCTCCCGGGCCTGGGAAATGGCATTTCCTTGGGGTTTGGGATGGTGTTAGTGCAGTTAGGGAAGGAGAAGTGCATCTGGACCGTGTCTGCCTCGCTGGAAATAATTATCCCGTCTTTAACCAAGCAGCCAAATGTAATTTCACTGCCCAGAAAGTGCCACAGGGGTGTTGCAGCTCCAGCCTGCCATCCATGGAGGCTGCGAGTGTTTGATGTCTTC
Source organism: Phylloscopus whistleri (assembly GCA_017589585.1). Taxonomy (NCBI): domain Eukaryota; kingdom Metazoa; phylum Chordata; class Aves; order Passeriformes; family Phylloscopidae; genus Phylloscopus; species Phylloscopus whistleri. Next base: position 1,248,024 of record JADMLD010000405.1, on the reverse strand, counting down.
AGGTTTTCCCGTCTTTCCTGCCCATGTCCTAAACCCACTTTTGTTTTTTTCATGGAGAAAATCCCTACCTAAAGCTGACAACATCTCCCCTTATTAATGATCCAATTTCCTGGCTCAGAGTCCGAGTCAAGGCTTAAAAAATACAACAAAAAAAAAAGCTCCAACAAGAAATTGAATTATGGCTCTTGCCCTCCTTTGGATGTGAATGTTTTATGGGAAGTAAAAAAAGTATCTGCTCATCCCAAAAAATTGGAGCTGGGATCAGATGCAGCACGAATCTGCCCTCGGGGTGAGAAATGGGGGATGAAACCCAAAAGGTGCTTCTGATCCCAAAGTGCTGCAGGTACAGGGGTGTGCACATTGCAGGTGACTGGAGATTTGGGGTAAAATCTCCAGAGCACTCAGGATGACAGATCTTCTCGTGCAAAATCAGCACACTGTGCATTCCATCAGCTGGTTTTCCTGGATTAGTGACTAAACAGCAGCTTTTACCCTTTTCCTTTCCACCAAGGTGGCACCAAGACAGCATTTACCCAGTGACTGTCCCTGCAGACAGGCTGTCACCTGATGTCCCATCAGTGGGACACTTAAAGAGTGCTGTGTTTGCCAAAGGTTGTGAAATTAAATTCAGATTGAAGCTTCTCCAAAGGAAATAGAGCCCTGATCCCTTGCTCTCCTCTTCCATGGGTGTGGGGGGATATATTTAAGGGATGTATTTAGGGGATATATTTAAGGGATGTATTTAAAGGATGTATTTAAGAGTCTGAAGTGAAGGACTTGAAGAATGTTCAAGTGAGGGGCAGCTGTTCCTGGGGTTGGAAAGGGACAGGTGGCTTTGGGATCTGAGCCAGCCATGGGATCACTGGGAACTGATGGTCTCAGATACACCCAAGGGACAGAGCATTAAACTGAACGAGGGCAGGTTTGGATTAAAGATTAGGAAGAAACTCTTCCCTGTGAGGGTGGGGAGGCCCTGGCACAGGGTGCTCAGAGAAGCTGTGGCTGCCCCTGGATCCCTGGAATTGTCCAAGGCCAGGGGTGACACTGGATGGGCTTGGGAGTCCCTTCCCACCCAAACCATTCTGCAATGCCACAATTCTGTGATCCCAGTGTTGTCCCAGTGGCCATCCCCGTGTCCAGGCAGCGATCCCTCCTCTGTGCCAGGACTGGGAATGTGCCCGTGGCCCTCTGTCCCAGTCCTTTTTCCCTCTAGGTGGAGTTATTACACATCAGATTCCAGCTTCTTCCGTGTCTGGAGCTGCTCCTGCAGCCGTGCAGACAATGAGAGAGATCCCTGCCACTGCCTGGGTGCTTCCCTGGAATTCAGTGACCTGAATTTGATGAAGTGTACCTCGGAGAGCTTCCACGTAAGGAAAGAATTATCCTGTCTTTCTTCCCGTGCATGGGATGGGAAAGGTGAGCTGTGCTTTGGGGGTGTGTGGGCCAGGGGAAGGTGGGGGTCCCTCAAAATGAAAGGAAAATGATTGATCAGGGATGCTCCATGGAGCATCTTCCCTTAATTCTGCTTTATGAGCTTTTCCTCCTTTCTCTTACCTCGTGGCAGAGTTGTAGGGGAGGAAGAGGAGGCAGGAAATCCCACAGGGTTGTTTTTGAACTCTGCCTAATTAACAGCATCGTTTGGATTGAATTGGTCACACAGGTTTGAAGGACAATTTGAGACTTGAAGGTTCCAGGTGCTCTCATTTCCAGGCCCTGTGGACATCTGGGACAATGTGGGTTGGGGCCAGGCTCTTCCCTTTGCTCCCTTGCTGTGGCATCCTGGCTCCTCATCTCCTCCACCTTCCCCCACAGCCACATTCCCTGTTCTCACCCCAGTTCTCTTCCAGGATGCAGCACTTCAATGCTTTGCAAGATTTACCTCCCTCTCCCTCCCTGCTGCCATTTCCCTGTCTCAGACACATTCCCACCCTCTCCTCCTGTTTATGGGAAGGGGGAAAACATCCAGGACATGAAGCAGCTGCCCACGGCTCGTCCCGAGTTCCAGGGAGCCCCTGGCTGCAAGGCTGCATCCTTGGAAGTGCCTGACATGGCATTTTCAGCTGGGACATGATGTGAATCAGATGTGGGCCCTCCAGAAGGCCACCCAGGGTGGGACACAGCATGGATGGGGGCTGGAGGTGGCCTCGGGGTAGCCCTGGCCCTCTGGAAGGATGGGCAGGCTTCTTCCCAGGTTTGCCCGTTCCCAAGAGCTCTCCTCGCCCTCGCTGCCTCATCAGGGGAAGAGCAAAACTCACAAAACTCTTTCTCTCAGGGTCACAGCAGCTCTTTGCCCTCCTGCCTAAAGCTGCTGAGAGCCATTAGGGATACCAGGAACCAGCTCAGTGGGGTCAAATGCTCTGAAACAAGAGAAGGTGTGGAAAAGAGGGCAAGTTTAGATGGGATATTGGGAAGAAATTCCTGGCTGTGAGGGTTGAGAGGCCTTGGCACAGCTTTCCCAGAGAAGCTGTGGCTGCCCCATCCCTGGAAGTTTTCAGTGCCAGGTCAGATGGGGCTCTGAGCAACCTGGGATGGTGGAAGGTGTTGTGCCCATGAGAGGGGATTGGAATAAGATGGGATTTAGGGCCACTTCTACCTCAAACCATTCCAGGATTCTGTGATGATGATTAGGAAATTGCACAAGGGGAACAACAGAGCTGCTGTCACCCCATTCCCTGAGCCCAGTTTGGAGGGCAGTGCAGTGCCTTTCCTTGGGCAGCCTGGGATCAGGGAGCTTCACTTTCTCTGGGCATCCCTGCACTTCCCCTGTGGCCCCTGAGGCTTGTTCCTGAGCTGTTCCAGTGCCTCTCTTCGGGACATGTCCTCAGGAAAAGCACTAATGGGAGTAAATCCCAGCTGGGATCCGTGGTGTGAGTCAAATTTCTAACCCAGATCCTCTCCCATTTCTCACCCCCTTCTCCAGGCAGGAAATCAAAGCCCAGCTCACTCATTAGGGACGGACCAGCTGTTGACCAAAAGCCAAAAATAAAACCCTGAGCAAATGCTTTATTTGCTCAAACTGCTGCATTCTCAGAGGAGGGGGAGTGGGAGTTTTCCAGCAGAGGCTTCCCACCAGCTGGGAATCTGCAGCTTCACCAGGAGCTGACAGCACAGGGGAGCTCTGTTACCAACTCTTTGTCTTAGCTGGGGATCAAAGGGAAAATTTTTCTGAATGATTTCAGTATCTGACAGGTTCCTGCCCATTTGAGCCACTGTGAAATATGGGATTGGCCTTTCCGAGTCACTTGGGAATTTGGGAAATATTTTGCTGCTCCTGTGTCAAGCTAAAAAAAGAAAAACTCCTGAAATGCAGCTCCACAACCTCTTCCTCAGATCAGACCAAATGCTGATCACACTGATGTGAGCTCCCTGGCAGCTTTTCTGGGATGAACTTGGCACGTTGGGATTTCAAGTTCTTCTTAAACTGGAGTTTCCTATCCTCTGTTTGCAACTCCCACACGGGGAAGATCCAGGTTTGCCTCCCCAGGGATCGCCGACCTTCGGCCTGGGAAAAGTCCCCCTTTGCATCCTGGATTTATAAAAACCAGACGGGAGAGCTTAAAGGAGCAGTTCCTGGGGGGGAGACTGAAGCCTGAAATATGTGGAACAGCTGGAGGGATGCAGGGAATTTCAAAGGGAAGGCTGGGATGCCGATGGAAACGGGAGCAGGGGCTGCATTGCACTGGTGCTTACGGGAAGAGCTGCGGGCAGGGGTGGGGGGGACACACTTTATTTGTTTCAGATCTATAACATCCAGCAGATATTTATGGATCTTTTATCTCTTTAGTGCATCGGGGCTGCAAATCAAAGCACCCGGGGCTCTTGTGGGACTGAAAGCAAACAAATAAAACCCCCACACGGTCTCCAGAAAGGTTCGGAGCCGCGCGAGTGCGGTCGCTGATCCGCCTGAATTTAATTAGAGCCATTACAGCACTCCTGGTGCCGTCACTCCGGAGGGCTTTGGATCCTCACCACCCCTCCCTGCACGGCAGATGAGGGATGATACACCTGGGAAATGAGGGTTGTCTGAGCCAGACGGACCCAGGCACATCCACATCCGTGCGTGGTTCCAGCTCAGCGCTGGATCCTGGCTCTGGCGACGCCAGGTCTGGCTTTCCTGCGTCCCCAAGCAATTCCAGGAAAGTCCCTGGTGGTCCTGAGTGCCCTCAGAGGGTCCCTCTGTGGGGCAGGTCAGGGTGAAAGGTGCTGCTGATCCCAGCCCTGGGATGCTCAAGCCCACGAGGGGCTCGGAGAGGTCGGAGAAGGCAGGGCAAGGTCGGATAAAACTCTCGTGTTTCCCCCTCACACCGGGAATTTGGGAGATGATTTTGCACACAGCCAGGGAAGTGCTGCTGGCCACCCAGGAGCCCCTTCCCGGCCTGGAAGGCTGGAAAGTCTCCAGTGTGCTTCCCGAGACACTGCAGTGACTCATCCTCCTCGGGTTTACTATGGATTAATTTAAGGAGCTTTTTTTCAGCCCCTGCCCACCACAGGAAAGCCCCTGGGGCGGCCATCCCAGGGCGGCAGGAACGGGAGAGCTTTTGGAAACCGGGGTGTAAGGAATAACCCAGCTCCTTTTGGAGTGCTTGGGGATCAGTTTGTGTTCCAGAGTCGCAGTCATGGAATGTTTTTTGGGTGGGAAAGGACCTTAAACATCATCTCCTTCCAACCCCCTGCCATGGGCAGGGACACCTTCCACTATCCCAGGTTGCTTCAAGCCCCATCCAAGCAGCCTTGAAAATTTCCAAGGATGGGGAGTGATTGTCCTCCCCCTGCCCACAAAGCAGCAGCTTCCCCAAATGTCCCTTTTCCATCGATTCCTGTCAGCAGGATGTCTCCATACCCGGCTCTCACCCCCTCCCTGCTGCAGGGGACAGCTCTGCTGGGGAGATATTTCATTTATTGTTGTGTTTTTAAAATATCTGTGTGTCTGCAAACCTCTCCCGGATCCCAAACTCCGCCGATCCCGCTCCGAACCCGCTCTGGCACTCGCCCATCTGCGGAGTATTGAATTACTCGGGGCTTAAAACGCCGTAGGAATCCCAGCCGACCCCCCAGGCCATGCCGGGCTCTCACAGGCATCCAAATCCCCTGCTGCATTCGGAGAGGTGCATTTTCAGCCTGGCAGCCGGTTTGCATCAGTACCTTGCCAAAAAGTGATTTATTTTTTCCGTTTCCCCTCCTCAAGGTCCTGGAGCGGGGTCAGCAAGGGAGGAACATCACCCCCCTGGCCCTGCTGCTGTTGGAGTGCTGGAGTTGTCCCGTTTTCAGGCATCTCTGGCACTTATTTTGTTAAACCGAGGTCTGAGCAGCCCTGCTGGCTTTGAATCTCCCTCCCCATAATGTGCTTGTCACTGGAAGTTGGAAATAATCCCTCTTTCCCAAGCACAGCCACTGGTTTGTGGATGCCAGGCAGTCACAGCTTTTCCTCCCCGAGGCTGAGTCACCCTGAGGCCTGGGGACACCCACGGGCTGGCTTCTCCTGGGTTTTGCTTTGGGTTTTAATTTGAATTACTCCTTTGATTACCCAAAAGAAACAACCACAGGCAGATTTCCCCGTGTCAGCAAAACCAATCTCTGTGTCTTCCTCCAGTGCTGGAGCTGTAGGAACTGGGACTGGCTGTGCTTTGTCTTGCCAAGACCCTCCTCATCCTCTGCTGTTGGATTTAATGCCCAAACACCCCAAACCCACCTGGCCTGTGATTTCCACATCACTGGGAACCAACCCTCTGTGCCCACCACATCCTGGTTTTCCTTTGGCTCAAGATCACAGAGCAAACAACCACAAACCTCCTTGTCCTCACTGAGGTGGATCACCCTTCCCTTCCAGCTCCAGCTCTCACCATTTCCCTCCTTAATCCCTTTTCCAGTGTGCTCCTCACGCTTCCTCCTCACCCTGGCCATCCTCAGCGTGTGGCCCTTCCCATCTGTGCCATATTTTATCTGGTGTTCCTCCAGATTTTAGGAAAACCACATCATTTTTTATTTTTACCCTGCTCTGCTCCAACATCTCATCACCACTTGCATCTTTTCATCCAAGGAGCAAGGAAGTTTTCATCGAGGAAAGATCCTGGAAAACCCAGCAGCCTCCTTTGGGTCACCTCGAAGCCCCTGTGTGACCTCTTCCCTGTTTCCTGCAGCTCCAGCACCGCTTCCCACCCGGCTTCTCCCAGCTCCCACCCTCGGGGGGCCGTGTGGGGCAGGGCTGTGGTTGACAGCAGCCTCTGCCTTCCCATGGCCCTTCCCCGACCTCCTCTGCTCTTCTGCTCAGCGTTTCCTGCCCCATCCCCTCCCCCAGCTGCACATCCAGGCCGAGCCCTGCCTGGGGACGGATGGACCGAGGGCCCTCGATCCATCTCCTCCCCCATCTTTCCACCTCCCCATCCTGCCTAACCTCAGGCTGGGCAGGAAATATTTTTCAGGGAGCCATCCCCATCACACACCCCCAAGCTTTGGAGCTGTTCCAGTGCTGCTGCCCAGATCCTGGTGCTGCCTGCCAGGAGCGTGCTCGCCGCCCTGCGCTCGCGTGTCGGAGCTGCCCGGGCTTGCTGCCTCCCCAAGGAGCCCGAGGGTGTGGGGCAGGACTGGGAGCATCCCTGGCACGTCCTGGGTGCTGCCCCATCCTGGCTGTGCTCCCTTTGGAGTGGGAGGAATCACCCAGCCCCACCAGGCCACCCCTTATCCTGGATTTTATGGAGCACGGGTGCAGCCCGTCCCGGGGCGCGTGGTGTGAAAGGATCGGTGCAGGAATGGGGAGGTGAGTTTGTGCCAGGGGAGGTTTAGATTGGATATTGGGGGAAATTGTTTGAGGGAAAGGATGGTCAGGCACTGGAACAGGCTGCGCAGGATGGCAGTGGAGTCACTGGAGGGAGGTAAAAGCTGTGTGGATGTGGGGACATAGTTTAGTGGTGGGTTTGGCTTAGATCCTGTGATTCCCTGAATCCCTGGGCTGCTTCCCACTGCCTGGCCAGGGAGTTGGATCTACAGGGGACCTAAAGGGGACACCAGGAGCTGGAGAGGGACTTGGGACAAAGGCCTGGAGGGACAGGATACAGGGAATGGCTTCCCAGTGCCAGGGGGCAGGGAGAGATGGGATATTGGGAAAGAATTGTTCCCTGTGAGGGTGGGGAGGCCCTGGCACAGGGTGCCCAGAGAAGCTGTGGCTGCCCCTGAATCCCTGGGAGTGTCCAAGGCCAGGTTGGATATGGATTGGAGCAACCTGGGATAGTGGAAGGTGTCCCTACCCTTCACAGGAGGTGGAACGAGATGAGCTTTAATGTCCCTTCCAACCCAAACCATTCCAGAATTTTCTCTTTTTTGCCTTTTGATGGAGTTTCAGCAAACAAGGCAGCAGGAAGGAGCCCAAGGCTGGCATGGGATGGGCTCCATCCTCCAGGAGTTGTTTATGGCCTTTCCATAGCACAGTTAGACCCCAAAAACCAGGAGTGGCAGCTGAATGTTAAATAAAAGATTTGACTTTTATTTAAAATAAAATGTATTTGAACAAAGTCTTGATACCACGGGCTACGGGAACGCAACACTGGTTATTCCTTGGCATCAGGTGGGCACAGGATCCCTGCTCGTTAGCGTTAATGTGGGAATGGCTTAATGAACCTGGCAGTCCCAGCCCCAGGGATCAGCTACTGAGGGTGTTGTGGCACAGCTCTGGAATCCCCTTTAACTTAGATCAAAAATTGACTGGACTGAAATTGTATTTTTTGTGGGGTTTTTTTAATTCCTTGGTTTGTCCCCGTACCCCTTCCAGACATCCTACAGTTACTGCTGATCTATGCAATATCCTAAGCTGGCTTGTGAGACTAGTTACAAAAACTGTACAACTTTATAAAATTTGTGGGTTTTTTTACATTAGTTACACAAAAACCTTTACTTCATAAACCTTTTACTTCATATCATAATGAAAAAATTTGCATATCAGAGGCAGAACAGTGACTATGCTGGTGAATACTAAAAGTGTCATAATACAATACGGTGTACAAATAAAATAAAAAAAAAAAAGAAGACAATATAAATGATTATCAAAAGGCAAGTTAAACAAATAAAACCAAGCTATAACAGACTAACAGAAGATCATCTTCGAGGCAACACAAAACTATCCTCAAAGTCATGTCAGGCACCTTCAGAGTCCTGGTGTAGTGTGAGAGGAGAGATGGCAGCTCTGCTGGGGAGCAGGACGACTTCAAACAGGTCAAATGTACAGAATAAAAACAAACAAACAAAAAAAAAAGGAAATAGAACACTCATGCATTAAACATGATAAATAGACTTCATATAGGTTAGCCCTGGATGGCTTTGCAAGAAGATGGCTTAGAGTTCTCTTCAAAAATTGGCTTTTTAAAGTCAGTTAAATCTTTATCCTGATCTGCCCATCGGAGTCTGGATCTGCGGGTCACCCTGCCCAGACACGGTCTGGTTATAGCAAATTAACAGAAGTGCTCGTTAGTGCACACAGATTAACTGGTCTGGTAATGCAAGGAGAAAAAAAAAAAAACAACAACAACAAAAAAAAACCAACCAAAAATCCAATTATTAAAAAAAAAAAAAGATATATTTCAAGCTTACTTTATTAAGCAGCATTATCTCAAGGGACAGCTTTGGAAAAGTTAAACATGGCTATGGCCGTGGGGGGGCTCCTGTGGGGCGAGGCCGGCGGGGCTCACACCCAGCCACTGGTCAGTTTGTAGAACATCTCCTCGTCCAGGCTCTCGTTCTGGTCCTTGGCCCGCGTGGACAGGAAGATGTAGCCCCCGATGAACTCGTGCACCACCTTGCAATCCACCTCGGTGCAGATGAACGACACCCGCACCTCGTCCGCGAACTCCACCGTCACCTGCGGGGCACACACGCTCAGCCCCGCCCCGGCCTGCCCCAGGGAGCTGCTCCTTCCCTGCTCCCTGATTTTTCTGGGTGTGCAGATGATTTTCCAGCGCCTAAGCAAAATTCTGCGGTGCCAGGGTAGGAGTGAGCTCAGGGGAGGTCAGGGGCTGGAGATGCTCTGGAGCCAGGCTGGGAGGGCTGGGAATGTTCAGCTGGAGAGGAGAAGGCTCCAGGGAGAGCTCAGAGCCCCTGGCAGGGCCTGAAGGGGCTCCAGGAGAGCTGGAGAGGGACTGGGGACAAGGGATGGAGGGACAGGACACAGGGAATGGCTTCACATGGACAGAGGGCAGGGATGGATGGGATTTTGGGAAGGAATTCCTGGCTGGGAGGGTGGGGAAGGGCTGGAATGGAATTCCCAGAGAAGCTGTGGCTGCCCCTGGATCCCTGGAAGTGTCCTAGGCCAGGTTGGACAGAGCTTGGAGCAGCCTGGGACAGTGGGAGGTGTCCCTGCCCATGGCAGGGGGCTGGAATGAGTTGGAAAGGTCCATCCCAACCCAAACCATTCCAGGATTCTGTGAATGATGATTTGGCCTTGAGGATCCTTATGAGTTCCCTTCCCCTTTAAATATCCTATGACTCTTACTCAAATATTTACATACTGAAATACCTTTTCTTGCCTTTTTTATTGTTTTCTATTTATTTATCCATTCACTTATTTATTTAAATTACCATTACCCCTTGTATCCCCCCCATGACTCAGAAACAATCCTCCAGTGTGTTTCCACCTCTCCATGGGGAGCACGTGGCCACTTTTCCCTCCTTGCAGAGAAACAGGGATTGGGCACAGACCTGTTGAAGTCTGGGCTTTCTTTCCACTTTTCCCTGGTTTTCTAAGCTGAATTTTGGCCACAGAAATACATTATGGGGGCTGGGGGAGCTCATTCTGGAGTGACTGAACAAACCATTCATTTATCGATGCTCTTTCTCTGTTTGTCACTGACAGCTCTGCAGGAGGGATGGGGATTCCCAGCAGAGTATCCAAGCTGGATAATTGGGATATCAGGGCTTGCAACTGAGTCAAAACAATGACTCTGAGGCAGAGGGGGAAGCTGAATAACTTTTCCAGCAACTCTTAATGAGCTGCAAACTGCAGGAGAACAGCCCTCATGTATCCCTGGCAATTTTAATTGGCTGTTCTGCCAAAAAGGAGCCCAAAAATTTGTGCATCCAAATGTAACAGCAGGGGAAAAGCCCATCTCAGCCTGGGGAAGTAACTACTCAGGTTTTTTGCTGTTTTTATGAAAGTCTGAGTTGTACAGCAAATGAAAGGAATTTTAGTATGGATAAGGCCCTGTATATTTGTGTTATGGGTTAGGATAGAGCCCGAGCATCAGGGCTGAGGCTTCACTTCATTTAATTGTGGTGGGATTCAGAGAATGGAAAAAATAATTCCTGGCTACAGGAGAGAAAGATTCAGGTTTTTTTCTTGAGGGTCACACACAGCTCCACCAGTGCCTAAAGGGACTTCAGGAGAGCTGGAAAGGGACTTGGGACAAAGGATGGAGGGACAGGACACAGAGAATGGCTTCCCACTGCCGGAGGGAAGGGTTAGATGGGATATTGGGAACTGGGAATTCTTCCCTGTGAGGGGAGAGAGGCCCTGGCACAGAGAAGCTGCCCCTGGACCCCTGGAAGTGTCCAAGGTCAGGCTGGACAGGACTTGGAGCAAGCTGGGCTAGTGGAAGGTGTCCCTGCCATGGCAGGGGATTGGAAGATGAGCTTTAAGGTTCCTTCCAACTCAAGGCATTTGGGATTCTGGGACTCTGGGAGTGGTGCCTGTCTCACTGACAGGAGCAGGGGGAGAGGATGGGGTGCCAGACACCATCTCACCATTTTGATCTCCCAGTTGACGTTCCACTGTTTCATGTTGCTGAAGCGCCAGGTCTTGACGGCGTCGCCCGTGCTGGCGTCCATGCGGATCAGCCGGTTGTAGGCGATGCCGATCAGCTCATCCTTCTTCCCACCCTGGAACCTGGCAGAGGGATTGACAGAAACAAGCCTGTGAGACACATAAGCCCAGCAGCTGACTTGACTTGTAAAATCATTTTTATAAATCAGTGCAGCTCATGTTTTTAGTTTCAGCTGCAGCGCAACTTCCCCAGCCAAGGATGTGCACAGGGATGTCCCTCCCTGTGGCACGGGGTTGGAATGAGATGATCTTTGAGGTCCTTTCCAACACAATGCAATGCAATGCAACCCAAGCCAATGCAACACAACTCAACCCAATGCAATCTAACCCCATTCAACCCAACCCAATCCAACCCAACCCAATCCAACCCAACCAAATCCAACCCTATCCAACCCAACCAAATCCAACCCAACCCAATCCAACCCTATCCAACCCAACTCAACCCAATGCAACCCAACCCAGTCCAATCCAATATCCAATCCAACCCAACTCAACCCAATGCAATCCAACCCCTCAACCCAACCAAATCCAACACAACCCAACTGAATCCAGTCCAAGCCAATGCAAACCAACTCAACCCAATGCAATCCAACCCAACCGAATCCAACCCAACCCAATCCAATCCAACGCAACCCAACCCAATCCAGTCCAATCCAATCCAGTCCAATCCAACCCAACCTAACCCAACCTTATCCAACCCAACTCAACCCAATGCAATCCAACCCCTCAACCCAACCAAATCCAACGCAACCCAACTGAATCCAGTCCAAGTCAATGCAAACCAACTCAACCCAACGCAATCCAACATAACCAAATCCAATCCAATCCAATGCAACCCAACCCAACCCAATCCAATCCAGTCCAATCCAATCCAATGCAACCCAATCCAACACAACCAAATCCAACCCAACACAACCCAAACCAACCCAACCCAATGCAATCCAACCCAACACAATCCAACCCAAGCCTATCCAATCCAACCCATTCCCTGATGATTCCAGGATATTTAACCCACTCCCTGTATCCACTAAGGAAACTCCCCCAGCCCAGCCCAGCCCCGCAGCCCCACCCACCTTGCGTTGAAGTGCGTGATGCCGAACTCCGGCAGCGACTGCCAGGCTTGGATAAAGCGCATCTTGGCCTCGATGAGGCTCATCTGGGCCACGTTCTGGTGAGCCTCCAGGATGCGTGCCGTGATCTGCGGGCGGCGAGACACAGTGGGGTCAGGGGACAGGGGACCTCGGTGCCACCTCCCCTGTCATGTGCACGGGAGCGGCTCCGGCGGCATTCAGGAGCCGCCGCGGATCCGAGCGCGGATAATCAGTAATTCTTCCCCGGAGGTTTTATTTGAGCTCCGACTGCTCAGAGCCCATGTGGAGCTTCCCATCTCCAGGAAAGCAAACACAGATCAGAGCTGTCTGGAGGCAAAGAGCCACTCATGCTCTTGGGAACTTAAAAGGATGTGAGCGAACAACAAGGCAAATTTCTGGTGTAGGGTTTCCAGTTTCACCCCATAAATCACTGGGGACTCTTATAAAAACCAACCAGGGCCCAAGTGTCATGGGGAGGGTGCAGGTTTTGTTAGTGCCTTCACCGCTCCTTTTTAAACGAACGGGGTTCTAGATTAAGTTTAAGTTTATCTTAATTTTATTGTTGCTGTCACTTACCAAGTCTCTTACATAGCCTGGCTGAAGATGGCAAGGCGAAATGAAAAAAAAAAAAAGAGAAGGAGGCAGAAAGAAAAAAAAGCAATCAGAAATATGGCAATAAAGCAAAGAAAAAGTGTAAATTAACTGCAAACCAAAGTTCAAGCAAAAAAAACCAAAACAGAACCAAAACAAACCACATGCACAATTCCTTAGGTGGAAAAGCAGCCAAAGGGAATGTGAGCAGGGACAAGCGAGCAGAGATTGGCCGCTCATGCCAGCCCTGCTGGAGCACTGGAGTGATCCCAGCTGGGCCCTGGTGTTGTGGAGAGATGGTTTTGGTCCTGAGACAGTTTAGGATGGATTTCAGGAAAGGTTCTTCCCCCAGAGGGTGCTGGGCACTGCCCAGGCTCCCCAGGGAATGGGCACAGCCCCGAGGCTGCCAGAGCTCCGGGAGTGGTTGGGCAGCACTGCCAGGGATTCCCAGGGTGGGATTGTTGAGGTATCTGTGCAGGGCCAGGAGCTGGACTCTGATCCTTGTGGATCCTTTCGCACTCAGGATATTCCGTGATTCTGTGGTCCTGCTGGGGATGAAGGGGAGGGTTCATGTCCTCACTTTCCTCTCCATATCTCTGCACAAACTCAAGGCCGCTCTCTGGCTGGGGAAGCTCGAGAGGAAGCTCAGGAGCTCACTCTGAGCTCAGCAGATCCTTCTGTTTGGGGTATGTGGAGGAATGATTGGGATGCTGTTTCCAGGGAAATATTATATTATTGGGATAAAATATTATATATATTGGGATAACAAGCAGATGAAGGGAATATCAGCTGTGCTTCCCAGGGATGTGTCTGCCCTTGCTGACTCTGACACCAAACTCTGGCAGGGCACCCAAGAGCTCTGAAAATCCTTATTTTGGGTTGGTTTTTGTTTATTTTCATTTAGGATTTGGTGCTTCTAATCCCAACCTGCCAACCCTACACTGCTGCATGTGGAGACAAACATCACCCCAGTGGGTTTGGGGCTGGTGAGGACCCAGAGGCCCTGTAAATCCACGGCCAATTCCCATTCCAGCACCTCCTGTGGTCTGCACAGCCTCCTCCTCCCCCTCCTCCTCCTCCTCCTTCCCTGTGCCGAGGCCACTGAAGGACCCTTGCGGTCGAATTCCTGACATTCCTGCAGCCTCCATCCCTCATTCCTCTCAGCAAACATCCTCTGCTGCTCCAAGCTTTGCCTCTGGCCACCAAGGAAAATCCTAAATCCATTGCTTAGCTGATGCCTATGAGGGCCCTGGTGTCCACACCGTGGCCATGTCCTGACTGGGATCATCCCCATCGTGCCCATCCCCCCTCATTCCAGGGATTTTATTTTTATAACCAGGATACCTGCACAGTAAGCAAGTTTTCCAAGCTAATATTTTTCCAGGTGCCTCTCTTTTACCAGAAACTTAGAAAGTATTTTATACATATAAATATATATATCTATATATATGTTCAAATAGTGTATTTATGCAGCCTCTCCTCCATCCAAGTGGATATAAAGGCTTATTCAGGAGAATAATAAGGGCTATATAAAATATAACTCCACTGCCAGGAAATCATCGTGCTGTGCCAATAAAAAGTTATATTTTTCCGGCTTCTCTGACTTGCAGCCTTCTTCTGGGCTTGGAGAAATCATATCCAGCCCCAGCCAGCAGCCTGAAGGATTTAAGTCACCAAAAGGCCACGGAGCAATGCTTTCCTTATTTTCACTGCTGTTCTGACATATAATTCTCTTTGAGAGAATCCTGCATTTATTCCCAGTGTGGAACAGTTCAGCCCTGTCAGGCAGGGATCGGATGGAGCGTGGATGGAGTTCAAGCACGAGTCATAGCAACTCAAAACCGAAGCAATGTTCCAAGGACTGGCATTTGGAAGCAGTGGAAAAGCAAAGATAGAAATATGCAAACCGTGTTACAGCCAAGTGTGGATAAAGCACTGCAAGCAACTGCAACTCCGCTGATCCCGGGGATTTCTCCATGGATTCTGTGCAAGGGGAAGGGGTTTTAACCCCAGCACCGGGCAGAGGTGGGGCAGCAGGGGCCAAACCATTCCCAGAATGTGTTTAAAACAAACATCAACCAATTTCAAACGCATTTCCAATTGACGGTTCCCCGCCGTGTCCGTGCGCTTCACACAGCACACGGCAGAATCCCGGTGCTGGGTGCCATCCCCAGGTGCTGGATCCAAACCACACCCTCCAGTCCCACCTCCTTTTAGCAACCACGTGCATCCCAGTGAGTGAGGACATCCAACACATCCAAAACCACGCCGTGTTAAACACCAGCCGCTGCCGGGGACGCGTGTCCAGCCCAACCAAGGCCAACAGCAGCACCTACCTGCTTGTTCTTGTACTTCTTCAGGTAGCGAGGAGAGACCAGGCACTCGGGGTTGATGTCGGTGTTGATCTGCTCTGGGATCAGCTGCGGGTCTGGGTTCAAATGCTGCATTTTCAGGAAGGACAGGATGTTCTGCACTTCCATGCCATAGGAGCTGTCGGCCATGGTCTTGCCCTTGGAGGCCAGGCGGCAGGCGGCCATCCAGCTGGCGTACTGCGTCTCCTGCCCCCCAAAACAGGGACATGTGTCTGTCACACAGCCATGGGGGGATCACCACACTCCTCAAAAAACACCCCGTGGAGCCCTCATTCCCCTCCCAGCCTCAGGAGACTCCAACATGCACAAAGACGGGCAGGAACGCAACCAACGTGTGGCCGAAAACCACACAACAAAGCCAAGGCTGATTTTCTGCTCCAAACTCACAGGTGACCTGGAGAACATTTGGAACACTGAGATCAGACAGGTGAGAGCATTTTCTATTTGTTTTTTAAAGAACAGCACCTGAGCAGGATGGTGGGCAAAGACTGAAGAGGTGACCAGTCCAAGAGATGAACTTACGTTGTCGCAGCGCAGCCAGATCTCGTTCATCCCCTCTGCCACTGGAATCAGGAGTTTGATGTTGAACTTCTGACCAGAGATGTTCACATCAGGGGTAACTTCACATCCTGCAATGAGGGAGATGGTCTTTAGCAGGGGTGTGAGGAACTAGGATTTAAAAAGTGGCAAAGAAAGCGAAAATAGGAAAAGAAAGAGCAAAGCTCCCTGACTCCAGGGTCTTTGGTGGCATCTCAGTGCTGCCAAAGGTTTGTCCCACACCTCCAATGGGATGAACACTCCACACAGCACAGAAAAAACCTCTGTCAGATGTCCCTTTTTCCAAGTGTCAGGAAAACAGGGGGGAAAAGCAAAATCTCATCTGAAAGCAATGAAGCCAAAGCAAACGTGTACCCACAGAACTCCTGGATCCTGCCCGGAATCAGAAATGGATTCAGTGGCTGGCAAACACCCCAAAACCTTCATGAAAGGATAGGAAAAGGTGACTGGCCAGGCATTGACTCTCTCCCCAAAACCCCTCAATGTTATTTATGAATGATGGGATGCTATGAAGTGTTTCTGGCCAGGCTGGGTGGGGCTTGGACCATCCCCGTTTAGTGGAAGGTGTCCCTGCCCGTGCGAGCGAGGTGGAACTGGATGGGCTTTGAAGCCCCTTCCAACCCAAACCATTCAGGGATTCCATGATTTGGCTGCTGCAGGCAGCAGTGAGGTGTGAGCATCCTGCTCCTGGTGCCTGGAGAGAATTCCAAGTGGTTGTGTAAACACAGGGGGCGATGAACCGACCCAGCCACGGCAGCGCGGGCGCCGCGTCAACGCCGCCTCCCGGATTGCTGGAAAGTGCCGTCACAGCAGATTTGTCAAAAGCTCCCAGAAAGGTCCTGGGGGCCAGGCCTTGCTCCCACAGCAGCCTGAGGTTGCCTGGCATCCCCCTGGTCCTGCCTCCACGGGGAGAACAGATGAGATCACTGCAGCTCTGCGGCTGCTGGAGAAGGAATGCTTCACTTGACATAAGGACAGGCAGCCACCGTAGGAATTCCAGCTCTGGAGTGAGGCTGCTCCCAACCAGCAGTGGGGAGAGGAGGAGAAATAAAGGCAGCAGAGGAAGAAAATTGTCTGTTCCTTCCAGTTTTCTGCCATGGAAGTCAGTGCAATCCTTTGGACAACTGACAAAAAGGAGAGGGGCAGGTGGAAGGTTGGAAAAAGGTTTGGAAGGTCCCCTCCAACCTAAACACCATGTCATGGTTCTCCAAGCTCTCTTCCCAAGCTATTGGGGGGCTGGTGGTGCTTCCCCATGAGATCACATGTAATCACGCTCAGAAATCCCAGTCTATGCCAGACTATCAAACCTAGCCACCTCACTCCTTTACACACCTTTACCCAACCCCAGGATGGAATTCTGAGGTGATAAAGCAGTGGGAAAACAAGATACAGGAGGAGCAGCCTATTCCTGGAATAAAAAGCAGCTTCTCTTACCCCAGACTTGTGCTTCTCTTACCTCTCAGGTTCATCTGGTGAGCAGGAGTCCCGTTGGATTCCTCTTTGCTTTTGTAGCAGGAGATGGAGGTATCTTTGAAGGTGCACCAGTAGGGCTTGTAGCCTTTCAATGTCAGCTTCTTGGGCCTGCAGGACACGTGGAGGGACATTTCACTTGGTCTGAGCTCCCAAAACAAGCTGCTGCCCAGGAAACCTCAGTATTTCCTCAGAATTTCAGCCCTGGCAAGCTGCTGTCAGCAGCCTGGGTTATTCCCAGCCCTGCCTGGGGGCTCAGCCATCCCTTCACTGCTGGCTGGAGGAGTAGAGCTCCAGTTCCAAGTTTGGAGTCTTCAATCCCAGGGAGATAATTTGGGGCAAGGTGGGGGGAGCTGGAGGACTGTGCTACAAAAACAGAGGCGTCCATGAACCGCTGCAAAATCTGACTCTCCAGCCACCACATGAAACTGGAACCACTCTGCTGAGGCTCTGAGGGGAAGCAGCACTTCCAAGGACGTGTCGGTCACGCACACGCCTGAGTGCACTCCTTGTTTTCTTTTTAAACACTCCAAAGCACAAAAGGTTCCATTCTTTTCCACAGAGAGCGTGGAATTTGCTCGATCCTGCAGGAGAACTCATGGCCCTGCAAAGTGAAGCACCCTGAGCTCATCCCAACACAAGCCCAGAGCCTTCACAGAGCTCCAAGTATGGGAATATTTTAACCTTCCCTGACTTCCAAACCTTTTTCTAAGGCTGGATCTGCAGCCTCTCATGCATTTCTTGTATTTTCATCTCAGAAACTGCTGCTGAGAGTGGTTTAAACAGGATATTAGGAAGAAATCCTTCCCTGTGAGGGTGGGGAGGCCCTGGCACAGGGTGCCCAGAGAAGCTGTGGCTGCCCCTGGATCCCTGGAATTGTCCAAGGCCAGGCTGGACAGGGCTTGGAGCAACCTGGGATAGTGGAAGGTGTCCCTGCCCATGGCAGAGGGTTGGAACAGGATGTTCTTTAAACTCCATCCCAACCCAAAACACTCTGGAATTCTATGATTTTAGCTGGCAAAGGCAGTAACCTGGCTGGCAGGGGAGAGAGAACCATTCCAAATCTCTACAGCCACACCAGGCACATCCTGGGATACATTTATAGGAGTTAAATATATGGAATACAAGGGACATGCACTGCTCCCCCACTTCTCCTCCCCAGCTGAAGTGTGACAAGAGGCACATCCAAAGCTGGGACAGCTCCAAACATTGCACCATTTACATGGGATTTCTGGCACTAAAATACCACCTGAGCCCCATTTTTAGGAGCAAATGGATTTCTGTGTTCCAGAACAGAACACAGAAATCTGACAGCCACAAACCCCAGCCCCAGGGTTTAGGGCTTGCACCGAGTGAGGAACCAGCAGCTCCTGGCTGCTCCATCCCCTGGTGCTCCAATTTGCAGGCAATTAGCTCCCGGAGTGGTGCCTAATTTGATTGGCAAATCAGCAGATCAAGGGGAAGAACAAGTTTTTTGTTTGTTTGTTTGTTCAAGGGAGGGAAGAAACACCCACTGAGGGGCTGGGCACAGCCTTGAAACTTCGCCCCAATTAAGCCAGACCACAAGCCCAGACAGAGGCAGAGACCTCGTTAATTCACCTCCGGAGAGGGAGAAGGAGTTTTCAGAGCAGACAGTGCCAGGTTCTGGCTCCAGAACCAAACAATTCATAAAATAAAGGCTCCTTCCAGAGCTACTTCACTGTCTGCAGCGTTTTTTTTCGCCCCCACTATCCAACAGCTCTGCTGTGAAATCCCATCAAGTGTTTCCAGCTTCCAGAACTTTCACTGCAGCAGGCAATAAATTGCAAAAGACGGTCGTGGCTGCCAAAAATGTTCCTCCAAGTCCAGACGCTGCCGTTCCCCGATTCCCTGAACCACCAACCGAGTCAAAGCAAGCTGTAAAAACCCCCTAAATCCTGAGCAAGCTGGGAGAGGGGCAGAGTCAACTTAACCTGCTCCTTCTGGCACAGAGACACCGGGACCCCGGCTGGGTAGAATTCCTCCAGCCTCCTGCAAACCAGGAGAAGCCTTTGAGGGAGTTTTTTAGGTTTCACTCCTCATTTTAGGATGGTTTGTTCTCTCTGGGCATTAAATGTGTTAAAGAAACATGCCAGCACATTGCTGCTTACTATGGGATGCACCAGAGCAGGAAAAGACCTTGAATTCTGTATTTAAGAACCAATCAATTTAAGTGTTGAATATTTTGAATGTCATAAGGCTGGGAGATCAAAAAAAAAAAAAAGAGAAAGGAAATTAAGAGGCAGGACCATGAATTATTCACAGCCATTACCAGTTCCACAAGCAGCTCTCCCATCAGCACTTACTTGAAGACTTTAATGTAGTCGGCGAGCTCCGGGATGGAAGTGATGTCACCCTGGAAATCAAAGATGATCCCGTTTACCCCGAGCAGTGGGAGCAGGAGGGAAGGGATGTGGCGCAGGGGAGGGGACCAGGAGCACCATCACGTTGTGAAACTGCTCCTGAGAAAGCCCCAGCCACCTCCCAGGAGAAGGGAGCAGTGAAAAAATCCAAGCTCTGCTGTTTGGAAAGCAGAGGACGAGGCTTGATTTCCCTTTGAGGAATTCCTGATGCTGCCGGAGCCAATTCCCGGCCGCGGGGTCAGCGGCGGTCACGGCAGCAGCGTTTGCACAGGGAATTTTCTCCTCCCTTCACTTATTCCCGATGCTCCAAACAAAAGGGGAAGAGGCACCTCCGCAAAGAACTGACTGGGGGAAGGGATTTCTAAGCCTATAAGATTTTCTTTTCTCCCCCAGAGTTTTTAAAATATTGAGTTTAAAATCCCTTTTTTTTTTTTCTATTAGGGTGGCACTTGAAATTCCAAGGAGCTGGAAGTAAAAAAAAAATAAGAGGGACAGGAAAAAATTTCGATTGCTCAGGAGCTTCCAGTAGCAGGACAGTTTACTTTCAGTCTGCAATGAGAAACTGTTTACAGACACCACAGGGAAAAAAATGCAGAATCTAAACAAACAATCCCGTAATTGCCCATTATCCGTATTCAATTACTCGAATGCATCTGGAAATGGCTCCTGCTACAAAAGCCCGACGGAAAGGGATGGGTTTTTTTGGATGAATCATTGTCCTCCTCACTCCTGTCTGGCAGGGACTGTTCCTCAGGTGATGTGTTTCAAATCTGGTTTTGCAAAAGGAATTAGAAAATATGTCTTGGTGATAAAGATTGGTTGTTGTTTCTGGTTTATACTGCAAAGCTCTGCTGTTGTTAATGCCAATAAAGCATCTAAGGATGGACGTGGCTTCAAAAAGACCCGTCATAAACACTTAAAAAATTATATGAAGTGTAAAAGTGGAAAATTTCAGAGATTTTAGGGTTGGAAAGAGACAATTTAAAGGTGCAAAATGCCTGGAAAAGCTGTGCTGGGCCAAGGCTGACAGGACTGACTCTTTTTAATGCACTTTAATTTTCAGGCTTTATATTTTTAAAGGTGGAAAACCAGTGCTAAAACGGCTTCCATATCAAGAAAAAACCCCCAAATGTTCTGAAATACAGACCTAGGCTAAAATCCAGCCTAATAAAAATAGGGTTTCATGAGCCTAAATTAGTTCTGAAAATCCAGCAGCTGCTTTAGGTGCTGTAAAACGTGAATTAGAAACAGTGAAAGAGGAACTTCAAGGTGCAAAAATTAAGTTATTTGGGAAAGTCAGTAGTGAGGATAAAAACCAACTTAATTTCCATTTAGTTTTCCATTATTTCATCAGGAGGGTGGCTTGGTGCAGGGGGGGGATCAGTAAGATCCTGGCTCCTCCAAGACTTTTCCAGATGCTGCCCGGGGTTCCCTCTTTCCAGAACTATCCCTTGGTATCTAAAATCCCTGTATTTTAAAGAAAATACTATTGGGGTGTGGGCAACTTTCTCATCAAAATTAGAAGAAAAAATGGAAACAAATGAGGTTGGATGCCTGGAAAAACTCCCTGCAGCCCTCACCAGGATTGTCGACGTCTTGCCACCTTCCAGGGTGATCTCCAGGTCCGAGAGTGCAGCGTCCACCTCGTCCACATCCTTGTCACTGTGGTTCAGGTGGTTCTCCGAGGACATGATGGACAGCTTGTTGATGTGGTACTGGAAGGCAAGGCCAGGGTCACACCTGGATGCTCCTGTGACCCCAGGATCCCACAGGGACACAGCTGCCACGCGGGGGAAGCGGAGTGGGAAACCGGGAGCAGAGGCCAGCAAATACTGGGAGGGTTTGCTGGGTCAGGAATGACCATCTTGGATGGTTCCAGTCCAAGGAGTTTCCAGGCACTGACCCCTGAAGGAGATCTCTGGAGCCTGCAGGGTAGAGCTGCTCTTTCCACCAGGCTGAGGTTGGAAGGGATTTCTGGAGGTCACCTTATCCCACTCCCTGTCCAGGACCACATCCACCTGGCTTTGGAGTAACTCCAGGGATGGACACTCCACAGCCTCTCTGGGCAAACTGTGCCAGTGCTCAGTCACCTCCTGGTGTGAAGATGCTTCCTGATGTGCACAGGGTCCCTCCCGTGTTCCAGGCTGTGTCCATGGCCTCTGCTCCTGCCACTGGGCACCTCTCTTCACCCCCTTTCCTGCCTCCCACCAGGTGTTTATGGATATTTGTAAGATCCCCCATCCCTGGAAGTGCCCAAGGCCAAGTTGGACAGGGCTGGAACAACCTGGGATAGTGGAAGTGTCCCTGCCCATGGCAGGGGGTGGAACAAGATGATCTTTAAAGCCCATCCCAACCCAAACCATTGTAGGATTCCACGTCTTTGCATCTGTTTTCACCCCAGCAAACCAAAACATCCATAAAATCTCACAGGAAGGACCGTGCCCAACCTACTCTGGAGCACTTGGATGTAAACTGAGTCATTACATTTCTGCTTTCCTCTCTTATTTTTCCTGGGAGGGGCCCTTGGAGCAGGCAGCCCTGCTCCTGAGGGGGATATTTCTGCATCCTACAGCTCCAAGGTGTGCCAGACCACACAGAACAAATGCCTGCCATCCCTCTCGTGGACGTCAATAGCAGGTGGAGCATTTATGCCAAATGACACTGAGTATTTCATAAACCAGATAAATAAGTAGTTCTGGGAAAGCCACAGATTATCCCCAGCTGGTTTGGGGGCAGAAAGCCAGAAAGGCACAGTTCAGTAACCCTGTGTTCGTATGGGATGGGTTAAGAAGGACAAAACTAAAAGTTAAGATAGATATAAACATGTTTGGTAAAAGCAGGTCAAGTTCTTTTTCATGAAGGATAATCAGTGGCAAATATTTAAATTATCTCATAAACTCAAGTGAGAGGATCTGGAGATGGGAAATGATCCGACTTCTACCAGCATGAGAAGGCCAAGCTCCTACCAGAGACAAGGTGAGGCTTAAAACACGATTTTAAACTGAAGAAGGGATGGCTGAGATGGGAGATTGGGAAGGAGTTCTTGGTTGTGAGGGTGGTGAGGCCCTGGCACAGGTTTCCCAGAGAAGCTGTGGCTGCCCCATCATTGGAAATGTCCAAGACCAGGCTGGAGCACCCCGGGACAGTGGAAGGGGGCTGGAACTGGATGGGCTTTGTGGTCCCTTCCAACCCAAACCATTCCAGGATTCCACACTTTCGTTTAACAGATTAGTGAGCAGAGAAGTCTGCAAACACAGTCAAGTCTGACCCAACCCAGGGGCATCTGGGGCTGTCCCTCACCTGCAGTGCTGCAAACATCATCATCTCCTCCTCCGTGCACTCGATCTCCTCCAGCAGGATTGCCCACTTGGACTGCTCGTACAGCTGGTTGATCCTGATCGCGTCGTACTGCGGCACAGAAACGCGGAATGCTTGGAAAAGCAGAAGCCCAGCTCAACACAAACCACCCCATCCACTGGAAGCTGTCCCTGCCCACGGCAGGGGGTTGGAATCAGATGGTCTTTAAGGCCCATTCCAACCCAGACTATTCTGGGATTCTGTGATCTCTCTTCTCAAGCCAACACTTTGACCTGAGACTGAACATCCTCTGCCACTGACAGGAAGTGGCTTCAAGAACTCTTCAAGCACCTCTAGCAACACCTAAAACCCTGGTATATAGGAGCACAAATCCTGGGTTTGATGCCTGCACAACCAATTTCCCAACTTCCACGTTCTTTGGGAGATCTACCAACACAACAGCGCGTTAGAGATCCGGGCATCCCTTGCTCCAAAGGATGGAAATTTCAAAATGCAAGCGGAACGAGGAGCTCTGTACCTTTGGATTCAGGTCAAAAAAGCTGTAGTACTTGAACCGGAGTAGCAAGGCCTCGTTTTCTTTCACCTCCTGCTCCATCAGGGACCGGGACGAGTCCAGCCACCTGTGGATTGCCAACATGGGATAACACAGGTGGGACGCTCCGGCAGAGCCGCCACAACGCTCTCGAGAACGCAATTAAAAATCATCCAAAAAACACCCCCAAACCCTCGGCTCCTGAACTCACCCTTGGTTGATTTTGGCCTTATCGAGCAGCGTCTGGGGCTTGTACATTTTGGCTAAGGACTCCGGGGAGGTGACGGGCTGGCTCACAGCCAGGATGCCCGGGTTGCCCTCGGACAGGGCGCTGTCGCCGAACCAGGCGGACGTGGGGGACAGGGGGCTGCCGTCGTGGGCGTCGTAGGTCGGCGTCATCGTTTTGCTATAGAGTCCTGGGCTTGAATAGATATTTCCTACCAGCGAGGGGAATAAAAGCCGGGAATTAGCCTAGGGATGAGCCCTGCCTTGCTCCCGGCCGCGCCGGCTCCGCGCAAACCCGGAGCTGGCGGGTGGAAAACCTTCCCTTTTCATCTTTCTGCAATGGGAAAACGCTGCGCTGCTTGTTCTCCCGTGAAAACCTGTCCCTTGCCTCTCTCTGAGCTCTTCTCCGAGAGCAAAACTGATGGAAAACTCATTCCAGCCCAAATGATGGAAAAAAGACTCAGGTCTCCCACACCGGGAAGCTCCTGCCCCCTGAGTTTCTGTGGCACCTGGGACATGAGTGGCCCCCGACTTACCGGTATTACCTGTCGCTTAAAGATTTTTGGAAGTCAAAAGTTTTAGAGGAGCAGGAAAATAAACTAAGGATGCAGCCAAAGAGACCACAGGCAGAGGGCAAAAGTTCCTATTGAGGTGGAGCTCACCTTTGACGGGGCCGATGTAAAGAATATCGGTGCCTATAGAGAGGGAAAGAAAGGAGGGAAGTGAGAAGGCGAGAGAAAGTCACCCGGAGAGCAGGAGAAGGACAGAAGCCAAAAATGGGCATTTTTGGAAGAGGGCAGAACAGCACAGGTGAGGTTGAACCACTGAAATGGAGCGTTGGCAGCGGCGCTGGTGGCAGCAAAGCGGCTGGAGTGACTTCCCGTTATTTTATCCCCGTTACGAGGGCAGCCGGGCATGGAAGTGTGGCATTCCCGGATGGAAAAGCTCGCTGAGGTGGCCACACAAATTCAGGATTAATGTGCTGGGTGGTGCGATGTGGTGCCAAACTGATCCCAAAGCACGTGTTACTCCCCAAGCCCTTTGAAGCTTCGCAGCTCGTACCGACTCAGAGCAGACATGAAAACACCCAAACATTTAAAAATTATTCATTTGAAGAGAAAAAAAAACCCCAAATCCAGCTCGGTATCTCATGGCTCAAAATAGCTGAGAGCTCAACAGAGATGTTATGGCTGCCCCATCCCTGGAAGTGTTGCAGGAGAGCTTGGATGGGGCTTGGACAACCTGGTCTCTGGAAGGCGTCCTTGCCCGTGGCAGGGAGTAGAATGAAAAGTGCTTTAAGTCCCTTTTAAGTCCCTTCCATTCCAAACCATCACATGAAACAGCCCCTCTTCACCTCACAGGGACACTGAACTTTTATGTAGAATCCAGATTTTCAGAATAAGGGAGGATCCACCACCATCTCCTGATGCCAGGAATTCCACTGCACACACATTCCACACAGGCTGGGCAAGGAGCTCACCCAGCATCACCTGCTGGGCACAAATCTGCCCACCAGAACCAGAAGGTCCAACACCACACTGGATTTTTTTGGGAAAGGGCTGTGTCCTTCCTAAATCACCAGCCTGCAGTTCAATACATCCAAGCTCTCCCTCCCAGAGCCCTGCTGAGGGTGTTGAAGATGGTGACAGAGTTGAGGTGCCACAAACAAAGCTTTTTGTGCCACCTCCTGCTGCTGCACCGAGCCACCACCTTGGGCCACGCTTCCAAACCATCCCCCCCCACCATGGCCAAGGAATGACAGAAAGCTGAGCTAGACTGGAAAAGTCCAAGACCAAACCAATGGGAAAACCTTTCTGAACCCTCATTTTTAACCATGGGCATCTCAAGGAGCAGGAAGAACAAGGTGAATCAGCAGCACCAATGTCAGTGACAGCCAACATCGTGGCTAGGAAACTCCAAATAATTACAAACCTGATCCTAAACTGCCTGGCAGGGTGGAAAATGTAAGAGAAAACCACCCAACAAGGATGCTTTTAATGTTCCTGCTCGTTTTGCTGGCATCCCAGTCTGGATGAATCATTTGGGGACCTGTAAGCACCATAGGGACCTGTCACCACCATGGGTACCTGTCACCAAGACAGATCCAGCAAACCAGGCATGAGCAAAAAAGCTGCAAGATGGAAAAAGGGATGGAAAAATCCACCTTCATTTGCAAGGAAAAGGCCAGAGATGATTTCCAGGTCTTTAGACCAAGCACCTGCACTTTGGGAGCTGGAACCCCATGATTCTTAGGGTTCCTTCCAACTCGAGCTATCCTGTGATTCTGTGATTACGAAAGCAGCAGAAAGGTGCTCTCCCCATGGATTCTTACAGCACTGGAGCAGAGAACTCCAACAAAAAACCAGCCATAAAACCCCATCACCATCCATAAACCACTTCCCAAAAGAGCTCTTCCCTCCTCCCCATCCACCCTCGCTGCAGCTTCAGCCTTCACATGACTCGAGCACACAAGGCTGGGCATCAACTGGACCAACAAAAGGAAAATCCCACCTTTTGCCCCAAGTTTTGGGCAAGTTTTTCCAGGAATATCCCCCACATTCCTTGACTGTCTGCTCCATCAGAGCAAAACTTCCCCTGCACTGTCTTCCTCATCTCTCCAAACACCTGAAACATCTCAAAAGAAGCTTCCCTTAAAAAAATTTGCCCCAGGCAGGCAGTGTCATGGAAAGTTCCAGCAGAAATAGCTACAAATTTGGCTAATTTATGTAAACAAGTGACTACAGGTCTTCTAATGGAAAATGTTGGGCAACACATCCTGTGGGTGTATTGACAACTCTGCCCACCGGGATTTAAATGGTTTCACTGCCAGGTTTGGGGTGCTCAGTGACAAAACACTCTCAAGACACTGAAATCAGCACCTCCTGAATTATTAGTTCGTTTTCCAGAAGCTTTTAGCACACCAACTGATGTTGGAACAACACTAGAAATGATTTATTCAGATGAAACCCACGACTTTTATCGAATGCCACCTGAACAGGCAGGAATTCAACCTGCTGTGAGTGATTTCATTCACAAGGAGAGCAAAACCAGCCAAGTGACTCACTGGAAGAGCCATAAATAATTAAAACAGACCCCAGCTTTTGCATACATTTCCCTCAAAGGAGGCCAAGTCTTTCCTATTAATCTAACAGAGATGCTCTCTCTGTGAACACTGGCTGTTGGAAAGGCTTAGAATGGACTTTCAAGATGAAAATGCCAAATGGAAATGAAAATTGACTGGAGCCTTGCCCAAATTCTCTGAGCCAGGAGTGGAAGAGGACAAGTCCAGAAGTATTTTTAAGTAGCTGAGAGGGGAAAGAGTGGGATCAGAGCAAAATGAGGATTATTTTTCCTTGTTCCAGACCCGTGGTGCACATCACCCTGCGCAGCCAAAACCGTCCTTTCTGCAAGCCCTGTGCTACCACTGGCATTAACCACACTCCACAACCTTCCCTGCAGCTGATTTAACATCAATTAATACAACTTTACAATTTCAAGGTAGTTTTTTTAATTAAAACTGCCCTGCTGCCCTTGGATTGCTGGATTTAAACACAAGAGCTTTGGCAGCCAGACATGTCTCTCCCTCTCATCACTGCAGCTTTCTCCACAGATCCATTTGGGATAAAGTGCTCCCACTTGGCCAAAATTATGGCTTCAACTCCTGCCATTTGCCTTCAGACACCAGACTCCCAGCAGCCATGGAAAAAAGCTGAAAAACCCCTCTGCTTGCAGACCCCTGCATCAATTTTGCTGCCAGTGCTAACTCCGTCAGGGATGCTACTCCACCAGAAATTCCCTTCCCAGTCTTGCCCTGGATCTGGAATCCAGGCTGGCCAACCACCCCCCAGCAATAAAAGGATTTATTTAGCATCACAATCCACAGCTACACCGTTCATGTAAGGCAACACTAAAGCAATTAATGACCCACTGCCCTTGCTGGGCTGTAAATACGGAGTAGAACACAGCCTAAACCACGCCAGCAATGTGACATCAGGAACCATTTTCCATTTAACTCCACTCTGAACAGGGTCAGAAAAGCTCTCAGCTCAGAGATCTGAGTGCTCAAGTGGCCACACTGGGGCTCTGGTTTGTTCTGTGAAGCCTGGGGTTGCTCTGCTCCCGGGGAATGCGTGACAGCTCCAGCTCCAGACATGCATCCGTGTGACCGAGTGCTGCAGCCCGCCAGGACTTGTGCCACGGGTTTGGGCTCTGTGTCTTGCACAGACCTTAAGAAATTCAGTCAGCCCCACACGTTGCTGTGCCAGTTTTTCCCCCATTCCCATTTCTTTTCCCCAGCTCACCAGACCCCGGCGTGATCAGCGGCCCCTCCAGCTCGAAGGTGTCGTCTTCAAACTGATCGTCCAACTTCTTCTTTTTTTTCTTTGATGGGTCTCTGGGTTTCCTCAAAAGGGAGAGTTCTTCTGGATGCCTGATGTCTGGAGGGGAAAATGGACCATTTTTATAATGGCAGGATGGGAAAAAAGGGGAAAAAAGGGGGAAAAGAAGAATATCCTTCCATTAGGAACAGCATCCAGCAATGTCCAACATCTCTCTTGGATGAATTTCCTGCTCTGTAATGGTTAAAAATCAAGTTGAGGACATTTTCCCTGCAAGCCTGTTGGAAACAAGCACTGTCCTTGGCTGGAAAGGTACCACAACATTTGGATAAAATGTGGAATTTCCCAGGCACAGCCACTCAAATGTAAATGTGAGCACTGGCAGACCCTGTGACAGAGCCTAGTAACACCTTCATACATGAAATAGAAATGATAAAAATAATAACTCCTCACATTAACAGTACAAAATTATAAATAATATATAATAATACACAATAATACATAAATAGTATAAAGAAATTAGAAATAGAAATAATAGAAATAATAGAAATAATAGAAATAATAGAAATAATAGAAATAATAGAAATAATAGAAATAGAAATAGAAATAGAAATAGAAATCCCTACTTAGCTGTGTAGGTAAGAGGCCAGACCCTCTCACTTCCATAGGAGCAATCCAAGAGTTAAGCCATTTATTTACACATCAGACTGAAAAGTTTAAAGCCTATAATCTACCCACTCTCCAAAGAGATTTTGGCTGAAGTGTTTCCTTTCCACAGCAAACATCTCCCATTTTCCTGCCTGGGACCAACCTGAACAAAGTAAAACCCATTTCAAACGAGGAGCATCCCACTGTGTTTGTGTTTCAAGCCATGGGAATATGGGGAGCAAGGAGAAAGGGAATTTTCATTTCCCACCAAGGCAGTACTGTGGGTCTACAAGGCTGCACTCAATTCCAAGTGGGAAGGAGTTTCCTGGGAAAGCAGAGCCTGCTGTCTGTTCTACCCCTGAAACCACTGAGCGACTGGAGCAGGAGCAGGAGTCCCTGTGCTCGGTCAGTGTGTGGGAGCTGACCTGGAAAAGGATTCACCTGGGCATGGAGCCATCCAAGTGCAGCAAAGTGAAAAGCAGTGAAAGGCTGCAAAAAGCTTGGAGAGCTCTGAAAGACAGCTTGGACTGGGAAAAGACAGGATGAGAGGGTTGGGAGTGTTCACCTGGAGAGGAGGAGGCTCCAGGGAGAGCTCAGAGCCCCTGGCAGAGCCTGAAGGGGCTCCAGGAGAGCTGGAGAGGGACTGGGGACAAGGGATGGAGGGACAGGACACAGGGGATGGCTTCCCACTGCCAGAGGGTAGGGATGGATGGGAGATTGGGAAGGAATTCCTGGCTGTGAGGGTGGGGAGGGGCTGGGATGGAATTCCCAGAGAAGCTGTGGCTGCCCCTGGATCCCTGGAAGTGTCCAAGGCCAGGCTGGATGGGGCTTGGAACAACCTGGGATAGTGGGAGGTGTCCCTGCCTGTGGCAAGGGATGGAATGAGATGGGATTTAAGATCCTTTCCAATCCAAACCATCCTGGGATTCTCTGATGATTCTATGGAGATCATGGACATGCCTGAGCCTGGAAGGACTTCTGGGGTCTCCTCTGCAGCTGGCTGTCCATGCTGAAGCTCCTGTGTTGTTTCTTGCTCTGTTTTTTGCACCTATCACCCCAAAACACTCAGCTGCAAATCCTTCCCTTTGGAATGCCCCATGGAAAGCAGCCCCTGGTCCCATCCCTGCTGCAGGAGAGATGAGGAGACAGGAGCTGGCTGCAGCCAGGCTGGGCTTTCCCACCCAAGGAATGCTGAAGGACACAATCAGCCATTCTCCTGGTGAGGAGGAGTTACAGGGCTGGCATCTCCCCACGTGCTGGGAGCTCCCTGAGCACTGCCAGGATTATAATGAACACTGGAATTTGGTTCCCAGCACGTGAGCTGAGCAGGACACAGCCCCACTCTGCTCACCCACACCAGCATTTTCCTTTCTGCAAACAAGCTGGGGAATACCACACTGGGAACTCACCCCATCCAGGTGATTTTCAGGGGTTGATCCCACTGGCCCTGGCATTCCTGAATCCAGAGGCTGTGCACTTCTGGATTTAACCATCTTTTATATTGTAGCTGTCCCACCCCAAATCATTATCTAGCTTTAATTTAAATTTTTATTTATATTCTTGTAGTTACTTACACACAGTATTTATATATATGAATATTGTATGTACATATTGATATATACTTATTTTTAGAAAGCATCATTTATTTTAAGCTTTATTTTTATTTATATATTTTTATTTATTTATTTCAGCCATATCATTGAATCCCAGAATGGTTTGGGTTGGATGGAACCTTGAAGTCCACCTTGTTCCACCCCCTGCCATGGGCAGGGGCACCTTCCACTATCCCAGGTTGCTCCAAGCCCTGTCCAATCTGGCCTTGAACACTTCCAGGCTAAAAATATATAAATTTAGATATCTATATGGATTTTAAATCTATAAAAAGATATAAAATATACAGATTTATACATATTTATATTTTATTTTAGATCTAAACTTTTTGAACTTATAATTTAGTTTTACTTCTGCACTTAGAGATATTTATTCCTACATTATTTATCTATTTTTATTCCTTTTTCTATATAAGCTTTCTCTAATTTCACCTTTAACCCTGATTTATTATCGCTCCACACACATCATCCCACTGAACCCCATCCCTTCCCCCCCCACCACCTGGCCAACTTTTTGACCATTTCTAGCAATAAATACCCAGAGCCCAGAGTGCAGCCAGCTCCACACATTCCCATTTATCCCAGCCAGCTTACCTCATGGAGCAGGAATCTGCTGGGACAACCGGGGTCACGCGCAGGGGACAAGAGGCAGCACGGCCTAAATCGAGGAGTTCCCCTGGTATTTTGGAGCAAGGTTGAGGCTCTGAGGTTTATTTATGGTGCATTAGCAACTGCTGGAGCCTCTCAGCTGGAAGCACTCAGGGAGGCCAGGAGAAGGCTCCGGGCCAGGCTCTGGATTCTGGAAGCAGATCCTGGAATCATCCCAGGGCTTGACCATCTGATATCAAAGAGACTTTTTATAGCCCCTCAGTTGTTCCTGATGCTGCTCCTGGTGGGGATACAAAGGATCCAGGGCAAGTTTTGGGGGCAGCTGCTTCCAAGCAGCACATGGCTGCAGGGCATGGAGCAGGCAGCACATCCTGGGGATGCCGGGGGAGCACCCCGGCGGCAAATTCCCAAATTCCTCCTGAGCGCATTCTGATGGATGACATTATCCACCCCTTATTCTGTTATCATCTGCATCATGCTTAAATCAATAAACTCTACTACACAGAATGGACCCCTTCTCACCATCCCTGGGCCCTTCTCACCATCCCTGGACCCTTCTCACCACCCCTGGACCCTGTTCTCTCAGGATCATCTCTGCTCCAACAGAACCACATCTGCCACTCCAGGAGGACTCACTGTGGGCTGCTCCCAACCCCCTGACCAACAGGGTGTCAGGTTGGAGCTCTGACCCTGTCAGGGTTTTCCAGGATTGCTTGTTTATTTGTTTGCTTGTTTGGTTGGGTGGTTTTGTTTTCTACTACATTTGTATTGTTAATATTCCCAGTAAAGAACTGTTGTTCCTATTCCCAAATCTTTGCCTGAAAGCCCTGAATTGCAAAATTATAATTTGGTGGGGGGTGAGGGGTTTACATTTGCTATTCTAGGGGAGGCTTCAGCTTTCCCTGGTGGATACCTGTCTTTCCAAACCAAGACAGATTTTGCTGCCCAATGTGGGGCCTCCCAAACCCACCGAGGCAGCTGAGGGAAGGGCTTTGAAGTGAAGCTTTAGACGGGATCTTGGGAAGGAATTCCTGGCTGGGACGGTGGGGAGGGGCTGGGATGGAATTCCCAGAGAAGCTGTGGCTGCCCCTGGATCCCTGGAAGTGTCCAAGGCTGGGTTGGACAGGGCTGGGAGCAGCCTGGGATGGTGGAGGTGTCCCTGGCAGGGGTGGAATGGGATGGGATTTGAGATCCCTTCCAATCCAAACCGTTCTGAGATTCTATGGGAAGGAGGCAGAATGGCCTGAGCCTGGAAAGGAAGAGTTTTGGAGCTCAAAATATGATCAGAAAGGTGGCTTTGAATCTCCAAGAGAAATTTTTCCAGCTCTTGGATGAAGCCGTTTTGCTGCCAGCAGCATCTTTTCCATTTGCCTGCAGATCCTGCCTGTGCCTGCTGTCTCTGGCTGAAGGGAAGTCCTTGGCCTTTTTTTCCTGTGTAATCCCTCATTTCTCATCCAGCCCCTGCACAGCTCAGCCAGCCCAGCTGTGCTGATTTATCTCCCACC
Organism: Phylloscopus whistleri; assembly: GCA_017589585.1. NCBI lineage: Eukaryota > Metazoa > Chordata > Aves > Passeriformes > Phylloscopidae > Phylloscopus > Phylloscopus whistleri. The sequence continues at coordinate 1,215,976 of JADMLD010000405.1, read as the reverse complement.
CTGAGACAAACTCCAGGGCTGGGATTAAACCCTCTTCCTTCACAAAGCATCATCTGCACCCTGCAAACTGACTTGAAAAAAAAAAATTCTTCCTTACAGGGTGTAAAATTCCCAATTTATGGTACATCCACCAAGTAAATCTTGCAGCTGCATCTTTATCCACCAAGGTGTGCTGTAGCAGGGATCTCAGAAGGGTTTGGGTTGGAGGGGAACTTAAAGCTCATCCAGTTCCACCCCCTGACACAGCAGGGACACCTTCCACTATCCAACCCTGTCCAACTGGCCTTGGACACTTCCAGGGATCCAGGGGCTCCCATTCCCACAAGAAATCAGATTTATGGTTACATCACCCACATAGAGACCACAACATCACTGACTGGAAGGGCTGAGTATGGACCAACTTCCCCAAAAACTGAAATTATGGGAAATCACATTACTTCCTGCATTCAGTTCTCATAACTACAGATAATAATATGAGATACAAAGAAAATTTTGATGGAGAAAGAAAATTAATGTTCCAAAGAGGCTTCCAGCATCCAATTTCCTTCCTTGCTTCCCTAAAGGCCAGAGGGCTGGTTCACCTCCTTAATCCTTGAACATAAAAACTCCATAAATTTACGTGTAGCACAGACAGCATTGAGGGGAAACCCTCTCTTTAATGCTGATCCAGCCACCCTCCTTCAGGAAACGTGTTTTGAAGTGGGCTATCTCTGGGAAGTGGGATTTCTCTGCACTCCATCACTGCTCCCTCCAACCAATGACTCATAAAAATTACAGCCTTTGTGCATCACTCTGACCAGTCTCAGAAAAACGAGACCTCAAACCTCATTCTTCTTCCATTTCAGACTTCAAACCAAAAATAAAAGTTTGTTTTTTGTTCTTTTTTTTCTTGGAATGAGTGAATTCTGTGGATGGTTTTTCACAGTTTACAGAATAAAGCAGCCGACTTGACTGCAACATAAATTCTTTTCAGATAAAGTTCTGCAAAACAGACCAGAGGAAAAAAAAAACCAAAAAAAAAACCAACAAAAAGAAACTAAAGGACTTACATAACTTGAGGAGTGCCTGGAGATAAGGCTGTGGTTGTGCTGGGCACTGGGCAGTATCTGATGGAGCAACTCCTCACCCCCCAGCACAGTTTACTGGGTTTGTACATTCAGTACATTTTATTATGGGTTCTTCAGATGCCCAGGAACTTAAATATTTATCTGGGCAAAAGCCAAGCTCTCCACTCATTGCCTGGGGCCCCTGCAGCTCTCTCAGGACATCCCACAAAGCCTCTGGAGATGCCCAAGGAGTTCTATGGGTGTGGAATCAGCTAGAGCTGACCCTGGCAGAGGTTTTTGCTGGAGCCTTCCCAAATTGTGGGTGGAAAATCCAAGTGCTTGTTGACTTATGGATTTGTCGAGGGAGCAAGGATGTGCAAAACCACCCCAAAATGGGGTCAGCGGGGTTTGGAGGGGTGTGAACGTTTGTGCCAGTGGTTCCCAGAGCTGAAATTGGGCACCACCAGCCCAGAGAGACCCAGGGGGAGAAGGAAAAGGAGGAGGAGGAGGATGCAGGCAGCGGTGATGGAGCCAAGCATTACTGCAAAGCCAGTAAAAAGAGCCATTGGAGAGGCAGAGTCAACAAACACTTGAATGTTTGGATGTTTTTTTCCATAAGTGGGACGAAATCCCCAGGCTCCCGTTATCTGGATGCCTCTTGGAGCACAGGCAGCACTACAAGCCTTGCTCCTGAAGTGGCTGAACTGCAGCTCGAGCCCAATTCAGCTCCATTAATTTAATCCCACCAAACAAGAGGAAAACAAGCCACTTACACCCTTCCCTCTGCATCGGCCCATAAAGAGCAATCCAGCTAATTCCAAGGAAGGAGGCAGCACTGGCTTGGCCAGCATGTCCCTAATGTCTTCAGGATGGAATTCTATTTAAAGGGTCTCTGTCAACAGCAGAGTAAGGATGAAAAAATCCACTGACTCACACGGTGACATAAAACCTGATGCTCCTCCACACGCAGAACACGACTGGGGTGGGGACAGGGGGGCAGAGAGAGGATTTTTTTTTTTTTCTCCATCTCAGAGACTTTGCAATTAAATCTGGCTGTTTCCCTGACCCCAGTTGCTGGGGTTGGTCTGGATCCTGCATGACAGCTGAGCACGGGCAGGCAATAAAAGGGGAAAACGCCGCCGTTGGCAGCTGAACACTTTGGGTCCTGCAGCTGAAAAAGCTGAGGACGTTGCAATTTGGCCAGCTCTCGAAATGGGAAGGCTTCCTTCCACACCCATTCCCTGGACATATTTAGAAATAGCTGTGCCACTGCCAAAGCTCTCTGCTCGTGGCAGGGGAAGGCAGCAAACCCATCCTCGGTGTTTCACCGCCTCCGTCTCCCCGTGAGCGTCACCCCTGAGCATCCTCCTGATGCTCCTGAGCACCCACAGCCTGTACCCCCAGATCCCAGAGTCATTTAGGTTGGGAAAGACATCCAGGATCATCAAATCCAACCTGTGATTCATCCCCACCTTGTCCCCAGCCCACAGCACTGAGTGCCATGTCCTGGGCACCTCCAGGGATGGGGAATCCAAACCTCCCTGGGCAGCCCCTTCCAATGCCTGACCACCCTCTCCACGAAGAAATTGCTCCTAAATGCTGGTGTTGCTCCCCAAATTCCCCCTGAGATGCTCATGTGCATCTACCAGGACTCCATGATTTCAGGGAAAAAAATACTCCTTTATTTACCAGCGGGGTGTGAAGGAAGGAAAGAAAGTTTAGGGGGTTTGCAGTGGCCAGGGATGGTGGGGTTCTTGTCCTGTGCAGGGCCAGGAGCTGGACTTGATGATCCTTGTGGGTCCTTTCCAATCAGGATATTCTGTGATTCCACAACCTCCAGGGCAGCTTTGCCTCCTGGAAAGCAACTGGGCCAGGGATGCAGCTCCATGTGCCTTCACAGAGCCCTGGGAATGCTGCATGTCGTCCACCAAAGGGTTTCAGTTTTGCAAAAAAAAAAAAAACCCAACAAAAAACACCAAACCACAAGAAAAACCCCAAAAAACAACAAACAGTGGCTTTTTATAGAAGTCTTTTTGGCAAGGGAGGGCGTGGAAATATTGCAAATACTTCAGGAGTCAGAGGACGTTCTGTCCTGGAGCGGGGAGCGTTTGGAAAGGGGAAAAAAAAAAGAAGAGGTTGGGTCACATTCGGCATTGGGACGGTGTCACCTTCCCTGGGCTGGGCTGGGCTGGCATCCTGCCACTCCCAAATGCCACTGTCACCAAATGCCACTGCCACCTCGGCTCAGGTTGCATTTGGAGGCAGGGAAGGCTGGCTGTCACCCTCCCATCACTCGCTGAGTCTCGGGAACCTCCTCATTTTTGGGGTGATGGGAAGCAGCCCGTCACCCTCATGGGACTCTGCATCCTCAGCCCCACAAGCTCCTCAGGATCATTCCACCCTCACCCCGTGCAAGAAGGGGAGCTGGGGGCTGGAGCAAGATGGAATGAGGGCATGGAAACTGCCAGAGCCGGGCACAGGATGCTCCCCAGACTGGGTTTTCCAGAACAGGTGACTAATTCACACAGACCTGGGTGTGAGACTCCACCAGGCTCTGGGGAATTTAAAGAGCCTGAAGGGAATTTCTCTGTCTTACACAGCCTCAGGGTGCGTAGGGAGGGATTGGTCATGAATTTTGGAGTGTTTCCTCACAGAGCTGCCTCCTCCCAGCTCTGGCACCGAGTTGTCCTCTCTGTGCTTCCATGAACATCGACCAGAATTTTCCTTGCTCTTCTTCTCAGGCTGGAGGGCAGCAGAGGTCCCAAATCTTCACAGCCAGGAGAAGAGGAGAAGGAGGGGAGCTTTTCTGCTGTCACAGCATCTCCCCTCACCCTGCAGCTCCAACACAAGCTGTGTCCCCAGGAGAAGGAGCATTGCCGGGGCAGGAAACGCCGAGGCCTGGGAAAAAACTCTCACACTTGCATCTTGCTGTTTGCTCTTCCTGTCCCACGTGCCCACAGAGCAGCAGCAGAGCCTGCCTGGAGTCCCTTGGAGCTCCTGGGATACATGGAAAAAAATGCAGGCAGAATGCTGGAAGGAAGCAGCTGCAAGGCATCCACTGGGCTGGAATCAAGTGAAGCCATCCCAAAATCCCAGAATGGTTTGGGTTGGAACGGACCTTAAAGATTAGGGACACCTTCCACTACCCCAGGTTGCTCCAATCCCCATCCAGCCTGGCCTTGGACACTTCCAGGGATCCAAGGGCAGCCACAGCTTCTCTGGGCATCCTGTGTTTCACTGCCCTCACAGCCAAGAATTCCTTCCTATTCATGTAGGAAAAGAGGATTTTTCCATTTGTTGTTACGCTGGATGATGTGTGACCATCTCCTACCTCCCCCAAATCCCACTTTCAATGAGGATATTCCCACTCACACCAATAAAATGCTGAGTGCAGCCCCATCAAATTGCAGCTGGCTATTTGCTGGGCAGTTTTCTGGGTGGAATTATCTCCCAGTGGGATGATGAGAGCAGGGAGGCACACAGGAACATCCCATCCCAACCCCCGTGCCCTGCTGCCAGCCAGGCGGGAAGCAGAAATCCCTGTCACTCCAAAATAAAAAAAAAAAACAACAAAAAAACCACTGAAGTGAAGTTTTACTTTCTCTTTCTCTGGTCTTTAATTGCAGATCAAAGCTGGCCCTTCAGGCTGGAGCTGCCTGCCAGCAGCTGCTCCCGGGCAGGATTCCAGGCCACCCTTTGGAGGAGGGCTGCCCATCCCATGCACTGCCCCGCTCCTCTCCTCCTGCGTGCCGGGGTCAATCCTGCCTTTAACCCTCCTGCCTGGCTGCTGTGGGAATCCAGGGGCTGGGATCCAGCCACTGGGAATGAGATTGGGTTTTTTTCCAGCTTCACACGACCTCCAGGAAAGTGAGGGGTGTGCAAGTGGCTCCAGCATCTTCCCACAGGCACCTCCTGGGAGCCCCGGGGAGCTGCCCTTTGGAATGACTTCCCCCTGCACAAGAACAGAGACTTCTCTTCAAAAATCACTCTGCAAGGGTCACACCTCTGGGTGACAATTTAAAAGGGAACAGAAGCCCTAAAGAATCCATCCACGGGTGTTGCTGCTTTGTGCAGTGAGGGTTTTATAAATGCAGCCAGCCAGAGTCCTGAGAACATCAGGAATTGCTTCAATTACTCATTAATGATCCTTTGTGCTGGGGTTACTGAGGTGTGTAATTAAATGATCCAGGGCAATGACAGCAAACAGGTACAGCCAAAACAGGAGCAACTCCCAGGCACAGCTCTGTCCTAACTTCCCTGGAGCCCAGAAATCGAGGGATTTGTGCAGACAAGGATCATTTTTCCCTTCCACCTTGAAATGCCTGCTCAGTTTTCCTAGGAGAGACAATTAGCTTGATTAACATGGGATATGAGAGGTCTCTGCAGCCACGCTGTGCAGGGATGCTGAGGAGGGCAGGGAAAGGTAATGGAGAAAAATGGGGCAGGATAAACACAGCTGGGGAGGGAAAAAGGAGAATCACAGCATCACAAAATCACAGGACTAGTCTGGGCGGGAAGGGACCTTAAAGATCATCCCATTCCAACCCCCTGCCAGGGCAGGGACACCTTCCACTATCCCAGGCTGCTCCAAGCCCTGTCCAACCTGGCCTTGGACACTGCCAGGGATCCAGGGCCATCCTCAAAGCCAAGATTTTATTCCTAACATGTAATATATATTTTTATAATATATGTTTTTTATATTAATGTATAATATATGCTTTTGTATTATATATATTAAGTATATAAAAGTTAAAATACATTAGATATGAGCGGTGGTATTTCGACATCTATAGTGGCATTTTAACTCTCATATAAAATGGATTTGTGCAGAATTTGTATTTATACCTCTGTGGTCCTGGGAAGAGCATCCCAGCCCCTCTAACTCCAGCACTTCTGCATCCTCACATCCCCACATCTCTCTTCCTTCAAGATGCCAAGCTCATGTGTCATCTTCCCAGTAGCTCTGCTGAACATCTGCCTCCCAGGAAACACAGCTGGGAGGGCTAAACAACTTAATGACTGCAGTTTCTGTCTGCCCTCAGACAGCTCAGGCTGCTGAGAGTCACTCAAAGGAAAGTGAAATTTCCAGTAAAAGCTTTCCCCAAAATAAGGAACTTCATTTCAGTACTTCAGATGCTGCAGAAGGGAACTCAGCACCACCCTTGATGGATGTGTTCCTGCTGCCTGCTCAGAGCTCCAACCTCTGCTACCCCAGAGGCTTTCCCCCCCTTCCCAAACCTGTAAATATCAGGATAATTCTGCTGGTTTGGTGATAAATACCCCAAGAAAAGGCTCCTTCAGGCCCGTGTAAGGTTCTGACAGCATCAGTGACAGATCTCCTGTCCCGTGATGAACCATATCAGAATCTCCTGACATGAGTCACTGCTGGAGAGAGATTCATCAGCGTCCCAGCCTGGGACCTCCCTGTCTAGCATGACATCCCAAATGCCAGTGGGACACAGGGGGTGGGGGAAGTCAAATCCACTCAGAAATAATGCTGGCTAAGCCTCTTCTATTTTAAGAAGAAATTGCCCAATATGTATGTCTTAAAAAAAAAAACCCAACAAAACAGGAAAGGAACAGCCAAGACCCGTAACCAGCTAAAAATACCAACCAAACCACGGACACTGCATGTAGGGATGAGCTCTTCCTGCTTTCCCAGACAACTGGGTCAGCCAAGAGTAACCTCAGCTGCTTTCTGAGAGCAGGAATGGATTTGCTACAGCTGAGGATGGGTTGCAGGCTCTTTTGGGGAGGGAGAATTCCAGTATGGAGCACTTCCTGGAGTTCCTCGGGGTGGAGTTGCCATCTCCTCATTGGGTTTTTTTTTTTGGTGGGCAGGAAGAAACACTGGGTTTTGGGATGAGGAAGATGGGTGGAAAATCATGCCTGGTAGGGAATGATCCCTCCTTTCTCCTGGGCTTCTCCTCCACCAGGAAATGAGGGTGAAGAGGAGACAGCAAGGCTTGGTTCCTTCCTTCCACCAGACAGTTTTACAGTGGAGCATCACCACTTAATCTCTAATATGATTTTCCACTAGAAGAGAACCCACAGGGCTGGCAGATTTCCCATTTCAGGGCTTGCTTTTCATCCAGCACATAAATTTGCAGGGAGAGAAAAAAAAAAAAAATCACAACCCAACACCAGCAGCCTGAACATCAAGCAGGGCTGGTACCTCCTCGTCTGCAACAAACCCGAGGACAGCTCTGCTGTGCAGGAGAATTCAGCACCAAAAAATGCATTTTTTCATCACTTTTTGGCTCAGTTGGTCCTGTTACTCAAGTATTTACACACGAAAGAGTAGATCTGGAAGGGAAAAAGAATGGACATCTGGGCTGTTTGATGTCCAAGTGACTCCTGGGTGCTCAAAGCCAGAAAACACCAAGGATTTATCAAATTCACAGGACAAGCACGTGCACCAGAGGAGAGGCAGGAGCCAAACCGACCGGGAAGCTCCCCCAAGGAGGGGTTCTCAGCACTTACTGAAGGTTTTGCAGATGTCAGAGACAGCCTTGAAGACCCTGTCGGAGAAGTTGACCTTCACCTTGACGTACTTCATGTTGGGCAGCTGCAGGCGCAGCAGCTTGTGCTGGGGGGTGAACTGGAGCTTGGCATCCGCCTGGATCCCGTATTTATCCAACGTCCAGTGAGTTTTAAGCAGCCAAGTTTTCTTCTTTTCCCACCACAGCGCGTGATCCGACCAGTCCTTCTTGACATCTGCAACAAAGAAGCCATTTTTTCAAAAAGCGGGACCAGAAGGAGCCTTCGGAGGACAAAAGGAGTTTTAAAATGTGCTTAAGAACTGAGAAGGAGCTCTGGATCCAAGAAATTCCAACAGCCCTTTCTGGATACAAGGAGCTGCTTGTTTTCAACACTGTTTTGATGGGATAGAAAAGCAGGGAAGGACCGAAAGGGGAAGGAGGATGAGACACAACTGTCTTGTGGGTCACCAGCCTAGCAGTGATCTTGCCTGGAAAACAAAGCCAAGGGGTCATGAGTGACCCAACACCACCCCCAGCAGGGATTTTGCAGAGTTTTTGGGGTTAACTATCAATTCTTGGGTTTTTCCACACCATTCAGGATACCTGGGCTATCCAAAGGTGAGCCCAACTACCTCGGCACACATGGAAAACAGAACCAGGAGAAGGTTTGCAAGAATTCCACAGGACTTTCAGTTTCTACAAAAAAACCCCTGAAAATTCCCAACTGAAACTAAAAGTCACCTCCCAAAGGACCAAGAAAACTCAACAGCCACATCTCCTTCCAGCAGGGATGGAACCATGGGGGAGGTCACCTCCAGGCTGGGAAGCCTTTGGGGAACCAAAACATGGTGACAATTCCAAAAGACAAACCCTGTGCAATTATTTTCCCTAACACCTGGAATATTTTTCATGAACACCTGGCCCTGCCATGCCTGCAGAGCATCTTCCACTCTGACAACCAGTAACAGTGCCATGTCCTTCCACCACAAAGGGAAAAGAGAATGGAATGATATCTAACATAATAATACATTTAGTAATAGAATAATTCAGTTTTCAGCTCCAGAGCCCCCTGTGATCCTGGATTTCCACCATGAAACACCAGTTTAACCCCAGTTAAAACCACGGGCTGACATTTATGCCAACAGCTCCTTTCTCCATCCTTCAGCACTGCAGGGCACCAGCCAGAAAGGCAGGAGCAATCCCAGAGAATTGGAGAATTTCCAGGATTAGGTAAAGTCCCAGCAGACACAATGCCAAAGGGGCTGAAGGTACCAAGGAACACACTCCAGCACCAACATCATGCTGGGATTCTTGATGTCCTACAGGAGCTGGACTGGATGATCCTCGTGGTTCCTCCCAGCTCAGGATATTCCATGATCCTGTGATTGTGAGGATTATCCCCAGGAGCCACATCTGAATTCAACAGAGATGAGAATGACGTGACAAATGAACTTTTTGTCTGTGCCTATCTCAAACCAGGATCTCGAGCTGGGGGTTACTGAGAAAACCCAGCAGGAGCTGGATTTTTCCTTTGAACTCCTGGTTTAATGGCACAGTCAGGGCTGCAGAAAGTGGAAACGTTCAGCTGGACTTTTCAACAGCTTTGTACAATCAAATTAAACAAAACCAAATATAGAAAAGCATGCAAACTTGCACAAGCCTCGTCTACCCGGAAAAAAATCCAAGAAATCATTACAATGGACTCTGGTAATGAAGTCCAACTTCTGCCCTACTGAAAGCTGAACTGAAATTGGCACCAAAAATCAGGGGGAGGAAAAAACCAAAGGCATTTGGAATCAGTAACATTTATGCCTAACAGAGGGGGATTTGGGTTTACACTGCAGATTAACCATTCAGGCCACAGCACAAAAACAAGTCTCTGGGCGTGAGAGTAATTAACACTTTCAATTAACAGTGAGATGTTGGTTCTAGCAGGAAGGTCTGTGCCTGTCCCATGGGTAGTTATATATAAAAGAGGCTGGCAAATGTTTAGCAGCTGCTTTGTGGGGTTGAGTTTTACACACTGAGAGCCTTGGGTGCTTTGCAAGGGATCCAGGATTGCCTGGAGCAATCCCTGCAGGCCAGGGAATGCCAGCAGCCTGGTTAAATCTGATCAAAGGTTTATAAACCTTCACCAGAGTCCCAATTCATGAGTTACTGATTTGTTGGGCCTTAGAGCTTCACAACAAGGCTGAATATTTCAGCTCAGGCTCTTCCCACCTACTACCATCAGTCACTGGCCAGTTCATATTATACAACCTATCACATTAATCGACTTATTTGCATTTATCAATTATTTATCAATTTATCAGCTGCCCGTTCATTTATCAGAGCTCAGGTAAGTCTCGAAGTACAAATTCACCTCAGAGACCCCAGACCTGGAATTTAGAAGTTTACTACAGGTTGCAAATCTCAGTGGTGTTTGTGGATCCAGCAGCTCCTCTGAGCTGCTGAATGTGACAGACACGGAGCTGCTGGAGTGAGTCAGGAGCAGAGCCACCAAGATGATCAGAAGGATGGAGCTGTGAGGAAAAGCTGGGAGAGTTGGGATTGTTCAGCCTGGAGAAGAGAAACTTCAGGGTGACCTAAGTGTGACCTTCCAGTACCTGAGGAAGCTACGAGAAAGATGGGAAGAGACAACTGACAAAGGATGGAGTGACAGGACAAGGATGAATGGCTCCTCAGTGCCAGAGGGCAGGGATCGATGGGAGATTGGGAAGGAATTCTTCCCTGTGAGGGTGGGGAGGCCCTGGCACAGGGTGCCCAGAGAAGCTGTGGCTCCCCCTGGATCCCTGGAAGTGTCAAGGCCAGGCTGGACAGGGCTTGGAGCAGCCTGGGACAGTGGAAGGTGTCCCTGCCCATGAGGGTGGGACTGGATGGGCTTTGAGCTCTCTCCCAAGCCAAACCCTTCCAGGATGAGGTGCACACATGTGAGGGTCACAAGGAACCACTGCCACCCTTCCAGGCAAGGAATCCCCCAGGTGAAGGCAGCAAGGATGCAGAAGCTGGAGCTGTCAGCACCAGCTGGAGCGTGGGCTGGGCTCAAGGAGTTCCAGGAGCCCAACCCCAGCAGCAACACCCTCGGGAAAGGGAAGCACGGCGCTTCCTTCCCGGCCTCAAAAATAAACCCTACTCCCTGCTTCCCCCACCTTCCCCTGCAGCCTGAACCCAAACCTCTGGAGCCTGGGAAGGCTAGCAAACCCAGCTGTGATTTTTTTTTTTTTTTTTTTCAGGCAGAACCTGGCGTTTCATTTGCCTCCCAGAACTGTGCCAAGAGGCAGCGACGTGCACGAGGGACGTTCAGGAGGTTTGGTACAGCAAAACCCCTTGGAAAGCCACTCAGACAGTCCTGGGGATGTGAGAGGCATCTTAAATCACACAAATGGCTGCAAAGACCTCTGTGAGGACAGCACAGTGAGAGGAGGAGTGAAGAGCTGCTCTATAAAGCGTTTCAAACCTGAAACATCCTCAGCCTTCAATCCGTGCCGGCGCCTGGCCGCAGTCGCGTCCCGCCAGCTTGTCCAGCACGAATTACAACTGCAGATTTTAATTCCCACAGCCACCACTGAATTCCCACCCAGAACCCAAGCAGCAGTAAGACTGAACTGAGATGCTCACGGGGTGTGTTTTAATTCTGGGCTCTCTGTCACACACAGAGTCCCACGACACAATCAGCATTCAAGCAGCGAGGCCGAATCTGGGTGAAGGGCAAAGAAAATCGAGGCAGCCCTGCCTGATAGCCCATTTATCCCATTTATCCCATTTATCCCGGGACTTGGCTGCTTCCAAACACTCTCCCTCTGCCAATCCATGGGGTTTTTTAAAGTCCCTTTCCTGCTGCAGCAGCTATTGAAGCTCCTTCCTGCAGAAGCTCTGCCGTCACTTGGCAGCTTCTCCAGGCCAGCTTAGGACTTACAAGCAGTAGGATACAAGTCTCCAGTGCTGTATAAACACTGTATTTTCCTTGTTATTTTGGGATATCCCCTGCTGCAGATGGGCTCTCCTTCCCTGCACTGCTCAGGACAACAGAACCCTGACATGACTGAAAAAAAAAAAAATCTCTTTTTTTTCCCCCCTTCCCAGGGGAAAAATCTCACTGGATATGTATTTGGAAGGCAGGGGTGGCTCTCACCTCTGGGGTGGCACCAGATTCCCTTTCACAGCCACATCCAGGATTAAATCCACAGGGCAGCCAGGACCCTGCAAATGCCTCCATCATTAACATTGGGGGTTAATAATAAATAATTAAAAGGCCCCTGCATGAGCTTGAGGAGGTACAGTGGGAATTCTGCAAGCCTGCCTGGGCTGGATCACGGATTTTTTGGTGGATTTTTGGGAACAGAGGGTTTGCAGCTGACGCTGTTTTCCCTGGAATTCTCTCCACCTCCAGAGAGGCAGCGGAAGCAGCTGGAGCAGAGGCTGCAGCTCGTTCCTTAATTATAAATGATGGCTTTTAGAGCAAGGGATTCAAGTCTTCAGCGTTCCCACAGGAACAATCCAAGAGGACCATCCCCCTCTGGAGCAAAAAGACAGAGCCAAAGCCCATCCATCCCACTGGGGGGTTTTCCACAGGAGCAGAATTACCTCCACAGCTTTCCCTGGCTCTCTCCCAGGGGTGAGTTTAATCAGGATTATCCCTGCTCTGATCCAGGCACACTTGGGAAGCTGGTGTGGCAAAATGCCTTTTCATTATCTCAAATTTATATACATAAAGATGTTAAAAATTACAAATATATATGTTTAAAGATATATTTTATATGTATATAAAATACGTAAGCTATATTATGCATATGGGATATCATTTAATAAATGTTTACACATAAACATTTACCCCACATATATAGCATATATAAAATAGAGACTAAACCAAATTATACACATATATAATTATAGATAAACACACAAAATAAATGTATGTAAGAATATATACACATATACACACACATATAAATATATAAATATATATATATATAAAAATGCCACACAAACCAACATATATATATATATATATATATGTCTCCAAGATACAGTGCAGGGACTGAAACCAACTCACAAACCAAGCACCTCCTCTTGCAAAAAGTTATTTTTGTATTTGATAATCTACACAAAACCAACCCCAAGTTTTCCACCTTTTCACTGAGTTTGGTGCAGATGGGCTGAAACTCCTCGAGGGTTTTTATAGGAAAAATTAAAATAAAATTAAAATTTTATAGGAAAAATTAAAAATAAAGTAAAATATAGGAAAAATAAAAATAAAAATAAAAATAGAAGTCTTATAGGAAAAATTAATAAAAGTATTTTTTATTAAAATAAAAAATAAATTTTAAAAAAGTTACCTTTTTGTGTGTGTGATTTTTGGATTTTTAAATTAATATCCACTTCACACTGAACTGAAAAAATGCAGATGTGGACAAAAAGCACTGAGTGCAGGCAGCTGATTAAAGCACCTTTAAACACAAATTCCTGCTGATAACACCTTAATCCAGCCCTCACAGCTCCAAGGGGCTCTCCAAGCCCTGAGCTGGGTGTTGGCTGCATCCACACCCCTCTTGGGAAGCTGGGGGAGGAGAAAAAGTCCTTCCAAGGAAAAGAGACTTCCAGCAATAAATAGCTGGGAATGCCCTGGGTGAGCCCAGGGGTGGGGGATACCCTCTCCTGCTCCCTGGGGATGCAGTGCATGCCCACTGAGCATGGAAAACAAGGTAAAAGTGTTAAAAAACTTGGGAAGGAGAGAAATTTAAGGCTGAAAGTGAAAAGAAGATAATAAAACACCACAAGCAACCATCAAAATTCATAGCAGAGAACCTGGTGTGGTTGCTCTGGTGGGTTTCCCTTTTCTGTTTGTGCAGAGGGGAGGAAGGCACAGCCTCACAGCACTAACAAAAGCAGGAGAGAGGGCAGATATTCCTAAAATATTCAGAAATACTAAAAAAAAGAGGCTAATTTGGTGCATGGAGCAGGACAGCAGTGATGGGGAAGGGCAAGGATAAAGAAGAAGAAAAGGGGGGAAAGAGGTACAGGGAAAAAAAAGGGGGAAAAAAGAGGGGGAAAGGAAAGGAAAATGGAAATGAAAATGGAAATGGAAAATATCCTGAGTTGGCAGGGATAAACAAGGATTATCAAGCCCAACTCCTGGCCCTGGACACCACAACAGCCAACAGAGTTACTGAAGGACTCAAAGATGCAGAAGATCTTTCTTAAAATATATCTATTTATTTTTATTTATACTATTCATATTGGTTATATATTTATTTTAAATATATATATATATATATATATAAAGTGTAACACTCATGTATCTGTGTAGCTGAACCCATTGCTCCCTCCTTCCAACCTCCTCCCTGCTCCCACTGACCTCTGGAAACCCAGATTCCTTTAAACATGCCAAAGCCACTCCTTCCAGGATAATTATGGAGAAAAAAAAAAAAAAAAGTAAAACCAGAGCTATTTTCATTTATCACGAGTCCAGCAGAAATGCTGATGTGTTTGCTGGGTGACACAGTTGCTGTGTTGGGGCAAAATCTATAATTTTAGGAAAATTGCAGTCTTTCTGGAGTGCACTGGAGTAGAGTCCCTTCCATCCCCCAAGGGGGATTTAATTGCAGAGCAAAGTTCAAAATGCAACAAAAATCCCTCCAGCCTCTGGTCACACCAGTTGAAAAATTATCCTTTGAAATGGGGAGATAAACAGCCCATAAATGATCATCAGATTGATGCAATAAAGCTGCAGCCAGGACAAGCTGATGCTCCTGCAGCTGATGGGACCTGAGAGGGATTTTAATCACATCTCCCACGTGTGTTTGACAGCAGCCACCACCTGTGGAAGGGATTTTATCCATGGATGGCACAGAATGGTACCTGAACTTCTCCTGGATCTGCCACCATGGGGAACTCTCATTGTTTTCACGGAATCCTGGAATGGTTTGGGTGGGAAGGGGCATTGCAGCTCATCCAGTCCCACATGGGCAGGGACACCTCCCACCATCCCAGGCTGCTCCAAGCCCTGTCCAGTCTGGCCTTGGACACTTCCAGGGATCCAGGGGCAGCCACAGCTGCTCTGGAATTTCATCCCAGTCCCTCCACACAGTCACAACCAGGAATTTCTTCCCAATATCCCATCTAACCCAGCTCTCTGGCAGTGGAAGCCATTCCCCCATTCTGTCCCTCCATCCCTTGTCCCCAGTCCCTCTCCAGCTCTCCTGGAGCCCCTTCAGGCCCTGCAAGGGGTTCTGAGCTCTCTCTGGAGCCTTCTCCTCTCCAGGTGAACATTCCCAGCCCTCCCAGCCTGGCTCCAGAGCAGAGGGGCTCCAGCCCTTGGAGCAGCTCCATGGTCTCCTCTGGATTTGCTCCAGCAGCTCCATGTTCTTCTAATGAGGATCCCAGATCTGGATGCAGCAAAGTCCAAAGCAGAAGGAACAAGACACCTGCAGCCTCCTCCTGCCTCGTGTTTACAACAGGAATGAGCTGGGCCTAAAAATCTCCTCTCTTCAAAACCAGTCCCCCTTGTCCTATCATATCTGCCCCTGCAAAAAATTTCCTCCTACTTTATTTTCAGGAAAACAAACGTTCAGGAGAAGATCCACACCCCTCCACAGAGGTGCCCAAAAAGAAGGGTGGACCTGTGCTGGAATTCCAGTCTGAGAAGAATTATTCCTTGCAGGAAAAACAATTTGACTTAACAAAGTAAAAACCAACCACCAAAAAAAGAGGGACAAAAGGAGCCTTGTTCCCAACTCTGTGATTCCATGAGCAGGGCCCAGCTCAGGAGACCTCCCTCCTACCCCTGTGTGCCAGGGCACACGCTCATGGCAAAGTCCTGACGTCAAAGCCCCCGTGTAGCAGCACAGAGTGACTCAAGGAATAAAGGAGGAGGGAGGGGAAGGAAAAAAAAAAAAAAGCCCAGTGGAGGAGCCTGAGCACATTGGGATGCAAAGCTGCATGTGGATGTTCCATGTGTCTGTCCTTGCTCAGGGAAATTACAGAGTGTCTGCTGCTAATGAGGGAACGGGCTAAGGCGCTGCTGGAAAAACAAGTGGGGTTCTTTGGGTTGCCTTTTATTGGGAGTCTGAGTGAGCTCTGCAATGGAAACTCCGTGTCTTGATGAGGCAGGGGTGGTAACTGGAGCCCTGAAGAGCTGATGATACATCAGCCCCAACTATCCCAAAATGCTGCTGCTCCTGGCAGTGCAGGGCTCGAGATGCTCAGCCCATGGGACGCAGGGGAAGAGCAAATCCTAACAAGCCTGAAAGCCACTGTTTTTCTAAAGTAAACTCGAGGAAGGAAGCTCTTTCCAGTGTTAATAGGATTGCTCAATTAGCTTACTTGAAAGTTTATTAACTTGGATTGTGTCTTGTTCCACCCCCCTGCCATGGGCAGGGACACCTCCCACTATCCCAGGTTGCTCCAAGCCCCATCCAGCCTGGCCTTCAACACTTCCAGGGATGGGGCATCATGTTCTCCTGTGAAACTTTCCCTGTAATTTTTATCTTTTTGGATATTTGGTACCTTTATGTTCCATTTAAATGCCTGGACAGCCATACCCAATCGTGTCTAAACCCCTGAGTAGGGGGAGAAGTTTTCCAGTGATGCTGAATCCAGCTGGAATATTGGGAAACTCTCCAGAGGTCACTTCAGCTTCCCAACACCCCCAGCACTGAGGGGCTCAGGAAGGTCTTTGCCAGTGCTGTGCAGAAATTCCTTTAAATCCCTGCACCAACAACCCGGAGAAATGTGGATTACTCATTTTCCTATGGCACGGAACAAAGGGAAGCAAGGGTGGATTAGTATTTTTTTAATTGGATTTTTTCTGAAACAGGATCTTCACAACCTGATTTTGCCAACTGTTCCCCCACCATTCATCAAGCAGCCCTCCAGAGGAGGCTTTTACTGGCTCCTCCTGCCTCATGGAATCATGAGAAATGGCAGAAAACTCGATTAAGGAGTGTGGTTTCCATGATTCATCCAGCACAAAATAGGAAGCATTGGGCAGAAATGTAGCAGGGAGGCAAGAAGGAAAGGAAAGGAAAGGAAAGGAAAGGAAAGGAAAGGAAAGGAAAGGAAAGGAAAGGAAAGGAAAGGAAAGGAAAGGAAAGGAAAGGAAAGGAAAGGAAAGGAAAGGAAAGGAAAGGAAAGGAAAGGAAAGGAAAGGAAAGGAAAGGAAAGGAAAGGAAAGGAAAGGAAAGGAAAGGAAAGGAAAGGAAAGGAAAGGAAAGGAAAGGAAAGGAAAGGAAAGGAAAGGAAAGGAAAGGAAAGGAAAGGAAAGGAAAGGAAAGGAAAGGAAAGGAAAGGAAAGGAAAGGAAAGGAAAGGAAAGGAAAGGAAAGGAAAGGAAAGGAAAGGAAAGGAAAGGAAAGGAAAGGAAAGGAAAGGAAAGGAAAGGAAAGGAAAGGAAAGGAAAGGAAAGGAAAGGAAAGGAAAGGAAAGGAAAGGAAAGGAAAGCTCTTCTCCAGGGAGCTGTCCTGAGGAGCAACCCAGCCTCCCTCACCCTCCAGCCCTGGATCATGCTCCCTTCCCTCTCCAAAAAGGACAAGTGTCCCAGGGTGACAGCAGCCTGCAGTCCTGACTCATCCCCAAGGAATGTGCAAGCCAGAGGAGCTGGTCCTGCCAAAAAGACATCACACCCAGTGAGGGAGCCAGAGGATGTGTACTGGGAGGATGATGCATCAGGCAGGAAAAGGAGGATGATGGGCAATCTGAATTCCAACCTTGAATTCCCAGCCTCTCACCAGGCAATTCCCCAAGTGCTTTAATGATGGTTAATCCCTGGTTAAAGCTTAGATCCCTGGAAAGTGATGTTTGGAGCCCTGAGGACACCTCAGGTCACCTCACCCCACTCCGTAACTGTAAGTGTTGGTCCTCTTACAGATCCACGTGGGATCATGGCTGGAAGAACAGGGCACTGGCACAGGGTGCCCAGAGCAGCTGTGGCTGCCCCTGGATCCCTGGAATGTCCAAGACCAGGCTGGACAAAGTTTGGAGCAACCTGGGATAGTGGAAAGTGTCCCTGCCCATGGAAGGGGTGGAAGAGATGGTCCCTTCCAACCCAAACCATTCTGGGATTCCATGATTCCCTTTTGGTCTGCCTGTTGCCCCAAGCTCATTAATGAACACAAACCACTTTCAAAGGACTTTAACACCTCCAGCCTTGAGCCTGGATCTGCCTCACCCATCACAGTCCTGGCACTAAAGCCCTGGGGCAGGACATGAGGGACAGGGACAATTCCTGCTGCAGAAGCTCTGGAGCTGGACAAAGCTTTGTGGAACATCAGCCAGGAAGGGAAGCTGAGCAATGCAGGGACAAAGCTTCTTCCAGCAATTTCATAAAGCCTTGATTTTCTAACTGAATTGGAGTTTCAGCAATTAACCCTTCCCAAAGTGCATGTGCCTGCAGGGAGCAGGGGAGAAGAAAGAAAACAACCACCAGCCAAGCAGGTGTAATGGGCTGGGAAGAGATTTAAAATCCATTGGCAAGATGGATTTTTTTGGGTGCTGTCAGGATGTTCTGCAAGCTAAAAATCAGCTGAGGTGGATTTTTAGGAAGGTTTCTGCAGCAGCTGGCGTGGCTGGTTTTTCATGTGCATCCCCTCCCAGAACTGTTCCCAACCTGTTGGCCAAATTCAGCCAGGTTTTACCAAAAAAGTGGAGGTCTCCCAAGATCCCACCTGGTCTGGAAGAGTGGGATCAGTGCTGGCACAGGGCCAATGCCATGCACACAGCTCCCAGCTGAGGTTCACATCTGAATGGCCACAGAGTGGGAGCTGCATCCAGAGGTGTTGCAACCTCACTGGAAAACGGGTGAATGAAAGAAAAACCAAGATCAGTTCTGCAGAAATAAAAAATTAATAGATAAAAAAGCTTTGCTCTGGTTTTCTGGGCATTTCTTATGGTCTGTCTCAACAGTTCTAGCTAGTAGAAGCTTCAGCCTGGATGAGAGCAATGTGTCAAAAGCAAACCTGGGCAAGAAAACTAAATTACTGCTAAAATTCCATCCAACAGGAATTTGGTGGGAGGAGAGGTCTCAGCATTTTTCCAAATTACACCCCATAAACCCCAGAAAGCCACTGGAACATTCAGAACTGAATCCCACCAGCTGAGTTCTGCTCAGTTTTGTTTCTCTGCCCCCTTTCTAAGCAATCAGTTAATTCACATTTCAGAATGAGAATGAAGAAATGCAGCTTCTCCAAGATGTTTTCACACCACCAGACTTCTCCCCCTAAGCACACCCAGGGCTGGATGCTGGGCTGAACTCAGTGAGCTCCACAAGGGCTGTAAATCTCCTTCCTTCCCCTCATCTGTCAGAAAAACCACCACTAAAAAAACTCCCCCAGCACCCAAACCAGGAGCTGACGGTGTTGGTATCCCTGGTGATGTTGAAACAACTGAAGTTTGCAGTGCAAACAATCCCTCATCTTTCCCAACTCAGTAAACACCCCGCACATCCACAATTTCAGGCAGTTATCCATCATCTTTTTTTTTTGTTGTTGTTTTTATCACATCAAAGACCAAGGGTTAAAATCCAGGTGCCTGGTTTGCTGAATCATGGAATCACAGAGTGGCTGGGGTTGGAAGGGACCTTAAAAACCATTTAATTCCACCCCAAGAGACACCTTCCAGTGGACCAGGGTCCAACATGGCCTTGAGCATTTCCAGGGATTCTATTCTGAGTACAATTTCTTTGAGTTTTTGTATAGTTTAGACAGACTCAGCAGATGCCTGGGTGGAACACAAGCCCTGATGGCGAGGAAAATGGAAGAAAAAGAGAAAGGAAAAAAGCAAAGTATCAAAAAGAGGGGAAGTGTGTGAATATGACGATTTCTATGATTTTTCAGCTCCCCACACCAGCTTTCCCCACGTGCCTTGTGTCAAATCGAAACCTGAGGGAGCTGGAAGAGGAAACTACTGATTTGGGCTGGGTGGGAGCAGCAAACCCAACAATTTCCTGTCTGTGGTGTGACAAACCCAGGCCCTGGGATCTGCAGGAACACCGACACCGCCTCCCACCCCGCGCTCCTTCCCCTCACACCAGGACCTCAGCTGGGCTCTTTCCAGCCAAATCTGATGGCTCACAGTGACAGAATTAAAAAAAAAAAATATATATATAAAATAATAAAAATAAAATCTTAATTGTCTTAGCCCCTCAAGAATTGTCACTGCTCTGAGCACAAATTGCCATGACTGCAGCTTCATGCAGCTTTTACCTCCCCCCACCCTGAATTCCTCTGTCATTGGCAGCTCAGCTGAATATTCCACTCAGGCTCACAAAGAGGACTTTATGTGAGCCAGGATCAATCTGAGCCCACGTAGGAGCTTCCTGCAGCCCAAAGCTGGATGTGAAGGAATGAGTTGGCCCCTCACAGATCAGTGTGCATGGCTGGGGTGTGTGCCCACAGCACTGGCACGTTGTCACTTAAATGTCACCAAAAATGTGCTGTTTTTGGAGGGTGAGGATCAGCACAGGCCACAAGTGAAGGGATTGATCAAGTGGCAATATGGAAATGCAGGGAATGGGAGCAGCTCTGCTGGTCTCCTTGAGGATGCTGCTGAAGTGGAAGCATCCAGCAGGGTACCAATCCCAACTCAGACCAGCCCAAAATCCTGCCTGGATCTGCAGCAGGAGGACTTTGGTGCTCAGCAGGTGCCAATTCCAACTCAGACCAGCCTCAAATCCTGCCTGGATCTGGAGCAGGAGGACTTTGGTGCTCAGCAGGTACCAATTCCAACTCAGACCAGCCCAAAATCCTGCCTGGATCTGGAGCAGGACGACTTTGGTGCTCAGCAGGTACCAATTCCAACTCAGACCAGCCCCAAATCCTGCCTGGATCTGCAGCAGGAGGACTTTGGTGCTCAGCAGGTGTCAGATCCCCCTCTGTGCTCACCACCCCACCACCTGCCAGCTGTGCAAGTTTTGCTGTTTAAAAGCTTGGGAAGAATTTTCCAGGGAAATCTGGAGCAGGGGTCAGTTCCTGCCCAAACCACAGCAAACACCAACCCTGTTTGTGACATTATTTGGGACAAGCTCTGAGCACCCAGCCCCACAGGGAACACCAACAGCTCCCCGAGGATTGAATGGCACCTGGAGTCCTCTCATGGCCACTTGGAAAGCAACAGTGAGGAGTGACCAGGGCTGATCTTGAAGGAAAAAAACCCTTCTCATCTCAGGTGGCAACTGATGAACAGATGAGCAGCTGTGGATGTCCCAAGTGAAGGTGCCCAGGTGACATCGTGGGCACAGATTAGAGAAACACCCTGAGTCACACCTGGCACCAGGTACTGATGCTCAGACACCTAATTCTGGGAAGTGTGGCTACAATCAAGAGAATCCCAGAATGATTTGGGTTGGGAGGGAATTTAAAGCCCATCATGCTATGGGAGGGGACACCTCCCACTATCCCAGGCTGCTCCAAGCCCTGTCCAATGTGGCCTAGAACATTTCCAGGGATCCAGGGACAGCTGCTCTGGACACCCTGGGCCAGCCACTCACAGAGAAGAATTCCTTCCCAATCTCCCATCCATCCCTGCCCTCTGGCACTGGGAAGCCATTCCCTGTGTCCTATCCCTCCATCCCTTGTCCCCAGTCCCTCTCCAGCTCTCCTGGAGCCCCTTCAGGCCCTGCAAGGGGCTCTGAGCTCTCCCTGGAGCCTTCTCCAGGTGAACACCCTCAGGTCTCCCAGAGCAGAGGGGCTCCAGCCCTTGGAGCATCTCCATGGCCTCCTCTGGATTGGCTCCAGCAGCTCCATGTCCTTCCTGTGCTGGAGTCCCCATATCTGGATGCTCATTCCAGCAAAGCCCACAGCACAAGGAACAAGCCACCTACAAGACAAGCCCTGCAGCCTCCTCCTGCCTGTGTTTACAACAGCAATGAGCTGGGACAAGGACTCTGTATTCTCTCCCATAGCCTTAAGCTGTTTCCAAGAGTTCATTCCAGTTGCAAGGCAAAAAAAAAAAAATTTCCCCAGCGACTCTCACGAGGGCCTGGAGTGTTTATAAGCACTGCAAAACCTCAAACACAAACCTGGGCAAATCAATGACGCTGCACTTTGTTGGTGTTTTATTCATAAACCTTTCAGGGGTCCATTAAGGAGAGGAGACTTCACAGGCAGAACAAGAGTAATATTTAGAATTGATCTTGCAAGGAATGGAGCTGAAATCTTCGGAAGATAACACAGCAAAGCCTATTTGATGGTGAAAAGAGCCCCTGGGGTGAATCCCAGACACATTTGCAGGCTGAAACCACTTTAAAAAGAGCCTTAAGTGCTACAAGCAAAGCTGCATGGGACAACTCCTGTGCCAGTCCTCAGGTGACATCCCACCCTCTCCCAGGTGACACAAAGGGGACAGAGGAGGAGCTGCCAAAGGGAACAATGGAGGTTAAACCAGTTGCACAAACCCTTATCCCAGCTTCGATTCACAAAAAAAACCCCCAAGGCTTCAGGAGATGTCATCACTGCCTGCCATTGTCAGCCTGTCTGAGGGCAGAGAGGAGTTGCTCTGACATTTATCCATGTCAGCTCTCCTGCCCATCCCAGGTCACTAAAAGAGGGATGCCACCACATTACCCATCCTTAACCCCTTTTGGTCCAGCAGGACACCCATAATATCAAATCTTGCTGGGGTATTTTTCACTCATTTATCTATTTTCCTCAGGTTCAAGCCCGAAAAAGGTGCTCAGTGCTCCCAGCAAACCCCAGGAGCTGGAGTCCCCTGCCACCCATATCCTGCCTGTTACAGAATCCCAGAGAGAAATCCACATTTCCATCACAAAACTTCTATCCACGGACTTTCTGAATCTGCTCAGTGCACATTTAGGTCATCTGTCTTAGGCTGTGCCTCTGCCAGACACCATTTGTCCCCCCTGCCCTGTTTCTGTCAGCTATTCTTTTATTCCCACGACCAGACAGAGCATCCCCCATATATCCCACAGAATTCCATAAACCTCACAGAGCTCCTCCCAAGTGCCTTTCAAAAAACCAAAAAAAAGCAGGATTTTTTTAATTCCATGTGTTTAAAACAGCCTCAAGTTGACAACAACAATAACCTGCGTTCACTTCCTTCCTTCCTCTGCTCCCAGTGATTTTAAACCTCGCTTTATTTTTTTTTTTTTTTTTAGTTTGTTTGTAAGTCAATAGTGGCAAAATTCCTAAAAAACCCTGAGAGAACACCAGGAATTTCCAGTACAGACCCCAGCCCTCGCAGAGCAACTCAATGCTGCTGCTGCTGCTCTTAAAACCTCAGCAGTTTTTTTTTTGCTTATTTTTTCAGGCGTGACTTTGCCAAGAACTTGGCACGGCTCAATTAACGGAGTGGCTTAATCCAGCGGGTGATGAATAACAGGGGAGCCCAACAGGTCATTGCAATTCACTTGAGTTACCAGAATCCCTATCTGCTGCTTGGGCTCCCTCCAATCCCTGCCTGCATCAGCCACGGATTTTAATTCCCAAAGAGTCTGACTGCAGCCCCTGGGATTTATGGATCCCTGCAGCCCTCAAGTTAAGGAGAAGAGACCTTGCTGGATTCCTGCTTCATCCCAACAGGGTATTTACTGCGCTCTTTCTCCTCCAAGCATCAATAAATGCTGATTTAAATCACGGTTTTTCCCTTTTTGCTGCTGGGAGGAGGGAGGGCGTTTTTCCCCCTTGTTCATTGATGGTGAAGAGCTCCTACCAGCACCCTACAACCAGAGTGTGGCTGAGCTGCTGCAGGTTCCCACGGATGTCTTAAACTTCCCTGAAACTGCAGGCAGGCCATAGAAATCTCCTTTCCAAAGCCTGCAGGATTTGCTCCAAAGGATGGAGCAGGCAAACCCCAACCTGCCTGCCTTCCTTCTCCCTCAGTGTGCAAGTGGAGTAGCCCATGGGGGATCCCACAGGGAAACACAGAACTGCAAGGAATCTTTATTTTTAGGAAATTTCCTTAAAAGTCACAGCAAAAAATCTGCTTGGCAGGAGAATAATATTTTTTTTTTAACACTGGACGTTGTTGAAGCAAGGAATTAAACAGAGGAATGACAGGGAGGAAAAGGTTAAAAATGCAGGGAAAGGGTTTCAATGTGGAAAAATTGCAAAACGGATTTATGTGGAGACGAGGCAGCGCAGAGCCGGGATGAAGGGAGGCATTGAGGAGCACGGGAGGATGAGGAACGAGCCCCGTCCCACCCCGCTCCGCTAAACCCGATCCCGCTCGACTGGCAGGAGCTCAAAGGAGCCATAAAAATAATGAGAGGGCTGGAAGAGCTGACACGCAGGAAGATTAAAAGGAACTAAATACGTATAGCTTGGCTGGGCCACGAAAGCCAAGGGGAAAGGGAAGGCAACAGCCGGGGATATCTATGGATCCGAGCATCCCGGGCAGAGAGGCACCGGGGTTCAGCCCCCCGGGGAGCTCCATCCCCTCTCCCCACGCTGCTGCGGCCGCCGCATTCCTTCCCTCTCATACAATCCCTAATTTAACAAGTGGAGAGGATCCGGGCACACATTTAGGGGGGGATGGATTACGTCAGGAGCTAATTTAGGTCCTCGCCGGGCTCGGGCCCCGCGCACATGCCTGGCTCTCCGCACACACGCTTCGGCCCCGGATCTGCCCCGGCATCTCCTGACACCCAGCATCGCTCCTTCGCTCATGGGTGGGTTTTTTTTATCACCTCTAGAAAGCTGGTTTGCTTTTTCCCCAGCCACAGAGCGCTCAACTCCAGCCAAACTTTCTGCACCCTCCAGGGTTAAAGTAAAAAAAAAAAAAAGAAAACCAGAATAAAATCGAGTTTTCGGGGAGTTCAGGCTACCCCCCAGCACAAGACCCTTTGATGCGAGCGCTCGCTTCCTTTCGAAACCCAGCGTATTTTTATCCATCCCTTCCTTCCTGCGACTCCAGATAATTAATAAATCAAAACCCAAGCACGGGAGGGAAGATGGGCTTTTTTTTTTTTTCGAAAGCCACACGCGGGCTCCGCAGCCGAGCGGGACCGGCAGCTGACAGCACCGCTAACTCCCACAGCCGCAGGCACGCGCGGGGACCTCGCAATTAATATTTTATCTGAGCAATTACAGCCATCAGCCCGGGCTGCACCGCTGAGGCAACACAGCCGAGCCATAAAGAGAGACGAGGGGGAGGGAGGAGGGAGGTTCGGCGGGGCCGGGCTCGCCGCTGCCGCCGGGGGACCGAGCCCCGGTGGCCACGTCCCGTTGTTCCCCACGCGTGGCGGACACACGGGCTCTTTGTCCAGGTGTGCACCCAAAGCCACCGCTCACCGCCGTGTCCCCCCAAGGTCCCCCTCGCCCACGTCACCCCACCGATCGGCCCCCTCGGCAGTGCTTTGCTCGCACGGAACTTCGGGGTGAAGTTTGGCTGCGAACGGCGGAGCGCCCAGAAACCCCCAGCCCGCCGAGCCGAAAGCGGAGCTGTTTAATAACTCTGTGTGTAAAATCCTGGGCGTGAAGCAGCCGGTGGATGGGGCTGAGACCACGGGGTGGTAAAGTCTGGCTGGTGGAGGAGGTGAGAGAGAGAACCTGGGAGGGTGCAGGGGGAGGGGGGCAGGGTGTGGGGACCTGGGGGGCTCCCTGGTGCTGGGAGCTCAGGCAGAGGGTGCTGGAGCTAGAACACAGTGCTGGGGCAGGATGCTGGGACCTGGGGCAGGGTGCTGGGAGCCAAAGCACTGGGATAGGGTGCTGGGAGCTATATCACAATACTGGAGCAGGGTGCTGGAGCACAGCACTGGGTGCCAAGGCAGGGTGCTGGGAGCCAAAGCACAGTACTGGGAGAGGGTGCTGGGAGACAAAAATACAGTCCTGGAGCAGGGTGCTGGAGCACTGCACTGGAGCAGGGGTGCCGGGAGCTAAAGCAGGGTACTGGGTCAGGGTACTGGGTCAGGGTGCTGAGAGCTGAAGGACGATCCTGGAGCAGAGTGCTGGGGGCTAAACTGGGGTGCTCAGGCACTGCACTGGGCAGGGTGCTGGGAGCTGGAGCACAATCCTGGAGCAGGGTGCTGGAAGCTGGAGCACAGTCCTGCAGCAAGGTGCTGGAAGCTGGAGCACTATCCTGGAGCAGGGTGCTGGGAGCTGGAGCACAATCCTGGAGCAGGGTGCTGGGAGCTGGAGCACAATCCTGGAGCAGGGTGCTGGGAGCTGGGCACTGCACTGGGCAGGGTGCTGGGAGTCAATAGCACAATCCTGGAGCAGGGTGCTGGGAGCTGGGCACTGCACTGAGCAGGGTGCTGGGAGCTGGAGCACAATCCTGGAGCAGGGTGCTGGGAGCTGGGCAACGCACTGGGCAGGGTGCTGGGAGCTGGGCACTGCACTGGGCAGGGTGCTGGGAGCACAATCCTGGAGCAGGGTGCTGGGAGCTGGGCACTGCACTGAGCAGGGTGCTGGGAGCTGGGCACTGCACTGGGCAGGGTGCTGGGAGCACAATCCTGGAGCAGGGTGCTGGGAGCTGGAGCACAATCCTGGAGCAGGGTGCTGGGAGCTGGGCACTGCACTGGGCAGGGTGCTGGGAGTTTAACAGCACAGTACTGGAGCAGGGTGCTGAGCACCGGGAGGATGCCGGGCCGGTCGAGGGGTCCCGGGGCACTCACCGAGCTTCTCGACGAGGCGCAGCATGACGCCGCCGATGTGGATCTCGCCGGTGACCCGCAGGGTGACGTCGCGGCCCAGGTCGGTGACATGGACGCTCAGCTCCCACGTCCCGTCGGCGTAGCAGCCGTCCGGCATACGGATCCCGTCCAGCGCCATGGCCCCGGCCTCCTGCGCCGGACGGAGCGGGAACGGGATCAGCAGCGGCAGCGGGAGCGGGATGGGCCCGGCTGTGCCCGCTCCGCGCCCCGGGGCAGGGCTGGGGGCGCGGTGGGGCGGGATCGGGGCCGCGCCGCCGCCGCCGCCGCTCCTGAGGGGCCGCCGCGGGAGGAGCAGCGCGGGCGGGCAGAGCGGGAGGCGGAGGGAGCGCGGCGAGGGAGGGAAGAGAGGGAGGAGGAGGAGGAGGGGGATAATAATTAAAGGAAAAACGCGCCTGTGGCTGCCGGGCCCCTTGGCCTTTTATGGAAGCGAAGGACGGAGCAAGTGGGGGCCGCTCCAACATCCGGGAATCGCCCGGGGGGCGGCCCGGCCGGGATCGGTCCGGCCCGGCTTGGGATTGTCCCGGTTCGGCCCGGCCCAGCCCAGCTCGGCTGTGTCCGGCCCGGCTCAACACAGCTCGGCTCATCCCGGCTCAGCTCATCCCAGTTCGGCTCTGCCCATCCCGGCTCGGCCCGGCTCATCCCAGCTCAGTTTATCCCGGCTTGGCTCTGCCCAGCCCGGCCCGGCTCAGCCCGGCCCTGCTCTGCCCAGCCTGGCCCACCTAATCCCGCCTCAGCTCATCCCCGTTTATCTCATCGCGGCCCGGCTGTGCCCGGCTTTGCTCAGCCCTGCCCGGCTCGGCCACTTGGTCCCAAGGGCATCCAGAGGGGGAAATTCGGGAGCCAGCCCGGAGAGCATCCTTTAGGACTGGCGGAACCTTGGCGTCCCAAACACGCCTGGGTTCCACGGCAGCCGTGCTCACTCTGCACCCTTTGGGGTGTTTTTTAACACTGCCCCAAAATTCTTAGTAAAAACCCTTTCCGTTCAGCAAAGTCCTACCTTGGCATAGTAGCCCGTGCCCCCGTTGAGGCTGGGAGATGGGCTGGTTCCCTCCATCCTCATAATCTGTGTGAATATGGGAAATGGGAACTGTCTTTAAATAAAAAAAGGGTCTGAACCGGCACAAATGGAGGAAAAAAAAAAAAAATATTATCCGCTTCCTGTAGCTCCTCCACCCAGTGATACACACATCCCGCCAAGCAACCGCGCTTCCTGAAAATCCAACACGCCGAAGGGGCTGCGGTCGGAGGTGCAGCGCTGGGGATGTCTCCTGCCCCTCGCCAGGTGATGGGAAGTCACATCCTGGCAAAAGCTGTGCCCGCCCTGGCAGCCTCGGGGATGGCTCTGCCAGCCAGCCCGGCACTGTCCCCATCAACACCATTCCCACGCTCCCGGTGAAGGGCGGTGGGGGCTTTAGGACCGTGGAATCATGGCATGGTTTGGGTTGGAAGGGAGCTTAAAGACCATCCAGTGCCAGCCCCCTGCCATGGGCAGGGACAACTTCCATTAGACCAGGTTGCTTTGGCACCACACACATTTTACCTCTTAACAGGACGGTAAAACTCTTCCACTTTTCACTTTGCTGTTATAATGGAGATATTTATAAAGGCTGTTCCTCTGCTTTAGTACCTAATACACCTTTAATATATTTAATACTAATAAAACCTTTCCTGAGGTCACTCTGGGCAGACTTAGCCAGGTTTTATCCGAGGGTTTTTGCTAACGTGGCTGATGCTGCCAGAGGGACATTGGGTGACGCTGCAGCAGGTGACCTCCCCCCTCAAAGCCTCCTGGGGCCTCAACCCCTGGGCACAGGAACCCCCATTCCATCCCCCCAAAAAGTGGAAGCCGGAGCATGATTTAGAGGGTGACTCTGGAGCGCGGGCTCTGGAAAGCCGGTCTGTAACAACAAAGCTTTCCCAGATGGTATCTCCCTGTTCCTCCAGCCTCGAACAATAGGGCAATAAATAGAAAGGGTTACTCTGGGCCCGGCGTGTTGGACGAGGTTCCCAGCTGATGCAATTGGATACGGCCCCGCGGAGCTGGTAACCTTTTCGTACAGCTGGCTGCACGCTGAGGAAAGGCTGCCGGCTCCTTCTGCTCCTAAACCCGCTGGCAGAGCTTCCCTTTCCCCGAGGAAGCCCCTCTCTCCCTGCCCTCTCCATCCCGGGGGGCTCCTCTCCTGTGAGGAGGGAGAAGCTCCCTGAAGCTGCAGTGAGAGGCGAAGCAAGGTCAAAAATGCACCGGCGCAGCTCTTGCGTCAGAGCCAGCCAAGCATCCCCAGGGCTCTTCCCAGTGTTTGCAGCAAGTCCTCGCTCCCTACCAGCAGCAATGGCCAAATAAGGTGCTGAAACGCATGGCTGCTTCCATCGGGGTTGGGATGATACCTACCAGACCTGCCCACGCCGCAGCTCCCAAGCTGTCTGCCCCTTCTTCCTGGAAACCAGGATACTTTTCCAGTGAAACGGCTCCGTGGGCATCCTTGGGAAACCAGCGGTGAAGCTGGGTGACAATTTCCCTGTTCCCAATTTGTTTTGTCCCTTTTTTTTTTAGCTGGTGACCTCTATTTTGGTTTTTAGAGTGTTATGGGCAGTTGTTGACAGCAGCTGGTGTTCCCTGCCTGTGTTCCTGCTTGGCTGCTCTGGGCAAGCCGGTCAGACTGGCTCTTCCCAGGGGTGACCAGCCATGGAACTCTACAGCTCCGTGCCTTTGCTGGGTGACTGGAGCTGGGAAAGCAACAGGACTGAGCACCCCACACACAGAGACAGAGAAATTCCCCGAATCTCTGTGTAAACAAATGCTCTGTTTCCTCAAATGCTCTGAGCACAACGTGCTCTGCCCTGGTGGTGAGCAGGCTCCTGTCACCTCTCTGCTTCACCAGGGTCTTGATATTCCCTGTCTGCAGCTTCTTTCTCAAAAAGGATGAAGTTTCAGGAAAAAAAAAATCCAACCAAAAAGGAGAAATGCAGATGCTGGTTATTCCTTCCACTTTTTGTGTCTCCAACAGTTCCCAGCCCATATTCTCCCTTCCAAACCACTGCCACTTTTCACATGGGGTTTGCAAGCTCTTTCCATCTCATCCCAACCCCCCACCTCTTCATCCCCTTGTGCCTCCAAGCGTCTTTTGGAGGCAGCCAAGGTTCTCTTTTCACAAATGACCATTTCCCAGCAGGGACAAGGTCACGCTCCTGGCAAAGGAAACATGCTGGGTAACTCTGCTTCCTTGTTTATTCCTGGCCACCTTGGTTCTTCCCTGATTTTGTCATGTCAGAAACATCCACATGGCAGAGCAATGACGCTGCCGTGGCTACATGTCCTACAAATGTGCCACCAGCTGGGTCATGCAGGGAGTTAATCCAGTATTCCTGTGATGAAAGGATGAAGGATATTGGTGATGAGGATCTTGGAGAGGCACAGGAGATGGGGAGGTTTAGTCTTTCTAGGTTGTGATTGTGATTTGCTTCCTCCAAGCCCCATCCAGCCTTGCCTTGGACACTTCCAGGGATCCAGGGGCAGCCACAGCTCCTTTGGGCACCCTGTGCCAGGGCCTCCCCACCCTCACAGCCAGGAATTCCTTCCCAATATCCCACCTAACCCTGCCCTCTGGCAGTGGGAAGCCATTCCCCCTCATCCTGTCACTCCGTGTCCTTGTCCATGCCCCTTTTCTGATGGCCAGGGCCACATGGGATGAAGCCAGAGGCCAAGATTCAACGCTGTCACAACCATCCAGCCTGGTTCTTCATGCCCATAGGTTACAGAATCATAGAATAGAATCCTGGAATAGTTTGGGTTGGAAAGGACTTTAAAAATAATCTCTATCCCCTCTGCCATGGGCAGGGACACCTTCCATAGGCCAGGTCACTCCAAGCCCTGTCCAACCTGGAACACTTCCAGGGCATCCACAGCTTCTCCTGGCAGCATCTGGAATAAATCCTAAGCTACAAGAGATAGCTACACTGAGCTAAGAGGCACAAAGCTGGATTGAGGTTCCTCCTCCTTGGCCAGTCAAGCTGAGGTTTCGAGGCCCTACAGCTACAAATTCCCCTCTCATTTTCCTGCCTGTCGCTCCTCAAATCAGCCACGGTGCACTGGAGCCTGCCAGGCTTGTGCTGCAGGACAAACCTCCCTGCAGGGCTCTCTCTGTCCCCTCTTCACCTTCTTTCCAGGTACTTGGGCTAATTAAGCTCTCGAAGCCTCAGGCTGGGAGGTTTTCTCCTCTGCAATCAGCGCTGGTTCTCTGGCTGGGCCTGTGTCAGGCATTGCTTTGCTCCTGGCATTAATTCCTGTGCTGTCATTTGTCTTTTAAGCCTCTTTCTGTGTCCTTCTGATGTTTCCAGCTGCCAGGAGTGACCTCCACTGAGTGTGATTCTTGCTTTGGCCCACACAGGAAGCAACCAAGTCATTTTCTGGTTGGTTGTCCCCAGTGTCAGGAGTGTCCTTGAATTTTGTGTCCTTCTGGAAGGGCTGGCAGGTTCTAGAGCATCCTAAAACGTCACTTTGAGCCAAAGGGAGTTGTTAGCTGAACACTTGAGTACATGTGATGGAGAATTTGGATAAATCCCAGGTAAATTCTCCTAAAAGCTGGTCTCCAGGGCTGCAAAACATCCCTGCACCTCCCTGCCTGGTGCCTGAGTGTCTCCCAAGAGCCATGCCCAGGGATCCCTCCCGTTGCTGATCTTCCTCTGCATCACCTGTGCCTGACTGGTGGTTTAGGGACCACTCATCATCCTCACCTCGTGAATTCCTGTGGTAAATGCTGCACAGGGATGCAGGAATTTGTCCCTCTCAGGTGCTGCTGTCCACATCCATCCTTCAGACATCTCCAGAACCCTCAGGGATGTTGGACCATCGCCTCATCCAGCCCAAAAGCTCAAAACATCTCCCACACCCCCTCTTCTCCCACAATATGCAACACATTAAAGCACTTTCTATTGTCCATCAGATTTTTTGAGCCTTTGCCACTCCCGTTCTGGCTTTTCTCCACCTCCAGAAAGCCTCCCATTCTTCTGCCTTTACAAATGCCAAGTCCAGGCTGGAAGGTTGGACTTCTCCCATGGAGCTGGGGCTCAAAGAGAATCCAAATGTCAGGCAACACTTCATCACCATCCCCGGGGCTGGTGACTCTGGGGTGTCAGAAGTAACACCCTGAATCATTTATCCGCTGGTAGTCAGCGAGAAGAAACATCAAAAAAATCCCAAATAATTCATCTGATGGATCTGACATTTCTCTGGGCAGATAGTGGGAAACATCTATTTGGGAGTGATTTACTGGAGGGGAAAAAAAAAAATAAATAAAAATCCCCAAATTCCACCATCAATTATTCACAGCTGCTCTTCAGGCCCTTTTGGGGGAAGCCACTTGATGGCACCCAGCACCCTGCAGGTCTCCCAGGTCGTGAAGGAGGGGAGGAAAAGTGCCCCCAGCACCCAAAGGGGCAGCCCCACGCCCAGCACCACCGAGTGCTGCAGCACCAGCCCAGGCCTGGCACCCACACATCCCGTTATCTCCCCAGCCCCAGCTCTTCCCTCCCCAACGGTTCGGGAAATTGGCTCCCAGCCCATCAGTTTTCCCTCTCTGAGGGGGAGGTGAAGCTGCTCTGACGGGCTTTTTTAGGGAACTGGGGCATCCCTGAGACACGCTGGACAACTCCCACTCCATGGATGCGCTCTGGTGTTGCTCTGGAGCTTGGCAAAAATCCCGAAATCGTGGAATGGGGAAGGAAATCCCCAGCGGTGCTCGAGGGACGTGAGGATGGGGATGGATTTTCCTACTGTGGAACCCCCAGAAGCCCCAGCCTGGGCCACTCATCCCCTCTGGATGGCACTGGGATGCTCCATGCTGGCTCCACCACCAACCCACTTGGTGCTGGCGTCCTGTTCCCACCCCACAGCCCCCCAAAAATGCTCTGAGCTGGGTTTATCCTTCATCCCCATGACCAGGAGTATGACAGCAGCAGCTCAGGGAGGGGAATGGGAACACCCAGATGTGGAGAGCAGTTGGGACACACTTGTGGACCAATTATCCCTCAAAATCCCACACCTCCCTTTCGTGTGCCATCCTGAGAAGGACCCATGTGGCCTCGAGCTCCCTAAGGATGGGATCCACTGCCCCCCAAGCCCAGCCAGAAGGAAGGAGAGGCTGGCAGCAGAAACACCACCTCTTGTTCCCATTGCCTGATCCCAGAAACACCCAAAACCTCCGGAATAAGGGACTTGAAGCAAGCCACGCAGGTGCAGGGAGCTCTCCAAGGCTGCAAGGCCCCCCCAGGGTAACAGCAGCCCCATAAATCACACCTGTCCTATAAATCACACCCTATGGATAAATCCCACCCCTGCTGTGGGAAGCTGCAAGGCTGGAGGAGGAGGAGAGGAGAGGAGGAGAAGGAGGAGGAGAGGAGAGGAGAGGAGGAGGAGAGGAGAGGAGAGGAGAGGAGGAGAGGAGGAGGAGGAGGAGGAGGAGGAGGAAAGGAGGAGGAGGAGAGGAGGAGGAGAGGAGGAGGAGAGAGGAGGAGGAGAAGGAGGAGAGGAGGAGGAGGAGGAAAGGAGGAGGAGGAGAGGAGGAGGAGAGGAGGAGCAGGAGGAGAGGAGGAGGAGGAGGAAAGGAGGAGGAGGAGGAGGAGGAGGAGAGGAGGAGGAGGAGGGCACCAAGGACGGAGCCACCGGGCTTTGGCTGCCTTTGCTCATGCGCTGCCAAAGACCGAAAAGCACCGAGGGAGAGTTTTTATCGATTCCCACATCAGAGCTCTCTGAGAGCTGGCTGGGAACAGGTCCCTGAGCAAAGCACCGACACCACGGGGCTCCCTGGGGTGTTTGGGGGCACAGCCCTGGTGGAGAAAGGCACTTTCACCCTGTGTGAGACACCCAAATTTGCCCCAGACCCCACGTCGCAGGTCCAGGGGGAGCAATTCAGCATTGTCCCCTACAACCTCTTCACTGGAGTGTCCATGGGGCTCTCCAGCCCCCCAAAATCTCTGCTGTCTTATTTTTAACCAAAACCAACGATGTCTTTCCATAGCAAGGGGGGTTGGAATGAGATGGTCTTCAAGGTCCCTTCCAGCCCAAACCATTCTGGGATTTTGGGATTCTCTATCCTGGCTCTTCTTGCTGTGTTGGGGGTGTGTGTGAGCACAGGTCACCCAAATTCCCTGGTCATATCCCGCAATGAATGGCTGCAGCCAAGGGAACCACAGCAATTTTCTGCCATTTTCCAGATGGAGAAGTCCAGGCTGGACCCAGGGCAGTGACTGACAACCCCTGAGGATGCAGATCCTGACTGGAGCAGGGATCACACTGCCAGGGTTGGCTGGGGTGGTTGGCTTTGTGAAAAAGCACAACAGCCCCTGTGTGCAGCATTGGTTAAAAAATAACCCCAAACTGCTTCTTTTTGAAGGGAAATTAACACTGGGAGGCTGCAGGGAAACAGGGGGGGTTGTGCCCTGATAGACACCGAGCTCAGATTTCCTGGTCACATCCACCTCTCCCCATAGTGGATCGCTCTCAGAGAGCTGTCCTGAGCTGAAAAAAGGGATTTGAGGAACACAATCAGAACACAAACCCATCTAAGGGAAGGGGCTGACACCTTTTATTTGCCCCTCAGACACCAGAGATGCCCCAAGAAGCTGCAGCACCTTCAGGAACCTGTTGTGCTGGGGGAAGGGGGAGATGGATGATGCCCAGACAGCTTCATGGCTTTGTGCTTTTCCAGCTCCAGCCTCCACCGGAAAGATCGGATGCGAGCGGGCTGGTAATGCAGTTAGTGCTGGAAAAATAGAGCCAGAGCAGGGCAGAGTGCTTTAATCAGGTCGATGTTATTGAATCAGCTGGGTGGGATGAACTTCGTCTCCGAGCAGAGCACTCTGAAGAGATCAGCAGCTCCCCTAGGAAAAAAGGGAGGTGGGCTCTCATGGGCAGTCGTGTTGGGAATCCCCCAAATCCCATGAAATGGAGGTGATTTGTCAGCTCCTGGAAGATGCATGGTCCCTGAAGCCAAGGGTCCTGTGGTGCAGCCCCAAAAATTCCCTGCAAAACAAGGGTGAGGTGGGCTCATGGAGGGCCCCACTGAGGACCCCCAGTCCCAGTTCCTCAGCACATCCTGGTGGGACAGGAGAGTGACCAATGAAGAAAGGCTGAAAGAATTCAGGCTGTTTACCCTAGAGAAAGAAAGAATGATGATAACATCTTCAGGTAGATAAAAGAGGGTTTATCTAGGGAGGGAGGGATGGAGGAGGGAGGAAATGCCCTGTCCTGCCTTTCCACAAGGGATGGGCAAAAAGCAGTGGACAAATCACCTGGAGAAAGACTCAGACTGGCTCTTTGGGGAGGCTGTTTAGATGTGAGGGAGTGAAGGAGTGACCCCACCATCAGAGGGTTTTAAAAACCAGAAACAGGAGTCCTGGGTGGTCGCTGTGCCCACTCTGTACCAGCAGGGCTCTCCCGCCTTCTCTGTTCAGAAAAACCTTTTGACAGCTCATTGCTTGAACTGGAGGATGCTGGAGCTGCCACAGCTTCCTTCCAGCTTCATGTGGCAGCCCTTTCCATGGCAGCAGGGTTGGAACCAGGTGATCTTTTCTAAACCATTCTGTGATTCTGCAATTCTCTGCAAAGGCGGGCTGAAGTTAATGCCAGCCTTGCTCCAGCCCCACTTGCAGGTAAATCTCAGCACGGACACTCAGCAGGAAGAATCCAACCCAGCCACTAGGAGAGGAAACTGCAGGAACCAGCTGGGGCTTGGAAAAGGGGGGAAAAAAACCACAAAACCCTCCAGCCAGGAAAGAAAATAACCTGCTGGATGGAGAGCTGGCTGTCAGCGATGGCTGTTTAAACATGGCAGAGAATCAGAGCGCTCGAGGAGCTGGATGTGTGTGCAGGAGGACGGGAGATGGAGGTGGGTGCCAGCATTTTCTGGCAGGGCTGGGCTGGAAATATCCTTCAGCTCCTTAGATAGCAAGGCGGAGATTCCGAGGCGGAGGAATGCGCTGCGAGACGCGGCCCTGCAGCCGTGGGAGGGTGGGAGGAGAAGCCAAGGCCCGTGGCAGCAGGGTAGGAAACATCCTGGAGACAAGGAGAACATCAGGTCAGTGCTCTGAAGTGGCTTTAACAGGCCATCAGGAAGCTCTTGGGAAGGGGAATGGCACAGAGAAGGGAGTTGGTTCAGGTGAGAAGAGGCCACCGTGGCAGAGATCATGGAATTGTGGGATCCTGGAATGGTTTGGGTTGGAAGGGA
The DNA here is from genome assembly GCA_017589585.1 of Phylloscopus whistleri. Lineage (NCBI taxonomy): Eukaryota > Metazoa > Chordata > Aves > Passeriformes > Phylloscopidae > Phylloscopus > Phylloscopus whistleri. Next base: position 1,180,627 of record JADMLD010000405.1, on the reverse strand, counting down.
CCTTAAATCCCCCAATTTGTTCCACACCTGCCATGGGTGACACCTTCCCCTATCCCAGATTGCTCCAAGCCATGACCACCATGGCGTGGAACACTTCCAGGGATGGGGCAGCCACAGCTTCTCTGGGCACCCTGTGCCAGGGTCTCCCCACCCTCCCAGGGAAGAATTCCTTCCCAATCTCCCATCCATCCCTGCCCTCTGGCAGTGTAAAACCATCACCCCTTGTCCCATCAGAATGGAGGGGGGCTATTCCCCATGATGGATGTCATACTTTCAGCTGGGATCTACAAGTTCCTGGGGACTGGGAACTGAAGGAACAAGCAGGAAATTCAGTGTCACCTTCTCAGGGATGGACAGGTTTGGGATCCCAAGCCAGGCCCCTGCTGCTCTCCCACCTGGGAATGTCAGTGATGAACAGTCAGGGATTTATCACCTTGCTTGGCTCCCAAAGCTCTCTTCACCAAGCACTGGCTGCTTTAGGGAAACCCCATCCAACAACCAAAATCCTGACACATCCAGATATTTTTTTCTTAAAGGGAAAATCCATGAGGTTGTACTGTCAGAGTGTTTTTTCCAAGCCTCTGGTCCCCTGTCCTGTGGAGTGGCCAGGCTTTGCTCCAGCTCTCCAGTGTGTTTGGGACACTGGAGATGCTGCCAGCTGAACAAGGATGGGTTATTCCAACATTTGTTCCTCTGTCTCCTCCTCCATCTCCCAAGTGATGACACCGGATGGTGACAGAGCCAGGACAAGACAAACCAGTGATAGCAGCACTGGAAAGAATAAGGAAAAAAAAAAAAAACCACAGTAAAAAACCCCAAAGTTCCATCAAATCACATGGAAATTAGGCAGCATCTTGCAGGATTCACTCCTGGATTTCCAAGGAGAGATCTCCATGTGGAGGGCTGGTCATAAATGACCTGTCCTTCCTGGAAGAGACCCCAGTGGAAAGGTGGGACCTGCTGTCCAGCAGAATGAGCCCCAAATCCTGGGAGCAGCACTGGCATTCTCAGGTGGTTTTGGCAGGTGACACCACCTTCCACACCCAACCTGCTTGTGGTCGTGGCAGGTGACATCCCAGATGGCACGGGGAAGAGCAGCTCCCATGTTCTGAGGAGGTGCAGGGAGAATGAGAATCCCAATTTCTTTTCCCTGGGAGAGGTGCCAGGATCAGGCAGGGCCACCCTGCTGTGTCCTCACGTGTCTTCTGCCACCAACCCACCACCCAGGGACGTGCTGCTGGAGAGTCACTCAGCTGGAACAGCTTTCTCTGGAACATTCCCAGTGTGGAGAAGCCCAGGAGTCAACTTTCCAGGCAAGGCTGTAGGAAATGAGAAGTGCTACAAGAGAGAGAGGCTGGCGTGTTCCTGCCCTCCTGCATCCCACAAGATCAAACAGATGGGTGTTGTCCTGTGAGGAAAAGCAATTTCAAAAGGGAAAAAAAAAAAAAAAAAAGAGGCAGGAGATGTTCTTTGCAGGATAGCTGCTCCAGAGATCGTGGGTGACATTTCCAGCAGGGCAAGGAACGCTGCAGGGTCATATCCCAGCTAAGACAGGGAAGAGTTGGGCTCCTTTCCAGGCACTCTGGCTTCAGGCCAGCCACTTAACTCTCAGCATCTCGGTTCCTGCAGCTGGAAGGGAGGCAGGGTTTTCTTCCCTGCCTCTGGCATCTCCTGGGCTGTGAGGACTTTGGGATGCAAGTCCACAAGCGTGGGGGACACTGGTGCTGAGACAGCCACCCCCATGCCCACAGGTGCAGGCTCAGGTTCAGGAAGCACCACTGGAATGATTTGTAGCCTCCTTTTTTTGGGGGAGCTGTTTCCTTCCCTTGGCCATGTGATGGGAGCTGCACACTGGGATGTTGGGAGCACTGGGATGGCTCCTCACTCACCTTTTCCAAGGGGATTTGGCCTCAGTGGTGAAGGCCTGGGGGTCAGCACAAGGTGGCCTGAAGGCAAGGCCTCAAAGGAATTCCAGGAGGGACAAGTCTGTCCATCTGTCCCTCCAAGGTCCTTCACAGGCAGCACCTCCCGTCCTTCACTCACAGCATTCCTGAAAGCAAACAGATAAAAGGCCAAGTTCACCTAATCACAGAATATCCTGAGCTGGAAGGCACTCACAAGGATCATCCAGCCCAAATCCTGGCTCTGCACAGCATCCAGAAGAGAGATCTCTTCAAAATCCCCTCAGGCATTTCCCAGGCACGGCATTCCTCACGCAAAGGCCATCGGAGTGGGACTTCCAGGCTTCTGGAAAACCATTTCTGGAGCAGGAGAGCTCCCCAAGGCTGCGAGCACCCAAACTCCAGGCAAGCATCTTGCTGCTCCTTCTCTCCAGGTCCCTTCTCTCGGGAGCTGAGACCTTTCAGAGCTCACAGAGGCGATTCCCAAAGCTGCCTGCAAACTAGAAAACCTTATGTCAGGAAGAAGTCACAAGGCATCCTAACCAGAAACATATTTGGGGAGTGAGTCAGTGGAGGGGGAAGCAAAAAAAAGAAAGTTGCACCCTTTAACTTGATGAAAAAAGCATATGGCAACAGCCAGTATTGTGAGCAACATTCCCTGCTCCGGCAGCCCAGCCAGGGAAAAAAAAATTAAAAATCATGACTCAATCATTGCATTTCATCCAAATCTAAGGAAAAAATCTCGTTCAGGACCGGGTATTTGCAGGGAGAGCCAGCCAGAGCTGAGTTAGCTGGTTAATTAACTAAATTGTTTGGAGAGGGGGAAATTTTGCAGCAGGTTTGAGGCTTTAAAAGGCCTGATTTGAACACAGCTTTGGCTGTGGAGTAACAAGTGAGCGCTGCAGATGTAACTGGTGCACAAAATAAATCTGTCCCTGCTCAGATTCTGCTCACAGCCTCTCCTGAGAGCACAGGATAAACCCAGGAGCAGCCTGATCCTTACCCAGGGACGGCTTGCAGCCAGAGCTCCTGCTTCCCCAAGGAGGCTGGGAACACGTCCCCATCAATCCTGAGCCCAAGGAGGCCAAGAATGCCATCAGGATTATGAAGGAGAAGGAGAAGCTGGCAGAAGGTTTGCTGCAAAATCCATCTGACTCTGCTTTTCTTTGGGGACGCATTGCAGGGCTGGGGACTGACAGGGGCTGCAGATTTCCCAGGGGCTGCAGATTTCCCAGGCGTTCCCAGGCACTGCCTGAGGCCACTCAGAACTGAAATTCACTGCAGGAAGAAGCAGTGAAACATCAACATTTTGGGTTTTTTTCCCCCCAAGGCTCTGTGGCTGCAGATGTCAAAGCTGTAACTCTCAGGGAGCCCCAGGACTTGGGAAGGGAAGTGAATAATCCCTAGAAAGCAGCCTGAGATGCTGGGTGGGAGCTGCCACATCAGCCCTTTCTGGATTAAATCATCAATCAGTGCAGGGTTTAGGTGGCTCTGGGACAGGAATCAGCTGCTCCTCAGAGGCTGCCCACTGAAAATGGGCTGGAGATGGTGCAGCAAGGCTGGGACAGGCTCAGAATCATGGAATTGTTTAGGTTGGAAAACCCCTCTAAGGCCAAGTGCAACCATTCCCCCAGCACTGCCAAGGCCACCACTCAGCCCTGTCCCCAAGTGCCACATCCACACAGCTTTTAAATCCCTCCAGGGATGGTGACCCCACCACTGCTCTGGGAAGCTGTGCCAGGGCTGGACAACTCTTTCCATGGAGAATTTTTCCCCAATATCCAATCTGAACCTCCCCTGGTGCAGCTTGAGGCCATTTCCTCTTGTCCTGTCACTCATTCCCTGGGAGCAGAGACCAGCAGTTCCCTGGACACAGATTGTGCTGTGGGCTCTGGGAGATCCCATCCAAGCTGCCAGGACATGAGCTGCCTTGCAGAACTGGGCCAAGTGTGGTCACTGGAGGAGTTAAATCCCACCAGGACAAGCCTTGAGGTAGCCACGATTTGCGTGAGTTCCTTTGCTCAGGTGTGCTCAGGGTGAGTAGAGTAAGAGAAGAATAATTGGTGGGACAAAGGTTGATGGTTTTGAATAAAAAGAGGGAAGTTTAGATTAGATATTGAGAAGAGATTCTTCCTGGGAGGGTGGGCAGGCCCTGGCACAGGGTGCCCAGAGAAGCTGTTGCTGCCCCTGGATCCCTGGAAGAGTCCAAGGCCAGGCTGGACGGGGCTTGGAGCAGCCTGGGACAGTGGGAGGTGTCCCTGCCATGGCAGGGGGTGGAACAAGATGAGCTTTAAGATCCCTTCCAAGCCAAACCATTCCAGGATTCCATGAGTAAGAGGGTGCTGTGGGCAGAGCTGAGCCCTGGTGGGAGGGAGGTCCCATCCTGCTCCCTGCCCATGGCTCTGGCTGGGAACATCAAGCTCCGACATGTGTTGCACACGTGCTGGCTGATGCACATCAGGCTGTTCCCCAGCGCTGCCAAAACTTCTCCTTGATTTAATCAGCTCCTCTCCTGCCTGGGCTGTCTCCCCCTCCTCCCCTCCCCTTCCCCTCCCCGGCAGATGTGGTGTCTCACACGCCAAGGTGGGTCCGTGACGGCGGAACGCGCCGCGCCGGGAGGAACATTGCTGCCCTCTTCCCTTTCCTGCAGCCACCACAAAGCAGCCTCACCTCCCTCCCCTGTCTCCTGCTGGTTTTTAATACCTCAGTTTTATGCAGAAATAACCCTCCCCCCACCACTCAGATGCATGCGAGGAGGGGGGTAAAGGAGAATTCCCAAGGAGTTTGCCAAGAGACGGAGACGTCCCATCTGAACGGGCTTGGGAAACACAAAATATTCAGCTGCTTGTCTCAGTGTGAGCCCTCCCTGCAGAGCACGCAGGGCTACATCCCAGATCCTCCAGGATTGCTTTTCCAACAGGATCTCACCTTGTCCAAAGCACGGAGCCCAGAAGCTGTGAAGCCGTTTGGGAAAACGCTGGTGGAATGTAGGGGTGGGATTGCTGGAACAAACGGCTGTAAAGAAGGCACTGGAAGATGGAATCACAGAATTGCAGAATGGTTTGGGTTGGAAGGGACCTTAAAATCCATCCATGCCATGGGCAGGGATACCTTCCACCGTCCCAGGCTGCTCCAAGCCCCATCCAGCCTGGCCTTGGACACTTCCAGGGATCCAGGGGCAGCCACAGCTTCTCTGGGCACCCTGTGCCAGAGCCTGCCCACCTTCCCAGCCAAGAATTCCTTCCTAATATCCAATCTAAATCTCTCCTCTTTTAGATAAAAACCCCTCCCCTTTGTCCTAGAATGTGGAGTTTGTTTGGAAGTGGTTTGTCCCTCTTTGCAAATTACTCTAACTTAAATTTCCATACCGAAAGTGCTTCTAGCAAAGCTGAAAGTACAGTTATTTTTAAACTTCAGTACTGGTCACTTGAAAGCAATTATGAATGTGAAAATTTCTGACAAATCCCACAGTCCTAAACATCCTGGAAAGTCATCAGAGCAGGACATTGGCATTAAAAGACTCCAAGTGTGGATGTTCCTCGTTTGGACTTTCAGCTCAGCACAGCAGGAGCGAGATGGAAAGGTGGGAAGATAAAACATCTGTGCATGTTTTGGCTCTTCTCATCTTTCAGAGGGTTTTTTTTTTGCCATTTTGCATTTCCAACAGGAAACCCCTGTCCCAGGAGCCGGGGGGGGCTGTTCCTGCCCAGCTGGACTGACAGTGACAGAGGGCAGGGATTGGGGCAGCCCCGCTCCAAACCACAGGGAGCTTTCACAAGAGGAGGTTTGGTTTAGATACTGGGGAGAAATTCACAGCTGGGCCCTGGCACAGGGTGCCCAGAGAAGCTGTGGCTGTCCCTGGATCCCTGGAAGTGTCCAAGGCCAGGTTGGGCAGGGCTTGGAGCAGCCTGGGACAGTGGAAGATGTCTCTGCCCATGGCAGGGGTGGAATGAGATGGGATTTAAGCTTCTTTCCAACTCAGTCCACTCTGGGATTCTCTGGTGGCAGCACAACCTCAATTTTAGCTTTGGGAAGGTGTGAGATGCACCAGCAGGTGAAAGAGACCACAAATCCAAAGTCAGCAGAGTTGCTCTCCTTTCCCTCTTCCCATGGCTTTGGTTTCCAGCCAGTCTGAGCTTTGCAGGCAGAGGAATCGGAACAGAAAACCAGAACAGAGCAGTGAAATGGTCAGACAGAGCTGCCCTTTAAGAGCACAGTCTGGGACTGGTCTGAGATGAAATCCTGGCTTTCTGGAGATACTGGAAGAGCCATAAAATGAGCAGGAACAACAAAGTGGATGTGGAGTCCTTGGAGCTGGAGTGTGCTGGAGAAGTTTGGACTTCCCCCCTCCCATCTCAGCCCCACTGGGGGTTGGAATCAGATCATCTTTAAGGTCCCTTCCCAAACAATTCTGGGATTCTCTGTCCATGCCCACAATCAGTGAGGCCCCAGGGAATGGGCAGCGTAGCTGCAAGAATTGGTATTTTATTTAGGAAACAAAGAGAGGAGTTAATCCGTGGCAGATGCTCGCAGAAACCATCAAATGAAACCCCTCTCTTTTTGGATAAATCATCAAGGATTTCAAAACCACGAGAGATGGCTCCTGGGACAGCTCATTTTTGCAGGGAGCTGCTCACTCCTGAAGAGGGGAAGGACTGGCCAAGGTTTGCAGGAGAGCTGCAGAGGGAGAGAGGGGGAAAGGCTGATGCTGGAATTTGCTTCTCAGTGGCACCCAGAGAGCACTGACCCCCAGGTGACCTGAAACTTCATAGCCAGGTATTCCTCTCCATGGATTGGGACTTCTCTTGCAAGAGGAGAAGTGTTGACACACTCTGAGCTGTGCTGCCAGTTTTGGAGCTTCTGCAAAGGCACGCAAGGAAACACAGAACACTGGATTTCTACAGCGAAGTGGGGGTGAAATGGGTCCCCAGGGATTCAGGAGAAACACAAGGAGCAAGGAATCAGCCTTGGGAGAGCCCAGCCCAGCTCCAGTGCTGGCTGAAGTGCCAAAATTCATGGACAAGGACAGAAAGTGCTTTGTCAGTGCCGGGGCTGAGCTGACAGCAGCAGCCAGAGCGACACAAAGGCAGCGAGAGAGAGAGCATTGCAAAGCCATCCTGGGAGCTGGGCACATCCAGGCTGGGATCTGCTGATGCTGAGCTCCCAGCAGAAATCTTGGGGGTCACAACGGTGGGATGTGCCTCTTGGGGTTCAAACAGATTTCAAGATGTCCCTTAAAAGTCTTGAGGATGCTCAGACAAGCACGGAACAAACGCTGATTCCAGCAGGAATGAAATCCAGCAGGAATGAAATCCCAGCACTTCAGAACAGGTTGGAGGGCAGTGGGGAAGAGACAAAAGCACAAAAACCACCTGTGGAAGAGGGAGGGAAAAGCCAAACCAAGAGGAATGGTGGGGATCTTTTTTTTTGGAGGAAAATGATTATTAAATACAGATCAAACTGGGCCTTGGTGTGTAAAAGCTTTCTGATGGTGACTGAAGATGTTTGGCAGAGCCTGGGGAGGTGACCCTGTACAGGTCAATCACCTGCAGCCCAAATTCAGCAGAAAAAAAGATGTGAGGAAGCAGAAATCTCATCTCCAAGCTAATACCAGAAAAAACGGGGAACAAGGAATTCCAAATAAACTCTGCCAGGCAGAGGGCACACAAATATACATTAACTAAGTGCAAACAGTGATTCATGAAGTCAGCTTGAAAAAAAAAAAATCAATTCCCAACGATTCAGGTATGGCAGAGTCAGCTCAAGAGCTGAGCATGTGGGAAAGGAGCATCAGGGCAGCAGGAAACCAGGAAAAACAGGTGGCAAGCAGGCAAAATATAACTATGGGAATGTGCAGTATGTTTCAGCTCAGCCTGATACTACTAATTAGGAAAGGAGATAAAATAATTGAAGTTGGCCAGCCAGACTGTCCATGGTGAAATAAAGCAAAGCTCCAGGAACTCTGGCACTGAAGCAGGGAGGGAGTGGATGCAAATGGAGAGGAAGCTGCAGCAGAACCAGGACAGAATAATTAGGAGCAAAGGGACAGAATTAAGAAAAATAATAAAATTCGTGCTCATTATCTGCAAAAATGACCTTGCAGCAAAACCATTGTAAGCAACAAAGACCTCAAGGCCAAGTTTGGAAAACAGGTCGGTATCAGGCAGGAGACTGACAGCAGTGAGGAGCACTCTCCTTATCTTGGTTTCTCAAGAAAAACCACCAGTCAACACAGCTTGGAAAGCTCAACATCATCCTTGCAGAGGAAAACAAGTCAGTAATTGGAAGCCAGGACATTCCAGCTCCATATTATGCCACAGAGCATCTGACCAGAAAGTCTGAAGCAGCAGACGTGACCCTACTTGAATTCTGTGCTGCACCACACACCAGAAATGGGGCAACCCTTCCACCACCTTCCCCATCTGCTTTGCAAAGAGGATTTCACCTCTGCAGCAGGATGAGGGGTATTTCTTGAGGATTAAAAAGATGAAAGCCTGTTTAACCTCTCTGCATACAATTTAGACTAAATCTCCACTGATTCTTTCAAGGTGTGTTTTATATTTGGAGTTTAGCTTGGGAAGTTAGTAGGTGGTCCAGGGAGTTGCTAATTAGGGCAGAATCACAAATAAACACACCCATTAACTCAGGAAAAACACAGAGGGATGATCAGGTATTGGCTCTCATTATCCCTCCTCCTCCCAGCAGTGTGATTTACTCCTCAGCTCTGCCTTCTCCCTGATTTTCCAAAGGGGCACGGACCTGGAAGTCGGATCTCCTCCCTTATATGGAGAGCAGTCAGCAAGTACCAGCATGCTCTGAGGCCAGGGGAACAGCTATTCCATAAATCTGAAACATGTCCTGGACAACAGCAGGGTTTCCACAGACCACAAGAATTGCAGGAATTAACCCCTTTTGTTTACAGCCCTTAAAAAAGGATCCAGCGGTGGAGAGGGAGAAGGCGGCAGAGCCACGACCCAGCTCAAACCCTGGAAGCACCAGCCACGCACATTTGGAAACGTTTTGCAGGTTCTAAATATAAAAGGGAGATTCTCCTTTTGGTGTTTAAGTTGTCCTCATTAGGAGGAGCTGATTAAACAACTTATCTGGAGAGCCCAGTCCTGTAAACACGAGGCCGTTTGCCGGAGCGGAGGCTTCCTCCTCTCAGGGGGTTATTTTCCTTTCCTGGGATTGCTCATCCACCAGGGCAAGCAGGTCAGGCAGGAGAGCTCCAATTCTCTGAGGCCAGATGGAATTTTTCACAGATCCACAGTGAAGCAAGGTCCTTTCCACCATCTGAACCACTGCAGCACTGTTTGTGTTGTTTTCCCTTCCCATTCCCCTCCACTCCTCCCTTCCCCTTTTTCTTTGTTTTTTTTTCCCCCTACAGAATTATTCCTAAATCCCTAACTCCAGCAGGGAATCCTAACTCCCAGGGCTTTCACAGAAGGAGCAGCCCAAATAAATATAATTTGGGAGAGGAGCCACCCTCTCCCCCCAGACAGAGAATTCTGGGGTTTCTGTTCTGGGCTGATGTTGCCACATCTGTGTACACTGAGAACACACAACACCACAGCCTGAGCTTTTTGCTATTTTAACTGAAGTTTGGGCTCTGCAGCTCCCACATGTGCCATCCAGATCATAAATACCTCAGGCAGAGGCAGCTCTGAGGGCAAATATCCAACACTTCTGCTCCAGAGCCTTCCACGTTGCTCTAAAATCTCCGCAATCACCCTCCGGTGTTTTATTTGGAGATTATTCCCTTTCATCCCAACACTTCCCTCTTGACTTCTGAATTAGTTTCAGACACAAAGCTAATCTAAATGTTGGTATTCTCAGGCCTCACCAAGTTTATTTTATGGTGCAGTCTCTCCCCCTGCACATAAATATACACATCCATATGTTTTTATACAAACACACACATGTATGGATTTAATTATGGTAAACAAAGGACAGCTGGATCCTCTGCAAACCAATCTTAATGTGCCTGAGAAACACTTGGAACCTGAAAAAGCAAAGGCACTTACCTCTGACAAGAACGTGACTGATGTCATTTGTGTGAAACCACAAATATTTATTTTTAATGAAAAAATACTTAAAGTGTGCCACAGTGTCCATATATTCATTTGAATAGTAGTACAAAGATATGTATTTCTGAGAAAAAGTCTTAACACTGTAGAAAATAAATGTGGTTCTTAAATTATGTCAAAAAGAAATCAGTAAAAAAGTAATGTTTTATACACTGGAATAAAATGAAACGATTAGAGAGAATAATAAATTATAATTACAGTATTTCAAAGATTTGCCTCATGCCTTTTTTTTTTTTTTTCCTTTTTTTTTTTTTCTCTTCAGCATTAGTTTCTAAATGTGTCACGTAGGCTAGGCCCTCAGAAGCCAGCAGCCAGAATGGGCTTCCAATGTGGGGATAATTGGATGTGGAGCTGAATAAAGTCCTGGAAAAATGACACCACTGCTTGTTATTCACGGGTACATAAAACATCAGCACATGGCAGGTTTAGGTTTGTACTGAACATGTATTTTTTTTTTTTTTGTTAATGGAAATCAATTTAGGTTTGGTTTGTTGCTTTTTTTTTTTTCCCTTGCTTTTCTTTTTTTTTTTTTTTTTTAAATCCACTAGTTTGGTTTTTTTTAATAGTTTAATGAACTAAACAGCAATTATGGTCATTAACAAGGATGTCACCCAAGCACAACTGCTCACGGGATGCTACAATGCTGTCTTGGCTCTTTGTACAGTCCACGTTGACAGGAACTTGGAATCCTTTCAGGCCTAATTCAGCACTGCAAAACGTTGAAAACTATAAAGTGCTTTGAAATACAAATAACCTCTCCTCTTGAGAAATAGGAAAACCCCCCCAAACATGCACTTAAAACCTGAAACCTCCATGCCACAGGTCCTGCAGCTCTGCAGTCAAACATCCGCTTTGTGCCATTGGTTTTTGAAAGTTTCCTCTCCTGTCCCCGGTCGAAAATTCAAAGAGTCTCTAAATTGGATTTGTCAGTCTCTTCTTGGTCTTGCTTGTACATGAAGGTGAGGAGGAAGAGGGCAATATCCAGAGATGACCAGTAAGCAGTGTGGGATGTGACTGCAGACCAGTACCTGCTCTCCACGAGACCTTCCCTGAGCTCAAAGTCGATCCTGTGCTCCAGCTCCACTGCAAAATGAAGAAGAAAAGGAACAAGAGGGATGTTAGAGCTGAAAAAACACCAGAGCGTTTCAGGTTCTGGTTCTGTCATTGCACAAGCAACACATGCAATCTCTCTCTGTTCACATTTCACAGGGCACTCAACTAAATCAAGGTTTAATAATACAGAAATACATTTTAATGCACCTCGTGCATTTAGCACAAACCTAAGAGTGGTGCTGAATTCAGTTAAAAAAGAGGAAAATAAAAAGGAAACTAAACTTGCTCTTGGAGGTCTTTTCCAACCTGAATGATTCTCTGATTCCCAGCTTGGGGAAAGACAGGGTTTTTTTTCAAGCAGCTGTTTTCCTTATAGTAACTCTATAAATATATTTATTTATACTTGTTATGATAACTACAGAGAAATATCCAGCAAACGCTGAGGCCCCACTAGGAAACTTCCTGAAATAAATGGATTTCTTGCATTTTTAGTGTCTATACAAGGAGACTACACCCAATACTACAAGCCCTTCCTGTAAAGTCGTCCCTCCACAGCTCTGCCCTTTTAATATCCTGATTATTCCAAGTATATTTCAGCAGTTACCCTTTTATTTCAATGGCTGCTTTGATTAATGCCACACTCAAAGCAATTACCACTGCATTTTAACTGGGCCAATGTTAACCTATTGCTGAGGCACTTCAGCGGTCAGAAAAATCTCCAGGAGGAGCAATAAAATAAAAAGGACAAAAAAAAAAAAACCAAAAAAACCACCCTAAAAGCCTGCTGGGCTACAAAAGCCAAAGCCCCAGACTGAGTCAAAAAATGCAGCCATTTATCAAAGGCAGTTTGAAGGAATTTTAATTCTTGGCTGGAGGAGGAGGGAAAGGGAGCATCGCACAAGCGCCGGCAGACACGGCACAGATCCCCCCTGTTTTCCCCAGGAGCATCACCCCACTCTGCAGCAAGGACAGGGAGCCAGAGCCCTGGAACACCAGCAGACAAGCAGAGTCATTTCCAAGAAGGAGAGTTTATCCAAAAAAACCCCAGTGGCTGTGCAGGAAGGCCAGTCCGAGAGGCCGTTACGGGAGCTTGGGCGGGAGCCAAACCCCACCACAGCCCTCTGCCAGCTGAGCCTTTGGTGGGGATTGCATCATTCAGCTCCCAGCCCCGCTGGTCCCTGCTCCACCTTCTCCTTCTATGGAGCAGGGATGGGTTTCCAGCACGGAGGGATGTGGGATCCATGCAGGAAGCCCTCAGTGTGCCAACCCCCCCCCTCGGCAGCTCCGTGATGTTCCCCGTCCTGCTGCTCTACTTCCCTCACGTCTAACCCGACGTTTCCTGCCCTCAAACACTGACTCAGACAGGTTATCTGGTGAAATTAGGATGAACAGACAGCAATCCATCATGTGAGTGCTGTCACAGGACAATTGTGACTCCTTCGATTGCAAAAAAAAAAAACCCCCGTGTCCTGCAGCAGTGCCAAGGGGGAGCTCAGAAATAAACCCAAGGATGAATTTCCTGTGAGGAAGGACTATGCTTTTCAAAAAACCCAGCTGCTAAAAGTGCACTTTCTGTTCTCAGCAGTTCAGATCAGGACAAGGGCAGCTTCTGTTCTCAGTCACACGTGCCCTAAAATCCAGAGTGCTTAAGAATGGGAAATGTATGGGGGAATTGGGAGGTTTAGGTGGAAAAAAAGGGCTTAAACTGGCAGAGGGCAGGGATAGATGGGATACTGGGAAGCAATTCCTGGCTGTTAGGGTGGGCAGGCCCTGGCACAGGGTGCCCAGAGAAGCTGTGGCTGCCCCTGGATCCCTGGAAGTGTCCAAGGCCAGGCTGGATGGGGCTTGGAGCAACCTGGTACAGTGGAAGGTGTCCCTGCCTTGGCAGGGGGTGGGATGGGATGAGCTTTAGGGTTCTTTTCAACCCAGTCCAATCCAGGAACAGATTCACAGAATCCCAGAATGGTTTGGGCTGGAAGGGGCTTTTTAAAACATCTCACACCACCCCTGCCATGGCCAGGGACACCTTCCACTATCCCAGGTTGCTCCAAGCCCCATCCAACCTGGCCTTGATATCCAACATTTATTACTTAGTGACAAACCCACAACAGCAAACCCTGCCCTGTGCAGTTATGGCATTTCCAGCCCCCCACCCCACTCTTGTCTCCCTGGATCCACAGGGTGGGCATCACTCACCTGTGGGTTCCAGGAACCCCGAGCTGCTGTGTGGCAAAGGTGGGGTCCCAACAGTCGTGGCCTTCTTCTCGTCCCCCTCAGGTCCATCCTTTCCCGTCTCCATGGTCTGGGGGGTGGCACTGGACCGGCCAAACCTGGAGAAGAGCATCCCACCGAGGCCCTTCCCGATGCTGGCAGCTCCTGCATCCAGCACAGAGGGGAGAAAACAACCCAAGGTGCATCAGTCAAACTGCAAATTCCAGTCACTGCAAATTCAAGTCACTGCAGCACCCATTCATTGGAGCTGAGTGAGGGAAAATACTCCTGGTGCTTCCCTAGGCTGGGAACATCTGACTGGAGTGGGCTCTGTTTATCCCCAAACTCATCTCCTGTACAAGCAAAAGCTGTAATTTGGAAGCTGTATTTAGAAGGGGAAAAAAAATTGCATGAAATACATCTGCAGAGAGAAATCTGGTACTTTGAAGGATATGTTGTGGTTCCTCTTTCATGAATTCTGAGACAAAAATGCTTTCTAACAATGTTGGTGCCTCCTGCACTTCAAAATCCCATTAGCACATTTCTCTTATTAAGGGTCCATTGCCCTAACAGACCTTTAAAAATGTTACATCCTGTTTAAAAGGACTATTTAGGTTGCTCAAGAAGAGGGATATAAAAGTTTAGAGTAGTTTTGTCATGTTTTATCCCGACTCTGCTGCCACCTCATGGACAAGACATCAAAGTTACTACAGAAAGCCCCCACAAAAAGCCACTCTGCTCTGAAATACCACATATTTCTACTTGAGGAAAAACTGCTTTTATATTCTTGTTTGATTGGGAAGACTCCTGGCACTCGGCTTCCCCCAAATCCCACACAGAGAGCTAAAGAAAAGCCTTGAGTCAACAAAAACTGCAAGTGCACGATCAAGTATAAGCTCCAGTGAAGGGAATTTAAGCTCACTTAAACCAGGGCTTATTTTGACTCAGAAAGCCAGAAAGGAACAGACTTTATATTAAACCAGCCTGAATTTCCTATTGTGGAGTCATGAGTTAAAGGTAACTGTAATGGGTTACACAGTGTGATTTTTCTGCTATTTGCCAATACCAGAAAATGGAATCAGAAGACAAGCTTTAATTTAATTTTTTTTTTTCCCATGAAGCAGAGTGGAAACTGTTAAATCACTGGGATGTTACTTCAATAAGGCAGACAAAAATAAGGCAGCAATTGCCTGAACTGCATCATCTCCCTCAAGCTTTGACTCCAATGCACGTGAACTGGTTTTTATTTCAAAGTAAATGTCAGCTGGGATTAAACCAAGCCAGACACCTACAGAACTCATTGAAACCATCCTCTGCCAGCAGGGATTTTGGGGGTTGGAGTAGATGATCTTCAGAGCTGACTTCCAACCTCAGCCACTCTCTGATCCTGTGCAAGGGACAGGAACAGAATCATGGAATAATCTGGGTTGGAAGGGACCTTAAAGCTCATCCAGTTCCAATTCCCTGCCATGGGCAGGAACACCTTCCAATAGCCCAGGTTGTTCCAAGCCCCATCCAACCTGGCCTTGAACACTTCCATGGATCCAGGGGCAGCCACAGCTTCTCTGGAAAACCTCAGGGCCTCACCACCCTCACAAGGAAGAATTCCTTCCCACCATCCCATCCATCCCTGCCCTCTGACAGTGGGAAGCCATTCCCTGTGTCCTGCCCCTCCACCCCTTGTCCCCAGTCCCTCTCCAGCTCTCCTGAAGGCCCTTGAGAAGGACCTGGAAGGAGCTCCAAGGTCACCCTGGATCCTTCTCTTCTCCAGGTGAGCACCCCCAGCTCCCATCCCATCTCCAGAGCCCAGTTCCCTTAGGGCTGTACCCCAACCCTGGGGGAGCAGTGAAGCTCCCTGAGGATGTCCCATCCCAGCCCAGGGACAGAGGGGACAATACCCAAAATGCTGGATATGTTGTTGGAACTCTGGAGGCTGAAAATTTCAGGCTTTCTGTTCTAAAAGACACTGACCCTCAAGCAAGGACCACATTTGCCTTGAGGCTGTGGAAGAGGCTTCCAAAATTGAGTGATGGCACAGGGGTTGTGTAGTTTGAATAGTATTGTGTGATCTCACGGGGTGAAAAACTTAGATATAGGATTATGTATATAGGATTTAAGATTTTAGTATATATGGAGCAAGATGGAGCATTTGGGGCATTGTCCAGGTCCTTCTTCTTCACGGGTTTGGGTGGTTTTCTGGAATTGGTTGGTGGAGTCTGCATTGCGGACTTCAGGAAGTTATTGGGTTTCAAGTAAAAATAATTTAGGTGGCATTTCACAATTGGACAAATTGTCCTTGAAAAGACCTTGTAGAGACAGAGAGGCACTCCATTTTACCTCTGTTTTCTACTGAGTTAGAGCTCACGACCCATAACAGAGACAAGAAATCATCAACACCGAGCCCGAACACCCAACTCTGACCCCCGTGCATCAACCCCGGCTCCAACACCAAGAAGAAAAGAAGACAAAACCCAAGAGGACGTCCCAGGGACAGAGGGGACCTTACCCAAGATGCTGGCTTTGCCAATGTTGGTGATGGACTCCCCGTAGTGGCGCCGCACCATGACCGGGGAGGTGGTGGGGCTGGGCGCCGCCGAGGCGCTCTCGGTCTCCGGGGCTGAGGTAGGTTCTTTGCTGGGGTTGAGGAAACTTGGCTTCATGTGCTCGTAAGGGAGGGGGTTGGCCGTGTTGTACCAGTGGATCTGCACGGGCGAGATGTTGCTGTAGTGTTTCAGGATCAAGGGTTCCAGCCTGTAGGCCTGAAAAGGGGAAGTTCGGGGCAAGGATCAGTCCTGGGAGCCCAGACTGGGGGAAATAAAAATAAAAAAATCGCTTTCCCTTCCCATCCAGAGCTCTCTCCAACCACAAATGCAGGATATCTGTCCTAAGCAAAGCCTAGAAGGTGGCACAGTGGTGGTGTTATGGTCGGATTCACTTTTAGTTTCACAGAAGATTTCTCAGCTGCGCAGCTGCTTGTGAGCTCACTTTTGCACATCCCTGCAACACCTGTATTACAGCACTTGTACTACACTTTGGTACCAACACACCGTTGGCTCTGTCATTAGAATTGTCACTTGGTGCAAAGCTCCTTTCCTTTCTTCAACCCAGGTTTTTACACGGATCTTGTGTTTTGGCAGCTTGGACAAAAAGCTTTTTCATCTTCAAAGACAACAGAAAGAGACATTCCCAGTGCAATCCTTTAAACTGAATTAAACTTAAACCTCTAACCCTGTCCATTGCTGCATCAAGCATCTGAAAGGCACAATTATGGCTTTTCTGTGCCTGCCAGCTTACCCTTACCTTGCCCAACCCTAACAGATGGTTTTACTGAGAGAACAAGCTTCATGGAAAGTTAAGCTGATTCTAACACAATAAAGAGGAACTGGCTATGTAAACATTTTGTTTGATGGCTCTTTGTTGATCCCTGTGGAAACCATGAGTTATGCTTATCTTAAAAATATTTTCCTATTGATTATTTATTTCTCTTTGTCCACTTAGATGCAGAAAAGCATCCTGCACTTCATTATCTTAAAACTAAGTGAAGTTACTATTTGCAGAGTGGAACCAATTGTCCCTGCTAATCCAGGAAAATTCTGGAGTAGCTGGAGCTGAACGTGACCATGTTTGGATTGAAGTCTGAATATACTTAAATTCAGCTACTTTAAACAGGAAAGTATCCCCAAATTGCTGTTGTACATGAAATTCCACATCAGACTTGCATCAAAGAAGTTACCAAGGGGATGCAGATCAAAGGTCCAGTAACTGTTCTTGCAACAGCCAACACTGGCTGCTGTGGAATAAGGAAAAGGCAAAGCTACACCAATAATCCTCTCCCAAACACTATCAACAAACTTTTACTTTTAGGATCCTTTGGGGAAAAAAACCCCAGTCTTTGCTTTTCTATATAATCCTGTAAACTGCTTGTGCCTTTTTTGCCTTTTTTAACAGCAAAAATGTCCTTGGACAGATGCTGTTTTAATGGAAGCCAGGAAGTTAAACACAAAATCCTTGTCTGAAAAAGGATTCCTTCTTTGGGAAAAAAAATAAAATCTGAATAATCCCAAATCTTATGCTTATTACTATGAAGAGAGAAACAAAAAATATGTTATTTATGGCAATTATTTGTAGGAAATGTAATCCTACAGCTCCAAACCCCAAGCCATTGTACAGATAACAAACAACCCTCTGCTGGAACACACTCGTGTCGACTCACACACGCTTTGAAGATCCCACATCATCCCAGAGCTTCAAAACAGGCAGGGTAAAAAGACTTGAGAGTGAAATTAGAGACTCACCACTGGATCTGTTGGGTGAAAAATGTTTAACAAGCGGTTACAAATGGTTCTGGGCAGGATGTGGTCCTGGCTGCCGCTGGTGCCGGGCCGGATCCCACGCAGGGCCAGGAACACTGCCAGTGGGGATCCCATGCAGAAGAAATTCTCAACCTGGGGAGAGATTTCATCCAGGTCAGTGAGGATGGAAATGGTGCTTCCCAACACGGCTGGGGTTGGTTTCTCCCTCCGACTGATTTCTCGGTTCTGACCGAGCAACTCCAAGTCTTGGTTGGTCCAAACAGGGAAAAACTTCACTAAATGAGGGTTAAACTGCCCTTGGCTGCATGTTGGTGTTGTCTGGGTTTTTGCTGTTCTCCTCTGTCCCCTTTAAGGAGTTTGTAAAAGTCTTATTTTTAGCCTTCTGTGTTTTTGGAGTCAGATACACTTTCGTATAAACAAGCCATTTGTTACTGTAAAATCTAGAGATGTTTACATTCTCTTCATAAAGAGAAGGACTGTTGATGGACTGTTGGGTTGTCCAGTGTGGTTGGAGAAGAAGATTTTCTTCCTCCAATCCATGGTCACTGCTGGAGTTCAATAAATGCTGATTCTGTAAATAAATCTCTCTCTTTTCCGCCTGGGACATCGCAAAGTGTGAATGTGAGTTCTTTATGTCGTCTGCGACATGTTGGGGTGCTAAAACCAAAAATCAAGTTGGATATTTGAACTCAGAGAAGGTCCACCAGGGCTGGAAAGGACTGGTGTCTTCTTGCACTGGTGGAGCAAGAAGAATTTGGGAGACACTGAAGAGATGAGTCTGATTTCTCCTGGAGCTTCCCAAACCTGCCAGACCTCCTCATTCTCATCCTAACCAAGTTCTCCCTGATTTTCCTGCTACACACAGCTGGTGTTAAGTGAACAGAAAGGTGCTTGTCACCAGTGCCACCATGTCCCAGGAGCAGGCACAGCCCACTGAGGCACTCTGGTGTCACCCAGAGCTGCTGTGACCTCGCTCTCAAGTCCTGCCTCCAACACCAACTGAGTAAATCTGAGCTGCCACATCTGAGAAGTCACTGAACCTGCATTCTGGGGTCATTACAACCAACCCAAGGTCAGAATCCAATGCTCATCCCCCACTACCAACCCTCAGACATCAATCACCTCCTAAAACCATCAAATGGAAAACTCGGTGGTAAAAGACATTTCCCAAAGTCAGAATTAGCTTTCAACCTTTATTTTCTTACTTGAAAAATTAATTTTACCACCATCAGATGCTCAGCCAGCAAGAGAAATTGCTGAATTCTTGCTAAAGGCACGTGGAGGACCCTTGGAATGCCATGTGCCTTCCCTGTATGTCAGCACATGGAATGAGGGCATAGGAATAATGGTCCTTTTCATCTCTTGGATTCCAGTGCTGCACAAAACCTTCCTCCTCCTCTGTCTTGGCACTGGCACCACCCTTTTTCTTTCCAAAAGAAGTCCCAACTTGATGGAAAAAGGAAAAACTGGACCTTCAGCATGGTTATTTCACATAACATGCAGTACAGCACTGTTCTGTCATTAGAATTTTCACTTGGTGCAGAGCTCCTTTCCTTTCTTCAACCCAAGTTTTACACAGACCTTGTGTTTTGGCAGCTTGGACAAAAAGTTTTTCCATCTTCAAACACAACAGAAAGAGACATTCCCAGTGCAATCCTTTAAACTGAATAAGTAACCTCTAACCCTGTCCATTGCTGCATCAAGCATCTGAAAGGCACAATTATGGTTTTTCTGCTTCAGGGAGGAATCAGACAGTGCCTGCCAGCTTGCCCTTAGCAGAGGACACTCAAAAGAAACTGGGAAAACCCTCAAAAGGTAATTGGTTTCAGTGATTACATGGTGTGTGGCTTCTGTCCCACTGCTGTCCCATCATTTCTATTGATAAAAAGTGCTGGAGTCCTCATCCTTGTAGGGATTTAATGTGGATGTGGCACTTAGGGATGTGGTTTAGTGGTGGACAGGTCTTTTCCAACCTTAATTCCATGATTCTAAACCCCAAATCCTTTACACTGCAGCCATTAGACTGTCAGTGCTGTTACAAGGTGGCTGAAGGATCAAGCTGCTGTGTTATAAAACCCACTGGGAACAGAAAATCAAAATCTTTTTTAGAAAGTATTTATTAATTTTGGTATTTCTCCTGGTATCCTGTAAATGTTCAACAACACAGGAGACATGAGGGTCACTTACAAAATGACCTTTGAGAGCAGCACTCCTCTCCTGGTTATGATTCATAAACAGAAGACTTAATGAATTTATTTGTATTTTAAGTAGAAGCTGAGCCAAGTAGTCATCCATTCAACTTAGCACTGCAGTATTTTCATAATTAAGTGGAGAAAAAAAAGAAAAAAAGGCTGAATGAGGCAACAGAAGTGAGGCAGCAGAGCCCTTCTGTGCTGGGCACAAAGGAACGTGAGGTTCAGGCTGGACCTTCCTCAGAGGAGTTTCTGCAGCTTTGGCTGAGTGAGAAGTGCTGAGGAACCCTGAAGTCTTTTGGGCCAGGACATTGCAGATTTAAATGGGTTTCCATGTCAGTCCTAAGGAGCAACTGAGGTACATCCTGCTCTCCTCTTCCCTGCCATGACTGAAAACCATCCCACAATAAAAACTTTCCTTATTTTCATACACCAGAGGCATGCCCATGTTCTTCAGCCCCTCACCCTTTAACTCCACCTCCTCTTAGAAGGCTGGTGGGGAGAAGGCTGTGATTCTAAACCTTAAATTCACAAAGTAGTGTTGGCTCTGCTTTAACCCCCACAGCTCCTGCTGGTCTAGCAGGTTATTCCATGAGGACAAGCAGAGGAAGAGAGACAAAGATCCCTCCCCCTCAAATCCCACTCTGGTGCTTGTCCAATATTTTATTAGAGTAGAACACACCCCATATATCTTCATGTTTTGTGGGGTTTTTCCTCCTCATGGAGTAAAAAAAAATATTTCCTCTAATATTAAGCACAAACCAAGCAAGCTGCTGTATTTCTTCTTGCATCTGTCTTGCCAAAAGCAGCCTTTGTGCTTGCTCAACATCAAGCTTAACTCTCCTTCATATGGCACCAGTGACTCTGTCCCATCCTGGGAACCCTAAATTGTTTTTCAGTCCATGAAAGAGCTGGCATGAAGAGCCAAGGGATGGGTGGCTGAACAAGGCTGCTCTCTGTCAACAAACCAGTCACCCTCAGTGAGCTGGACTGCTCTGCTGATGAGCAATCCTGTTTCAGTCACCCTGCTGAAATCCTCCCTTGCCATCATTTCCATGGAAAGCTTCTCCCTCTGGAGCTCTGTCTCAAGCCATGGGAGTCACCAGGGTGAAGCTGCACAGAAACAAAACATCTTCCTGCCAGTAAGGGCAAGAAAAAGGATGAGCTGCAGCACAAATGTCACCTGAAGATTACAGATGTATCCCATCTATTTTGGTAGATAAAGTCCTCTTTCATCTAAAGTTTCTTCTTCCTTTTCTTTTCTCCTCTCCATCTGTCCAAAACCCCTTCAGTTTAAATGCAACTGAGTGAAGAATAATCTTTCCAAGAGCTGGGGGAGGAGCAGCCTGACTCCAGCTTCCTTGATGGGAGAGATAATAGCCTGACACATGCTTTCAAGCAGTGATGAAAAGGAGAAGGCTGTGACAACGTGAATTATGGTTGGTTTCCCCCTTTTTTTATGGCTCAGCATTGACCTTGGCTTCCAGGAGCCCTTCTGAACTCATAAGGAAAGAAAAATGGCAAGTTAAGAAACAATAATCCATTTTACTCTCATCCATCATGTCACATTTTTATGGTTTTAATACTTCAGGATGGAGTTGAGCAACTAGAAAGTGTTGCACATCCCACCCAGGAGCTGGAAAATGCCTTTTCCCAAAGATAAGGAATTCTGGCAATTTGTACAGCTGATTAGCAAGCAATCTGCTCAGTGAGATTGAAAGTGTGCTAACTGTCAGAGCAGAATGGCTTGGAAGGAAAATCCACTCCTGGAGGAAATTCAATCAGATTTGCTCAGAGATGTGACATGTTAGAAGGAGTCCCCAAGGAAGATGGATTATTCAATGGACTAGAAGTGAAACTGTTTAAAAAATGTGATTGATGTAATCTGCCAAATGGTTTTTACCTTCCCACAGAACTCTGTGTGTGTGTATATAATACAGTAACTAGGTTTATGCATTAAATATATTTATAATCCATATATTTACATCTATGTTTACATATAATTTCATATAGATAACAGAATCCCACAATGTTTTGGGTTGGAAGGGACCTTAAAGCTCAGCTCATTCCAACCCCCTGCCATGGGCAGGGACATCTCCCACTAGACCAGGTTGCTCAGAATGTATTACAAATACAGAATTGCAATAAGTAACAATAATCCATGACTACAACAACATTTTTACAAATATGTACACACACTTCATCCAACATCCAAATTATTCTGCCAAAATCATGTCTAGGGACATGGGAAAAAAAGAAAAGTAAGCAGAATGACTCATAGCACAGGTGTATTTTTACAGCAAGCAGAAAAATTCAGTAGAAACCTCTTAAGCATACATACCTTAAATTTTAAGACAGGTGGTTTTGATATGGTGGATGCCTTTAACTCATGTAACCTCTCTTCTATCTCTCTCAACCTAGAAAATAGAGATCTTTCTGAGATCCATTAAAAAATGCAGCTTTAACCTCTCTGATCCAAGCAGGCATTCCTGTGGGGGTCCAACAGTTTTTTGTCTGCTGGGAAGAGAGAGTGATGGTGTCAGTATTTCCTGGAGCAGCTCAGCTGATTAAGAATCAATGTCTGTCAAAATCCTGTTTCTCTGGCCACAGAAGGAATCAATCAGGACATGACAATTCCCCTGTTCACCACCCCAAGCATCTGCTCACCCTCCTTCCTCAGGAGCAGCTGACTCACCTCCTGTTTCCTTGGTGATTTTGCAGCCAAATCACCTGCTTTATTTTGTTCTAAACCCCCCCAAATAACAACAAAGCCACAAGAAATGGTCTGGGCATTATGGAGTTCTGGAATTTCTGGAGGATGGTGTGCCACCCTTTCAACTATCATGAAAAAAGGTTGTTCCCCTGCTTTTCTAGTTGGCCTGAATGAAAAAGGCAGCCACAATGTAAAGCACACATCTGGATGGGTAGGACTGTTCCCAGTCCCAGTAAATTCCAGAGGTTACAGGATGCCAGCAGTCTATTTTCCATCATTTCACACTGAGTTGCTCACTGAAGGGGGAGCCACTCCTTCTCTGCAGAAGTGCCAGTGTCAAATGATACTTGGGATTTCTGTGGGATCACTTCAGAGGATGCCTAAGGAGCTGGAGTACGAGTGTGAAAACGGCCATTTCTCCCTGATTAGATGTTTGTGACATGCCAAGGGTCATCTTATCACTGCAACACTTCATTAGGTTTCTAAACTTCCCTTTTCTCAGAAATCCTGCACTCAGTCCAGCCCAGCAGCTGACAGAGACATCCTGCACCCATCCCTAGTGAGACACATCCTGATCCCCACCACAGCAGGGCTACATTAATGCTTCCCAAGCACCCCAAATACTCAGATTGGTTTCAGAAGGAACCAAAAACCTGTGACTCATGATTTGTCATGTCCCACTTGAACGACTGAAGTTGCTGATTTTAGATCCTCTAACGGGTGTCTCAATATCCCCAACCCTGGAACTGTCCAAAGCCAGGTTGGATGAGACTTGAGAGCCACCTGGGATGGTGGAAGGTGTCCCTGCCCATGGCAGGGGGTTGGAACTGGATGATCTTGAAGGTCCCTTCCAACCCAAACCGTTCCACGAGCCTGTGTGGATTCAGAGCTCCCTGTGCCTGCCCAGTGCTGTGTTCAGCACTTACCACCCAGCACTTGCCCCTTAATTGCAAAATTATAATTTGGAGGGGGCGAGGGGTTTACATTCTCCATTCCAAGGGAAACTCCAGCTTTCCCTGGCAGACACCTGTCTTTCCAAACCAAGACAAGCATCAGCATCTTGTTGCTCCAGGAGTGAACATCAACATCTTGATGTCCAGGAGTGTTCCCACCCCACACTGACCCCGCTCCTGCTCCATCAGGCTGGGAAGGTTCAATCCCATGGCCAGCAGCAGCTGCCTGGCTGATGGTCACTGACTCCACCAGAGCTTCATCCCTCCCCTCCAGAGCCACCAGCAGCCACCACACAGGACACGTGGTGACCCTAAAACAGCTGCACTGCACGGCCCAAGGCATCAGATTGAAATGAACACTTCAATAAATGGCAGCTGTGCTTGAATTAGTGAGCAGCACCCTGTGAGGTGAGCAGCACCTGGCTGTCACTGGCACAACAGAGACTGTTGGCACAACACCCTGTATTGTATTTCCCTTCCCCAGCAGAAGAACACCACCAGCCACCAAAGATAACAGCCCTGGTGGGTTCTGGAAGCACCCAGAGGGTGTTCCCCAGGGCTGTGGTTATCTCCCTGGATCCCTGGGGGCCGGGGCATTACCGTTGTTTGGTTACGTAAAGCTCCTCCAGCAAACGCTGCTCCTCGTAGCTCATCCAGCGCTCCTCCAGCTCCTCCTCCTCCTCCTTCTGCAGCAGCTGCTCGTAGAGCCTGACTGGATTCCAGCCAGTCATGATGTCGTAGGTGATGACACAGCCCAGGGAGTGGGACACGATGGAGACCTTCCCCCCCTTCTCCTCGAACTCCGGGTTCCGGGAGCAGAAGAGGGAGTAGAGCCGGTTCAGCTCCTGCTGCAGCCCCTTCACCAGCTGTGTGAGGAGACAGGGTTCAGCATTGTCTGGGGTTATGGAACCAAAAATGTGTATTCTATTCCATCTGCTGAAAGCAGTTGGGGAGATGTTTTTCTTTCTCTCTTGTAACTCTGGGGGAAGGGGGCAGATCCCTTCTGATCATGGCCCAGCTGTTCAAACCAGGTGGGGCAGTGTTTGTTATCTCTGTCACCACCCCTCCTCCCTCCAGGGGGATATTTTCTGCTAATGGACCATTAAGACACCCCCAGAGCATACTCTCCCTCCTCAAAGCACACACATCCCCAAACTATACCCTCACAAAAGTAGAACATCCACATTCCATCATCCCAGTGGGAGATGCTCCACCCAGTGAGGGGGAACCAACCATTCCTACCTGGATAAAACTGAGACACAGGAACACCAGGGATCTGGTTCCACTGGATTCCTGGAGGAAGACTGGACCCTTCTCACCATCCCTGGACCCTTCTCACCATCCCTGGGCCCTTCTCACCATCCCTGGACCCTTCTCACCATCCCTGGGCCCTTCTCACCATCCCTGGACCCTTTTCTCTCAGGATCATCTCTGCTCCAACAGAACCACATCTGCCACTCCAGGAGGACTCACTGTGGGCTGCTCCCAACCCCCTGACCAACAGGGTGTCAGGTTGTAGCTCTGACTCTGTCAGGGTTTCTAGGATTGTTGTTTGCTTGTTTGTTTGTTTTTCTACTACATTTGTACTGTTAATATTCCTAGTAAAGAACTGTTATTCCTATTCCCAAATCTTTGCCTGTATCTGTATTGTATTTCCCTTCTTGCTGGGTTCTCTTCCATTTCCTGCAGCCCTGCACTGAGCATTCCTCTGGTGTCAAGAGCTTCAGCTCCTTCTTTAATTTAAGGAAGGTGGAAGGAGCCTGAGCCACACATGAAATCAACTTACATCTCTGCCACGACCCTGGCATCACCCTCCTGACTGCTCATACCCCCTTCTCCCTTCATCACTGTGAGCAACAGGGGGCTGGGAAGGGAGAAATCCAGTCAAATGGATGTGCTCAGACACTGCAGTGAGAGCCTGGGTGGGTTCTGGGAAAACATCCTCAAAATTGCTTTTGGGTCTCAGTAAAGCAGGCTTGAACTCATCAAGCCTTTCATTCTCCTCCCCACTGCCCTGGCTGAAAGGAGAGGCAGCTTCCTGTCCTCCTTCCCTTCCTACACCTGCACCTGTGCTGGGAATTATTCCCAAGGAATCAGAATGAAATGATGCTGCTAAAAAATAAAAAGCCTCATCTCAGGTAAGAGGATGATACAGGAGGAAAAAAAGGCAAAAAAGAGACAAACAGAGCCAGAATTTGAACATTTGATATAAAAAATGCTTAAAAAAGCCACTTTTCTGGTTATAGGTTTCCAGGAGGGATTTTTGGGGAAAAGCAGGAGTGCAAGATGGTTCTTAAACATCACAGACTAATCCTATAGTACTACAGCAATAAATGAATAAATGTTGGTCCTGTGTTCATGGAGTCTCTGAGGAGCTTATCTGCTCCAAACCTTACACTGCAGGATAAAAAGGTACAGCTTCCCAGAAAGTATTTTAGAGAGAGACACTGGAAACCATGAGATTTGGGAACTGGCCAATACAAAAAAAACCAAAAAAAAACCCTAAAAAAAAACAAACCAAAAGAAAAAAAAACCAAGAAAAAAAAGGAAAAAAAAAAAAAAAAGAAAAAAAAAGAAAAAAGAAAAAAAAAAGAAAAAAGAAGAAAAAAGAAGGAAAAAAAAAAAAAGGAAAAAACCAGCAGCTTTGCCTGTGAAACTCAGCATGGAAACTGAGCAATGCTTCCAGGCTGTGGCAGGGAGGAGGACAAACAAGAGAGTGCCAATCATCCCCTCGTTAGCAAGGGGAAATTAAAGCCATGGAACATATAATTTCAACATGATTTTTCAAGAGCCCTGAGTCATTACTGAATAAAAATATGAATGGCACCAGAAGTGCCAGTGTTTGATACACATTTTCCTGAGTGAGAATCCACACAACAAAGCCCGCTGCCTGGAGCACTGTGAAATGATTATCAGAGCCTTGCAGCAGCTTGGAGAAAGGAGCATCAGAACACCCATTTTCAAGTATTTCTGGCTGTGGTGCTGCCTCTTCTTCCATTTAAGACTGTGGGCACAAACTTTCACACATGAACAAACAGGCAGAGGGTTTCAGCAAGAGCTGGAGCTGAAAATGTAAATCAGGATGAGGCTGTGGCTGGCTGTGTATTTTCTCAATTTAAAAAGGTTTTGGTTAAAACCCAGAACTAAATAGCAAGAGTCAGCTGAAATCAAATTGTCTGGGGATTCCTGCCAGGAATCAGTAAATAATCTTCTGGCATCGTGGCATTTTCATTATAAAGATCTGATCTTGCAATCTGAGGGCATGAAACAGAATATTCTTGGAAAATCCTGGTTGGACACTGAGTCCAGCCCTGTTTTTAATCCTCCTCCTCCTTAAAAACTTGCTGTTACTGGCAAGTCAGGCACAAACCTGGACACAACTAAGAACTGGTGCATGGATTTCCAAATAGGTCCACATTTTACAATTTTGCAGACCACACTCCAAGCACTGAATTCAACCAAATCTTCTGATGGGAGATCATTTTCCTCATGTCCAAATCCCTCAGGTAATTGTGGAGTGAAAGTTCTGCTGTGGGAAAGGCTCCAGATTTCCAGGCACTCTGTGAATGGTCTGGGTTTGCTGCTCTGCCAAAAAAGCAGGAGCCCTCCACCTGCAGTGAGCACTTTTGCATGTTGGTGTCCTGCCAACAGTCCTGTGCCAGTCCTAAGATTAGGAACTCAACCTTTGTGGTGCAGAGTAAGGGAAAAAAAACCCCAAAAAAACCCAAAACAAAAACCAAAACCAAAACAACAACAACAAAACCCACCAAAAAAAAAAAAACAACCCCACAACCCCCCCCCAAAAACCAAAAAACTCCCCACAAAACAAAACAAAACAAACCCCCAAAAAAGCTCAAACAAACAAAAAAACCCAAACAAACAAAAAAACACAACAACAAAAAAACAAAACAAAAAAACCCCAAACAAACAAAAAAACCCCCACAAAAACCAAAAAACAAAACAAAACCAAACCAAAAACCCACAAAAACAAAACAAAACAAAAAAAAAGAAAACAAAAAGAAAACAAATATTCATTTAAAGTCCCAGCTGAAAACCTGTCTGGTTAAGCAGTATATGAAGTTAAGGTAATATTTACTGGGGGATGGAACTAGGTGATG
This sequence comes from Phylloscopus whistleri, assembly GCA_017589585.1. Classification (NCBI taxonomy): domain Eukaryota; kingdom Metazoa; phylum Chordata; class Aves; order Passeriformes; family Phylloscopidae; genus Phylloscopus; species Phylloscopus whistleri. The sequence goes on along the minus strand of JADMLD010000405.1, from coordinate 1,153,086 downwards.
TTTAAGGTCCCTTCCAATCCAAGCCATTCTATGACTTAATCCTGATTTGCTATCTTAGTCTTAAAAAGCACAAAATATTCCAGCTTGTGAAAGAAAAGTTTGAACAGGGTTTTAGTCCAGTAAATGCAACATGAACTGCTTCCAAATCTTTTGTAGTTACAGCTTGCTATGTCCTAAAAATCCATGTAAAAATATCTTCTAAAAACACTAAGTGGCTTGATATTGCCCAAAATCAGTGCATTTTTTTGTTGGATTTTAACATGTAAAACATGACTGCCTATCAATTTTTCTCTCCTAAACGGCATCATTATCATCAATTTTTTAAGAGTATCTTTTTATGCACAGCTTGTCTTCCTACTGCCTCTAAAGGGTCTTAATTAAAGGTTCACTATTCAATAAAACCCAAACTCCAAACAACAAAATGACAATTCCCTCCTCAGGACCTCATTCCCATCCTCCCCATCCTGACAGCTCCTCCTGCTCTCCCTGCACCTCCACCCAAGGAATCCCTGCTGAAATCAGCCCTTTTCCCACTGCTTTTTCCCTGCCAGCCCCAAACCCCAGCACCTGCTGCTCCATGGGATCTGTTGTGTGCTTGGGAAGCACCTGCTGGTTCTGTCTGAAAACAGAACAGGAACCACCCCCCAGAAATCCCAGGAATGGTGGGAACAGTGGAATGCAGCATGATCAGGCTCCTCTCTCTCTCTTTCCAACTCCCCTCTTCCATCCTCCCAGTTCCCAGCACATTTTGGGGACAGTGGGAGCTGTTTCTCCACCCCAGGTCTCCACAGGGCTTTCCTGACAAAAAACCTGGAGATTCCTTGAGTTTCTGCCCAACTCATTTTACCAGGAGTTTTACCCACCTCCTCAGGCTTCTCCCACTGACTAAACACCCTCAAACACCTCCCAAAAGAATAAATGAGGCAGCAGCTAAACGAGTTGATGTTTCTCCCTGCCAGCTGCTCTGCTTCACCACCCTCAGCTCTTGCAGAGGGAGCAGGGGAATGCAGCCCCTTCACCTGCCTGTTTCTGAGCAAATCAAACACTGTAACAAAGGGAACAATTCCTAGTCCTTCCAGAAAAGCTGTAGCAAATGCCATCCTCCCAGCTGGCCCTCCTACCTCAGTGCTCCTTTAGCACCAGCCTGAGGACACTGAAATATTCCAAAGAAAGGACAAGGGGGAATGGCTTCCCACTGACAGAGGGGAATACAGATGGGATGCTGGGAAGGAATTCCTGGCTGGAAGTCTGGGGATGCCCTGGCACAGGGTCCCCAGAGAAGCTGTGGCTGCCCCTGGATCCCTGGAGGTGTCCAAGGCCAGGCTGGACAGGGCTTGGAGCAACCTGGGATGGTGGGAGGTGTCCCTGCCCATGGCAGGGGGTTGGAATGAGATGGGCTTTGAGATCCCTTCCAACACAAACCACTCTGAGATTCTCTCTCTTTTATCAGCTGAAGTTTTGCCAGTAAATCCTCCCTGCAGGAAACTCGAGCCTGCAGGATCAGGTTGCTCAGGAGGCAGCAGCTCATATTCAGACTAACTGAGGTTAAAAGCTCTCTGCCCTTCAGAAACCAAATTAAAGGCAGAGCAAGGAATGGTCTTTCTGCACATTCATGGGGAACTGGCTTGAGGGCCATGCAACCCCAGGGGGAAGCCAAAAACCAGAGTGCTGACCAAGGAGCAGGAGGCTGGGCTTGATGAGGCCAAAAATGCCCTTTGCTTTCCCACTTACGTGCCTGCCTGGCACGTGGCTTCCAAGAAATCAAAAAATAACAGCCAACCCCATCCATTCAGGAATCCTGGTGGCACAGGCCTGGCTTTTGCAAAGATAAGATGGGGAGTCTGAGTCAGGTGACACATCCCTGTCACATCAGGCTGAAGAACACTGATAAAAGGGCAGCAGAATCATGTCCTTTATCACCTCCTGGGTATTGGGCAAGCCTGAGCTGCTGGATCATGATGGGAACAAGAAATTGTGGAAGGAGTGAGACATCCAGAGCTGCTGCCCTTTAGTGCAGAGCATTAACAGCATCCTGTGCTGAGCTGGAAAAATCCAAACCTCCAAATTCCAGCACCCCAAACAGCTGTTCAACCTGTAAATTCCAGCACCAGCACCCCAAACAGCTGTTCAACCTCCAAATTCCAGCACCCCAAACAGCACTTAAACCTCTAAATTCCAGCACCCCAAACAGCTGTTCAACCTCTAAATTCCAGCACCCCAAACAGCTATTAAACCTCCAAATTCCAGCACCAGCACCCCAAACAGCCCTTAAACCTCTAAATTCCTGTACCAACACCTCAAACAGCTGTTCAACCTCCAAATTCCAGCACCCCAAATAGCTGTTCACCCTTCTCTGAGGAAAAGAAGCCTTGAAGACACCAGCACAAATAAGCACGGATAGCATGTTCCTGGCAAAGCAGAAGGAAATTGGGATGTGTGTGTGTGTGGACAGACACCCCCTGGACCCACACCAAGGAGATGCAGAACTCCATCCCCTGGTCCATTTTATGGGCAGGTTGCAGGGGTTGAAGGGGCTTTTCAGTGCACACCAAAATTAGCAGTGCAGAGAAAATGACATTTTCCTCTCAATATCCAGGTAATTTGTTTTTTTTCAAGAGAACAGGGAGCAGAAAACACTGCTGACACCTGAGCACAGCAGTAACACAGTCAGTGAGTGCTGCTCCTTTCTCTGTGCTGTCTCCACAGGATCCTCACCCACTGGACAATCTTCCCACATGAACAGTGTGAAGCCCATGAAAAATAAAACAGAGAGGTTTTACCTATGGGAAGGGAGGGCAGGAGACCTGAGCTCTGCAGCCTGAAGAGCAGGAGTGTTTCTGCAGGCTTTGTGGGGAAGGAATCTGAAGGGGATCTGAGGCACGGTGAGCTCTGCAGGCAGCTCCCTCCAAATGTCAGGAGAACTTCAGCAGAAAGTGCAAACTCCTTTGAAATTCAGCCAGCAGGCAACAGGGAGTGGGAGCCAGCTGGAGGGGGAAGAGGGTCCTTGGAAGCCAAGGGGGAGCTGCAGCTCAGGGGAGGATTGGGGAGAGTGAAGATGAGGAGTTTCTGCTCCACGTGGCCCAGGAGAATGTGCCAGCAGAGCTGGTGAGGCTGCTGACCCCCAAAGAGACAACAGTTGTCACATTCCCTGATGGAATCACTGATGGGTGCCAGAGGAGTGTCACAACAACAGATGAGAGGCCAGGATGAGCCATGGCTGTGGGAACAGACGGGAAGGGCTCTGTCTCTGAGGGATGCTACAGAAAAAGGATCTGTGGATCTGCCTCAGTCTCTCTCCCAGGACCCCTCTTGCTGTTGAAAAGCTGAGTCTGACCCATTTCTAACAAGTCACTGTGCTCAAGATGAAGTTTAGGTTCAGGCACAGCCACTAATCAATCTGAGAATGTATTCAAGGGCAATCAAATTGATTAAACCAGCCATGGAAGTGCTGCCAGGCAGCTCCTTCACTATTAGGTTCAACAGGATATGCAAAACTAGTCCTGAAATAGTCTCAGCTTAAAATATCCTGCTTCCCCATCTTGTTTTCAAACACACCTGAGGCAGCTGCCTTTCACTGCTGAAAGGAGTGCACAAGAAAATGGGATTCCCATTGCAAAACAGCCCAAGAGGGAGAAAGCTCTGGTAAAAGTTAATACTTGTCCCAAATTTCAAGAGGTTAGTCATTAATTCTCCTTTTAAATATGCGTATAAGGGCAAACCCATGAAGCCATTCCAAGGGTCAGGACTCTGAGCAACCTGCTCTAGTGGAAGATGGGGATTGGAATGAGATTATCCTTGATGTCCCTTCCAACATAAACTATTCCATGATTCTAAGGTGGACAGTGAAGTTTCTCCACTTTTACACTGCAACATTTGCACTAAATCCTTAGAAATCTTGGGATGACGGATGTAAATGATATTTATCCTGCACTAAAGGCATTTTCTGCCAAGGCATATATCAATAATTTACAGCATTGCAATTAGCCTGCAAGGAAGCACAGGGAGGATCAGTAAAAAAAAAAAGGCACTTAACAGCATAACGAAGGTGACAACTCTGAATTTACTATGCAACAATTAATCTTTCTTATCTGTGTTGCAAGCATTCATTATTAAAGAAATATGAGGCTACAGTGACACAGATGTGAAAGAAAGTCACCCACTGAGGACACTAAAACCCAAGATTACGTTACCACAGATGGACCAGTAAGGTCAGGGGCAGAATGAGACATGACTGCTCATCTGGAAATAGGCCTGTGTGCATCAGAATGGCAATTTATTGCTTTTTCTTACACCTGGGCAATGTTTAAAGAAGGATTTGGTACAGAGCAGCACAATTCTCTCCCACAAAAACACCCCAGCTGAATCTGCTGGCTGATTACAAAATACCAACTTGGTTTCTTTCATCAAATCAAATTAATTTCCTTGAAATGTTTGCAACAATACACGCAAAAGTCACTTTTCCTCATCCCATTTTATTTTCTGTGACCTAACTTGGCAGAGTTTAGCACAACAGTGTCAAATGGAGCATTCTTCTGGATGGTTCTGCCATCTCCAGTGTGTTTCAGTGGTTCAGAGACCAGACTGGGATGTTCATGGTGCTGTGCTGAATTATTGATGCCTGGCTGGGATCACATCACATGCCAGAAGGCAGAGGCACCTTTTGGGTATTCTCCACACTGGAGAAGAAACAATAGCTGAAATCAGAGAGGGGCTCACCCACCACGCCCTGGGGAGGCCTCAGATGAGCAATCCAGTGCCCCTGGGACAGCTCTGTGCTCTCCTGTGACACCAACAGCACCAGGCCTCTCCTTCCCCTGCAAGGAGAGAGGGGCTGCCACTTGCAAACCCCTTCATGAGCCGCCTGAAGAGGGGTCAGGAGCTTGAAAGAAGAAGTTGTGATGCTTCTGTGTGGGGGAAAATCCTTGAAAGGGGAAAGAGAATTCCCACCCCAGCACTGTGCCCTGGGTGCTCCCTGCCCAAAATGCCAACCCTGTGGGGAGGGGGAGGGTTCTGTCCCTGCCTTGGACACAGCAGAGCCCACCTGGAATGCTCTGGGGTCCCCAACTGCAGAAGAAGCTGCTGGAGAGAGTCCAGAGGAGGCCACAGAGATGCTCCAAGGGCTGGAGCTGCTCTGGAGCCAGGCTGGGAGAGCTGGGAATGTTCACCTGGAGAGGAGAAGGCTCCAGGGAGAGCTCAGAGCCCCTGGCAGAGCCTAAAGGGGCTCCAGGAGAGCTGGAGAGGGACTGGAGACAAGGGATGGAGGGACAGGACACAGGGAATGGCTTCCCAGTGCCAGAGGGCAGGGATGGATGGGAGATTGGGCAGGAATTCTTCCCTGGGAGGGTGGGGAGGCCCTGGCACAGGGTGCCCAGAGCAGCTGTGGTTGCTCCTAGATCCCTGGCAGTGTCCAAGGCCAGGATGGACAGGGCTTGGAGCAGCCTGGGACAGTGGAAGATGTCACTGCCATGGCAGGGGTGAACAAGATGGTTTTTCAGATCCCTTCCAACCCAAACCAGGCTGGGATTCCTTGGTTGCTGAGAGCCATCAGCTCCACTCCTCTCTAGGCCAAGCTCACCACACTCCTCAGATTATTTCCCAGGGGCAAAGGAAAGTTTAATAAACTCCTTTTGAGATCCTTTGAGGATTTCTGGGTGGAAAGCACTGGAAGTGCCCAGAGCACACAAAGAATTGTGTAGGGGTGATAAAGCAGAGAGCAGGGACATTAATTCTGAGCAATGTGTGTCCATGAGCATTCAGCTCAAAGACAAGGCTCATTTCTGAGCTGGAAGGAGCAGAGTGCCACAAGAAAAAACACACTGAAGATGGGAGAACCATCCAGAAGAATCCTCCATTTGACACTGTTTTGTTAAACTCTGCAAAGTTAGGTCACAGAAAATAACATGGGATGAGGAAAAGTGACTTTTGTGTGTATTGTTGCAAACATTTCAAGGAAATGAATTTGATTTGATGAAAGAAACCAACTTGGTATTTTGTAATCAGATCTAAGCATGCTCCTTCTGTGTCAGTTCTCACACCCAGGGGATGGTGAGAAACCTGTAAAACTGCAGTTCTACTGAGCAGTGAATTAAATTTTCATGCACTGCTGGCCAGCACACCTGAACTTTACTCACTAACCCACTTCCCATAAGATGCCCACAGACATGCCAGGCCTCTAATGCAGTTTAAAAATATCTGTTTTCAAGCTGCCAGAGAAATTTCCATCGCTTGCCACAAAAGTTCATTGGCTGGCTTCAGGTACACAACAGACAGGGAAACCTGAGAGACAGTGGAGAGCCCTGATCAATGAATTCTGCATCACTGAGCAGGAAGAGAGGTACAGATTTCAGTTTGAAAATTGTGTTGCCAATCCAAAGGGCTTAAACACACCTAATTTGGCTGAAAGGCAGCATCAAATACCCAGGAAAGACTGAAAAGTCTCACCTTGCCCCAGTCTAACCATGCTCAAGGTATCAAGGCTGCAAAAGGATCAATACCACTCCATACATAACACAGCCAGCACAGGAAAAATCTCCAATTCCTACAGAAATTAATCCTAAAACAACCCCACAGGGCTTTTCCAGTGTGATACACAAGGGATGCTACTGGGGTGAAGCACTGTCCATGTTTTATTCAGGTTGTAATCATTTATTCAAGGCTTATCATTATTTACAGGCCACTATAATTTATGATTATATTCCTGACTTTTTCTCCCCTGATTAATGGGGTCACTCAATAGTTACACAGATGGGTCAGGCTAGGATGGGAACATCCAGGATAAAAAAGTCCCCTAATAAACTGAGGAACTGGGGCTCATTTTGGTTTCCCTGCAAGGCAAGTGCACACAAATGCATTCAGACTGGCTTGGGCACATTTGCTCGTGCTGCCATCCCATCTGTCTTCAGAAACAGCAAAAATGAAGTGACAAATATCCACAGACTTTGTCAGAGGTAAAAAACAACCTCAGCTCTATGGACTCCCGCTGCTCTAAATATGCAGAAATTAAGAAGAACACTGACCCCTTTCCCATTTCTCAGCTGTTGATACAGAACCATTTTAAACATTTCTGCTCTAAATAAATGACATAGGTTGTATTTTTTGCTGTCTGTCTTCTCCTCTCAGTCTTAAAACTCTGATCACTGTGGGTAACTGTGACATACTGTCTTGGGTTATGGAGCCAAGGATGTGCATTCTATTTCATCTGCTGAGAGCAGTTGGGGAGATGTTTTTTCTTTGTAACTCTGGGGCGAGGGGGGTGGATGCCCTCTGATAATGGGCCAACTGTTAAAACCAGGTGGGGCAGTGTTTGTTATCTCTGTCACCACCCCTCCTCCCTCCAGGGGATCTCTGCTGCTGATGGGCCATGAAGGCTCAGCAGGGACAGGACACATTCCATCATCCCAGTGGGAGATGCTCCACCCAGTGTGGGGAGCCAACCATTCCTACCTGGATAAAAACTGAGACTCAGGAACACCAGGGATCTGGTTCCACTGGATTCCTGGAGTGAGACTGGGCCCTTCTCACCATCCCTGGACCCTTCTCACCATCACTGGACCCTTCTCACCATGACTGGACCCTTCTCACCATCCCTGGACCCTTCTCACCATCACTGGACCCTTCTCACCATCACTGGACCCTTCTCACCATCCCTGGACCCTTCTCACCATCCCTGGACCCTCCTCACCATCCCTGGACCCTTCTCACCATCACTGGACCCTTCTCTCTCAGGATCATCTCTGCTCCAACAGAACCACATCTGCCACTCCAGGAGGACTCACTGTGGGCTGCTCCCCATACCCTGACCAACAGGGTGTTAGGTTGTATTATTCCATTTATTTTATTTTACCTTTTTTTCCTCTCTCTATTAAATTGTATCTCTGACTGGGACTCTCACTGGTTTTGCTTTCAAACCAGCACACACACCTACAAAGTGTTAACACCCTTTACTCCGGTTTTCCTTAGAAGGGAACTTTCCTGCCATTCTCAAATCCAGATTGTTTTTGCCTTGCTGTAGTGAAATCTACACAAAAGCAGGTTCTCCACACTCACCTCATCCCTGTAGAGAGGGCTGGTGTAGTACATGATGTCCATGGCGCTGCTGTTGAGCATATCCCGCAAACCCCGCACCTTGTCCGGGGTGATGGAGTCCACGGTGTCTGGGGAAAAAAAACAAACAAAAGCAGACTTAAATTACATCCAGGAGAATGATAAAACAGGATCATGGAATGGTTTGGGTTGGAAGGGATCTTAGAGATCATCCAGTTCCACCCCTCTGCCCAGGGCAGGGACACCTTCCACTGTCCCAGGTTGCTCCAAGCCCCGTCCAGCCTGGCCTGGGCGCGGCCAGGGATGGAATGTTCAAAGCTGTACAGAAAAAACACCAAACAAAAATCCAAGCCAGGCCCAAGCAGAGAACACAGATGAAAGTTCTGGGGAGAATCCTTGTCTTGGGTTATGGAACCAAAAATGTGCATTCTATTCCATCTGTTGAAAGCAGCTGGGGAGATGTTTTTTTTTCTTTATCTCTTGTAACTCTGAGGGGAGGGGGGCAGATGCCTTCTGATCATGGCCCAGCTGTTCAAACCAGGTGGGGCAGTGTTTGTTATCTCTGTCACCACCCCTCCTCCCTCCAGGGGATCTCTGCTGCTGATGGGCCATGAAGGCTCAGCAGGGACAGGACACATTCCATCATCCCAGTGGGAGATGCTGCACCCAGTGGAGGGAGCCAACCATTCCTGCCTGGATAAAAACTGAGACACAGGAACACCAGGGATCTGGTTCCACTGGATTCCTGGAGGGAGACTGGACCCTTCTCACCATCCCTGGGCCCTTCTCACCATCCCTGGGCCCTTCTCACCATCTCTGGACCCTTTTCTCTCAGGATCATCTCTGCTCCAACAGAACCACATCTGCCACTCCAGGAGGACTCACTGTGGGCTGCTCCCAACCCCCTGACCAACAGGGTGTCAGGTTGGAGCTCTGACTCTGTCAGGGTTTCCAGGATTGGTGTTTGTTTGTTTGTTTTTCTACTACATTTGTATTGTTAATATTCCTAGTAAAGAACTGTTATTCCTATTCCCAAATCTTTGCCTGAAAGCCCTGAATTCTAAAATTATAATTTGGAGGGGGTGAGAGGTTTACATTCTCCATTCCAAGGAAAACTCCAGTTTTTCCCTGGCAGACACCTGTCTTTCCAAACCAAGACAATTCTGCAGCAAAAGAACTGAGTCCTGTACCTCCATCGAGGGTCAGCTTTGATCTCCACTCCACTGGAAGGAATTCCACGTGTGTTGCAAGATTGGAAAAATATTTTTCTTCCACTTTTCTTGCAGTATCTCGCATCCTACAAAAAAGAAATGAAGGTGTTCCTGAAAAGACTGCTCTTGGCACAACACATTTCCTGAATTACTGCTGTTCCATCTCTGCTAAAACATGTAATTCCCTCAATTTCAAGCTTTTATTATGAAATACTTAAACTCTCATATAATGAACAAATTCTGTGCATTGCATGCTCAAAAGAGTCTGAATGTATCACAGTATGGGCTTAATGTAATCCACCTAAACTCAATTCAAATCTATCTGTTAATTCTGGTGGGTTTGGGGATGAATGTGAAAGGTAAGGATTAGAAAATCAGAAAATAATTAGAAAATCAGAAAATAGAAAATTAAGACTTTCACCTCTGCTCTGAAATCTAGAATCCACTGGAACCAACCCTTTGATCAGTATAGAAGGAAGACAATTCAGTGCTTTTAAACACAAAGAAAACTCTTAAAAACATGGCTTGAAAGAGCAGAGTTTTATTTTAATTTTACATACTGAACTGGAAGGCTTGAGAGCTCCAAGGGTGAGAAACAGGATCACTTATGAGTGTTTTAACTTGCAGGAGCAGATGGAGAGGCTTTTAAAAGACTTTTCATTTTTACAGCATATCTGAACATGAACATTGCTGCACCTCTCTCAAGGGATGAGAAAAACTTAAAATACCTCAACCCCAAAGCATCTCTGACCCTCTCTGTTGTTTGGGGGAAAATGGGAATAATGATAAGCTATGCTCTTTTAAAAACATGACTTCATTTGTGTTGTGTGAAAAACCCATCATTGAAAAAGGAAAAACCAGCATGAAATCAGACAAAATATTAAATATCCAGGCATTCTATAAACAGCACTCAGTATCCAAAGCAAGGAAGTGTTTTATTTTCCTTTCTTTCCTTTACCTGAATCCTGGCCCCAAAAGCATTCCCATTTCTGAAGATGAGCACAACAAACCAAATCCAACTCCAGTGCTGGTTTCCAGCACTTGGTTCCCAGTTCCAAGCATCAAGTTTTTCATTTATTTCAGTGTTTCATTGCATTTTCCCCCCACCTATTTTCAAAGCAACCCCCTTTTAGTTAATTCTACAACCCAAGGCACAATGACATTAATCTTCCACCTGCACTTCCACCTGCCCAAATGCTTTTTAATGAGTTTAATCCCTGAGCTGGGGCACTTTCCTTGGATGTATTAATGCTCTTCTGTTCTTCAGGAGAAATGAGACAGCTCAGGATAAATCACTACCAACACCTGGGACAGGAATTGCTTCAGCTGCTTCATGTGCTGGACAACCCTGGACTATCCAAAAATCCTAAATGGATAACTCTGCCAAAGCTGTCTTGAGAAGGAGAGGATGGGGTAGGAAGTGGCATGGAAGCCAATGGTTTAGAAAAAAAAAACCCTAAAACATTTTCTACAATTATCTCTTCTTCTCTCTCATTTTTTTTTTTTTTTTTTTTTTTTTTTTTTTTTTTTTTTGGTTTGTTTGTTTGTTTTTCTTGCCCAGGAAAAGTCCATTATGCCACTAAAAAAGCAGATTAATCACACACCACCGTTTTTGAGAGAGGAAGTGAAAATACTTTTCCATCACTGCCACTTATTTTCTGATGAAAGAAAAGAAAAAAGGAGGAATGGGGAGAAAAAAAGTGGAAGGGAAATGAAATGGGGAAAGGGGGAAAGAAAAGTTGGGGAAAGGGGGGGAAGAAAAAGGAGAAAGGAATAAAAGGGGGAAGGGGGAAAAGGAGAGAAAAGGAAAAAAGGGGACAAGAAAAAAATGGGTAAAGGGAAAAAAGGGGAAAGTGAGAAAAAAAGGGGAAGAAAAAAGAGAGGAGGGAAAAATAGGAAAGGGAAAAATGAGGGGAGGGAAAAAAACGTAGGGAAAGGAGAAAAGGGGGGAAGGGAGAAAAAGGGAAAAGTGAGAAAACAAGGGGGAACATAAGAGGGGAAGGGAAAAAAAGAATGAAGGAAAAAAGGGGAAGGGAAAAAAGAATGAAGGAAAAAAGTGGAAAGGGAAAAAAGCAGGGAAAGAACAAAAGGGAAAACAAAAAAAAGCAGGGGAAGGAAAAAAGGGGGAAAGGGAGAAAAAAAAGGGGAAATGGAAGTAGCATCCTTTACATCCTTTTTTCCAAAGCAGTTACTGCAGGCCTGTGCAAACAGCCAAGAAATGCAACTGCTCAGCATCTCTATTTTTAAAGCCTGGTGTGATTGCACTCCTAATCTCCTGGATTCTTGTCCAACGAGATGGCAAAGGCTTCAATAAAGGAGAATATCCTTCCCATGCTAAGGGGGAAAAAAAAAAATCAGCAGGAGGATCTGCCTAAATCAGGGTTGATTTAAGGCCTGAGCTGACCCATCCTTGCCCAAGCACAAAACCCTCCCTGCCACCCCCACACCCACAACAGGATATGTCAGAGTCCAACTTCAGCATGGAATTTCTAGATTATAAAGATGATAAAATTCCAATGAATGTATGAATATATGAACATTCCTGAGTGAGCAAAATAAAGGAGATCTTTGAAAATGCCCACGACTCCTTGGTATGGCCAAGTCAGCTTCACTTTCTCTGCATGAAGGAGGTGGTTTTGGCTGGGATAAAGTTAATTTCCTTCCTGGTTGGCTGGTACAGCATGATTTGGATTTAGGATGAGAACAGTGTTGATTTTTTGGTGGTTTTGGTTGTGCTTACAAAAAATCAGGGACTTCTCAGTGTCTCATGCTCTGCCAACAAGGAGCTGGGGGGGGGAACATGGCCAGGAGAACTGACCCAGACTTATTTCTGGATTTTCTTCCCCCTTATTATTATTATGGTGATGATGATGATTATGTTTATTATTATTAAACTGTTCTCATCTCAACCCATGGGTTTTACCTTTCCCCAATTCTCCTCCCCATCCCACTGCAGCTGCAGGCTGGGGTTAAAGCCTGACACCAGCAAAGAGGAATGCAGAAAGAGTTAAATTTAGGAGAAAATTAGCCAAGCAGCAAATTAAAGCTGCTCAGCTTAAAAGCAGCAAAAGCATAGGAATATTGTATGAACAAAGCACAGAATTTTACACAGCAACAACTACCTGAAGTGAAGGAAATGGTAAATAACCTGGTCCTACTAGAGCAGGAAAAAACATCCACATTATTTATACATCAGTAGCAGCTGCAAATATTGTGGAGGAAGAGTTGTTGACATCCCTAAATCTTTACATCTTTAAACACAACAACTGCAGAGCTTTCTGCTGTTTGAAAGGGTCTGGTTCTTATTAAAGCTGTTCACAAACTGACTCAGAGGGTTTTTTTTAAATAAAAGTCAAAGCAAGAAACAGGAGTTTGCAGAAAATAATGTGGCCTTGCAATTCTGTCAAACCTTTTGGGAAAAGCTCTGGGTCTCCCCTCCTACAAACTGTGCTGGCTTTGTGTCCTCATCCAGAACCTTGGAAATGTCAAGCCTGGTTTTACTCAGGTGTGGGTTCACCTCAGGGAAGCTGAGGTTGTCCAGCTGTGGTCCTGCCTCCAGCACAACAATCCTGAATTTGTAAAATCCCAGAAGGGTTTGATTTGGAAAGGACTTTAAAAAAATCATCCAGTCCCACCCCTGCCATGGCAGGGACACCTTCCACCATCCCAGGCTGCTCCAAGCCCTGTCCAGCCTGTCCTTGGACACTTCCAGAGATCCAGGGGCAGCCACAGCTGCTCTGGGCACCCTGTGCCAGGGCCTGCCCATCCTCACAGACAAGAATTCCCAATTCCCAATCTCCCATCCCTCCCTGCCCTCTGGCAGTGGGAAGCCATTCCCTGTGTCCTGTCCCTCCATCCCTTGTCCCCAGTCCCTCCCCAGCTCTCCTGGAGCCCCTTTGGGCTCTGAGCTCTCCCTGGAACCTTTCTTCCTGCTGGAATGATCCTGAACAAACCAGAATCATTCAGGTCCACGAGCAAACCAAACCCCAGCTCTGCACATTTCTTCCTTAGGGGTTGCAAAACTCGTCCTGGGGACAAGTGCACAAAAGCTGTTCCAACCCCTTTTTGTCACCTGCCACCTGAGGGGTGTCACAGGCTGTCAGAGCTGCACTTATCCTCTCATTATCTCCCATCTCCTGCTCACAGGAATCATTGAAATTCCCAGTGCAAGCCACCCCAGCTCCATCCAGTGGCACTGCACCACGTCCCCCACTGATTCTGAGCTGCAGTTTGGCAGAAATTCTGGAGGAAATTGGGTGTAATTTCCAAGCAATGCAGCTACAGACACATGCAAACCCCCAGCACACCCACCTGCTTATCTATTCTGCTATAAAGATGGGGTTATTATTTTTTTTTCTTCTTCTTCTGGCTCTTAAAAAGACATTTCTTTTAAAATTTTATTAGATGGCAAATCCCTCTACTCACTTGTTAAATTAACACCAACTGAAGTCATAAATCCTCCTCTAAACAGGCAGAGAATCCACCTGATACCAATGCCTGTTGAAATACTGACCCCAGAGCAACAATTACTTGAAGCCATGCATTGAAACACAAGGAAACAACTCTAATTTATGGTTTTCTAAGAAAGAAAAAAACCCACTCATGCACAGAGGCAATGCACACCTTAGAAAGAATTCTGACATATTGCTGTTTCCCATGCAAGAAGTAATGGCCTGAAAATAGGTACTTTCAGCAGGAATAAAATGTGCCTGGCTGCCTTTCCCTGATTAAAATAATAAATAACAAACCCATTTTCTCACAGATATACATCCTTAAGTGAGTATATTCCAGAGATATGCTAACATATTTAGAATTATTACTGTGGGTTTTTTTTTAATCTCATGCTACTGGTTTCGTGCAGGATTTACAAATACTCCCATTAAAAACAGGGCAGCTGCAAACTCAAATCAAGAAGATGAATTAGCTTCAGCTCCTTCCCAAATTTTGCAGAATGATGCTGCTGTTAACAGAGCAAAATGCCTGAAAGCTTGAAGAAACTATTTGTTTTAATTTTGAGTTGTCTTTGCAGACTCTCCTCTGTCAGATGATCCATGAGAGGGGAATAGGGAATAGTCTTTAATTCAAAACTTAAATATGCCAACTGCTTCCTGTGAACTCTTGATTTCATAAAATCATTGAATCCCAGAATGGTTTGGGATGGAAGGGACCTTTAAACTCATCCAGCTCCACCCCCTGCCACGGACAGGGACACATTCCCAGGTTGCTTCAAACCCTGTCCAACCTGGTCTTGGACATTCCAGGGATGGGGCACCCACTTGGGCAACCTCTTCTTCAGTTACAGGGCCTCACCATCCTCACTGGGAGGAATTTCTTCCTCATATTTAATTTAAACCTGCCCTTTGTGTCAGCCTAAAGTCACAACCCTTTATCCCATCACCCTGACTCTAAGGGACAGGGCCATGGGATGTTTCCTGAAAAAACCACTCTCACTACTCCCTGCAAAGCCATGTGGAACCATTCCTGGATTTTGGTCACAGAACTGGTGAATGATGTTCTAAATCATTCCCCAAGTGCTCTCACTCCCCTGGAGTTCCCTCAGACGGAGGGCAGCTCTCACTGCCTCTCTGAGGAAATAATTTCACTTTATTGAGGAAATTTAGGGCTAAGTTTGCTAAGCTGAAGCGAGAGCAGCAGCCACGAGCAATAAAAAGGGAGATGTGCTGAGAGATGAGGAAATGGGAGGGTGGCAGCTTCCCAAAGCTCAGCTGCAGAAATGCCAACTCCAGCCTCGCCAGGGGCGGATTTCAAAGAGCAACTGCAAGACACAGGTCATGCTCTGCCACTGCTGCTCCCAGGAAATTGCTGTGAAAATCGACACACACAGACTCATCCTCCTTCAGAGGAGAGATGGAAACTCTGGGATGCAAACAAAGGAAGCAAGGCTGGGATTCACACTTCATCCCTTTGAAGAACAACAGGATTTTGCAGGATCAGAGGAGCTGCAGCTGCTTTTGCTGGTGGGTCACAGGATCCTGGGACACTCCTGGGAGAGCCAGGTGCTCCAGATTCTCTTCCCAAAGGGCAGCAAGGTTTGTCCTGGCTGGCACAGAGCACTGCAGGCACTCCCTCTCCCAACCCCACACCCCTCACTCCCATCTTCCAGAGGGAATCCCACATTTTTTAGACCAGCTGGAGTGATCCAGTTTGCAGTTGTGATGGTGTGGGGCAGGGAAAAGGGCAGAAACAGGGCACGGGGGGAGGCTGGGAATGGGCACAGCCCTGGGGATACACCCAAATCCTGAACAGGCTGCTGCAGCTCCTGTTCACCAGGCAGCCATGTGTTAGGTAATAAATATTCACAAAACAAGCTGTTCCAAAAGCCATTTCATGCCCTAACTATCACCTTTTACCTCTTGGCCTGAACTTCTCTTGCAAGACAAGCTCAAGTTGAAACCTGTAAGCCAGTATTTACCAGCTGGGTGCTTAATTCAGAATTAATACCTGCACCAAAGGATGATGAACAAGCATCTGATGTGTATTTAATGCAATGCAAGCATTTAAATGGAACATAAAGCCACCAAATACCTGAAGAGCAAAAATTACAGAAAAGATTTTACAGGAGAAATCTTCATTTGAGATTCCAGCAGCACACATTAATGCAGTGCAAGGTTTCTGAGAGGCTCTGCCCAGGCTTGCATATCAATGGAAATGTACCAAAATAGCTATTCCAAAGTAATTATCCTAATGATAATCCACAATTAAAATGCTCTCTAATGGGACTTGCAATAAAAATGTAATTGGTGATTAGGAGAAGATGCTGGTGCTGGTGCAGGCAGCAATTCTTGTGCTTGTGAACAGCAGCACAGACAAATTTTGGAATCCAAACAGGAGATTCAGACAGAGGCAGAGCCCAGCTTGAGGCTGAGAGCAGCCCAGAAGTGACACAACACTGCAGCTGTGATGGAGAAGCACAGGAGAGTCACTTCACTCATCACCCAAGCCCTGGAGCTGATGGAATTTAGTCAGCCCAAAGGTCTGAACCCCACCTAAGGCAGGTGAAAGGTCTGACCTCCACCTGGGTCAGGTGAAACAAAAGGAGCTTTGGAAAGGAGGTTGGGAACATGGATAACATTCCTAGGTGTCCAGAGACCAAGATGATGAGAGGGATGGAGCACCTCTCCTTTGAGGAAAGGCTGGGAGAGCTGGGATTGTTCAGCCTGGAGAAGGGAAGGCTTTGGGGTGACATTGATGTGGCATTGAAGGGAACCTTCAGGAGAGCTGGAGAGGGACTGGGGACAAGGGCTGGAGGGACAGGAGACAGGGAATGGCTTCCCAGTGCCAGAGGGCAGGGATGGATGGGAGATTGGGAATTGGGAATTCTTGGCTGTGAGGCTGGTGGGGCCCTGGCACAGGGTGCCCAGAGAAGCTGTGGCTGCCCCTGGATCCCTGGCAGTGTCCAAGGCCAGGTTGGACAGCTTGGAGCAGCCTGGGACAGTGGGAGGTGTCCCTGCCAAAGGAATGAGATGAGTTTTAAGCTCCCTTCCAACCCAAACCATTCCATGATTCTAAATTGTACTCAGTATGTGCAACAACATCTCTCCCTCCCATTCACCCACAAATTCAACAAAGCCAGAGCTGAACTTCCACGAAAGAAATACATTCCAAATAACAATATGTGAGTGTGGACAGTAAAAAGACATCCCAAAGAGATTTATTTTAATGCTAACACCCTGCCTTATCACAAACCAAGGAATTCCAGCATTCTGCACCTGATGGCAAACAAAACCCCCTCCAATGAAGCACATCCTGCCATAATACCTTGGTTTATATCAGGCAGAAATACAGACTGCAAAGCCTTGCCCCTTAAATAACCATCCCTGTGGTACCAACACAGCTCAGAGCACATCATCCTGCTCATGCTGGGGCAGCTGAATCACTGTTCCAGCCTGGAGGAGGGACTGTCTCTTCCCAGACAAGCTCCCAGTGAATATCAGTGCTGTCAGGAGCAGCTTGTTGCACCAGCTGCCGTGCTACATTTAGATAATAAATGTGTTTAACTACACAGAGGAGAAACAAAATTATGTCACATCCACCACAGACCTGCTCATCCAAGCATCCATCAAGTGCATCTTTGCCATTTACCTACTCACAGGACACCCTGCAACCACAGCATCCAGCCACACTAATGAGGAGATTGAGCTCTGGTCCTTAATGAAATTAGCAGGGATAATTTGGAGTTTCCCTGGACAAGGGTTCTGTTTTCACCTCTGTAACCAGCAGGATCTGCCTAATGATGCAAGGTGGTAACCTGAGGACAGAACATGTCAAATGAGCTCTGGTGGGGTCCAGCTACAGGTTTTCTCCTAAAAAATGTGCATTATAAAGCCAAAAAAAACCAACAAAACCACCAACCCACTGATATCTTCTCTCCTCAGTTTCCACTTCAAAGTGTGAATGGTCAAAAACCACTTTTCCTTATTAATTTATTAATTTTCTTTCTCAAAAGGCACCACTGTGTCCCTAATGGAAAAGTGTGTTAAAAAAAAACCACCCCAAAAACCAAACAGCACACAAATATCACGGATGAAGGTGCTAAACAGAAAGTGCCAGTATGGCTTGTGAGAGCTTGGCAGACATTCCTTCTGAAATCTCTCTCTGGAACATATGGGATGTTCCTCACTGATAAGTTTTAAGTCGTTATTTAAAAAAAAAAAAAAAAAAAAAAAAGAAAGAAAGAAAAGAAAAAAAAAGATACTTCAATCTAAAATGATGGTTCAATTTGCAAATTTTGTGCAGAATGCACAATTTATGCCAATAATTAGCATTTTAAAAGGCTGTGCAATGCTGTCTGGTATTTCTTGAGGATATGAGTGAAATTTACTGAAGCTCATAAAGTCTGGTGTCCCTTTTGGAGGAAATATTTCATGTGCTGGGCTGCCAATTAGAGCAGGACTTATGGAATGAACAGCCCTGCACTGTGACCTGAGCTGAAGTTAATCCACCCATATAACCCCTGTGTCTATGGAAAATGGAGGAGGGAGAAAGATAAAGCAGGAAAATTTAATGATTCCAAGGCTGAAGTTTTATTTCTGGTCACTGTTGAAACAGCAGCTTATACTGAGGCTATCTGCACTCCCAGTGCAATTCCACCCCACAAAAATTGAAGTTTTTACATTTATTTTGGTGACTAACATTGAACCAAGGGCTGTGGATCCTTTTTCTCTCTGCTTTGGATTGCTGGCTCCAAAACAAGGTGAATAACAGAGCAGTGAAGTGGCAGGAAAGGGGGTGGGGAGCTGCACTCGGTGCTTTGAGGTGACAAATGACACCCAAGTGACAACAAAAGGTTTACCCTGGCACCCCAGAGGACACTGAGTCAGTGTCAGAGGACACAGCTCCCCCAAGAGCTGTGGGGACACAAGAGGCTGATGACAGGATGGCACAGAGCACACAAGCACTGACCCAGAGTCCCATTCTGGAGGCAAAGGGAGGGTGACAAAGCTCCCACCACAAAACCCCAGCAATCCCAGCTCTTCTCACAGGAGCCACGGGGTTTGTCAGTGTTCCTGTTGGAACCTGGAGCTGTTTGGGAACCACACACCTCTTGGAACCATCCAGATTTGTAATTAACACCTTCTCAGCCTCCTCTTTCAGCGAATGAGGGATTCCTCAATGCCACCTTGTCACCCACACTGTCATCAGGACTTTAGAGTTTTCCTAAGATTCAAACCCATCTTTTCAGGTGCATAAAACCACAGGTTGCTTTGGGTTGGAAAGGACTTTTAAAGGCCATGAAGTTCCAACACTCCCAGGAAAGCAGCAGCCACAGCTCTGGGAAAAACATCATTCCCAAGAGCCATTTGCAAACCACTCCTCACAAAAGACGAGATTTCACAGCCTTTTGGTCACATTTTGCTTTTCAGCCGGGCTCTGTGCACAGAACTCCCTGAGCAGTCTCACAGCAACAGCTTCACTCCTGAAGGGCTTCTGCCCTGTTAGGAATGACAACATTCCTGTATCTCCCCATTCCCCCTCTTTTACAGGATGCAGTTTGCTTGCCCACTGTCCCAACAATCAGCTCTGGGAGATTCCATTCCAAAATTAACTTTCCCAACACCACTTACACAAAAATGTTCTGCTCAGTTAATTCCCAGTTGTTATGCACTTAATTCACCCAGGTACCACTTGGAAACAACCTTCCTCTCCATTTTGCCCAAATGAGAAAGCTCTCCCTGCTCAGCAAAGCCCCCAGCCACAGCAGCCAGAATTTCACACAGAATCCTTCAGGCTGGAAAAGACCTCCAAGGCCAAGCAGTGCCCAATCCCCACCTTGTCCCCAGCCCAGAGCACTCAGTGCCACATCCACGAATTCCCTTGACACCTCCAGGGATGGGCACTCCAAACCTCCCTGGGCAGCCCCTTCCAATGCTTAACAACCCTTTCCATGCAGAAATCCCTCTGATGTCCAAGCTGAACCTCCCCTGGTTGCTCTTGACCAGTTCCCCAAAGGTCCCAAGTGCTGGTGATGAAATCAGAATAAATCTTTGCTCTCCTGGCTCACAGCTGCTCTCCCTAAGCCCATATATCCCAATTAACATAAAAAAATAGTGTACCCACAACACAAAAGATGAATGACTCAGGAGAAAAGGAGGAGGAGGAGGAAAACAGGGGAAGATTCAGCCCAAACCAAAGGCTCTGCTGTCACTCACAGCAAGAGCCTTACACTAAGGCTGCTTCAAACACTCCAAAGCACTCACATGGCTGTGTTTTTGATGATCCTTCCTTGGTCCATCTTCTGCCCAATGCCATGCACCACAAACACAATGTGACTGGTCTGGGGTGGCTTGTCTTCTAAGGTGGCTTCTTCTACATAGCCTCTATGTAGCCTTGTCCCACTGCTTGAAGCTGCAGAGAGAACATTATCCCATGTCAGTGACACTCTGCCAAGTGCAGGGCTCTGACAGAAGCTTGGCTTCTCCCAGGACAACACATTGAAAATCAGATTATATAATAGAGAACCATGAAATTAAAGGATTAGCATCTATTTTTAAATATAGGCACTTTCAAAGCCCTGAAAGATTTGAGCAGCCAGGTGATCTCGAATAGCCATTCACACTGCAAAGGGAATTCATTTCAGGTATGTTTTGGAGAAAAACAACTCTTCAGAAAACAATTGTGTAACTCTGCACTCACTTGTACAACACAAAACCCTTCTCCTGGGTGTCTCAATCCTTCTGTCTCCACCTTACTCCTCCAGTATGGAAGATCATTGAAATGACCTGGCCACATAAATGATTAAGTGTTGTCACTTTACCCACCCCAATTAAGAGAGCTGCTTGAAAAGATTTAAAATTTACCATTTTGACAGGGAAAACTTGCTCCATTTTGAGCTGATCCAACCTGAAATTCCCCTCCTCGTTCTCCAGCTCAGTGGCCAAACTCAAAATCAGTTCCCCGGGGTCAATATGGGCATTTTTCTCCCTGCTGGGCTGACAAACCCACGGGCACAATGTGCCTCCATCCCCCTCTAGTGACACACAGGGGACCATACCAGGCACCAGTGCTGGCCTCAAAAACTGGAATTAACAACTTATTTTGGTTTTAAAGAGGAGGAAAACACCCCAAACCCACTAAGGGCATTTTTTATCCAAGACAAGTTTTGTTTACCAATTGAGCTTCTCTCTGATATTTCTCCCCTTCAAATTGTTTGGGACAGATATTATTTATTACCCATTATCCCAATGGTGTTCTGGATAAATGACTTCATTTCTTCTGAAATTGAAGCACTGAATGATATTATTTTTTTAGGAAATATTAATTAAATGTTCACCCAGGAGTCCTGGGGGGTAAGAGGGCATTAATTGCAGGGCAGATGTGTAGGTTCTTGTTCTGGTGTCCTGAACAGGACAAGTTCTCATTTTCTAGGCTGGCAATAATCTGCTTTTCCTTTGACAGACACCACCCTCTCTTCCAACCATCTCAGCTTTGCTGCCTTCCTGACTGGGAGTTTTGAGCTTAAAGGAGCCTGAATTCCTACTGGAAATAATTTCTGTCTAAATGCCCTTTCCTGTCAGTTCATACTTCTGTTCCAGGAACAGGAAAAAAGGCTGGATGGAGGTGGGGAGAGGGAAGGTATGATCATGTATTTAAGGAATGCATCACTGTATGTAAGTACCCAGCAGTAAAATTAAGGTTGCAAAACGAACTGTAATACTTATATTTTGCAGGAATAATTCTAATTTTCTAGTAGCTTCTGGACTACTGTAATATTTTCATGTATTTGTTATGTAGTGCTAACTGCTGCATCCAAACCCATCAAAAATATGGAATAAAATTAAAATATCATAAATCAAACATGTAATGTAAATAAAATAAAATTTAAAAACCATTCACATCTAGTTACAATCATTTACACAAGCTAAGGACTCTGAATACTCATATAAAGTAAAAAATGCAATGGCCAAAGTGGGCTACTCCCCTTAAAACTTGAAATATCTTTTTGGAGTTAAAACAACAAACATCAAACGCTGGCAGCATTTACAACACTCTTTACAAAGCCTGGGAAAGATTTACCTTTGGAAAACCCCAGCTTTTGTGTAACAGTCCTTGCAATTTTGGACGTGGTGGCATCACTGTACAGATAAACTTCATCCACGCTGTGCCAGTCCACGTGGTTGCGGCTCAGCTTGAGGCTGTGAATAGCTGCAGCAAAAAGGAGCAACACCGAATTTAGGTGGGGAAAAGGGAGGAAAAACAGCCTCTTTAAACAAAGACAGACAGAGGGAGAAAGGTGATTTACACACAGGTTAAAATCTAAGAGCTCCATTATGCCTAAATTCGTGTTATTTCTTACCTTGAGGGAATTTTACAGCTGGGTTTGATCTGAGCAGCAGTTTGAAGGCCACCTGTGAGGAGCCTTCACATCATTCCCCTCCCACCCTCCTTTTGGGGTGGGAAGTACCCAAAATACTCCCTTAAAGGGGGCAGGGTGATGGATCCTGAAATACTAGAGGTGGGTGTGAGGACCAGGTGGCTGCCCCAGGTATTTTCATCATTAAAAAAAAGTGGAATTTCAGCCCTCTCTCCCATGAGAGCTGCCCTGCTCTAACACAGAGGCTCTCAAGGCTCCCTTGCTAGAAGGCTTCTTCCCTTTCAGAAATACCTCAGAGCTGGAAATGCAGCTCAGTGAGCCTCTGAATGAGCAATTTCTGGCACAGAACAGAATTCAGCTCTTTCAAAAGCCACTAAGAGCTCCGGCAGTTGGGTGTTTTTATTTTTTTTTTCTGTGCGCTGATTGTGTTTTTCCAGATTTGGAACTGATTGAGCTCGGGGCCCGACCTCATGACACACAGCCTGACTGTCAGGATTAAACAACAGGCACGTTGTGATGCAAATCAAAACCATCTTTTAGGCTTGGAGCTTGCAGCAGCCAAGCAGTGCCACAGCTGAGTTAATTTGGATTTCACCAAAATTCTCTGCTGAGGTCTCACCGGACGTGGGGTGCACAGCATGTGGAGAGCTGACAACAGCAATAGCCCTGTGACTAAAGAAATGGTGAATTTTACTGTCACTGCTCTGGCTGGAAAGTCCAAAGTCATGGAAAACACCCAGAAGGGCTGTTTTGGGGTTGTTTTTTCCATAGCAAGCAGAGCTCTAACCTGTCTCCTCCTTGAATCGCCCAAATTAATTTTTTATACTCTTCTAAAAACATTCTGAGAAAGCCTGAGCCACCACAATTTCCAATTTCTACTCTGCTACAGCACAAACCAGCCACGCTCAGCCAGATACTGTGACCTCTCCCCTGCAGTATTTTTTGTTTCTTTGCCAAAGCAGACAGACTTGACACAGACTGATGAAAAACTAAATGAAATCTGTAAGGAACAGGGGGATTAAGAGAGGATTAGCCCTTGTGTTGTGGTAAACAACTGATTCACCAAAAGAACTGGAATTACATCGTTGTTTTGCACTGACAAAGAGCAAGAAGAGGAAAGAAATAAGCCTGACTTGGAAGAGCAGAAATGGTCTGGCCAAGGAGGTCTTCAGGAATTGTTCCACCTGCCTTCTGCAAATTCCCTCTCAGAGTATGATCCTGGGGAAGCTGGCAGAGGAGGGATGGAAGTTTGATGCCTTTGGAGGGTGTTGTGTTCCATGTCCAAAAAAAAGAAGAAGAGATGTGGTTGAATCTCTTGAATCTCTTATTACCACTGGAAAACCAGCTGTTTGTGGAGGAGTGATCCTCAAATTCCTTCTGGAATCGAGTCCAGCCTCTCTATTGGAAAGAACATAAAGGAACAAGTAGCTTTTCCCTACCCTGAAAGAACAAAGAACAAATTCCTCACTTTTATGGGAAGAACAAATTCCTCACTTTTATGCTGCTCTCCTGAACGTGGACATTGAAGGAATATCAACATCAATGACAAGATGTGGAAGCACAAAAGCTTCAAATGAAGTTCTGCAGGGCCAGGTGTGAGGTCCTGCACCTGGCTCAGGGAATCCCAAGCACAAATCCAGGCTGGAGGGAGAAGGGATTGAGAGCAGTCCCAAAAGGAGAAGGATTTGGAGGTGCTGGTGGATGAGGAGATCAACACAACCCAGCCATGTGTGTCTGCAGCCCAAATGTGCCCAAAAAGCTGCATCCAAAGAAATGTCACCAGCAGAGAGCTGGGGGTGCTCAGTCTGGAGAGGAGAAGGCTCCAGGGAGAGCTGGAGAGGGACTGGGGACAAGGGATGGAGGGACAGGGCAGAGGGAATGGCTTTTAACTGGAAAAGGGGAGATGTAAGTTGGATATTGGGAATAAATTTTTCCCTGTGAGGGTGGGGAGACCCTGGCACAGGGTGCCCAGAGAAGCTGTGGCTGCCCCTGGATCCCTGGAAGTGTCCACGGCCAGGTTGGATGGGGTTGGAGCAACCTGGGATGGTGGAAGGTGTCCCTGCCCATGGGAAGATGGAACTGGATGAGCTTTAAGGTCCCTTCCAACCCAAACCACTCTGGGATTGTAGGGAACATTCAGCACAACTTCTCTGCATATTTAGTAACATTCCCAAAAGAGATCCTTAAAAATTTGGTCAACTGTTAAGAAAACACCACATGAAAGTGGCAGTGACCTTCAGCAGGACCAAACTTGTCCCTTGACTGCAGAGCAACTTCTCTGAGCTGTGCTATTAATGTACACACTGCATCCAAGCTGAGATAAATTTCTCACAGCACTTGGACTATGAACTCTTCCTTTCTATACAGAAACAGAACAAAACAACAAAAAAATTTCATGTGTTGGTCCTTGCTTCTCAGTTTTCCTTTAGCCACAAAATATCAGGAGTTTTTTAGGCAAGTGGCAGGATCTGGCATATGGACAACGCTTTCCAGAGAATCTACCAATTTGCCAGTAAGGTAATAAATTTTGCAATTTTAATTGACATATTTACATTTCATTTTGATTCTCTCAGTAAATTTTGCTTACCAACACATTCCCTGCTTTGCTTTGGAGCTTTTTTTTTTTTTTTAAACCAAAAATCTTCGGTGATATTTTTGTCTTCACTTTTTAATTTCTATAAACACTGTGATGTCTGTTCATCCTCAAACCCTGGATGTGATGTCCACAGACCCTTTTTCCTCAGGTTGGATGGGGCTTGGAGCAACCTGGTCTAGTGGGAGGTGTCCTTGCCCATGGCAGGAGGCTGGAATCAGATGAGCTTTAAGGGCCCTTCCAACCTAAACATTTCCAGGATTCGGTTCTGTGGTTATTTGACAGTGAGAGATTTTTAAAACCCTTGAGAGTTCAACCAAAAGCAGCTTCTGCTGCTGACAGCCCCAGGGGGTGTTAATAGTGAGACAGGGAACACAGAAATGTGTCTTTGGGGAGGATTTGACAGCAGTCTGAAAAGAAACATCCAAAAAAAAAAAAAGGAAAAATATTCAAACTGTGCTTTGGAGGCATGGGCTATCAAGGACTGACACTGCTGGTTTGAAACTGAACGTGAGGAAGGGAAAATGATGTTTGCTGAGGATGGGGAGAGACCAGGATTCACGTTCTCTGTGCAGAAGGAGCAGTGAGTGTCCTGGGAAGCTCCAGAGGGGCTCAGACTGACAGCTCAGGGGCTGTGCAGGCCAGGAGGTGTCAGAGTGTGTCAGGGAGCCACCAGGGTGTGTCACAGTGTCAGGGAGCCAACAGGGCATGTCACAGCCTGGCTGAGGGAGCCCAGGTGCAGAATTCAGATGAGGCAGCCTGTCTTGGGTTACAAGATGTAACCAAAAGTCTGTATCCTGTTCCCATCTGTTGAAACTGGTTGGGGAGGTGTTTTCCTCATCTCTTTTATAACCATTCTACATAACTCCCTGGGGGAGGGGGGTGGGTGCCTTCTGTTAATGGGCCAGCTGATAAAAGCAGGTGGGGCAGTGTTCCTTATCTCTTCCAGGGGGTATCTGCTGTTAATGGGCCATTAAGGCTCACTGCATGACTGATAAAATTCCATCTCCCAGGGGGAGGAGCCCAGCATTCCCAGCTGGATCCCAGCTGAGCTCCAGAGCCCCAGGGCAGCCTGTGTGCACGGCATTCCCAGAGGGACCCAGAGCCATCTCAGCACCACTGCACCTTCAGAGGGAACTGCACCTGCTCCAGGATCATCTCTGCTCCACCAGAACCACCCCTGGCACTGCAGGAGGGCTTGGCTGGGCTGCTCCAGCACCCTGACCAACAGGCTGGCAGGCGTGCTCTGACTCTGGCAGAGCTTCTAGGATGGTTTTGTTGTTTGCTTGGTTTTTGTGCTACTACGTTTGTATTTTTTTAACATTCCTAGTCAAGAACTCTTTGCCTGAAAGCCCCTTAATTGCAAAATTATAATAATTCAGATGGGGGAGGTTTACATTCTTCATTCCAAGGGAAGCTCTGGATTTCCCTGGCAGACACTTGACTTTCCAAACCAAGACACAATGGGACACACACAGGGGAATCTCTCCTTGCTCATCCCTCTGCCTGCAGCATCCTCCAGAAGCACAAATTCCACACCCGAGGAGTCTCTCCAGGGCACCAGGCTGGGATGGTGCTGAGCTCCACTGACACCTGACTGCCCAGGACATCTCTCCCATAAATCCACAGGGACAGAAATCTCCCTCTGGACCAGAATTCTCGTGGATTTGTTTCCACGTTGCACTTCTCTGACACTGGCAGCATTCCCACAGACATCTCTCTGTAGGTGCATCTCCCTCAGACACAGAAAACCCCTGCACACTTTGCTGGAGAAGAGGAGGCTCTGGGGAGACCTTACAGTGGCCTCCCAGAACTTGGAAGGGGCTTTTAAAAGAGTGGGAACAACTGTTTACATGGGGAGAGAGAGATAAGACAAGAGGGAAGGGTTTTAAACTAAAGGAAGAGAGATTTAGATTAGATGTAAGGAAGAAACTCCTTACTCAGAGTGGTGAGGCTCTGAGGGTCCCCAGAGAAGCTGTGGCTGCCCCTGGATCCCTGGAATTGTTCCAGGCCAGGTTGGACAGGGCTTGGAGCAGCCTGGGATGGTGGAAGGTGTCCCTGCCATGGCAGGGGGTGGAATGAGATGGGATTTAAGGTCCATTCTTTTCTACAGAGAGCGTGGATTTTGCTTGATCCTGCAGGAGAACTCATGGCCCTGCAAAGTGAAACACCCTGAGCTCATCCCAACACAAGCCCAGAGCCTTCACAGAGCTCCAAGTATGAGAGTATTTTAACCTTCCCTGACTTCCAAACCTTTTCCTAAGGCTGGATCTGCAGCCTCTCATGCATTTCTTGTATTTTCATCTCAGAAACTGCTGAGAGTGGTTTAGATGGGATATTAGGAAGAAATCCTTCCCTGTGAGGGTGGGCAGGCCCTGGCACAGGGTGCCCAGATCAGCTGTGGCTGCCCCTGGATCCCTGCCAGTGTCCAAGGCCAGGTTGGACAGGGCTTGGAGCAACCTGGGATAGTGGAAGGTGTCCCAGCCATGGCAGGGGATTGAATGAGATGGGATTTAAGGTCCTTTCCAGCCCAAGCCCTTCTAGGATTTTAGTTTGGGATTGAAGGCCAAGTCCTTGGAGATGCAGCCAAATGTTGGGTTCCTTTGTAGCCAGAACTTAGCCATGAAACATTTTTCAGGAATACCAACCAAGACAGGCACCTACAGTGTGAGCACAGGAAAAGCTCAGCCCTGCTGGAGATGGGAGATGGGATCAAGAAAGGATTTCTTTCAGCTGAAGAAATCAATGGTTACTATCAAACAAACCTCCAGGTTCACCAAGACAGATGAACACTGAGGGGAAAAAAATCCCCCTGAAGAGTTGAAATATGAAAAATGAACCGTAAAACACAGAACAGATACTCCTAAAGCCTTGCAGAACCTGATCTCAATTAGTCAAAGGAATGGAGAATAAGTGAGGAGCAGAAACCCTGCACTGTGTTTGTGCTCATGGCAAGGAACCCGTGGAGAAGCCAGGGATGTGCACATGGCAACATCCTCCCAGCCCGAGGAGCTGAACACTCCCTGGGGCCAACTGCTCACAATTAAACACTTTTTTTAGCTAAATACCTGCTTCTCTACTTGATGCTTTCATCCACCTGCCAAGACCAAAGCACGGGGTGGATCTTTTCTCCCCAGAGTTTGACGGTGCTCAAGTCAAAATCAATACAAAAAAAACCAAATCTTTGAAGTGCTCAGGGCTGACACTGCCTCCAAGGACAAAGGCACTGTCATTCCAGTCAGGATAGAGACCAGAAGATGGATGCAGACAGTCTCAAAACCTCTCCTGCCTTCTTTTTTTTCCCCAAGGATTTTTAAATTAATCTGTCTTGCAAGCAGCAGGTGCCACACAAAAGCCTGACACATGGCGCAGAGAGCTGAGAGAATAATTTGGCTGCTGTTGTAAATGACTCTCAGATTCTGGTACATAAACCTGTAGATTTAATAACCTTTTCTTACTTATTTTTTTTTAAAGAGCCATTAAAAAGGCCATTGCTCTTAATTAAAGATGTCTCACACTGCTGTCATTTTTACATTGCACTCCACCACCTCTCAATTCATCAAGTGTCACTATCTGTCACACAACCACCTAATTTCAATTTAATTTTTTAATTCGAGCACATTCATTGCTAGCTACTGAACATGATTTGAGGGAAAAAAAAATGCACAACCTTCATTTCAAAATTTCAATTTACAAAAGGCAGAAGTCCTTTCTTATTGCTTGAGTTACACTGATTCACCCTTAACAGGCTTGGGTTCCTTGTGTGAGAAGAGGCAGGTAAAAGTTTAGTAGTAAACATTTTGATTTCAGGCATTTTCCATTTGGACCCAATCACATAAAAAAAAAATAATTCAAGGAAGTCAAAAGGCAAACATTTATGCAATGTCAAAATAAATTTAAATTCCCAGAATTCACAACATCCCCAGGAGCTACAAGAACACAAAGAACGACAAGAACAACTCTAAACCTACATTAATTTACATTTTAAATTAAAGGTTTCAGAAGTCTAGCTCCATAATAACTGCAGTCAGTGAAAGTTTAATCACTGCTGGCTTTAATGGTGGCAGGCAGAGGCCAGTGACAGGAACTTTGGAGCCTTCTGCAATCATTAATGGCTCCTGTAGGATCCCCCCCACCACTTTCTGAAATAAATTTGCACAACATCAGCTGCTGCAAAGGTCAGGGTGGTTTTCTGCAGCCCAGCAGCCTTTAGCTATATTCCACACAGCTTCCCCTTTTACAGCCCATGTCCAGGGACTCATTGCACTCCAAAGCTGCAGCAAAAAAAAATGAATTATAGCATAAAATTAAAGATTATTATCCAAAAGAAAGCAGCAAACAAAAACATTATCGGGTAGGAAGCCTCCATTCCTCCTCTGACAGAATTAATCTCATACCAGGCCTGCTGCAATCCTAAAAAAAAAAATTCGCTTTTATTTTATTGAAAAAGCCAAACCTCACACACAGAGTGCAAGAAAGAAATTGTTTACAGTTTTCATCAGTCACAAACAATTCTAATAAGAATTACTGCGTGGCACTATGAGCATCTACTTTTCTCTAGGACTCACAACACTCCTACTTTTCCTCTAAGCTTTAGGATGCTTTTTCCTTCCCCTTGGAAGGAAATGGCATGGATGCAGCTCAAAAAACTGAAGCATGTAAATCTAACATTAAACTGAGACAAGCCAACTAGAATTTAAAGTTTCCTAAGCCAGGAGCACTACCAAAAAAAAAAAAACAAACCAAAGAAATCTGCAATTACTGTACCTTGGGAATGCTTTCTCTTAAGACATGCAGCATCTGATTTCTCCTTATATCCTCTCCATTTGAACAAAGAAGGGAGGGAGAAGGGAGGGAGGTAGTAGAGAACTAAAAGTAAAAACACTGAGCTTCAAAGTAAAATTTTTAAAAGGGGTGTCATTTTTTTTTTCATTAGTATCACCATTTTTAGGAAAAAAACAAAAAGAAAGAAAGAAAGAAGTCACATTTTCTAGAAAGAACTAAAATGTATATATTAAAAAAAAACCCAACAGATTTAATAGCAGAAGTGTCAGGTCCCAAACTCAATTTCTTCACTCTTCATAACCAGTCACAGAGTTAAATGCATCAGTAAGAGGCAGCTGGAACATGGTGTCACCAGAGTCACTGTTATGAGTTAACACAGTTTGGATTTTTTTTAGAAAGGACAGACCTATCTATGTGTGACAGACTAAGTAAAACTGATTTTACGAGATGCTTGAACAGAGGGATGAAAGCCTTCTGTGTGTAGTGGAGAAGTAAAAAGATATCTCTGTTCCCTAAAATGAAGAATCCTTTGCCTCTGAAGTGGTTCACCTTTAAAAAGTGACTCCCCAGTTTGCAGTGTGTTTAAGTACACAGCCCATGTGCAATATTCAATATTAAAATATGTAATAAATGAAATTTCATAGTTTACAAACATTTCCTTTCAAGTCAATGTCTTTTCAAAGCAATTTCCTTGCAGACAATGTCTCTATAGAACCAAAAACCCCCTCCTTTCCTAAAAAACTAATTAAAAATTATCTTTAAATAGTAAAACTGACTGAAATTACCAGTTTTGTCCTTTTATGTTAAGTGTGAAAAAGTAAACACTGGTAAAAAGAAAGAAAGATGCTTTAAAAGTTTCATTTGTTTTCTTTTCTTTCCTTTTTTCTTATTTTTATCCGTTCAGTGTGTGTAAATAAACTACCTTTGTAATTTAAAAACAGGCCTGTTTTACTCTTTATGTTCTCCTAGTCACATAAAATATAGTAAGTGATGAAACCACCACAGTCACACAACCTAAAGAATCATCCCCTCCCTTGGAACAGGGTACAACACACTGACTCTTCCTAAATCCACACTAAAAATCTCAATTTTAAGCACAGCTCTGGGGTTTTTTTTCTCCCCAAAGAGTGTGAGAGGCTGGTTAAAAGTTAGATTGGACAAAATCTCCTCCTGTTGCCCTGCTCTGCAAGGCCCCAGGTTCTCAGCACTCCCTGATGCAGTGAAGGGAGTGACATTCCACACTTGTGTCACCTGCCAGAGTTATCCCAACAGCTCTGCCAGCAGATGCCTCAGCCCAGGTGCCAATGAAATGGATTTATTGTTGCACATCACTTCTCTGGGGGGGGAGGAAAAATCTGCTCCAAGTACTACAGCACTTGGGATTCCATGGAATAATTTAATCTACAATAATTCTGCTGGCTGGGGGAATGCAGCCCTCAGGAAGAATGAGCACAGGAAACTCAAGGAAAGCAGAACAGAAAGTGCTTTTCATGGTGAGGGTGGTAAAATACTGAAAAGGCTGCTGGAGATACTGAAAATCCCAGAGGAAACAACCTGAGCAACCTGCTCTCATCAGATCCATGGCTCTGAGCAGGGAGGTTGGACCTGAGCATCCCCAGAGATCCCTCATGACCTGCACAACTCTCCAATTCCATGAACAGGACTTTCCCATCTAAAGGTTAACCTAGCTGTGCCAGAGAGCTCTATGAACTTTTTATACAGTGAGAAAATACTGTTTGAAAGCTAAGACCAAAAAAAAAAAAAAAATAGCTCTTCCAAACGCAATTTTTAGAGGTTTTGTGGCCTTGACCACACGCTGAAATTCTGTAAGAAACAAAAACCAATAAAGTTCTGCTGTCTCAAAATCAATGCATTGAAATATTAATTCTATTTATTGATATAATTCTATTTATTCTATATATTATTTATATTAGGATCTTTTTTTTCTGTATTTCTAGCATGGAATCACAGACTTGATCACAGAATATTTTCTGGCAGAGGAACTGCTGGTTTCAATCCTCTCCACAGATCAGGATCAACTTCAAAGCCAGATCCAATTTCAGGCTGGAAGCAGGTTGCTTGGGTGATTTCCAGCTGAATTTTGAGCACCTCTCTGTGCAAACACAAAGAACTGTCTCTGTTCCTACCTTCCTCTCACATAAATAAAGCTTTCAGCTTTGCCTCATCATCACTGAACAAATATGCCTGAAAAAGGCCACGGAGCAATGGATGATAGCAACTCAACTGCTCTTGTTTTATCTTACAACAGCCTGGATATGTCAGAAATCTCTGGATAATGCTGCTCCTTTGATGGGCTACTTCAGAGAGGTCCTGAACTCCCTGCCTGCCTAAGCATGAAAAAAAAGGCAGTTTCTACATCTTCTGTCATTCTGTAAATTCTCAGCTCATTCACTGCTACACTGGTGTCCCTCTCCAGCTCTCCTGGAGCCCCTTGAGACCCTGGCAGGGGCTCTGAGCTCTCCCTGGAGCTTCTCCTCTCCAGGGGAACATTCCCAGCTCTCCCAGCCTGGCTCCAGAGCTGGACACAGAATCCCAGAGGGGTCTCACCAGAACAGAGGGAGAGAATCCCTCCCTTCACCTGCTGGCCAAGCCCCTTTTGATCACAAAGTGCCCCAATTTCTGCATCCTGCCAGTATAATAATAATTTATCTGGTGCACTGAAGGGGATCAGGCACCAAGAGGAGTCCCTGGCACCAGGCACCACAAACCAAGTTCATTCTGCAAGGCAGGAAATTCAATACTTTGTAAGGATGAAAATGAAAATGCAGCTCCAGTCTGCTCAGCAAAGGAGTGATCTCCAGGCTGCCCCACGGCAAACAGAGCTTGCTTGGGGAATCATTCACTGTGGAATAATTTCTGCTCCCCTCTGCATTTAAAGCTCGTTGTGCTCCCAAAACCCACAACAGTCAGCATGGGCATGATGTTATTTGTAGGCTGCAGGCTGGAGACCCTTTTCCTGAATAATTCTGCACTTTCAGAGGAAGGTTTGCTTGGATGAAGAGTTTAATAATGGGCCATTTATCCCTCCTATCACCACCAAAAGCCCTGGATGAAGCTTGGTTATTTCCTTGTTAACACGCTGCAATCCAGGAGCAGAATTAATAAATTTAATCACTGGAGTAATTCTCAGTACAAAGGGACTATTAGAGCAGCCTGTATTAATTTTGCTGAGGAATCAGAGGACATGGCCAGTTTTTCATCCCTCTCAAGGCTTTATCACAGCACTGGGGACAGTCACTTTGCTTCCCAATGGAGATTTACAGATTTATTTCAACTTTCACTAATTGTAAATAACAGGTACCTGTAAAACCTTGATGGCACCAAAAACTGCTTCATTCAGGATGCAGTTACAACAAATTGGAGCATTTAAGAGATTTATAAACTGAATTCAGCTAATTATGTTTACTTCACCAGCAATAATGCAAGCTGCAGAGCTTCTCCCAGTGCCACTGCAGATGGCAATTGTGGATGCCAGAGCATCCAGGAGGTATTGAGAGGCAAATGAGAATGACAAAACCACTTTTCACACACTGTCAGCTGTAATTGTCCTACTACTACCAAAAAACCCTGTTGAAACCTACTGGTGACTTGACATATACTCCATTGAAGTGATGCCAGACATAGCTTGGGGTTTGTTTGGTTTTTTCCCCTCTTTTTTTCTTTTTTGGTGGTTTTTTTTTGGTGTTTTTGTTGGTTTCTTTTTTTTTTGTGTTTGTTTTTTTTTTTTTTTTGTGTTTGTTTTTTGTTGTTGTTGTGTGGGGTTTTTTGTTGTTATTGGGGTTTTTTTGTTTTGTTTTTTTATCTTTTTTTTTTAACTTTGTTTATAGAAAAGGCACTGGCACCTGAATTTGGAGTTCCTTTTTCTGATCTTTTCATAAATATCAGTGGTCATATTTTTCTTATCACTCTCCATCCAACATCAAATCTGAAAATTTCTGTTCCATAGTCCAGACTTTATCTGAAAAAAAAAAAAAAACCCCTCAACCCTGATCTCTCTTATTTACTCTATAAGGAGAATCCAAGTACCACTGAAGCCATCCTTCTTCTTCCTTCAAAAATTAAACTACCAAAGGCTGGGAGCACTCAGGAACCACAAAGATTTGCTTTCCATGTAAAAAAAGACATAAATCCCTGCCACTAACAACCCCGAGCTTTGTGCCTCTGGGACAATAATTCAGAAATCCAGGTACAAGTGCCTTGCAGAAGGATGTTTGTACAGGCACAGTGCTGTGGCTCAGGGGTGGCACCACCTCCTGCACCTTTTTGACAGAGCTGTTGAAGCAGAAGATTTTTCTGCAGCTTTGGCCAGGTGAGAAGATCTTTTAAAGAGGGGAAAAAAAAAATGTTCATGAAGTCCTCACTAGTTTTAAAGGGGAGTTAGAAACTCTCTGTAACACTGAAAAAAACTCCCTAAATCAACAAATGACACTTTGGTTTTCCTTACAGTAATTACAGAATTACCCAGAGTATTGCTGTGCTTCCAATTTATTAACAATGTTTGACTTGTGTGGTCGTGCAGTTCACACCTCAGAACTCATGGCCAAAACACAGCCACAGTTCCACTGTGGAACTGCTTTGCACACAGCTGCACTCAAAAATAAAGTTTCTTTGTAAAGAATAACACAGCTAAATCCCCACTAAAATATCTTGAGGACCCTCTGTACTTGCAGCTTGTGGTTTGTAGATTGTTCAAGCAAGTGACAGCCCAAAGTGTGAAGGGCAAAAATAGTGAATTTTTGCTGTGCAATACCTGCTCTGAGCAATCAGTTTGACTGTGTGCATTAAATAACAGACCAGTGATTTCAGAAATCTCTTCTCAAAAATGTTCCATGCAACATTCCCAGCAACACTCCCTGAACATCCTCAGCCTGCTCATTAAAATGTGAGGGGACTTCCCCAACAGAATGAATGCCCAAGATTTACTGCAGCTGAAAACAAATAAATCCAGCCTGAACAAAAACTGGAAAATGGAATGTGATTTGTAAAAATGATCCAACTCCCTTTAGGGTGGAATTAGGGATGCTGGCCGCAGAGCTATCAGCCTTTGGACACTGACTCCTCTTGTCCCATCAAGAGATTTTAGTTTGAGGTGAGATTTCAAACACAATTAAAAGATATGAAACACATGGGAACAAGATGTTTCTCCATGACTGTAATTTTTACAGCATTCCCCAAACGTGCTGCAGCAGGAAATCCTACACTGGAAAATGGGAAAACCAACTGATGCTCCCCAATTTATAGGATGAAAAACCAACACAGATCACATTCTTACTTAAGAAAAGCAGACCCCAAGTGTCCAAAAAACTGTATTTTAGTGATCTAAACAATCTTACCCTCCTTCCCATCAACAGGTTTGGATATTTCCATATCAAAGCTCTCCTGCAGCTGCTGGCCTTTGAAGCGGTTGAGATGCTCCTGTTCTATTAAGTTACTTTCCTCCTCTTCCAGAGGTTGCCAAGTCCCATCAATAAACCACTGTCCACGCATTACAGGGATCTTTTCCGTTTCTAAAAAAAAAAAAAAACAACACAAAAAAGAGGGGTTTTTATAAAACAAATCACAAACTGAGAGCAGGAAGTGGGGTGTCATCTGCAAACCTGAAGGTGGACTGCCTTCCACTAGCCCAGGTTGCTCCAAGCCCCATCCAACCTGGCCTTGGACACTTCCAGGGCACTTCCAAACAATCCAAATTATACATCAATTAGCTGTCATGGGTTATGGAACCAAAAATGTGTATTCTATTTCATCTGTTGAAAGCAGCTGGGGAGATTTTTTTTTTCTTTATCTCTTGTAACTCTGGGGGGGAGGGGGGCAGATGCCTTCTGATAATGGCCCAGCTGTTCAAACCAGGTGGGGCAGTGTTTCTTATCTCTGTCACCACCCCTCCTCCCTCCAGGGGATCTCTGCTGCTGATGGGCCATGAAGGCTCAGCAGGGACAGGACACATTCCATCATCCCAGTGGGAGATGCTGCACCCAGTGTGGGGAGCCAACCATTCCCACCTGGATAAAAACTGAGACATAGGAAC
Source organism: Phylloscopus whistleri (assembly GCA_017589585.1). Taxonomy (NCBI): domain Eukaryota; kingdom Metazoa; phylum Chordata; class Aves; order Passeriformes; family Phylloscopidae; genus Phylloscopus; species Phylloscopus whistleri. Next base: position 1,117,573 of record JADMLD010000405.1, on the reverse strand, counting down.
ACCAGGGATCTGGTTCCACTGGATTCCTGGCGGGAGACTGGACCCTTCTCACCATCCCTGGACCCTTCTCACCATCCCTGGGCCCTTCTCACCATCCCTGGGCCCTTCTCACCATCCCTGGGCCCTTCTCCCCATCCCTGGGCCCTTCTCCCCATCCCTGGGCCCTTCTCACCATCCCTGGACCCTTCTCACCATCCCTGGACCCTTTTCTCTCAGGATCATCTCTGCTCCAACAGAACCACATCTGCCACTCCAGGAGGACTCACTGTGGGCTGCTCCCAACCCCCTGACCAACAGGGTGTCAGGTTGGAGCTCTGACTCTGTCAGGGTTTCTAGGATTGTTGTTTGTTTGTTTGCTTGTTTGGTTGTTTTTCTACTACATTTGTATTGTTAATATTCCTAGTAAATAACTGTTATTCCTATTCCCAAATCTTTGCCTGAAAGCCCTGAATTGCAAAATTATAATTTGGAGGGGGTGAGGGGTTTACATTCTCCATCCCAAGGGAAACTCCAGCTTTCCCTGGCAGATACCTGTCTTTCAAACCAAGACATTAGCATAAATGGTGGTATTTAAAAATGCAAGGGGTTTTGTTTGTTTGTTTGGAGGTTTTTTTAAATTAAATTCCATGTTTTGCTGAGGGCTGGTTCTGGTTACTGTTGTTCTCGTTTTGGTTTTGGTTCTCCTAAGGAGGGAAGCAGGGGCTCAGCATTTACTGTGCATGTGGCAAAAGGGAGATCTCTTAAAAAAATATGCAACTTGTTGCTTAGCCTGCATCAAACTGTGCTTAATTGTTGCCCACACTAATTACAGGGAGCAAAACTTCCCTTCTTATACCCATCCCTGCAAGCAAGCTGGGACAGTGACATCCGTTGTGACTCAGCTTTGAATTTTTCCTCTTACATCTGGAAAATCAAGGAGAGAAATGGCCTGTGCCTGTGCCCCACAGGCCTCAAAGATCCCAAATCCAAGTTTCATGGGATTAACACAGATTTGGGTCTGCTGAGAGCACAGAGCAGTGGGACCAGTGACCTCCAGTGCACACTGGGAGTGTACATATATATATACACACACATATATGTATGTATATGTGTGTGTATGTATGTATAGACTGACTCAGCCAAAAGCAAATATCCTCTCTGTGTTAGACTGACCACAAAGGTTTAGCTCTACAAAGCAAATAAGAACTCAACCATAAAAAAAAAAAACCTGAAAAAAAAAAAAAAAAAGGAGATGAGGGGAAAAAAAAATAGGCTTCACTTCTCCAAGATCTGTTCTGACCTGGAGGGTAGGAAAAATGCTGGTAGGGATAAACTGGAAAAGAAACAATAGATGCAACCATGCAGTAAATGAAATCCAGGTGAAAATTAAACATGAAACAATAGATTTCAGTTACTGAGCACAGAAGGGATCTCTTTGATCTGTCACCAGAGTTGGGTGAGGTGACCCTGGCACAGGCAGTGGTTTTTAGCTCTGTGAGCACCAGCAGTGGCTCAGGTCACAGAAACTCCTGGTTCTGTGCTGCCCTCCACTACAGACACACCACGAGTGCTTGCCTGTGCCCAAAAGTCATTTTCCACAGCAGCTGCTGGCAGATGAGAGTGTGACAGAGAATTGCAAACACCTCCACAGCTTACTCAGAACCTCTAAACTACTCTGAACTTTTCATCCCTCAGACCACTGAATGCACAAGCCACGGAAATAAAAGGAGAATCACCTCTGAAATAATCTCTGCACGGGGCAAGCAACACTCCAAAGGTTCCCTAGCCAGTTTTGAGACCTCTGCTGTAATAGATTGACAGGAGAACACTGTTTCCACAGCCCCAGCAGTGACAATCAGCTCTCACCTCTGTGGCACACAAGGGGGGTGATGGCACCTTGACACTGGTACTGCCACAACTGGCAAGGAAAGGTGAACAGCAGGCAAAACCATGGCAGGCAATAAAGCAGAGAACCACATTCCCACTGAACTTGGCCCTCCCTGAGCTCCCCTGGGTGGGAATCCTGCAGAGCAGCCCCTCTGTGCACACCTGGCACAACTTCTTCCCCAAAGAACCACTCAGAGCATCACCAGCTCCCTCATCCCAGCTTCCCACAGATCCCAGCTTCTTCCCCACACTGGATGTGCTGGTTCTCCCCTCCCCAGCCCCTCAGTGAAGTTCTCCCACCCCCCTGCACCCTCAGCTGTGCCCCTGTGGAACAGCTCAGGCCCTGTGGCCTGACCAACACACAGAAGTAGTGCAAGACCCAGTTCTGCCATTCAGCTGCTGCCTGCCCTCCTAAAATAGCTGCTGCAGGTAGGAGCCAGCGGCTGTGTGTGCTGAATTCCTGCTGCTGTGGGTGGTCATCATCCACCAGCTGGAATAAAGAGGCTGGAGTGTTCTGAGGGTGTGGCTGTGTAGTGGAAATTAATCCCCGAAAATACCAGAAAAACCAAAGTTCTGAGTAGCTGTAAAATGCAGAAGTCAACAGTGCCTGCAATTTACAGTATTTTGTGAAAATTTGGATTAACTTTGGAGTCTACATCCCATTAATGGAGGGTGAAAGATGAGGATTCCACAGAGAGTTAACCACACACAGCAGCCTCTTTCCTGAACCTCTGCTGTATTCCCAGGCATTTTACACCTGCCAGGAATCCACATTTTCCAGCCCATCCAATGCACACAGATCCAGCCAGGCTGCTCTCCCAAACAAAGCTCTGTCTGCAGGAAGAAATGAAATGTGAGGGCAGATAAAGGCTCCCATTGTGGCTGCAGCAGTGACAGGGCCACGTCAGATGTTAATCCTCACTGGGAAAATCTGGGAGCAGTTCCTTAATTCTTGACCAAGCAGCCTGATGAGGTTCCATTCACTGAATCCACAGGCAGAGATATGGGGGTTTTTTAAATAATAATCATATGAATGCTATTTTGTACTCCAAACTAAATGAATACAAGACACCTCTTTTTTCAGTTTTGAAGGGCTACAAGACTTTCACATGGGAATTTCCACCTACAGATTTCTAAATACTGACCATCAAGTATTAAAAAAGGCATTTTCAGGCTCTTTTTGCCTGAGAGAAACTTTCCCAGAGTGGTTCCTTACAAGAACAGTCTATAGCACTCAACAGCAGCTCTCAAATAACTTGAACTCTTCCCAGAAAGGCTCAGCCAGGGAAAACTGTTTGAAATAAGAAAAATTTTAACATAAAATCTCTGCAGAACAGTTGAGTTTGGGAAAAAACAAATATTATCTGGCTCTGGAAAGGGTGTTCATACGCAAATATAAATTATTTTCACATCCAAAGACAACTATGGAGGTTTGAAAAACCTGAGTGAGGCAATCCTGTTTTCCAGCTCTGTGGGATTTTGGGGGAACCAAAAAATTGCCTTTTTTTCCCCCTCCATTCCCTCCTTTAAACAGTTGCACACTCTCAGAGCAGCCAAACCAGCCTGAACCACAAACTGCTTTTATTTCCCATCACAAGCTGGGAGGGCCAGGTTGGAACACTGAGCTACAGGGAAGCCTCAACAGAAAACCACCAGGAAGGAAGAGGAAGCCAGAAAATGACATTTCCTGCCATCAGCAGCACAGTTTGGCTCTCAGAGAGCTGAACACGGCCCTGCAGCACCGAGATAATCAAATCTGTGATCACAGCACACACACAAAAAAAATTTCCTGTGGAGCCAGGCTGGGAGGGCTGGGAATGTTCACCTGGAGAGGAGAAGCTCCAGGGAGAGCTCAGAGCCCCTGGCAGAGCCTGAAGGGGCTCCAGGAGAGCTGGAGAGGGACTGGGGACAAGGGATGGAGGGACAGGACACAGGGAGTGGTTTTAAACTAAAAGAAAGAAGATTGGGAGGGAGCATTAGGGAGAAGTTCTCATCTGTGAGGGTGGGCAGGCCCTGGCACAGAGTGCTCAGAGAAGCTGTGGCTGCCCCTGGATCCCTGGAAGTGTCCAAGGCCAGGCTGGACAGGGCTTGGAGCAGCCTGGGATGGTGGAAAGTGTCCCTGCCCACGGGAAGATGGAACTGGATGAGCTTTAAGGTTCTTTCCAACCCAAACCACTCTGGGATTGTGGGGAACATTCAGCACAATTTCTCTGCATATTTAGTAACACTTCCAAAAGAGATCCTTAAAAATTTGGTCAACTGTTAACACAACACAACATGAAAGTGGCAGTGACCTTCAGCAGGACCAAACTTGTCCTGTCTTGACTGCAGAGCAACTTCTCTGAGCTGTGCTATTAATGTACACACTGCATCCAATGTGCACACTTCATTGCCCAGAGCAGCTGTGGCTGCCCCTGGAAGTGTCCAAGGCCAGGCTGGACAGGGCTTGGAGCACCCTGGGATAGTTGAAGGTGTCCCTGCCCATGGCAGGGGGTGGAACTGGATGAGTTTTAAGGTCCCTTCCAACCCAAACCATCCCATGACTCTCTGACAACCTCCAGTTCTATGGCAACCAAATTCTGAAGGTGACCAGCTCCAAAAGCAAGTGAGACCTCAGTTCATGAAGACAGGGAAGGGCATCAGTGGTAATTCCATGGAATACTCTGGATGAGTTGGGGAAATAATTTCACTCAAGAGATTTTTCAGTAAAATCTGTTACTGTGGGAAAGGGGTTCTTAACCACAGTTCCTCTGTTTAATCCTGCACGGGGGCTGTCACTGAAAAGCTCCCATCTTTAATCCAGAGGACTTGATGCAAACTTCTGACAGTGAAGAGCATTGAAAAGTGATGGACCTGATTTGCCATTTCAGCACCCAATTTCACCAATTTTTTAGCACTAATTTTTTATCCACCTTCAATAAATTCATTCATGTCTTGCATACTCCAATATTTCAGAAAGCTTAAACTACATTCTTTCAGCTACTTTTGTTTTATGGGAGAGTTAAAGACACTGGAATTACATCATGCTATAATTTCATTTATTTTTTTGTCAATACAGAATTCCAAATCTATAAATGAAGTGTTATTTATCCTTATCCCTGCAATCTCAAGCCCTAGGAAAGGATTTGCCTTGATTTCTTTACTGCCTTAAGTCTTATACCATATAATCTGCAGCTGGCAGTGCTTCAGACTGAAAGATATCAACATATTTAACTGGTTATACACTTCCATGGTTTATTTATAAAAGAATTTCTAAATAAATCTGAATGGTGGAGATTAAAACTAGATGAAAACCACTTAATTTTAATCAGTCACACGTATTTTACCACTTTTAGGGGAAATCAGTTTAAGAGATTTACTCTGCAACAAAGGATTGATTTATTCTTGCACAAATGGATCTTTTTCTCACCCTGAAAAGCCAAAGAATAAAAGAATACAAGGGCTGTAATTAATGGTGTGATAAGGACATGAGTGATTTGCATTATGATAATCACCAAAATCCTCTGAATAACGAGAATTATGTTAAAATAAAACCCATATGCAACATATAAACTACTGCATGCATGTGTAGAGCATGTGTATAACCCAGCTACTCCTTCCTCATGAAGATCTTTAAAACTGTGTGATCACATCTCATATAAATTGGAACAAAAAAAAATGGCTAATCCATCACAATGAAGGTATCACTGAGCAGAATTTGCCTTATTTTCCCTCCCAACACATCAATTCCATCATTCATTTCCTGCCACCACATTGCTGGACAGGGCACAGCCTTAAATTCCAATTTTGCACAGCTCAAACAACCCCTGGTCACCTGCCTTGATCCAGGACCACGAAACCGTGACAAAACTAAGATAAAACAGAGATAAGAACTCAACTGCTGGCCAAGTCCAGGCACTCCTGGCACTCTGCAGCCATCAGTCCCAAGACACTTCTGATGATTTACCCACAAATGAGATCTAAAAGGTTCATAGAATATTCAGAGGCTCGGAAACTTAAATTAAAGCTGGTGTTTTGCTCAAATTGACAATTCCCAGCTCTCCAAGCCCAAAGCCAAGAAGTTAGGCAAGAAACACAAGCTTATAAAACACTACCAGGTCGAGATGCTTTTCAGTGTAGTGATTTCAGATTTTTTGGTCTTGTAACACTTCCTTAAGTTTGATTTCCTTCTCACTACAGTGGCAAACAATTTGCAGCATGTGAGAGAATAATATCTGCACACGCTGAAGGCAACTTTGAGGCTACAAATGTGACATCTAAAGCTGAAAGTTAGTTAAATAATGAGGTGCTCATATATTTACCAAGGATCTGGCCTGAAACACTTCCAGGGATGGGGCACCCACACTTCTCTGGGCAACCTGTGGCAGTGCCTGTCTGTATAAATATGAATAAATAAATATATAAAAATATATTCTGGAATAACATCAAGGGTGCTGTTAGAGAATTTTTAAAAAATTTGTTATCCATTCCTCTTATATCAAGCCTAAAATCATGTTCTGGGTATATTTCATCAGGAACTTTAGTGATAGGACAAGGAGACATGAGTTCAAACTGAAAGAACTGGAATTTAGATATGTGGAAGAAATTCTTGTCTGTGAAGATGGTGGTGTTGTAATAAAGTAGCCCCAAACTAAAACTGCATTATTTCATCTTTGCTACCTAACATAACACACTTAAACTTTTTTCTTTTTAAAAAAAAGCTTAAAGCTTTTTTAAAAAAGCTTTTTTAAAAAAAAAAACCACACACCTTTCTAGCTCTCCCTCATGTTATTTCAGAACACAGCAGGTGACTAACTCTTAAATAAATGCAACCACTTGTTTGATCCCAGCCTGGTGACCTCCCTTTGCTCAACCACAAACATCTGTGACCTGTCCTGCTCTTCCAAAAGGAACAAGTCCTGCAGAGGAACACAAGGGTGAAGCCTCCGCCTCAGAAAACCTCAGAGGGACACAAACTTAGAGCCTGTGACTGAGCTGAAAAGAGATTTCATTCACTGAGCAGTAAAAATCATCGTTTTGCTGGTTGATCCAGTTGCTTCATTGAACAATTTGTAAATTCCAGGTGTAAATTACATTTGAGTTTCATGGAGAACAAAGCACATTCACAGCATCCGACTGGGATGGGTGGGATCTTCTTTCCAAACCTGTGAGCCTCCAATGCTGGATCCCAGGGGCAGGAATAGATGTTTTGCTCTGCTCTGCAAACATGGAATTGCCTCTGATTTACCAAGACTGCCTGAAGTATTCCAGCAACAGCCTGAAACTGTTTTTCCCTGAACTGTTTTCTATCTGTTTACAGTATGAATGGAGCAATCAGCAATGAAAGGCTGCTCTTTGGGGCTGGTTCCAGTCAAACACAGAAGGAACCCCACAAAAAGGGATGAATGTGCTCCAAGTCATCAATGCTGTAAATCAGCCCAAAACACAGAATCCCAGAATGGTTTGGGTTGGGAGGGAAATTTGAGATCATCTCATTCCACCCCCTGCCATGGCAGGGACACCTTCCACCATCCCAGGTTGCTCCAAGCCCTGTCCAGCCTGGCTTTGGACACTTTCAGGGATCCAGGGGCAGCCACAGCTGCTCTGGGCACCCTGTGCCAGGGCCTCACCACCCTCACAGGGAATAATTCCTTCCCAATCTCCCATCCGTCCCTGCCCTCTAGCAGTGAGAAGCCATTCCCTGTGTCCTGTCCCTCTGTCCCTTGTCCCCAGTCCCTCTCCAGCTCTCCTGGAGCCCCTTCAGGCCCTGGCAGGGGCTCTGAGCTCTCCCTGGAGCCTTCTCCTCTCCAGGTGAACATCCTCAGCTTTCCCAGCCTGGCTCCAGGACCTGAGTTTTTCAGGAAGGATTTTCCTGGTTTCAGGTAACAGTTTAATTACCATATCCACAACTGCTCTTTCCACAGACCTGATCCTGATGGTCCATGCCAAAATCCTCAAGCTCACTCTACAAGCCACGTCAAGCAGGAAGCACTCATCAAAAAAACCACCCTAGGACTGTCGAAACATGAAATGGGCTGCAGTTTTAAACTTAGAATTGTATTTTTATTGAATTCTTACCCATTAAAACAGTTCACTAAACTTCAGTCTTAGTGCTCTGAAGCACTTCCACCACTGGCATTTGCTGCTGGAACCACTCTGTTTACCCCTTATCAGCTCTTTTCCCCCCCTAGGGAGATCTGCATTTTTTTAAAACCACAAAAGAACAACTCCTGTGCCACATGACCAACACGTGAGCACCTCCCAAAAATGAGTGTGTGCTGCCAACCCATCCCCAGCCACTGGGCTCTTGCACAATCCCACCCTCACACCCTGAGTGGGCTCTCCTGAAAACCCTGCTGTGTTCCCCAGCTCCACCAGCACAGCCCAACAGCTGGAACAACAGCTTCCTGGAATATCTTCCAAAATAAAGAAGAGCAAGTGCACACCTCAGACCGGCCACTAACGAGCAAGATGACAGCAAAGGTTATTATGCCCTTGGATGGCTTCAACTCCTCCCTTTTCTACCACAGGGATTATTTCTCTATGCTATCCTCCTGAACTCACTTCCTTCTTCCATCTACTCCAGGCCAACTCCAGAATTCCCTACCCCTTCATCCCCATGTTTGAATTTTCCTTCCATTTTTTCTTAACTCTGCAGGGTTTCCCCTACCAGAAAACCAGCAGGATTTTCACAGAAACTCAGAATGTTTTAGTTTTAGTTTGGGAGGGACCTTGAGGACCACCCAGTCCCACCCCTGCCATGGGCAGGGACACTTCCAGGGATCCAGGGGCAGCCACAGCTTCTCTGGGAAAAAAATTGAGTTTCTTTCACTGTAAATTTCACTGCCTAAGATCTCACTTGCACCTCAGTTCCATTCACCCCAGTGCTCACTAATGCTGCTATTTACAAAACATTTATTATCTGTGGAGTTTCTCCTCTCCAGCTCCACTCCAGCCACGCTCCAGAGCGGCCGCAGCCACTCGCAGCCCACTCAGAACAGATCACATCACACCAGTGACCTTTCCTTCAGCCAACACTCAAACCACTCCTTCCCCTTCACTGTTTTCAACCTTACAGATATCTCTGAGACAACTGCTCGTGCTTCTTATTTTAATTTCTTGCTCTTTTGCAGGTTTTTTGGGTTTTTTTTCCATCTGCTCACCAACTGTCACAGTGTCAGCTCTTACACATCCTTGTGCTCCTCCAAGAGCTCTGGACAAAGTCTCTGCTTTCAGTGTTGTTTTTCCCTAAAAGAGTATCACACCAAAAAATTCACCTATCATCTCTGATAACAGAGATCCAACTCTGTCGCCTCCAAATTAAATCCCATCCTGTTCCTTTGATCTCAACACTGCCCACCCCACGTTCAAGCCTGAATGAAGTCAGAGCAGAACTCCTCGTACTCCTCATCCCACAAACATTTCCTGCTGCCACAGTCACAGCAGAAAACAGCCCAAAATTTGTAAACCAAATATTCCCTACATCTCTGCCTTCGTCCTTGTGGACCAAACCCAGCAGGAAAAGTCCTGGACCACATCAAAGGACAAGCACAACTTTCTAAGCCAGGTCCATCTTTAGCTGCTCTGCTGGAGCTGAACCATCCACTGGAGAATTATTTTGGCCCCATTTAAAGGAGAAAGACAGCAGATTAATTTTTATTAAATATGCTTAAATAAAACATAAGAGCTGAGGGCAGGGAAGAACCTTGCCCTCAGAGACACATCCCAAGTGCTGCCACCTCAAACCTGGCCTAGTGAAAACATCCTAAAAGCCCCAAGCTCTCTCTGCTGAGAGGCCACAAAAAAAAACAAAAAAAAACCCTGAACATACACACAAACAAATGTGATTTAATACACAGAACACTGCAAATCTGAAAGTTATTTCATCTAGGTGTGTTAGGTCACAGAACCCCAGAGTGGTTTGGGTTGGAAAGAACCTTAAAGCCCATTTCATTCCATGGGCAGAGACACCTTCCACTAGCCCAGGTTGCTCCAAGCCCTGTCCAGCCTGGCCTGGAACACTTCCAGGCCTTTTGGTCAGGAAGGAATTGGCCAAAAATGAAGCCACGAGATGTTTTTGAAAGGATGGTATGGTAAAAACAGATGCAAAAAAGGAGAACCCAGAAAGATTTTGAGTAGTGAAAGCAAAGTTTCACCTTTACAGAGCAAACTGTCAGTGTTTTATTTGCCAAAGAATTACATGTCTGGAGATAAAAAAAGCTGTAAAATAGTATTCAGGAATTCGGTCTTCAATCAAAAGGTCCTTTATATAAAGGAAATTGTTATCAACTAAGTTCAAAGACTGTCCAGCACACCAAAACCAACATTACAAATGTGCTGTGACTAAAAGCACTGCTAAAACCAGACTAAACCAAATGAAAGTCACAAACAATGATAAACTCTTGACTCCACACCCTTAATTTTCATCTTGAGCTAAAATGTTTCTTTAAAGGAGCCCAATTCCAGCCTGAGCAGAGAGATCTTAATTTTAAGACCCAGTGGTCGACTCTGTATCCACAGGTATTTCCAGATTAAAGTCAGTGAAATATCTGTTATATCAGCACATCTTCACTCAGGGATGGTTCTTGTGAACAAATTTATTTTTTTACTACAAAAATAGGCTTTTTACTTAATGGACTTTAACAACTGTTAGGTAGAAAAATAATACACATTAAGAAAACAAACAAAAAAACCTCCAACCTTGCCAAACTCCTGTCTGGGTGTGGAGTAATTTAAATAAATACAGTAACTTGATAACGTACCCATAAAAAAAGCCTGGAAAAAGCAAATACCTGACAGGACAACAACTGCATGGGACAAACCCTCAAGCCAGAAAACAGGAGAGAGTTACCCAAAAGCTCACAGGCCACGGATTTAACAGACTCGCAGAGGACTTTGAAAACTCCACTAAAAAAACTCCACAGCAAAATGGTTCTAAAGCAGCCCTCTTCAACTGGGAGGGCTGAAAAGGGCTGGATAAGTTAAGATTTAAACAGAAGACCCTTGCATAAAATATCACACTTGTCATCTCCGCAGAAAACAAGAAACAGCCCTGCTCCAAATTACTGACTTATCTGAAAGCCTACACTAATAATTTTCATCCTCTTGCACCATTTTTCTGCTGGTTCTACAGCACTAATTAAATAAATCCCAGAGGTCACAAGGTAAGGATAAAATTCTCAGTAATTAATCTGCTCAAATTGTAACTCAGGCTGATATTCCTGATGTTACCTACAAATCCTGTAGCGAGCTTAAAATGCAGATATTAAAAAAAAAAATATTTCTGCACATGCCAAGCTATAACCAACATTTCCCTGGCACTGTGATGCCCCAGGAATTGTCAGCTGAGGAACCAACTGCTCAGTGTGGTGGCTGTGTGACAGCAGCCTGCCCTGGAGTCCAGCACATACAGGAAAAAGGGCAAAATAACAAAGAGAAAAGCTTTTGACCTTTGCTCTGAGCTGAACCATGAGTCAGCAAAAGCAGCCAGTAGTTTCTGTACCCTTCAACAGGCACCTCAGCACATTTTAAGGCAGTTGTGCTCATCATACCTCATGCTTGTGTGGTCAGACAGGAGGATTCTCCTGCCTTGCTCAGAGCTGGTTTGACACTTACACGTCACGGCAGCAGCCACCCTTTGGATCCAGAATTACACACATGCCACCAAATGGGAATAATATGGGAATTACAAGGCCTTCAAAGGCACAGGTAAGACTAAATCCTGGGATCTGACCTTGCTGTTTTCTCAGATCTGCATGCAGCAGTCAGGAAGAACAGGAGAAAGGCACTCATAGGGAATAGAGGCCAGGAAACATGCAATAAAGAAGTTAAACCAGAAGGCAACCAGAAGACCTTTGAAAGACCAAAAGTTGATCTCAGCCTTGCAGAGGACTGGACCTGCTAATCAGAAAAGACTTGAGCACTGCCCTTAATCAGCTTTCTGAGGACTAGAAATCATCCCCGTCATTAGTCTGCTCAGGCCCAGGAGTTTATTTCTCCCCTGCCTCTGGTGCTAACCTCTGGGAATCTCTCCTTCCCAGCACCAGAAACTGTCTCTGCACAGCCTCTACTGTCATCTGAAACATCTGCTCCTCCAGCTTAATGAGACTGAATCAGCTTCCAAAATGGACAAGGCACAGTGTCAAGAAATTAAACCTTTAAGCTGCTGACGAGCGCAGTCTCCTTGCTCCCATTACCAGGAGCAATCCTGCCTCACCTGACAGCTCTGCCTGCTCCTTCCCCTCTCTCCCTATGGCACAGGGACAGGGATGGCAGCAGTTCCCTCCTCCCCTGCATGTCCTGCACCTTCTCTTCCCAGGAACCGTGTGGCAGGTGCAGCCAGTGCCAACAGCAAGGGGCTTCAGGGTGGTGACAGGGAGAAGCAGCTCCAGTTTCTGCTCAAGAAGCTGTGCCCAGGCTCCTCTAGCCCAGAACCTGTGTGGACTGAGACCTCTGCTTGCTCCTGGAGCTCAGTGTCTGTCTGCTGGGGTGATGATTTGAAAGGCAAATTGTCACACAAGTGAACTGTACCACTCAGTATTGTCATTTATGGACCTCCCTCCTGTAAAGAGGCTGATAAATAAAGAGGCAAAGCAACAGAAAGCCCTGGGTTTGCACCGCTGGAACAGCTCTGCTGTCCCCCTGAGACTCCCACCTGAGTCTCAAGGTGAGAGAAACCTGCCTGCCTCTCTGCCAAGCCCATGCCAGGACATGCTCAGCTCCTCTGCAGCTCGCTCCACTCCATCTCCCTTGTCCTTGAGGGAATGCAGCTGGAAAGCAAGTCCCCAGGAACAGCAGGGGAGCAGTAGCACAGCTTGTCAGCCTCAGGAAAGCAGGGCTTCACTTGTCCAGCAAGACCCTGGGAGCCCTTCCCACCAGGGGAAAAGTGCAGGGAGCTGGGGTCTCTGCCTCTCTTTCACTTCTGCTTCACAAGGTCTCCTGTCCTCCAGCAAAGGACACACAAATGCAGAGGGGGTGTATTCCCACCTCATTTTGAAGTTGAGGGAGTGAAACAAATTTCCCCCTTTTGGAAGGGTAGGAATTAAGGATTGTGTATGTGTGAGGTGCCTGTTGCAATTCCTCCAAGAGAAAGAAGGAGAAATCCCACTTCATGCCCCTTCCCAGGGGGCAGGTGATGAGAAAAAGATCATCATTCCTAGTGGAGAGGACAAGGGTCACAAAGGGGAAACCAGGGAAAACCCTCTCTTCCATCATTCCTCACTGAAGATGAGGGACCAAAGACACGTCTGTGGGGAGGAGGGAGTGGACAAACAACTGATGTTTCTACTCTGCTCCCTCTGAAGGAAAGGGGTGCAGGGAGGGAATTGGGAGAGTGCTGAAGGCAAATACCCACCCTCACTCAACCCTCTGCTTAGGAAAAGCAGAGCATAAGAAGGTTCTCAGCCACCTGCCCTCCCACTTTCTTTCACACATGCTAAGAAACGAGCAGATGCCCAGACCTCCCTTTTCTGGTGCCAGGTGTGCGTGCCCCAGATCATCTCCTTCTGTGTTTTGTGTGCAGAGGGAGCTGAGAAAGGGGAAAGATGCTCAGCTCCCTTTGGCTGGAAGTGGCTGATGTGCTCGGTACACCCTGCCTGCGGCGGTACCGCTCATCCTCGGGGAGGAGGATGGCCCAGTGCCCCCTCTCTCAGGGATGCCCAAGTCTTTTCCCTCACAAGTGTCCCTGGCAGGATGCGCTGCCCAGCGCCGCGTCCCTGAGCCTCGGAAGGGGAATTCCCAATCCCTCCTGGCTCAGGTACGTGCTGGAGATGGGCACCGCGGGACATCTCTCCCTGGTAACTTGCCCCGTATCCCTTACAAAGAAACACACCGGCAGCGAGCGCAGCCGGGGCAGCGAGGGCCACCCTCTGTCCCCGTGGCGGGGTCACCCAGCGCAGGCTGGGGATGCCCGGACATCCCTCGCCGGGACCGCGGGGGCACCCCGGCCACCCCCACCCGCTGCCTCCACCCGGGGCCGGCACGGCGGCACTCACGGTTCCAATAGACGGGGTAGCTCTCGGCGCTGGCCACATCCACCTCGTAGAGCCCGCTCCGCACGCACACCGGCTCCACGGCCGCCGGCTCCCCCGCGCCGCCGCCGCCGCCGCCGCCCAGGGCGCGGAACGCCAGCTCGATGCGCAGCGAGTCGTAGCCGATGAAGGGCTTCCAGGTCTTGCGGTCCTCGCGGTAGAACCAGCGCACCTCCTCGGCGCCCAGCTCCCGCACCACCTCATAGCGGGGCCGGCCGCCGCCCGGCCGCCGCCTCTCGGGCAGCGCGGTGGCCGCCAGCGAGAAGCCGCTGCCGCCGCTGTCGCTGCTGCCCAGCCCCGCGCCCTCGCCCTCCTCGCTGCCCTCGCCGCCCGTGCCCGTCGAGTACCGCAGCGACGCGCCGGACTCGGCCGAGTCGAAGTCGCCGGCGGCGGCCTCGTCGCTGAGGCTGCGCTCCCGCGGCGGCGCCGCCGGCTCGGGGTCGCCCTCGGAGGAGGAGGTGGAGAGCGCGGCGCGGAGCGGCTGCGGGCGGCGGGGCGGGCGGGCGCGGGCAGCCGCCTCCTCCTCCTCCTCCTCCTCCTCCTGTTCCGCCGCTTCCTCCTCCTCGCCGCGGCTCGGCCGCTCGTAGCCGCCGCTGCCGTAGCCGCCGGCTTGGCCGGGCAGGTGCCGAGCGCCCTGCGGCGAGCCGGGCTCGGGGTAATCCATGCCGCAGCGCTCCCTGCCCGGCGGGGCCGCCCGGCCTCGCCCCGCCCCGCGCCCGCCCCGCTCCGCTGCCCCGGCCCGGCCGCGCTGCCGCAGCCGCCGCCGGCTCCGAGCGGGCGGGGGCGGCGCCGCTTCGTCACGCGCGGCGCGACGCGGGCGGGGGCGGAGCGGCGGCGGGGCGGGCACGGCACCGGGGGACACGGACACGCGGCGGGGACACCGAGAGTGTGGGATACGGTGTGCGACACTGAGTGTGGGACACTGTGACACTGAGTGTGGGACATGGTGTGTGACACTGTGTGACACTGAGAGTGTGGGACATGGTGTGTGACACTGAGTGTGGGACATGGTGTGCAACACTGAGTGTGGGACATGGTGTGCGACACTGTGACACCGCGTGTGTGACACTGAGAGTGGGGCATAGTGTGTGACACTGAGAGTGTGGGACAGGGTGTGTGACACTGAGAGTGTGGGACATGGTGTGTGACACTGAGTGTGGACGTGGTGTGTGACTGAGAGTGTGGGACATGGTGTGTGACACTGAGTGTGGGACACGGTGTGCGACACTGAGAGTGGGACATGGTGTGCGACACTGAGTGTGGGACACTGTGACACTGAGTGTGGGACATGGTGTGTGACACTGTGTGACACTGAGAGTGTGGGACATGGTGTGTGACACTGAGTGTGGGACATGGTGTGCAACACTGAGTGTGGGACATGGTGTGCGACACTGTGACACCGCGTGTGTGACACTGAGAGTGGGACATAGTGTGTGACACTGAGAGTGTGGGACAGGGTGTGTGACACTGAGTGTGGACGTGGTGTGTGACTGAGTGTGGGACATGGTGTGTGACACTGAGTGTGGACATAGTGTGTGACACTGAGTGTGGGACATGGCGTGTGACACTGAGAGTGTGGGACATGGTGTGTGACACTGAGTGTGGGACATGGTGTGTGACACTGAATGTGGGACGTGGTGTGTGACACTGAGAGTGTGTGACACTGAGTGCGACGTGCTCAAACACAGCGTAACATGCTCAGTGTAAAACTGTGACACCTTCAGGCACAGCCTGTGTCCCCTTGTGTGTGTGACACCCCCAGTGAGGGTGAACAGCCCCCAGGTCTGTGTGTGACACCTCCAGACACAGCCTGTGTCCCCCTGTGTGTGTGTGTGACACCCCCAGACACAGCCTGTGCCCCCCTCTGTGTGTGTGTGTGACACCCTCAGACACAGCCTGTGTCCCTCTGTGTGTGTGTGTGACACCCCCAGACACAGCCTGTGCCCCCCTCTGTGTGTGTGTGTGACACCCCCAGACACAGCCTGTGCCCATGGCTCCTGACACACCCCTCTGTGGTGTGGCCAACGACCCCAAGACTCGGGGTGTCCCCCTGAGGGTGACAGATGCTCTTAAAGCACATTTTGTGCCCTTGTGTGTGTGTGAGTGTGTAAGGGACTGCATGTGACAGCCTCATGGGAGATTGAGGAGGGGGGTGAGACCTCCCCAAAACTCATCCTGCTGCCTTGTGGGGGGTACCAAACACCCCCAGCACTCACCCTGATGCCAAGGGGGGGGTTCCTGACACCCCAGCACTCTTCCTGCTGTCACTCTGCGCAGAAACACAGGCTCAACAACCTGGTATGAGAGAAGGGACACCCCACTTCTCCAAATTCTTGCTGTGCCCCCCCAAAACTGGAAAAGGTGGGGTTCACCTGTGCTTGTTTGTGTGTGTGAGAGAGAGAGAAAGTTGCTTCCACCCCCAATCCACACCTGGTAATCAGCAGGAGGGGGTGTTGAAATGTTTATCTGTGTGATAAAACACCTGCCAGCCCCAAAGGAGGAGGGAGGGTTCCCAGGATTTACAGCTGTGTGGGACAACTCCCCGTCCCAACACGCACCCCACAGCCGATGAGGGGCAGCCATGGATCTCCTCCAGGGTGCCAGCTCCCCCCCAGCACCCTTTCCCATGGGCTGAGGGTTGGTGTGGGAAGGAGAGACTCCCAGAAACACACCCTGCCTTACTGGGGTGGGGTCACCTGTTTATGAGACACCCCCCCACTTTTGGCAACATGCCCAGGAGGGAGGAGGGTAGAGTGATACTGCTGTCCCGGGGACACCTGGATGGGCAGGGAGCTGATACCTCACCTCTGTCACCCCTGGGTGTGCAATATCCCCCTTGGGTGTGCAATGTCCCCCCTGGGTGTGCAGTGTCCCCACACACACATCACAGCCAGGCCAGGGTGCTGCTCTGTGCCCCCCAGCCAGATGCACCCTACAGAATCGTGGAATCATTTAGGTTGGAAAAGACCTCCAAGACATCAAGTCCCCACCTTGTCACCCAGCCCAGGGCACTGAGTGCCATGTCCAGCACTTCCTTGGACACCTCTAGGGAAGGGGAGTCCCAACATCTCCCTGGACAGACCATTCCAATGCTTGACAAACCTTTCTGTGACAAAATTCTTCCTAATATCCAACCTAAACTCTCTCTGGCACAACCTGAGGCCGTTCCCTCTCCTCCTGTCCCTGTTCCCTGGCAGCAGAGCCTCCCCTGGCTGTCCCCTCCTGGCAGGGAGTTGTGCAGAGCCACAAGGGCCCCCCTGAGCCTCCTTTTCTCCAGGCTCAGCCCCTTTCCCAGCTCCCTCAGTCTCTCTTGCTGCTCCAGACCCTTCCCCAGCTCCATTCCCTTCCTTGGACACGCTCCAGCCCCTCAAAGTCTTATTCTGAGGGACCCAGAGCTGTCCCCAGGACTGGAGGTGCCTCACCACGCCCAGCACAGGGGACAGGCACTGCCCTGGCCCTGTGGCCACTCTCTGGCTGGTACAGGCCAGGTGCACTTGGCCCTCTTGCCTACGTGGTCACACTCTGGCTGGTGTCCAACCAGCACCTCCAGATCTTTTCCACAGGGCAGTTTTCCAGCCTGGAGCACTCCATGGGGTTGCTGTGACCAACAGCCTGGCAGGGGCTGTAGCTGTGCATGGATTGTGGCCCCAGCCCCACCTTCACACCCCTGCACACCTTCTCCAGGGTAAGGACAGGGGAAAGAGGGTGACTGTGAGTCACCTCTGCCTGTGAATTACCCTGTGCTGGCCTGTGGTGGATGGGGGGCTTTACCCCACCTAAAAAAGGACAGCTTATGTGTGTGTGTGTCATGTACATTCTTGTGCCCCTACCCTTAAAAGTCTCTCTGTGTGATTCTTCTGAATTTTCAGCAAAACCCCTCTCACAGCCCCACTGTCAGTTGTGGGGGAGAAAAAAAAAACCCAACAGGGTACAGAGCATGTGTTCCCTAATTCCCCCTTCTCCCACACATGCTGCTTGTCTCCATCCTGCAGTCTGCAGCGACAAGGGGACTTCTGTGCACTGCATGGTGTCGGATGTCCAAAAATAGGCTCGTGCTCCACCTCCTACGTTCCCTTTCAGCCGGGGAATCCTGCTAATGGAGCGTGTTAAAACCCAGAGAGAGGCCAGACTGAGTTCAGGCTGGGAAGGGGAGGTGAAGCTTTTAAAAACCTTCACTGCTGGCGTGGTGTTTCCCTGAGTCATTAAAATCCTGCTGAAACGCTGCACGTGGATCCTTGGATGCATCAGCAGCGCTTTCCAACCCCCCAAAGCTCCGAGAACATTGTGAATTCCACCGAAGGAGCTCTGAGCATGCTGCTTCTACCTTTTCAAATGGAGAAAGAGGGAAAAGAGAGGAAGACAAACAAGGAACAAGCAAGAAGCCAGGGGAGGAGGCTGTGCCAGGGTGTTTGGCCCCATTGTTTTAGCAACGGGGACATGATCTGTTTGTTTAACTTGTCTTTTGCATTTCTAATGAGCTGCACGAGGTAACCTCACCCTGAAGCCTTGTCCCAGATTTTTCTCCACGGTGGGGAAGCAGAAGGAATGTTCGTTATGTTGTAGATGGATTTTTAGACACAGATTGTGGGATTCTCACTTTTTATCCCCATTTCCATCAATGCCAGTGTGATTTCAACGTTTTTTTCTCCTCTGACAAGTGTTCCACCCTTCATGTCATATTGTTCAAATTCTCCTTCCTTTTTCACCTTGTCTGAGATCAAGGAGACTTTGGAAGATTTTCCAAATGAACCAGGGACACTCCAAATGTTCTTTCCCTGTCTTATGTATTCTCTCAGATCATGGAATGGTTTGGGTTGGAAAGAACCTTAAAGCCCATCCAGTTCCATCCCTTGCCATGGGCAGGGACACCTTCCACCACCCCAGGCTGCTCCAAACCCTGTCCAACCCAGCCTTGGACACTGCCAGGGATCCAGGGGCAGCCACAGCTTCTCTGAGCACCCTGTGCCAGGACCTCACCACCCTCACAGCAAAGAATTTCTTCCCAATCTCCCATCCATCCCTGCCCTCTGGCAGTGGGAGCCATTCCCTGTGTCCTGTCCCTCCAGCCCTTGTCCCCAGTCCCTCTCCAGCTCTCCTGGAGCCCCTTTAGGCCCTGCCAGGGGCTCTGAGCTCTCCCTGGATCCTTCTTTTCTCCCTGATGAAGAACTTTAGACTTAACTGAGCACCAGATGTTCATCACAATCATCATCATCATCAAGCTGAACCACAGCATGGAGGGTTGTGATGTGACTGTTCTTCCTTGGAGACTTATGGGGACACATAGCCTCCAAACCAGTTTATTAAAGACAAAATTAAGGGAACTCCCGAGCCTGGAGGCCCTCCTGAAGGATTTCTGATGGATTTCACTTGGATTTTGGGAGGTCTTGGCTGGGGTGGGCTGGGATGAATGATGTTGGAAGCCCAGACTTCTCTCATTTGAGCTCAGAAATGGCCTATTTCCCCATATTTACTTCTGGCAGCTCTGAGCTCACAGATGTGGAGGAGCTTGAAACTTTCTGGCATGATGACATGGGACTCAGGTTCCCTCAGCACTGAGCTACATGAAATGAAAAATAAAACCAAAGGTATCAATTTCATTTACCGTCAGAGGAGGAAATTTTCCTTTGAGTGGAATAAATGTGGAAGCCTTAAAGCCAAGTTACCTTTATTTTGAAAAGTCATTTACAGAGCACTGTGAATTCCCATACAGGTCCCTTCCAACTCAGGATATTCTATCCTATGATTAAGAGTGGTGGGTACTGGGATCCTTCTATAATGAGATCTTCACAGAAGACTTCCATAGCTATATATATTTATGTATATATTTATATGTATCCATGTTTTCTCTCTGCAGACTCAATACAGCTGGAAATTTTCTGGGAAAGAGTTAAGGAAGTCCACAAGAAGCTCTAAAGGATCTCCCTTTGTCCAAGAGGAAGGGGAAAAGTAATGAGAATGTGTGTAACTGAAAGAATAATGCTCTGCAAATCATCTCTGAGTATCCACTGATTTTTAATGTTACTTAAAAAAAAAAAAAAAAGTGTGTACAAGAAATGGACTCCTTCCTGGAGGGATTTAAAATCCATGTGGATGTGGCACTTGGGGACACAGGTGGTGGCCAGGGCTGGGGGAATGGTTGGACTCTGTGATCCCAGAGGGCTTTTCCAAACCTAATGATTCCATGACTCTGAACTCATTTTACCACATTCTCTAATTTTCCTCATCACAGCACTTTGTTTACAAATAGTCTGCTCTGATCAGTGCAATTTTAGGTAGTGAAAACTATTTACAGTTTGGAAACTCTCCCATGATGTGATCAACGTTTATTTTCCTGCAGTTCCTTCATAAAGCACAATGAATAGCACAAGTGCTTGCAAGAGTCCATTAGAAACAGCCTTTATTCATTAATGAATCCTTTATTTCCAAGCCACTTTAGGATCTTTCCTTTAGCTATTTTTAAACCATTTGTTATGCACTCACATTGATTCAGTCTATTTTTTTCCCCCTCAAATCAGGGTATTGCACAGCACTGAGTCAACACCGCTCCTGATAACAACTGTGCTTGTGATTTTATTAAAGAGCAAGATGGAGTTTGTTCTGTGACAGGAACCATTTGCCATGAAAACTTCTGATTGCTGTTCCATTACATCCCCACTCTCCATCTCCTCCTTAGCTGGCACAGCCACTTCATCATGCCAGGGTCAGGAGCTATGCTGGGTGAGCCAGCCTGAAACTTTGTGGACTTACCTGAGTCACGCTCTTCAAATATTGACTCAGTGCTGTTTTTCTTCTTGGAAATGGTCTCCTGGGCTGTTTATAAACTCTCACATTCCCACCTGGTGTGAGAACAGCCGTCTGAAGAGCCAGCTCTGCAAATGATGACACACATGTCCTCTAGACTCGCTGGCTTTGAAGCGTTAGTTGTGCTTTTGATGTTCTTTTTTAAGTTGCTTGGGTGGGAAGCATTTCATCATCATTATATAACGTGGAAATGGCATTGAACTTTGTCCCAAATACAGGCAGGAAATATTTATTGAACGCTTCTGTTGTTTTGTTTTTTGTTTTGTTTTGTTTTGTGTTTTGTTTCGTTTCACAGCTATCCAAATATATTTAGATACACAAGAGAGTATTGGTGACTGGATTCTGCTAAAATATTGTTCATCAAATAAGGCAGAGTTCCAAAAAATCTTTGCATACAATGTGATAATTTCTGCACAGGGAACATGAACTGTGTGGCTGGTTTAGAAGGGATGTTGGTCAACTGGTGTAAAAATCCCCTTTGTGAGTGTTGTCTCTGCTGCCAGACATGTGAGGCTTGTCTGTCTCTTTATGTTTTTCTTTTCCTTGAACACCAGCACTACTGGCACTGTTCTTAGGCCAAGGTCAAAGTGCCTTTTGCTGGATCTGAAATGTTCTTCCAAAGCCACAGATCCACATTCCTTTACTCCTGTTCCAGGGCAAACAAAGGAAGAAAGCAATGATCCCTGACAGAAATATTTATCTTTCAGGCTTTGATCTGGCGAAATCCTGGTGTTAAGAGTTCACCTTTGTGCAGGTGAGGCTCATGGAAAGCCAGGCACAGAGAGATTCCTGGCAAAGGAGGGCTGAAGTGGAGATGTGCTGCTGGTGTGGGCTCAGCCACACTCCAGGCTCCTCCTTACCTCATCCTGGATCTCCAGGGTGGTGGATTTTGTCCTTGGAGTAAGGTAACCTGGCCAAAGTTGATGGGATAAAGGAAGAGTTTCTGACCGCGAGCCTGGAGAATAATATTGTCAGAGAAATGTGGGATGTGAATTATTGTTCTCTCTTTTTCTAAAAAAGTGGTCCTGCACTGTCCCACTGGAAAGAAGGTCACAAAGATGTGAAAAGCATAAAAGCTTCAAATCTGGGGCTGCACTCAATCTTCTAGCTAAGACCCCTTGAGCATTTTTTCTGAGGATTGCTACAGAAACATTGGTTGCAAAGTGGGCTCACAGAGGTGGTTAAAATACCTCTCCCATAAGTGGGATTGCAATGCAGATGCATGTCCTGCACCACGGGGTCACTGAATCCCAGACTGGTTCAGGCTGGAAGGGACCACAAAACCACCTGGTCCAAGCCCCCTGCTCAAGCAGGGCCCCCCAGAGCCTCTTGGTCAGGATTGTGTCCAGGTGGCTCTTGGATATCTCCAAGTGAAGGAGACTCCAGACTCTCTGGGCAACCTATTCAGTGCTTGGTCACTCCACAATAAAATCCTTCTTCATATTCAGATGGAATTTTATGTGTTCCATTCTCTGCCCATTGCCTCTTGTCCTGTTGTTCAGCACCACTGAGAAGAGCCTGGTCCATCTCTGGCCCCCTCTTGTTCTTCTAAAATTCTTCTAAAGCCTTCTGATGTTTTAGTTTTTGAGATGGAGTTTCTCAGGCACTTTTCATGTAAACAATGATTGTTTTGCATTCCTTTCTGGAGTAGGAGAGAATTGATGGACTGTTGTGTTGCCCAGTGTGGTTGGAGAGGACAATTTTCTTCCTCCAATCCATGGTCACTGTTGGAATTCTATAAATGTTGAGGTCTGTAAATAAACTGCCCCTTTTTGCCTTGGACACCTCAGTGTGAGTGTTGTTCATTTGTGTTGTATTGTGACACCCCTCCTTCAGATACTTAAAGCCCTTCAAACCCAGGAACCTCTCCCCTTCTCCTCACAGAGCATTGAGGTGTCCCATGTCCAAGGATGCCAACAGCTGCTCTGTGAACAGGGTTAAGTGGTGCCACCTCACTCCTAAGGCATGTCCCTTCTTTCCAAACTGCTCTTCCAGGAGAGCTTTGTCACCTGTCTCTTGGCCTTGGGATTGGGGAAGTTACCAGTGTTAGAGGGGTTGTTAGCACTGATTTGTTGTCCTTGCTAGAGCTGGTGAATAGATGGATTAAAATAATAAAGAAAAGGTGGTTCTGGTGTTTTCAACCAGTTGAAACAGGGTGCAGAAATTCCTCAAAGCTTCATTTTCTTCAGGTCTTTCATTCAGCCAAAGCCCTCAAAATATAATCTGAGAGTAAACTTATTTCTTTGCATTTTTTTGTTATTTTTATTTCTAGAGGAGACTGAGAGTTTGAGCACACTCTCCCCTTCTCCTCACAGAGGACTGAGGTGTCCCACGTCCAAGGATGCCAACAGCTGCTCTGTGAACAGGGTTAAGTGATGCCACCTCACTCCTAAGACATGTCCCTTCTTTCCAAACTGCTTTTCCAGGAGAGCTGAGAGTTTGGGCACAAAGGGGACAAATAATTAGTTTTGTAGGTCCAAGAACAACAAATGAAGGTGGCACAGATACTTCTTAGGGACAAAGGGAGTGGTGTTGTGCAACGTTCCAGTCCGCTTTGCCTGTGGACTTGAAGGGATCAAGGCTGGAAACAAAGGCTCTGTATTTTCACAGTGCCAACCCCTAAGCCAGAAGAAAAAGCACTGAGATCCTCCAGAGGAAACCATCCCAGAACTTTGGGAAAATGGGAAGCTGGCTCCTTTCTGTAGATGCTGAAGAGTAAGAGGTCACTGTCTCTCCTACACACGTTGCTTGTTGGGCGTCTGAAAGGACACAACACCCACAGCAAGAGCTGGAAGCACCACAAGGAAAAATAAAACCCCTTTTATTCTGCACAAAACCCTCTCTCTGATGAGTGGCTGAGAAGCCAAGAACAAGACATGGTTACAAGTTGTGAAAAGCTCCTGCACACAGAGATTAAAAAAGGAACAAACGAAAATTACTCCCTCATTCCCTTGGAACAGGGTTGGAATACACAGGGCCAGGGTGAGGAGGGTTTTGTAGGGGTATGGGTCTGTGCCAGAGTTCACAGCTGAGGATCTTGAGAGCAGGGTCAAATGAGGAAAAATGACATTTTAATGCCCTCAGGGCCAGAGTCACAAGGCCTGGAAGGTTACACACGAATAGTTTGTCTCATAGTAATACCCAAAAGCAGTGCTGGAGTTGCAGGACCCTGGAAACACTTGGCACTAAAAGTGACTTTGAGGTCACTATCAGCGTGATCATGTGTGAAATCCTGGCTTTGCTGCTCCTGGTGTGAGAATTTCCATTGATTTCAGCAGGGTTAAAAATTCACCTGCTCTCTGGGGTTCATCCTTTCCCTTCCCAAACGTTTATTATTGTCAATTGATCCCACTGCACTGGGGATGTATTTCTGGCTCAAGCCTGCCATGACTGTTATGCACAATGAATCATAAGAGATATTAAATGTATTACCCAGCCCTCTTGGTACACTCTGTTCTAGGAAAACACGGTAGCAATGCTCATCATCCCATCCTCGATGGGAGCACTGAGGGAAAGATCTCCCAGCATGAGAGCAGCACTGGAAATACACAAAGCCAGGTATGACTTAAACACCAACTGAAATAGCCCCTGATTGAGAAGACCTTTAAGTCTGCATGAATCTGCAGAGATGGAGACGTTGCAGTCTCTGTGAGGTGTCACCTGATAGCAGGTGAGTGACCCTGGATCATCTGACTGCTGTCACACTGCCCCGAGGGAATGGCCTTGTGACTGGTGCTTTAGGAGGGAGAGTGGGACCTTTGCTGCCTGTGGCTGCAGTGTGTCACTGTGCAGGAGGCTTGTGCAGCCAAACCCACTGTGCTGTCATCTGCCCTGAGCTGCTGGACCGTCAGGTGGTGGCTGGGACCACGTTCCAGCTATAAATATTTCACTTGTTACATGGAAGCCTCCAACTCCTACAGGACACTCCAGTTTTGCTCTTTGATGAACATCCCAGCTGCTTTGTTCTGCCTCCAGTGCCAATTTATTCACTTCTCTTCCACTGTTAAAAGGTCCCCTCTTTTATGTCATAGCTGGAAGATGGACTGAGCTGCAGTTTTGAGAGGGGCTGAAGGCCAACTGCTCCTTCAGCCAGGCCAGTGGGGCAGGCAGGAGATCTCCTTTCTATTTATAGTGGAAGTTCTATTTTAGCAAGTAGTGAAGAGCCTGGCAGGGAAAGTCAGGAGAGGCGAGCTCCTTCCAGTTAAACTTATTTAACTTTCAAATTTTCCAAGGCAGTCTGTGCTCCTTGGTACAGAGGGATCAAAAAGGGGAAAAAAATAAAAAAAAAAAGAGAGAAAGAACAAGCATCTGATATGGAAAAACCCTCCTGTGGTGAAAATCTGACTCTGGTAGGAAACCTGACTATGGTGGAAAACTTCCAGACTCAGATTATGGAAAAGGCCACTTGAGGAGATTTCCTCCCTATTTCTTTGCAGAGGCAGACAATCATCTCACCATGAAACAAACCTTTTGCTTCCCACCAACTTGCATTCACTGCCATCCATGCACAGTCCCAGAATTTCTCATTTATGTAATTAACAGAGACATCCAAGAGTATTTCCAACACCTCCTGTCTGAGTGCCAGGGATGGGGACATGTGTGGCCACTCAGGGGACTGAACTCCTCCTGCTTCTGGCCCGTGGATCTGTCCCTGGGCTGGCACAAATGCAGTAACGAAAATCTTTCAGAGTATTTTCCCTTCTTTAGTGGGTTAAATCGTACCCCAAAGCATCCCAAAGGCTTCCAAGGAAAGGCTGGTTGTTTATTTAAATCCCAGGGCAATATATGAGTTAGAAGCTTTCAGGCATGTCCATCATGTTTGTACAGCAGGGTGGATCTGCACACCGGTGTTGTCTTTAAAGATCCTTTCCCTGCTCCCCAAAGAGGTGCTTGCTCTGGAAAACAGGCAGCTGCCCTCTCAGATTGGCTGAGAACAGGTGTGGAATTTCGGGTGGGTGAGGGAGGAGCACGCGTTCGGTGTCACTCTCACTGATTTCATCTGATTTCACGCCCTGATCTGAGGGTTTGTTTGTGCCACGGGACTTTTATCACTGGGTTGTTACCTGGGATTTGTGTTTCATGAGGGAGGCTCTGGTGACACAGTGCCACATCCAGAGCTGGTGTCAGCACTGCCATCAGCCTGATGAGCAGCACGAGCAATGACAGGTTTGGTGAAGTGAACATCCTTACCCAGGCCAGGGTGTCCTGTGCCTCGCTCTCTTTTCACACTGATTTTAAGTCAGCAGCTCTGGATGGAGGGAGAATAAAACCAAAATTGCATTGTGGATTCCCACCCCTCCTGGCCTGAGTGGACAGCCAGGATCACAGGTTGTGGCTTGGGGAGGCAAAGCACAGTCAGACAAGGTGGATATGGTGCAGTTAGAGCTCTGTGAGCAGAGAAAACCCCGAGCACAGTGTCCATCACTTTCTGTTCAGGTCCTCAAGAAAATGCAGAGAAGATTGGACCTTTCACTGCCTCATACCTGAGCCAGACCCCAGTAAGAGTCACCCAGCAAAAGGTTCTGCCCTTTCTGCTGCTTTCTCTGTGGCTCAAAATGAGAGGCACAACTTCTCTTGCTCGAGGAGAGCCCTTCCCCTCCACATGGGCAGGACTGTGTTCAGCTCCGGGGTCCCCAGCACAGGAAGCACACTGAGATCTTGGAGTGAGTCCACCAAGGAGGACCAAAGGGATGGAGCACCTCTCCCACAAGGAAAGACTGAGAGAATTGGGATTATTTGGCCTGAAGAAGAGAAGGCTCCAGGGAGATCTTAGAGCCTCTTCCAGTGCCTAAAGGGGCTCCAGGAGAGCTGGAGAGGGACTGGGGACAAGAGCCTGGGATGATAGGACAAGGGGGAATGGCCTCCCACTGTCAGAGGGCAGGGTTAGGTGGGATTTTGGGAAGGAATTTTTCCCTGTAGGGGTGGGCAGGCCCTGGCACAGGGTGCCCAGAGCAGCTGTGGCTGCCCCTGGATCTCTGGAAGTGTCCAAGGCCAGGTTGGACAGAGCTTGGAGCAGCCTGGGCTAGTGGAAGGTGTCGCTGCCCATGGCAGGGGATGGAATAAGATGATCTTCAAGGTCTGTTCTAAGCCCCACCATTCTCAAATTCTAGGATTGCTACCAGTCTTGTGATTTTTTTTTAATTCTCCATCAATTCCATATGCTTCCCTTCTCTCCTTTCTCAGGGTCTAGGCAAAACCAGCCAAGAATCCACATTTTGCAACTGTTGTAACTTTTGTAACTGTTTTGGATGCTGGAAAAGCAATACCCCAGGAAAGAGGCCAAAGCTAGCAAAAATGTGTCAGGTTTCAGGGCTGCTGATAAGATGGGGAAAGGTTCTGTTTCCCTGGCAGCCAAATCATAAGTGACAGTTGAAATCAAGCAGTGATTTCTATTTTTATTCATCTTTTCTCTTTACTTTACCTTGCTTTCACCAAATCTTTTTGTAGAAAGAAAGGAAGAACCCATTGCAAGTACTGTCTGGGGAAAGGCAGGGATCTGGGCTTTTTTCCATGGATCCTCTGCCAGTTACACAAGGAAACTGCAAACACATTATCCCTCCTCCTTTATTGGTCACTTCATGGCAAACACTGGTGCAAAAGGCCTTTGACAATTAATTTTTCCTCATTTTCTTGGTCTGCTCAAGGTCATTTATTTCATCCAAATTAAACACTACACTTAGGGAAAACATCCCTCTGCCTTGTGACTTTCTCCAAGGGCCATGCTGCCTCCCTTTCCCTCACAGCCAGCTTTTCCTCTCTATGTGGATGCTTCAGCTCATGGATGTACTGGGGAGCAAAAACCATCTCTGTGTCTCCTTGTCATCAACAAAATGTTGCCCCCACAGCTCTGCTGCTCCTGGTTCTGGGGGTGGAGAAGCTCATTCCCTCTGGGGTCACTCCATCAGCTCAGTTTGAAAACATTTTGCTCACAGCAGACAGGAGAAGCTCCTTGTTACCACCAGGTGCCTGTTATGAATTTTCACTTGATAGGGTGTGAGTGAAAAGCTTTGGCTTGAGGTGGATCCATTAGTGAGCTTCTCTGAGGGTTTGATTCAGTCAAGGAAGCAGGAGCTTCTCCAGGAGCTTCAGGTGCTCTTGCTTCATTTTATTTTACTCAGCTGTTGGTACCTAAGGCACCTCTGGCACCCTGAAGAGAGAATCATAGAATCCTAAAATTAGAGAAACACAGAACCACAGAATCACAGAATCACAGAATCACAGAATGGTTTGAGTTTGAAGGGACCTAAAAACCAAATCTCATTCCAAGCCCCTTCCATGGGCAGGGACACCTTCCACTATCCCAGGTTGCTCCAAGCCCCACCCCACCTGGCCTTGGACACTTCCAGGGATGGGAAAATGACATGGAGGTCTTTTCTTTTCTGAGCTTGCTGTGGGTTTCCCTCCACACCCACTGCAAAAGTCAGAGCTGGCCCTTTGCAGCCATCCCCCATACAGTGCCCTGGAGGCACGAAACTGGTGGAGGAAGGATTGCCCCACAAGCACCCAGCCCTCTCCCCTTGGAGGAAGGATTGCCCCACAAGCACCCAGCCCTCTCTCTGCCCCCGCTCCTGGAGGAAGGAGGGCTCCCTTGGGAGCTGGCAAGCTGGTCCTTGGAGCCAGAAGGACAGGGAAGTGCAAAGAGCAAACACCTGAAAACAACCCCCTTTCAGTCACCCTGGAAACAAACCCTTTGATGCTACAGAGCAGTGCAGTTCACCCAAACCATCTCCACACAGCCACCTCCTCCTTAACCCCACAGCAACCCACCACAACTACAACAATGTGTCAAGGCAGTAAATTTTGGAAATTCAGCTTCCTTCTGGCTTGATTTCAGCCTGGATTAACTCTTCTTTAAGATCTGAAATAGCTTTTGTGTCAAATTTGGTTTGGGCAGGTGATGTTTATTTATTTCAGATCATTCTTTCCCCCCCTTTTTTTGGCAACAACATAGCTGGTGATCCAGATATACCTGCTCAAATGATAACATATCTAGAATGTTCAGTAGGCTTTAATAGCTCTTAACAAATATGATTATGTATGATTTAAAGGTCTTAACCAGGACAAAGAATCACTGGGCTGGGTGTGGTGCCAAACAGAGAAGTGCAACCATGTTTGCTCCCCAAAATGCGCAAACTCCAAAGACAGACTGAAAAAATCAAGAAAAAGGAACTGTTTAAACATATTGGCAGAGAGCAAAGCAAAACACTGAATGATCAAATGGTCTGTGGGAGGGCACATGGGGCTCTGACAGAGTCTGGATGTAAATCCAGATCAGAAGGTATCCTCAAGCCAAATAACAGCTGCTCCCTCTCTCACATCTCTCTTCAGGGCCCCTCTTAGAGAAGGATTAGGGGAAAATCACCGTGGTGAAAACACCACTGCAAGAAAGGGCTGAGGGGAAGGGCTCGTGTCCTCTGCAGCCCTGCTCCTGCCCTGTCCTCTCCCCTCTTGGCAGGAGGAGAACATTAATGCTGAGGAGGCAGGAGATGGATGGACAGACCTTCCAACCAGCTCAGGCTGGAGGTTTGGTTGGTTTTGATTGGAACTGTGTCCCTGTTCCACGAAAAGCAAGCTCAGACATGTGTCAGTACAGCTGAGCTGGCTGCACTTCCATGGTAGATAAACAGTGACTGATAAAAAGCTGCCAACTGTTTAAATGACTGCCATAGGAGTCTGGTTTGTTTTTGTTTTATTTTTTTTTTTTTTTTTTTGTATTGGAGTTTGCTGTTTTTTCTGCAGCAAGATCATCCCAAGCATTTGGAACCCATCTGCAGCAACTGTACATCCAAGATTGTCCAAAAGGATGTGATGGAGGGATCAGAGATTTAAACTTCCTGTCCCCTGTGGCTCCTTACAAGAGTCATTAAAAACAGGCTTTTCAAACTTATCCTGTGATGATGAGACACTACTTTTTTTTCCCATCCAATCTCCACATTTTCATTTCCAGATCTGCCCTTTGGCAGAAAGAACTGCTCATGGAAAGACAGTCCTGCATCACTGTTGGTAAAATACTGATTTTTTTTTCATGCCATGCAGCTTCTATGAAATAGGAAATATTACAGCCTTTAGAAATCCATATAGAAATTGTAGCAGCAGGGCTAATTATAAAAAATGGTCACTTTTCTGGGCCTCACATACAAATCTGCACTTTTTAGATGTGCCTTTTGTCTCTGCAGGAGTCTGACTTTAAATGAAAGAAAAGAAATAGATAGGCAATTAGAGCCCTTTTTTTTGTGGAGTTTTTTTTTCCTAAAATAATCCATCCTAAAGACATCGTGTACAACATAAAATAATGAGAAATATATTGTAGTCCTGAGGAATTGGAATTGCACTGTCCTGGGTTATGGAACCAAAAATGTGTATTCTATTTTCATCTGTTAAAAGCAGCTGGGGAGATGTTTTTTCTTTATCTCTTGTAACTCTGGGGGAGGGGGGCAGATCCCTTCCGATCATGGCCCAGCTGTTCAAACCAGGTGGGGCAGTGTTTGTTATCTCTGTCACCACCCCTCCTCCCTCCAGGGGATCTCTGCTGCTGATGGGCCATGAAGGCTCAGCAGGGACAGGACACATTCCATCATCCCAGTGGGAGATGCTGCACCCAGTGTGGGGAGCCAACCATTCCTACCTGGATAAAAACTGAGACACAGGAACACCAGGGATCTGGTTCCACTGGATTCCTGGAGGGAGACTGGACCCTTCTTACCATCCCTGGACCCTTCTCACCATCCCTGGGCCCTTCTCACCATCCCTGGGCCCTTTTCTCTCAGGATCATCTCTGCTCCAACAGAACCACATCTGCCACTCCAGGAGGGCTTACTTTTGGACTGCTTCAAACACCCTGACTAACAGGGTGTTAGGTTGTATTATTCCATTTATTTTATTTCCCTTTTTTTTTTGTTCTCTCTTCTCCTATTAAATGTATCTCTGACTGGGAGTCTCACTGGTTTTGCTTTCAAACCAGCACATACACCTGAATCCTCACTCTGCAAAGGGCATGTAGACGTCGTTCAGTGCAAAAACTGGAATTTCTTGAAGGTCAATGACCACAGATAGAAATTATTTTATTAGGCAACACTAATCAGACTGAGGCTGATCTAATCAAAGGTGTGAGGAGTCATGTTTGGCTCTGCTTGGCAGCGCAGAGCCCGTTAATCCGAGTGCCAGAGATGCTGAAACATTCCTTCGTTCGGCAGGAGCCAAGCCCTGCAGGCTGCCAAGAGCTGCCTCCGAAATTCATGGGAACTGGGAGTGTGTGGCACCTGGCAAGACGAAGCTTGCTGTAACTCTCTGGAAAGGAAGGGAATTGCACACCAGGGCCTGGTGCAGTAAACTGGCTGTGGCCTTGGCCGGCACGAGCCGGCACCGGGATCGCGGCGTAGGGAAGCTCATAAACCAGCGTGGGGAGCCTGCAGCCCGAGCACTCACAGGCTGGAATTTCATTCATGCAGCCCCAAGCACATGGCTCTCTCTTCCATGGTTTTACAATAAAGTCTTGGGTCATGTCTCAGGAAAGTCTGTTTTGCCCAGAGAAAGTAGGAGATTCCCCACCATTGGTGCTGAAAAACACCAGTGCCCTTGCACAACCCTGCTGGGAAACGGCCAGAGGTTCCCAGCAACTGCTGAGCTGGTGACCAAACTTGGCATTGACTTGGAGAGCACTGCAAGAGAGCTGGACTTGGTTAAACCTTCACACCAAGTCCAGGCAGGGAATGCAAAAAGGCAGATTTTCCCTCTGCCACCTGTTTAAGCTCCGAAGTCAAGATGCACAAAGCCAAACACGCTGATGAGATGTGCACCCACATATTCTCACTGTGCTGCGAACTGCTGAGGCATCTCCAGTTCTGGGGGACGTTTTGGGTCCCTCATGACAGGACATTGAGGGGCTGGAGCTGGTCCAGAGAAGGAATGGAGCTGGGGAAGGGTCTGGAGCACCAGGAGGGGCTGAGGGAGCTGGGAAAGGGGCTGAGCCTGGAGAAAAGAAGGCTCAGGGGAGACCCTGTGGCTCTGCACAACTCCCTGACAGGAGGGGACAGCCGGGGGAGGCTCTGCTCCCAGGGAACAGGGACAGGAGGAGAGGAAATGGCCACAAGTTGTGCCCAGGGAGGTTTAGATTCAATATTATGAAAAATTTCTTCATGGAACTGTTTGTCCAGCCCTCACAGAGGCTGCCCAGAGCAGTGGTGGGGTCTCCATCCCTGGAGGGATTTAAAAGCCACGTGGATGTGGCACTTGGGGACATGGGTGGCCTCGGCAGTGCTGGGGGAATGGTTGGACTCCATGATGTTAGAGGGCTTTTCTAACCCTAATAAGTCCATGGTTCTGTCTTCCAAGAGGTTCCTCACAGCTCACCAGCCCCTCAGCTCTGCAGGAGGGTAGCTCAGAAATTGCTGGAGCTGCAGTAGTGGCTGGAAATCACCAGGAGAGGATGAGGTCTTTTGGCCAAGACCAATGGCAGAACAAAAAACCCAAAGGGCAGAAATGCCCTGCAAAACCTTTTTGCTGATATTTTGTGTTTTGAAGCTCATCCCTGCAGGTATTTTCCTGAAGCCAAATTCACTGGTGTTGTCATGAGGGTTTTTTCTGCCATTCCTGCAGCAAACCTTGCTCACCTGGCAGCTGACCTCCTTTCTTACTGGTGACTCTTATCTCTGAGTTGAGCAAAGCACATGAAATATGATTTCATCTGCTCGGGAAGCAGGTAAGAAGGATAAGAAGAGATAAGAAGGAACTGGTTGGCCAGTGTGAGATGCAAAGGAGATTACAGGGACTTTGCATCACTCCTGCACAAACAAGGTGGCTGATGAAGCCTGTGAGAAGCAATGATCAGGGCTCACCCCAGAATATATATCTGGTGCACCTGATGTGCATTTTGATGGGACTAAGTCTCTGGCTTTTTTTTTTTCTCTGTGTGTGTGTGTGCACGTATGTTTTGATTAAATACAAAATACCAAAATAAAATCAACAAAAAATACCTCATTTTCTGCCCTACTCCAGCCCCCATGAGCTGGACAATGAAATTTCCTAGAACCACAGAACGTCCTGGCTTGGAAGGGACACACAAGGATCATCAAGTCCAACTCCTGACCCTGCACAGGAACCCCAAGTGCCACACCATGTGCCTGAGAGTGTTGTCCAAATGCTCCTGGAGCTCTAGCAGCCTTGGGACCATGACTACTTCCCTGGGGAGCCTGTTCAATGCCCAACCATCCTCTGTGTGAAGAAATTTGACCCAATTCTGAAGACATGTAACCCAGTCCAGCTCTCTGGGGCATTAGAAGTCAGTTTAAGTGACCTCTTCTCTCCTTACACATTTACTGCCCTATTTCAGCCAGGAGGTCCCATTCATTTTATTTTTTTCAGATCCCAGTTTTACAAGGGAAAATGTTTGGATTTTATTGTTATCATATCCTGTGAAGGTTTGACCCAAAATCTACTGTAAACAGGAACACTGTATAAAAAGAAAGTGGCTTTTTCTGTTCCGAGGACCTTGCACAACAAGCCATGAACATTTTGTAACAACAGCTGGTGCAGGGGTCCTGCCAGGACATGATCCTGGCTTGGCTTTTGAGAAGAAATTCTTGGCTGTGAGGGTGGTGAGGCCCTGGCACAGGTTGCTCAGAGAAGCTGTGGCTGCCCCTGGATCCCTGCAAGTGTTCCAGGCCAGGTTGGA
This sequence comes from Phylloscopus whistleri, assembly GCA_017589585.1. NCBI lineage: Eukaryota > Metazoa > Chordata > Aves > Passeriformes > Phylloscopidae > Phylloscopus > Phylloscopus whistleri. Next base: position 1,084,228 of record JADMLD010000405.1, on the reverse strand, counting down.
CAGGGCTTGGAGCACCCTGGGCTGGTGGAAGGTGTCCCTGCCCATGGCAGGTGGTGGAGTGAGATGGGTTTTAAAGGTTCCTTGCAATCCAAGCCATTCTGTGATTCCATGACAAGGGAGCAGAGCACCACGTGGTGTTTACTCACACTAGGTAATTTCTGGACCAGAGCAGCTTTTGGAACGTGCCTTTCTTTATGCCCAGAGCAGCTGTAGGTCCTGCTGACGCTCTGAGTCATACTGAACAAGGCTGGAAAAAAAAAATTCTTGGTCCTGCTGCAAACCCAGCCAAACCCCCATCATCCTCCCCAGAGCCAGGATGTTACCCTGGTACTCCCTGTACCACAAGCTGTTCCATGCAGATGCACCTCTGATCTTCCTCAAAGCTCTGCTGATTTTCCTGGGCTGCACATGGCTCTGGGATCTGCTGCTGGAGCAGGGCTGGAGCAAGTGCTCAGAGGAAGGAGCCAACAGACAGCTACTCCAGCTCAGAGGGGCTGCTGCAGCTGCCCACTGGCTTTGCAGATCCTCCATCCCTCCAGAGCCACCCCTGCCTGGGGGTGGGCAAGAGGGGATCCATCAGGAAGCAGAGGAAGACAGCAGCAAAATTCAAACCTGAGAGCGTTGCTGAACACTGCTTGAAATTCCCTGGAGATTTCAAGGATGATGAGGGATATTAAACACGCCCCTTCCCTTGAAGTCCCCCTTTTCCAAACATCACTACTTTCCACACAATAGAAAATAAAGCATGCTCTCTAGTGCATGGTGAAAAGGTCAAACCCACTGCAATTTGGGAATATAACGCTTCCCACCAAGGCTTTCCTGGGAAAAACATTTCCCAGAAATTTTTGACGTTACCAATCTTGGAAAAGTACTGCTTGAGCCATGAATGGTGGTAATCAGAGGGAAAAAAAAATAAATAGGCAGATGTCTTGTGTGACCACGAGATGGCAGCTGGAGCCTGGGAAGTCCTTTGCAGACACAGTAGCTCCTATGGAAAACCAAGTCACTTGCCAGCCCAGCCCACACTTGGGAATACGCACCTGCACCGTGCTGGCTTTGAACGATTTGCGTGTGTGCTCCAAGCTCCGGAATATCTGATTACCCCTTTCATTTCCCCGCTCCTCTGAGCCCTCCTCCATTAGTCACTATCAAAGAAATGGTTTCAAGCAACGTAATCCCTGCTGATATGAAAACAGCAGGCATCTGGTCTAACACCGCTGTTGGGATCCAGTCTGCTCTGACACCTGATTCAACAGGGACCCGGAGCCAGACGCTCTGCCTGCCTCATGCCACCACCACTCCTGCCTGCAGTTTCTTCTGGAGCTGCCTGATTTAAATGGCTGGCTGTGTGTGACCACATTTCAGCAGCAGTTTAAGCAGGCCCATGGATGCCCCTTCATCCCTGCAATGCAATTTGCTTGGGCTCGGGCTCTGCAAAGCTCTGGTGGAGATGCCCCACCAAGATTTGAGAGATGATTTACAAGGAGTTGAACAACACCTCGATGAAGGCAGTGCGAGGCCTGAGGTTTCTCAGCCTTGTTAAGGTCCTCACTGCAACCAGAGAAATGTGAACTGGAAAGTGGAGCTTTAGGGCAGAAATTAATTATCCTGGAAGAAGGAAGGAATGATCACTTACATAGGTGGATTTTAAGACTGGGGAAGAAGCACATGGCGTGCTCAAGGTAGTAATTTGGAAATCCTGCTGTGAAGCCATTTGGTTTGGAGCCAGCCTACATGAGAAGTGTCAATGCACTTGGCTGCTTTCCCCAGAAGTAACAGCTTGGTACGCTCCATCCCCACCTTCCCCAGCTGTTCTGCATATGCCAATGCTGCACAGGAATCCTGCCCTTTGCATAATGGAAAACATGCTAAAATTTCCATAATTCTGCCTGTGGGAGATCTTCACATGACGTTCAGCCATCACTGTCCACCTTTACTCCCTTCCAGCTCTGTAATTCCCCATTGAGCTGTTGTTCTCCCAGCTGGGCAGTCGATAATCATGACAAAAGCTGAGCAGCTTCTCAGCTGAGCCAGGTAACAGCACCTGCCACTTAAGAACCACCTTAAAGAACAAAGGAAAATGGTATTTGGTTTGTAATTCCTGTTATTGTGCTGGTTGGCACAACTGGAGCTAGAGGAAGATGGAATGATTTACACACATCACAAGCTAGGACAGACCCAACCCCTAAAGCCTGGTACCCCTCAAGATGACCATGTTGCCCATGATATCTCCTGCTAGAAGAAAACATCCCTGCTCCTCTCCCCCTTTGCTTTCACATGCCACGAGGAGATATTTCCTAGGAACTCTCATGTTTCTCACAGCAGCAGGAGGGATTTCTTGGCAACTGGGAGGTGGTAGGAAGGAGTTGCAGAAGAATACTGAGCTGAGCAGAACAAGGAGGAAATTGTTATGGACCCTGGAAAAAGGTGAAGAAACATCACAACGATTTCTGCACTTCTTGAACACTTTGGTTTGTGGGATGGGAGCTACCACTGCTGCAGGTGAATTTCAGTGAGATTTCCTCTTTCTGAAGGGCGTAAGCTGATTTTACAGGACAGGGGAACACAGCCAGATCAGAGCTGTTCAATTCTCTTTTCCCTGACCCATTGTGAGTAATTTACAAAGGTTTAGACCAAGTTAAAGCAAAGAGGAATTTTGGAGCCTGTGGGTTTATATTTTGCAGCTGCTTTTCTGAGGCCTGATCCAAAGACCAGCAACATTACCAGGCACCTTCCCTCTGACATCAGAGGGCATTAGGATGCGATTTATGCATTTGGGAGAGGCTTTCTAATAATTTATTTAAACACTGGAGAGAGCAGCAGTGATTCATGTCAGGCTGAGGGTTCAAGGTTAGCATTCAAGAAGAGTGCCAAGGCTTGTGGATTTGCATTTAGTTTGGAAATGGGATTAACCTTGGGAATGGTACAGTCCTCAGGAAGAAGGGACAATTCCCACCCCATTCTCCCCTCATGTTCAAAGTTTTTGTATCCCAATGACATCCCTTGCTGTCCCAGGGGCTCTGTGGGCTCTCAGGAGCCAGATCATAGAATCATGGTGTGGTTTGATTTGGAAGGGACTTTAAAGGACTTTAATGGACCATCTCATTCAATCCCTCTGCCATGGGCAGGGACATCTCCCACTATCCCAGGTTGCTCCAGCCTGGCATTGAACATTTCCAGGGATGAGGCAGCCATCTGGGTACCCTGTGCCAGGGCCTCACCACCCTCTCAGGGAAGAATTTCTTTCTAATCAGGTCTAACACTGATGGATTCATACTCTTCCTGTCCCACTGCTTTCAGAGCATTGTCCATAACCTTCAACTGCCCATGGATGCAGACAAACTTCAGCTTCTGGAGATGGTTCACCTGTGCAATGGAATGCATTGGGTCTGTGTGTCTTGATGTGAAACTGGTCTTGCAGGCAGGAGCTGGGATACCACTTGATCATGTGATATCACTTGATGTCACATGCAGGAGAAGGAGGGAATTAAAAAAACAGGAAAGCTATCTTATAGATCACATCAGGGATCATGGACTGCAGGATGTGAAAGCCAGTAAAGCTTTGAAAATTTGAAAGTAAGGAACCATAGACTCATTTAAGTTTGAAAGGCCCTCTAAGATCATGGAGTCCCACGATTCCCCCAGCACTGTCAAGGCCACCACTAATCTGTGTCCCCACGTGCCACATTTATAAGAAATTGAAAGGATGCATTGAGAAGAGTTATTGCAGAGGGCAGTGTCTCCCTGCTGCACAGCTGTTTGCAGGCTCCAGTGATGTCACTGGGAATGCCTGGCTTGCTGTGGGATGGGACACTGGAAAGGGAATGGGCCTTTGCTGTGCTAAAACATACAGATCAAGTGACACTTTGGGGTCTCCCTCAGCAGCTCCTAAGCCCCCCTCCCCTGCTCAGTATGAGGCAGACCTGTTCCATCACAGCAGTGCCTGTGGGTGAGAGCTCACATGTGCACAGGGAGCTCCCAGCACAGCAAAACTGCTCCAGTTCTGCTTCCCCAGGGCAGATGCAGTGAAAGGATCAGTGGGAAGAGCTGTGGGCTGTAACATCCCAATTATACCCTCTGCTAGAGAAGATCCAGTGTGAGACTGATGGAGTGCTTTGTGGAAGAGGGGTTGGAACTAAGTGATCTTTAACATCTCTTCTGATCCAAACCATTCTGATTCATTTTGCTTTCCTGCCCAGGTAGTGTGGACAAAAACTTGGTAGATGTCCTGGCTTAAGACCAGGAGCATACAAAGAGTAGCTCCATCATGCAACCTGCTCTCTTGAAGCTGTTGAGGCAGCTGAGATCTCTTCAGACATGAACATCCATCTCTTGTTGGGATGTTGCTCCTGCAGCCTGGCTCAGGGAAGCACTTGCACAACTTGCCAGCCCATCCCTTGGCCCAGCTCACAGAAGTCGGGCTGTCATGGATCCTATCTGATGAGGGGCAGGCTCACAGCTGTGCCCCAGTTGTGTGGAGAACTTGGAATCATAAAAAGAGCTGAAAACTGGGACACCCCTGAGGGTTTGTTTCCACAGTCATCCCCAGCCATAAATATGAGGGCTGTGATTTCTAAATCCCATCCTCCAGATTTCTTTCTGGCAGATGTCTGGGTCCTTTTCTCATTGCACTCTTTCAGTTTTGCAGTGCCTGGTCACAAATTCCTGTGCACGGCATGGGATGAGTTTGTAGATCCAGGGTCTGCACTGAGCAGGGTTCTGTCAGTCAAAGCAAGAGGCTACTGAAAGCAAGAGGAGTGAAAGGCCAGGCTGGGTGGGTCTTGGAGCAACCTGGGCTAGTGGAAAATGTCCCTTCCACTTGGAATGAGATAAACTTAAAGGTCTTTTCCAATATCCAAATCTTTCTGTGAAACACAAGAGCTCTCACCCTGGGGAAACCAGACCAGTTGATTTCTTCTCTGAAGATGTGCCCATTGATGCCACTTCCTTATCTCTTTCCATGAGCAATAAATAGAAAGATAAATCAGTGTTTTGTCTGCAGTGCCCACAGCCAGAGTCAGATTCTTGGTGTGGAAATGTCACCATTGTGACGGGGTCCTTCGACCTCCGGAGGACAGTGCACTCCTGCCATCTCATGGACATCTCATGAACAGGGAGGAATTCCTTAAAAGGAAGAGGGGATTATGATGAATTTTTCTTCAAATCTATTTCAACAGTTGAGAATTTAGCTAAGTATTAAATAGATGATTTTTTTTTTTTTGCCTTTTTGCAGGCTTTTGATTATGCAGTTTTCATAATGAACTCAGTGTGGTTGTTTCCGATTTGGCCTCGTAGCATCTGGCAGGGAGCCTCTGTCTGAATGCGAAACTTGCTGCATCCAGATTTGATTCCTTTTCCTTGGCACGGCTTTGCCTCCTGCTGATGGAAGCTTTAAAGAAAAAAAAATACCATGACATCTGAAACACTGCCAAAAAACATCAACATGCTTTCTGGCTGCCATCTATTGTGCAACGCAAACCTCTTAAGATTTAATATTTCTAAAACTGTGGTGCACCTGTTTGCAAGAGAAACTACCTTGTCACATGATGACATGTTTTGCCAAATCACTTAATTTTTTTTATTAACTTTAGAGTGTGAGTTCCCTCCCTTTCCTCCCTCTTTTTCCTTCTCCACCCCAAATTTCTCCCTGCAAAAATTCTTTTTCCAAGAATTGTTATCTGTAATTATACGATGCATTTTCCACCTTGTGGTTTTGATTGATCCCTGTCTTCCACCTACAGTGAGAGCTGCAATGACTGTGTGCATTCGTCTGGCAGACATTGGTGCCTGTTGTACCCAATTTATACCAGACAAACCCCAGTTTGGCCCAACTGGGAGCTCGCCAGCGCCTGCAAGGTCACTTTGGTTCAAGCAGCTCTTCACTACCCATCACTGGACTGAAGAGGGCTCTGCTGTCTGGCCAAACCTCTCTGTCTGCCACAAAAGAAAGTTTCTTCTTCAGCTTGAGTTTATTTCAGTTGTTTTCAAGGTAGATTTCAGCTCCACAGCTGCTTGGCTAGGATGGGAATCTGAGACAGAACTGGATGTCGCAGGTGGGCTCGGGTGGGCCAGGAGAGCTTGGAGTGAAGAAATCTCCTGAAAAACAAGTGGCATCACTTCATTTTGCTCCCACCTGGTAGATCAAAGTACTGCTCAGTGATAACATCTCACAAGTCGCCTTCCAGGTGTCACAGAGCTAAGGTGTTTTGCTCAGGTTACACTTGTGTGTTGCTGGTCTCTCTGTCACTAGACCGAGCACAAACAGACTGTGCTTGCTTCAGGGATTGTTCTTGAAAGACCTTATAGTTTTCAGAAGAGTGGCAGCATGGTCTCCCTTCCACCTCCTTTGCCCAATTGTTTTTCTGCACTTCAGGGAGCAGAAGGGCTGGGTGCAAATTGGCTTATTTTGTATCAGAACCAATTCAGCAATGTAGGTGTGGTTGAGTTCAAGAAGAACTTGCACAATCTAGATTCTGGAAGAGCACATGCTATTGAAAGACCAAGAAAGATGGTTTTCTTCGTCTTTGTGGTTTTCTGGTTGATCATTTGCCTAAAGTTTGCTGCCTTCTGCCTAATTTCTGGCCTATGCCTCCACATTTTCACCCTGTCTAGCTAGTTATTACTTAGCAAAATTCCTCACGCCTCTCTTTAATACTTCTCCTGTAAGCCTCTGCTTGACTTCTCATGTCCTCTGCTTGACATCTCCTGGCCTCAGCTCAAGCTCTCCTGGCCTTTGCTCTCTGCCTCATTGCTTCTGTTGTGTACATACTCCAAGGCCCTGAGAGCAGGAGCAGAACCTCAGTAGCAGTACAGAAGGGACATCCATGTGCAGGAATAAACACACCTTTCCTTCAGAAGGGATGCACTGTGGCAAGGCCACTCTGGTTTTCTTCTCCATGGAGCAGATTGGATGCAGTGTATGGGCCTGATATAAGCTCAGTGCTGTCCTCCTCATCCTTGGATTTCCCTTGCAGAGCCTCATCCCCTGAATTCTGTCAGGGCCCCTGAGGAGGTGGGATATTCCCAGAGGAGAGGTGCCTGCTGTGTCCCCATTCCCGCTGTGCCTTATGTCCCTGTGTTCAGGTGGGCACAGAGAGGAGGGGGACTCCTGCCTGCCCAGCATCCTGTCTGCCTGCCAGGCCTGTCCCAGAGCAGCTGGGCTGTGATTCCTGTCCTCTGTGCCCCTGTCCCTGCTGTCCCTGCTGTCCCTGCTGTCCCTGCTGCCCTGCTCCCAGAGCCCTGTCCCTGGGCAGAGCCATTCCCTCCCCGGGCACAGCCCCATCGGGTGCTCCCTGCTGCGGCCTGGCCTGGCCCCAGAGCAGGGTCCCCCTGCGGGTGTCCCCGGGGTGGCCGCGTGTCCCCAGCCGGCTGTGCCTGGGCAGCTGCCTCAGCCCTGAGGGGTGCAGAGCTGCGGGAGCCCAGGGCTCTGTGCCGGCCGCACTCCAGAGCTCCCTGCTCCAGCTGGCCGGGCCTCAGCGCCCGCCCTGTGCCCTCCCGCACGGACGGACGCGCCAGGCCCCGCTTGCTGCCCTCATGGCCGCACTCCTGGCCCCGGTGCTCTCCAAGGGCTTCTCCAGGGGCCCCTCCTGCGGCCCTTCAGTCCCTGCACGAGGCCCAGCAGAGACCTGCAGAGGGGCTGGGTGCAAGGGCCTGCAGGGACAGCACCAGGGCCAGGGCCTTCCCAGTGCCACAGGGCAGGCTGAGATGGGCTGTGGGGAAGGAAGTCTTGGCCGTGAGGGCCGGGAGGCCCTGGCACAGGTTGCTGAGGGAAGCTGTGGCTGCCCTGTCCCTGCAAGTGTTGCAGTCCAGGCTGGATGGGCCTTGGAGCAACCTGGCCTGGCCAAAGGTGTCCCAGCCCGTGGCAGAGGGGTAGAACTGGATGGCCTTGGAGGTCACTGTGGAGACTCACAGACACAGCATTTGTTCAAGCACTGCCTTTATTGGAACTTTGCACTGACTGAAGCTCCCAGAGGGAACGGAGTCCCCCAAGGAGGGACGGCAGTCAGTGTCATTTTGAAAAATCAATCACATATTTGAAACATTTTCAATAACAAATAATAGTTATAGTCATCCTTACGTTAACAATTCTTTTCTATACTGCTCTAAATTATCTATTAATTAATACAGTTATGAAGTTTTTTGAACACTGAAGACTATGAAGAATTCCTTGGTATGATAAAAATTTAACATACATCAATTGTCTTTCACTCACATAATTCACAGTAATTATTGTAAAAATTATAATTATTATAAAGTAGAATGTATAATTGTTCTAATAAAATTAATATTTGTTCGTATTATGATTACTATTATATTGTTCAATAGTTGTACTATACATTAAAGGGATTTGTAGAGAAAATAATTAAAAGATCTAAAATATTTCTAAACTAATCAAGATGTAAAATCAGTGTCCATCCAGCCTGCCCAATCCTCCTTCAAACGCCTCCATCCTGGTGCAAGTGGAAGACCTCTGCAGGGAAAAGCATTAACAGAAGCAGTTAATACAGATACAGTTCAGAGATCCAGTGAAGAGGGGCAGGGTCTGGCAGGAGCCCTGAGCCTCTGCCCCGGCACAGCTCTGTGCTCGGCAGCAAGCGCAGCTCTGGGCGCTGGCTGCTCACAAAGATGTGCGGCTGCCTTGGCCAGCACAAAGAGCATCTCCAGCAGGAAGCTTTTCTTCACACAGGCCCCATCTGTGCTTCTGCAAAAGCCTGCAGGGCTGGCCATCACCCTCCTGCTCACCTTCCTCCTCATTCCAACCAGCCTGCCCATTTTCTTCTTTATCATCTTCATGGTCTTCCACATCTCCTTCAAGTCCCTGGCCGTTCTCTGAAACCGAAGCCTTCTCTGCTCGATTGCCCTCCTGTGCCTTCTTGCTTCTGCTTCAGCTCTCCAGGCCACTACTCTCTCCCTCATGGCTGCTCTTGTGTGCCTGTACCAGAGATAAACAGGGAGGAAGACCAGCTCAGCAGCAGCCCAGTAGGCCCCCTGCTTCAAGGCTGCTGCAAGCAGGGGTCCCCATGCGGGCTCAGGTGGCTCTGGGGTAGCCTGCTCCAGCTCCTCAGCGCTCATCTGGGCATCCGCATCCAATCCATTCTCGATGGGCCGTGGGAGCCCGAAGAGGAGCAGCGCAACCAGGGCAATGACAGCTTTGTGCGCCATGGTCTGCAGGAGGAGAGACAAGGCTGTCAGTGGGGCTACCAAGGGAGCTGGGGGTGGCTGACCCGGGGCCCAGAGGCGCAGGGATGAGAGGGCAGGAAGCAGAGGGCCCCAGACAGCTGGCAGGCAGCAAGGCCTGTCCCCAGGGGCCAGCAGCAGCCCCATGCCCTGCCCAAGGTGCTGGCACAAGGGGATGGCCCTGGATGCAGGGGGACAATGCAGCCCTGGGTGTGGTGCTTGTGCCCCAGCCCTGGCCCAGCCTGGCCCCACCACGTGTGCACTCACCGCTTGCCCAGGCTGTGCTGGGCCGGCGCTCCCTGCGGGGCCTTTTATAGCTGCCCCCATTGTGACACCGTCCCCTGATGTCACACGTGCCAGAGGCATCACAGCTGGGCCAGCCCTGCCCTTTTTTCCGCACCCAGCTCAGGGGCTCCGAGTGGGCCCGGCAAGGAAAGCCCCGGCACCCAGCATGTGCAGCCCCTCTGCGATGGAATGGGCCCCCAGAGGCTCCCTTCACACTGCAGGCAGCAGCACTGTGAACATTTTGTCAAAGAGAGAAGAATATTATCAGTAATGTTGAATATGATACATGATATCAACTATGAAAGCACCAGAGGTGCTTTTGTGATGGTGCTGGTTTTTCTACAAGTGGAGGTGATGAGGGTGGCTCAGTTTTACCTCATTGACTATTCCTGCATCTAGCCCCTCCAAGACATCCGTGAAACCTTCCCATTGTCGGATATCAGAGATAAGGAACTGTAGCCAGACCACCTCCAGGCTCCTCTGGTTCCAGAAGCAGCACATGGGCGGTTCTGGCAGAGAATTTGAGGTGCTTTGCACAAGAGTAGACCAAAATGGCCACTCATCGTGTAATGGTACCCATGAACAAGGTGCAAGAATCTTGTGTCAAAGTGCATTAACGTGCTCCATGCTGCATGGGACACCTGTGTGCAGTAATAAACAAGACCTTTCCTTCAGAAGGGATCAGCTCTGGCAAGGACCCTCTGGCTTTCTCCTTCATGGAGCTGTTTGCATGCAGAGTTTAGCCGGACGTAATCTCAGTGACACCTTCACATGAGGTCGAGAACCATCCATCTCCTCATGCTTGGGTTTCTCTTGCAGAGCCTCATCCCCTGAATTCTGTCAGGGCCCCTGGGGAGGTGGGATATTTCCAGAGGAGAGGTGCCTGCTGTGTCCCCATTCCCCCTGTGCCTTATGTTCCTGTGGTCAGGTGGGCACAGAGAGGAGGGGAACTCCTGCCTGCACTGCATCCTGTCTGCCTGTAAGGCCTGTCCCAGGGCAGCTGGGCTGTGATTCCTGTCCTGTGTGCCCCTGTCCCTGCTGTCCCTGCTGTCCCTGCTGCCCCTGCTGTCCCTGCTGCCCTGCTCCCAGAGCGCTGTCCCTGGGCAGAGCCGTTCCCTCCCCGGGCACAGCCCCATCAGGTGCTCCCTGCTGCGGCCTGGCCTGGCCCCAGAGCAGGGTCCCCCTGCGGGTGTCCCCGGGGTGGCCGCGTGTCCCCGGCCGGCTGTGCCTGGGCAGCTGCCTCAGCCCTGAGGGGTGCAGAGCTGCGGGAGCCCAGGGCTCTGTGCTGGCCGCACTCCAGAGCTCCCTGCTCCAGCTGGCCGGGCCTCAGCGCCCGCCCTGTGCCCTCCCGCACGGACGGATGCGCCAGGCCCCGCTTGCTGCCCTCATGGCCGCACTCCTGGCCCCGGTGCTCTCCAAGGGCTTCTCCAGGGGCCCCTCCTGCGGCCTTTCAGTCCCTGCACGAGGCCCAGCAGAGACCTGCAGAGGGGCTGTGTGCAAGGGCCTGCAGGGACAGCACCAAGGCCAGAGGCTTCCCAGTGCCATAGGGCAGGCTGAGATGGGCTGTGGGGAAGGAAGTCTTGGCCGTGAGGGCCGGGAGGCCCTGGCACAGGTTGCTGAGGGAAGCTGTGGCTGCCCCGTCCCTGCAAGTGTTGCAGTCCAGGCTGGATGGGCCTTGGAGCAACCTGGCCTGGCCAAAGGTGTCCCAGCCCGTGGTAGAGGGGTAGAGGTCACTTGGAGATCACTGTGGAGACTCACAGACTCAGCGTTTGTTCAAGCACTTCCTTTATTGGGACTTTGCACTGACTGAAGCTCCCAGAGGGAACAGACTCTCTCAAGATGAGAGGACAGTCAGTGTCGTTTTGAAAAATCAATCACATATTTGAAACATTTTCAATAACAAATAATAGTTATAGTCATCCTTACGTTAACAATTCTTTTCTATGCTGCTCTAAATTATCTATTAATTAATACACTGATAAAGTTTTTAGAATACTGAAGATTATGAGGAATGACTTGGTATGCTAAAAGTTTAACCTACTTCCATTGTGGTACATTCACAGTAATTCACAGTAACTACTATGTGGAATTACCATTATCATATAGTAAAATGTATAATAATTTCAATACAATTTGTATTTGTTCCTATCATAATTACTAATATATACTACTATAATTACTACTGCATACTACTATATGTACTATATTACTAAACCTTAAAAAGATTTTTAGAGAAAATAACTAAATATCTGAAGTAATTACAGATTAAGCAAGAAGTGAAATCAGTATTCCTGCATCCTGCCCAATCCTCCTTCAAACGCCTCCATCCTGGTGCAAGTGGAAGACCTCTGCAGGGAAAAGCATTAACAGAAGCAGTTAATACAGATACAGTTCAGAGATCCAGTGAAGAGGGGCAGGGTCTGGCAGGAGCCCTGAGCCTCTGCCCCGGCGCAGCTCTGTGCTCGGCAGCAAGCGCAGCTCTGGGCGCTGGCTGCTCACAAAGATGTGCGGCTGCCTTGGCCAGCACAAAGAGCATCTCCAGCAGGAAGCTTTTCTTCACACAGGCCACTGTGTGTGCTTCTGCAAAAGCCTGCAGGGCTGGCCATCACCCTCCTGCTCACCTTCCTCCTCATTCCAACCAGCCTGCCCATTTTCTTCTTTATCATTTTCATGGTATTCCACATCTCTTTCAAGTCTCTGGCCGTTCTCTGAAACCGAAGCCTTCTCTGCTCGATTGCCCTCCTGTGCCTTCTCGCTTCTGCTTCAGCTCTCCAGGCCACTACTCTCTCCCTCATGGCTGCTCTTGTGTGCCTGTACCAAAGATACACAGGGAGGAAGACCAGCTCAGAAGCAGCCCAGTAGGCCCCCTGCTTCAAGGCTGCTGCGAGCAGGGGTCCCCATGCGGGCTCAGGTGGCTCTGGGGTAGCCTGCTCCAGCTCCTCAGCGCTCATCTGGGCATCCGCATCCAATCCATTCTCGATGGGCCGTGGGAGCCCGAAGAGGAGCAGCGCAACCAGGGCAATGACAGCTTTGTGCGCCATGGTCTGCAGGAGGAGAGACAAGGCTGTCAGTGGGGCTACCAAGGGAGCTGGGGGTGGCTGACCCGGGGCCCAGAGGCGCAGGGATGAGAGGGCAGGAAGCAGAGGGCCCCAGACAGCTGGCAGGCAGCAAGGCCTGTCCCCATGGGCCAGCAGCAGCCCCATGCCGTGCCCAAAGCGCTGGCACAAGGGGCCGGCCCTGCATGCAGGGGGACAATGCAGCCCTGGGTGTGGTGCTTGTGCGCCAGCCCTGGCCCAGCCCGGCCCCACCACGTGTGCACTCACCGCTTGCCCAGGCTGTGCTGGGCCGGCGCTCCCTGCGGGGGCCTTTTATAGCTGCCCCCATTGTGACACCGTCCCCTGATGTCACACGTGCCAGAGGCATCACAGCTGGGCCAGCCCTGCCCTTTTTTCCGCACCCAGCTCAGGGGCTCCGAGTGGGCCCGGCAAGGAAAGCCCCGGCACCCACCATGTGCAGCCCCTCTGGGAGGGAATGGGCCCCCAGAGACTCCCTTCACAATGCAGGCAGCAGCCCCCTGACATTTTGTCAAAGAGAGAAGAATATTATCAGTAATGTTGAATATGATACATGATATCAACTATGAAAGCACCAGAGGTGCTTTTGTGATGGTGCTGGTTTTTCTACAAGTGGAGGTGGTGAGGGTGGCTCAGTTTTACTTCATTGACTATTCCTGCATCTAGCCCCTCCAAGACATCCGTGAAACCTTCCCATTGTCGGATATCAGAGATAAGGAACTGTAGCCAGACCACCTCCAGGCTCCTCTGGTTCCAGAAGCAGCACATGGGTGGTTCTGGCAGAGAATTTGAGGTGCTTTGCACAAGAGTAGACCAAAATGGCCACTCATCGTGTAATGGTACCCATGAACAAGGTGCAAGAATCTTGTGTCAAAGTGCATTAACGTGCTCCATGCTGCATGGGACACCTGTGTGCAGTAATAAACAAGACCTTTCCTTCAGAAGGGATCAGCTCTGGCAAGGACCCTCTGGCTTTCTCCTTCATGGAGCTGTTTGCATGCAGAGTTTGGCCGGACGTAATCTCAGTGACACCTTCACATGAGGTCGAGAACCATCCATCTCCTCATGCTTGGGTTCCCCTTGCCGAGCCTCATCCCCTGAATTCTGTCAGGGCCCCTGGGGAGGTGGGATATTCCCAGAGGAGAGGTGCCTGCTGTGTCCCCATTCCCCCTGTGCCTTATGTTCCTGTGGTCAGGTGGGCACAGAGAGGAGGGGAACTCCTGCCTGCACTGCATCCTGTCTGCCTGTCAGGCCTGTCCCAGGGCAGCTGGGCTGTGATTCCTGTCCTGTGTGCCCCTGTCCCTGCTGCCCTGCTCCCAGAGCGCTGTCCCTGGGCAGAGCCATTCCTACCCCGGGCACAGCCCCATCGGGTGCTCCCTGCTGCGGCCTGGCCTGGCCCCAGAGCAGGGTCCCCCTGCGGGTGTCCCCGGGGTGGCCGCATGTCCCCAGCCGGCTGTGCCTGGGCAGCTGCCTCAGCCCTGAGGGGTGCAGAGCTGCGGGAGCCCAGGGCTCTGTGCCGGCCGCACTCCAGAGCTCCCTGCTCCAGCTGGCTGGGCCTCAGCGCCCGCCCTGTGCCCTCCCGCACGGACGGACGCGCCAGGCCCCGCTTGCTGCCCTCATGGCCGCACTCCTGGCCCCGGTGCTCTCCAAGGGCTTCTCCAGGGGCCCCTCCTGCGGCCTTTCAGTCCCTGCACGAGGCCCAGCAGAGACCTGCAGAGGGGCTGGGTGCAAGGGCCTGCAGGGACAGCACCAAGGCCAGAGCCTTCCCAGTGCCACAGGGCAGGCTGAGATGGGCTGTGGGGAAGGAAGTCTTGGCCGTGAGGGCCGGGAGGCCCTGGCACAGGTTGCTGAGGGAAGCTGTGGCTGCCCCGTCCCTGCAAGTGTTGCAGTCCAGGCTGGATGGGCCTTGGAGCAACCTGGCCTGGCCAAAGGTGTCCCAGCCCGTGGTAGAGGGGTAGAGGTGACTTGGAGATCACTGTGGAGACTCACAGACTCAGCGTTTGTTCAAGCACTTCCTTTATTGGGACTTTGCACTGACTGAAGCTCCCAGAGGGAACAAACTCTCTCAAGATGAGAGGACAGTCAGTGTCGTTTTGAAAAATCAATCACATATTTGAAACATTTTCAATAACAAATAATAGTTATAGTCATCCTTACGTTAACAATTCTTTTCTATGCTGCTCTAAATTATCTATTAATTAATACACTGATAAAGTTTTTAGAATACTGAAGATTATGAGGAATGACTTGGTATGCTAAAAGTTTAACCTACTTCCATTGTGGTACATTCACAGTAATTCACAGTAACTACTATGTGGAATTACCATTATCATATAGTAAAATGTATAATAATTTCAATACAATTTGTATTTGTTCCTATCATAATTACTAATATATACTACTATAATTACTACTGCATACTACTATATGTACTATATTACTAAACCTTAAAAAGATTTTTAGAGAAAATAACTAAATATCTGAAGTAATTACAGATTAAGCAAGAAGTGAAATCAGTATTCCTGCATCCTGCCCAATCCTCCTTCAAACGCCTCCATCCTGGTGCAAGTGGAAGACCTCTGCAGGGAAAAGCATTAACAGAAGCAGTTAATACAGATCCAGTTCAGAGATCCAGTGAAGAGGGGCAGGGTCTGGCAGGAGCCCTGAGCCTCTGCCCCGGCGCAGCTCTGTGCTCGGCAGCAAGCACAGCTCTGGGCGCTGGCTGCTCACAAAGATGTGCGGCTGCCTTGGCCAGCACAAAGAGCATCTCCAGCAGGAAGCTTTTCTTCACACAGGCCACTGTGTGTGCTTCTGCAAAAGCCTGCAGGGCTGGCCATCACCCTCCTGCTCACCTTCCTACGCATTCCAACCAGCCTGCCCATTTTCTTCTTTATCATTTTCATGGTCTTCCACATCTCTTTCAAGTCTCTGGCCGTTCTCTGAAACCGAAGCCTTCTCTGCTCGATTGCCCTCCTGTGCCTTCTCGCTTCTGCTTCAGCTCTCCAGGCCACTACTCTCTCCCTCATGGCTGCTCTTGTGTGCCTGTACCAGAGATACACAGGGAGGAAGACCAGCTCAGAAGCAGCCCAGTAGGCCCCCTGCTTCAAGGCTGCTATGAGCAGGGGTCCCCATGCGGGCTCAGGTGGCTCTGGGGTAGCCTGCTCCAGCTCCTCAGCGCTCATCTGGGCATCCGCATCCAATCCATTCTCGATGGGCCGTGGGAGCCCGAAGAGGAGCAGCGCAACCAGGGCAATGACAGCTTTGTGCGCCATGGTCTGCAGGAGGAGGGACAAGGCTGTCAGTGGGGCTACCAAGGGAGCTGGTGGTGGCTGACCCGGGGCCCAGAGGCGCAGGGATGTGAGGGCAGGAAGCAGAGGGCCCCAGACAGCTGGCAGGCAGCAAGGCCTGTCCCCATGGGCCAGCAGCAGCCCCGTGCCCTGCCCAAGGCGCTGGCACAAAAGGCTGGCCCTGGATGCAGGGGGACAATGCAGCCCTGGGTGTGGTGCTTGTGCCCCAGCCCTGGCCCAGCCCGGCCCCACCACGTGTGCACTCACCGCTTGCCCAGGCTGTGCTGGGCCGGCGCTCCCTGCGGGGGCCTTTTATAGCTGCCCCCATTGTGACACCGTCCCCTGATGTCACACGTGCCAGAGGCATCACAGCTGGGCCAGCCCTGCCCTTTGTCCCCACCCAGCTCAGGGGCTCCGAGTGGGCCCGTCAAGGAAAGCCCCGGCACCCAGCATGTGCAGCCCCTCTGCGATGGAATGGGCCCCCAGAGGCTCCCTTCACACTGCAGGCAGCAGCACTGTGAACATTTTGTCAAAGAGAGAAGAATATTATCAGTAGTGTTGAATATGATACATGATATCAACTATGAAAGCACCAGAGGTGCTTTTGTGATGGTGCTGGTTTTTCTACAAGTGGAGGTGGTGAGGGTGGCTCAGTTTTACCTCATTGACTATTCCTGCATCTAGCCCCTCCAAGACATCCGTGAAACCTTCCCATTGTCGGATATCAGAGATAAGGAACTGTAGCCAGACCACCTCCAGGCTCCTCTGGTTCCAGAAGCAGCACATGGGTGGTTCTGGCAGAGAATTTGAGGTGCTTTGCACAAGAGTAGACCAAAATGGCCACTCATCGTGTAATGGTACCCCTGAACAAGGTGCAAGAATCTTGTGTCAAAGTGCATTAACGTGCTCCATGCTGCATGGGACACCTGTGTGCAGTAATAAACAAGACCTTTCCTTCAGAAGGGATCAGCTCTGGCAAGGACCCTCTGGCTTTCTCCTTCATGGAGCTGTTTGCATGCAGAGTTTGGCTGGACGTAATCTCAGTGACACCTTCACATGAGGTCGAGAACCATCCATCTCCTCATGCTTGGGTTTCTCTTGCAGAGCCTCATCCCCTGAATTCTACCAAGGGCCCCTGGGGAGGTGGGATATTTCCAGAGGAGAGGTGCCTGCTGTGTCCCCATTCCCCCTGTGCCTTATGTTCCTGTGGACAGGTGGGCACAGAGAGGAGGGGGACTCCTGCCTGCCCAGCATCCTGTCTGCCTGTCAGGCCTGTCCCAGGGCAGCTGGGCTGTGATTCCTGTCCTGTGTGCCCCTGTCCCTGCTGTCCCTGCTGTCCCTGCTGTCCCTGCTGTCCCTGCTGCCCTGCTGTCCCTGCTGCCCTGCTCCCAGAGCCCTGTCCCTGGGCAGAGCCGTTCCCTCCCCGGGCACAGCCCCATCGGGTGCTCCCTGCTGCGGCCTGGCCTGGCCCCAGAGCAGGGTCCCCCTGCGGGTGTCCCCGGGGTGGCCGCGTGTCCCCAGCCGGCTGTGCCTGGGCAGCTGCCTCAGCCCTGAGGGGTGCAGAGCTGCGGGAGCCCAGGGCTCTGTGCCGGCCGCACTCCAGAGCTCCCTGCTCCAGCTGGCTGGGCCTCAGCGCCCGCCCTGTGCCCTCCCGCACGGACGGACGCGCCAGGCCCCGCTTGCTGCCCTCATGGCCGCACTCCTGGCCCCGGTGCTCTCCAAGGGCTTCTCCAGGGGCCCCTCCTGCGGCCTTTCAGTCCCTGCACGAGGCCCAGCAGAGACCTGCAGAGGGGCTGTGTACAAGGGCCTGCAGGGACAGCACCAGGGCCAGAGCCTTCCCAGTACCATAGGGCAGGCTGAGATGGGCTGTGGGGAAGGAAGTCTTGGCCATGAGGGCCGGGAGGCCCTGGCACAGGTTGCTGAGGGAAGCTGTGGCTGTCCCGTCCCTGCAAGTGTTGCAGTCCAGGCTGGATGGGCCTTGGAGCAACCTGGCCTGGCCAAAGGTGTCCCAGCCCGTGGCTGAGAGGTAGAACTGGACGGCCTTGGAGGTCCCTGTGGAGACTCACATACACAGCGTTTGTTCAAGCACTGACTTTATTGGAACTTTGCACTGACTGAAGCTCCCAGAGGGAACGGAGTCCCCCAAGGAGGGACGGCAGTCAGTGTCATTTTGAAAAATCAATCACATATTTGAAACATTTTCAATAACAAATAATAGTTATAGTCATCCTTACGTTAACAATTCTTTTCTATACTGCTCTAAATTATCTATTAATTAATACAGTTATGAAGTTTTTTGAACACTGAAGACTATGAAGAATTCCTTGGTATGATAAAAATTTAACATACATCAATTGTCTTTCACACACATAATTCACAGTAATTATTGTAAAAATTATAATTATTATAAAGTAGAATGTATAATTGTTCTAATAAAATTAATATTTGTTCCTATTATGATTACTATTATATTGTTCAATAGTTGTACTATACATTAAAAGGATTTGTAGAGAAAATAATTAAAAGATCTAAAATATTTCTAAACTAATCAAGATGTAAAATCAGTGTCCATCCAGCCTGCCCAATCCTCCTTCAAACGCCTCCATCCTGGTGCAAGTGGAAGACCTCTGCAGGGAAAAGCATTAACAGAGGCAGTTAATACAGATACAGTTCAGAGATGCAGTGAAGAGGGGCAGGATCTGGCAGGAGCCCTGAGCCTCTGCCCCGGCGCAGCTCTGTGCTCGGCAGCAAGCACAGCTCTGGGCGCTGGCTGCTCACAAAGATGTGCGGCTGCCTTGGCCAGCACAAAGAGCATCTCCAGCAGGAAGCTTTTCTTCACACAGGCCACTGTGTGTGCTTCTGCAAAAGCCTGCAGGGCTGGCCATCACCCTCCTGCTCACCTTCCTACGCATTCCAACCAGCCTGCCCATTTTCTTCTTTATCATTTTCATGGTCCTCCACATCTCTTTCAAGTCTCTGGCCGTTCTCTGAAACCGAAGCCTTCTCTGCTCGATTGCCCTCCTGTGCCTTCTCACTTCTGCTTCAGCTCTCCAGGCCACTACTCTCTCCCTCATGGCTGCTCTTGTGTGCCTGTACCAGAGATACACAGGGAGGAAGACCAGCTCAGAAGCAGCCCAGTAGGCCCCCTGCTTCAAGGCTGCTATGAGCAGGGGTCCCCATCCGGGCTCAGGTGGCTCTGGGGTAGCCTGCTCCAGCTCCTCAGCGCTCATCTGGGCATCCGCATCCAATCCATTCTCGATGGGCCGTGGGAGCCCGAAGAGGAGCAGCGCAACCAGGGCAATGACAGCTTTGTGCGCCATGGTCTGCAGGAGGAGGGACAAGGCTGTCAGTGGGGCTACCAAGGGAGCTGGTGGTGGCTGACCCGGGGCCCAGAGGCGCAGGGATGTGAGGGCAGGAAGCAGAGGGCCCCAGACAGCTGGCAGGAAGCAAGGCCTGTCCCCATGGGCCAGCAGCAGCCCCGTGCCCTGCTCAAGGCGCTGGCACAAGGGGCTGGCCCTGGATGCAGGGGGACAATGCAGCCCTGGGTGTGGTGCTTGTGCCCCAGCCCTGGCCCAGCCCAGCCCCACCACGTGTGCACTCACCGCTTGCCCAGGCTGTGCTGGGCCGGCGCTCCCTGCGGGGGCCTTTTATAGCTGCCCCCATTGTGACACCGTCCCCTGATGTCACACGTGCCAGAGGCATCACAGCTGGGCCAGCCCTGCCCTTTGTCCCCACCCAGCTCAGGGGCTCCGAGTGGGCCCGTCAAGGAAAGCCCCGGCACCCAGCATGTGCAGCCCCTCTGCGATGGAATGGGCCCCCAGAGGCTCCCTTCACACTGCAGGCAGCAGCACTGTGAACATTTTGTCAAAGAGAGAAGAATATTATCAGTAATGTTGAATATGATACATGATATCAACTATGAAAGCACCAGAGGTGCTTTTGTGATGGTGCTAGTTTTTCTACAAGTGGAGGTGGTGAGGGTGGCTCAGTTTTACCTCATTGACTATTCCTGCATCTAGCCCCTCCAAGACATCCGTGAAACCTTCCCATTGTCGGATATCAGAGATAAGGAACTGTAGCCAGACCACCTCCAGGCTCCTCTGGTTCCAGAAGCAGCACATGGGTGGTTCTGGCAGAGAATTTGAGGTGCTTTGCACAAGAGTAGACCAAAATGGCCACTCATCGTGTAATGGTACCCCTGAACAAGGTGCAAGAATCTTGTGTCAAAGTGCACGTGCACGTGCACGTGCTCCATGCTGCATGGGACACCTGTGTGCAGTAATAAACAAGACCTTTCCTTCAGAAGGGATCAGCTCTGGCAAGGACCCTCTGGCTTTCTCCTTCATGGAGCTGTTTGCATGCAGAGTTTGGCTGGACGTAATCTCAGTGACACCTTCACATGAGGTCGAGAACCATCCATCTCCTCATGCTTGGGTTTCTCTTGCAGAGCCTCATCCCCTGAATTCTACCAAGGGCCCCTGGGGAGGTGGGATATTTCCAGAGGAGAGGTGCCTGCTGTGTCCCCATTCCCCCTGTGCCTTATGTTCCTGTGGTCAGGTGGGCACAGAGAGGAGGGGAACTCCTGCCTGCACTGCATCCTGTCTGCCTGTCAGGCCTGTCCCAGGGCAGCTGGGCTGTGATTCCTGTCCTGTGTGCCCCTGTCCCTGCTTTCCCTGCTGTCCCTGCTGCCCTGCTCCCAGAGCCCTGTCCCTGGGCAGAGCCGTTCCCTCCCCAGGCACAGCCCCATCGGGTGCTCCCTGCTGCGGCCTGGCCTGGCCCCAGAGCAGGGTCCCCCTGCGGGTGTCCCCGGGGTGGCCGCGTGTCTCCAGCCGGCTGTGCCTGGGCAGCTGCCTCAGCCCTGAGGGGTGCAGAGTTGCGGGAGCCCAGGGCTCTGTGCCGGCCGCACTCCAGAGCTCCCTGCTCCAGCTGGCCAGGCCTCAGCGCCCGCCCTGTGCCCTCCCGCACGGACGGACGCGCCAGGCCCCGCTTGCTGCCCTCATGGCCGCACTCCTGGCCCCGGTGCTCTCCAAGGGCTTCTCCAGGGGCCCCTCCTGCGGCCTTTCAGTCCCTGCACGAGGCCCAGCAGAGACTGCAGAGGGGCTGTGTGCAAGGGCCTGCAGGGACAGCACCAAGGCCAGAGGCTTCCCAGTGCCACAGGGCAGGCTGAGATGGGCTGTGGGGAAGGAAGTCTTGGCCATGAGGGCCGGGAGGCCCTGGCACAGGTTGCTGAGGGAAGCTGTGGCTGCCCCGTCCCTGCAAGTGTTGCAGTCCAGGCTGGATGGGCCTTGGAGCAACCTGGCCTGGCCAAAGGTGTCCCAGCCTGTGGCAGAGGGGTAGAGGTCACTTGGAGATCACTGTGGAGACTCACAGACTCAGCGTTTGTTCAAGCACTTCCTTTATTGGGACTTTGCACTGACTGAAGCTCCCAGAGGGAACAGACTCTCTCAAGATGAGAGGACAGTCAGTGTCGTTTTGAAAAATCAATCACATATTTGAAACATTTTCAATAACAAATAATAGTTATAGTCATCCTTATGTTAACAATTCTTTTCTATGCTGCTCTAAATTATCTATTAATTAATACACTGATAAAGTTTTTAGAATACTGAAGATTATGAGGAATGACTTGGTATGCTAAAAGTTTAACCTACTTCCATTGTGGTACATTCACAGTAATTCACAGTAATTACTATGTGGAATTACCATTATCATATAGTAAAATGTATAATAATTTCAATACAATTTGTATTTGTTCCTATCATAATTACTAATATATACTACTATAATTACTACTGCATACTACTATATGTACTATATTACTAAACATTAAAAAGATTTTTAGAGAAAATAACTAAATATCTGAAGTAATTACAGATTAAGCAAGAAGTGAAATCAGTATTCCTGCATCCTGCCCAATCCTCCTTCAAACGCCTCCATCCTGGTGCAAGTGGAAGACCTCTGCAGGGAAAAGCATTAACAGAAGCAGTTAATACAGATACAGTTCAGAGATCCAGTGAAGAGGGGCAGGGTCTGGCAGGAGCCCTGAGCCTCTGCCCCGGCGCAGCTCTGTGCTCGGCAGCAAGCGCAGCTCTGGGCGCTGGCTGCTCACAAAGATGTGCGGCTGCCTTGGCCAGCACAAAGAGCATCTCCAGCAGGAAGCTTTTCTTCACACAGGCCACTGTGTGTGCTTCTGCAAAAGCCTGCAGGGCTGGCCATCACCCTCCTGCTCACCTTCCTACGCATTCCAACCAGCCTGCCCATTTTCTTCTTTATCATTTTCATGGTCTTCCACATCTCTTTCAAGTCCCTGGCCGTTCTCTGAAACCGAAGCCTTCTCTGCTCGATTGCCCTCCTGTGCCTTCTCGCTTCTGCTTCAGCTCTCCAGGCCACTACTCTCTCCCTCATGGCTGCTCTTGTGTGCCTGTACCAAAGATACACAGGGAGGAAGACCAGCTCAGAAGCAGCCCAGTAGGCCCCCTGCTTCAAGGCTGCTATGAGCAGGGGTCCCCATCCGGGCTCAGGTGGCTCTGGGGTAGCCTGCTCCAGCTCCTCTGCGCTCATCTGGGCATCCGCATCCAATCCATTCTCGATGGGCCGTGGGAGCCCGAAGAGGAGCAGCGCAACCAGGGCAATGACAGCTTTGTGCGCCATGGTCTGCAGGAGGAGGGACAAGGCTGTCAGTGGGGCTACCAAGGGAGCTGGTGGTGGCTGACCCGGGGCCCAGAGGCGCAGGGATGTGAGGGCAGGAAGCAGAGGGCCCCAGACAGCTGGCAGGCAGCAAGGCCTGTCCCCATGGGCCAGCAGCAGCCCCGTGCCCTGCCCAAGGCGCTGGCACAAGGGGCTGGCCCTGGATGCAGGGGGACAATGCAGCCCTGGGTGTGGTGCTTGTGCCCCAGCCCTGGCCCAGCCCGGCCCCACCACGTGTGCACTCACCGCTTGCCCAGGCTGTGCTGGGCCGGCGCTCCCTGCGGGGGCCTTTTATAGCTGCCCCCATTGTGACACCGTCCCCTGATGTCACACGTGCCAGAGGCATCACAGCTGGGCCAGCCCTGCCCTTTGTCCCCACCCAGCTCAGGGGCTCCGAGTGGGCCCGGCAATGAAAGCCCCGGCATCCACCAAGTGTAGCCCCTCTGGGATGGAAAGTGAGCCTAGGGACTCCCTTCACAATGCAGGCAGAAGCCCCCTGAGCTCTTGTCAAAGAGAAAAGAATCGAATCAATTGTATGGAATATGATACATAGTATCAACTATGAAAGCACTAGAGGTGCCTTTGTAATGGGTCTGGTTGTTCTATGAGTGGTCTTGGGTGAGTGTTGCTCAGTTTTTCCTGATTGACTATGCCTGGATCCAGCCACTCTAAGACCTCTGTGAAACCTTTCCATTATTGGACATCAGAGATAAGGAACTGTAGCCAAACCACCTCCAGTCTCCTTAAGATCAAGGAGCTGCAGAGGCATGGTTCTGACAGAGAACTTGAGCAGTTTTGCACAAGAGTCGCACAGCTGTGTTAGCAGGCACTGGCCTCTCCTCTTGTGTCTGGGATGAACAGCATCTTCATTGTGTCCCCAGTGAACACATGGAGGTCACAACAGCAGTGTCTTGCCTGTTCCCTGCCCAGCCAGACCTGCCAGTCCAGGTGAAATGCCCAGCATAGCCTTTGAGTACAAAGGGATTGCAGAGCAAAAAGCATCTCTGTAGTTGCCACGGTCTTCAGCGGCTGCTGCACCAGGGAGGCCATTGAGAGGTGTCCCACATCTGCCCATCTTTTTGCCTGTGGTCTGAGGTCAGGTGGATGCCATCTGCTCCCAACAGACCCGGCTGCTCCAAGGAAGATCCACAATCATGGAATCCAAAACCTTGACTACCCCCTGAGTAGCCAGGCATTCCGCTGTTCAGTGTGTCCCGGTCCACGTCAGGGGTTGGGATGAGATGGTTTTTAAGATTCCTTCCAACCCACACCATTCTAGGATTCTATGATTTCCCCACGACTGACTTTGGTCTCCTCTCTTCCCTCCACCTGTGGAGAGCGCATTCTGGTGCTGCTGGTGGTGTTGGGACAGGCTGGTGGATACTCTTCCTGCCATCCTGTGGGTGTAAGCCTGACTCCTCTCTGAAGTCCTTGTCCCTGAATCAGTGCCTTCAAATGACAGTTATCTCCACTCCTTCCTTTTACTTTCAGCGCTTGAGTAGACACAACATTTCTCATCGTTTTCCAGAGAGCAGCACAGGTCCCAGTTCCCATATTGTGCAGCCCTCTGCCATAAATCAGCCTGATAGGTTTATTCTCTACGTAATGGGAAATTATGACAAATGCAGCTGTATAATCTAGTTAGTAACTCACCATAATGACTGCTTCTGGGGTGATTTATGGGTTTTGTCATATGTGAGCTTTCAGAACTTTAGAGATTACATTTTTCACACTTTTTTGTTGGAATCTCAGTTTATTAGACTTTACTGCAGCATTAATCACTTGCAGTACAACCCTGGACTTCACAAATGTATCACATCAGCATGAAAAAGGCAGAGAAAACAAGAACTGTTGTGAATTAATGAGCCGGGTAACACGTCTCACAACCAGTGATGAAACAACCTGTGTTCTTCTTCAAGCCGCAACAGAAAGCCCCAAAGTCTGGCTTTTTAATTTTTTTTTTTCCACAAAACACAGGCAGCAGCAAAGAACTGAAACAACACAGCCAGGCTTGAAACCTGAAAGATCTGCAAGGCTGAGCCTATCCTAGTTAATGGTGAAATGATGTGTGAATCTGTCCTAGATGTTCAAATAAAGAAGATTGATTCACAGTTATAATGTGGCTTATAAGCAAAACACTGGGATTATATAGGAGAAATGCATGTGTCATGAAACAACCGATAAATCAGAGAGACAGTTCCAAGCTCTACTGTGAAGGTCTGGGAAATGTTCAGAGTTGCCATCTATGGAGTTTGGTGCAGGATAAACTGGAACAAAAGGCCACCATTACCCAAACTGCTTTGGTCTGGGCTGGTTTGTTGGGTTTTTTTGACAGATAATGTTTTATAATACTCCAAGAAATATGTTGAAAAGGTCACCATGATCTATCAGACACAAGCAGGGGGGCTGCGGTTGATGCAACACGTTCCTTGCACTGGGAGGGTGGGCAGAGGGAAGGCCTGTGTGGGGTAAATTAGCATGGACCAGGGAGGTGGCTCAAACCTGGGCTGGCCAAAGCCTTAGAATCATGAAATACCCTGGGTTGGAAAGGACCCACAAGGATCATCAAGTCCAACTCCTAGCCCTGCGGAGGACACTTCAAGAATCCCGCCCTGTGCCTTGGCAGGTGCTGGTGGGTAGGAACACACAGCTGGCTGTGGTTTTGGGTGGATGGGTAAGATGATCTGCAGGTCGTGAGGAGCATCCCTGTTCCCTGAGCTCCTGGAGAGCTGCAGACACTGATAACTGGTAAGGACACCCGCCAGGGGCATGACCGGGGACTGGTGATCTGGTGTCTCCTGTCTGCTGCTGCTTTCTGCCAAAGATAACAGCCTGTTACCAAGTTCATGTTGCTGAGGTGATAAATGGCTGGTGAGATTCCCTCCCTGTTTTTGCCTGCACAACATTTTATGCCCAGCACCAAAGGATTGGGCCAGAACAGAGGGATTTGGGTCACAGTGCTGAGGCTGAGATGGACAGCCAGGCAGAGCAGCTCCTCCTGGCTGATGCAAAAATTAGCCCTGTGCTGGCCAGGCCAATGATCCATAGTTATGGTGCTGTTGGGTATTCCCTGGGAGGAGAGGAGGTAAAATGAAGCTCCTGAAGCTGGCTGGTATCCTGGAAGCTGGTCAGACCCCACCTGACCACTGACCCGGTGGTTGTTTGGCCAGCTGAGGTGATGGAATTTATTGGGCTGTGCAAGGACAGTTGTCTGTGGAAACATGAAGGACCTTCAGGGGGGATGAAATATGGCCTCAGAGTAGAAACAGCTGGGCTGAACACTATTCCAGCTATGAGTCTTTGCTCTCAGAAGCAACAGATTCCAGCTTTCGTTAAACCAGAACTTGTCTTTTACAAGTATTATGATTATGATTATGATTATGATTATGATTATGATTATTATTATTATTATTTTGAGGAACATAAAGGACCTTTCTCATTTAATTTATTAGCATTTTTAAATCATCTTGTTTGGGTAGTCCAGGACACCCATTGCATGAGAAGCATGAAGCATTAGATGTTACCAGCCTGTGGCACCTACAATGAGATGTAAATGCTGAATGGCACAGGCACAGAAGGTGATAGAGTTCATGGCCAGAACTTCCCTGTTGGGTAAAAGCAACTCTGCTGGTACATGTTTTGATTTTAAAAACACAAAATGAGACAAAGCAATGCTCCTGTGTTTTCTACCTTTGGCTTGATACAGGCTGGGACAGACTGTTTACATGAGTATGTTGCACCCATTCCAGACTTCAGGCACCAGTGCTGGTCCTCACCAGATAAAAGTCTGCTTTGTAGGAGGCATCACCACCTCGGATGGAATTTGGAGCAGAAGTGCTTGGTTTTGTGGCCTGGGCAGAGACAGCCCTGCTGGGCAGCCAAGGGCTGGGGGTAGGGCTGGGAGAATCGCCTGTGTGCTGCTGGGAAAATGTGGTGGCCAGAGGATGAAGGCAAATATGGAAACAAATCCAGTTCTGGGGAACACTTTGGTTGTTTGGATTGAGGTGGTAAATATAGAAAAATGGAGACTTTGGTGGAAAAACCCCAGCAAGTGCCATTCACTGCAGGTTTTGGATTATATCAGCAAAATTTCCGTGGAAACCCAGGGATGGGGCATGCAAGAAGAGCATCCCAGTGACTAAAAAGCTCCAGGTGCTCACTCCAGTATCACCTCAAGCCCAGGGGACCAGAGTGTCCCAGCAAAGCCTGACCTGTGCCTGCTCCTGTGCACAACCAGAGGCAGGGGCTGGACAAGGCCCTGCACCAGCTCAGCCCAGCTCTGTCCAACCCAGCTGTACCAGGCCAAGAATAGAGTCCAAACCCCGGTTCAGCCTCTGTGACATGGGAGAGATTTTAGCCTTGATCATTGCAAACACACTCTATGCTTTACATCCAGAAACGACCTATGGATGGAGGATGAAGGACATGGACATGGCAGAAAACCCAAAAAATCCACCATGAAGCACCAGACCTTTAGCTCTAAGCAGTGTGGCAAGGGACAAATCCAGCTCAGAGCTTCTCAGTCTGTGCCTGGTGGTCTTCAGGAGGAGAGTCAGGGTGAGGAAGGGGAGTGGGAGAAGATCTTTGTGTGCTGCCCTGGTGGCTGCTTGTGCAGGAAGTGATGGATGCTCATTCCCAGCCCTCCCTCAGTGGCAGGAGCCCAGCGGTGTTCCTGCACTCCAGCACAGGCAGGGAGGCCCTGGCTGCTTTGGGCAGCTGCCTGATTTCCCTGCGCCTTGAGCCGTCCCGGCTGGATGCTCTCAGCTCCGACATGGTCTGGAGGAGAGAAAACAAGAGACATTCCTGCTGTGTGAGGGGAGCACAGGGAGCAGAGCTGTCCCACGGCGCTGTACGTCACGTCCCGCTGACAGATCCTGGCTGCAGCAAAGAGGCTGCAACCCAAGAATAGCCCCTTCCCTCACACATGAAACGAGTAGATGGGAAGGCCTACGTGCACCCACACCTCTGTGTCCTGTGCTGTGCCCCAGCAGAGGAGCTCAGCATCAGGAAAGGGGTGCTCCCTCTGGCTTCCCAGGAATGGGGTGGTTATGGCAAGGCTGGTGCAAAGATGCCAACCTGGCCTGGGCCTGCATCTACCCACTGTATGTCCCAGCTCTTGGCCTGCAGCACCACGTGCATCTCCCATCTTCCACCACCTCTGGGGCCTGTCCCCATCATCTCAGAGAGCTTATCCTCCTGGAAGGTGT
The DNA here is from genome assembly GCA_017589585.1 of Phylloscopus whistleri. NCBI lineage: Eukaryota > Metazoa > Chordata > Aves > Passeriformes > Phylloscopidae > Phylloscopus > Phylloscopus whistleri. The sequence continues at coordinate 1,056,511 of JADMLD010000405.1, read as the reverse complement.
TTCTAGTGATTTTTTGCCCATAATTCTGTTTTCACACTGACAGAGGGCAGGGTTAGATTAGATTTAAGGAAGAAATTCTTCCCTGTGACGGTGGGGAGGCCCTGGCACTGGTTGCCCAGAGAAGCTGTGGTTGCCCCATCTCTGAAAGTGTTTCAGGCCAGGTTGGATGGGGCTTGGAGCAACCTGGGATAGTGGAAGGTGTCCCTGCCCATGGTAAGGGGTTGGAACAAGATGATCCTTCCAACCCAAATCATTCTGTGATTATGATCTTAAGATTTTATGATTTCCTATTGTAGCACAGAGCAAAATGTCCCCATTAGGCTTGCTGGCATCTTCCTGTTGCTCTGCTGAAAGCCTGCTCCTGCTCTGCTTCTTCCCTTCCTCTTCCTTGGAGGAAAACTGTCTTTTATTTCCTGCTGGAGAAAATGGAGATCACTTTTCAACCCCAGCCCTGAACACAGGGGAGCAAAACATAGGTGGTGGACTAATGCCATTAAAACTTCTTTGTCCCCATGCCCGTATCTCCATGTCTGCTCCCAGCCCAGGGGTGCTGGATTTCCTCCTGGGTAGCAGTGCCCAGGGGGTGGAAAACTGGGGGTGAATTGTTGAAAAGGCTCCGTTTGCAGCTCAAGTTGACGGCTCCGCTCTGAGGTCAAGGACCTGCTGCTTTTGCCAGCAAAAAGAGCCCAGATGTTTTTCAATTTACACAGGCGAGCTCGCCGAAGGCAGGTTAGCACTGTCATGCTGCACGTTTGGGAAGGACCCCTTCTCTTCAAGTCCCTGGCATAAAATACACTCTGTGAAACAGGAGGTCAGAGTGCTGAAGTGATTTAAGAGCCTTTGCTCTGACTCAAGGATTTTGAAGGGGTCTCCGTGTTTGTTGTGTTTCTGGATTCTAATATCAATGAGAGAATTAAATCATTATATTAAAACATCAAAACACTAATGCTTTGTTTTCATTGGCATGAACCAAAATGATCTAACTCAAAAGCCATGAAATATCAGCCTTTTTTTTGCCGATGAATAATAAGATCTCTGGCTGCATGTGATAGTAAATTTAATAATGTCAGTGATTTGAAAGGTTTGAGTCCTAAACGTGAAGAAATGTGTTTTACCCCCCTCCACCCTCTACCTTTTTTCTCCCTTCCCCCTGCACTACTGTCAGGAAGTTTTGTGGTAAATAAGCTAAAATGTGTGGATTAGAGCCCATCTCATGTACCAGGTGAGTGCCAAACTCCACATACCCAGTGCAAACCTCCATCTCCCAGGTGGTCTGAATTTGCTTATAGCTGGGTCCTGTAAGCAGATTTAATATTTCATAAGCACTGCTCCATCTCATGCCTATATTATTGACACCACATGGAAGTCAGGAAATTGGTTCTTTCTGGGAACAGTTTGCAGAAATATGCAGCCTGTCAGCTCCTTTCTCATGGGGTGCATTAACAGAGGGGCTCGCAATTACAAGTAATGAACCTTCTCCAGATGTCTGCAGTGACTCAGCTCCAACTTTATCTTCGAGGGACGAGATGGACTTGACAAGATGGATTATTTGTGGATATAATGTAACAACTTCGCAGAACGTGGAATTCCCAATTATTGCAAGGCAAGGCGAAGGATTCGGTAGGAGCGAGAGCGCCGAGGTTTATCCACTAGGTAAACAACAACAACCCAAAAGGAAAGAAGCTGTGCCATTTCCCCCCTCTTGAAACCACCAATGTTCCCATGCTGTTTTCATTCTTCCCCTTTACGATGCCGTTTATGTTACACACATTAAAGTTAAGTCATGTCTTTAATAAGATGGAAACTGGAAGTGAGATTTTGAAGGAAAAGGAGCTCGGAGTCCTAAATTTACTCTGCGCTTGGAGGGAACAGAAAAAACAACAGAAAGGATGGGATATACCAAAGAAAGCAATTTTAATTGTCATCTTCCATGGAAAATTGAATCCAGTCATTCCCCACCGCTGTGAGTGCCAACGTACTGTGCTATATATGGCTGGGTGCTTATTTTAGCAGTTCAGCTGCACAAAAAAAGCCCAACCAAAGTGAGATTTCTCGGGTAAAGTTCTGCCTGCAAATGATGCATGGGGTTTTCTGGCTTGTAAATTTAACAGCAGGTATTTCGAGGCCTGCATCAGATAATTGGGACAAATCTCTTTCACTTTGGGTTTGACTAAGAACGATAATTTCATGCTAATGCCCTCTTAAGGAATACTTGTCAGGTGTGGATAAAGAGATGCTGAATTATCTTTCTTTCAAATCTGAGGTCTCCTGGTACCCGAGTTGTAAGACTGGAGTCTCCTTGGGGAAGTATTTGTAGATCTTCTCGGGCTGAGCTGCAGGTTTGTTTGATGTGGATCTTCAAGATAAAATTACTGTGCTCCAGATGTTCCAGTTTAAATGTTTGTACATAGGGATTTCCTTGGTTGTTGAAGAGAGGAGACTCAAAACAGACTCGATCATTCATGCATCTATTCCTAGCACATGTTTTGCTATGTTTGAGGAGGCAAATGTCAAGAGGAGCTTTTATAAACAGGCCTTTCTTTCTCAGAGCACGGTTTGTTTACCAGGTAACGTGCAGAGCAGGCTTCTGCAGTGCTAACATCAAACTGTGTATTTAAACTACCACGCCCCTCCCACCAGCTCCAAAAATCTGCCTTTCTAGTAAGGATGAGAAAATAAAAAGAGAAATTTGCTCCCTACCAGTTGCCTGCCAAGGGTGAGATGTGCTCTGCCTGCATCCCCACTGGTGGCTGTTGCACCTTCTGCAGTGCCTTTTTCCAGATGTGGGAAAGACCGAGCTCTGGAGATGCTGGACCCAGCTTGGCCCCAGGTGGTGTTGATCCATGAAACCCTGCTCCCACCCCTGCTGCAATCAGGCTCTTTTTTCCCCCCTCAGGGTCTCCCGGGGCTCAGGACATTAATGGTTTCTCAACAAGAAGAACTCACTCAATATTGTTCCTGCAGGACACAAACTCTGTTGGCACTTGGGAGTTTTGTCCCAGTTTAGGAAGGAGCAGAGACCTTTCCCATGTGGTTTAGTGCCAGGGAGGAGGCAGTGGGTTTACTTCCCTGCCGTGACTCTTCATGGGTGTCCTCAGCAATTTGGGACAGTAACGTGTCTCCAGGCAGCAGCAAACATCTGTGGAGACAAACGACTTCAAAGGGTGGCTGATAATTATCAAAAGGAAGAGCCAGCTCTTTGTAAATAATAAGAAAAAACAACCCACTGCGGGATGGGGTCTGTGCTGTTGCCAATTTTGGTGGCATTACATGCAGCAGAGGGGGAGCAGGGTTGGTCCCCTCTTTTGGGTGTCTGCAGAAGTCAGTGTAGGGGGTTGTGCTGCTTAAGGGGGAGCCAGGGGCTGGCTCAGCAGTTCCCATTCCCATCTGGGCATTTGGGTTGGCCTGGACTTCCCAAGTAATGGCTTTGTCAGCCTGAGATGTAGAAGAGGGGTTTAATTCTTCACTTCCATGTATCCACAAACCCTGGTTTTGATGATAATTAATTCAGAAAGTTGGGGAAGAACAGACAAATTAATTAAACAGTGCAGCAAAGCAGATGCAGGGGCAGGGAGATGAGCAACAGGGTGGTGGAAAGGAGCCCTACTCTGAGGCTGGTGCCAATCCTCTGTGCCCCTCAGCGAGGTGGGGACGGGGCTGTAAAGCCCCGTTAGAGCTGAAAGCACGAAGCAACTGCAGCTCTCCACATCTTCCGAGGGAAGAGGGAAGCGAGCACCGCACGGAATCGCTAAACACACCCCTGCAGCAGCACGCTCCCCTCTCCCTCCTTCTCCAAGCGCAAAGCCCAGCGGCGGCCACAGGGCAAGGTGACCTTGCAGCCTGCGGCCACCTGCAGCCGACGCACGTGGCCATCTCCAGCCGGAGCATCTGGGGCTCAGGCTGCCTCTTTCCAGGCATCTCATCCCTCTCTCCATCCGTGGTGGTGGTGGTCTGGGCTGAGCCTGCGGCCGCACAGCGCAGCATCTGCCGGCGACAGGAGCAGCGCTGCCGGCCACGGGCGGCGAGCAGGGCGGCCTCGGCGGATGTTTCCCAAGCGGCTCGAGGCGTTTGTAGTGAGAAAGGAATGTTCTTCCTGTCCCGCCCCATCCCCTTTCAAAGCCCTGCGTTTCCCAGCCAGCCATACGATTCCCTTCCCAATACATTCTTGCCTTCAGCTGTATTTCACTATTTTAGGGGTTTCTCTAGCCTGTAGTAACATAGACAGTCTTTATGCTGTCTGAGGGGAAACATTTCCCTGTAAGACCCACTGGAGAAGAGCTCATCTCCTTGCCCAGGTAAGGGATTCATCCCTTGAAGTGCAAAGTGCATGTGGACACCTCTGTGACCTTTTTGGATACAGCTCTTGTAAGAGATTGCCCAGGGAAGCTGTGGCTGCCCCTGGATCCCTGGAAGTGTCCAAGGCCAAGTTGGAAAGAGCTTGGGGCCACCTGCGATAGTGGAAGGTGTCCCTGCGTGTGACAGGGGTGGAATGAGATGATCTTTAGGGTCTCTTCCCATCCAAACCATTCTGGGATTCTGTGATCTGTCCCCACTCAGGCGTGTCTGTGTGGACACCTGAGAGTTGGGCTTTCATTCCATTTCCCACTGGAGTGGCAGGAAATGTGCTGGCTTGGTGGTCTTTTAAGTGCTGCTGAAATCCAGACACAGCAGGCCTCATCCTGAAGAAAAGCAAGACTGTTCTGCTTTCTTGTTACTGCTGCCAGATTTTGGACCCTCATTCTCTGCAGCCAGAAGCAGGAACACATCACCCAGCTGAGTGACCAGCACGGAGGAAAGCAGAGAAACTGTGTGCTGGTGCCTGTCCTCTGCAAGGTGACACAGTGTGCAAAGTGACAGCCCTGCCCCAGTCCTCGTGAGCCAGTCCCTGGAGAGCTGCTCTGAGCATTGCCACAAGCTCCTGGAGTTTGGTCCAAGGTTTGTTGCAGTGCTATGGATGTCAAATCCTTCCTGGCTAGATGATGGCTTGATAAACTGAAGACCTGAGGAGAATTTAAAAAAAAAAAAAAAAGAAATGAAGAAAGAGAGAAGAAAGAGGAAGCACAAGAAGGGTTTTAGCCCAGAGATGTGATCTTTCCAAAGCTTGAAATGAAAGCTTCTTGATGCTGCAGGATCTTAGACTTACCTGTGGATGATAAAATGCATTTTTGTTTGGTTTAATTCTGACTTTTGCTTTCAGCATGTGGTGATTTTTAAACCAAAAATATGCTAGCAACTCAGCTGCACTTTTGCTGTCCTGCACAGGCTCTCCCTAAATCCTCTCTACAACATCACTCTGCAGCTCTCAGTAGTGCTGTTTCAGGCACAGAAACATTTGGTGTGTGCAGGTGCTGACAAAAACAGTGGGAAAGTCACAGGCTAGGCTCCAAAAACTTGAAAGCTCTGTTTTACAGTGGTTACAGTGACCTTACATGGGTGAGAGAGAGGAGGTTTGAACCTCTTCGCAATATCCACTCCAACTGCAGTTTCCCAAAGAGAAGATCTTCCCTGGGAGACTCCCACAGGGTGAAATACTCTCACTGCAGCTGAGGGCAGAGGTTGTGTTTAAACAGGAGGGTGAGGAGCAGGCTCACTCAGCCATCCCATGTGCATGAAAAGCAGCTTCAGACCTTCTTGCCTGATTTTTCAGCAGCTCAGGGGCCATCAGTTGCTAGATGTGTTTTTGTGGCTCCCTCACCCAGAGGTGATGAGCATGAGGGCACTGAGCCCTCTGCCCACTTGGCAGAGACAGCAGGTGACCAAGTCATCTGGTGGATCTTCAGGGTGAGCTTTGAGAGCAAAGCCCTTGGACACACACACACACAAAAGTGGTGCCTGCCAGCAAAAACCTTGGATTTTTTTAGTATGGGAAGATACATCTCAGGATTGCCTCATTCCCACAACCTCAGCACAAACTCAGCACACACCAGAGCAACACAGGGGAGTTCTCTGAAAAGAATGGGCTTTGCATTTTTGACACCTCTCAAAGCTCATGTAAAGGATTCCCTGGGGAACGTACTCCTGGCTCCGTCCATAATGGCTGCAAAGTCACTCCTGGCATTGCCACAGCTTGCTTTGTCCAAGTGTGGATGTCTGTGGCTTTTAAGTCCCAAAGGGGACAGTCCTCCTCTCCATAGCTGTGTTTTCTTCACTGAGTGGATTATTCGCTTCACTCCTGAGGTGAAAATCAGCGTGTGTGCAAAACAGGCAAAATTGGTTTGGGGGATACAATCAGACAGGGAATAATGGGGTGGGAAAATGGCAAAAATAGGGAAAAACCAGTCTGGCAGTATAAATGTAATTCTTAGGGCTAAGAACCAGCAGGTGACAAGCAGGTGCAATTTTTCTGGCATAAAGAGATCTGACCCACTTCAAACAGCGTAAAAAACCTGCCTGTGCTTGGGTCTCCCTGGGCTGTGCCTCTCTCCCTTTAATCCATCCGTGACACCACGAAGGACAGTCCCAGGTGTCCGTGTGCCTCGTGTCACTGTCCTTGGCTGGCCCTTTGTTGCCTGGCGTGTGGCACAGGGGGCTCAGACCCCGTCACGGCCGCGCAGCCGGAGCTGCAGGACTCCCACCGCCCTGTCCCGGAACACTTTGTCCTTGGATGCCGCTCTCGGTGCGAGGACAAAGACCTTACGAGCCAACATAAATCATCGTTTGAAGTCTGCAATGACAGCATGGAGAAACACTAATGGGATCATTTAATAAAATCCACATTGTTTCCATCGGGAAGCTGTATAAACAGCGCTATCAGGAGCTGCCTCAGCCAGCCCTTGAAGGCCAGCAGTGCGTGCTGTTCGGATCGTGCTCCTTGCACGCGGAGGGAGGCAGGGAGCTGGATCGAAGGGCTGATTAATCAAACAGTAGTTTGGCTCTGGGATGGCCCTCATGGAAGCTGGGATGCTGCACAAACACACCCTTCCCTTCGGCGGAGAGCTGGCCACCTCCTCGGGCCCAGCTGTAGGTGAGGGATGCATGGAGGAATGTGTGACGCCTCTTGTTTGCATTCACCCGCTCATCCAGGGAGGACCTGGAGTCCCTCTGTGGCTGGTCCTGGCTGAGAATCCCCCTCACTGTTCTTTCTGGGAAAAGCAGCTCACTTAATCTGTGCCAGTTTCATCTCTTCCTGCCTACTGTTGCTTGGGGACTGCCAACCCCATGTTCCTCCTTGACACGTTTGGAATAAGGCTGGGTGTGGACATGTTCATGGAATCCCAGAGTCCCAGAACAGTTCAGGTTGGAAGGGACCTTAAAGCTCATCCAGTCCCACCCACTGCCACCTTCCACTATCCCAGATTGCTCCAAGCCCATCCAGACTGGCATTGAACATTTCCAGGGATGGGGCAGCCACAACATCCACATCCACAAATATCAATGAATTTTGGCCTCAAGCCAGCACCTAAATACATTTCTCTTTTATTAATCTGATCATAAGATGCATTATGATCCAGGGGGATTCAAGGAGTTCTCAATGCCTACCCTTATATCTCAGTTCTTGGACTCATGTGACTGAGAATTTCAGTGTTTGTTTAAAAACTTTTCTCAGATAAGGTGTGAAGCCTGAGATCACTTTCAAGACTCAAAGTTATGCTATCCTGACCAGAAAATAAGCTTTTAAAAATGCTGCAGTTTGAGCAAGTGTCAGAGTTTCAGGGGGTTTCAAGTGAGGAGTCCACAGCCCCATCAGTGCCAAGCCTTCCCTTCTTCTAAGAACTTCTTCCCCCCCTTTTCTTCCTTTCCCACCTTAAAGAAGTAGCTGAGGAAGCTGGAGCCAGTGCTGCTGTTGCCATCACCGTTCCTGGAATTTCCTTGGCACATACTGCTTTTCTCTCATTTCTGTCCCTGCTGACTTCATCCTTTCAGCCCCTCTCCTACTTCTGGAGGTCTTGGTGGACCCCCTCCTCCAAAACCTTAACTGGCCTTAAAGGAAATCTAACATTTCTTTCTGTGAGTCCTCAGTTGAAACCTTGTGGCCATTGCACCTTTCAATGAGACCAAAAACCTCAATTTATATCACTTCAACTTAATTTCTGACTCCTGTAATTAGTTTGTCTTGCATTTATGACTGCCCATTCTGAATCATGGATCTATTGCTGTGACATTCAGTGTATTAAGCTATCCTCTGATTCCCAAGGGGTCTCCTGACTTTCCTTAGTGTTTGGGTTTGGACTCTGCCCTGGTGGAGTTTTCATCAGATTTGAACCAGAGGGTGTTGGACACTGGAACAGACTCCCCAGGGAATGGTCACAGCCCCAAGGCTGATGGAATTCAAGGAGTGTTTGGATGAGGCTCTCAGACATATGGTGGGATGTCCTGTGCAGGGCCATGAGTCAGACTCATGATCCTTGTGAGTCCCTTCCAGCTCAGGATATTCTTGGATTTGTTGGAGTCAGTCATGGATATGGACAGGACACCTCAGGGTGGATCCCTTTCTCTGCTCTCTGGTATTCTGCTGTTTCCTGGCTATCTCCAAGAAAATTGCTCTGCACTAATCTTTTTTTATCAATTGCAGCAGCTTGCTGGGTTTTCTTCTAAATCTTCCAGATGTCTTTGATCAGCCATGCAAAACACTGAGGTGTTTTTATTTTCTCCTGAACTTTGCTTTTCTCTTGAATAAAAAGTGCAGCCATGCTTACTTAAGAGGCTTTCTTGAGACAGTACCACCTTCCTGTCTGTCTTATGCACCATGTTCTGCCTTTTAATTTCACCAAGGTGAGACTTTGGTCAGATAGGGTCAGGTGATTTCTGCATTTGGATCAGTGGGGCTGGGATTTCCAGCCCTAAGCTCCTTGGACTCTGGTACCAAAAATGGATGGATTGTAACATCACATAGCAGAAAAAAAAAAAAAAAAAAAAAAAAAAAAAAAAAAAAAAAAAAAAAGCAATTCACTTCCTGGGTCCATCATTAAACCCAGACACAAATCCAGGGGATTTAGACAATGCTGTCAGCTAGGTGGAGGTTGTTCCTGCCCTGCTCCACCTCCCCAGAGCTCTGGGAACAGCACATGGCAGAATAAGCTGATCTTTATGAGAATTTGCTGGTTGGTTTATTAACTGTTTGGCAGCCTTCATCGGCCCAAAACGACACTGTAACTTAGAAGAGCATAAAGGAAATCAGAGGAGAGAAAGAAAAATCTTTGTTGAATCTAATTAGTTGAATCTAATCAAGGGCTACAAACTCAACTATGCTCGAATTATAACTGCGTCATTATTTCTTGACTGTAGGGCAGAGTTAAAGAAAGAATATCCTGAATGAACACACCCTGGACTGGTTTGGATTTCTTTCCCATTGCAATTTAATTCTGATTTTTCTGACCCTAGCTCCTGGGGCTTGGGATGAGTCCAACATCTCTGTAATGGTGTTACTCCACCTGCAGCTTCCACTTGAGCCTGGATCTCTGTTTAAGACTGCTTATTTTTCAAAATTGCAACAAAATTAGGGAATCACAGAATGGTTTGGCTTGGAAGGGACCATAAAGATGGTCTTATTACAATCCCCCTGCCATGGTCAAAGGTTCCACCCACTTGATCAGGTTGCTCAGGGCCCCGAAATCCAAAGAACCTCCCTCCAGGACCAGACCCCACTGTGGAAGAACAGGCACACCATCCCTTCAGTGCCCTCTCTTTGCTTCATCCTTCTGCTCTCCCTGTGACTTGGATCCCACTGCACCATGCACATCCCCACCTGCCACTAAATCCCACTTTGTGCCTCTGCTCTGGATAAAAGTGACAGCAGAAGGGTCAGTAGAGCTACAACTGAGGTCTTAGGATCCATTTAGGCCTGTGTCTAGGTTTGAAGACTGAATAAATCACACAGAGAATACACTGTGATCCACAAATATAATTTCTGGATACATAGAAGAACCGTCCTCATGATGAGGAGAGGCAACCATTGGAGTGAGTTACCCAAGGAAGTTGTGCAGTCTCCATCCCTGGAAGCTTTTTAGAGTGACTGGATAAAGGTCTGGGTTGAGCTCGGAGGTTGGATTAGGGACCTCTTGATGCTCCTTTCAGCCCATGTGGACTTGTTTTTATCAGATAATGGGTTGGACTTGATGATCTTCAGGTATTTTCCAACCTAAAAGATTTTGTGGTTCTTTAATTTTCCAGACCACGTGGCCACCTACAGTTGATGAGCCCTGTGACACCTTCAGCTTGGTCCCTAAATGTGGTAGAGTCCAGCATTGCAAGTGCATGACCTTCATCTTCTGCCCTGGTCCCAGCTGGGAACTTCCCTGGGCATCTGGGCTTGGAGGTCAGGGTTCCCTCCCAATGGTGGCCATCCCATCACTCCTCATTCACAGCTGTCTAAGGCAAGGACAGGCCTGAAGGGAAGAACAGACAGAATCCAAGGGGTCTCCACATCCCAGGGCTGAAGGCAGTCCTTAATATGTGTTGGCATGGCATGGAAAATATGCACTGGATGAGCACGGCCTCAAAAATCAAGCCAGCATAGCATCCATGTCATCTCTCTGGGATTTGGGTAGAGCTGCACCAGGGAAGGAAACAAGGCCTGGGAAAAATTCTTATCTTCTTGGGTCAAATGTTTTTGTGCTTTGAAACAAAAAACTGCTTTGAGTTGGAAGGGACCTCGAGACTATCTCGTTCCAACCCCTGGCCATGGGCAGGGACACCTTCCACTAAACCATTGCTCCAAGGAATGTTTGATGGGAATCCATGACATTTTGCTCAAAGGCTGTCTTCCCTCCCTCAGCAGGAGCATGGCCCTGGGACACTCAAACCTCCAGGGACTGCTCCCACGTTGCTGAAAGTGCCAAAGCTCAGCACGAGCAGCAAAAAGAGCCAAAAACCCTTCAGTCAGAGAGGACCCTGCTGATAAGAACAGACCCTGTCTGGGGTTGGGGTGCACTGGGGGAGGACCTAGGGTATCACGGGCTGAAGAGGAGCCAGCAGTGCTCTGCCTTTTGTGAGCAAACACACACATCAGGCTTGCAGGAAGACATGCAAAGTTATCCATCTGCTCCGCACAGCTCCAGGAAGACCTCGGCTGGGATATTGAATCCAGCTTTTGGCACCACACTTGAGAAAAGATGCGGAGTCCTTGGAGAGGATCCAGAGGGGAAGAACAAAGGGGAACAGAGCTCTAGAAAACATGACCTGTGAGGAGACACTGAGAAATTTGGGGTTGTTTAGTCTAGAGAGGAGAAAACGGAGGGAAAATATGATAATAGTCCTCAAGTATTTTGGATTTCCCCACTGGATGGGAGATAGGAAGCAGTTCCTCTGTGTCTGCTGGGGCCAGCAGATAAAGTGATTAGGCTAAGGGCAAGGGTGACCAAGGTCAGAGTCTGGGAAACATTTTCCAAGGGCGAGAACCAGGATTCCTGGTGTGGGAGGAGGTGGAAACTCCATCACAGGAGTTTTTCAAGAACAAGTTATTTAGCCATGTGTCTGGACAGACAGAAGGAATGGATGAGAAGACCTGCTGGGATTGGACCTCTTGAAGTCTCTCTGGCCAACCCTGTCCCACATGAATTCCCTCTTGCTTTGTCCATGGGGACTTCTAAAAGTGCCGGGGATCATCCTATCCTCTGGAAATCACATCAACAGCCTCTTCCACATCTCACATAAGTGCTACCCCAGCAGCTCTGAAGAAGGAGTGAGGACAGGGCTTCCCAAAGCACCAATCCCTGGGCCACCTGCAGTCAACATCTCCAGGCAGGAATGCTGAGGCTTGCAGGGAAGCTGGACGCTGCTGCTGCTGCAGAGCCGGGTGTTGGAGGAAAACAGTCGTGTCAGGGGCGGGAGGTGCTGTGGGTGGTTTCATTGTAGTTGTTTTTGTAATTTATGGCTGGTGAGCCTGGAGTCTGGGAGGAGTGTTCCTTTTTATGCTCTTTTGAATAAATCCAAATAAATAAATTCAGAGAGAATCTCTCAGGCAACCAGGGCTCAGCCAGAATATAGCTGTTAAGATTAATATCTGCCTCTTGGACTGCGCCAGAGGACCAGAGAGGGAGCTGGCAGGGATCTCAAAGCACTCTGTAGAATGTGTTGGAAATTCTGGCGAGTTATATGGTGCTCCGGTGGGAACTGAGGCGTTGGGCAAAACCGGTCCCAGCAGAGGCTGAAATTCAGGATGTTCCAGCCCAGAGTGTTTACCTTGAACAAAAGCTATGAGCGTTTTTAGAAGGAGAGGACATCCCAGCTGGGAGAGTCACACTGCTTTGCTCAGCCCTTGAAATGCCACCATTATGTGGGGCCTTTGGACATTCTGGGAAGGGGAGTGAGAGATAAACCAGGCGGTCCCAGGCTCACTGCATCCCCACCATGGTTTTAGCAGATGGAGGAGGACACCAAGGGTTGAGCAGAAAAGCCAAAAGACCAAATTCTTTTGGAGGGGAACAGGGTGCCGCCAGTAAAATGTCACCGCCCAGCTGAAGCAGTGACAGAATAATGGATAAGGGTGAGCCCCGAGGAAATTTTGGATCCTGAACGCTCTCAGACGCTGTGTTCAATAATTTTATGACACGGGTGTTCAGGGGAGTTTCTCCCGGAAACATTTGTTTTATAAATGGCTCATTTTCTAATTACATTCTGCAGGGCTGAGCAGCAACAAGAAAAAGGAAGGGGAAAAAAAAATAAAAAATAAAGGGAGGGCCACGAGTCCTGCCAAAGCTGACTTGACGCACGCTTGCTGCAGCTTTCACTTTGATGTGAATCAGAAACATCCTCCGAATGCAAGTGATAGCCCTGGAGGGAGATCTCCCACACAGGGAACCCTGCACCTGTGGGACCAGGAGCAGTGGGGTGGCAGAGATGGCTTTAACAGGGAGTGCCCATGGTAGGGGGCCGTCGCTGCGGGCGGTCACGGCCGCTCTCCACAGGCTTCCCAGCAAGCCTGGTTCCCTCCCACACAAACCATCTCTGTGGTCGCCTTGCTCTTGATTGAAGAGGGCATTTGCAAATGAATCCCATCGTGGGGCGGTGAAGGAAGAGTTAACCACTTCCTTCCAAAAAAACCCAAGGAAAAGGCCACCGTTTCCTGACATGGGGCAAGACCAGCCGAGCCCAGCAGCAGGGGATGGCGGGGACACCCTCGCCCGTCCCCTTCAAAGGAGCAGGGAGAGGTTAGAGCTGTGCTGGCCCCAACCACCTCCTTCCAGCCCTTAACAGAGGAGTTTTTGGCTCGGTGCCGCCAGCCCAGGTATCCCGCAAAGTCGGGAAAGAGCAGCTTTAAAGGGTTGGGGGAAAGAAGGGAGGTGAAGGACGCGGCCCGTCTTCCCGCTGGAAGGGAATCTGGTGGCCACATGTATCCGCGTCCTCCGGCTTGATGATGATGATGAAAGATGTCATGCTAGGAAACTCTGGAGATCAGAGGCACGCGGACCACATACCGGCATTTCAACATGAGAACACAGCTCCCAGCGCCTGCCCAACCTCGGAATTTGCACCTTGTAACACTAGGAATGGACATCTGTAGACGAAAGGAAACCCCTGGTGTACACACGGGTTTTATGGAGCAAAGGGAGGGGGGGCTCTTTCATCCCCCCAATGCTGCCCTGCTGCCAGCTCTTCCCTGCTGGATGAGAAATCCCGAGTTTTAGCAGGGCTGGTGTGTGTGTGTTTGTGTGTGTGCCTACGTGCGCGGGTCCACGCGTGTGTTATTCTGGGATTAGGAATCTTTTCCAGGCTCAACAACAAAGGGTGGCACATGGCAGCTATTGTCCTCGCTCAGCTAGGGTGAAGTCGGGGGAGGTCACAGATGTCCTGACCATATTTAGCTCTCTCTAAATGAACAGGATTCATGTAGTGTAGCTGAATTTTTTTTTCTTTTCTTTTCTTTTCTTTTCTTTTCTTTTCTTTTCTTTTCTTTTCTTTTCTTTTCTTTTCTTTTCTTTTCTTTTCTTTTCTTTTCTTTTCTTTTCTTTTTTTTCTCTCTAAGGAAGAAATTGCTGGCTGGCTGACAGGGAGTGCAAGTCACAAGTTTCAGGACCAGTAAAGTTGTTGCTCATCCTGGAGAAGGTCTCAAGAAATGGCTGCTTCTCAGGGGAAGGGCAAGATCCTGGTGCTTACTGGAGCCAGTCTGGTTCACTGGTCAGCTCTGATAATAAGGGAGCTGTTTCATACAAAATCAGGAATTTTGGCTGGGCCCTTTCTGAGCAAGAACTGCCATGTTCTCCTGAGCCTCCATTCATGTGGGGGGACAGCATTCCCCACAGCAATTCCTTCTACCAACTGTTTGCAAGCCTGCCCCCTTAATGAAAATACGAGGGAGGAAAAAATAATCCCCAACCCAGTGACCCTCCTTTTCCTTGCCAGATGAGCTGTTCCTCAGAAACACCTGTCTGGTAAATTAGAGTGGGAATTGTAAACGCCAAGCACAGCATATTTTCCTTCGCCACCAATATATTGAAGTTGCATATGGTGCCCTGGGGGAAAGGGGATTGTTTCAAGTCAGATTTTCAAATCGTGAGCAAATCCTTGGGAGAGAGATTTGCTGATTTACAGTGGAGCTTGAGAACAATATCACCATCCCGTGCTTCCAGTGAGGAAAACACAGAGCAGGAGCTGGGGGTATCACCAGGACCAGGACCAGGACCAGGACCAGGACCAGGACCAGGACCAGGACCAGGACCAGGATCACCTTTCTGGCCAGGACACTGCAGAGGAGGACGGTTACCAAACAAACAGAGGCTGGAATTAGAACTGGGGTGATTTTCAACCCAAACACATGAATTTTAATCATTATGAATTAAAAAAAAAAAAAGGGAGGGGTCTCCTCAGCATTCAGATGTTCGGATGGATTCAGCCACATGCAAATTGCCATCCCTGGTGGGAAGAGAAGTAGCAGAGAAACCCAGGGGTGGTTTAATGTCCCCTTTTGTGTCCTTTTTTCCTGTCCCCAGAAGTGATGAGTCTGACCAACCCCACCATCCCACAGAGGGGAATCCCCATCCAGGAGCCATGCAGGAACCCTTAACACACACACCACACACACATATAAAGGCAAAGTGACTGAGGCTTTCAGATCATTCCTGAATAAATGCTAATGCAAATAAAAAGCATTTAGGTAAGTGTTTTGTCGTTGGGTCCCTTCCTGGCTGGAGTAAGTGATTGTTCCAGATTTATGCACTACGTGTTGTTTTTCTTGGCACTTTGTGCAGCGCCGTGGTCTCCGAAGGCTTGCAATTTTAGGGATACTTTTTTGATATTTAAAGAGAGCCTTTTGGATGAAATCCACACACTGCCTACAGTCACAGATGCTAAAACTTCTTTCCAGTGACTGCCACTAATCAGGCAACACCTTTGTGCTTAACATCTTGCCCTGGAGTTGACCCAGGGACCAATGGATCCCCATTCCTGCATGCTGAGGTTGTGGCTTCCCCAAAAAATGGTGTGTGGATAAGTCCAGTAAAGCTGGAGTAGCTGGAAAGCCGCTGCCTCTAAAAGGTACTGGCTGCAAGAATTCAATAAAAAAATAATAATTATTCAATTTTGAAAAAATTGATATAGGTTATTCAGTGAAAAAGGAGAGTAAATAACTATATATGTATTTATATATATAAAATGAGAATATTAATTTCTTTCTGACTATGGGACATAGGGTTGGCAGGGTTCAGTGGAAGGGAATAATTTAAAGGCAACATGGAATTGTGGAATCATAGAATCATCTAAGCTGGAAGAGCCCTCAAAGGTTGTTAAGTCCAACAATTAACCCAGCATGGCCAAACCCACCACTAAACCATATCCCTAAGTAATTATATAATAGTAATGCAATAATATAATAGAATCTATTGGAAAGTATTATAATAATGCATAATAATATAATCTAGAATAATATGTACAGCATAATAAAGGTAGAGAGGACTCAAGGGAAGGACAGGTATTTTCAGTTATTACTAAAAATGGTGCGGCAGATTATGTTTTAGATTTTAGTTTGTTAAAAGAACTTTGTGTATCAAGTTCAGGCATTTATACCCCTGCCAAAGTCTCCAAAGGGAAGGAGCAAACATGGATGCTGCTCCCACCTATCCCAGCTCCCAGGGCCAGGCCACGCTGCTCCATCCGCTCATTACCAACCCCGCTAATTTTATTCCTGATTATTTATGTTTTTTTCATGAGCGGCCATTAAATGTTCATTTGTTAGAGGCTTAACACATTCCATTACACCACAAAATTTATATTTGTAACAAAACGATGCCTCAGAGTGATTCAGAATTAAATTAATGTGACACGGACTATTTATCAATATGGCAGCTGGGCTGCTCGGGAACGAGGGATGATTTAGTGGCCTGGATGTGTGCAAACCTATGGGCTCTGCCCTGGTATTTCTCTCATACTGCAGAGAAACTGATAAAATAATCCTCCAAAGTACCTCGACATATGGTTTAGATCATCAAAGAGAAAAATACTTGTAAAAGCACAAAGAAGGAAACCAATAAACATGTACATCTTACCAGTTAACTCCCTCTGTAGGAAATGTAAACCATGAAGGATGGTGGGGTCTGAGTCAAATTCTGTCATTTGTGTATTTTTTTAATTACAATAACATGCTGGCTTAAATTACAGCGTGTCCTTGCAGACAATGGCAGTGCAGGGAGGAGGCAGGAGCTGGTGCAGATCAGCAGCTGATTTACACCAGCAAATGACTGAGCCTGTTCTGCTGCCCCTCCAAACCTGGAATTGAATGGGTTGGGTTGGGAGGCACTTTCAGAGTTCATCTGGTCCAAACCTGCATGGGTTTGTCACTCTCCCAGGCCTCCCTGGGTTGTTTTTGCTAAAAGAAGAAATTCATTCTACAGTGCTAAGTTTTGCAGTATTTTTTTTTTTTAATTATTTTTAAATAAGCAAGGTTTCCTTGCATATAAGATTTAATGTTTCTTTTTGGAGAGGAGCGAGGCTAAATTCAACCTGTGTAGTGGCAGATTCACATCAACACTTGTCATGAATTTTATCAGCTTCCTGTATTTTAAAAGAAATTAGAAATCTTCATATCCTTGTGATTTGCTCTACCATGTACCAGACTTTAGGTAGTGATATAGACTAAGCATATTAAGATTATTAAAAAAAAAAATAGATCTATTTTGGCTACACAGCATTAAGTCAGCAACCTGTTTTCAAGTGTGCTAGAAAGTAAAAATAAAACTTTCCTTGCATTTATTTGCATATTCCAGCACCAAATTAAAGCAGGAAATGAAGTGAAGCACATCATGACACCTGAGGCACTACTGCAGCACACTTGAATTAATAATATCCTGAATTTTCCAAAATAAACCAGGTGATTGCCAAACATTCACCAAATTTCAAGTGTCAGACAATGTTCATAGTACAGATTAGTTCAGAAACAGATAAATCTTTCTTCTGGTGGAATTCCCTTTATTTTCCCACATCTTTTTAGCCACATGGAAATTATTCTCACTTTTGAATTTCAATGTGTTGGAAGATCTTCTTTCCCATGACGTGTTTCAAACACTTTTCACTCTTTTGAAGGAGTATCTAGAATTCTTCATGGGTAAATCGGCCATTTCCCAACGATTTTTCTCTGGACTCTTTTATATTTTGTCATGTCAAACTTTGTGGTTATAGCAGTGCAGGAGTTATTTATGGCTTCCCTCAACACCCTCCATTTCCTAGAAGACAATGACTGTCACCTGGAGCAAGCAGAGAAATTTATGGGGCACATCCCAACCTCCATTTGTGATGATGTCACTCTCTCTAAATGGAATGACTCCTCCACTTATTGTCAATATTTCAAATGGGAAAGCACCAAGCTCAACCTTAAATGGATTCCACTTGGATTCCTTTCTCATCCATCACATAGATAAGCTCCATCATTTTGTTGTCCCACAGTCTCAGTCTTCAGGAATAAAGAAATGGGATTTCTTCCAGCGCCGTTCTGCACGTGTCAGTCTGAGCTCAGCCAAGAAATTCCTCCTTTGTACCCCTCCACTGCACCCCAAATCCCAGCACAGATCCAGGATGTGAGCCCAGACCTCACAGGGACCCCACCACATGTTGTAGCCTGGAGAAAAAGGGGCTCAGGGGGGACCTTCTGGCTCTGCACAGCTCCCTGACACGAGGGTGCAGCAAGGGGGTTCAGGTTCTTCTTGCAGTGAACAGGGGACAGGACAAGGGGAAATGGCCTAAAGTTGTGCCAAGGGAAGTTCAGATTGGCTATTAGGAAAAAAATTGTCATGGAAAGGGTTGTAAAACATTAAAACAGACGGGGCAGTGTTGCAGTCACTGTCCCTGGAAGTGTTCAAAACACATGTGGATGTGGCACTTGAGGACATGGTTTAATTGTGACCATAGGGGTGATGCTGCACTGATGACTGGACTTGATTTTCCTAAAGGTCTTTTCCAACCTTAACAATCCCATGAGTTTGTCTCTTGCCTGCTCGTTTTCAGCAGGTTGAATTGTATCTGGTAACTAAAGACGCTGCTTTGATTTTATCACGGAATCCCAGAGTGGTTTGTGTTGGGAAGGACCTTAAAGCTCATCCAGTTCCACCCCTGCTATGGGCAGGGACACCTTCCACTATCCCAGGTTGCTCCAAGCCCCATCCAACCTGGCCTTGGACACTTCCAGGGATCCAGGGGCAGCCACAGCTTCTCTGGGCCTCATCACCCTCACAGGGAAGAACATGTAAACTGCTGGTCTCTGAAGGAGGTGGGAAATTCTTGGACAATGAATAGGAAATACGACTGAAAAAAGCTTTTTAGCAGTAGTATACAGATTTGCCCTCAAATCTACTGAAAAACACAGCTTTTATTTACCCAGGACAACATTCAGAGACTCCAAACGGAGGCACAGAGTGGAGTTTGGCAGCGCAGTTTCTACGCTTACTGATTTCACACCGAAATGAGGAAAATCCATTAGCAGCTGGAAATCCTCCTGACCCGGGGATTTCACCTACAATTAGAGAAAGCCGACAACTGTGTTAACCATCTGCTACTTCTTTTCTGAGGATGATCAAACACTCGAGAAAAATGCTCCTTTTGTAAAGTGTTGTCGGGGGAACAAGTGCATGACGTGGGTCCGTATTTATCTAGGAGAGCAAATAAACCACTGGCCTTGCAAAGGGAATTAGCTGGAAACTCCCAAGGACAGGAATCATGTGTGAAGTCAGCTGCAAGCCCCGTTCTGGGGTGTTCATGGCCTCAGTGTGTTGCTGTTGTGTTTTTCTTCAGTGCACACCTGATGGGACCAACGTCATTCAAAGGCTCTGCAGTTGCTCGTTCTCCAGCCAGGCCCCCACATCAGGACGTGCACCTTGAAATCTTTAAATCTTCCTCAGTGCCTTCTTGTGTTTGAATTTTTGCTTTCTGCTCTTGGGGCAATTTCCTTTTGTAACGTATTTTTCTGAATAAAATTCGTGCAGCATTCCATGGCTGCCAGTGCTTAACCACGGTGCTGTAAGAAAACTGGTGAACACTTGCTGGAAGAAAAAGGGGAGCATATGTTTTTTTTCTTTTTAACCCAAACACCAGATTTTTCATAAATTCTTTCCTTTTCTTTTCTTTTCTTTTCTTTTCTTTTCTTTTCTTTTCTTTTCTTTTCTTTTCTTTTCTTTTCTTTTCTTTTCTTTTCTTTTCTTTTCTTTTCTTTTCTTTTCTTTTCTTTTCTTTTCTTTTCTTTCTTTATGGTATTTATTTGTTTTCCTCTCCTCCAAGCTGCCCTCACCTGCCTGATGCTCCAGGCAACCCCAGCTCCCAACAATGCAATTGTGCAGCTTTTGTGTTCTCGGTCTGCTGTGGATAAAGTCCCTGTGGTGGTGTCTGAGGTCATTCTTGTTTATTTTTTCTGCTAAATGAGGCCTTTGGACTGGGGTTTCTTCCGTTTTGGGTCTCTTGGAGCATCTTCCCTAGGTCAGGGATGGAGGGTGGTTGTTCTGCCCTCAGATTTGGAAAAATACTGATTTCCTGCTAATGTAAGCTTTTAATGATTTGCCTGGAAAGGCTGCAGGCATTACAAGCCTCCAAACACAACCCCAAGCCAGGAGTTCTTGCCATGCAGGCTGGTGCCATCTCCAGCCATCAGGAATTGCTTGAAGAGTCTATCTCTCTCTGCCACTGCTCCAACTCAGCCTGCCTTCGTCACATCTCCTCGGAGAAGGACCTTACATCCCAAACATGTCCCACTGTGGGCAACAGGAGAGTGGGTGGGGTGCTGGACTGGGGGAAGCCATGGGCAGGAGGCCAAGGGACACCCCATGGTCCCCCAGCTGTGTCCACACCACGTGGAGGTGAGTCTGGGTGTGTGTCTGGCCAAGCCAGAGGAGCACAGATGAAACCTCTTTCCAATACATAATAAAAGGAGAGTGAAGCCAGCTGGAATATCCTGTACATTAAGTGTGATGACTAACTGTAGCAGATGTTGGTGCGTTTGTTAAAGTTTCCACCAGAGAAGGAGGGACTGGAATATGAGCATTTGAAAATCAAAGGTAGCCCATGAGGGAGGAGAAATGGGAGATGAAAGGGGAGCGGAGATGAAGGGAGGGGCAGGAAGATGATGGAGAAATTGTGGTGTGGGATGAGGGGCCGGGGGGAGTGTGTGGGGCTGGGGCTGTGTGTGGGGCTCCTTCTCCAGGAGGGAAGGGCCGAGGAGCCTCCTGCAGCAGGAGGATAGATGGCTGCATTCCCAAGGGTGGAAGAGATGGAAAATCAGACACAGGGCTCTGGGCAGACGTGGAAAGCAGTGCTGGGGAGCTGTGCAGGCATCGCCCACCCTGAGCCGCCCCCAGGGGAAACTCTGAGGTCCCTTGTCACACCTGGAGCCCAGTCGTGCTGCACCAAGATGCCACAAACCAAGAATCTCCCTGGCAAGGAATCTCCTTTGCCTGCTATGGAATTTCAGGTCTTCCCCCTTAACAGGGATATTCATCTTGGTGGAGCTGCACTATTCCCAAGCGTAAGCCCCAAAGTCACGTCCTATTTACAAAAGAAAGGATAAAGTCATTTAGTTAATTTTATCACTATGTAAAGGTCATTAATGTCCTTCCTTGTCAGTACAGTTTTCTGAGGAGAATCCATGCAGGAATTTGGATCCAACTTCTTAAAACACAAGTTTTCCTGACTGTTCTCTCTTTGTGACAAAAAAAGAAAAGTGGATTGTAAAGTTGCTCAAAAAAAGAAAAACCTGTTTGAAAGAAGTGCTAAAAGACACAAATTTTTGTGGCTTAAAAGAGACCTACATGATGTGGTTTTATCTGTTTTGTTATTTCCCCAACTCTGTCAGAGAATCAATGTTCTGCTTCCAGAAAAAAAAATTCTTACAGAAAACTCAGTTTCCAGTGAGCAAAATTAACCATGCAAAGAAAATCACAGTTTTATGGAGAGATTTGCAAACTCTTTATTTCTTCGAATTCTGTTAGTAATTTTTTAAAATGCTGTAAGTGATTTTTAAAACTGCTAAAAAGCATAACCAGTTCTTGACTTCCCCCTTCCCTTTCACCAGTCAAATACTTTGCAAGCATAGGTGTGTTGGACAATATTTCAGCGAAATTCAAAGGGAAATCCTATCCCCTGAGGAAAGGCTAACGCAAATGGAGCAGGAAGCACCCCAAAATAATTTATTAATATGGCTGCACACCTATCCAAACTGATCTTTCCCCCTTTAATGTTAAAATAATTACAACATGATGTATCGACTGATGTATGAAGCAATTTCCCTCAATAATTAGTAATTGCCTGTTGCGGGTCTGATGTAACAGTTTGTCAGGTTTCTTCAGCCAAGTGTTCCCCTCCACACAGGGCAGCACAGCTCAGAGTTTAAATTCCTTATACACAAAATTATATATGGCAATGAGTAGAGAATGCATGTAACTGATCTACGTGTTCCTGAAAAAAAGACCTTCTGGTTATTCCACAAAAAATAGATTTGTCTGTGTTACATGACACTGCTGGTGCTTATATATGAGTAGTTTCAGCAAAAACCCCAAATCTCTCAATTTAATTCTCTTTTTTTCTTTTTCTTTTTTTTTTTTTTTTAAGAAACTAACCAGATCCAGCAGTTTCAGTTCTTATGTCACAGTTACCAAAGTTAAAAGGCTTCAGCTCTGGTTAAGTCAAGTTATTCTCTTAGCCCAGTGCACTGCACTAATAAAATAATTTTCATTTGGAATATAATGCAGGAGTGCCTTAGCCTTCCCTTGGCAAATGAGATGAACATCAGGGGAATAAATAAAAAAAAACAACACAGCACCAAGGTTCTGCTTGGAAAAATGGAATTTCTGGAAGAAAGATTAAAATAAATGAAATATCACTGGCTTGGCGAGCAGCAACTGGGGGAGAATGAAACAAATATTGGAATGACATAAATCCTGAGGAATTACAGTGTTATAGGGAAGGGCTGAAAGTGAAGAAGGTAAAATTTTGGCTGTCTAGCCACAGAAGTTTCCTGGTGCAGATATCCATTAGCAAAGTGTTCTTACGAGGAAATGGTGAAGGATATATAACGTATGACATTTATAACCAGACTAAACAAAAACTGCACAGTCCTTCCTTCACAGACAAGTGGCCCACAAATCCACCTCTACATCCCATGGATCCCATGTGCTGCATGAGCAGCCACATTCCACAGGAAGCACAACATGGAGTGGGGACTTTTTATTTTGAACCACAGCCCATCCAAACCCGGGCTTTAAATGATGCTGGACTCTGATTAGAGTGGTTTGAGCTTGAACTTCAGTCAGAACCAGCCCTGAAGCTAAATATCCCCTGGCTCAACTCCCTGATACCAAGCCAGGGTTTGAGAAGAGGTCAATAATAGAGCAAGGGTGATTCCACCCCTTCTTGGTACTTCTTGCACCAAAGATCTTTGATGATGTGTTGGGATGGCCTTGGGTTTGGACTGTGCTGGAAAGCCCTGTAAGCTTTGGGATTTAGGAAAGCCTTCCTCTATCTCTGGCCAAGATTTAGGTTCTGCTACATTTAGGGTCTCATTAGACCTCAGCACTACCAGAGCTGAGCGTGCTCCAAGAAAACAGCTCTTGAGTGACCTTCCTTTCCCCAGTCCCTGGTGGGGTCAGGAGGTCACTGGTGTGACACTATTTGCTCTGTGAGGGTCAAGGTGGGACACTTCCCCTGCAGCAGAAGGTTAGAAATCTGCTTAATTCAGGTTCATCCTTGTTTCTTCCAAGGCCTGGAGAAAGTTTTATCCGAGAAGACCAACAGAACTGTGATGTCCTCCTCATTGAACACTGAAGAGGTCAGCTGGGAGAGATTCCTGCAGGGATAACCCAGCTCTCAGTCCCTGGTGCTGGTGGTCTTCCTACAAGTCTGCTCCTTATTAAACATCCTGGAACAGCTTTTATTGTATCTCAAGGCCTAAAATTTCTTTTTGTCCAGAATTTGGAAGTAACTCTCCTCACTTTATCCTGCTTCTTGGAGGTTTTCTTTACTTTAGAAACCAGAGACACACTTGCAGAGCAGGATGAAGCTCTTGGGAGCTATTTTTCTCTTCAGTTTTTCTGGCCTGTATGAAGCAAACTTGGCAAAAAGCTGAAGGGCAACATGCATGGTGTGGCCATTTGGGAGAGGGATGCAAGTATGCAACCAGCTGGAATGGCTCATCTGGGACTATTTGGATGCCAGGACAGTGTCATCTTGTGGTCATTGTGCAAGGCCAGTGACCGAGACTGAGGTGGGAAGGATAGAATTATAAAATTGTTAAGGTTGGAAAAGACCTCTGAGATTGAGTCCATCAAGTCCAGAGCTGCCAAACCCACCACTAAGCAGGCAAAGCTTCATCATCAAGAGAAGCTTCATTTCCTTTCTCCTCTGTCAATGACTTTTCCATGAGGGAGAAAAATTCTGTCACTCTGATAACCAAACCAGATAAGCACCCAGCAGTTCAGCAAGCTGACCTTCACAGATTGTTCATGCCTAAAGTGAGATTTCAGCTTCCAAAATCATCCCTGGACACAAAGCAGAGGAGAATCCAGCTCTCTGTGACACTGCCAGTTCAGTGTGCAGCAAGGGAAGCCTCACACATCTCCCACACATGTCTCCTGAAAGCGAGGGGAGACAATGAGGCCCAGCTATTGTCTTGCAGTTGTTCAGGATTTTATTTTTTTTTTCCCAGCCAGAAAAGAATTGCATTTTGTATGGTGACTCCTCTGCATCCCAAGGGGAAGCAGTGGGAGAAATGTTCTCATTCTTGGAATACTATTGTACTGAGGTTCCCTCTGCAGCCTGTGCTCATAAGCTGGTGGGACATCTCTCCATGACGCTGGCAGTTCCACCTCCTCCAAGAATGGATGGGAAAAAATCTGTGCTGCTCCTCTCCACAGGAGTACTGTTAAATAAGAGTTAAATACAGAGCCAGGCTTACTGGCCTCTGGAGGAAATCCTGACAGAGCTTTCAGGCATCAGATGTGTTTCACATTCCCTCTGTGCCACAGGATCCTCAAACAGCATCTCCTAAAGCAGAGAGGCGTGATTTGGTTGAGTCCAGTTTGCATGCTCAGGAAAGCTCCTCATGGGCTGAGTTTTAGAAATCCAGTGTGTTTGTGTAGAGAAAAAGTGTTTGCATTAACATAGGAGGTATCTCAAATAAATGCCAGTGGAAATTCTGTTCTTGGTCAGCCACGCAAGCTGGAACTGGTGAGTTTGTCTTGCCTCTTGTTCCTACTAGAAAATGTCCCTTTTTGGGAACTCTTGCCACCACTTTAGCAGAGGTCACCAGTATTGTGGCTGATGGCACAAAACATAACCCTCCACCCAGGCTGGTCACCTCCCCAAAAGCCACTCTCCTGGAGACCCCACGTGTGATCACTGAATCCATCATCCAGGATGGAAAGTCCTAGGAAGAAAACCATAATACCCCTGTAGACACTGCCCTGTAGAGATTTAGTCTGAGGCTGTGGTGTCCTCATAAACATGAAAAACAGATCGTCTTAAAACTTATGGTTTTCTGGCAATTTGATCTGGCCTCTCTGAGCTGAGTGACCACCAGGCTAAAGGTGCATATTGGGATAAGAGCAATTCTGGTCTCAGGCAGAAGCCCCTGCTGTCAGGATCTCCAGGGTATTTGTTTAATGGGTGACTATTTTGTTCTTTAAAGGTTTCCTTCAGCGTGACAGAGGATTGCCAAGAATTAATGCCAGTGTTTGTCAGAGATGACTCAAGGCCAACTGTCACTGTCTCTGTTTGGGATGATGGCAGGATCCCAGAAGTCTGTCCTGCTCATCTGGGAAGTCCAACACACAATGGTCAAATCATAGAATCCAACAGAATGTTTGGATTGGAAGCTACTTTAAAGCTCACCTTGTTCCAAATCCCTGCCATGGGCAGGGACACCTTCCACTGTCCCAGATTGCTCCAAGCCCTGTCCAACCTTTCCTTGGACACTTCCAGGGGTGGGGCAACAACAAATTTTCCAAGATCACTTTCCTAAACATCAAGTCTTTTCTCCCTATCTACAAATTATCCCATGGCTGGTGCCATTTTCACCCCCCACTGCAGGGAGAGGGCAGCATCCTGTGGCCTGGCATTCCCTGGAGTGTAGAGGGACAGGAATTTAGCTGTTGGCATGGTTAGAGTGACAAGCTCTTCCCTGCTTTCATTAGGCATCTGAATTGCTGACATTCCTGTCAAATGCTAAGTGGGGACCTTTTCAAGAGTGGCAGCTGGGTCAAGATGTGCAGCCTTAATGAGTCAATGCAATTTGGTCCTTGGCAAGGAAATTACTTCTCTTTGGGGAGGTCTCTGGTGTGAGGAATGCTTCAGGCTGTTCCTCCAGAAAGGGGAGGATGGATCCAGCTGGGTGGGATGAGCAAGGGAAGAGTGTGAGGCAGCTGAAAACCAACCCCCTGTGGCCACAGTGTGTCACCTTCCCAAAGGAGATGGCTGGGCATGGGGGAAAGAACAACGACACTGATGGCAAACACGGGGGTCTACCTGATCCTGAGTTTGGTGAAAAGGGAAATGAAACAGGTTGGGGAAGCAGTTCCCAAGAGGACTTTTGCAGTTGTAGCTAAAAAGCAGAGTTGTGGCTTTGCAGTTATGGCAGGTGGCCATGGGACATGGTGATGCCACAGGTGTCTCATAGATGGCACTCAGGCCTGGTGAGAGCTCCTGATGATTTCCAGCTCTGTTTCACCAGCCAGAACATTTGCTTTTTCCTTTTTTTTTTTTTTTTTCTTTCTGTCTTGACAATATAAATACCTCCTAAGAGCAGAACACTTTTCTTTCCTGGTAATCTTTCCTTTCCTGGTAATCCTTCTTCTTGTGGTAATAGATTCAGCAAGGACTAGAGAGACAGGGGGAGCAGCTCCCAGCTGACTCTCAGGGATACAAAAGGTGATGGCAACTCAGGTGCTGGTTGCAGAGAGGTCTTGGATGCAGTGATGGGTGTCCTGGCCAACAAGATAAACTCACTGCACGGAGTCTCAATAGCTGTAGCATGAATAGAAGAGAAGGAGGAACATACCAAATCCCTTTGTTATCCTTGTTTTCTTCCAGGAAGTACAGGAGAACAGCTCTGATGTCTGCAAAGCCTGAGCTGACTTGGGCATCAACTGAGAGACAGGATAAGGGTGGGGAGGTTTGGGGCTTTTCCACAATTATCTGGATTGGGACCTGGAAGAGTAGAGCTTAACAGGAGAGTTTTAAAAGGCTCTAAACTCCAGGATTTATGCTGGAACAGCAATAAAACCCACTGGAGGCTATGTTATAGAGGCAGCTAATACACACCTCGGGTGGTGAGACGCAGTCAGGCCATTGCTGTGTGGATTAATGTCCCCATAAAACACGTCCCGTGGTGTGACATTGTTGTGAGGAGAATGGAGCAATAACTCTGCCCCTGCCCCAGCTCCGTGCCTGCACATGGATCCCCACCATGGGGCTGGAGGCTCTCAGGGCTAACACAAAACATTTGTCATGGAGCTGCCCCTGTCCTCCCGTCGGAGCAGCCCAACCCAGGGCCCCTTCCCCGCCAGCTGCTCTTCCATCCATTCCTGCTGCACCACCGGCATCGCTGGCTCCCGGCTCCCCAGCCGGGGCTGCCTGCGTGGCCAGCTCCAGGCAATCCTTCAGCAGCCGGGTATGTCCCTGGACAAGCCCAGGCCATGGCAAACAACAGGTTTGGCAGGGCCGAGGGTGTAAATAAAAGAGCCTGACTCAGCCAGGGCTGCTGAGCGGCCGCCACCGAGAGCCTTGAAAACTGGAAAGTATTATTTCATTTATTAATAGGCATTTCTGTTACACTCCCCACCAGAGTGTGCGTGTCCCTGATGACAGAAGTGCTTACTGGTGCTAATGAGGCAGAACGGAGAGGAAAAAATGGCCCTGTGGGTCGGGGACTGGCTGGGGAGCCGGGAGATGTGAGCTCAGCTCCTGGCGCTGCCGCCGCCTCCGCCGATGACCTTCCCCGGCTGCCTGAGCTCCCTGCCAGCTGCAGGATGGGGATGCTCTGCCTTTACCTGTGGGTTTCAGGCTCCATAATTAACGAGGGGGAATGATTCCTGTGGATTTGCCCAAGCGCTGTGCTCTCTTCCCACCTCGCTTCTCTTGTAAGTATTTCCGGACCAAAGTCTTCTCCGTCTTCCTCCGTGGGCTTTGCACCTCCTTGAGCTTTGCACCACCGCAGAATGGGTTTTTCTGTAAAGGTGAGAATGCAAAATGCAAAGGGGAGACACAGAAATGGGGCTTGGAAAAGGCAGACACTGTCCCTCAGCCATCCACCCTTTGGATGCTCCAGCTAACACAGGTGGATGTCTCACCCCCTGCCCCAGGTGGATCCCAGGGATTTTCCTTTTCTTCCCGGGTACCGTTTGATAGATCAGACACCAAAATATCCCCTAGAAATACCCATCACCACTTCAGGTCTCCAGACCTGAACTGTGCCCAAGATGTGTCCAGAGCATGCCAAGGTACACTGACTCTCACACCTGGAAAGCTGGGAGGGAGTAATTGTTTTCTGGATGGGATCACAGGTGCCTGTGGGGGATTTGTGGGTGCTATTTCAAGGCCTGATCCCAAGGCAACTTTTAGAATCAACAGAGAGCCCATTAGGATGGGATGAGATACTCCATGTTGGAAAGCAGTGGGCTGGGCTGTGTTTGTCCCACAATCCCTGCTCAGTGAGGTGTAGGGATTTCCTTAGAGAGGGATGCTCCAGGACACCCACTCCAGTCCACCCCAGGGCTACAGAAGCTCTTTCCTCTCCATCCCTCTGCACTGGCGCTTCCCTTGGTGTGTGCCAAGTTGGGTTGGGACAGAAAACCTGGTGCGAGGTGGGACTTTCACCCTATGGACAAAATCCTTGTGCAGTGCCCTGGGGAAGGCTGCAAGTGATGTGTGAAGGGTCTTAAAGAACCACAGCACAGCTCCTTTGTTGCTGACCCACCTTGGTGAGCTCCAGAACCACACAAGAAGATGTGAAGGCTTATTCCATAACCACTGGCGGTATCCAGAGGCCAGGCTGGCACAGGCAGGCATGAGCCTCTTGTATTACATGCTGGGAAAGGCAAATAATGAGCAGGCTGCAGTGAATTTCCACATCTTTAATTTTCTCCCCTTCCTCAGAGTGGCAATGTCTGCTCAGCACATCTTGTGAGCAGAAAGCAGCTGAAGTAGAGCAAAAATAAACTGGAGAGCTGAAACAGGAGAAGAGAGCACAGCTACAGCACAGCTTTGTGTAAAACCTCATTCCTTACTGGTAGTAAATAAAAATAGTTTTGTTTTATTTTTTTTTTCTCAGTGACTCACAGCGCAGACATTGCATGGAAAGGGCACTAGAATCAACAGCCAGGGGGAAAAAAAATAGAGAAATGGAAAAATGATCATCACAGTGCATTTTTCCCATTCCCCTTTCATCTCTTACACCTGTGTTTGACTTCAGCCAACCTTACATAAATCCTTTAAACATCTGTCTAAGTCACTTATGAAATAAGCTGGAATGGCCTCAGCCAGGCTAACAGCTCGTTCTGCTGGATATCGGAGTGTTTAATCCCAAACAGGGCTGTGGGGTCTGCCAAGCCAGGCGGGCAGCAGGCTCTTCCCATCAAACCCTGCTCATTCAGAGTGTTCCACACTGTTTGTGCCAGGACTTGTGCAGGCACTGCCTTGTGAAAGCCCCTATTTATAGCTGTGAACTCCAGACGGAGGCTGCGGGGGTTTGCCGGAGTGCAGCACCTGACCTCTGAGGAATCACACGGGCTGAAGGGACCCAGCAGGGGATGGGAGCCATGGGGTGGCCAAACGGGGATAATCTTGGGAAGATGAAATCCTGCCCGAGGGGTGCAGTATCCTTGAGGGGCAGGGGGTGGGATGGATGTGGCCCCATGGGAGGTGAGGGCGCGGGGTTGTGACTGTGGTGGGGGCTTTGTGCTGGCACAAGGGTTGTGCTGTTGCTCTTCCCCTTCTGTGTTTCAGGGGCGATTATTTCCTGGAATCACAGAATCACTGGGTTGGAAAATGCCTCCAAGATCACAGAGTAGAACTTCTGGACCATCTCCACCTTGTCACCCAGCACAGAGCACTGAGTGCCAAGTCCAGTCATTCTTGGACACTTCCAGGGGTGGTGACTCCTACACCTCTCTGGACAGCCCATTCCAGTGCTTGACCACCCTTTCTGTGAAGAAATTCTTCCTGATGTCCAACCTGACCCTCCCCTGGCACAGCTTGAGGCTGTTTCTCCTTGTCCTGTCCCTGTTCCCTGGGAGCAGAGCCCGATCCCCCCTGGCTGTCCCCTCCTGTCAGGGAGCTGTGCAGAGCCACAAGGGCCCCCCTGAGCCTCCTTTTCTCCAGGCTGAGCCCCTTTCCCAGCTCCCTCAGCCTCTCCAGCTCCAGATCCTTCCCCAGCTCCATTCCCTTCTCTGGACATGCTCCAGCTCCTCAAAAACCATTTTATGATTCTGTAATTTCTTGCAGTGAGGACCCCAGAAGTGACCCCATTATTCAAGGTTCCTTATCAGTGCCCAGAACAGGGGGACAGTCACTGCCCTGGTTCTGCTTCCAGACTATTCCTGATCCAGGTCAGAGGTGAGTCAGACTATTTGTGTGACCATATCTGAAATCTCTTTGCAGCCACCAGTTGTGCTGCCTGGAGAAATTCACTGCATCTGCAAAGATGATTCCCTTCCATTCCAGCTTCTTGGCACTCCACTGAATGAGTCTCCTCAGTGGAAGGCAAGGAGTAAGAGTTTGAGTTTGTATTTTGGGTCTTGACTGATCTTTTGGTCTCCTTAAGTTGAGAGAACTTCTGTTCTGGCATGGAGCTTGATCTGGAACTGGTTTGGCTCCTTGCCAGTGTCCGAGAGTGTCACAGTCTGTCTGGGGACTGATTTAATTTTAAATACATTGAAATCTGCTGCTGAGCAAGGTTAGCCCCTGGCTGGTGTGCTCCCTGCTGGAGTCAGTGGGACCTCAGGCAGCGTGGGGAGAGAGGCTCCCGGCCATGCCAGCCGACTCTGGGACCTGGGGCAGTGCCAGTCTGCTCCTTTAAATGCCCCTGCACTGCATGGGCCTTGTGCAGAGCTGCTCCTGCTGCTTTGCACAAGCACAGGCCCCCCAAAAGCTGAGACCCCCCCTTCAGCTGAGCAAAGAGAACGAAGACAGCAGCTGCCAAGTTGAGATCTCCGGCTTGTCTTGATTTACTGGTGAGTTTAGAAGGAACTGTAAGAGTTTTCTTTCAGGGACAAAATATATTTTTCCCTTGACACAAGTCAGGAATCGCTGAAGGGATTTGTTTAAACACATCTGATAAAAGTCTTCCTTGGGTTGTGATCAAGGCAGGTCAAGCTCTGAGCTGGGTTTATCTCGGCTCGTGAATTTGAGCTGTCTGCTTGCCTCTGGATTGGTTCCTGCTTCTGCACAAGTACCTGCTGCTCTCCTGTATTTATTGCCTGTTTGTCATGTGGGTTTTGCTGACCCCTTTGCTTTACTGTGTGTATTCACACCAGTGACACTTCAAAAGCTGAGGATGTTTCTCTTCCCCAAGCCAAGATGCTTTCCCAACCCACTATCCTAACAGGAGTACCTCACACACCTGAACTGTTGGAAAACAGCCCCTTAAAATGGTAGGATTCTTATTCTAGAAATCAGAAATCAAGCAAAACTCAAATTGCTTGCCTGATGCCAGGAAGAGAAAGTTCCAGAAAAGCTGCCAGCCAGCTGAGGGTCCAGGTGGGATCTCCAAAAGATCTTCAGCCAACAAGGAGAGCTGCAACACGAGCCACTGATGGAAGATGCATTGAATGGGTTGGGTTGGAAGGGATCTTAAAGTCCATCTCATTCCACCCCCTGCCATGGGCAGGGACACATTCCACCATCCCAAGTTGTTCTAAGCCACATCAAGCCTGGCCTTGGACACTTCCAGGGATCCAGGGGCAGCCACAGCTTCTCTGGGCACCCTGTGCCAGGGCCTCCCCACCCTCACAGCCAGGAATTCGTTCCCAATATCCCATCTAACCCTGCCCTCTGGCAGATTGAAGTCACTGCTCCTCATTTTATCCCTTACACACCCCTGAAGGTGTGAGTATTCCCGTGTGTCTTCTCCAGCACTGGGCTTTCCCAAGCTTTGCTTGTGAAACACCACAGCAGAAGGTGAGGTGGGGATAAGCGTCTGCAGGCAATGAGTTTGATTATTGGTAAGGTCACCCTGGGCTCAGGCTTTGCTGATCTACCCCATAAATCTTTTTTGGTCCCTTCTGAAGCCAACAGCACCTGCTCTGTGTGTCCTTGCAAGGAGGTGATGGGGTGTTGCCAGTTTTCTCTCCAGGGGGAAGACTCCACTCAGGTCTCCTGTGCTCCCAGATAAGTGGGAGGGCTGGGATGTACCAACAATTGATGATTTTGCCAGACTTTTACCAGCAGGATGTTTCTCTTTGCTGGCATGTGAAGCTCACCTTCCCTGGATGGGCAGAGCTGTGAAGGAATCTGACCATGATGAAAACACAAAAAGCCTCAATGTCCTGATTCATTGCACACACACACAATAAAAAGGCATTTTGGCCCCAAACTACCCAAAATTACTTGAACTGAGGTGCCTACAGTTGTGTTGGGGGTTTGATATTAGGAAAATATGAAATATTTGGAAAAGACTCTTTCCCCAGATGGTGGTTGGCACTGGAACAGGCCCCCCAGGGAAGTGTCCACAGCTCAGGACAGAGCTCAAGGAGCATTTGGACATTCAGGCACCTGCACAACATTAAATGGGACATGGAATGGCAAAACCCTGCCAGACAGAGCAGTTATTCCTCAAGAGTTTTGTCATATTTTCCATGGGACCACCACGATGGCAAATTCCAGCAAGAGATGTGACACTGCAGGTGAAATGCACAGTCTGGTGTGGCTGCTCCTGCAGGAGAGTGTAGAGATGCCTGGCTGATCAGGAAGAGTTGCAAAGTTGGATAAGAAGCCGCAGGAAAATATAAAGATCTGTAGGAAAATCAGAATTCTTTTTTTTTTGAGACATCAGTAAATAGACTCCAGGGGAGAACAATGTCACTGTGGAACAACATCTGTTCCAGCTTTGCTGAGAACTCCCTGGTCTCCTTGTTTTACCAAGCATCTGTTCCCAGCCACTTATCCATACTGTGCCTCTAAGAAGGATGTTGCATTCCTGAGGGATGAGATCACTCCAGGACTGGTCCAAGGGAAAGGACTTTGTAGATGAAGGATGCAGAAGTTCAGAGATGTTTTGCTCTGAAGTCCTGGAGCAACTCAAGGTGAGGCACCACATCCTTCAGAACCTTGCCTTTCCTTGGTAGAGCAGAAATAGACTTTTTTGGCTTCCCTAAGTGTTTGAGGTTTGTTTTTTCACTGCACTTTGCATAATGAAGAGCTGGATTATATCTGGGAACACAGTAAATAAAAGACTAAAATAAGAAGCTCATGAGGGAAAGAAAGGGAAATTTAGCAAACATGACTTTGGGCACTTAGATATACTCACTGGACTGAAGATTTTCAAATTGGCATTGCTATCAAAAGCAACAACAGTAGCAAAAGCTCATATTGGTAATGATTTTTTTTTTTATTCTTGAATTCAAGGGGCTGCTGGAATGTGCCATAAAATTAGACAGGACAGAAACCTGCAGTGCCACCAAGTGTAAACTGGTGCACTGAACAGGTCACTTTAACATGTCTGTGCTGGTTGGGTGCATGAAAAAAGAAACCAAACCTCTGGACAGCAAATAATGGGCAAAACCCTGGTGTAGCACCACAGTCACTGCCAAAACAACCCACCTTTATGGGATGATACCACAGGTAAAGCAGTCACCAACTGCCTGCCACCTTCTCCTGGGGTGCAGGAGAGGGCTGGAACATTTTCTGACAGCTGTTCAGGGATGTGCACTTCAGGAACAGGGAGACAGACCCGTTTGCTGGCTCAGCTGGGCCCCAGACAAGGCAGCCCTCTGGAAAAACTCTGAATGAACATCCAGGGCCTTGCTTTAGGAATATACTTCTCCTTGCAGCCCATCCATATCACAAAGTGATTTTTCAGCCCATCTGTTTAGGGATTAGGCATTGCTGCTGATGCAAAGGACTCTGCCAAAACCATGAACCGAGTGCCTCGGTGTGGACAGACCTTTTCTGAATTCCACCACCATTTCCTTCTGTCCTAAAGCTCCCTTGATTGAATTACTTGGTGGCTCCAGTCCTGCAGCTCAGGAAGGTGCAGGCTGCACTGCAGCATCACCAGATGTGAGTTTCCAAGGTGTGACAGAGCTGGGCAGACTGTGGGGACACAAAAACCATTCCCTCTCCCTGTGTGCTCAGCTGATGATCTTGCCAGAGGTGGTGAGAGAATGATGTCCCTGAGATGTCAGCTGTGTCCTGCTGCAGGGGAAGGGACCGCAGGGCTCTCTGGTTTTCAGGGAGCAAAGGGATAATGAAGAATCCCCTGAGGGAGAACCAGCAGATTGCCCACAGACATTCCCCAAACAGGTTCAGCTGACAATGAGCATGGCCTTGCCCCTGTCAGGAAAGCTTTTCCAGCGTTGAGAGGATGCCTGTTTAGGGCAAACAGTTCATAACAAAGTGTCAGTAGCTCACATCCACAGATCCTGGGGTTTGAAGCATGAGGAGCACTTTATTCCCTTCATGCTGATCTTTTCCATCTGCTCTTTACTGCCTGCAAGGTATTCCCATGTGGAAAGCAGCTCGAGCCTGCCGTTTCCAAGCCTCTTCAAAAAATTATGTCAAGCACGAGCATTTTATCATTAAGGGCACTAATACTTTGCACATACACAAAATTTGTCTTCTGATTATCCCCAGCTTGTATTACAATGCATTTTGTAGGCACTTAGCCAGACATTTTACCTTCAGTCAGATATATGACCTGCTGTTTTGGGGAGGCTGGTCCAAAGCCTATTAGACCAGGGCAAACCTCTGTGCTGGTTTAGCAGAATTTGGATCAGGCCCTCAAGGCATCACAGATGATCTGAATTATCAGAAGTGATCCCAGGCAGTTGCAAGTAGGTAGAGATCAGCTTGCCAAGGTATCTGAAGAAGCTGGATCGGGTTGTTTTCAAATCATATGATGAGAATTAGCTCAACTTAATCAAATCACAAGGCAGTTGGAAACTGAGTCTAGACTAGATGGAATAGGGTTATGGGCTAGATGGAAAGCTAAATGCATTAGAAGAAAAACATGCAAACCCAACAAACACAAGACAAGATTCATTTGCTGGAAAATGCAACTAAACAAATTTCTGACTAGAAACCAGGTGTGTATTTTTTCCCTTTGCCTAAAGTGACATATTTTCAGCTATGCAGAGTTTTTATTCGACACCAAAAGTCTTTTCAAAGGAGATCCTTTACGCATTCATTCCATCCTAACTGGCTTTACAATCTCTGCTTTGCACAGTAGTAATTAATTGACCATGATTATTTCTTTTTAGGATAAAAAGTTCAATTTACAAAAATCTGAAGACACTGAGTGTGAAACAGGTAATGCTTCTATTTTTAGAAGACCAAAGCTTTCCTGGCAGCAGCCAAGTGCATGCAGAACCTTGACAGGGCACAAGTTGAGCCAGTTACTTTGTCAGGTGAAACCATTGATGGGTCTCACTCATTACAGCTTGTAAGAACTCTCCTCCAATGAATATTTGCCCTATGAAGGGCAGGTGATTTCCTAGATGAGTTAATCATATCCAAATCATCCTACCCCAGTACAATTTCCCTTTAATCCAAAGGACTGTGATTACTGCCCTGTCTTTCATCCTGCCTGCTCCAGTTTTGCTCTCTGTTGGAAAAGGGTGGCTTGCCATGCATTCCTGCCCTTTTTTATAGGGAATTTGAAAGAATTACAGCAAGGTCATCTCTACCCTGAAGCAATATTTAAAAAGGTATCAGGTTTTAATTCCTTCATCTTCCCACCTTCCTTGACCCTGAACGCCAGACCCAAATTTCCTGTGTAATTTGTGGCCCATTGATTTATTCTGCACAGCTACATCTCTGCTATACCAGTTAAATCAGCTCACCTCTTGCCAAGTTAAATACAAGAGCTTTCCCATGTTTGGTGGTGAACTCCTGGAATTAGCAGAGAGCCATGTGGCATTTGATGGCTGGTGGATGCTTTGCTCCTTGTCCCACTCTGGTGAAGCCCTACTTGGAGAGGTGCCTCCCTCTTCTTATTCTTTATTGTCCTGGCCACCATTCAATAGTTCCCCACAAATCCTTCTCATCTACATCCTCCCAAACCTTACAGCCACCTACAGTGCTCGTGGTATGAAATAAATCCTCAGATGTTTTCCCAGGCAACCGGTGGTTTCTGTGCTCCGGCTGCATTCCCTCCAAAGGCAGGGAAATGACAGGGAGCAGGACTTCAGGAGCAATCCTTTGGCTCATGTCAGTAAATATCCTGCCTCTGGAAGTGACCAAAGCCTCTACAGGCCTGGGGAAGAGTATGAGACTTGTACAACCTCCCCTAAGGATCACAGAATTAAGGGTTGGAAGGGAACCTAAAGATCATCACTCCTTGCCATGGGCAGGGACACCTCTCTCTAGACCAGGCTGAACCTATTCAGCTCCCAAATATTTGCAGATCAGGGACTTTCTGAGCCAGACATGGCTGCCCGTAGTTCCCTTTGGAGGGTTTCTGCTCCTGTGATCCTCCAGCACCCCATCTGCAACCTGGTCTTGGGACAGGAGTCCCCCTCTCCAGGCTGGCAATGGTGAGAGGTGGAAAAGCTCTTCACCACTGCGCTCCTCATTTACAGATTGGCCAAAATCCGTGCCCTCTCCATCAATCCTCCTTTCCACAGCAAATTCCCGGGTGTCTAATAAAGTTAAATCACATCCATTCCTCACCACCAGGCATCGACACGCATTGGCAGCCCCCCTGCATTTCAGAGGAAGCTGCTATAAATGGACTTCCTTCCTTGCTTCCTTCCTTCCTTCTCCTTGCTCTTCCCTCCTCCAGCTCTCCCCATCCCTTGCAGTAACCAGCCCTCCAGCCATGGCCACACATCGGCCCCACCCCTGCAGGCTTTTTGCAGGAAACCCGAGCTCCCTGCTCCCTGTGCGAGGCCTGAGGCTCTTTTCTCTCTCCCCTGCCTTCTGACCATCTGTGTGCATCCAGCAGCAGCAGTGCCACGCACTCACTCTGCTCTCCCACCAACTCACCCTCAGCCCCTACCATCTGGAGATGATCTGTTTGTCTATTTAGACTCCAAGCTCTCCAGGGCAGGAACTGTCTCTAATTGCATGTTTGTACCGTACCTACAGCTGTGTTGGACTGAATACACCCACTGTCATCTTCTCTTGGAAACTCAGTTCCTCCTGGGAGTGTCCAGCACTGAAAAGTAAGACCACTTGGAAATCCAAGTTGCTGGAGGCACATGCCAGAGTTCCTTGGTTGCACTTATATTAGACCACAGAAGAATTCTTCCAGTGGCTGCAATAATCATCCAGCCCAATTTTTACTGCCAAGCTGACAAAAAGGACTTAAAAGCAGTGAAAATGTTGCTTAGCATGGTGGAGCTCACATCTGGCTGGAGCTCCAAATGTGCCTAAAAAATACTGTATTTCACCAGGGAAATGCCTGAGGAGCCCGGATTTGCCTGTGCCTTGTTTGGTGACCTCTGGCCAATGCCACCAGGGATCCAGGTGGAGAGAACAGGGGCCTCCCAGCCAGATTTTACAGCCTGAATTTATTTCATCCTCACTCCAGCACAGCAGGATGACCTCATGTGTATATACCTGCTGCTCACTGCCTCCCTGCTTAGGAGGATGAAGACCTAAGGTGCCTTTATTCATAAAAAGTACAAAAAATAATTGTTTTTCTCCCCTTGTTATTTAACAGCTTTAATTAAAACCCTTCTGTAACTGAGTTTAGGTCTCTGAGCTCCAGTCTTTTCATAACACCCCCTTATAACACATTTTTCAAGTTCTGTATTTTCACCGAAGCAGGGCAGGTGGTAGAAAACAGAGGCGTTATCAAAAAAAAAAAACAAAATAGGTTCAGAACAAAGAAAAGAAAAAAGCTTAATAAAGTTTCCAATCTGGTCCAAGAGAAAGAATGAATGTATCACCACAGCAAGCCTCCTGCAGATGGTGAAAAGTATCTCACTTCAATAATACAATAAAATTTAAAAGTGCATCTATATATTTTCCCATTTGGTTAACTCTGGAGCACCATTTCTGCTTGTTTTGGCTGCTTTTTATTCCTGCCTTTGAGTGTAAAGAAACGGTAAGGAAGTTTATGAATGAGGTCCTGCTCACATTCCAGACTCTGCTATGTACACGGGCTGTTTTCTGCCGGGATCCTGGGATGAGGTCATTCCAAAACCACCTAGTTTGCCCAGTGTGATCACTCAAAAAAGATTCGAATGGACAGATTTCGCACTTTCTGCAATGCAAACGCACATACAGTAGTTTTCCTGCATGCCAGCATCCACCAAACTCCTGGAATAAATGGGAAAAAAAATAAAAGAAGAAGAAAGGGAAGAAAAAAAAACCTCCAGTCCTTTTTCCCACTACGAAAGGCTGTTTATAAAATCAGTTTGATCAGCTCAGGAATGAGCTGAGATAATGTTTATCCACACAAACACTGAAGATCATGCAACTATCTTGACATGCCAAGCTAAGCTAACTACTCGGTTGAAGAAAAAAAAAAGAGGTTAGAACAACAGGAAATTACTCATTTACTACCAGTTGCTCAGGTATTTTAAAGAGCTCCCAGAACATTTGCTTTTGTGTACCTAA
Source organism: Phylloscopus whistleri (assembly GCA_017589585.1). Lineage (NCBI taxonomy): Eukaryota > Metazoa > Chordata > Aves > Passeriformes > Phylloscopidae > Phylloscopus > Phylloscopus whistleri. The sequence goes on along the minus strand of JADMLD010000405.1, from coordinate 1,018,393 downwards.
GAGAGAGAAAAAAAGCCGCTGATGGTGGGGGAAGCCCAGATGGGTAACATAAAAGTGACTTTCCTTGCTGAAAGAGCAAAGGCAGGAGAAGGGGGTTGTGACAAGAGGATATAAAATACCCTGCAATTCATCAGCGAGGAGAATCAAACTCTGCCGGAGCGATCGGCATTCCTGGGGATTATGGAAAGGATTACCGTGAGTTGTTAGCAGGGCGAGGGAGCCACTGAAAGATGGGCTTTCCTACTGCCCTGAAATAAATGGGACAATTAAGGCTTTGGGGAAGTTAATGAGGTTTTTTTTTTCTTCTTCTTCTTCTTTTTCCTTGAATTTTCAGAGCAGCTGGCCAGCCCGTGTGGAGGAAAAGCCATTTATTGAGGAGGAAAGAAAAATAGGCAGTGAAAATAAAAATGTTTGCGTTCCCTAAAAATATACTTCAAGCCTTCCGAGGGGGAAATCAATTATCCACAAGGCCATCCTGCTGTCGGGGAGAAAAATCTAAGGCATTTTCCAGCTCGGCTGCCCTGGGTTAGCTGATCTCTCTGTCAGATGGGTCTCATCACCGCGGCATTTGGTGCCTCCGAGTCTTTCATGTGTTTAATCTCACAACCCACCTGTGAGAAGAGGAATTACAGTGAGGGAGCTGAGGAAAGGGCCCAGACTTTTAAAGGGATTTAGCTGCCCAATTACCTGGCTCAGGGTTAGGCTGGAAATCCCCAGGAGGGAAGGATGTTGCACCTGGGTCTGCCAAGCCCCGGGTCAGTGCAGTTCTCAGTAGCAATGCCCACTTGGACCTGGGACAAGGGAGAGCTCAGTGCCCCCGTGAATGGGCCATTGTTTCTCCCTTGATTATTGTTGAGAAATATTTTGAGCCCAGAAAGGAAATAAATAAATAATCAGAGCCTGAGTTTGGGGCATGAAGAGCACTTCTTTCTCCCGACGTCGAGCAGGGTCTCACAGCATTGGTGCTTGTGTTTATTCTCAGGGAAAGGATTTGCAATTAACCTCCAAGTGCCATGAAGAAGTAGAGCTCCTCTCCTGGGTCACGATTTTGCTGCCACCTCATGCCCCACCTCAGTAGAATCCTCCTAAGATGGTCAGCATAGAACACGTGCAAAACACCTAATATTCATCTTTCTCCATCAGTGAATCTCTGGCACATGCAAAAAAGCTACCACCATCAGTTCTGGCTTCAGCAGAGGAATTTCAGCTGTGTGACAGCCCAGGGTCACAGCGCGTCTCTGCAGGGCTGGCCCCTGGCAGGGGGTAGGACAGGTGGACAACCTCTGTGGTCCCTCCTTTTGTAGGATGATTATGGTGAAAGATGCAAGCACAAAGGGACAGATGACAAATAACAGAGATGACAAATAGCAGAGAGCTGTTGGCATCTTATGTGCCCTTGCTTGAGTGTGAAGATGTATGTTTGATTTTAATTGTTATAAATCATCATTCGTTCACCTCAGTCCCCACATACTTCTTTCTCTGTCATGTCTTAACTCAGGAAACGCATTTCATCCTTCAGGAGTTCTGAGGCAAAAATCACAGCACTCTCTAGATCCTGTTTTGTAAGTCAGTTTTCCCTGTGAAGGGCTGCCATGGGTGGTGCGTTTTGACTTTTTGCCACGGCTTTGCTATCAGCTTCCGGTGAGCCATAAAACCCCCTCCAAATTCCCCCAGTCTGCAAATCTGCCTGACAGAGAGCAGTCAGTGCCTTATAAATCCACGCTGGTACTGAGGCAGCTCCCTGCCCATGCCCTGTTTCTTATTAAAGAGATATCCATCGGCTGCTTGCACATGCTGTGTCCCGTGGCCAGGTATCCAGGCAACCTATTCAAAACTTGCCCCAGTCGATGGAAAGAGTCTGCTGTCCCTGCACCACCACGGGCTTTAAACTCTTCGTTAGGAACCAGCAGGATTCTCCATGCTATGCCAGCTCCTTGCAGGTGCATGGAGCAGGGACTGAAGAGGAAAAGCATCGAGAGAGGATAGAATGAGGAGGAATGGTTTTAAACTGAAAGAGGGGAGAGTCAACTAGGTATAAGGAAGAAAATGTTTGCAACGGGGGTGGTGAAGCCCTTGCTAAGAAGGGTGGTGGATGCCCCATGGCTGGAAAATAAACATTCAACGTCAGGCTGGATGGGGCTCTGAGGAACTTGGCCTAGTGGAAGAAGTCCCTGCTCACTGTGGATGAGAAGGCCTTTAAAGGCCCCTCCCAAGCCATTCCGTGATTCTACGGCTTGAACATTCCAGCAGGTCGGAGCAGTCAGCCCACCTGAGCGCAGGTGGCTGCTGTTCCCAGCGGGATGGCTCCTGTTATAAATTCAAAGAGCCAATTTCATCGAAAGCGATTTATTTGCCAGAGAATTTGGACAGCAAAATGGTCAAAGCCCACAATCAAGGAAGCAGTGCTGACACCGGGTGAAACCGTGGGTACAGCCTCTATCACACTGTACACACGGGTTTTCACAAAGGACTGAGCCCATGCCAGCTATTTTATACTTTTTCTGGCTGGGCTACGTGAGTCCGAAATTCTATAAATTCTTTTGTCCCTCGGTGACTTCATTTCAGTGGTTGATGGTCCAGTCTCCTGAAAGGATTTCCTGGGTGGGGGAGACTCCTGAGTCGTGATAAGATATCATCTCAGAGCCATCAAGTCTTATCAGGCGTTGAGTGTCTTCCTTCCGCCTTGTCCTCCACCTTCCATTTGTATTTTAATTCCTCTGTCCCCTCCTCTGGAGATGGGTGAAAGCTCTTGCGAAAGCCTTACACCCACCCCTCTGCCTTATGCGAGAGGCTTTTAGTTTGCTTTCTTAAAAACACATTTTTATTTCTACCTACTATAACAGCAATATTATGAAAACATGGATTACCATCTATCACAGCTCCCACTTTGCCCACGGTGAGCAGATCTGATCCGCAGCGGGGCCGGGCCCTGCCGTGCGCGGCCTGCGCCGGCTCCCCGGGCCGGGCCAGGCCCAGAGGTGGAGTTGGAGACAATCGGCACCCGCCTGCCAGCTGAAGTACAAAGCCTAATTGAAGAAAGCTGTTCTTTCATCCCCACAAAGCATAAACAGGCAGTGTTATGGTGACAAACTTTCCAGCAGCTCTGTAGCTGCCGCTCCGAGCGCTCGCGTACATCGATGCTGAAAGCACAAAAAAAGAGAAGGCGACGGCCTCGAGTTTTTTTTTTGCAAATCTCCTCTGGCTGGTTCCAGAATGGGTTTGGGAGCTCACGCCCAAAATCTACACATCTGCGACGGTCCTGAATCATGTACCAGATAATTCCTGCTTGGGAACTGTGGAAAATTTGCTCTTTTACATAAGCTCTTTATTTCCCACCCTTATTAGATAAGGTTTTGGGGCTGGTTTTGATTTTTTTTTTTTCTTCCAAAATTTCTGCTGCGTTCTCCTCTTTCCTGATTGCCCCATGGACACTGTGCCTTGGCCAAAGCAATTCTCTGTCACGGAATGTCCCCTCAACAGGGGGGATTTCCCCAAACACCACCCCAACGCTCTCCGAGGGTGCCATTTCCCCATTAAATGGACCTGATCCGGCGAGAGGATCCGCTTTGACACTGGGACTCAGGGACCACGCTGAGGGGCTTTGTGTGGCGATCCAAGACTCTATTTTTGGGTTTGGTGAGTGCTGGGAGGAGTGGCAGAAGGTTAGGCTTTTCCCATCACCTTCCTGCCAGAGATAGGCCCTGCCCCGACACTCTGCGCTGTTGGCTGCTCATCACAAGGCCCCCTGTCAAAACCAGGATGGCTGATGAGCTACGAACAAGCTCACAGTTAGATAATAGATGAAAGAGCCTCAAGATAAATTAGGTGCCTCCAGAAAACCTGGCCAAATGTGTTTAAAACAGGAGATCCAACACCATTAATTCTCATCAAGCAGCTTTAAAAAAAGGCAACCCGGCACTTGACTTATGCTTAGAAAACGTTATCTTCCCTTTTAACAGGGGTTTTATAGTGTATTTTGAGAAGATGACAAACAATAGGGTTATTTTGAAGTCATGCCAAACGCTACATTCGCTGGAGGAGAAGAACAATGTTACCTCCTATCTGTCAACTGACCCTGCAGCCATTAAGCCATTTCACCAACAAACAATATTAATAAAAAAAGGGAAAGTGCTGTTCTTAACTTCCTTACGACCAGAGCTTGGGAGATGTCTTTGAATGAGATATTTGTTCCTTTCAGGAAAGATCATTTTGTCAAAAGTGAAACTTTTTTAGAGGAGAGCTGGAAGAGAGACTTTAGACAAGGGCCTGGAGTGACAGGAGAAGAGGGGAATGGATTCCCACTGCCAGAGGGCAGGGATAGATGGGATATTGGGAAGGAATTCTTGTCTGTGAGAGTGGTGAGGACCTGCCACAAGGTGCCCAGAGAAGCTGTGGCTGTCTCATGTCTGGAATATTCCAGGCCAGATTGGATGGAGCTTGGAGAAATCTGGGATAGCAGAAGGTGTCCCTGCCCACGGCAGGGAGCTGAAATAAGATTATCTTTAATGTCTCTTCCAACCCAAACCACTCTATTAAAGTGTTGGTTTCATTGCTTCTCAGGTAAAAGAAATAAATCCAAAAGAAGTATTTCCCATGGACTGTGCTACAAAGGTCAAGGCTTCATTTGGGTTTTTTTCCCCCTACAATGTTCAGTTCCTATGCCACATAAAATTGAAATACAAGGGATGAACTCTGAGCCACCATTCAATGTTTGGGGAGTCGGGATAATTTAAAGCTTTTGGAGCAGGAACCATATTTTTGTTTCATGTCAGTTCAGACCCTCTGATTTGCTACTGTCACACAAATAAATTTATAGCAAATAATAATAACAACAATAAACACATAACATGTTTTTCACTAGTGGCAATCTTTCCCAAATCGTCCCCAGTCACAAACAGAGAAAAAAAATGTAAGGAGGACAGAAACAGCTATTTTATTTGAACAATTGGCAAAATGAGCACCTGCTCACAAAGAATCCAGCCAGCAGGACTGAGGAGGGGGAGGTGCCTTATCACTAAAAATGCTCTATAAACCCATTCAGAATATATCAACAAATTCATCTGAATATTTTCAAGGGAGCAAATTATTCTCAATAATTGAAATAAGCTTGTTCTCACGTGACACCTCTGGGTGTTTTTGGGCTGCACTCTCCAAAAAAGAAAATGGCAAAGAGATCCCAAAGTCAAAGGAGCTGCTGGCACTGTGAAATTGGAGGCACCTGAGGCAGCAGAATTAGGAGCTGGTAGCAGCCACCACTCCCAAAGAGAGACCAAACCGCACTTTTAATGCAAATTTGGGTGGTAACGATGCTTTTTTCTTTATTGGTGCTTGTCATCTTGGGTGCTCAGACCGCAAACTGGAACACACGGTGAAGCTGGGGGAAAAAACCAGCTTCTCCTGGCCCTGATCCACTGTGTTTTCTCCACTCCCACCCCTGTTAAACTGCGGGCAGGTGCAGGGCTCCGCCGGGGAGAGCTCGGTGCCTTTGCAACCCGATCCTGCCGCGGGCAGGAGCCGCTTTCATGTGCTGCGTGTTCGGGCAGGTCCGTGTTCCCGCGGCCGGCACAAAGAAATCCACCCTAAGAAAATAATTGGATGGTAATTTCCTCCAGCTTTGCCTTCATGAGCACAATCGGAGAAAATAGCAGCGCGCCAGGGGGAGAGCAGTTGTCTTTCAGAGGTGCGCTGTGCTTGGGGTACCTGCGGGGGTGGCTGAAAGAGAAATAGTAGATGTGCATCCCAGGGGGTGGCAGCCCCTGGGAGCGAAACTGCAGCCAGGGAGCCCAAATTCCTTGGAAAACCTGAGTGGGGGACATCACAACCCCCCCGGGGAGGTGCTGGACGGGTTCTGTCCTCAGCCCCAAGGGTACCGTGCCAGCTGAGGTCGTGCTGTCCCCATCCTCACTTGGCAAGAAACCCCCGGGGATGCTCCCGTGCTGCTCCTGCTTGGGCTGAGAGGGGATTACTTAATTAACAATGCAGGAGTGCCAGGTGAAAGTTTATCTATCCAGAGAGAGCGTGCCCCGGTTCCTCGGCGTTGTACACATGTGGTATCGTTTTTCCATTATTTGGAACATACAGGACTAAATTAATAACAGTTCCTACAAGGCCCTGGGGCTCTCCGTGGAAGAATTTTGATCTCCTTAGGAAAGGCTCACCATTTCTCATAGGAGAGATGCACTTGACTCCTGACCTCTTTTCAAAGGCACCTGTGTGAGCTTTTAAAATCCACTACCACCAATTATCCACTTTTAACCTGAAGTGTTTAAACCTCGGACCACATTAACTGAGCTTAGCACATAGCCATGTCATTGCAGACTTCCTGATGTGAGGAGATGCCTTGACACGGCTGAAAGAGAGTTTAGGGATGAGGCATGAGATTATCAGCTTCTCCTCCTGACAGCTTCAAACAAAGGAGCCTTTTAGCCACCTGGTTTGTGTCTCCCACACCTGCATTAAGATTGGGAGACAAACCTTTGTACTGCTGCCTTGATCCTATTATTTGCATGTACCTGTCCACAGTCACCCTGCATCACTTAATAGCCTTCAGAGAGACCAAAGGGAAGAAGATGCACATCTACTATTTCTCTTTCAGGTTTAATACCTTTCCTTTCCTTTTCTTTTTTTTTTTTTTTTTTTTTTCCTCTCCAAGGCTGCAAGACTTTTAGGACACTACAGCATTTATTTAAACTCTAAGGAGATTTATTTGGCATGGGGGATGGAGGGGGGGAGGCTGTGAGAAGGCTGAGGATGTGGAAGAGGGATGACAAGGGAGAGGAGGCCGTTTTAAGGGTTTCTGGCTGGGCTGCAGAGAGCAAAGCCCAGTTCCTGTTCCCAGCACCAGGCAGTCGTTTGGCTTTGGGGCTTCTCTGCTCCCTGCTTTGGTTTGATGCTGAGGCCACCTCTGTCCCCTTGTCCCTGGGAAGTCACCTGCTGCTGCCTCCAAGTCCAGCCAGTCAGGGATGCTGGCACTCCAGTGCTTCACCTGCACCCCAGGCACCTGCTCCCCTTCTCAGCCCCTCATTCCTCCCCCCAAAATGGCCCTGCTTCCTTACACCTGTAGGCTCAAATATCCCAAGAAATCAGCTCCAAGGCCAGATTCTGCCTGGATGCAGAGTTCAGGATGTGCCCTTCTTCCATTTCCCTCTGCCTGTTGGTGAAATCAGCTTTGTGTTCTCTGTTCCAGAGCTGAAGGCATGTCTAGATTTTAAATTAAATTCATATTCTCTTTCCCATGAAGGACAGAGCATTATTAACCTCCTGGATCCAGCCCTGGCTGACAAGGTGTCCATGCAAGGGGAGGTTTCCTCCATAGCCTGTGACTATACATTGCTGCATTTCAGCCTCAGCCAGCTCCTTGACTCATCAATGTAACTCAGGAAGGTAGAAATATTAGAGTTGCATTCATATTCCAGGCCTGGTTTAAATCACCAGCATTGTGGAAAGCTCTGGATAGGTCCAAAAAAAAGAGAAAAAAAAAGAAAAAAGAAAAAAAAGGAAGAAAAGAGTTTTCTGGTTCTAGTTTTTCACATTTTCTTTTCCCCTCTGAAAAGTGAAACCCTCCAGCTGCCCAGCATTGCACAATGGCCCAAATGCTGCAAGTTCCAGCCCTAATCCCAGCCCGCTCCGCACGCCAGGCCCAGCAGGGCTCGGCAAAGTGCCCCACTGCCACCCTGCCTCCCAAGCCCGCCCCTCCCAGAAGTGTCCCTTCCTCCTGGGGTCACAGCAAAGGGTTTGTCCCCATCACCAGGCCGTGCATTTGACCTCTGACCTTGTCCAGCAGCCGCGAGAAAGGCAGGAGGACAAAGAGCAGGGTCAGCTCCCTTGGCCATCCTGTGATTTGTGCTGCCAAAGGAAGCAAAGTGAGGGCAAATCTCCAGATTTTGGCCATGTGTTGGACATGCTTTCCATTATGGTCAAAGGAGTGCTGCCAGCGTTCCACCAGCATGCCAGGTGGGAGGAAACCAAGCCCAAATGTCTTCCCCAGCTACCAGATGATGGATAAACTCCTTGTTATCCTTCTGTCTCTGCAGAGGTGGCACTGCCAGGGATGCTATGATCCGTTGCAGGATCTGTCCAATCCTGAGTGCAGGTTCCAGGCATCCAAGGAAAGTCCCTGAGATCCAGGTCTGATTTTGACTATTATTATTATCATCATCATCATCATCATCATTATTATTATTATTTTTTTATTATTATTATTACTGTATCAGTGGCCCAGCCTAAGATCTCTGCCAGCATTGCCTACACTGACATAGAGAAAAATTTCATCAGGACTCTGGGTCTCTCCAGGAGGGATTGATAGGAAAAGAAGGCATCATGCATTATGCCCACGTGCCAGGCGAGGAACTGGAGGAATCAGCCAAAACTCACTCCAATAAGAAGCCTGATCCTCAACAAATAATCCTGCACCAAGTGCCATCCCCAAGTGAAGAGCAAAGATTCGGCCAAAAGTCAGTAACACCAGAGGGAAAGGATGGTCTGTGGTTAAAGATATGTGCTGAGCCTTCCAAGAGGGATGGATTTAGTTCCTCTTTTTGGCTTAATGTTCCCATGATCCTGACGTCAAACAAATCACTTCATCTTTTGCCACCTCAGTGCCCCATCTGTTAAAGCACATTTTTGGTATTTTTCTTTTTTGTCTTGCCCTTTGTCTTTTCTGTTCTGAAGTCCTCAGAGCAAGGTTGTGTCTTGCTACACAAGGTCCATCAGAAGAGGGCTCTGATCTGACTTCTTGCTGCTGAAACACAAATTTTTTCGAGATCATAATGCAAGTGCCTGCAATGTTTATGACACTGGTTGAGAAATCCCCGTTACTATCCGTGGAAAATTTTGATTTGAATGAAAATGTTGAGTGGTTTGTTTGCAGGAGGAGAACCCTGAGCACGGTTTCCATTTTTCCCAGAAAAATCTCTGAAGAAAGTTTAGAAACCCCAGAAATTCTTGTGAAATCAAAAAGGCATTCATTAATCAGCATTGCAGAGTCAAACAAAAGACAATATCGTCTGTCCCACGGGTGGATTTCCTTCCTCTCTGCAAGGAGCTGGAAACCCTTCTCTGCCGCCCAGCCTTGGTCAGGGCTCTCATTCCAGAGGAATCTTCTGCGCCTGTGTGTGAAGGAAAAATCTGTTTCCAATAGGCGTGGAAGGTCTGTGCATGGTGCTCCTGTTTCACACAGAGCACTCCCAGCCCTGCACTGGCAGAGCCTCACAGGGTGTTTCCCACTCTTCCACCATCTCCAGAACTGTGCCAGGTCTGGAATGCCCAGTGTGGCCCAACCCCAGCCTGTGGAAAGGATTTGTCCATCAGCACCATGCTCTGCCCCTCTCAACCCAGCCAGCCCTTCCTGCAGCTCCCCCTCTCCTCCCAGGAGCTGTTGGGGATGGAGATGGACAAATCAAAGCCTTTCACCTTGCTTTGTCTCGTTTGAGAAGCTGAAGTGTCCCACCAGCTCAGCCAGCAGGTCCTTGGGTAGGGCTGAAGCTGCTGAAGTCTCCCACCAGCTCAGCCAGCAGGTCCTTGGGTAGGGCTGAAGCTGCCCACGTGCAATCTTTTCTTCCTGCATTTCTAAATCTGAAATTCCAAAGAACACTCCAGTGTGCAAATGAATAACTCGGTACTTGCAGGTGGCAAAACAGTTCAGGGACCATCAGCCAGTCTGTCTTAAATTCAGCTACAGGACAGGATTGCAGATTTCTCCAAGCAGAGGAGGTGGGTTTGTGCAGAAAACATGTCCACAGGTTTCTCCCCATCACAGACTAGGCTGTGGTCTTACCTGCAAACCCTGTTGCCCCCGAGGCAAGGAGCACAGCAAGGATTTGTGCTGGAGATGGTCCTGCTGTCCCCATGAGGCAGAGCTTCAGAAGTGATGGGGGAGATCCAGAGTGCCTTCTCCTCCAGCTTTGTGCCCCATTTCCCCCAGGATGTGCTGCTCACACCATCACCCATCCCACCTCCTGCAGGGGTGTCCACCAGGCAAGGCCCCGTTTGCAAGGATTCGGGAGCTTTTTCATCACCCAGTGCCGTGAAGTTCCTCAAGTCTGGGCAAGAATTTGTTCCATGTCTGCATCCTCAGGAAGCCAGAGCATCACCAGAGGAGGTCAGGGCAGATTCCCAAAAATGTGACCCATCCTCTCAGCAATGTGAGCATAATTCGGAGCGTGCCGCGGGCTCACCGGCAGCCCCAGGGGTTGCTGCCATGACTCCACAAAGTGCTGCCCTCCCCCATGAAGAGCAATCCAAAGAGGAGGAGCCCTCCTTTGGTGCTGCTGCTGCCCTCAGGCAACGGGGGCTCCTGGTTGTGCAATGTTTACATGAGCACAGAGCTCACCATGGCTACACAGACCTCAGAAGCAGCAGCTCCAGGCTCAGAGGAGGCTTAGAGGAGAACAGCTCGATTCCCCTGGAGCCAGAGGAGCCTGTGCTGGCCTGGAAAAGGAGCTGAGTGCTGCAGGGGGAGCTGGAGAAGTGTCACCCACCTTTACTATTGGTGTTCTCCATCTCAGAGCTACAACTGCCAAAGGGGTTGTTTGTACAACTGGAGTTTCTGCAATGGCCTCATCCTTCCCCCAGATCCCTCGCTCTCATCCCAGCTGTGTTCTGGGAGGATGCTGGGGTGTGCATGTTCTCTGAGCTTCTGCTTCCCAGCAGCACCAGCAGTGAGCAGAGGAGGAGGGACAGGACCTGCTGATGTGGCCACCTGCAAGTGGCAGGTGCCAAAGGTTCAAACACTCTGCACAGCCCTGCAAAGGGACACTTCAGTCACTCAGGGTGTGCATCATGGATGATTTCTATTGGAAGGGATCTTAAAGATCATCTCATTCCAGCCCCCTGCCATGGGCAGGGACACCTTCCACTATCCCAGGCTGCTCCAAGCCCCATCCACCCTGGCCTTGGACACTCCAGGGATAAGACAACCACAGGTTCTCTGGGCAGCCTGTGCCAGTGTGGGTTCAGGGCTTTAAGGGACAACCTTATGGGGTCCTTGCTCAGCTCCAGCTTGCTCTTGGCACAGTCATGTCTCTCCTCCATATTCCAGCAAAACACAGATTCATTAATATATTTTCCCCACCTGCTTATTGAGCTTCCTTTTCTCCCTTCCCATCCTCGAGTTCCCCTCTTTGCAGTCAGCCTTGCCCAGTTTCTCTTACCAAGGTGGCACAGCAGTGATCTAGGAATGCTTTACGGTGCATCCAACCACCTGCTTACAGTCCACAGGTGACAGTCTTTGAGACAGGTCAGGTGGACTCCCAGCTGAGGAATGGAAAAGGAGGGTAGATCCAGGCTTTGCAAAGGATGAGCCAGAACATGGCATGGGCATTTGTGGTGCAGAGAGAGCCTGGAGACTCCTGGTTCCTTGTAGGATAGAGGCCTAAACAGCAACGTGTTAGGTCTGTTCTTAATTTTCCATGCATTTCTTGATCCCATCCTTGTTGCCTGCCTGCCACATCTCCACCATTGCAATGTGTTATTCCCATTGGGAATGTGGAAACGTGGCTCTGTAGGGGTAAGGTGACATGAAGAAGTAACTTTCAGAAGGTTATGGGCCCGTGAAGTAAATGCTTCACAGGCCCAGTAAATGAGGGCTGATTTCCTGGTTGTCCAGGCAGATCAAGCTCCACATCCAGCCATGCCTGGGCAGCTGCTGAGCTGACAGGCTGTGCTGATGCCCACAAGCTTTGGCATTCCAGCCAGGAAAAGGACAGAGCTGGATCCAAACTCCCCAGCCAGAGCATCACGGGTGTTTGTGCAAACTCCTGAGTGATCTTGATCCCATGGAGATTATGGGCTTGACTTGCTGTAGAACAACTTCTGATGGCAAACATGGGAGTGGGGTGTGTTGGCCAGTTGGAAGTTGTTTTCTTTGGTTTGTTTGTTGTTGGCTTTTTTTGTGAAGATTTTTCTTGAAGTGTTTAGTGCTGGTACCTTTTTGAGCTCCAAATTTGGATGAATAAATGTTCTGGTGAACAAACCCCAAATCTTTGCCAAACCACATCTTCTGGGAAGGAAGGGGGTCGGCCCCTGAGGCAATCCCTGGGGAGCTTTATGGGGGCAAGTTGTACATGCTGGCATCCAGAGGCCCTTTTCTCTAATTTCTCTAAACTCAAAATCTCACAGAACCTTCCTCTGTGTCACGGGCCCTCTTTTTTTATAGGGTTGGGAGAGGATTTGAAGGCTGATAGGACTTTTCAGGGTCTCCCAATCCCTCAGACCTGAAGGCACAGTGGTCTTCCTGGTGGACCATGACTGGACTTTTCAGGGTGTTTAACTCTGGTGCACGACAGCCCAGGCTCTGGTGGTGATGGGGACGTGTGGCCATTTCCCTTCTTCCATGTGGCATGGTTTGGGGAGAAAACAAAGCAGCACAAAGGATTTTGAGAAGTTTTCAATGACTGAAGACCACACAGGTGAAGGGTAAGTGCCAGAGATGGAGTTCAAAGAAAAGAAAAGTTCTGTCTACGTGGCTTTTCCATGGGGCAGTGCATCACCCAGAACAGCTGTTCCTGGAGACAGCATTGGGAATTTTGCTGGCTGAGGCAGCTTAAATCAGGAAGAAGACTCCTTGGGATGACTGTTCAAAGCCTCTGGGCCTTTTTTCACACTTAAAATGCCCAAACTAGGCTGATAAAAACCCACACAGAGTCATGGAGAGCCCCTGAGTACCACTCCATGCTGGTTACGCTGATCACACTCTTCACCTGGCACTCGGGGCATGACAACAAGGAAGGAAAATATATTAGAAAAAAAAAAAAAAAAAAAAAAAAAGAAGAAGAAGAAGAAGAAGAAAGTGCCATGGGGACCATGCACCACCCACATGGAGAGCTCCAGATGTTCCCAGCACCAGCCCAGCAGCCACCAGCCCATTAGACGCTCATTAACAAGTGTAGACGTTGGCAGCAGCAAATTTGGGGGCCCGCAGTCTGTGAAAGTGCCCCTCTCTTCCCTCCCCAGCCCTTGCTTTGAAGATCCCCCAACCTCCTGCTGACACACATCTTGAGGAGAAGCCTCTAAGTGAGAGGTTCCTCAGCACCACCCGGTGCACTGAGGGTACAGCCTCTGAGGATGGATGGTATCCAAATGTTTGGCAGGAATTCCAACTTTCCTTACTTTTAGGCGTATCTGTGGCTTTTTGATACTGTAAACAACTGACATAGGCATGGAAGAATAGTGTATCTGAAACAGTTTATACAAAAGAATTCCATCTGTCAGTCTGTTTACAGTTCACATGTGAAAAGGCAAAAATCTTTAAAAGGAAAACCCCGAGGGGAAAAACATTTATATATATAAATATGTGTGTATATACCCCATACAAATACATAGGATATGCTACAAATAATTGTTGAAGTGGAACAGTATCGGTGTAGATTTTCTTTTTCTCTTGAATGCATTATTTTTTTTTCCTGGTGTAAATTAAATTTTCCCACTTTGCTTTCTAACTTATTCAAAACAGCACAAAGAGAGCAGACTGGAATTAACAGGGTGGTTTGAATTTTTTTTTCTTTTCCTTATTTTTTTTTTTTCAACAAACACTTTCCAGTCTCAAAGTTGTTCTAAAGCTTCTTGAAACTGTGCACAAGATCATGGTATTGCACTAAAGAAGAAATACTGCTATTACACCCTTGAGAATAACCTTGAAACCCGGCTGCTGTGTTATCTGAAAGGGGATTTTAGAAATTGCTGTGAGAGCTTTAACTTCTGCTTGGACAGACACCAAGGAAAGCCAGAAACGATCCAGGTTTCGTGTCTTTTCTCAAGGGAAGGAAAGATCCTGCATAATTATCCACCTCACTCCTAAATGCCAGAAGGCAGAACCCTGGAGACAAACGTGGCAAAGGCCTGATTTTGTAATATTTGTGCTGAGCTGAACCAAACCTGGATAATGCACAAGCTCATGCATAGGTGTCACACAGGTTACAGGCACAAGCAACCAGGGCTGGGTTTAGCTCTGTTTTCCCCCTCTCTAGATCCAATCCTGTGGGTGCAAAGGGCACTAAAATAATTTGGTGCTTATGAGGGGTGAGGGGTTTGTCCCTGGCTGAGAGGATCCCTGTACAGAATCACAGAATCCCCTGATTCAGATCCCCTGGAAGGGACCCACAGGGATCATTACCCACTGCTGGTGCAGACACGTGCTGAGGACCAGAGCTCTGGATACATCACCAGGGAGGATGTTTCAGAGACCATACATGGGTTTTCCACCTCTGGAGCACGAATTTTCCATGGACATGTGTGACAGTCCCTTTGACAGCACGCTCAGGGAAACTGGGAAGGCTGTGGGAAGAGGATGTTCTTACAGGAACAGCCCCAAGGGCAGAACCAGCACCATTCCATGAGCACTGTGTTGATCCAAAATCCAGAAAAAGTCCCATCCTAGGCTCCCATTGCCCTCCTGGCCTTGCTGGCTTGGTTGCTGCACATCCCAGGCCCTGCTCTAATGGCCAGGGCTGTGTTTTGCTGTTTGTTTTTCAGAGCCCCACAGATGATGCGAGATGGGTAACAACACAAATATTTACATGTGGCAACCGTTTGTTTTAATTGCATGGGATGAAATCAAGGTTTTTCTATTGCCCCTGCAGCAAGGGGAGGAAGTGTATGTGGGGGGGTGTTTTTATGGGCATTCCAGAGCCCAGCCAGCCTTGGGAGGTGAAGGAACAACGTTGCCCACCAGCTTGACCAAACATGTGCTCCTCATATTCCTCCACCATGAAACAGCTCTTTTTTATTGTCTCTTGGCAGGGCTGTGAGCCTGCAGCACTGGTACGATAACATCCCACTCCTGCAAAATTCCACAGGGCCAAATCCCGCCTGTTGTGTCTCCCAGGGAGCAGAACAAGTGTGGAGCAGGAACACACCTGTGCCCACCCTCCTGCAGCTGTTATGAGCTCTGGGAGACCCTCTCTCCGCTCCATCTCACGCAGAGGGCAGCCCCAAAGAGCAGGAGAAATAATAAATACAGCCAGGTTTCTAATGGGAGGTTGCTGCCAGTATGTTGAAGCATTATGGGGCAGTTGGGGCTGGTGTTGGCTGTAATTTTTCTCAAGAGATTTGCCCAAGCTGAAAACCCAGAGCAGAAAAAGTCACCTTTTTGGAATGTTGTGTTTGCCAAATCACTTCCTATCTCCTTACCCAAGCTGTGTGTGATCATAACTCAGTTCAGTTGCTAAGAGACAATGAAAAATTGAAGGAAAGATGCTGATTTTTTAACATTAAGAAGAAAAGAAAAAAACCAAAACAACCAGAAACAAACATTTTTAGGGAAAAGTTAATCATAATTATGTTCCCACTGTTTGGCAGCCTGTGCCTTATTTTACATCCTATGAAGAGCTATGTTGAGATGATATCACAGAATCTTCAAGACCAGGGATAATTCTTAAAGGAAAAGGTATGTTTCAGAAATATGGGTATGTGTATTTTTCTCTTCCTGTTTTAGAAGATTCTGTCACAGTCTAACAGTCTCTGGGGCCAGCACTGCTGTGATGGGGGCAGCCAAAGGCAGGGAGAGGAAATTAAACTTTTAAACTGATATGTTCAATTTTTATTGAAAAAATAACTTTCTTACCTGGAGAGGTAAGAAAATGGTTTTCACCAGTGATACCCTCCTGGGTAGAGCTACTGGGAACAAGTTCAGCTTAATTTTAGGAGAAGCCTAGTCTTGGACTACCCTGTGCTGCCAGATGTGGATCCCAAATAACGTCTCTGCTGAGAGGCAGCTATGCTGCCGTCCCCAAGGAGGCCTGGCCTGTGCCACCACCATGTCTGGACATCTGGTGGGTCAAATGGGTGCCTTTGTGCACAAAAGATCCACCAGACTTTCCCGAGGCAACCTGGCTTCATCCAAAGACCAGCTGGGAGCCAGTCTTGCCGCTCATTAGAGAGTGGCAGTTTTATTTGTCTTTTTTATTTATTTGGGCACTTGAAGGCTCAATTCCCTTTCTTTTGCCATCCAGCCCCTGCTTGAGGGTGTATTCTGTGCAGCTCTCCCTGTTTTTTAATATGGTGTTGGGAGTTGGTGATTTATGGGACTTTTATTTTTGTTTAAACAGGAGCCCCAGAATTTCAAGGGCTTCGTGGTACCTGTGTTTTAGGAAAAAGTGTCCAAGGAGGTGGTGTGGGGCCCCAATTAGTACTGCAGGACAAGGGAGAGGGACGCTCCACCCATGGTGTGGACACCCAGACAGATGCCGAGGTCAGCCTGTGAAGTATTTGGGGTGTTTATGGCTCCTGTCTGGGACTAACAGAGCTTTGAAACACCATTTGGCATGAGGCAAAGCCAATGGATGAAGGTGGGTTTTTCCCTACTCAGAATTCCCATTGAAATGGGGGACAAAATATGTCACACTGCTGGTGGCTGTCAGATGAAACTGTGGGGCAGGACAAGCAAAGCAGGTAAAGGGAGGTTGTTGCTTTTCCTTGTGAATGTGAAACATATTCTTTAACAGCATGGAGCAGCCTTGATCAAAGGCAGACAGGAAGTGTAGGTGAATCCAACTTGCCTTGTTTGCTGGCATCCTTTGGGGTGGAGTCATCCCACAGGGCTGTAGGCATTTAAGTGAGACACAGGAGTCTGGGATCCCTTCTGAATCAACACCAGCACCTCAGCCAGTGGGTAGTTCGGGTCTGAAACAGTCACATGGTTAGAAAATGAATAATTACCATGATCAGCCTGACTGTGCTGGTGCATCCCCCATCTTTCCATCAGTGAAGGCACAAATCACCTGCCCAGGAGAATTAACACCAGTGGTCTCCTCCCAGTTTTCCGGCAGTGATGTCATTTCCCTTCCAGGTCTCCCATCCTCCTTGTGGTTGCAGCCAGGTGAGAGCAGATTAGGGGTCTAGGAAGATCTGTGCCTTCCTTTCCTCTGGGGATTTTGTCCCCCATTTCAATGGGAATTCTGACTAGGGAAAAACCCACCTTCATCCATTGGCTTTGCCTCATGTCAAATGGTGTTTCAAAAGGCCCATGAGTCCCCCAGTCCCAGGTGGGGATGACCCTTGGGCAGTCCTTGGAAAGGGGACAGGTTGTCCATGGAGATGGCCCTGCAGGGGACAGAGACCACAGAAGGCAAGGACTGGGTGGGAACGCCAGGGACACGCAGCGTGGAACCAGGAGGTCAGAACCTTCAAATTTCCCTGCAACGGCAGGGAAATTTCCTTCCTTGCTGAGGAGCAGCTTGGCCGTCCTGGCTTGGGATGGCCGGACACAGTTGGGATGGCCGGACACACGCACGCCTTGGTGATCTCCACAAACACAGCCGGCCGGGCCATTACATCAGCCCTGGGTGGGGTGGCCCGGCCGGAACGGCCTCCAGACGGTGCAGGATGTGACCCACTCCGCCAGCCCGGGCTCTGCATCGCGGCATCGCGCACAGACAGCTCCGGGCTCCAATCCCCCTCCCTCCCTCCCTCCCTCTCTTCTTTTAACCTCTTGTTTCGAAAGTGGTTTCTAAAATAAGCCCAAGTCTCGGCAGCTGTGAAAGGCGTTTGCTGTCAGAATTGGCCCCTGTGCAGACGGACTGGATACTGCAGGCGCTTGTTTTGCATTTTAAGCCTAAACATTTTTCTCCCCCCCCCCCTCCCCCTGCTTTTTGCAGTTCAACTCTTAGTTTTTAATAGTCCTTGTCATGATGGAAAGTGCCAGACTCCAGCTGTTCTTCCCAAACCTCTGGGAGAGGCCTGGTTACATCTAGTTCTCATAAATCTTGAATCCAGTTCTAGCAAGTCTTTAAGCCTGACCACTATGCTGCCTGGGCAGTCTGTGATTGAAAACAGGAGCAGAGGAAGAAAAGGGGAAAGTGGGGAAATAGAGAAAAAGGCTTCACACTTGTAGACTGTTTCAGGAAAAGCCACCAAAAGGCACAGCATGTAAGCCACACTGAGATGAGAGTCAGGGTGTTCTCTACAACCACCTTATAAACAACTTGTGGCATCAGAAAAAAGGATGGTGGAGAAAGACTGCTTGCAAAAACAAAGGCAGGATTCACCTGGCTTCCACAAAAAAGGTCTGGGAAAATGTTCCTGTGTCACGAACTTTGAGGACCTGCATGAATGAGATGCAGAGATCCTAAAGCTCTCTCCAGGATCTTCAGCTGGGACAAACTGGTCTGGGCTCTGCACATCTGACTTATGTCTGTTGTGGATTTGGCCTTCAGGGTTGAAAAAGAGAAAAAAGAAAAAGAAAAAGAAAAAGAAAAAGAAAAAGAAAAAGAAAAAGAAAAAGAAAAAGAAAAAGAAAAAGAAAAAGAAAAAGAAAGAGAAAAAGGAAAAGAAATGCAAGAGTACACTCTCATTTAGGAAATAAGGTACCCATTAGTGTAAATCCATCCTCCCCAGTGCTTGGCGAGCAGAGAGAGTTTAATCACACAGAGCATTGGCATCTCTGAGCTGGGTTATTCCTTGAGCTGTGAAGCCTTGGAAGTCTTGTGGGATTCAGGCACTCGCCATGCTCAGTGATGGGCTGGAGTCACCAGCACCGGTGGGGACCTGCAAAAGGCTCCTCTTGAGTTTGAAGAAGGAGCTTGTTAAATCTGCTTATGGGATTGTTTTAAATCCCTTCCTGGTGCTCTGGGAAGCTGTTCCAGGCCTCTGCAATCTTTGCTGCAATCGTATCAAGAGGCAAGGGACAATAAAGGTGTTGCTATGTGTCCTTCCCTCCCCAGGGCATGGAAGAAGAAAAAAGGAACCCTACATTTCTTGAGAATAAGATAGAAAATACCCAATGACCACTTAGCATATAAAATATCCCAGGACACGGCTACACTGGATTTCATACAATGGGAAGGTTTGAAACCTTGGCCAAATTCATCATCATCATCATCATTAAATGGAAACTTTTGCTGTTTGCATCCACATGTGAGACTTCAGGAGCCATCTCAGAGAGAACCACAAGGGAAAAAAGGTACAGTAAACTGAAGATAAACACACAGCCTTCAACCTTCTCTTAGTGGCCAGACAGAGATCCTTCCAGCAAGGAATAGAGAGATCAGCCAGTAGCATTGAAACAGGCACGTGTTTGGATCATGTAAAACCAGTAACTCGGGGGAAATGTGGAAGTCAAGTGCCCTGTGATGGATGGATGGGTGGGCAATGGCTTTTTAAGTATCTGTGTTTCAAAGGAGCATAAACACCAGATTCTGCAAGTGCAGCTTAACCTCACCTGGCTCCAGGGACACCTTTCCACTGCCTCCAGTGACTGTTGGATGGGGCCTGTCAGAGGCACAAGTTTCCAGGGAGAAGCCGTGCACTTCAGCAGCCACATTTTTAAATCCTCTAGATGAGCCTCCTTCCTGGATTTCCCAACATCTGTGCTTCCTCGCCTTGGAAGCCATCCCCCTCTTGGATCTGGACACTCTGGAGCGTGAGGAAAGGAGCGGGAGCAGCTGAGGACAGCGTTTGTGCAGCGGGGCAGAGCTCTTCCCAGCGACACGGGAGAGCACCTGCGGGCGCTCGGCTGAGAGCAGCCGCCCAAATTCCATTGCCGCTGCCTTGATTGGGGCATCATCCCTCCAGATGGCAGGAGGGATGTTGGGAGCCCACAGGATGAGGCAGAATGCTCCTCTTCTCTCGTCCCCTCTGTCTGTAGCCTGTGCCAGGGCTGTCTTGCCCCCTGTGGAAGGGCCAGGCTCGTGCCAAAGGCGGTTTTGCTGCGTGGCTCATTTCTTACCACAGACACGTTTCCAGTGCTGTTATAAAGCTTATCTCCTCCTGTTATTTCCCAATATCAAATCACAGTAAGAAAACAGATTTCCCTTTGCTGAACACAGGTAGTATTACACTGGGGAGTGTTAATGGCTTAAGCAAAGATTTTTCCACCTACAGGCGAGTGACTGATAGTTTATCCATCTGCTGCATAAAACCAATGCTTAAATCCCAGCTTTAATGGGTCATATCACCTGTGGTTTCAAAATAACTCTGGATTTTCCCCTGAAGGAAGATGCAAAATAATGAAAATTAGTACTTGGAAGTGAAAGGGATTTTTTTTTCCTCAGTTCAACAAACAACCGGGAGCCCATCACTTTTTCAAGTTAAATTGTCTTGAGTGATTTTGTCGTAGGTCAGAGGGAGGTCAGACAAGTTAGGTTTGGTTTTTTTCCTGCGTTGTCGTCTCTCAGCAGGGGGAGGAAGTTCACCTCAGCAGGTGTCATAAACACCAATTTCCCAAAATTTCATAATCATTTATATCTAATTACAAGTCACACATGGTTTTTGACTTTCCCCGGGAAGACTTTGGGGAGTGTCCACCACTAAACTAAGTAAGAAGGAATTTGCAGCGATTTTGCTGCGTTCAATGGGTTTGCATTTTTAATCCAGGAAATTCAGTTTAATTCCAGAAATTTGTTTTAACAGTCAGTTAAAACAAATTTCTGGAACAGTCAGTCAGTCCAAGTCAGTTCACTTACTGCAGCATCACAGAGACAGGGAAGGAGATGACTTCTGCACTTTTTTTCAGTGTGTCCATCAGGAAAAGACACACCAATAAACTGGGTTTTGGACAGAGTGGACACTTGTGCTGCTGCCTCAATCTCTGCCTCCTATGAGAGAAATTCCCCTGCTCAATAGCAATTTGACCCAAATCTAAAAGGCTGAGAGAAAGAAACCCCAGTGGTGCCAGCTTCTTGGTTTGTTTTAAGAAGGTAAAGTGTGTCAGGAAGCCAAGAATTCTGTTTTCTCTGGAGGTCACCAAAAGT
This sequence comes from Phylloscopus whistleri, assembly GCA_017589585.1. Lineage (NCBI taxonomy): Eukaryota > Metazoa > Chordata > Aves > Passeriformes > Phylloscopidae > Phylloscopus > Phylloscopus whistleri. Next base: position 997,709 of record JADMLD010000405.1, on the reverse strand, counting down.
GCCATGAGTGCTAGCAGCATTCTCAGCAACAGGTATCTTGTGGTAGACTCCTCATGACATCGTTTATGGTCTTCAGATGTGACTAAGACTGGGTCACTTACTTAAAATTCCCATTTTAGATATTGGCTGGTGGTGTTTGTCTCTCTACACTCCACCCTCCAGGGATGCAGCTCTGTGCTGGTGCCCTCTGTGGTGTTTGCCCTCATGGACCTCCATGGTCCCCCTCTGTTCTTCAGCCTGAGGGGACAGTTCACTGCCTGCAACCCTCAGGTGGGTGTTGGTGAGTAAGTGAAGAGCAATTTGCCTTAATGGAGGGGCACAGGACAGGGACACCAGATTTACTTCAGCTCTGGCACCATAATTTACTTCATCTCTGGCTGCCCCTTCCGAGGGAGCTGAGCCAGCACGGAGAGGGAGCACTGCTAATGTGGATACTACAGTTATCCTTATCTCAGCTTTCTGTCTTTGCTGATCATTAAATTATCCCTCAGCCCATCACAGACGGGCCTGCAACATCCACAGCTCTATTAATAAACCTCCTGCAGCAGTAAATCCCCGGGCCTGACTGTGGACTGTCAGTACCTCTTCTGATTTATTCCCCATTTACCCACCATTTGCTTCAGGGATAAAATGGAGTGGCCACCAGTTCTGCTCTCTCTCTGCCCCCTCACTGACAGCAGTGACAGCCTCAGGGAGAAGGTGCTGAGGCCCCCCATGGCTTGTGACCATTTGCCAAAAAGAAAGAAATTAAAAAAATCCTCATGTGGAGAGGCCCAAGTGTAGACTATGCTTCTCACCTAGCAGCTGTGGGCCCAGACCCCCCTGTCAGGTTAGAACATTGGAAGAAACTTATCCCTGATTCTTTTTGAAGTTCACAAATCATCTTTGCCACAAACATGACCAACACCACCGTGAATTCAGGCAGGGCTGCTGCAATCATGGCCAGTGCTGTTGTAAACATGTCCATGAGGACCTCCAGCAGTGCCACAGGCATGAGCTCCATGAGCAGAGAGAGGCCAGGACAGCTCTTAACCTGGGCATGTGCAGCTGGGCCTCCAGGGAAATCCAGGAGATTGCAGAGGAGCAGCTGAATGTGAGCCCAGTGTGTGCCCAGGTGGGCAAGAAGGCCAATGGCACCTGGCCTGGATCAGGAATAGTGTGGCCACAGGATCAGGGCAGTGATTGTCCCTCAGTGCTGGGCACTGGTGATGCCACCAAGGGCTGTGCCCAGTTCTGGGCTCCTCAATGCAAGGGAGACTTTGAGGTGCTGGAGCGTGTCCAGAGAAAGGAACAGAGCTGAGGAAGGGTCTGGAGCACCAGGAGAGGCTGAGGGAGCTGGGAAAGGGGCTGAGCCTGGAGAAAAGGAGGCTCAGGGGGCCCTTGTGGCTCTGCACAACTCCTGACAGGAGGGGACAGCCAGGGGAGGCTCTGCCCCCAGGGAACAGGAACAGGACAAGGGGAAACGGCTTCAAGTTGTCCCGGGGAGGTTCAGGTTGGACATCAGGAAGAGTTTTTTCATGGAAACTGTTGTTAAGCATTGGAAGGAGCTGCCCAGGGTGGTGATAGAGTCCCCATCCCTGGAGGTGTCCAAGGAGTGCCTGGATGTGGCACTCGGTGCTCTGGGCTGGTGACGAGGCAGGAATCAGTCACAGGTTGGAACTCACTGATCCTGGAGGTCTTTTCCAACCCCAGTGATTCTGGGATTCTGTGATGAAAGGGATGTGAAAGTCAAAGAGAATTTAAGGAGGGATGGTCCTGGCCAGGAGGTGACTCCAAGATGTGCATCTTGGGCCTCTGGGGCTTCCCAAAGGAAACTTGGGAGGAGGCTGCTGCCCTGTGCTCTGGGGTCCTGACCATGGCAAGGCAGAATGGCCCCACTTTCTGCTGTTCACCACTGACTTGTCCCTGTGGGGGGAAGCTTAATTGCCTGTCTTGGCCTGGACAACACTTAAACTCATTTTCTGGACTCCAGAGGGATTGTGGTTGGCCTGTAACAGCCCCAAACACACTTTGATTCATTTTATTTCCTGGACTCCTAAAGGGATCCTTTTTTTTGGCCTGTTTTGGCCCCAAGCCCTGTTTGATTCACTTATTTCCTAGACTCCCAAGGGAGTGTGGTTGGCCTGCTTTGGCCCTGTCTTGCTGTCACTTTTCCATGCTGGTATGCAATGCATCTGCATGCTTTAGATTCCTCTACTGCTTGTGCTTTCACTGTAGGCCAAGGCTGGATGTATTTTGCAATATTTCGGGAAATATAAACACATTTGGTCTGTCTCCAGGCATTCACCTTGCTGAGATTTTCCTGCAGCCTTTCACTGCCTCATCTTTCCCACTGTAGTTGCATGGCAAGAGGCACTATGAGCTCAGCATGGCCAGTCTCCTGCTGGAGGGGGGATGTTCCCTGTGGGATTTGCAGCAGGGAGCACCCCATGAGAGAAAGGGAAGGACCTAAAGAGGGGGGAAGGTGGAGAGGAGCTACCACCTAGGTGGCTACTGTCCCTATTAAAGGTGATTTCAGTGGTTGTGTAGCTCTATCACTGAGCCTGACAGCTGCTTTCCCACCACAAGGAAACCACAGCTGTGAGGAGATGTCCCTGGTCATGCCAGTCCAGGTACCACAGGTGACACACGGAGCAATTCGAGGTGTGGGACTGGCTCTGTCATCATCTCACAGGTGACCTTATTGCACAGCCATCCCTCCAGGAGCTGCCACAGCTGGTGGTCCCTGCTCAGCACACACTGAGCAAAAGGCTCAATCCCCACCCCTGCTCTGACACCACTGAGTGCCCTGTGCTACCTTGGACAGCCCCTGAATGGCCGTGGGCTGGTCCCCGCTTGGTCTCTGTTGTGATGGAGCATGAACCCTTCCTCTCCACACAATCACAACTGAGCAGGAAGCTAAGATGCAGATGGACTCCACTCCATGGAGAAAATGTGAAAGAAAAAGTTCTTCTGTCTGTCTTTGAGGGAAAAAATAAAAAAAAGTCTTTTTCTGATGATTTCACTTACCTCCACTGCAACAAGTGAATGGTGACTTCCCAGTCGCAAACCAGTCAGACACTGGGAATAGTGGCAGAACAAGATGAAGAGGTGACAGATATTGCTATTGTCCTACCTCTCCTTGAACACCTCTTGGACTTCTCCAGCCACCCCTTGACCTGTGTCTGCTCACACAGAACTCAGCCTGTACCAGTCTCCCTTGTCCTGGCAGAACGTGCTGCCACGCACCCAGAATGTGAGCACTGGGAGGAAAAACAGCTGCAGCTCTGGCTTCCCAGTTAGAAGCCCAGCTCTGCTTTGGAGAGCCAGTGTCCAATGCTGACATCTGTAATTCTACAAGAGCACTTTGCTCTTTGCTCCTGAAATTTCAAAGGAATTTGTCAGAATATTGATAAGTTTGCTCCCCATAAAAATCCTGAAGTGTGAAGCTGCCTGGGGCAGTCCCAGGCCAGACCCATGTCCTCCAGAGCACATGTGAGAATAAAGTCCTGCTTTCAGTACCAATATTGTCCCAGCACTGCAACAACAGACCTATTTTATTTCTTTTATAATTTACAAATATCACCACAGTGCAAACTCATTCCATATCCCACTGGAACAGCATTGCTCTCCATATAGACGTCTGGAGATAAATGTTTCATCACAGAATTTATTGTTTACAGAGCTTACTCATTTACTGTGCAACTCCTTTTTTTTATCAAGATCTCCTTTCAGAGACCAAACAAGAAAGAAATCCAATAAATCCAACAGCCTGTTATTGCTGTGAGGAGAAAGCAGCTCTTTACTGAGTGAGCAAGTCTCATTGTCCAATTGTCCCAGGAAATTTAAAGCAGAATGTGTTTTTGACAGCTTCGTTAATGGGACTTTTTTTTTTCCCCTTGCCAGAAATTCAGGCATAATTGAGACATAGTGTTGAACTTCAAATGCTTCCCTAAAACTGGAATAGAGGACTTGATGAAGCATGTAATATGGCATAACCTCCCAATTATTCACACGTTTAGATAACCATAATCACACAACGCCCATCACAGCCAGGAGGTTATTCCAGGCAGATATTGGCAGGGGCTAATGGACAGCACATTGCGAGGGCAAGGAGGCTTTGGGAGGAAACATTAATCAGAATTTGGTAGCAAAGTCATCAATCACAGCTTAACAAAGCTGTCACTCACCGCTGCAGTCCCGGGACCTCGATCAACTCAGAGTTCAACTCATCAGTGTCCAAGAGCAGAACTCAGCAAGGGAGAATGGCATTGCCTCAGTGTGACTGTCCCCAGGACACCCAGCCCTTGGCTGTGTGGCTTCTCCAGGGAAGAAGCAAGAGAAATCATCGCCAGGATTTGTAATAATTGGGTTGTGTATTTTTCAGTCAAACGACGTCGCTTTTGATTATCACTATTTGATGTTTTCTTGCTCTGGGTTTGAGAAATGCGACTGCATTTTGCAATTGGAAATTATTCCAACCAGGAGCTTTTCTAGCTGCCTGCTGAGACACCCATAGCAAATTGTGACTTGTGAGAAATGTACAGCAGGAGCACAGCAGCAGATGAGAGGTTGTGACTGTTCCCATTTCCCAGGGACTGTTAGATCTTGTCTGGGATGCAGCGTCCAGGTTTGTGTCCCCAGCACAAGCAAAATGCCAATAAACTGGACTGAGTTTAGCAGATGGCCACCATGATGGGCTGGATGGTCCTACAGGGAGGTGCAGAAGGATCAGATCTTGTTCACCCTGGGAAGTGGAAGTTCATAAGGGGACTTAAAACCAGACAGGAATTTGGAGTGTGAAAAACTGGAGGTTTTCTAGATGTGACTAAAAAAGCCCTGAGCAGACTGATCTGACTTCAGTTCTGACCCTGAGTTCCAAACCTGCCAAGTCCCTCCCAGCATGAACAGTGTTGCATTTCTGTGGCTGAAGGAAAAATGCTCTGTTCTCCACTCTTTCAGGAGGTGGAACATGGGGCAAGTGTTCAAATAGCAGCACAGAGGACTGAACTTTGGGATCAGGACATGCAACACCTCTGCCCAAGACCTGGCTGGGAGATTGCACCATGTATTGTTTATGGGCTCCAGAGCATCAGGGAGTGCTGTTGCCTTTGTCCAGGTACCATCCCCAGTGTTTTAGTCAAGTCCCTCATCCTAGATTAAGGCCAGCCAGCACGAGTCCTGACACTGCTCTTGCACAAAGGCAATTTTCCTGAGAGAGGAGATTTGCACTTCACCTTTTGCCACAAACATTTTGTGCAGAGTCACAGAAACACAGAATATTCTGAGTTGGAAGGGACCCACAAGGATCAGTGAGTCCAACTCTCAGCTCTGCACAGGACACCCCAGGAGTCACTCTGTGAGTCCACACAGCTTCTTTCCAAACAAGACTTTCTCATCATCTGCTCTTCTGCTTTCAGGCCCTGCCTCTTGCACTGTTTCACCTAAGTCCACTCTCTCTTTTGTCACGTTTTGTACCCACCATCCTGCCAATTTCAGTTGTTAGGGGGTTCCTCTGTCCAGGCCCTCCCCCAGGGCACAGCTGCAGAGCAGTGCAGGAGTTTTCTTTCATCCTCCAGAGCTGGCTTCAGTCTGCACTCTGTGCATTAAAGGGCAGGAGGTGAGAGGTCTCTGAGTGCCTAAGGAATGAGGGAGCTGCTGCAAATGAGTTCCTGAAGACTCAAACTTTCTGTGCCCTCCTTGCACCGTCCCGTGTTGGCCGAGGCACTGCTCTTTGACAGCACTGGAGCACATGGAAACCTTGATCCACCCAACACATTATGCTGAAAAACTTCATGCTTTGGGTGCATAAAGTTTTCCACATAAACAGGTGGGAGTCTGGCATGGCCGGCACGATTCGAGGCCAGTGCCTGGTGTTTTTAACACTGTGTGGAAAACTTCTGGGTGCTGGCTCTCTTGTGAGGGGTCAAGTGAGTCATTATTTTCGTTGGCTTTCCCCTGGCCAGGGTGTCCCTAAGAGGTTTGTACGAGGTTCCCCTCGCTCCTCTGGCAGAGCTGAGGAACTCCCTCCCGATGCTGCTGTGCAAAGATGATGAGGGAGATTTCCAGGGGTGGGGTGGGGGGGACTCCAGCAGTGCCAGTCTCCTCTGGATGAAGGACCAGGAGCAGGAAGTTTGCCATCATGGTGGGTTTGGTCCATCACTGAATTGCCAAGATATGGTGTCACCTATTTCTTAGAAACTGGGACCCTCAGTGGTACTTGAGTGGCTCTAAAAGAGAAACCCAAGATGATGGTGGGTCTGTACCTGTCCTGGCTGGGCTGAAGGGTGGCTTTTAGTAAGTGAGACATCATTGCTGACACAGGATGGGAAGAAAAAAAAAAACAAAAACCAAACCAACCAAAAAAAACCACCCTGGGGTTTTTCGTATCCTACTTTAGCCATGTGTCTTGTGTGCTGCAGGGTGTCCTCCCCCAAAAGAAGGTAAAACAAAAATCTCCTGAGAGGAGGCTGCACATTTTCCATTTTCTTTCAGAATGGACCAGTGACTTCAGGGCTTTCTCTGGCTCCTGTGTTGGTTTTGCTTGTACCTGTCAGCCTGTGGTGAGAGGAAAGCTGCCTGAGGAACTCTGGAGACAGAGAGCCTGCAGTTGGTGACATTGCCACGAGGAGCAAACAATCTTTTTTGGCTGAGGTTTTGTGTTCAGGTAGAGAGGGAACCTCACACGAGCTGGTCACATTTGGTTTCAGAAAAATGGAAGCACTTGAGGGCACTCCAGAAAGGAGCAATAACAATATGGGACACATCACCCACAGGGAAAGGTGGGAAAACCCTGGGTCGTTTGCAAGTCCAAGTGCCTAAATCTCTGACTGGGGCTGCCGTGAGTGGTTTGAATGTGTCCCAAAGCCTGCTCTGTGTTGCGGTTGCATGGGAGCTGCCGGGATTCCGGTTGGATGTGGAGCTGTCCCAGTGGCCTGGAGCCAAGAGGCACTCAGTGTGCCCAGAGAAGGATGCAGAGAAGGCTTCCCAGCCTGAGGCTTGCCAGGTTGTGTGGCCAGCAGCATCCAAGGGAGGGACCTGGTCATGATCCCAGTCGGTCTCCTTGAACCTCCCCGGGCCAAAGGGACAGATGCCACTGGCAGCCAGGTCAAGTGGGGACAGCTTCTACCAGGAGCCAAAGCTCCTCCTTACACCTTCTTGAGTGGAAATGAGACTGTTCTCCCACCACACCCACGAGGGGAAGGGAGGGGACAGGGTGGGGAATCGTTATTTTAGTCATTAGCTGATGGGGAATTTACCAAGGAAGACTGACTTCAAAATCCCACGGTTTTCTTCTTGTAGAAGTAGCCAGTGTGAGGAAAATGTCACGTACTCCAGGACTGGGACAGAGAGGAGAAATCCCTCTGCTTTGGAGACTCTGCCAGGATGAGCTCCCATGTCTCATAAACAGATTGTGTTCCCACTCTCTGGACTTTTTTTTTTTTCTCGTCACCTGCAGGCCTTGGCTGAATTCTGTCACTATGGCTGATGGACCTAAATCATCTCCCTTGAGGAAAGAAACCAAACCTGGGCAGGAGGCTGCATCACAGCCTCAGGGGCGCAAAAGGAGAGTGCTTGCAAACCCAGTTTTTGGGGATGACCCCCTCCATTGCCTTAGCAACAGTAAGCATTAGACCCTTTAACCTCAAATCTATGCTTGGAAATGATGCTGATGTGTACTTTTGCTTAGAACTTACTTTGGGCCTGAAGAATCTTCCACCAAAAGCATTTTTATTTGGTGCTTTTCAGGTGGTGGCCATGGAAAGCCCTTTTGCTCATCTGGCGGCAGACTGGGGACACATCCCATCCAACCTGCAGCACGAGCCACGAGTGCTCAATGCCCCTTCTGTTTGTTGACCCATCCCAGAGGAGTCATGTGAGTGGTTGCTGCTCTGTTATTGTTCCAGGGCTTATGATGGAGTGTAACATTACATGAAACCTGGGCTGTTTATTTAAACAGAGAGGGTCCCACCAGGGTCACAAAGTGACGTCGCGTTTCCCACCCGCCTGACGGAGCTGTGGGGGAGATCAGGGGGATTGTGTTTGGGATGCTTTCATATCCCACACAGTAGGCAGAGAGGGAAAGCTGATTTAAAGGGGGTTATTTAAGAAAGAACAAAGTCAAGCCATTCTCCTTACATCAGGCCCATCTTGGGAAAACGACTCCTGGTGGTATAAGCTGCAGATCAAGGCACTTACATGGAGAAAGTGAGTGTGAAAAGCTGTTAAAACCCTTTCAAAAATCTGTCATAAAATAGTCATAAAAAGACTTTGGCCAACATTCTAGCTAACATACTGGTCTAGAGTCTTGGAGGTCACACGTACAAGCTGATTTACCCCAAAGGAGGGTCTGCTCCATCTCCTGGCCTCAACATTTAATGATGAATTTCCTTTCCCAAAGCACCCTCAGAGGAAGCCTTGAGCTGTGCAGGACACATAAAAAAAGGGGGCCAAACATGGATCATAGACTCATTGGGGTTGGAAAAGGACCTCTAAGGTCATTGAGTCCAAAGAGTTAAAACAGCACTGCCAAGCCTGGCACTAAACCTGTGCCAGTAACCAGGTCCTGCATGGCAAGCTGTGATCCCAAAGCAGAGCATTTGCCCTCGGAATTAGATGGTGGAGATTCACTGGGGTGTTCCCATTGCAGTGCAGGGCTTTGTCCCAGTGACAGAGACACTCCAGCTCCTCCTTGGGTGACCCCACCACTGCATCCAACCCACACCTCTGTCCTGCCACACTCCATGTACATGGACACCTCCCAAGAGATGGCACAAAAAAAGGCATAGAAAAAATGAGGGTGGTGAGGCCCTGGCACAGGCTGCCCAGAGAAGATGTGGCTGGAAGATCCAGGCCAGGTTGGATGAGGTTTGGAGCAACCTGGGATAGTGGAAGGTGTTCCTCCCATGGCAGGGGAGCTTTAAGGTCCCTTCCAAATCGAACCATTCCATGATTCTGTACATGCAAGAGAAGGAAATGTTCATCAGCAGGTGGCCACTGGCCAGACCTTGAGCAGGATCCTATCTGAGGCTCTGCCTTGGATGTGCTTGAGCTTGGATGCAATGACTCCTGATCTCTGTGTCTCCCTCACCCCTTGCCCTGCCGTGGATGTTTTTGGAGCAGCCTTTCCCTGGCTGGGTGTTTGTACAGTGACTTGCATAACCAGAGGATGATGATTTTAGCTCAGGGCTCTCGGTCCCATGATACAGCCCCTGGTAATTGAATGCAGCAAGTGCTGTGACAGAACCCAAACAGGAGTGTAAAAAGGAGAGCTGCCCGTTCAAGGGAAGGAAGGAAAAGCCTCTTGATTTTTTTGTCATGAAGTTTGTCCTGGGTTTGCACAGAGGAAAGGCAGGGAAGGGTGACCTGTCAGCAGAGGTTGCATTACTGGCTCATGCAGGGAGGGGAGAACTCTCTGCTTTGTGTGTGTCTGGGTTCAACAAGCAAATAAAGCAAAGATTTCTTTTAAAGATACCAAGCCCAAGCACACCACAGCTGGGAAGCACACATGAGCAATAGCTTTCACATGCTAACAAATAAAAGAGCCTTGCAAAACAGATGCTGAGGTTTGTGGGGCTGGCACAGGCTCGCTGCTGGCAGGGAGTTAACTCACAGAAAGCTGAAAGGTTCAGCGATGGAAGAGTATCCAGAGACTGTTTGTTCATAAACACAGCTGAGGGCCAGCAACCTGCTTTATCCCCTGCCCGAGCTGCACTGCCCCAGTCATTCCTTGCAGGGTTCCTGCAGGAGAGAAGGCAGATATGCAATTCTTCTGCAGCCCACGCTCTAGAGAAATAATTAAACAGTTTTTCTTAACCTCTTGAACTTTTCATTTATTATTGCCATCCATTATGTCTACCTTCTCAAATAGCAGGATCCTGAAAGCCAGCTCCAGGGGTCAAGGGTTTATTGTTTAATGGAGATAGAACATTCTGTAAATTGCACAAAGTCACAATGTTTAGAAGAGAAGCTTCTGGTGTACTGAATCTTTTCAATTTAACAAACAGTGAGCTTTGACATATGTTCTTCCTCCATAGCAGGAAATTTGGGATAAGTGCAGTACTGGCATGGACATGTTACCAAATCCTTCCTGTAAACCAAATGACATCTGCATTCAAATAAAAACATTCCTTGCACCAAATACCAGGAAATACTAAAAGTATCACTATTCTTCTAAGGTCATGCTAAAATGAAGTTTTTGGCTTTCAGAACACAAAGTAAGTTTGTACAGGGCCAAGACGTTTTGTTCAACACACATTTGCTGTTACAAATCCCAAGAGACATCCTTCTGGGTCAAATATGTGCATGTGTCTGTAGAATTTTGCAAGCATTTAATCTTCTTCATATGAAAAAAGAATAAATATTTTAGGAGCGTGGACTTACATTAACAAATATTGCCGTTGCCTTTGTTTTTACTAGTGCTCTGCTTTTCAAAGGCAGGAAAAAAAAGATCTGCTTAAAACAAAGCAAGCATCCTCAAAATGCACCGTGCCAAAGTAATCAAGGGAATAAATACCTGGGATTTACAAAATATGAATATTCTTCGGTAAATAAACTGGAGCAAGAGCAGGCAGGGAGAGGAGGCTGCTGCAGTGATGGGGAGGAAGTGCTGAGTGTAAACACTTTCATCTCATAGATGGTAAATCAAGAACATTTAAAGAAAATAAATGTATGCAGAGCAGATTATTCCTTCTCATGTTACTTTCAGGGGATTTTACTGCTGATAGTTAACGCCACATAAAACCTTTGGAATATTATGCCAGCAGATGAAAAACTACAATGGCAGAAAGAGTTTCCCATGGATAATTAGCATAAATATCTGCTTAAAGCTGAGTAATTTGTTCACTGTACAGGATGTACCTCAGCAGTTTTATGAGCAAAAAAACACAGGGAATGTTTTGAATGACTTACATTTGAAACAGTGCAGGCAGATACCAGGGACTGTTCAGAGACTGCCACACAAAAAAAAGTCTTCTCTGAGTGAATGAATGCCCATTCCCACCAAGCTGAGGGCCAGACATCCCTAGGAGGCTTCACCCAGACACATCCCTGCAGCTTCCCACTCAAAGGAACATTTTCATTTAATGGGAGGACCAGAGGATACAGAGTTTGGAAATGGAAAAGAAAAAAAAGAAAAAAAAAAGAGAGAGAGAATGAGAGGGAAAAAAAGAAAATGGAGGGGAAAAAATAAAATAAAAATCAGCATTTTCCAATGTCCTTATTGAAAAAAACCAACACTGTTTCCAAAATGGTGATCTTTTCCAAAAGGTCGTTTGGAAAAAAAGGTAATTTCTTTTAACAGATACTTAATTTGACAAGTATGGCTTGAGGAAGCTGCTGGGAAGGTGGCACTGGCTCAGGGGAAGGTCCAGCAGTGTCCCCAGGTGCTGGTCACTCCCACCTCCAGCACTCCTTCAAGGCTTCCTCAGAGCAGCCCCTCTCCTCCAGGGCCAGAAACTGGGGATTATATGCTCTGTGTTTCCATTGGCATCTCCAACCTCCCCTGCTCCTGCCAAGGCAAAAGAGAGAGTGAAAGCAGCAAAAATACTCCATGGGAACAACCTGAAGGTGAGGTGGTGGATGGTCCTGTAAACCTAATGCAGTCCAAGACCTGGAAAAGACCCTGAAAAGGATCTGATGATTAAATTGTGAGTGGAAGAAAACCCAGCCTGGCAGCCCACGGGACAGTCCAGCTGAAAAGACACAAATATTCAGATTTTAATGGTGACCCCAACTCACTAAAAAGGTGCTCATTTCAGTAGATTCCCCACCTGGCCTTTAATTTCCCTGTGGTGCTCCCAGGCTCAGCTGTGCTTTTTTCTGAGTGGTATCCCTGCCCTGGAATATCCAAGGCAGGGCAGAAGCAATTCCACAGCATCCAGAGAGAGCTGAAGCAATCAGAAATGAATATACCCTGGCCTCTTACAGCATTCACTGATTTGCATTGGCCCCAGCTGCTGCTGAACTCACAGGACCTTTTTATTGTTCTGGTACCTGTGCAAGGCTGGGTGGTAATCCTTGTGGTTTCCATCCTGGACCCTGTGGCAAGACCTGAGTGAGAGGAACTGGATGTGCACTAATGGGAAAAAAACCCCCCAAAACCCCCCAAAGAAACCCCCAAAAACCAAACGAAAACCAAAACAAACAAACAAAAAAACCCACAAAAAAAAAAGCATCAACAACAACAAAAACCCAAAACAAAAACAAAAAAAACCAAAAACAAACAAACAAACAAACAAAAAAAAAAAAAACCACAAACCCAACAAAAACCCCACACTTCTGATCTCAATTTTTCATTTATCTTTAATTTTTTTTTAAAATTTTTGTTGTAGTCTAAGCAGTGGGAAAGGAAATTAGAACTGCCCAATCACTGCTGATTTAGAGTTGTCTATGAATCTTTTGGAGAAAATTAATGAGGATGCGGGTTGTCACCTTTGGGATCTGATCAAAATACAGACAGGTGGGGAACCCTCAAGGGTGGGTCAGAGCTCAGCAGTGGTTGCTCACCTGGCTGCAAATCCCCTCAGTGCCCCAGTCCACCCAGACAAGGAGCCCAGCTCCCGCCTGCTTTTGCTCCATTTGTTATCCCAACAAAAGTCTCCCTCTAGCTTGGATGCAGCAAAAGGTGTTGCTGGGCTGGCCCCACACAGTTGCCCAAGTGCTTCAGCCCCGCTGGAGCAGCTCAGCTTCCCGGGAAAGCCCCCATCCCCATCCGGGATGCAATCCTGAGGCACTGCCGGAGGCAATCATCCCCCTGCTGAGCTGAACCCCAGCCCTGGGCTGCAGCTTTCCTTCCAAGTGAGAGCTTGGAGCTGCTATTCAGACCTTATATTTAGAAAAATGTGGGAAAAGAACTAGATCCATTTCAGGGTTTGTATTTTTGTTGGCAGGATATCTGGTATCATTATGGAGAGCAAACCCAGGGTTTTTCTTTTCTTTTTCTTTTATTTTTTTAATTTCTTTTAATTTTTTTTTTCAAAGTATGCATTTTCTTGCCAGAATCATATAGAAGAAGTGGGATCTGATGAGGGGAATTTGTGGCTGAGAAGCCTGAGGGAGCAGCAAAATCATTTCATCATCACATCTTTTGCATGCACAGATGTGTGGGTCCCAGGGCTGGGAGCACTCCAGAGGTCTCCTCCTCCATCCTCCTGCCCCGTGGCAGAACCAGCTCAACCTGGTGATGGAGACACCACATCCTCCATCCTCTCCAGGTGCTCCCATCCTGACATTTTTACCTTGCCTGTGAGAAGGTCCCTTGGGTTTGCTGCAAGATACCTCCAGGGTGGTTTTTCCTGTCAACAATGGATGCAGGGACAGATTATTCCCTCCTTTCGCTGCCATGTGTGACCCCAGGCAGCTGAAGGGAGGGTAGGGAACTCCTGAAGGGTTTAGCAGAGCAAACCAAGCCTGCCTGAACACTCTGAGTGGGACAGAGAGGTGTGATTCATGCTGAGGGCTGATTTTTGCAGCAGTCTGGTGTTTTACACATTCTCAGCAGAGCAGGGGATGTCACCAACAGCACATTTAAGGACAAACCCCTGGCAGGCGCTCTGACACACGTCCTCTGGCAGGCACACTTGCGTGTCACTCTTGAGGACATCTGCTCTGCCAGAAGTCGTGGCAGGGCTCTGGCAGATGGGTCAGAGGACGGCGGGGATGGAAAAACACGACGATCCTGAGAAAACGACGCCCGCCCTTTTCCCTCTCTTAAAGAATTCGCAAAACCGCCACCAAAATACAGGGCCACGGGCTTAAAAAGCAGACAGGGTACCTCTGGGAAAGGCCTCCAGCAACAGGGACACGTCATGTGCTGCCTGCTCAGCTGTCAAGTTAAGGACTTGTCCTGCTATCGCTCAGTCCTCAGAAGGTCAACGATTGGATTTGCTTATCTCCCAAAGGCACTTTACTCTGGTTAATTGGCACCCCTGGTGACAGGGTGGATTGATGGGTTCCCATCAGGCCTTCCACAGCCACCTTGGCAGGACAAAGCTTCTCCTCACCCCTGCCTACTCGTATTTTACGGTGTTTCTCATGGAAGTACATGGGAAGGACTGACTCCTGGGGAGTGGATGGGTGGAACGACACAAATGTCGAGGCAGAATGCTGTGAGAGGAGGGTGGGAGAGCAGCCTCAAGCTTCTCTGTTCCTTTGTGCATCCCTGGAGGCCACTGTGCTGCCTGGAGATTGGGCTCATTGCCTTGTCCTGGCCCTGTAACCCTGTGACCAGAACAGTATTTGGTCCCTTTAGGCAGCACTTTGTCACTTGAAGGCAGCTCAAGTGCCTCCATGGGGTACTTCTTTGTGGAGCACAGATGGGTTGAGTGTCCTCTAGGGTCATCTCCCGGCCTGATGCCTTTCTCCTGCAGTGTGGAGATGTTGGGACCAGAAGGAAGCATCAAAGCAATGTCTCCAAACCTCACTTCCCTACTTGCATCTCCTGTTGTACTGAAGGAAAGGCTCCTCTGGACACTTTCCCTCCCCAGAGAAAACCTCTTTCTACTGGTGATCCCTGAAAAGGACCAGGTGTTACCTTTTAGTTCCCTATTGGCTCCGATCTCCTTCCTTCCTTGATCCCAACTTTACTTAAAAGAAACCCCATATTTGTTTAGCTCCTCTTGGATGTTTCTTGGGGAAGGCTTAGCTATTTCTACCCCCTTTTTGATTTCCCAAGTCTCATGCCCAAAAGCATGGCAGGAGGAAAACCCAGGACTTTTCCCAGGAGGAAAACCTTCCCAGGGCTGGGGACAGGATTCTGCAGAGGGGATTTGGTAAGTAAAATTGGTGTGCTGTGCTGTCCTATGGCTCCACTGGGGTGGGCAATCCCAACAGCCTCAAGGGCTCTTCTTTGCCCTCTAAAAGCCAAACTTCTAGTGTCTGCCCAAAGCTTTCCCTGGTCTCCACAAACATCTTCACTTTTGCACTCTCAAAATCTGTTGTTTTCTGGGCAGGGCCAGTGGGGCCGCAACTTGTACCCACTTGGCAAGAGTTCCTCAGACTTGGGACAAATCCCACACGTATCCACCTCTTCCATGTTCATTCTGGCTTGCAGAGCCACCGTTCCATGCCTGAGCCTTGCTCTCCCAAGCTCACAGCTCGCACGTGGTGTTGGTGACCAGGATCCACCATCTGTGCCGGCAGAGTGCCGCGAAGCCGGAGTCAGAACCTTGTTTTAAGCAAACAGAAATGTGCAGGACATACCAGACTCCTCGCTGGAAATCAGAGCCATATTCTTCCAAACTCTGACCCTTTGTTCAGACGCCCTTTGGAGACCTCCCGCAAATACCTCACTTGGACTTCCAGATGCAAGAAATTAATTTTATTTTTTTAATTCTGTGCCACAAATCCTTAATTTTGGAATGTGCACTTTTCCTGTGCGGTCCCTGGCTCCTAGAGACTACAAATACATGTGAAATTGCAACAGACCTTGATAACAAAAGTTTGAGGGTAACCCAACAGCTTTTCAAAGCCTTCTCTAGATAATTTATCCTAGACTGGCGAGTAGCCACAAACTCCATGGTGGGGAAGGAGGCTGCTTTTGATTTAGCTGATGTTTAGGTGTGAATGAGGAGGAGAGATATACGATTAATCACTGGGAGCAGGGAGATGGTATTATTTTGATTCATACTTGACAAGTTTTCTAGGAATGCTGAACTGGAGTAGAAGTGCATGGTGGACCCAGCTGTTCAAACAGTGTGATTAATTAAACTGATTCCATGTGAAAAACAACACTGACTCTCGCTCTCAAATTGCAAATCATTTTCAATATATTGGGGAAGGGCCAGCCTGCGTTTTTATTAATTGCTCTGGAGGTGATGAATCAGGGTTGTCTACAGAGACCCACACAGGCGCACATTCCTGAGGACGTACGTGATGGTGGGCTGGCTTCTCGGCTGCTTGGAGCAGCGAGAGTTGCTTTCCCGGAGATGCTGCCACTTGTACACGAGGCAGGGGTGAATCCCCGGGGTGCACAAGTTTGGATGAGCCTTCCCCTCCCAACCCTGCTCCGAGAGAGTTGCAAAACTGCAAGGGAGCCGGCGCTCGTGCTTCGACCAGCGCTAATAATAAACCCTCCTCTCCCCGCGTTCACCTGCCAAACCACGGCTCTCTCAAAATATCAGCACGCTGAGAGAGGGCCGTGCACTGTATGGTTTGCCCAAGACCACACAGGAAGCCTGTGGCCAAGCTGGAAATTGAGCCCAAGGCTCCCAGCTCCAGGACTGAGTCTTGGCTGCCCATCCTGGGACCCTTCCCCACGCGGTGCTGGGGCAGCACAGAGAGATGGGTTGGAGAGAAGCACCTTGCCTGCACACATTCAAACCCAGCCTGGTGTTGGGATGCCCTTGCAGCAGGTGCTCAGTGGGATTTATGCAACCCCAGGTGAACGCGCCAGGGACTCGGCCCCATGAAAAGGTCCGGAAAAATCCTGCCCTGCAGTGGAGGCTTTTGATTTATATTTTCTCCGCCAGCTTGTCTGTTTTACTCATGCTGCTGACAAGGAGAGGGATATTTGATCCGTGCTGAGGGGCAGATGTTGAGCACCGCGGAGCAGGAGGCAGGGCTGCTCCTCAGGTGTAAACCTTCTGATGGCCATAAAACGACTTACGGGGGGGCCGGGGGCAGGAGGGAAAGAAATAGATTAATCTGCCTGGTGCTCACAGATGTGGAAAAATACCCTTGGAACAGCTCGACTGGATGTTTGTCACCGCAGCTGCCGCAGAGGGAGAGTGACAGCCCAGCAGCAAGTGCACCTTTCAACTCCACCAAACCCCGCAGGGCACCCCCGATACCAGGCAGTGACCCTGTGCTAACTGGTTTCAAATGTAACGTTTGAAATGCCTCGCAAATACACATCTGAGCCAAGGTTTCCACCCTGAGCCTGGTGGGGAGGCTCTGAAAGCTTATTGCAAGCACCTGTCTGGTCTTCAGAAGCATTGATCTCCTACTGAGGTCAACAAGAGGAATTAGAGGGGCTGGTGGTTGCCTGCTTTTCCTGCAAAACCCTGATCGCGGTCCCAAAATTCGCTACCCAGGGAGCCCTGTTCTGACCCCTCGTGTTTGATCCCAGCAGGAGAAGTCATGTGCATTGAGATGTGTCCCAGACACCTCACGTTGGTGGAGCCCATGTGGCTCCAACCAGCCTTCCTCAGGGGCAGGGCAGCTGGCTGACTCCTGGAAAATGCTGCTTTGACCACCCTCTTCAGACCTTGCAGGCTGCTGTTTCTCCAGAACAGCTGAGTGATAGTTAAAAAATGCTTGCCCTCTTTCCCCTCTCTCTGAAAGGAATGGGAGTCTCTACGGACCCATTTATATTGCTGGCTCAACTGAAGTTAATAGGAATATTCCCCTTCTTCTCCACAGGGGCCACATTTTTCCCTTGGGAGATCTGCAGGGCCATTTACTAATTTCACAGACATCTCAGCAATTCCCCCTTGTCAACCTGAGCTTCTTAGAAATGGAGAATGTGATCCCCCTCTGTCTCTGGGTGATTGTGACGCCCTTGCCTTCATGCTCGTGCTGCTCTAAACAACACATTTTCTGAGCACACTGTGTTTGTCTGAAAATACACCAGGAGGGCTGCCCAATTTGGAAATGACTTGAATTACAAAAAAAGCACAGCTGTCTTTAACAGCTCTCGAAGCTCATGCAACTAGTCTGCAATTTATTGACTAGGATTAGATGCTTATTGTCTATGACACTTTAAATACCATTACATTGAAGTTTATACAAGAAAGTCCAAGTTTTCAAACTGGAATCTTAGCAATAACAGCTGGACCATTTGTTTATATGATAGACAGAAAAGAATGACTTCTGTAATCTGTGTATTTGGCTTTAGGATTTTCTACGACATGGGGAGACAGAAACCTACCCCATCCCTAATTGAGGATTGTGAGACAGAGCTGAGCAGCACTGGCTAATTTGTCCCTGATGTTGAGACTGCAGCCAAAGCTGGGGTTGAGTCCTTCCCTCACACCTGACGGAGAAGCACTTGAAACCCTCTAGCCCACCTCTGACAGGCAGGGCTAAGTCTCCTGTCTCTCTCCCCCAGGCTGCTCACATTCCGCATTTTGTTTCTAGCATGAAAGACTTTGTTTTAAATCATAATAGTAACCAGGCTGTAATCACATTATAGCACACATGGAGAACTCGCAAAAAGTCATGTGCTTTGGATTTGACATTCTGATTTATGGTTGTGCGCTCCAGTTACACAGCTGCAATCTCATTTTCGACAAAGATGTTTTCTATTTTTCTATTACTTTGCTTCACCCTGTCTTTATGTCGAAGAAAATGAAAGCCACCAGGTGAAGCCGGCACAAGAGGACAAATGTTTGCATGTTCTGGATCAAAACCATGATCAAATATTTTATGCTCTCCTTTCATAAACAGCTTTCTACGGGCACATGTGGAGGGGGTGTATATTCTTCATTTTGAGCCATTTGAAGTTGAAAAAAAAAAATGAAATTCCAGACTTTTATTTATTCAGAAACTAGATCAGACTATGAAATTCACATCCCAGCCACTTGATCACGGTGACTTCACCGAAGAGGGAAGAGGTTGCAGAATTACTCCTCAGACAGTTGAACAGCCTCCCTGCTTGCCGGGACCCAAAGCTGTTCCTTGAGTAAATCTCACTCCTGAGCAAAGCCTTTCCCTGCTCAGTTAATTGTAGATTGCCGTCATCAGCCCTTCCCTCTGTCAGTAACCCGTTGGCTTTGCATTCCTGGGAAGAGTAGCAGCATTCCAGCTTAATTAAAAAAGTGAGCACTTTTGCAGTAAATTGCATTAACGTTGGAAAGGGGCCAGAGCTTATGTTTTACATGAACCTCTCTTGTCTAGAGCGGAGTAAAGAAAAGAAAATGTCATCAACATTCTTTTCACAATTTAAACACTGATGATCTATCTTTAGGGCCAATGTTGGCTGAGCATTACAGAGAGCACGAAACCACCACTGAGTCCCTCACCAGGGGTAAATTACGCGTTGCAAACTCATAAACCTTCAAGTGTGGCGTAAAATTTTACTCAGGCCGTCATTTTCAGTATGGCTTAGGAAGGCCCTAGATGGAAAACACATTTCTGGTGGTTCTAGAGCAGGTGTTAAGGAGCTGAAAACACACGTTAGTGGAGCTTCCATGGGTCAGACATTGACCATGAGTCCTCACTGCAACAAGGTCTTGACCGTCTGGGCCAAGTAGCCCCTTGGTCTCAACAATAAGTTATTTTATCTGCTCTGTAAATTCTGTAGGCTCTAAATGAGGGAAGTTTCTGTCTTCAGGACAGTGCTACTCTAAGTTAACAACTAAACACTGAGCTGGGACTCAGAAGAGTTGAGCCTTAAAATGGAGAGTCAGGGTGTTGGAATCGCCCCATGGAAGGAAAACTCCAGAAATTCTGTGTACATCAAAAGGACCAGAATTTTTTAAAAATCACTTTTTTTTTTTTTTCCAAGACTATAAGTTCCCAAATATCAGGGACTCAGTTCAACCACAGCCTTCAGCTGCTTCTGCAGGGACAGGTATCAGTGAAGCTGAGAGGAGACACTGCCTTGATCCACAGTCTAAAAGGACTTTGGTGACAGTATTTGCTGCTCAGCCTTCCATCAGCAATAACTCATCTCTGGGGATAATGAAGATGTTCAGTGCTGGACCTACTGGGTGGCAAGAAAACAAGAGTTCAAAAAACTGGGGGTTTCCAGGTGAAAACTACAGAGTGGAAACTTCCCCTCTTGCTCCACAGAACTTTGATGGGAAAAAAATTCCAAAATTTGAGAAAGGGAGAGTTGTTTATTGCTGTTGGCTAAATCCCATTATTCTGGCTGTGCTGATGAGATTGATCTGTTGATCAAAGTACCAGGTCTGAATGTGCCTGAAATGGGCAGGGACACCCTGGAGCACAAGAACTGCTGCCCCCAAGCCAAGCAGAGCAGGAGACCACCAGGATTTCTTTTTCCAGAGGGGTGGGATAATCCCAGAGGATCTCTGGGTTGCTGTCAGGGTTGGTCCCTCAGCAGAGTGAAGAGCAGAGCAGGTCAGTGGGACTCTGTAACTCTGTAGGAGGGTGTTCCTGGCTCTGTGTGGCTGCTCATGTCCCATTCCCAGCTCCACTCTTGTCCCACAGACCCTGAGATGGACGGAGTAGGACTGAGCAGAAAACTGAAGTAGAAATCCTCAGCAGTTCTTTCTCCTGCCCTCACCCTTCATTTCCGTCCCTGGCTCAGCCAGTCAAAATATTTTTGACCAAGAGGTTTTCCACTGGAAAATGCTGTTCCTTCTGAAATCAAGCAGGAACTTGTTCAAATGTCAGTGACACTCTTTGGTCAGGAAAAAGTCAAAACATTGCATTTTGATAATGTAGTTTCAATTTGTGACATTTTGACTTTTCTATCATAATACAATCCTGTTCTATTAGAGCAGATTATGTGGTTCTACATGTTCGACTACACTTAACAGTTGATACAATGTAAAAGTCAAAACAAATTACCTCCTAACACAGTCTAACAAAACATCCCAATCCCCTTTCAGTTTTTTCTTTATCCTGGAGGCAATTGTGACTTTTAATTCTAAGTGGGAATGATTCTCATTTTACAAAACAATGGAAGCCCTGGCAGAATAGAAACTCCTGCTCCTGGCTAGTATTGAACATATGCCTGATGGTTGGTACTCCAGAATCATCTCTTAAAACTCATTAAGTGATGGAATTAATTAAGGAGTGTCACCACAGCACTCACAGCCACCTGTCCATCTGCCCTGGAAGACACTTGATCAACTTAAAAAGTGTTATCTTTTAATTTTGTTGTCAATGCCATGGGTATCTTCACGTGAGCAATTCATCGCAAGATTTTCTTTATATTGGGTGGGAAAAAAGATCACCTTTCACATAGGATTTTCCTGGCAACATGGGGGTATTTACTTTAGTTTGAGGAGGATGGACATTCCCATGGCCATCCATGTGGTCTAAACCCTGCATTGATCAGACCTCTCTTACCTGTAGAGTAATGTAGGGTGGGTAGCTCAGATGGAGACTTTGATTTGTTGAACCATCAGGTGAACTCTGTCCCTGGTGCCTCCACTAAACACTTATTTTTTTCTCTGTGACATCTCTGGTTAGTGCCATTGGGAAATCTCTCACCAGGTACTTCCTGGGACTGACCAAAGCTGGAGTGTCCTGGAGTAACACTCATACAGCTGCAGATTAACTAGAAAGAAAAATTTGGAAGCAATTTCAAAACAATTCCCCTTCCATGCTGCCTTTTTTTTTTTTTGAGGGTGGGGGGGGTGGCTTTTTTTTTTTTTTGTGATAAATGTTTCCCTTGAGAAATTCTATTAATTTCTTTTACAGTAAAATTCTGAGTACTATTGAAGTTCAAAGTTGCCTGTGTCTGGTGTGGTGCACTTAAAGATTTCCCTTCACCAGAAAGGTCTTGTTTCTACAACAAAATTCCTGAGAAGAAATTTTCTAACATCGCTGAGACATCTCTGAAGCTCTACCATTTTTCCACAAACTATGTAAACAAAATCATGAGCTGAAATGATGTTTGTAATTCTCCATGTCACAGACAGCTGTTCAGCCATGCACTTGCTAAAGACAGGATTCCAAGCACATGATAATTGAAAAAAAAAGAAAATATTAAAAAAAACCCAACCAAACCCAAAAACTTCTGTGCATTTTTGAGGGAAAAAAATGTTTGTGGAAAAACGGCTAAAAATAATTGCCAGGAAAACGGGCCCAACCAGCCCTTGCAAAGTGAAAACATTTGGGGTATTTTGCACAAAACCATCTTCCCACTTCCTTTGCCAGGGGTCGGTGCAGGTGCAGAGGGATTTGTCTGGGAAGAGGTGACTCATGGTTCCCTCGCGAAAACCAGGAGATCCAGGCCCTTGCCCTGCAGGCGGGTGGGACGTGGGGGTCAGGCCCTGTGCAGATGGTGGAACAGGTTCCATCAGGCCATGCCAGGCCATGCCAGGCTGTGCCAGGCCATGCCAGGCCGTGCCAGGCAGCTCCATTCACCCTCACCAGGGATGGATGTCTCCAGCCTTCTCAGGATGGCTGAGATGTCCCACGTGCCCCTGGAGAGGGCCAAGGCTTCCTTAAACACCCTCACCTGCTCCAGCGTTATTTTATTTCCCATTAGCTGGTACAAACCCTTGGAGAAAAGAGGCATTGGCCATGATCACAGCAGTGCAAGGCCAGGCTGGGAGCCAGGGATGATATTGCACAACCTGGATAAACATTTCTTCCCGAGGCTTCATGGAGCCTGTCTGCCATGGGAAAAGGCTTTGCAGAGCTGCTACACTCCATACCTTGCAAAAAGACCCTGGAAGAGAGATTATGTTTTCACATTGTTTCCCAAATTACTTTAAATGTCAACTTAAAAGGCTTTTAAGGTTTTTATTTCAAACGGAAGTATTAACTGGAACTGCCGGGGGCAGTTAGCTTGAGCAAAGCAATACCGTGCATCTTAAACAGGGTAGAAATTTTTATGACCCAAATTCTTCATTTATTATACACAGATGGTGGGAGAAGGCTGCTGTCCCCAGTGCCCAGCAGTGAAAAGAGGCCCGACCAAGCTCTCCTACAGACAAATGGGGCCTGCTCAGAGCTCCCTGGATGGCAAATGATGCTTTTCTCCTGTTCCTTCTGTGCAGGGTGACACAAGGACTGAGCCTGATTTGTAAGGCTGGTGAAACCCATCACATTCCTGCCTTATTTTAGGCTGAAGGTGCAGCAGAATGGGGCACAGCCATTGCCAAGCATGAGTGTGGGCTCTGGCTGATACATCCCTGGAGGGTAGCCACACTCACCAGTGGTGGTCACTTTGTGCCTTGTGTTCCTGCAGGTGCTCAGAGACACCCACCTGCCCCTACACTGACATTGGCTTCATCTGAAAGGTTTGTGCAAGAACCCAGTTAAACCTGGGGTGAAAACACAGCTCCAGGGTGGCAGCCAGAGCCCTCAGCCTCAGCAGAAAAGGTGTTAACAGGAGATGAGAGAGATGGTCATGGAGAGAAAGATAAGGAGCACTTCTGTTCATTTATTTTGACATCCTGAGAAGGAATCTTTGCCAAAGTGTGGTTGATCAATTAATCATTGATCCAATGGATCAATCAAAGGTAGCTCCTGGGAGGGAGTGATGCCTGCAGTTTCAGCTTTCATGTTTTTCAGACACTGTGCTGCCTAGGGGTGTAGTCCTGAGCCTCATATGAAGTGTTAGTGAGCTCTCTTCACAGAGTAGGTAGACAAAACAAATCCTTTCCCTGCTGGAGACCAAGAACAATGGGCACAAGTTTTCAGGCCCAAAAGCACAAACAAGGGTGGGCTGAAGGGAGAAAACAAGAAGGATGGGATTTCATAACCTGAAGCTGTAATTGGACAATTAAACTCCAATAAGCAAATGGACCAAAACTGATAAAAGTGTGAGACCTCATGACCTGTTGTCCATTTTGTGACCATTTTGGGTCCACCTTGATGTAGCCCTGGCAAGGCTCTTGTGCTGCCCAAGGTGTACCCTAAAGGCCTTTCAGTAAATATCTACTTTATTCTCCAGCTCTGTCCAGTCTCTGTTCCAGGTCAGCCTTCCCAAGGCATCAGGAGAGGGTATTTATTTGGCTTCTTCTTCTCCTTCTGTTCTCCTGACACCACTTTATCAAAAAGAGTCTTCAATACCTTAAGATTGTTAGAGCTTTGTTACACTCACAGTTGCTACAGTGAAAACAGGTGAATAAACTCTTCCTCTATGTAATGCAGCAAGTGCAGCAAAAAAATCACCAAAATTAAATGCAAAAGTTATGGTGACAGGTCGACAGGTGAGCACAGTCACTAGGGACAAGTGAGCAATTTCTACTCACTGACTCAGTTGTGTGATGTTACTTCTTCCAGCCCAGGGGAACAGCAAAACCTCACAGCCAAGCTCTCCAGACATGAGCTTAGAAAGCCTCAAGAACTGCAGTGTGGCACAAAAAGAGAGCAGGAGAGATCAAGCTTGGTCCATGCAGGAGTATAAATTATGCCAGAGGAAAATGTAAGTGGCCCATGATGCATCCTTGTGGGAGAAGTAGGATTCCCAACCATAATTGACTAATTAAGTGGGAAGAAAATTTGTGCTTGAGCACAGATCTACTAATGCCTTTATAACAGAGGCAGTGGTCAAGGCCCATCTGAGGAGCATCTCGGGGTTGTGGTCACCAGCTCTGCCTGGGACCAGTCACTAGGCTTTAGGGAAAGTCAAGAAAATAAATCCAGGAGTGAGATTGCACAAGGAGCAGGAAAGGAGCTGTGGTGAGGAAATAATGCTCATCCCCTGCAAGAGCCAGGAAGTTCCAAAGCCTGTGATTAATTTAATGTGCTGTAAATGCTCTATGACAAACATGGGCATCAGCTGTTCTTCTAATCCCACTTGGAAATTCCAGACAGTCAGACACCCAGCACATCATACCACAAGCTTTCATTTCCAATCCCAGGATTGTGCCTACCGGCATGACACAAGGAGCTCTGGGCTGTTCATGCCCTGAATTTGGTGAGGTGTCCAGACTCCCATGTCTCTCAGGATCTAATTTCTCCTAATTTTCAGCCTAAACATGTCTGTGACCAACATATCAGCTATTTTCATGCTGGTGGTCCTTGGTCTGCCCACCAAGAAGGAGTGTGTCCTTCTGTCCCATCTTCTGCACTTCCAAACCACTGCTGTCCAATCCAGGGAATGGTTCTGGCTTGCACTTGACCTTGCCTTTGTGTGGCCAAGCATCTTCCACTCCACCAGATTACTTAGGCTGCCTTTTTGGCCAAAGTTATGGTACTTTTATTTCTCACTCCCTCAACAGGTTCTTCAGATGTCAGGTCAGTCTCCACAAAAAAAAAAAAAAAAGAATATCTTTCTTTGACTTGTTGCTCTTTCAAGGTACAAGGTGTTTCTAGTGTAATCCCCACTTCTTTTTTATTCAAACCCAATATTAAATTGCTTGGGGCCAGATTTGGAACATGAGTTCCCCTTGCCAAAGGAGTCAGTTATCTTAATGAAAATCTATGATTAATATATTGAGTTAGAGCAACACAATCTGTCCTTAGCAAAACCACGTGGGATTTTCTGCATCTCCCATGCTCCCACTGCCCCTTTGCATCAAACTCTGCTCTCAGACCCTCCAGAAAATGAGGTCAGACAATGGATATTGGTGGCCATGAGCATCCTGCCCTTCTTACCTCACTTGTGTGTGTTCAGGCATTAGTTTTTCCTTCTCCAGTCCCAGGACAGTGACTTCCATTTGATTCATTATCCTTCCTTGCTACTGAAGCTGCAGTTTCATGTGCTGGTGCTTTTTAATACCCTCAGTGTTACCCATTCATTTAAACAACAGTTATTCCTGGGTTCAGCATGGGGCTAAACAGGCAAAACTCTCCAGCCTGCATTATACAGGTCACAGTAGATGATCTAATGATCCCCTTGGCCTCAGGGACTCCAAATGTTAAAAGCATTATATGGCACATCCTTTAAAAAGCTGGATATTTTTGGCACTGTCCCCTTTCTCACTGTGATCTTATCAGCCCCCACAAGCTGAACGCTGTTGGAAATTTATTGGTTGCTTCACATGAGTGGAGGGCACCAAGAAGTGCTCTGGGGAGCATTGCAGATGATTCATTTGTGAGAAACTTTCTCCAAGCTGGATTTCTGTGCAGGATGTGGGAGAGGAGCAGCTCCATGCAAAGGAGCCACGCTCCAAATAAACAAAAGGAGGTGTTTCCCCCACGGTGGAGAAGGGACCACTGAAAATATTTACTTGTGGGAGCTCTGAGAGTGAAAAGCTTTCCTGGGATCCCAGAGAGATTGGACAATTACTTGGAGGAGCACTCCAGGTGGGATCATTAGGAAAATGGGTCACATCAGGCTAAGGAAATCCTCCGAGCTGGAGGTGGTGAGATTTTTGGGAGAAACACCACATGCACACCTCCCTTTGTGTCTTCTTCCTGTTGGAGACAGAACCTGGACTGAGTGGACCAGGTTCAGAACATGCTATGCCTAAAATGCAGCCTTGCAGCTGAGAAGGGAACCCAAGGCCATCCCAACCCCATTCCCACTGAAGGTCCTACACCCTTGTGCAAAAGATGAAGGTCTGTCCATCTACCAACACATAAATATGCAGGATATTTTTTGAAACTTGTAGACTTACCTTTCAAGAGCACACACTCTTGGGTATAACTTCATTGTTAACAAGTCAGAAAATAGTATTTTTCCCATGGACAAAGAGAATTAAAAAATTGTAAGTACATTTTTGTTTTCCAAATTTAAATTAGAGGAGGGGGCAAAAAATAATATCATTTTTATCAAAAAATTACCAGAGCAATGGAGCCCCTCTGCTCTGGAGCCAGGCTGGGAGAGCTGGGAGTGTTCAGCCTGGAGAAGAGAAGGCTCCAAAGAGACCTTAAAGCCCCTTCCAGTGCTTAAAGGGACTCCAGGAGAGCTGGAGAAGGACTTGGGATAAGGGATGCAGGGACAGGACACAGGGAATGGCTTCTCTCTGCCAGATGGCAGGGATGGATGGGATATTGGGAGGAATTGTTCCCTGTGAGGGTGGTGAGGCCCTGGCACAGGGTGCCCAGAGAAGCTGTGGCTGCCCCTGGATCCCTGGAAATATCCTAGGCCAGGTTGGACAGGGCTTGGAGCAACCTGGGACAGTGGGAGATGTCTCTGCCCATGGCAGGGCTGGAATGGGATGGTCTGTAAAGATCCCTTCCAACCCAAACCATTCAATGACTTTACAATTCTGCGATGAGAGGTCTTTTCCAGTGTTTGATGTTCAGGCAAGCATATTTCCATTTAAACAAATTTTGAAAATAACTTTTCATTTAGGGAAACAAAAAAAAAAAGCAAAGAAAAAAAAAGGTTTTTTTGTTTTGTTTTCTACCAGCTCTACTGATCTAATTCCAGGATGGATAATTGTATTCTGACTGATTATTGTAGGACTGGAGCTCCAGTCGGGTAGAACATTCTTTTTATTGGAAAGCATTATGTGATGCTGGTTTCCATTAAGGAGGCAACCCCAAGTCTCCACTTTTCTTGCCCTGCTCCTGCAAGAGAAACATTTTCCATAATCCACAGAAAAACATACAGGAGAATGGTTTTTTAAAACTGATAAATATTCTGAAAAAAAATAACATTTCCTATGCTTGTTGCATAGTTATTTTACCTTGCATAGTTATTTTCCTAAGACCATATTTTGAAATCCTCATCACTTCTGAGCTGGGCAAAAATCTTACAAGTTTACTTAGATCAAAAGTGACTTATTTTTCATTCTTTATTTACATAAATTTCCATTAATGGAAAAACAAAGGTTTAATTTTAAAAATACTGTAAATCAATACCCATATAAACATAAAAGCACAGGGTCTTAGTTAAGGATTTGTTCAAGATTTGCTTTTTAAAGTCAGTCTGGTAAAAAAAAAAGAGAATATGATGAAAAGGGTTGCAGGATTTATTTTCCATATTTTAAAAGGAAAAAGAGAGGAAATAAGCAAAACTGATTTTTTTTTTCTGACAAAAACAAAATATATATTTAAAAGTTAACTTTGTTCCTTACAGAACTGGCCACTTCAAGCCTTTCATTTATGTGTTTCTGTTAAAATATCTTCCTCATCAGAAAAATGAAACCAAATTATTTCTGTCCCTAAGCAGAGCACAGGTCTGGCTGTTCTGTGTTACAGATTGATCCTAACGAGCAAATGATGGCTGTGAAGGAGACCACATCAGGCACCAAAGTGAGTAACCATTTGCAAAACTGCCTGTTAAATTTTTATTAACCCTTTATAAACTTCAGATATGATGTGTGACCAACATAACTCGGCTTTTCCTTCCATAAACCTCGGTGCACTTTATGGGTTGTGATCAGTGCCCTGGGGGAGGCTCAGTGATTCAGCTCTTTCTGCTGGGGAGTAAGAGAACCCTGCAGGTGAAAGCAACTGAGTGGGAAACGGGGTTATCTTCATGGCAGGTCTTTCAGAGGTATTCCAAGACCAGAGACCTTGAAATCACTCAGATATCACCTCTAGATGGAGGTTTTGCTGCTTTCTATTAAGCATTTTTTGCTCAGCCAACAAACAGCAGCGTAATCCCACTGCAGTGAATCCCTCAGGCCTCAGTGCTGAAACAAATCATAGGAACAGAGGCATAAACCAGAGAATGGTTTGGGTTGGAAGGGACCATAAAGTTCCTCTTGTCACAACCCCCTGCCATGGGCAAGAACATTTTCCACCATCCCAGGGTCCTCCAAGACCCAATGTCCAGCCTGGCCTAGGATATTTCCAGGGATCCAGGGGCAGCTACAGCTTCTCTGGGCACCCTGTTCCAGGGCCTCACAACCCTCCCAGGGAACAATTCCTGCCCAATATCCCATCTAACCCTGCCCTCTGGCACTGGGAAGCCATTCCCCCTTGTCCAAGTCCCTCTCCAGCTCTCCCGGAGCCCCTTTAGGCCCTGGAAGGGGCTCTGAGCTCTCCCTGGGGTTTTCTCTTCTCCAGGGGAACACCCCGAGCTCTCCCAGCCTTGGCTCCAGAGCAGCTCCAGCTCTTGGAGCATCTCCATGGCCCTCTTTGAAATGCATGGTTGCACATCATTAGACAGCTGGGGAATTGGAGTCATTGGCCACTCAGGACTTAAATGATACCTACAGCACCCTGAAGGTACAAATTCAAATGGTTCCTCTCCTCCTCTGACCCTCCAATTATCTCTGGTGGGTTTTTCCCCTTGATACATTCCCAGAGTGGCCTTTTGGTTGATTAGCAAGAGCCAGGCTTTGCCAGAGCTGTCTCCCCAGACAGCAGACCCCAGGGACAGATGGTTTGTATAATGCTCAAAATGAATGCAGCATTTGCTGAGAGGTTGTTTTTTTGCCGTGATGTTTGAAGGACTCCAGAGGTGCCCCATGGCAGAGCTACAGGGAGCAGATGGGTCTAACAGCCTCCCCCACGCTGCCCAGATCCTTCCAGGTCTACTTCAAAAAACGGGTTTATTTTCCTGTGCAAGTACCACTTTTCCATATGCCAAACCCCAGCACCTGGAAAAGAGGCCAATTAACACAAAACCACAGAAGACCACACGTCTTCCAAGAGAGCCCCTGTGATAGAGGCTGTTTGCTCACCTTCCCACAGATCCCAGAGGTCTTTTTACACGGGGTCCCAGCCTGGCTCCTGCCTGGCAAGAACTCAGCATCATTCCCCAAATAGCAGCAAGATTTCTTGGAAAGCTCCATGTTTTCCTGCTGCTCTCCCTCCTCCTGCCCCACAGTTCCCCTCTCCACCCGCCCTGGCTGCTGCACCTCGAGCCATTCCCCTCCTCCCATGCCCAGCCAGGAGATGCCACAATTGAACAGCACTCACACTGGCAGCAGGAGCTTTCAGAGCAGCTTCCCTGCCTCAGTACACATCTGCAAAGGCAGGAGCATCCTGCATCCCCTGTCAGAACCAGGGCCCCTTGGCACAAGGCGCGGAGTGGAGGCATGTGAAGACATGGTTTCCTGCCTCGGAGAAATTCCCTCCCCAGAAACGAGAGCCTGCAGAGCAAAACACAGCTGCAAATGGCACTCAGAGCCTCGGGAGGCCAGGCTTTAAGAATAAGCAGGCACCTTGGGCTGGGAAGGTCCTAGTACATTTTTGCAGCTATGTAAACAACAGTAAACTGCTCCTTTTGGCTGGGCCTGGAGGCTGATGGCATAACAGGAAATTCTGGTGGATGATTTTCTTTTTTGGAAACCACATGAAAGTTAACCAAACTTTCCCAAAACAGATGAAAGATTCTGACCAGGAGCAGTCGGAGGATGAAGCGGGAGTTTTAAGGGTGGCTGTAATCCGGTCTAGCCCCAGGCACGGCCGTGCCAGCAGGTTCCTGCCACAGGAAAACAGGCTACTGCTCCTCAGCTGCTCCAGGAAAACCCTCCTCCACCAGCTCATGGCTGGGACACCAAGGAAAGGCTGCTCTGGGGGTTCCCAGGGTGAAGGTGGCAGAGCAGATGTGGCTATCCTGCCATGCCTCTATCCAAGCCTGGTGATGTTCCAAGGAAGCTGTGGACCTGAGAAACGTGAAAATGTTTGAGCTTCAGGGACTGCACGTGCTTTCACAAGCCAGAGACTTTTTAGGGGACTCAAACCACGTCTCCAAACCAGCTGGTGTAGCAAGCCAAGGTGGTTCTGTTGTATCCTCACCCTGCACAAAAGGCATCAGGATCTGCTCAGCCCTGAGCAGGCTGGTGGCTCCCGGGGTTCCTCTTGGCCTGGTTAGAGGATCAATGAGGGGGAAAAAAAAAATTAAAAAGAAAAAAGAAAAAAGGGGTTTTTTTGCAAAGCCAGCAGTGCCCAGCCAAGAGGCTTCCACACACAAGTGGCTTCTGAAACACGAACCAACCACAGAGGTCTCAGCTCTTCTCACAGTGCAAGTGTGTGGGCTCGGCTGGAAACCCTGCTCCAGAGAAGGCTCTGCCTGCTGAACTCTGGCCAGCAAGCGGAGCAGCCCAGCACTAGACCCTGGGAAGGAGGCACACCAGGTCTCCCAGGCCACTTCCCAGAGCCCTGTGGCTTCATATGGGGTCAGGGTGGGCAGGGAAAGGGAAGGGAGCCTCTGGGAAGGGATCAGGCACCGCAGCTGCGAGCGAGGACGTCCTCTCCAGCTGCAGAGACCCTTGGACCCAGGAAGTTTCCATGGGTCAGGACTTTGCAGGCTGTTCCTCAGTGTTTATTTGGGTTGGCTCGGGAGCTCCCAGTGCGTGTGTTTACTGGGGTGGACACATCCCTGCAGGGCTGGAGAGGTGCCCTGGATGTCTCTGCCCCAGGGGTAGCTCGCTGTTAGGAAGTGGGGGTCCCCATGATGCATTCACATTTAACCAACATTGATTGAAGTCTTAAAAAATCCAGCCACAACCCTGGAAACTTTCTCTGGAGGAGCAGATCCCGTCTCCAAAGTGCAGCATTCAGCAAGCTGAAGGGAATGGGCTAGGCTGGGCTGTAAGACATGAGCTAACTGCCAGCTTCTATTTCCATCTGGGAGGGCGACGGAGCCAAAATCAATAAATCATCATCATTGCCACCAAGAGTTTGGTTTTATTGGATGATAATATGTTTCCTACTGGTGAGACCATGTACCAGCAGCTGGAAGAGGAACAAATGACTGTTTACATTGCAGAGCAGGGAAGACAGAGGAAAGAAATAAGTAAACATATCACATATGTTATATGGAGATTACTGTGGGGTTAGTCTCCCTTATGACATCTACCTCGGAGGGGAGGGGCAGAGGAAGGTGACTCATAAATGTCCCAACACTAAGTGAATTATTCCATCACTTCACTGGCCTGTATCTCCCATGTACACGGATCCCTTCTTCCCCTCCTCTGCAAACACAGCTCATGGGCCAAGTGTGTAATTACCAGATCTTTGGGTGCTGCAGAGGCTTTGCTGAAGCATAGAGCTGTGGAGACCCCCCACAACAGGGGGACTAAAGGCATTACGTTGTCTTTTTGAGAAGCTCTTGCCTTCAGGAGTCCCTCATTCCCACCCCACAGGGATGGGGAACCCACAGAGGTACTGCAAACAGCACGGGGGGCTGCTGGGAGGGCTGCCATGGGAATGGCTTCAAAGCCACTGAGCCTGCAGGGAATATCTGTGCTCAGCCCTGTGCTCACCACGTGCTCCAGGCCTCCAGATTGTTCCTTCTCATCTGCCAGGCTGAGGTTTCTCTTGCTCATCTTTGGTCTGCAGGGTCCACGCTGCCTTCTCCCCTCAGGCAGGATGTGTTGGGAGGCCATCACGAAAGCATTTGTTACAGAAACCAAGCACTTTCCTGCTGGAATTGAATCTCTGTCTATACCAAAGTCTTCCAGGGGACAGGGAATTTTTTTTATATATATAATTGCCATTCCAATCAGATCTTCCTTTTCCTTTTTCTTTTCTTTTTTTTAATAGAAAGCCTAATATAAATATAATACAATGTGCAACCAAGTAATCTTGATGCTCCAAATGTATTATCCACCCCTTTTAATACCAAGGCCTTCCCAGGAGATCATCCATCCTCCCCAAGTGCAGCTCCAAGATCCCTGTGCCACGAGGAGGACTGAGATCCACACAGTGGGGAGAGGCTGCTCCAGGAATCACTCCCATTTCCATTCCTGCCTCTCCTGCTTCTGACCATTAGGTCTTGGCCTCCTAAACGGGCTTTCATCACCCAATTAGAAACAGAGCAACCTCCTGCTACTCAGTTATATTTGGCACGGTGAGTGCACACAGGGAAATAATCCATAGTGCTCTGCCTGGACCGGCACGTGCCCCTGGAGCAGGGTTTGGCTGCCTGACCCTCCAGCCATGTCCCCCCTTCTGCACTCAGCCACCTCCTCTGGTCACTGGTCACCTGCAGACCATCAGCTCCTTAAAGCAGGACCAGCACCTGCCCTTGTCATTGCAGCTCCTGCCTGTTCACAGCCAGGGGACAGCTGATGTCACCCATGTCCTGCTGGGCTCTGGGAGCCCTCAGCTTTGGAATGCCTTCCTGGTAGAACAGGGGCTGGAAAAGGGTGCATATCCCACTGTGTGAAGTGCTGGGATGCAGGATCCCAAAGGAAGAAAAGCAGCTTGTGGTGCCCTCCAGTTTGGGTGCCTCCCAAACATCCCAAAGTTTGCTGTCCCAGCATTCAGAAATCTCAGGTTTCTGCAGAGCCCCTCCAGCTCCAGCTGATGCTGCAGGATTGTTGGGGTCCCAGGACACCTCCTTGCAGCTGGAAATGGACCAAAGCACAGCCAGATCTGCCTTTCCAGCTGACACCAGGATGTGGTGGCATCTGCCACCCTTCCCCGGTGAGGAGATACGGATGTGGAGGGTCAAGCTGTCTGATGAGGAATTCCTACTCTGCACTGTGCTGGGGCTGTAGAGCATGTCTGGATTTGACTGTGGTGAGACCACAAGGTTTGCTTCTCCCCACATCCCTGCGAGTTGGTGTGGCCTGGCTCAGGGATGAAGATCCAGGCAAATCAGCACAGATTGAGGAAAGTTGCTGGGCTCTGTTCATGCTCCCTCCAGTCCTTGGAAAGAGCCAGTACTGGCCATCCCCATCCATCTCCAAAGAAGCAGAACACGAGGGCCAGCAGCCACCTGGACCCTGGAGAGCTGCCAGCTGGCTGCATCTTGTGTGTCCCAGCGTGGAGGAGGCTGTGGCCACGAGGTGACAAAGAGAGCAATGCCTCTGGCACTGTGCTGCTCCACATCACACACACTCCCAGAGTCATCCCATCCCATGCCCAGTGCAACACCTCCTGATTAAATCCAAAACACAGTGGAAAGCAGGGGGGGTGGGAGCAGGTTCCATCCCCACAGCAGGTGCAGGGCTGAGCACGCTGAGCTGTATTGCATTGCTCTGGTTATCCGGGAAAAACAAAGCAGCAATTATAAAATCTTCTGGAGAAAGCAGATCACGAGGCTCCAGGGACCCTGAGGAGCTGTAAGAAGGCAGGCAGTAAAAAAGCAGACCCGGGAATAACCCTTATTGAGGTGAAGCAGGTCATGGGGAACGGACCAGCTGCAGCACCTGATGGGCACAAAGGCATCCAGCACCTTGGGAGCATCCAAGAGCCCCTCCACAAGGGATTTTTGCAACTTGGGTACAAAATCCTGCCTAAATGTGATTTCAGGCACCCATGCCCATTTCTGGGCCTCATTCCCCCCCAAACCCAGAATTTATATAGCTACTGTGCACTGGTGGATACGCACACCATCAATCTATTGCAAATAATTTCTAACCCACTGATGATTTCGGCCCAATTTGGCAGAGGAGTAAAACTTTCAGAAAGAATTTGTCTTCTGGAAGTTTTGTGGAGATGGTTGGAGGAGAGAGATATTATTTCTAGCCTGGATGAGGGAAAGACTCATCAGAGAGTCCACACTGCCACTGCTCAGGGTGTTTGGGCTCTTGTAACTACTCTCCCTTGCAGACCCACCTGACCAGACACAGCAGCGAGGGGCAGGACAGAAGGAGGGAACAGCAGCATTGCATGTTAATGAAGTTGGGTAATAATAATTGTTTTATTTATAAGCATCCCCCACCCCTGTTGAATCGCTCGGGGCTCTGCACAACAACCACAAAAACAATTGCTCATTAATTAAAACCACACCAAACCTCCCCGAGATTGCAAACAGATGGATAAACACATCAGATGATATAATATCCCAGGAACTGGGAATGGGAAGGGACCACCTGTACCAGCCGGCTTGGGCAGGCAGAGGTCTGGCCTGTGCCTCCCTGGAGTCCCGGCCTCAGAGCACTCACCAGGACACCAGAAAACCTCAGGATCCTACAGCCTGCAAGGAGGCTTCCCCAGAAAAATCAGAAGAGCACTACTCGTGTTGTAAAGCCCTGCAGTATCCTAGAAATACCCAGAGATCTTGGAGGAACAGTATCAGTTCTTCCCATAAAGACTAAACAAAAAAATCTGTTCTTCCTACCAATCCTTCTGTCTGAGCTGGGATGGAAATGTCCCTGCTTCAGCTCTGAGAACAACACCATCCTCATCCTCAGTGCTGCCCATCAGACTGTCCACTCCATGCTGGAGGCTCTCCGAGGCTGCAAAGTGCTCTGGGGGGAAAACCCAGAGGAGGTCCACAGCTGAACTATTCATTGTGGAGTCTGCTGGGTCCTGTAAGTGCCTGCAGCTCGGGGCTGAGAGAAATACAACACATGGACTTAACAAGTCCCTTCCCAGCCCTTTGGCTCCCCACGTGTTTTTCATCTCAGCATCTCCAGCCACTCGCAAGCACCAGTTACCTCTGGATCACCTGCACTAAATAAGGAAAGCACCATTCAATCCATCCACCACAATAAGCCCAGGAATCACCAAGCCACGCTTGGTTGTTTGTGATTTAATCAGTGAGACAACAGTGGAGTAAGAAAAGTGACTGAAAAATCCATGGTCCCCAAAATCCATGGGCTCCATCTCTCTCCCTGGAGAACAGAGTTCCGTGGCAGCAAGGACTGAGCTTCCCACCTGCCCTCCTTCCCCACACCTTTTCCACACTGCAATCTGAGAACACATTCCTGCAGCCGTGTCCCTGGGGGCCCACGAGGGGCTGCCAATGTTTCCAGAAAGGTGAGGACGGGCCGAGCCGGTGCTCCTGACTCACGGAGGCAGCTGGAGGCTCTCCCCAGCCAGCTGGAGGGCGGGAACAGCTCCTCGGGAGGATGGGGATGCAGGGTGTGGGCTGAGCATCACCAGGGATCAGCCACATGTGGGGAGGAGCTGTGGGGCTGCAGCTCACACACGGCTCCTTTCAGCCCTAGGCACAGGGAAGTGACGGGGCCGATCTCACATCCCTGGGAAGGCACCTTGGAGAAGAGGGTGAGGAAAGGCCTCTGGCTTCATATCTGCTGCAGGGTTGCAGCCCAGCTGGGGCTTTGGAGGAGGACAATTTGTCAGGGCTGTCCAGCCCAGCTTGGCCAGCTGTGAGACTTCTCACCTCAAGGTGGCCAAGGAAGTGGCAGTAGGTGAGCCAAGGAAAGACACCAGCCCCACACAGACCACAGACAGCGCTCTGGGCAGAGGCTGGGAACACTCTACCCTTGATTTATGCTGCATAAATTTAGTCCTTCTCTTCAGGCCATTCATCCCTCCTTATTCTTACATTAGTGTGTTTTATTGAGCAAATGAACTTAGGGAGCTGTTGGAGGAAATGCTGAGGGTGCCACCTTGGGCATCTGTGTCTGCATCTTGGAGAAAAATCCTGAAAGAGAACTGGGGATTTGCAGGGAGGAGACTTTGTCTGCCCATCCTCCCAGGATGGTTTGGCAACATATTCCTGCCCTGCACCATTGCACAGGGCCACCTTGCCCCCATCCTTATCATTCATTCTTTGCATGTCCCGTGAGCCCACAGACAGAGCTGACACCAGTGGAACATTTCCAGAATGCTCCATGCTGACCAACACCTTCCACCCTGCAGCCGGGACACCTGGCAAATTCTTTGTCTGGAAAAGCTCCTGTTAATGTGATTGACCTCTGTTTCACCTGGATCCTTGTGGGAATACACCACATGCTTTGCCTGGGGCCAGGGATTTCTCTTCTATCGAGCCTATGTATCTCTGCTCATGAATTCTGATGTTGTGCCACATTCTCACCCAGTCTGAGTGGTTCCCCTTGGACTGGCACAGGACAATTCACCCCTGGCTGGGTGGTCCTTATCACACCTCTCTGTTTCAGGTGCCAGGAGGAAGGGTGCTCTGCACAGGAGCACACCCTTGGCATTCAGCTTGCTCTCCAATGCTACATCCTTCTCCACATGGATCTGCCTTGGAGAGGGACCAGATGTCCCCAGCTCCCTGTAGAGTCCGTGGGAGACAAGGGGACCTGGGCTGTGGGAGGGCTGAGACGAGTCCCACGAGCTGCCAGGGATCTATGCCTGAATAGCAGAGGTCAGAGTCTGGCCCAGGGTTATTAATTCTCATTCCTTCGATGACATCCACAGCTCTGTGAGGCCACAGCCCAGCTGGGGAGCTGCTGTCTTATCAGCTCTCACTCCTGGAAGGCTTCTCCAGCTCTTCTCCTCAAAGGCTGACTTTCTGACCTAACGCAGAGCTCCACGCAACCTCCGAGGAGCCTGTGGCCTATCTCAGGCCTGGATTTGTCCCCTCAGGAAATTACTGTGGGTCCTGACTGATCTCCAGCGGACCCATCCAAAAAAAGAATAATACAGCTTTTCTGCAGACAACTCTATCTTTGCTACATACCAATCCCATGACAAACCAGCTGGCACGAGAGCGCAAGCACGAAAGCAATTTGGCTTCCCTCCTTCTCATGTTGACAGCTTTAAAGCCGCTCTCTTTAAACTCACCTCCCGTAGGTGGTTCGGCAGCAGAGCCAAGGGCTGTGATTACACTTCCAGAATGTTTGTTAGCTGCAGGTCCCCAGGCACCGAGTTCTGGAAAATATTTTTCAAGCAATGTCCTCAGGGTCAGAGGCAGGTTCTCTGGCTTGTTCCTGGCTTACTTCACACTGGGCTATGCATGCTGCAGCCAGTGTGTTTTTTAGGACTTTTTTTTTTTTTAGGACTTTTAGGCAGGCAGACAGACCTGAGAGTGTCTCTGGATGCCAGTCCCCTTAGATCCCAGCCCGGAACCAGGAGGATCCTCTGGGTCCCCCCACACACAGCTGAGAACAAAGGGCTGCCGAGGCTCCCTGGGCCCATCAGATAAAGGGGACACCACTTGCTGAATTTCATTACTAAAAGCTCTGCCCGACTGGCAGGAGAGTCACAGCGTCCACAGCAAGGTGGAAAGGTCTGGGGAAGTGTAGAGTGGGTAACAGAGGGGAAATTTAATTGCAGCAAGTGGGAAACAGGGTGAAACACCCTTCAGGCAGCCCTCCAGCACCGAGCCTGTGTCACTGGCTGGGTCACACATCTCCTCACACCAGAAACTCTCCAGCCATGCCTCCAACTTGCAGTGCACAGGGTAGGTGCAAACACCCATGGAAGCAATCAGGACCTCAGCCTTGTGCCATCTTAAGTCTAATCAGCACCACACTGATCACAGCCTTCCCAGCAGGACATTTCTGCTCCTGGGTGAGGCATGGGTTTGAAAGATGGGAACCCAACCCAGGCTCAAAATAATGCTGGTTTGGGTTGGCTCATCCTCTCTTATAACCTGGGGGTTTTTTGTATCTTTAGGGCATCCTTACATTCCTGTCAAACTCAATCACTGAAGTTAAACCTGTGCTTTAGTGCTGAAACCTTGTATTCCCACAAACCACCCTCCCCCAAACAAACAAACAAACAAACAAACAAACAAAATCAAACCAAAAATACCTCCAAGGGATTTTTTTCCTTAGAAAGAAGGGAAAGAGGTAAGGTCATGGCCGAATAGGAAGCAGCCAAGCAGATAAAGAAGTCCATGGCAGGGACAAGGGGTTTCTCCATGACATTTAAAGGTGGCACCCTCAAAACCTATAAAATGAAACACTTTTCTACCCAGCCTGAGCAACCAAGCTCTTGAATTCCCAGCCTTGAAACTAAACAGTGTCTCATTTTACATACACCACCCAACGAGCCTCAGTGCTACCTCCCAAGTCTTAAGTCATATCACTGGTGACGCTGGAGAAGGGAATGAGAAAAAGGAAACAGGCTGACATATCTGATCCGCTGAAATCACACAAATGGCTTAGCTGAGCAGCCAATTTAAAGGGGAACAGCTCTGCACGAGCCACACCAGCTTTGGCTGTGCTGCCACAAGGTCTCTGCTCCTTCATTAAACGTGGATAAAGGAGGTCAGACTACTCCTTGCCATGGGTATAGGGCCAGGCACCAACCAAAGGAGCATCCAAGGCATCTGAGTCATTTTGATTCAAGAATCAGTGCAAGGAGCATTATGTGAAATGTGCTATTCAGCAGGATACAATGATGGCCACACACCAGTGGCTATTTGGAATGAAACCTCTTGGCTTCTCCTTTGCAGTACTGAGACCCACATATGGAAAAACCCAGTGTCCCATTTCTCTCCTCTTCCAGTTTCTACACACACAAAATATAGGGTTGAGGGGGTGTTTTTTTGTGGTTTTTACTCTGTCACAAAGAAGACACTTTGCACACTCTGCAAAGAAGAGCAGAAACTTATCAGCCAAACCAGAATTTCTCTTGGCATCACAAAGTCCATCTTCTGCATTTTGCAGTTTGGTCTTACCAACAGCAGGTCTCTGGGTGCATATATTAAAGTTCTGGGTTTGCTCTCAGCACAGAATTATCTCTGGGCAGGACCTGTGCACTGACATGTCACCCTTGATGCTGGAGCATGAAGGAGATGGAAGTGGAAAAGGTATTGAGATTATAGTTAAAATGCTCAGTTAAAGGCAGAGGCAAACCCTGCCAGGAAATGAAGCTTTCCTGCCCTGGAGGCACTCTGACCATAACCCCAAAAGTCACACACTTCTGGTTCAGCCCCTGCCAGTTATCCAGTAATTGGGAGGGAGAATGGAGTGGGATCTCCCAAGGGCTTTGGGTACCTAGGACTGCCTTGTATGCATGACTGACACATTCTCCCACCCACAAAAAACTGTTTATAAGCAACTTGTGGCCTTCCAAAAATGCTGAGGTGGATGCAGTGTGCCATATCGTTTTTATTCCCTCCTCACTTGCTTCCCACCTGGGTGTTTACTGAGCAAAGAAGCTCCATAAAGAGCTTGGATTTCATCTTCTGCATCAGGAGATTTGACAATCTGGCTGCTTGTAGCAGCCAGGAATCCTCTGTCTCCATCCTTGGGTCCACCAGCGTGTGAAAAACACATCCAGGCTCTCCAGGAACCACGTGAGCACTTCCTCCTTACTGTAACTCACATTCAGAGTGGGGGATTTTTTTTGTTCACAAAATTTTCCTCTGGAGTCCCTCTCTTAAATACAGATTGCTGCTGATATTCCTGACGTTTATTCATTGCATCTCTAATAACTATTAGTATTCAAGAGGTCACATTAAGAGCCTGGTGGGTTTCCAGTCACAATTACCCTGCTTTGTTTTACTTGCTTGTCACAGAGCTGGTCTAGGGGGTTATGTTTGTTCTGCTGAGGGAAAGCTTTATGGCATGTTTCAGGCCTGACATTATGACACTGGTAGGCCAGACAATCTGTCGTTGGAAAGAATTTCTGCAAATCCCCAAAGTTTTTCTGCATTTCTATGCTGTCATCTAAAAAGCAGCATCTGCTCTGTAAGGCTGCCAAAAGAAGGTCATATTTTTATTTTTACCAATAAAAGGAAAGGACGAGCCTGCGGTTCAGGCACTGGACGAGCCTTTGGGCAGCCTGGGGTTTGCTTCCCAGTTGAGCCAAGGCTTTGGGCAGTTGGCCCAGCTGGGGATGGGTACCTTTCCCTGTTTGGAAAGCAAGGAAGTGCTTTCCTTCCAGACCTCAGAGAATCATAGAATTGTTAGGATTGGAAGGGGCCTTGAAGCTCATCTCATTCCACCCCCTGCCATGAGCAGGGACACCTTCCACTCTCCCAGGCTGCTCCAAGCCCCATTTGACCTTTCTTTGGACACTGCCAGGGATCTAGGGGCAGCCACAGCTTCTCTGGGCATTTGCCAGAAAGAGTTTCTTTCATATTGTTCCCCCACACCTCTCCATGCCTTTAATGTCCTTTCCTAGTGTAGCTTTGGGCTGGAGTCACCTTGCTTGGTGCATAGACTGAGGGTTAAATGGTCCAAGATCACCACTACTGGTCCCTGCACCTCTCCCTTTCCTCATTTGGTCCTGCTCCCTCCAGTTCCTCCTACCTGTTCCCAAACTGCAGCATCTCTTTTTTTTTTTTTTTTTTTTTTTCCTTGCAATAGATGCCTTCCTCTTAAATTAAGTTTTTCCTCTTCACTTGGCCTTGCCACAGCTCTGGAAACAAACAGCTCACATTAAAAGTGTTTCTAAGGGAGTGTTATTTTCATGCCATCTTTGCTAATGGCATCTCTGTTGGAAACTGTCAGTTGAACGCTGTTTGACACATCCCTGGCTGTCACACGGGGAGGAGAGCCAGAAAACGGGAAACCTTCTTTCCAAAGGAGATGAGATTTCAATGGAAGTGTCAGTTTTTAACTTAAGTCTTCTCAAATATTACATTCACAAAAAAGAATTCACCAACAGCTGCACTTCTAAGAGACCAAGGGACTGATTACGTCTGTCATGTGGATAATATATTGCCCTTTGAATGATAGGTGTGTACACGAACTTGCAGAGCCTCTGTGACCAATGAAGGGACTTCAAAGGTGGTGGTGGGTGGCAGTGGTGGTGGTGGGCTGGGCTGGAGGCAGGGGAGAGCCCGGGGCATTCACTACCTCAGGTGTTTTCAATATATCTCATGTACTTCACACAAAGATGCTTTAAAGCCCCTTGACAGCCCCAGCATTTTAACACCTATTTTCGATTATGCAACAGCCACTATTTGTAAACAGGTCGAGAGAAAACGGTATAAGGGAGTTGCATTCGTATTTTAAACAGAAATCACAGCACTTCAAATGCAAATAGGAGACATCCTGTCTATGAGGACGTTTAGCCAATTGCTTGATGCATGTGGTTTCAAAGATGGTTGACTTCTATCCAAAAGACACAGATGGGATGACTTAGACACAAACAGCTTTTAATTTACCACTTATGTTGCGTCTTTACTTTACCTGCTGCTCTTAGAGCAACAAGGCTGCAAACACAGACCTAGAAAGAGCGTTCCTGGTTAGAGCTCCTGGTTAGGCATGTGAGGAAACTCTCCTTGAAATGGCCCTGCTGCACTGAAATGCCACAGTTTCCACGGTCAGAAAAACCCCACAGAAATCAAGCAGAGTAGACCAGGCTGCCTGTGCAATGGGCAATCCCTTGTTCAATTTAAAACACAGTTCAAAGGTTCAGTATTATAGCACTGAGAGACAGAGTTGTAGCTGAAATGCCCTGCAGGATTCAGTGGAATATCCTTCTTCTGTTCTCTTCCCTCAAAACAGTGGCACAGCTCTGTTGCAAAACCTATTAAGAAGCAGGGTGAAGTTTCACACCATTTGAAGTATTAAGGCAGATGGGTAATTCGTGCTCAAGATATCCAGATACTTTGAGGGGTGATCCAAAGTCTGCTCAGCTCCACAGAAACCTCTGTGATCTCTGGATTAAGCCCAGCAGGCATCTACCAGAAAGGGCAAAGAAAAAGCCAGTTTATTCAGGTGCACTAAAACAGACAAAATAGATAAAAATAAAACACATGAGTTACCAGTCCACGTGTCTACAAGGGGCATAAGTTTCCATCGACCTCTTTGCCTCAGGGACATGAAATAATTGTGATTCTTATGTGCCAAAAAAGCCCTGTGTAAATATTGCTCATTGCTAAACAAAACAAAAGGTTGTTTGACCAAATCAGATGTGACAAAACAAAAAGAACACCACAAGGAAGTAAACATGTGAAGTCCACATTTTCTGAGGGACTCTTGAAAAATGCTCCAAATGAATATTTTGGAGCTCGGTTTTGTGCAGGTGCTAGGAAGTTTTATACTCAGAATGCCTGGAATATTTTCTCCACTACAGGGAAATTAATAAATACTAGTGCGCCGGAGTCTTTTGTGCCAATACTAACCATTAACTTTTGGCTTCAAGCCACGACTGTCTACTTTGCAGTGGATTCTGCCACCAAGGGAAAGGTCACTACAGGCCTGTGCTTTCTTCTCCTTAGTGTGTTCCAAAATAATTAACAGAAGTTGTTCAGCAGATGGTTCCCTTTCTGTCAGCGAGTACCTACAGTTTAATGGGTTATGCTGGATTCCTCACCGTCAGTGGGTGAGGCTGGAAGGAAAATTAAAATGTATCATCTTTGATCCACCCACTTGTAATTAGTTCTGAGGGTTTCACATAATAGCAAATATAAAGGAGGTGGGAGAGGGGAAATGAAATCATTACAAACCCAGAGATCAGCAGCAGCCATGTAAAGCTGTGATTACGTTATCCAGCGGCATCTC
The DNA here is from genome assembly GCA_017589585.1 of Phylloscopus whistleri. Lineage (NCBI taxonomy): Eukaryota > Metazoa > Chordata > Aves > Passeriformes > Phylloscopidae > Phylloscopus > Phylloscopus whistleri. The sequence continues at coordinate 955,272 of JADMLD010000405.1, read as the reverse complement.
CTTGCTCTGCACAGCCACGGGGTTGTAATTGTTTCAGCTGGGGATTTGAAGATTTACTAATTGTATGTTTTTCAGTGTCCTAGTCTGGAGATTCAGCAGGAAACCACAAAAAAAATAGGAGATGCCTGTGTTTGTAAACTGACAGTGATGATCCCTTCGTGCCCTTGCAGCAGCCAGAGGCCCAGGCAGGAGAGGATGAGCAAGCAGCCAAACTCTGCTGCAATCAGGGGGGAAAAAGTATCCTTGCCACAGGAGTTTACATTGTCAGGAAACAAAGACTGGTCAGGAACTGGGATCACTAACCTCATTTACAAAAGGGAAACCAAAACTCCCACCAAGGGTTTAAGGGCTGCCTCTTCCAAAAGCCCGGAGCGTTTTCCATTCCATTAGAAGCTCTGGGGTGTGGGCAGCTGCAAATCCCAAGGGATCAATCTCACCTGAGCTCAGCTGTGCAGCCCAGACCCCCTCTGCTTCATCCAGAGGGTCTGAGTCACCCTGCAGAGGCTGGGCCTCTCCATCTCCTCCGGCTGCACAAGACATCACACTGACGGAAACACTCCAGTTACCATGGAAAAATAATAAAAATTAGCCCATCCTAATTATTATTGTCATCACTTCTTCTATTCATAGCTCCACTGTCATAGGGCATAGGAACATTCAATGTGACAAGCCAGGACCCCACTTCTGTGCATTTTTTCCTACTGCTGTCGCAAAAGAACTTAGAAAAGAGGTTTCTCAGGAGGTCCAGGATGCACCTCTGTGCTTTGGTTACTTCCTGCAAGCATGGGAGAGAGCACAAATCCAGCAGGGGCTGGAAGAATGAAGGAGAACCTGGGCAAAGTTTCTTGATACTGAATGGGAAGTGGAAAGTGGCATGGGAACAGGAGGAAGGACAAAAAAGGGCTGGTAGGAATGGGTTTGGGAATTTTGGGAGCCATCTAGAAATGCACTGTGGTATGACATGGAGAAAGCCACACGGTGAAAGCCACACGGCACAGAAACCTTTGCAAGAGCTTTTGAGGTGGGCAGCAGTGGTTGTAAGAGACAGAGGTGATGCTGAGAGAGGAAGAGTTTGAGCAAAGTTGCAGCTCCACCGGTGAGCAGAAGAAGCCACATCTTCGAGGAGTGCTGAAAATTTTGTATTCAGAGAACCACAGAATAATTTGGGTTGGAAGGGATGTTTAAAAGCCATCTAGTCCATCCTTCTGCAATAAGCAGGGACATTTTCAGCTAGATCTGGTTGTTCAGTGCTTGAACACTTCCAGGGATGGAGCATCCATCACCTCTCTGGGCCACCTGTGCCAATTCCTCACCACCCTCATCGTAAAACCTTTCTTCCTCACGTCTAATATCCCTATATTCTTAAAAATATGTTCTTAAAGTAAAGAAAGTCTGTTCACAATGGCTGTACTTTAGACTTTCAAAGACTTCACAGCTGCCTGAATGCCTGTAATAGGACTGGGGATTGCAGGAAACCAAGGAAATCCAGAGGGACATTTGGGATCATTGCACTGAGGACCTAGTTAGCTAATGAGCATGTCTTTGACATTGTCCTCTGTGGCTACAATTTGAAGACAATTCTATTCTTTTGTTTCTGGGAGAAAAAAAAAAATATACGCCTTAGGGGCCTGTGGTATTGTTTTTTTAAAAATACAAAATTTAAAAAGGCTTTTTACTGAAAAAGTAAAACTGATCTAACTCGTGTTCATGCATTCAGAGGGGCGGATTTTGGGAATGATTCTGAGCTCAGTGAAGCTGCAGAAGTAATTAAAGGACTTCATTATGAAAGGAAGAAGCAGTCACACGTAGGTATGGTTTCATGCAGCTAAGAATGGAGAGTCCCCCAAAAAATCAGCTACATGGGGCATAAAAGACAGACAAATCAAAGCATCTTTGGTGACAGGGCTTTAAAAGCTCTGAATAAAAGCCTTTTTTGGACAAAGCACTGTCTACAAGAGGCACTGTAAGCTAGAGGTCGTCGTGTATTTAATCCTGAGCGTGTCCTGGGCTCTCCACACTCACAAGGAGCTCTTGCCTCCATTGTTTTTCCCTCCCAATGCACATGAGCTGTTTCTTCTCCAAACAAACTCACTTTTCAGGGAAGAGGGTCTCATGAGACGACAGGCCTTGCAGCAGTGCCCCTTGTCCTGCCTGAGCCCAGTCCCTGGGCTGCCCTCTGAGGCTAGAGATGAAGGAACGAGCCATCAACTTCCATATGGAGTCAAAGCCACTAGAGGGAGTCGATGTGTTTGCATGGTTCACACATCCATTCATCCTCCCTTCCTCGCTCTGTCCCCTTGGAAGGGAACAGGAACGGAAAGGGAGGAAAAGCACACCGGGAAGCTGCTCAGGACATCGCTGAACTCCCACCGGTGAATGCTGCAGCAGCTCCAGTGGCTTCGGTGTTTCCAGTGAGTAGGGTTGCTCTGGGTTTCCAGCCGTGTAACTCAGCAGAAAATGGGCTGTTGGAGTCCCCAGGAATATTTATGTAAGTCTCAAGATCCCACCAGGAGAAGCAAGGGAAAAATGAGAGTCCAAAAAAAACCCTTGGATGGTGGAGGTGCTGGTAGGACTACTCAAACTGACAGGGGAAGGCAGTAGGAATTATATGGGTTGGGTTTAGGGAGAAGGCTGAAGTGAGGGACAGGGCACTGAACTTTCTGTGAAGGAAATGTTGTTATAAAAGCATCAGGCCATCCAGCACCACTTGCTCTCCAGGGCCAGTGTGGGAGGAAGGGCTGGTGGCTCACACCCTCCACCTCAGGATCCAGAAGGACTCGCCCTTGTGTCACTGCAAAAAGCAGAGATCCCCCAGCCCTGCACTTCCACCAGTTACTACTCTGTGAAACACAACCTAAAGGCAAGGGAAGTACCAAAGGTGGAGTTGTGCAGTTTTCTGGGATCATCCATGCATCCAGCCTTTCAGTATTCCCTTTTGGAATGACCACTGTGATTAGCAAAGAGGCAAGAATGGCCTTTGGCACACAGAGTTCATTGAAAGCCACAGGGCCAGTTAGCCATCCTTTCCCCCATGCCTCAGGACTGCCAAACTCCATCCTCTCCTGGGGGGAGCATGGACCATTGTCCAGTGCTGCTTCCCAAACTGGGACCTTCACAGCAGGGAGGAGTTGCTTTGCCTGCTCTTTGCCTCCGTGGAGCTGACATGGAATCATGGAATATCCTGAGCTGAACCCCCAAGGATCAAGTCCAGCTCCTGGCCCTGCACAGACATCCCAACAATCCCACCCTGTGCCTGAGAGCATTGTCCAAACGCTCCTGGAGCTCTGGCAGCCTCGGGGCTGTGCCCATTCCCTGGGGAGCCTGGGCAGTGCCCAGCACCCTCTGGGGGAAGAACCTTTTCCAAGTATTGAGCCACAACCCTAAATGTGTTTTAAGCAGCGAGTTTTGCAGGCTCAAGCAAGACTGTCAGAGAGAGAACCACTCCTTAAACCCCAGTCTGGGCTCTCAGCACATCAGTGTCCTCTTCAGGTTGTCTGCAGCAGATGATGATGAAAAGATGTTGGCTGAAAGTACATCTGTGAGCACCCAAAAAAGGCTCTGGAGGCACGACTGCAACTTTCCTTACTATAAATATTAAGTAATCTAATTGTTCTGCTTTTATGAAGGGAATTTAAGCCGTTCAGGGAAGAGATGTCAGGAATGTTCTCCAGACAAATGGGGTTTTCATCAGAATATGACAATTCCAAACTGAAGTTCCTGGAGGGGTGTACCAGTTTCAACCAAATTTTTATCTTGAGCGAAGTTGCTTGGGTCCAGCTCATTATTCCTCATGAGTTAAAGGCTGTCCTGAAAAGCCCTTCAGAGGGACTCAAGGAAATGCTCTTTGCCTGGCATCTGGAGTCACATCCACTGCTCTCCTTGTCAAGGCTCAGCTGATGTACAGCAATTCTCAGCAACCTAAATGTGCATCTAAGCTCCCCTAAGAAAACCTCTTAAAGTCTCCTTGCAAGTCGCACCTTGAGCCCCTTTTTCAGGCATGCAATTATCAAAATGAGGAAAATCCAACCAGTAAAGCAGAGTTAGGAAAAAACAGGCAACTGAATTTCTTTTCATGCGAAATGAATGTTCTATCAAAACTGAGTGTCACAAACATTTCAACACCACAGTAGCCTCATCTGTCTGTTCCCAGCAGTGGCCATCTGTAACCACGCTGCGGCTGGACCAAAATATTTGATTTGAAGTGATGCAGGACCTACCACACTGAGCTCCTCACCCTTGAATGCTCATTCCAGTTTTAACACAAATAAGTAAACCTGAAACGCTAATCCACCAGCTTCCCTCGGTGAGGGCTGTGCTTTCCAGTTTGCTTAAGGAGATTTTCTTTTGAGAGACCTTTATCTTTCTATCTGAAAGCTTCCGTGTTTGCCGGGATGCTGGCACGACAGAGTGACTGCACTCGAGTTCCCCAAATAAAGTACTGACAAATTTATTGTCTGCAATAATATTTTCCTACCTCTGTGAGGTGGGTTGAACCTATTCCACTTTCCCCTTAGTAAAAAACAACACTGATGGCAGTAATTTATGTTTTGGTCAAGGCCAAGAGGACTAATTAGAGCGTATTAAGCTGAACTGTGCAGGCAGTTCCTGCTCTTCTCCTGGGTACAGATCCCATATGCCACAGGCATCCTCCTATCCATGTCCATGAATGGCTGTTCAGGGGCTGGAAAGAGCATTTTGCTAACAGACATTTGTGCAGTTCCTTAGTAGGAACTTCCACTGTTTCCGGGATTCCTTAATCATTTCCCTAACAACCACGGATAACAAACGTGACCTTCCTGTGAAAAATGAGGCGAGGTCTATAAACATGTTATTAAGAATAAATGAAGCTTTTAGGAGAAGGGGTTAGTTGGGGGTCTGTACTGGGCTGTTAGCCCTTGGAAACTTGAATGTAAATAGAAAACAATTAAAACCCCAGCCCCAAAGGATGCTGCGCTCAGCCAGGGAGGCTGTAATTAGGTTTCTGCTGCCGTTAATCGCTTCTAAAGTGAGTGATCATAAATTACAAATGTGTGCAGAATCCTCCCAGAGCGTGGCCTGAAAAGCTCCTCTGAGCTAGCTTGGGTGAGGGAGAGGAGTGGAGAGGAGAGGAGAGGAGAGGAGAGGAGAGGAGAGGAGAGGAGAGGAGAGGAGAGGAGAGGAGAGGAGAGGAGAGGAGAGGAGAGGAGAGGAGAGGAGAGGAGAGGAGAGGAGAGGAGAGGAGAGGAGAGGAGAGGAGAGGAGAGGAGAGGAGAGGAGAGGAGAGGAGAGGAGTCTTTTTCTGTCTTTCTCTGTCCTACTCTTCCACGTGTATCAGTCAGGCTTCTAAATTAATGTTGGAATGGGAGGCTTAGGCTAAACCAAACCCCAGGCTTCCTTCTTTTTCTTTAAATACACAGGCACGCACGCACACATGCATGCATAGTTAGTTAAGTGAAGAAAATGTACCTCCAAACATCATATTTAATTTCATTAGCTACTGTTGCTTTCTTGCAATCCGCTTATAGCACATGAAGATAAACATTCTCCGAGTGATAAGGGTGTGTTTATAAACTTTGTTTGGGATGAAAGAAGCCCTAACTGGTGTGTTTTTATAGTAGGGTTAATGGTGCTTTACTAATCCTTTGCCTGTGACCAAGAAACACAGACATCTTGACTTTCCTGGGAGACGTGGATGCTTTTTCCCTCCTTCCCGGGCCCTCAGCGTGCAGCTGGAAGACAATGAACCACCCCCAGCTCCGCGAGGGTGAATTGTGAAGCAGCAGCATCGCATTCCTTCACCACCAGCCGCTCAACGTTCCCAGAGTGCAGAATTAATTCAACACATTGTTATTTTACAGATTGGCTTTGTTTTGGGGGGGGGGGCCTTTTCTTTTTTTTTTTTTTTTTTTCTTTTTCCAGAGAAAACCACCACAGCAAACGCTCTGCGGCTTCCAAACTCCTGTGCAGGTACTGCCTAAGCACCCAGCACCTGGGACCTGCAGTCTGTTGGAGGATTTCAGCCTAATGTCAGACACACTGGACAGGGAAGGCTCCAACCTTGTTTTTTGTTGAATTGGCCGCTTCACCTACACCCCTCTCCCACAACTCATCGCCCACGGCCGCGCTGCCCTCAGCTTCCTCAGCCACATCCTTTTGGCTGCTCTGCTCCAGCTCCTCGCTGCTCAGCTGAATTGGAGGCTTCCTCCCCCTGCCAGCCCCTCCGCGTGGTGCAGAACCCAACCTTCCCAAAAGGTCAGGGCTCTCTGCTTGCCCGGCCTTCTGTTTCGAGTTTGGGAGACAATGGCTCGCGGGGAGCCGAGCGGGGGCGATTCGCCGCAGTGCTGAGTCACGGGAGTCCAAGATGGATTTTCTGTTAGCGCCGAGGAGCAGCACTAATTATGGCAGCATTCAGAATTGTCCTCGGAGCAGGGAACGCCACAATGCTGAGGGAAATGGAATGCTGGTGCCCTTGTACATCCACCACCTCATCTATGTGCTGTGGGCTAGGGGAGACTCCAGTACGGAATGGTGGGAGTCACTGGTTCCTTGTCTCCTTCTACCAGCTTTCCAGCTGGATATAGTCACAGAAACATAGAATCGTAGGTTCACACATTGGTTTGGGTTAGAAAGGACCTGAAAGCTCATCTTGTTACAACCCCTGTCATAGGCAGGGGCACCTTCCATTCTCCCAAGCCCCGTCCAACCTGGCCTTGGACACTTCCAGGCATGAGGCAGCCACAGCTTCTCTGGGCACCCTGTGCCAGGGCCTCACCACCCTCACAGGGAAGAATTTCTTCTTTGTATCTCAATTGTTCCTGCCCTCTATCAACTTAAAGCCATTCCCCCTTGTTCTATCACTCCAGGCCCTTGTAATGCTCGAGTTCAGAAGTTTTCTTTCGGGAGAAAGCTCAGAGAGGAGCAAAGGATTCATAGGGAGGCTAGAAAAGAGAACAACAAGATAAAAAGCAATCCAAAGGCAGAACTTTGGGGCATTAATGTCCATTAGGAACTGGTGGTGATGGGAGGACATTTCCGTAAATTAGTCTGGTTTTGTCTCAGGCAAGGTGTTCTGCTTTCCTATCAAGCTGTTCTCAGCATCTGGATCCTGTGAAAACAAAGAGCTGTTGTAGTCCACAGTTCATTCTTGTCTCTCCCTGCTACAAAAAATAGTAGCCCAGATTTGCCCCCTTTTATAAAATAACACTCAGTTTAACTAAAGGCTGTAGTGAAGCAACCACTACTCTCTGCAGATCTCTTCCTCCAGCAAACTTGTCTCAGCACACAAACATTTCTAAGATCAGCAATGGATGGATGGATGGATGGATGGATGGATGGATGGATGGATGGATGGATGGATCAGGAGGTGTGATTCTCTCTCCATTATTTGTCAAAAGTGACTTCTGAAATGTCTCTAATGGGAAACCCTCGGGGAAAAAAAGCCAAATAAACATGAGGTGGAAGGGAAAAAGCCCCAAACCTAGAATCATGGAATCACTGAGATTCCATGATAAGGGAAAGGACCCTTAAGATCATTGAGTCCAACCATTCCCCAGCACTGCCAAGGCCACCACTAACACCTGCCTCCAAGTGCCACATCCACATGGCTTTTAAATCCCTCCAGAGATGGGGACTCTACCACTGCTTTCGGCAGCCCATTCTAGTGCTTAACAACCATTTGCATGAAGAAAGTTTTGCCAATATCCAATCTAAACCTCCCCTGGTGCAAATGGAGGCCATTTCCTCTTGTCCTGTGACTTGGGAGAAGACACTGAACTTCACCTGGTTACAAACTCCTTTCATGTAGTTGTAGAAAGAGAGAATGTCTTTCCTCAGGCTCCTTTTCTCCAGGCTAAACTCCATAAATCCAAGGACTTTGTAGAAATGAAAAAGGTTTTCAGCCACCTTATTTTATTTTAATTACTCTCCTGAGAAAGGTTTGAAGCAAAGCATGGGATACTGCCCATGGCACCAATTTCATAATGAATTTCAGCATGGAATTTTGAATGTGGCACTTGTTGCTGTGCAGTTGGAATCTCCTTCTCTCTGGAGGCCTCGTCCTGCCTGTGAAACACAACAACCTTCAACTTTTCTCACCAGCTGGAGGCAATGCATGTTCATATTGCCATAGGCCCCAGAGCATCTAAACCTTTTGCTTTGGAGCAAAGTCCTGCAGGAACACGGCCAGCCCAGAGGAGACTGTGAGAAATTCTGTCCTCTGTAGAGTCCTGTTTATTTTAAGCAAAACAGCTAGTTTACATGTTGGCCTTTTAAGCAAAATACTCCGGTTCATTCTGCCTTGGATTTCGTTATGTAACCAAATCGCTATGTTTTTTAAATAATCTGAATGGAATTTGCAATGCCGCCTCCCAAGGGAAAGAGCCCAGTTCTGGTTTTCCAGCTGATGCCCTCACACAGGTGAAACTTCCCCTTCAGGGCACTTCTGCTTGGGGACTGCATTGCTCATCTCTGCCTTGGCCTGGAGAAATGGAAGGGGATAGACCAAAGATACAGAGAAAATAACATCAGAGCCAGGTCTTGCTGGAACATCCCTGAGCTCTGGGCTGTCTGGTCACTGGCATTGCCTCCTGCCATGACACTGGGAATGATCCAAGGTGACTTGAATGCTGACTCTCTCTGGCAGTGTGTCGTTTCCAGGAGGTGGTAGACTCAGCCTTTGAATGACCCAAGCCCTGGTCCATGGCTTCCTGCCTTCCACACCAGTGCTAGGCCCTGTCCCTGGGCTGTGTCACCTGGCAGAAGGTGTCATGTGGCTTAGAAACGGGCTGTGTCTGGTTTAAATCCCCAATTGTAGAAGGTCTGTGTTTGGGGCTGAGGCATCCTGGGGAGGAGTAGGTTGGACACTGGTGTCAGGAGTCCTTGGCTACTCCTTTGGGGCTGATTCACACTCTGGTTGTGAGTCCTCTTCATGTACTATCTACTGAAGTAACTATTTTGATCAAAAGTCACTATTTTGGTTACTACAGCATACCAATATCACATTTGTACTTTTTGCCAGCCCAGGCCAAGCTCTGCTGTCACAACTGCTGCTGTCTGGGTAAAACCAGAACACAGAATTTCAGGAAGACTTGCTTTTGTGAGATTTCCAACCCAAATTAATGAGTTGTGGAGAAGCACAGCCTTTGATGTATGTACAAACACCATCAAGCTGCCAGCCATCTTGAACTCAAAGAACTCCTAATCCTCAATCCCTTCCCTGCAATTACAGCAAGGACAGTTGGTGCTCTCCATGACCAACAATGCCGTGTTTTGGCTTGGAATTGTCTCTGCCAGCAAGGAGCTGCTGTGTAAGTTAGAAGTCCATGTGTGGTTAGCTGCAACTCTGGATTTTTGCAGTGCCTATTTATACAAATTGGACTGACTTTGAATTCTACAGCTTAATTTCTTTTCTGTCACAGGATCGTGCGAGGGAGCAAAGCCTCAGTCTTTTAACTGATCCTTACACTGTCAGTGCAAGATCCAGGGCTAAATTGCCTATGGATATGTATGAATCCTGACATGGCAGATGGCCCTATCCTGTGTTGAATTATGGAGTTTTTGTAATATACATAGTTCCTTGATAGACCTTAATTACACCAGAGGAGGGAGCCTGTAGGATTTAGGCTGAAAATATGCTCGTAACAGATTTCCAGGCTCCAAAAATTATCAGACACCCATTAATGCCACCATAGAAGATGATCCACTTAGGTGATGTGCATAAAGAGGAAGTAAATATAAAATTCTGGGGTTGAAAACAGGGAACATGAATGTCATCGATCAGTTCCTCCTGGATGGCACCGTGGGGTTCTTCACCTCTTCCCCTGGGAGCCAAGATGAGTTGATTTCAGCAAGAGGAATGGTGCTGCAAACCTTCCCTTCCCTCCATCTGCCCCCTTCCCTCTCATCCCCCTCTCTTCACCCTCCCTCTCACACAGGGACAGAAGGTCCTTTGGCAGGTAAAAGTGGAATGTTCTCTCCAACCAATACCAGTGGTCACTTTGTTCTTCCTCTTTCCACGCTGTGCCTGCAAGACTAGAACATTCCTAAAGCAACTCAATCCATCTGTCCTTGCTCCCACATCCATCCCTGTGGTCAGGGATTCAGGAAATGAAGGATTTGGGGTGACTGCTCCAAACCCTGGCCCTGTGACAGACCTGGCATCTCCTGTCCTCCTCCTGAGCAAGCCCAGCACCCGGGCCCGTGCTTCCCTCGCCTTGCCTGGCTGTGTTCCTCCAGGCCAGTGTGCTTTGGCTGCTGCTCTCCGAGCTCCCGGGTTCTCAACCCCGAGTTATTTCAGGCAGCGCTGCTCGGTTTCTCTTCCAAGGGCTTATGAAACGCTCTTCTGGGACTCTTCACCTGACTCATTGTTTCCTCTGCCACCCCACGCTGGGAAGCACCGCCTTGCCGATGACTTCTTTGGGAAGCTCCTGAGGAGAAGAGAGCAAGAGGCGCCAGGCAGAACATTTAACCCCCGGGTTTATCTCCTCGGGCTCAGGAAAGTGGGGATTTTTTTTCTGCTTTTTCTTCTCTTCTCAGCAGTTGCCCGGCTGAAATCCTCAGCCTCCAGAACTCCAACATCTTCCCCCTCGGAGGAGATTTGCTGTCGCTGAGCTGACACCCGAACACACACTTTGGCCACCTCACAGGCCAGACTGGAGCGCCACAATAGGGACCACTCCGTACTTAGCGGGACACGCCAGAATTGCTAAATGCCGTCTAACCACACCCATCATCAAAGGCCCCAACGCTCCCATTGCATCCGCTCAATTACAAACCACAGAACGACTTTGTTTCAGTCAATGGCAAACAGTCGGACATGGAAGCCACCCACCTTCAAAGCCCTTCTGTTTGTTTGTTTGTTTGTTTTTTTGCCATCGTACTGGGGCTGGCGTTTCCCGCCACCTTCCCGCTCTGAGTGTCGGAGCAGCCCCTCATAAATGTGAACACCCTTCTCATTTCACATCTTTTCCCTGCAATTTCTGCCTTTCAGCTGGAAGCAAGGAAATGGCCGCTTGGTGCAGGCAGGATTAACCCTTTTTCTTCCTTGCTGATGGTCTGAAGTTTTCCCCCTACCCACTATTTTTATTTTAAGAAGCTTTTTTTTTCCCCTGAGACTCTCAAACAAATTACTTCTCAGCTTTGAGGCCAGTGATTTCAAAGTAAGGATAAATATGGTTCCAAATCTACAAACTCTTTCCTGTCTAATATATTCTTCCTTCTCAATTGCTCCTTTTCTTATAAATAACAATACCTGTGATAAAGAGAACAAATTCTTCTGCAGGGAGGCAGACAAGAACCCATCTATATATTAATAAACACAGGCTTCACAAAGATGTGTTATGACCTCCATCTACATGTTTTTAGCCCAGATTCTTGCAGGAACAAGGCCCTGTTTGATCAGATTACATGTCCATCTGCCCATCACTCTTCACCAATTACTGTGGAATTCCCTGCCATTTTCTGGTTGGGTTTGATGAGATCTTCAAGATGTTAAGTTCCTACAAGGTCAGTGAAAAAATAAAAGGGTGGCCAGAGAGAAAAGTTGAAGCAGGAGATCAACTCTTATGAAACCTCATCAAATCCACATGGGTACTCATATTGAAATCACAAAGCCATAGGAAACTGAGGTTTATTAATCCCATTGCTGATGGAACAGCTCAGATTTTCTTTCTGTTTCTGTTTTTGTTTGTCTGCTTGTTTGTACATTTGCTAGAACAAATAACTCACTCTTGTGGAGCACTACAAACTTCACAGATCCAACCCAAACAGAGTTCTGGCTACAAACACGCAGGAATTTGGGAGTCTTCCATCCAGAACCACATCGAAACCATCCCAGCTGAGATCCATAAGAAGCAACACGGGCAAGGAAATCTTGTCTGAGTCTGCTCTGACTTTTGGTGTCATTCCTCTGTGGGGAACCTGGCTATACCCTGATCCTGCTTTTCTGGTAGATCCCACTGATAGTACAGCACAGATGATTCCATACCTGGGAGACGGAGTCCAGTTTGGGGCATTCCCTCAGGTTTTGAAGCTCAAGGTGTTCTGATTCAACATTAATAAAAAAGCCTTCTTCATTTGAAGGTAGTGCAGCACTGGACTGGGTCACTCAGGGGTGATGACAATCTCGCTCCTTGGAGGTTTTAAAGGCTCACTGATGAAGGCTTTTAAAGCCACCACTGATCAGGTCCCATTCCAAGCAGAACCTACACACCTTCAGAAAATCCTTCCCACCAACATTTCTGTGATTCTGGGAGTACATCTAATTTGTTTTCCTCTTTATCACACACTTTGTCTTGGCTGGATTGGTTCAGTAAAACTCCCTGCCCTACCTGCAAATTCTTTGTGACTGGATTTTCCAGGTTATAAAATACCTGCTCCTTGGATAAAGAAGACATCAGAGTCATTTTGCCTGCCCTGCCTTGATGTAATGGTGAAGAATATCACTGGGGTTTGTTTTTGTTTTTTGTTCTTCACCCCATTTGAGTGTTTTCACAGCTTCACTTGTAAGTGTGTACTCAGAGTTCACAGCATCACAACTCGTGGCAACCAAGAGCTGAGTACATCACCCATGTTGGCTCTAAAGAATTATTATTTTGAGAGAAATGAGGTTCCTGCTGCTTCTCCTGTCACAGGCTGGTCCTTAGCACTGAATTTAAAGTGGAGGGAAAGGGCCAGCATCATCTGTTAGCTCTGAGAAGCATTTTCAGCTCATTAATCTAACTTTTCACAGCCCAGCTCCTGTCCCATCTCTGAAGCATAAGACCATGAGTCACAGAAATCTTTACGCTTAATAGCAATGGAATCTTGACAAGTGAAAAATAATCATAGGCAAAATATGCAAAAGTGCCCATGAAGACTGAATTTCTTTTTAGCATGACAACAAAACTACCTGGGAATGCAAAGACTGAATACCCCACTGAGCACATCTATGTCCATCAGTGCCCACCCTTGGACAACCTGTCCCTAACTACATTTGGGAAAAGCGTTCCCATTTCAGCAGGTCAAGGGAAATAGTTGCTGATTGAAGGAGTATCTTAGAGAGAATGGAAATAGGTAACATAACCCCAAATCTCTGCTTGCTACGTGGATACCAAGGCCTTCAGTTCTGATGAATAATCTGTATTTTTCTCTTTTACCTACTAAAGCAAGCAAATAGCCTCACAGTCAGCTATGAGCACTTACTCTGACCATAATCCTGATTTGTGAGGCAGATAGGCCATGAATTTAAAATTAGAAAGGGCTAAATAGTCTCAGATTCAGAATATAAATTTCATTTAAAGTCAGTTTGAGATTGCTAAAGACTCCGATTCATTAACTTGCTTGTCTGAATATTGTCATGAAAACCTAAGCTTTATTGAGTGCTAAAAGCCTTAAAAAAGATGGAAACATATGAAAATAAGAACATAAATTCCCTGCCACCACCACCACCACCACTCCAAGTGCAAGAGAGAACCAAATCATAACAATGGGCTCATTACAAACGCTCCATCATTTTGCAATAACCGAGCACTTAAAATGTTCTTGGTAGCTGCTCCGAGGATGCCATTTTTTTTCATTATGAGTCGTACTTAGTGCATAATTTATAGCTGGCAGGCCAGGGATAATCCCACAGTGTGAATGTGCTGCGAGACTGCTGTAATTACACCAGAGCTGTGGTTATGGGCCTCGTGGAACTGATACTTCTTTTTAATCGTGGCGCTGATAAGATCAGATCCAACAACCGTGTATCTCAGCGGAAGGGTTGTGGATGTAACCGTAGCTGCCAGCCGCCCTCCTGGGCATCTGCTCTCCCTCCAGGAGCCTGTGGGTAAAGGGATGACTTTTCCCCCAGTCTTGCATCCCCCAAACCATCAACCAGTTAGAGCCTGGCCTCTCTGGAAACAGCAATACAGCACGAGCGACTTAAAGGGATGGGATAAAACCAAGGAAAACATCCAGATGTTTCTTTTCCGTCGCTTTTGGTCTGTGCTCCGTTTTCTCCAGTAAGTCACTGAAACACTTTGATGTGAGAACTTTATGTTGGTGATGGTTTTGCAGCAGCCAAGCCACCAGACAATAATCCCTTGGTGTCGATGTTCATTGGCTTTGTCATCTTCTTAGGACAAAGGAAAAAAAGACCTAAAACTGTTCTCTACCAAAAATAACTTCAGAAAATAAATATTTTGGCCCCATCTTGCAAAAAGTCAGTGTGACATTTAGAGGGAGCTAAGAAAAGGAGTCTTTCCTGCCTTAGGAAGAAACTTAGCTTAACTTGGGTCCTGTTAACTTCGTCATACTATTACTTGGGCACTGTTTGGTATTAGTCACTAGCTGCTCCCTCTCAGCTTTATCCAATTTAATTTCAAATATAGTGCAAACAGATGCCTTTATGTTTCATTTTTAAATCATTTATTGTTCTACATGTAGCAAAGAAGCTTAAAAAAGAATGTGAAAGAATTGCCAGAAAGGTTTTTTGGTTTTTCTAAAAGATATATATATGTAATTGCAGTTGTGGTTGCTGTGGTTTCTTTTGGGTGGATCAGAAAAAAAATCAAGTCTTCCTTCCTCGGGGATATAAGGGGAAAAAAAAAAAAAGAAGAAAGGATGGAGAGGAAAACTCATTCCCATGTCTAGTGCTTTTTATCAGTAATGGAATGAAGCAATCAGGTTTAAGGGCTTGTCTAGACGGAGGACTCTGGCACTGGTGTAACTCCCGTGGTGTAGTAAAGTCTGTGCAAGTCCCAAACACTGCTCACAGCAGCAAAAGAAGCCACAGGGATGCAAAGCCACCACGCAGAGTGAGGGAGCTCCAGGTCCTGTCCAAGCTCCAGGTCCCAGCTTAGGCGATGCAAATTGTTTGGACAGGGGACAGCCAAACTAATTTTTTTTTTTTTTAAATTTATCGAAGTGCCTCAGAGCAGCATTACCAGCACAAGAGAGTTGTTGATCAATTAAAGTGCTTTAACAACTTGCTTCTTCTGGAGGGGAAGGGGGTTGTAAATGAAGAAACACAAACAACTGCTGGCCACAGGTCAATAAGCCCAGGTTTTAAAAGAGGCTTATTTTAATGGAAAACATAACGTGGCTTTAACCTGACAGAGAATAGGTTTAGATTAGACATAAGGAAGAAATTCCTGGTTGTGAGGGTGGGGAGGCCCTGGCACAGGGTGCCCAGAGAAGCTGTGGCTGCCCCTGGATCCCTGGAAGTGTCCAAGGCCAGGCTGGACAGGGCTTGGAGCAGCCTGGGACAGTGGGAGGTGTCCCTGCCCATGACAGGGGTATTTAAGGTCCCTTCCAACACAAACTGTTCTGGGATTCTATCAACAACAGACGGGCAAAATATTCTTTGAGAGGTTTTTCTAACTGAGATACATAATAATAGAGGGATACCTTGGTTTTACTCTGCTCTGTTTGTCAACAAAGCTCAGAGCACGTGGCAGAGCCACTCCGTGTCATTATCCCCATTTCACTGGCAGGGACACCCTGTGACTTCCCAAAGGCCTCGTGACAGCTCATGGCAGCATCAGCAAGAGCAAGAACATCTCCTGAGCTTCTTTCCACATCCACGCCCTTGGGCAGTGCATCCTGCACTTGGGAACGGGGATGAATGGTGGCCTTGGCAGTGCTGAGGGAACGACCGGACACGAGGAACTTAGAGGGCTTTTCCAGCCTTAGTGATTCCAAGATTCCGTGATCTGCACGTCCAGGAGAGCTGGCTGGGCTAATTTTGCAGTCTGTTTTTAGTGGGGAAGCTTTGTTCATGGATCTCCAGTGTGGTGTTGGCTTTAGTGGCTGTGATGGGTCGCTGGCAAGTCCCAAAGAGCCCTATATCCCACTCCTGAAATATGGGTTATCCATGAGATGGAAAAAGCCTAGTTTGTCCATAAGCCTGGTAAATCAGGGGTCAAATCCTGCTCTCAGCACACCCATGACATTCCCAAAGCTATTGTGGAGTATTCAATTAAAACAGGTGAAGTCCAGCAGCCCCTAAACACACTAAACCCCATCAAATATTTCAGTGTTCATCAACCAGGACTGGTGGAAGTCAGGAGAAAAACCAAGCACAGCTCAGATCTGCCCTATATTTCACCACCTTTAACAGGAAAAGGAAGGTTCCTCTTCAAAAAGAAAAAAAACACCACAGAAACCCCACACAGAGTCAGAGGGCACACATGCAGGCACAGACAGGGAAATATAGGAGCACAGGAAGCAGCCAGGCAGCCAGCACTGTCCTGGAAAGGCTAATATTTGCGTAGTACTGAAAAGCTTTTTGCCTTTCGGGTCCTTCCATGAGAAAAGGCTCAAATATTTGGTGCACACATTTCTCAAAACGAGAACATACCATACATAGTTAAAGTAATGACTAGTGCTCTTAATCCCAGACACAAACTTTTCACTGAAGCCTTTTTTGGGCTGGGTCATGTGATTTATTCGGTTTTCAGCATCTATATATAAAGCTGCTTTTTTTTTTTTTTTTCCCTTCCTGGTTCATCCTTCCCCGTGTTCTAAAACCTGCATGCTTCATAAGCTATTTTGGTTTACCACATGGCTTGGCACTTGGTATTTTTTCCTATGATGTGAAAACAAAATTTCAGCTTGGCTGTTGGTGGCCATGACCTGAGATGCAAATCTCACCCAGTTAGGGCTCTAACCCTGAATGGCTAATTACCTTTGAGTGGCTAATTACCCTTTCTGGTGGCCAGGTGTCCCTATTACTCAGAGACCTTAAACAGGGGTATCCCAAACCCTCAAGGTGGGAGCTGTTGGTCCTTAGGGACTTCCACTTCTGTGTGGACAGTCCTTTGGCTTCTTGGTGCCAAAAGCTTTGGTTTGGGGTAAAAACCCACTGTTTTGTGCAAAAAGCCTCAGGATTAGATAGAGCAGAGCAGGCCTGGGCCCTGTAGACTCTTGATCTGCTGTACAGAGCTGCCCATCTTCTGGCATCAAAGCTTTTATTTGCTGTGCATAAATTATTACTAAATACATCCTTGAGCCTTACTTGTCCACTCAGAAAACTTCTCTGCTCAGCCACACACATGACATCACCACCAAATTTAGTGGCAGGAAAATAAAACCAGGATTACCTGCATTTTTAGCACCAGGAGAGGGGAGGGGGGAAAAGGATGGGGCCTCCTTTGGGGCTTGGTTTTTGAGTTTGGCTCCTTTTTTTTTTTTATAAATTCTGATCTCACTTCAGTTTTGTTTACAATTAGAGACACTGAGGGGAGAGTTTTAATGGAGAACAGAGAGACCTTTTGCATGGGGGCACATTAACTGGGGGCTCTCCAAGCTGTCTCTGAGCGATCACGTGTGGTTTTCTCCCATGGCAGACATGTGGAGAACTTGGCAAAACCTCCCATGCTCCAAACCCCAGGAGCCTCCATGGGGCATTGCCTCCCTTTTCTCTCCCACCAGCTCAAGGATCCCTCAAAAGCATCCCCAGGGTCCCCCAGCTCCCCACAGAAGGCTGAGGATGCATTTGCTGGGACATAATTTAGTGCCCTTTGGTTGGTCAGAGAAAATCACCTCAATATCTGCCTGACTCGGTTAAAGTGCAGTTTTTCCAGCTCTGGAGAGGCACATGCACCCAGCCACCATCTCCCAGAGCTCGTGTGTACTTTCCTGAGCTCAGCCCCTGCTGCCAACCCCATTGTTCTGCCCCCCACCAAGTCCCTATTGTTCGTGTCCCTTGCTGGTGGCATCTGGCTCAGTCAAACTCCTCCTGAGCGGGGGCCCAGGCTGCAGGGTTTGCTCTGTTGTGTTGAGTTTGTTGTTTTGTTTTGGTTTTTTTTCCAGGAAAGATTCTGAATGATCACTTTTAGGGGGCCAGTTTCAGGCGCTGCAGATGGAGTCGATTTGCAGAAAGAGGGTGTTGGGGTGAGGGGTCAGCAAAACCCAGATATTTTGGTGGCAAGATGGAATCCTGAAGACTGAGTGCACAAATTGACATACTTGCCCTGAAAACTTGCAGACAACCCCCCCTTTTATTTCCTTAACAGGTGCTGCCCCACTTGTCTCAAGGTGAGGAGTATCAACAATGAGAAAGAGGAGAGTCCCGGGATAGACACGACGCTGCTCAGCAAAGCTCTGGCAAAACCCAAGCTCTCCTTAGGTGCTGGGCTGTACTGGGGGCTCGTTTAGGGCAAGGCCATCCCCAGGGCAGAGGGGAAATGAGCTGTCTCTCAGGACTGCCATCCTGCTGACAGGCCCCACGGCGTGCGGTGCGCCGGAGCAGCATGGGAGCACATTTGTTTCCATCGGGAACCGCGCCGGATCAGCGCCCGGCATCCTGTTTATGTTAAAAACTCCATTTTTATAGGGGAGCTGGGAGAACGGTGCAGCTGGGGTTTCCACTGAAGTGTCACCAATTAAGTCACTTTTCAGCAGGATGATCGCTGCTCCAGAGAGGTTCCCGAAAGCGAAACATCTCTGGTTTCCAAGCTGCTCTCCTGGCCGGCAGATGTTGGCCAAGGCAGATGTTGGCCGAGGCACGGCGCCCCTTCAGCCACCCTGGGGTACCTGCCTCCTGCTCCCATGCCTTTCCCATGTCCCCTGGCCAAGACACAGCCTGCACTTTCCACCCCCGCAGTGTGATTTGGGGAGCAAAGGACGAGGCGAGGCACAGCCTGTTGCAATTACAGCAGCACCACTCGGACCCCATGGTAACCCGACTGTTTGTTTCCCTGTTGCATAAAAGAGAAGGACAGGATCCCAGCCCTGCAGAGCTCCTGGGGAGCTGTGTTGTTCAAGACGTGGGATGGGAAAGGGTCATTTGGTGGGGTGTTGCTGTAGGTCCTGAGAGGAGGTTTATTTAGTAGCCCCCCATGCAGGGTGAGATGCGTGGCCTTGGCATAGCTCCTGGGATCATTCCAGCACAGACAGGCTGATCCGTGGGACAGATTCCCCTTGGAGAGGGGTTCCTGCAGCAGTGCAGAGCTGATGTGGTGATCCCCAGCCCTGGCCATGCAGGAGAAGCTCTCCAGGGCTGTGCCAGGAGCACTCTGCCCACTGCAGGCAGATGAAAGCAAAGCCATTTTGCTCCTACCCACACCAGCATCAGTCCCAAGGGTGATTTATTGCCCTGGGAATCCCCCCTCACCTGCAAGCAGAGCACAAAGAGAGAGTGTCACTGCACTCCACCCCCAAAATAAGGCTGAAAACATCACTATGAGGCAATTCTAGCTGCAGTGACAGACTGAGATCACCCTCCACGCACGGGAGTGGAAGGGGTCAGAATTGGTCCCTTAGATCTGCAGGCTGGAACCAGCAGGGTCTGGTTTTTTAAGACCACCTTTCAGAAAAGCACCTATTCTCCCATGGCTGGTAAAATCTCTGCTAAGTAACAGCCCTGCAGACACATCCCAGCAGAGGAGTTTTACCTTTTTACTGATGTTTGCCTACAGCCACAGAGCTCCAAAACCCTGGCCAGCTCAGTAATGCTGGCTTGGCTACTTAATCGTACATAAACCATTTAAATACACAACAAATAAATAGACACGTTCTGTGTTTCTCCAGGAGGGCTTAACACCTTTACAAAGGGATTTCTTTGATACTTAAGCAATAATAGATTGGCTTTCATTTTGCTAAGACCTTCCTTATATCAACATATCTCTTCAAGTACTACACTTCCTTTTATGAAACGCTGGAATTCTTTCATGTTGAAAATGCTTTTACAGCCAAGTCCTCAGTTGTGCTGGCATTTCTCGTGTCTTGAACTCCAAACTGGCTAACCGCAGTCTCAGAATTCCCAAAGGAAATAATGAAAATTCCTAAAATCCTTGGCAAGGAAACAGTTGAAATTTTAAATTGAGTTAATCGTTTTAGCGAAAATGCTTGTAATAAAATAAATATGGGGAGCTGGGGTGAGGAGGGGGGAAAATCTGCTTCAGAAATGAGCATCAGAGGAAAAAAAGAGAAAGGGAGAGAAGATCCTCAAAAGTGAAGCCTTCTATGCTCCCTTACAGGATTTACTGTTAGGGATATCTGCAAACTCCTACTGAAAGAAGAGCTTTGGTGGGTGTCCTGGTACTGTGGTGAAAATGAGGTCCTTGAGAGTCCACTTAATGCTCCAAGATAACTCTGGTCCCAGAGGTCTGGCATGAGTGATGTCAGGTGTCTTCAGTGGCTGTGAAAAGATTTCTGAGGACAGAAACCTGGTCTCTGGGGTGACACTGACACCAGGATGATTAAATTAAGCTTCAGCTTAACTAAGCTACATAGGTTCTTGACAGGCTTTTTTTTTTTTTTTTTTCCTAATTAAATCTTAAAATTTTTAATTATAGCTGTCCAAATACTCAGGAGAACAAAACACACCATGATTTTTGCTCCTTCCTTTCCTTTTAGCTAACACAATGAATGGCTAGAAGAAGACTCAATTATCAGATCTCGGCAAATAATTTCCAGATGACAGGTTGTTTGTGGAGATTCTTCTCCACATTTTCTCTCCCCACCCTTTGTGGGTGATCCAGCCCAGTGACAATGTGAAGGAACAGCAGCAGCAGCATCCAGGGGATGCACTGCCAAGAGGAGGACATGGTGACCGAGATCTGCTCCTTACCCTGAGCAGTCATTTCACAGCTTTCCCCAGGCACGAGCTGGAGCCTTGGCAGGGAAGTACTTTATTATTTGGTCTTTTATAGCCACCAGAAGCTTGACATGATATGAAAACGTGCACATACAGTCCTGGGCTGATCCCACAGCATGGGCAGGAGGCAAGGGGAGGATTCTGACCCTTTGCCCCACTCTGTTGAGATCCCACCTGGAGTTCTGTATCCAGCTCTGGAACACCAACATACGAAGGATGTGGACCTGCTGGAGCAGGTCCAGAAAGACCATGGAGGTGCCCCAAGGGCTGGAGCCCCATTTTCTATGGAGCCAGGCTGGGAGAGCTGGGGGTGTTCACCTGGAGAGGAGAAGGCTCCAGGGAGATCTCAGAGCCCCTTCCAGGGCCTAAAGGGGCTCCAGGAGAGCTGGAGAGGGGCTGGGGACAAGGGATGGAGGGACAGGACACAGAGAATGGCTTCCCAGTGCCAGAGGGCAGGATAGATGGGATATTGGGAAGGAATTATTGGCTGGGAGGGTGGGGAGGCCCTGGAAGAGGATGCCCAGAGAAGCTGTGGCTGCCCCTGGATCCCTGGCAGTGTCCAAGGCCAGGCAGGTTGGTCTAGTGGAAGGTGTCCCTGCCCACAGCAGAGTGTGGAACTGGATGGTCTCTTAGGCTCCTTCCAACCCAAACCCTCCATGAAGGGTTGCAGTCCCTTCCCACTCCTGCAGTGCTGCCCTGTCCTGCAGGAGCTCCCCCAGGAATGCAACACTGACAGCAGTGGGACAAACCAGAGGCTTGTCTGGATGGTGTCTGTTAGTGACCAGTCCTAGGGATGGGCTGTGAGAAAGAACTACAGTAATTACTCACGGAATTAACAACAGAGCAAATATTCTGGAGCTCTGTGCTGCAATGGATCTCAACACTTTCTCCAGAGAAGCATCCCTGTCCTTTTCCACTGAGGCTGCAAAACGTGTTGGCATTCAGCTTTTTCATGGAGGTCTCCTTCCACAAAAGTGGGGTGCTTGGTCCAGGTGCTGCAGCAGCTGGACTTGGCTTTTCCTGTCAGGTCTGCCTTGTCTTCCCCCCCAGAGAGGGAATTCACCAGTTATCCATAGGAAAGAAGTAATAGCTTTGGAAAGAATGGAGATTTTCAAAACTAAGCAATGCTTAAAAAAAAAAAAAAAAAAAAGGAAGAGAAAAAAAAGAAAAAAAAAGGGAAAAAAGGAAAAGGGAAAAAGAAAATAAAAGAGAGAGAACAGAAAGAAATGGCTCTAAAACATGTGATGCTAAGGGGAGGTCAGGAAAACAGAGCCAGCAGGGGTAACAAGTCAGATAAGATCATACCATCAGTGAAAGCACTTGCAAAAGGAAATGGATAGTGTTCTAAACCTCAATTAATTTAATCTAGTGCTTCACTGAAAACAAATTATGATCTCAGATAAAACAAAACTCTGGCGAAACAAAGAACAAAGCTATTGCTGCCATGATTTACAGTTCAAAGATATTCTGTTTGTTTCCTCTTCATCAGAGATCTTGGTTTCCCCTTGAGAGCATATGAATAATTAAAGGTGGTCTCTTATGATGTGTTTGCTGCTGCTCAGCGTTGCCAACTTGAGGGCTGATAGGGGAACAATGGTGAGTTATGAGACCTGCTGGTTGCGTTTGCCTTCTGTAAATAAACCACAAGGCTCGGTGGCTTCCCTGCAGTCACAGCAATCATACTGCTTTGTTTAAGTCAGGAATCTGAATAACAGGCACATGAAGACTTGTGTGGTTTGTAAAACTGAGTTGAGTTGGAGAAGCAAGCGAGGAGGGCCAAGCTCTCAAAGCAGCTTTTGAGTTCTGCAAAAAGCACCTGCAAGGTTGGAGAGGAGAAAATCCCTCCCCCCCGAAAGGTCCAGCCAAGCTCTGTGGGCAAAACTTGCACAAGGGCAATAAGGCAGAGCTGTCCTGCCCCAAAACAGAGTGTAACTCATCACTTGCACGTGAGGCCAAACCCAAATGAAGGACAGAGACCACACAAGCCCAGCTCCCTCCTCCACAGCCCCCAGGCCCAAGCGTGGGCTTTGCAACCCTGCTGGGATCTTGTGTGAGCAGGGAGGGAGCAGGCCTGAGAACAACTCTTCAACCATTCAGGGTGGAATGGGTTGGATTTCCAAGGTGCCAGTCTCTCCTTTCTAGCTCTAAAAGATGAATCATCACCTTAGACTTTATTTGTGCCTTGTGGCCTTTGGTGAAGGGAGATGACCTGGACGAGCTCAGGCACTATGGGCAGAAGGCACAGTCAAGCCATGTTTATAATTTTGAGATTCCTTTCACCTAAAAACTATAAAGTCAGGAGACTCTTGATCAAAAAAACAACCCTCCTGGAGATGACCTTGTCTGTGTGACCTGAGGAAGGAAAGCTGTGCACCAACATAAACTCATTTTTTTGATATGTGAGGACAGAGGAAACAAGAGAAATCCCCACTGTAAGTCATCCCCCTGCACAAATCAGTCTGTCCTTGTGAGCAGTTCAACCCTGAGAGCGAAGGAAAGTGAGGAGATTGCCTCTTTATCTCTGCATGGGAAAAAACCCCAGTATCACAGGAGGCAAACTGGGTTGCAGAGGAGCTCTGGCTGGTGCTGGAGGCTGTCAGGGACTCCCTGTCAGGCTGGCTGCACGCAGGGACTGCAGTGAGGATCCAGCAGCAGAATCCCCAGGGGCTGGGGAAGGAAAGTGTCCTCATTGTACCATTCCTCAGACATGCTGGGCACCTCACAGAACATGTGGTCAACATCCTGGATGGAGCAGATCCCAGGCACTGGTGGGGTCCAGCTGAGAAGCACGTGGAGCGCTGCTGGCAGGGCAGGGGAGCGTTGCTGGAGGCCAGAGGAGGACAATGGCAGGACACTGAGCATCTCAGGGGCTGCCAGGCCGCAGGGGGAGGCCCTGCCTTCAGGTTATTGCTCTGCAGCGTGCCTGCTGTAAGAGGCTTTGGGCCCTGCTCCTGGAATGGGGTCCCCAAGGAGCCGCCACAATTGAAGGGAGAATAATGAAAGCTCTGCTCTTACTGCCAGTCACCCACTCTCCCAAGGAGGCTCCGTTCCAGGACCTCTGGTTTAACCCAAATTGACACCAACTTGGCGAAAGCCCCCAGCTGCACATTCCTTCCATGCAGCTTTACAAGCTGCAAATGCAAAAACCACAAACCAAACTGGGAAGGGAAAAAAAAAAATAAAGGGGGAGCCTGAACCGTGCAGGGTCCCCCCATCTTCCCTCCTGCCCTGATCACCACACCCTTGTTGCTTACCCCTCTTCCTCAGTAGCTTCTTGCCTTTTAAAAGGCCTCCCAGGAGCACTTTAGCTCCTTGCTGAGTGCCAGTGTATCCTGTCTTTGCACCAAGAGCAGAAATCAGCTTCCAAACTGCAGATCATTCCTTGTCAGGTTAGACCATCTTCCTAGGAACAGGCTCCTGGTGAGGAACTGGAATGCCTTTAGCCACCCCCTGGCAAGAGTCATAACTACTTGAAAAAAAACCCCCTAAACTACTAATAAAACCCAGCAACAAATGCCAAATACTTACTGGACAAGGGAAACACTTGCCAGTTGGTCAGGGCTGCTGAAACTTCATCTGTGGAACTATGGGTTCATGGAAAACCTCCTCACTGAAGGCTCTGTCTGTCAGTGAAGTGTCTCACCCAGTTTTTTTAGCAGAAAGGACAGGCATGAACTGCCTTCCCAGGTCAAGCCAAGCTCTAAAGCACCATCCAGATGTTAAGTAGGTTGGTTCACACCCTGGAGGTTCCTAAACTGACGATATGACAACAAATGCCAGCTCCCCCACACCTATGGGTGTGTGCCCACCTCTGCTCCCATCCTGTCACCAGCCTTTGCCAGTGGGAGCTGGACCAGCAGAGGTGGCACCTGGGGACATAGTTTAGTGGTGGACTTGGCAGTGTCAGGTTAATGGCTGGACTGGATGATCTTAAAGGTCATTCCCAACCTATTCCATGGACACTTTCCAAGAGCAGTGCCACATGTGTATTTTTGCTCCAGGAGGCAGCTCTTGTGTCACCAAACTGAACCACACACTGGAAATGGGAAGTTGGGTTTCACACAGCTCCCTCTGCACTGCCCTGAGGGAGCAACAATCATCAATCCTCTTCTCTCCCACTTCCCTGCCCAGACCTGATCTCCATGGGAAGACCTCTGTTTCCAACAGCTCTGCTCCTTGCTGGGGGCTGGCTGGAGAGCTGCCCACGTTTACTGGTGTCTCTGAGGTCTTTGTCACACAACCAGGGCTGTCACAACAAAGTGAGCCATGCAAAGGTGCACATCTGTGGTACCTGGACAGATCTGAGTCACTCCATCACATCCCCACCCCACATGTGCTGTGCTGACTGCAAATTTGGCCCCAGGGATGAAGGTGATTCCTCCTCTCCCTTTTTAGGTGGAAGTCACAAGAGCAGCCAAGAAATCACAGGGAAGAGGGAGTCAGCACTGGTGTCAAGAGCTGGGAGCAGGTTGTTTTGCTTTGCTTTTATTTTCCTTCTTCTCATTCTGCTTCCCATGTGGCACTTCTTAATTTATTTTTTTTTTATTAGTTTGGTGTCTTCTTCTGCCAACTTTATTTGGATACTGCCCCATCATACACCAAACTCTGTATCTGAGGGTGCTCTGGTGTATTCAGCAGTAGCTAAAAGAGAGCAGAAAGTTAATGCTGTGGGAGAACTGGGCTAATTCTTGCCCAGGAACGTGCTCTGGTTTATTAATACCAGGGAATTCACAGTGAAATGTGCAGTGCACCTACTGGGTCTTCTCATGCTACTTTTGGAAGGATTAAAGCCCCCTAGGACAGCAGCTGCTCTCTGAAGATGTGTTTGCATGCCAGCACCACTAATGCATAGAATAAACTGGATTTTTCCAATTGTTAATGATTTTAATCTTTTCCTTCTGTTTCTGAAGGGGCCGACACAAAACAGAGTTGGCTCATGGTGTTTCCTTCCCTCTTCCAGTGCACTTCATGTAATGTTGATCACAGATACACACTTGGAATTCACCTTCTGCCTGAGGATGGCCCACAGGGTTGCTGCACTTCCACAGATGTTCCTTTGCCAGGCTGTGTCCCTTTGCCACCCTGAAGGAAAGATGCCCTCAGCACCTTGCTCTGCAGCTTTCCTGCACACATCACACCATCCCCTGGCACGTGGTTCCTTCACCACCTTTTGCCTGGAAGCCATTCCTGGAGCTGGTCAGCTGTAGCATGGGACAAGCCTCGCTCTCTAAATCAGCTGCTCCACAGAGGCTGAGCCATGGATCTGCCTGTTCCTTGGCAGACCCAACCCTGAAAGCCACACTGCAACCATGCACTGGACAGCCTTCCATTTATTTATTTCCTCTTTAAGTTACCTGTTTTCAGCAGCTGAGCTCAACTCCTCCTATGATAGGAATTGCTTTCATCACAAGCACCTCCTGCCTGGTTGACTGGATGTCTCCTACTGATCCTGGAACAAGGACCTTCCTACTTCCCAAGACGTGCTATTTCATCCTCATTTTTTTCAAGTAGGATACAAGATTTTCTCTGTCTCCACCACACAAGTGACAGACTGGTCACCTCTCACCACGGCAGTGAAGGAGCAGAAGGCAGGAATCCTGTACAGGATCCCTAGAGGATGGATCCAGCTCAGTCACCCAGGGCAATGGGGGCACAGGCAGATCCTTCTGAGTGATGAGCACCACTTTCCCCATCTCAACTCCTGGGTACACAATTATAGAGCATGGTCCAGGATGGATGATTGGGAATAAAGGAACAAAAGATGTGCAGGACCCTTCCTCTGTCATCCTTGCTCACTCCTGCAGGTAGGCATCAATAGTTCTCCACACCTTTGATAAGACAAGGGGGAATGGCTTTAAGCTGAAGGATTGGATTGGTTTAGATTGGATATTGGGAAGAAATTCTCCCCTGTGAGGGTGATGAGGCCCTGGCACAAGTTGCCCTCAGAAGTTGTGCCTCCCCATCCCTGGAAGTGTCCAAAGCCAGACTGAATGAGCCTTGGAGCAACCTGGGATACTGAAAGGTGTCCCTGACCACAGCAGAGGGGCTGGAAATAGATGATTTTTAATGTCCAACCTAAAGCACTTCATGATTCTATGATCCTGGACACATCTGGGCCTGGCTGTAGCCCCAACAACACGTGTACACTGAGTTCACATGTGCTCAACAGCAGTGACTCAAATCAAAAGGCTACAGATCAACCCACCCTTTTTCCTCCTCTTTCCTGCTCCCACCCCCACCCTGGGTCAGCACACAGCGCACAAATCTTCCTTTTTTTTTAAACTTTTTTTCTCTTCGAAGCGAAACAACTCTGCATCTTATTTATTTTGAAAACAATTTATAAGGGCGATAATAACATCCTTTGGCTCCTTGCCTCTGTAGCCCCGGGGCTCTGTACTTGCCTCGTTATGGGAGCAGCACACACCCCCACCACCACGTACAGGCAGCTCAACTGTACTCTCATTAAAATCCTGTAGGTATTGGCTGATACGAACAAAGAGGAAAGCGCACCGAGAGCAGGAAAACGACTGCGGGATAGGCGGTGTGGTTCAGCCACACGGGGCTGGGAATCCTGGAAATCTGAACAAAACCTTTTGTGGTTCCGGGCGTCCCACGCCACCGACCGCGTGCCGCTCCCAGGCGGGCGGCACGGCTACGCCAGGAGGCAGTCGTTGGACACGGATCCACGCCGGGGCTGAGGGAGGAAAAAAAATAAAAAGAAACAAAAAATCATGTTGCAGGAGGAGATAAATAACTCAAAAAAAATCAAAAAGGGCCACCGTGACAGAGAACTCTGGAGGAAAATCCGAGCTCTTGGAAGAGTAACGCGCCTCAAAATGGCGAAGAAGAGGAGGAAAAAATGTGCAGAACGCCCTTGCGTTGTGTAAAGAGTAATTGCACTGGAAAGGAGTTATAAAGTAAGTAAACATAACTTCCAGTTTGATCCATATTAAGATTTATTGACCCTGAAAGTCAATATTCTCTGCACCAGGGCCAAGGTTAACAGTGAGTCTGAGGCCAATGGGAAAGTTGTAATGAAGTGCTGGTTTAAGAGGCCCTTACAGAAGTATCTGGTTTTGCAGGAGGGCTGGAAGTCTTTCCACATGATCAGCCCCATCTTCCTCTACATTTCAAAGGCATCCAAATCTGCCAGTTTTTCTGTGAAATCCCAGCCACATTAGCACTGTGCCAAACTGATAAACCCTTTGGATAGCTTTTCCAGCAGAAGTCTGAACCACCTCTAAGCTACAATCACCCTGAGGCTTTGATCATGGTCATGACCCACTCATCCCAATCCAGTGTAAACACAGATGGAAGGAAAAGTTGACCTCAGCTGATGACAAGCTAGGAACACGTTTGATGATGCTGTAGGAAAAAGCAATATTAGTGAATTTCTGCCCTTTGGCAACTCCTGCTTTAGGGAAGAGCAGGCATACAGCATCACAGCAGAGATTTGCAAGGTTGTGCAAGGAGAAGATATTTCTTTGGAGTCAATAAAGACGTGACAGTTCTCCTACAAGGAAAGAACTCATCCTGTGCTCTCACACCCTGGCCTCGTCATTGCAATTCTGCAATTTTCCTAAAAATTCACTGTGAGATGTTAGATGGACAGAGAGCAGACAATCTCTGTGTGTTAGAAGTAAAGCTGTTGCCCAAAGTCTGCTCTGAGGCATAACATTATACTTCCAAAATCTCTGTGCCTGCAAAAACCTGGATTTCCAAGGCTGGTTTGGGCACTTGCCTAAAACCTTACTACACCTGCAGAAAGATTTGTGTCCCAGACATGTTCTGTTTTCCTCAGTTTTACCAATTAGGCCAATAAATGGTACCACTTCTCCTAGTGAACCTTTAGTTCCCAAAAAATGCTCTGCCAAATCTTCCTTAGCAAGAAGTGGGGGACAGGGCTGGAAAGAAGACCATGTTTTTTATGAACCTGGTAACAACACAATCCAGCAGAGCTCACCATGAATTGTACAAATATTTTTGGAGACTGTACAAGACCACAGACCTGAGAGGGAACATGGATTTCTTTGGAGCACAGAGGGAAAGCAGCACAGCACTTATTTCAGTCCAGTTCCAGAGGAGCAACTTACTTTTGAAAGCAGTTTGAGTAAAGTTGCAATGATTTCCCCAAGACTTTGCTGGGTTTGTACATTTTAATGTCCTTCTCCAGCTGCTTGCTTTCTCCTTGTGTTCATTAAGACATTTGGTTTTGTTACAAATGTCTTAACGTCTTAAATGTTTCTCTTGGTCTGGTCAAGAGAAAAATAGCTGTATGTATATTTAAACAGACTATTAAAATAAAGAGCACCATGTACTGGCACAGAAGAATTTTTTCATATGTTTCTGGGCTCAGTGAGGCTGTTGTTGTGCACAGCAAACAGCACCTCACCAGTGTTCTCATCACAGCCTTGTTCATCTGTGCTGTATTCTTCCTTCTCCAAAAAGCACCAGATTTGGGTCAGAACCTGCAAAACAAAACTATCTTTTCTAGGAGGGATGATTTGAGGAAATGGGTTCCTGGTGACCACTTTTGGCTCTCCATCCTCTTAAACATCTCCTGCTGACCCTCTACAGTTGTGTCTTGCTGTGGCAGGATCCTCTTTAATGAGCTAAAATAGGAAGTGCCTCAGCAGGGTCTAAGGGATGTATCCAGGATGCTTCATTATGTGGGAACTAAGCACAAAACTGGAGAGAAATATGGATAGATGGGAAGTATGTCATCAAATGGGAACCTAACCCCTTACCAGTAAGACAAGGCTGCAAGCCAGACTCCCAGACCATCGGGCAAGCCAGGTCTCAGGAAAAGGAGACTGACTGGGAAAGGAGACTTAGTGCCTGAAATCCAGTGACAAGCACATCCCCAAACCCCCACTAACAGCCCTTCCTCAAAACACCATTAGGGAGAAGCCAGCTCTCAACCTAAACCTTTATTTAGCTGCGTTTCACAACAATTACTGCATAACTTGGCATCGTGGGCATGGCCCTACATGGACTAGGAGAGCGCTCAGTGAGCAGGGAGGCGAGCTGGGAATGCCATTTTCCCACACTTCCCTACAGAATCAATTTTCTTCTCCCAAATGACAAACAGAAAACAGAAGAAGAAGGAAGAAGCTGCTGCCATTCACTGGGTCCAGGAATGTATTAAATACGACATGGTCGCAGCAGCTTTGGCAATACAAGATACAGCCTTTTGCGTTTCTGCACAAAAACACATTTTGTCCCTAAAAGAAGCCGCTATTAATTTTGTGTAAAATATTAACACGTTCCCACCCAAATCCTTTCATCAGCACTTGGGTGTTTGGGGCAATTCAACCTTGCAAATAAAGTTCTGAGGTCCACAATCAGCGAACATCACCCCCTTTGGGAGCAGGGAAAGGCACAGGCAGCAGGTGTGAGGTTTAGAGTTTATATCTTTAAGAGGCACAAAACAACAAAGAAACCCAATCCTTGAGATGAATCACTCCAGAGTGTGCCCGTTTTTCTCCTCGCAGGCCTGAGCAGCCTCACACAAAGCCCCGGGGCACCGGCTCCTCATTTGGCAGGGCTCAGCACAGCAGCGGGGCCGGGGAATACTTTTACGCTGGAGAATTTGGCTTGTAACGAGGCTTTTCAGGAACATGGCAATTGCCCACGTGAACGCATGGCTTCCTGCATTAATATGCTAAAGAGACAAGACAAGCATCTTTAGCTACAGCTGAGGACTAATTAAGACTGCTCTTTTACAAATATTGCATGGTTCATTCCATTCTTCCCCGATTAAGAACAAAAGAAGAAAGAAGTCATTTATTGTCATGAGTCACTTCAGATACAATGGAAGGAATTCCAACAGATGACTGAGACAAAACAAAAGCTGACATTATGAAAGCCATGTCTAAACACTAATTTAAACTGTCAACTTGCTAGTGAGGAAGGTTCATGACAGAGGGAGTATTAAAACTTAAAAGAGCACATAAATCATTGAAGAGATTAGCAGCGTGTGATGGGGCCAGAGTAGCCGCGCTGGAAACTCGCTGACTGGTTGCGAGCTCCTCGTAATTTGGGGGTAAATGCCGTGTTTTGCCAACAATCCCGGACTAAAATGAGTAGTTTGGGCCGTGTTCCCAGAAGTGGGACTCTGTGTGAGTCAGTGGCGTTACTCTCATTTCCAGCAGGTGAGGATCAGACCCTTTGTGTCCCACATGAGATAAAATCTGGCCTGAGCTTTCCTCCGCCTCGTCAGAAATGCTTAATTTCAGAAAGGAGCCAAAAAGTGGCTTTGGGTCACATCCGGAGCTGCTGTAAATGATCATGAGTGACTTCCTCAGGCTGGCTACACCACTCAAGAACCTTCCCTTTCAGTAGCACCACGGTATCTCCTCTCTTCTGATTTACAGGGGATTTATCTTGGGGTAGTGCCCTGTAACTCTCTGCAAACCTGATTTCCACCTGCAGGAAACTCGCTCATCTCCACTTAATTAAGAAACATCGCAGATGAAAATGCACTGTGTGCTGCAGGGTTTCACTTGTGATTTTTTTAGCTATGCATTAGAACAATTTCTTACAAAAGAAGCGAGCACGTACCTTTCAGCCCATTTGGTTTTTCAAACAGGTACTTTTCAGCCCATTTGTTTTTTCAAACAGGTACGTGGCCTCCAGCTCTCACACATCAGCTCTGCTTGTTTTGTGTAAGTCTTGGAGGGGTCATGTACAACAGTTCTGCAAAATGAAAGAATTCTGTATTTAGATCATCTAAAACCTCTGTCTTTATCTGCTCGCTCCCACTGTTGCTAATATTCCCCAAACAGAGAAACCATTATAGATTACCAAGGTAGAATGATTCATATTGATGGATTTAAGAAGATTTAGCATCTATCTCAACTATTTTAAAATCCAGGTGGCCCTGAAATCCACACAAGCAAAAGCTCCATCATTTCTTCAAATCAGCATGCAAATTTCTTCCCTGCTTCCCTCACAGAGCAGAAAGCAACCAGCGATCTTGTTCCCCCAAAATTCAGTTTAGTAAAAAGTAAAAGGCCAAGAAAGTATTTGATAAGTCACTGAATAAGAAGAGCTGAGAAAATGGGCAATAAATAATAAATAAATAATAAATAAAATAATAAATAAAAGTGGGCAATACTGTGTCTCCTGGACACCAGCAAGGAAGAAGATCCTCATCCCACTGTACCACTCTCCCAAGGATGGGGATATTATTCTGGACAGATCACAGGCTCCCTTTAGCTGTCTGAGCATCACTCTAAAGTCAGTGGGGAGACTCTGCACAGGGAAGGTCCAGGCCTTTGCATCCCGCTGGAATTAAGTCACTCTCAGCTTTGGCTCCAATTCAGGCAGAAGTTCAAAAAGTCAGTTTTAAGATAAATAAAATGAGGGAAAGTAAATGAGATGCAGAGCCCTTTAACTTAGAGGGTGAAATCATTGTGGAAGCTGGGGAGGGATTTGCTGTGAGTTTAGGAATAATCAGGATCCTTTCCTGCATCCTCATGCTTTGCCAAGCTTGGTGCAGAGGAACAGATTTTTTTCTTCACATCTTTGCCATGGAAACCACTACAGATTTTCCTATATTACCATTGGCTACTTGTGTTCTGATGATCTTTGGGTCTGTTGTGTGGGGCACTGCAGAAAGGCTGATCAAGAGGACTGACCTTGTTCAGTCAAGAGGCGACAGAAGATGACAGGTAAATCACAGGGTGGAACTGGCCACATCTACAAAAGGAGAGTTTTAAAAAGAAGTATACAATAATTTTTTAAGCTATGGAGACCTTCCTATGAAGAGCAGATGAAAGGGTATTGCAGAAACCAGGAAGAGAAAGGAGATCCTGGATGAAAGCTTTAGCTGTGGGAATAGAGGAATCCCACTGTGTTAGGGATGTTCTGCAGAAAATCTACAGGAATTGACCATGGATGAGAGGGCACTGAGATAACCAAGAGAAGATGATACACAATATAGACAAGAGTAGAGGTGTGGCTACCTTATCCTTGTCATGCAACAAAGAAGTGGAGAAACATGGAAAGAAAAATGGATGTTGGTCAGTTGAGGAGTGAGACCTGTGAGCCATTTGTGGCTGGGAGGCCAGCAGCAGAGAGATCCCAGCTGGATTTTTCTAGAGGGGTAGAACTGGAAAAGGAGGAGGTCCCATGTGAAAGTTAGAGCTGGACAAAGTGAAGGCAAACTTGAAGGATTAAGAGAAGAGGTAGAAGCAGAGAGAAACAATAAAAAAAAGGAGAATTCATGATGAAGATCATCAGTTTCTGTCCAACAGGTGCCAGTCTGGTCAAGGTAGAGGAGAATGGGAGCATGAGGCTTGCTCCAAAAATGCCCCTCTCATCCAGACATGAGGGTCATCTGCAGGACCACCAAGTCCTCCTCTGGCCAGTTGGAGGCAGTGACCTTCAGACACAAAGAGGACAAAATAAACCACCCAACAAGGGATGTGATCTGTGCACTTTGGTTACTGTTCCTCAGAGCCTCCAGTGGGGAAGATGAATTCGATGTGAGGCCACTGGCATTGGTGGAGTCATGCACCAGGCTGATAACTCATTCTGCAACACCACTTTAACACCACTGCAGCTTTCCCATAAGCCTCAGCTTAAAACTGCTGCAGTGCAGGGCTGAATCAGGCCTTTCCTTTCCACACCGACATCAATGAAGCTACACCCAGGGTGAAATTAGCCCCAGGACAGTTAATTCTGACACTTTCACAATAGAAACTTTTGGGGGTTTAGATTTGTTTTGCTTTCCTTTTCCCCACCCCCTTCCTTTATTTTAATGATTCTCCACTAAACCCACTTCCACAGCATGGAAAGGGAGGGACACATCCCTGGACTCTCTGTGTGAAAGGATCATGAGGCAAGAGTCAATGTAGCTGTGCTGACAAACAGATCAGGCTTTGGAGATCTGAGCGTGAATGTTCCCTTATGTTTCAGCAGCTTCACTGGCTCAAGCGCCTCAGACTGCTTGAATTTCCCACCAGCTCAGTGCACTTCTTTCCCACATATTTTAGGTGTTGAAGTCGTCTGGAGCTCGAAGAAGCAACATTTCCAGGCCCTTGACGAGGAGCATGTCTATCAGTTGGGATCAAGAAGAGCTGCCAAGCTTTTCCAAGGTTGTTTGCCTGCATCTGAAGTGTGGATGAGCTGCTCGGCCCTGCGGGGTTGTTTGAGGACCCTCCGGTATCTGCCGTGATACGAAGACAACATAAATATCCTTACATGTGTTTGTGTTGATGGGATAAAGGCCCATAAATCCACGAGCAGTTGGCTGCATTTTTCACTCAGCTCCCACCCGTGTTTGTAAACACTGGAGAAAAGAGCCCCAAAATCTGTGTCCAACGTGGAGCGGTTACGGAACACGCTGTAACCCCGTAATGCGAACCAGAGCGGGCCCGCTAGCCGTGCAGCTCTGCAGAGAATTCCTGACATGATCCTTTTACGTATTTTATGTTAATCACTTCCATCTCAGGAACACACACAAACAATACCCCATTAGACGTTCCCTTTGGCACCCGGACAGCAGCGCAGGCCGCCGCGTGTGCCAGAGCAGCCGCAGTAGGGACGGGAGGCCGTGGCTGCTCACGGGGAGTGACCGAGGGTCAGCCTGCAAAGAGGAGAGCTGAGACTAACCCCCACTTTGGGTTTTTCCAGGAGGAAAGTCCCCAGCTGCTTGCCTGAGAGGGCTCATGGGTGTTGGAGCATTGCCTTGATCCCAGAAACCCTAAAGCTCTTCTTCATGGGAGATGGAAATTTGCTTCTCCACGTCGCTGTGCCTTGAGCAGGTGTAGCACAGAAAGGACAGAGCTTGGGATAAACTGGTGCCTGCCTGGTCAGGTTTCCCTGTCCTTTTTCCAGTTCTATGGGCACACAGAGACGTAACTCTTTAAATAAGCCTTGGGACTACCTGGCAAATATTTTTCTGGTGGGAAGAAAGGGGGCTGGATCCCCAGGAGCGGGGATGTGCACAGACGTGCACAGATGTGCTTTGCTGCAGGCTGGGACACAAATATCACTTACAGAGGGGAAGGGGGACAACTCTGAGAGCTGAGGGTACAAATTCTGCTGTTGTGAGGAGCTCTTGGTGCCCTCAGCTCTAGGAAGCAGGCAGAGGGAAAGAGAGGAGAGGAGGCCACGTTTGCAGGAGCAGCTGCTGGAAGAGGACACATAAAACAAGTCCTCTGTCACAACAAGGGAAATTCCTCATCTTTAATAAAATGCCCACCCTGTGGTGAGGGCAGACGGCTTTGTCAGCTCACCACAGGAGCAATTCCAGAAGGCATTGTGCCCCTCTGCCAGCAGGGTGGGATCCACAGGGACCCTCCATCCCCAGAGGCACACAACACACTCCAGCAGACAGGAATCACCATCCCACATCAGGTTAGTAGGCAAGCCCCAGGAAAAGCAGAAAGGAGATGTCTTCAAATACCCAGCAGTTTCATACAATTTTGACATGCTCTAGGCCCTCAGACACCGTGTTTCCCTTCTCTGCCAGGATTTTTTTATTACCAAAATGAAGATTTCAAGGGCTTACACGACACAGGCCTTTGGTTGCAGCAAAGCAAGACACACTGGCACTGGTGCCACTGAGAAGCAGTGCCTGGGCTGGGGCATTTCTGCTCAGGATGTACTTTTAAAGCAATTTAAAAGCAGCTCTGACTTTGAATAGTAATGCTGAAGTGGAATTCGCTCCAACATTCACTAGCCCAAATGTCTTCGCTGAAATCATGCTGTTCCCCTATTGTTATTTAACAATAAATCCTGCCCCAGGGGAAATGCGTATAAATATGAATTTAAGAGTTCCCAGATACAAAGTATCTCCACTTTTTTTTACCCTCCCAGGAGATAAATAGCTTAGAAATATTCCTAAGGAATATGTGCTTTTCTTGATGCTTTTCCCCTTAGCACTCTAAAAAATGTGTTCTGTATGAGGGGAGAGCATCCAGCCACTGCAGCACGATGAAGAAAAGCATCTTAATAAAAAAAATAATTCCTTTATTTCAGTGCTGAGGCACTAAATACCATGGTGTGCATGCAGATGTGCTGCTCTGGAGCCCAGCTGGACTGTTCTGTGGGAAGGGTAAATGTGGATTGCTGTGCTCACTGTTCCCTCTCTCAGTGTTTTGGAGCTGCCCAAGGGCTCCCACTGCCTTCTCCATCTCAGGGATGTGCTATGCAGAGGTGCTTTTAGAATCTTCATTTTACAGCTGAGGGGCAGGGAATGCTGAACCTCCAAACCTGGATTCCTTGTTCTTTGTGGTCCCGTGGGTGCCAAAGGGGTGGCAACCTGTGATCTGCAGGTCAGGGGGATGAATGGACCAGAACAGTGACTTGAAAAACAACTCAGTTAGGTCTCAGCTCTGCATCACAACCTGGCCCCCATGAAGTGTAGAGGTACACAGGACAGCAGTCCTTTGTGGTCCAAAAAATGTTGGTGAACAGCTTCACAACCCTCCACTGAGTATTTATCAGCCAGATTTTGAAATCTAGCCTATTTGTGAGTAGAGAGTCTAGGGGAAGGGAAGTTCAGGGAAGGGAAGTTCAGGGAAGGGAAGTTCAGGGAAGGGAAGTTCAGGGAAGGGAAGTTCAGGGAAGGGAAGGGAAGTTCAGGGAAGGGAAGTTCAGGGAAGGGAAGGGAAGGGAAGGGAAGGGAAGGGAAGGGAAGGGAAGGGGAGGGGAGGGGAGGGAAGGGAAGGGAAGGGAAGGGAAGGGAAGGGAAGGGAAGGGAAGGGAAGGGAAGGGAAGGGAAGGGAAGGGAAGGGAAGGGAAGGGAAGGGAAGGGAAGGGAAGGGAAGGGAAGGGAAGGGAAGGGAAGGGAAGGGAAGGGAAGGGAAGGGAAGGGAAGGGAAGGGGAGGGGAGGGGAGGGAAGGGAAGGGAAGGGAAGGGAAGGGAAGGGAAGGGAAGGGAAGGGAAGGGAAGGGAAGGGAAGGGAAGGGAAGGGAAGGGAAGGGAAGGGAAGGGAAGGGAAGGGAAGGGAAGGGAAGGGAAGGGAAGGGAAGGGGAGGGGAGGGGAGGGGAGGGGAGGGGAGGGGAGGGGAGGGGAGGGGAGGGGAGGGGAGGGGAGGGGAGGGGAGGGGAGGGGAGGGGAGGGGAGGGAGGGGGAGGGGGAGGGGAGGGGGAGGGGGAGGGGAGGGGAGGGGAGGGGAGGGGAGGGGAGGGGAGGGGAGGGGAGGGGAGGGGAGGGGAGGGGAGGGGAGGGGAGGGGAGGGGAGGGGAGGGGAGGGAGGGGAGGGGAGGGGAGGGGAGGGGAGGGGAGGGGAGGGAGGGGAGGGGAGGGGGAGGGAGGGGGAGGGGAGGGGGAGGGGAGGGGAGGGGAGGGGAGGGGAGGGGAGGGGAGGGGAGGGGAGGGGAGGGGAGGGGAGGGGAGGGGAGGGGAGGGGAGGGGAGGGGAGGGAGGGAAGGGAAGGGAAGGGAAGGGAAGGGAAGGGAAGGGAAGGGAAGGGAAGGGAAGGGAAGGGAAGGGAAGGGAAGGGAAGGGAAGGGAAGGGAAGGGAAGGGAAGGGAAGGGAAGGGAAGGGAAGGGAAGGGAAGGGAAGGGAAGGGGAGGGGAGGGGAGGGGAGGGGAGGGGAGGGGAGGGGAAGGGAAGGGAAGGGGAGGTGAAGGGAAGGGAAGGGAAGGGAAGGGAAGGGAAGGGAAGGGAAGGGAAGGGAAGGGAAGGGAAGGGAAGGGAAGGGAAGGGAAGGGAAGGGAAGGGAAGGGAAGGGAAGGGAAGGGAAGGGAAGGGAAGGGAAGGGAAGTTGCTCAGGCATATGTGATATCCACAATCAGATATATCTAGAAATGCAGACAATGTTGCAAACTCTCCAAGCATGGTAGAGTGCAGAATTTATCTCCTTTTTTATTTTTCTCTTTTTTAGCACTTCACCTCTAATAATGATCTCCTCTAAAAGAAACCCTAAAGGTGATTCATCCAGAGTGGGGAAAGGCACATGTGCACCTTGGCAAGGCATGAGGTGTGTGGTGCAGTGGATGCTGAGCACAGGCAGAGCATCCGACCTCCCTGACTGCTGGTGGAAAGACACCACACATTTTCCATGAAGGCTGGACACAGTCCCTGGGAGTAACTTGGTAAAGCCCCAGGCACTCAGAGAAATGTTGAAAGTAATCCAGCTAAAGCTCCACCTGGAAAGCAGTGGGTGGGAAAAAGACCTCAGTGATTGGGATGCCAAAAAAGCAGAGGTGACATAGCAGTGGAGAGGGATCCTGCAAGAGCCAGGGCCATGCTGCTGCAGAGAAGATTTGGGGTTCACCATCTCATCAATTAACACATTGATTAACACCATCCCAAGTGTTAATCAGTTCTCTATGATAATAAGATAACAAAGAGCTTCTACCCTGCCCAGCAGCCACAGTTACTAATTACTGCTGACTCCCTCTATCAACATTGCTTTCACTCTAGTTTTGCCCTGGGTTTTTCCATCAGTGCATTGAACTTTTGAGGGAGAACAGTTCATCTTCTGTGATCTTTTCCAAGACACTGGTAGTGCTGAGGGAGAATTAACCATCTTTATGATTTTTGCTGTGAAACATTCCCTCTCCTCCCCTCCCTTTCCCATAAAAAGCCAGAAATGCCACTTAAAATCACTATTGTTCCCTATGATTTAATTTTACACCACTGCTCAGCAGCTACAGCTATTTACAGCCATCCCCAGTTAAGCGATCACGGATATTTAGGAATTTTTAATGCAGCAAGCAAGCTCATCCCCAAATCCAGCATCTCTCCTGGCAGCTGGGGTGTAGATAGGACATGTTTACTTAATGTGCTGGAAGCCCAAATATTTAGTTTGTGGTTTCAGTGACTGAACAATCTGTGCTCCAGGGCTACGTGTGCAACCCAGAGACCACGGAAGGGAGAACAGGTCGGGCACCGAAGGTGGAAATGTGTTTGTCAATACCCCAGAGCCCCCCACGGCCACATCCCACCTCCCCCAACACGAGGCTGGAGAGGGCATGGATTAATAACAAACAGCCTGCTGATGTCCCTGTGACAGAAAGTGTGGGGAAGGGGGTTTGCCTGGGATTTATGAGCTGGGAAGGCCGTTCCTCACCCTGATTAACGGCGAGCCGCGGAGCAGGGCCGAGGCCGCGCGCGGGCCCGTGTGCTCCCCGTCAGGTGTCGTGGGAGTGAGAACAGTGGGAGAGCACAGAAAGGTCTCGTGACGGTCTGTTAACTAATTTTCATGTGCCAAGTGAAGACGTGTCCTGGAATTTTGCAAAAAAAAAAACCAAAAAAACCCCCTCTATATTTCCTCTATATTTAGCAGTGCCGAGCGTCTCTAAAGAGAGCTTTGTAAGAGGCTGGGAGAAAAATACACACAGGTATAAAAAGCCCTCCAAGAAAGCAGTAACTTACACAGCTTTAGAGGGATATCTGACAATACATTTACTGCCAGCTGGGGGCTGAGATGAATATCCAGGAGGCTGATGAACAGCAGGCTGCCCAGCCCTGCGCTTTTGCTGGAACACAAGTGCAAAAGCAGCTCGTGCACGGCCTTTTCCTCCACGGATTTCCAGAGTTTTTACCCTGGGGAGCTGGAGTTTCCTGGGGACATTCCCACAATGGCAGATCTCCTTCCAGCACAGCCTCATTCTCATGCTGAGAAACCTCAGCAGAATCCCAGAGATAGGACTTTTTTATGTTTCTCTGTATCACTTTTGGCATCCTGTGGTGATGTAACATGGATGTGAGGAAGAAGGCAAATCCTCAAATCCTCAGCTGTGTGCAGAGGAGGGCAGGGAAAGGCACCAGTGTGCTGCATGATGGGGCAGTGAGGTGACACATTGATGGAGCTGGGGAAGGGGATGGAGAGTCAGTCCTGTGAGGAGCAGCTGAGGGAGCTGGGAAAGGGGCTCAGAACGCTCTGGCTCTGCACAACTCCCTGACAGGAGGGGGCAGCTGGGGGGGATTGGGCTCTGCTGCCAGGGATCAGGGACAGGAGGAGAGGGAATGGCCTCAAGTTGTGCCAGGGAAGGGTCAGGTTGGGCATCTGGAAGAATTTCATCATTCAAAGGGTTGTCAGGCATTTGAAAGGGCTGCCCAGGGAAATGGTGAACTCACCATCCCTGGAGGTGTTCAAGAAATAACTGGAGGTGGCACTCAGTGGTTTAGTTGATATGGTGGTGATCAGTCAAAGGTTGGACTTGGAGATCTTGGAGGTCTTTTCTGACCTAAATGATTCTGTGGTTCTGTTTCACTCCATGGTCATCCATGGCTTGGTCTTAAAGCTGAGGAGTATGGGGAGGATATCCTGCATCTTCATGTTGTGTTTCACCATCCCATGCTTGTTCATTGGGACACCAGAAAAGGAAAGGGGATTTCATCCCAAACAACCCTTCAAAACACTCTGGTTGAACCCACCATCACCAGGCAGCTCTGTTATCAAATATCTGCAGGAAAACAACCAGCAATCAACCTGCTGCAACACACACACGTCTCTTTCATAGAAGGGGGAAAAAAACAGAGAAAGAGAGGAAAAGGGAAAAGAAAGAATAATGCCACAGGATCTCCCCAGTAGCACACAGGGCACAATCCAGTACTGTACGAGAGCCATGCAGCAGAGGCCCAGAGGACACGCTGTCCCAGCACAAGGGCTGCCAGCATCCTGACAGAATTAGGAAGTCCTCTCTCACAGTTGCCCTGTAGACATGAAATCACACAAAGAAAGACTTCATTGGGATCCCGGACTAAATATAGTCAAGTGAGGAGAGTGGAACATTCAACTTTGGCTCTTGGCAAGCAGCACGGCTTTGCAACCTTTAGGATATTGTTTTAACTAAGCTGGAATTCTGCATGGCTGTGATTCTGACAGCTCAGCACCTACCAGGGGGAAAGAATTAGGAAAATAAAACCTTTACCTGAGAAAACCCTGGAAAATGTGCGTGCCCTCATGGCAGAGTTCTTGCCCAGACAAAACTGCTGCTGTCACTGGGAATGACGGGCTGGAAAATTATTGGCGTCAATGAGAGTTTTGTGTGAGCTCAGATCGTGGGGTAGGAGCCAAACTGTTTGCAGCTCCAAAAGTCTTAGAAAACTGTGGATAAAACAGAAAATAACCAATCTGAGCCCATGACAAGCCTTTCTGAACAGCCCAGGTCCACCAGCATCTTCAGGGCTTTAGGTAGCCCCACATCTTGCAGTGCTTCGGCATCACTGCTCCGTCTGCACCTCTGCTGAGGGAATGACCTCGCTGCTGAGGCCTCAAAATGCAATCCCACCAGCTCCAGGAGCAAAACCACAGACATGTGAGGAACAGGACCACTTTTGCCAAACAGTGTGGGCATTCAAATGCTCCTGAGGGAGGTAGAGCCACCAGTGTCCAAGCTGGCATCACTTGAGGGCCTGGGTCCTGCTTTGTTTTCATGGGGAGAGGTCCTGGCATCAGATGGCACACAGTTTGATGAGGACACCCATTTGTGTTAGGCAGTCCCAGACCCTTCCCCCTGCAGGAATTGGCTCACCAAGGTCCCAGTTCTACCATCCAGTCCTGAGGGTATTCTTGGGGTGTCAGAAACAGGAAACAGATCCTGATTCTGGCTTCCTTCATTGTTCAGGTGCTTTACTCTTGCACAAACCCAGAGCTCCTAAAGCCAGGGACATCTTTTTAGGGCTGTCATATCCTGTTCCTGCCTGCTCTGCACAGGGAACAAGCACAAATACCCAGGTGACAGCAGAGGATCAGCCTTCCCTGCAGGAAAACCAAAGGTACAAGGGTGCTCACTTCAAGCACGTAAACTCCTAACACCTCACCTGATGTTAAGAGTCAGGCACATAGAGACTTTTATTAATCTGGCCTTTGGAATAGTCCCTTTGTTTGTTCTGAATCCCTAATATCACCAGTCAAAGGTCAGAAATCTCACACTCATCTGTCATCCTAACAGCATCCATTAAAGAGAATAAAACACTCCTGAATCCAACTCATGACGCTGTAAGAGGGGGCAGGAAACCCCCTGAACAAAAAGGACCCATTAAGAGGTGGAGTGGGACAGAAAAGAAAAAACATCCAGCCTGAAAATGATCTCTCCTATTTCCCCACAGCTACGTCAGTGGGGTGAGGCCTTTGGTGGAAATTTCTCCCCTGTGGGGACACTGTGAGATGCAAAACCTTCCCAGGGACATCCCTCCCCATGTGCTGTACATCTCTCCTGTCATGGAACAACCTGGAATAGCTTTTTGAAGACATCTCCCATTAAGTGAGCTGACTCCAAGGGGTGGGGGGAATGACCAAGCACAGCTGAACTGGGGGAGTTTCCAACCCAGTGGGAATATCCAGAGATAGGAGAGGAAAAGGTGTATGACCCTGGGAGAGTGTTTGCAGAGCGTCACTTAAGTAAGCCAGGTGGAATAAAATCAGTTTGTTCTGATTAACTTTTAGCCTCAGGCATGAACTTGTGCTACCACAAACCTACAGACTGCCCTGCCAAAACCTGGAGCCTGAACATGGCCCTCCCCCTCTCCCAGCTCAGGCTGTGCTGCTGGACCTCAGCTCCAGGGTTGGAGGCTCCCAGGACAGAGCAGTTGGCAGCCAAGACCAGCCAGGGCTGCAGCTTTCGAGACACGTTCCACAAACATCACTGTTTTAGGAAAAACATCAGCAAAGAGCAGTCACGTGTTTCACTCCAGGAGCTGAAGGCGTGAGAAGGGCTTTAAAAAAAAACAAAACACCCAACTCTATTCATTGAAGAAAAGCAATCCAGAAAAGAAACCAAAAAAGGAAGCAGACCCAATGCAACTCCCCCCAGAGAGCTGTGGGGCATCCTGAAGAGAAAAGTGGCTTTGGAGCATCACCCTGACACACACAGGCAACCAGTGCCACCTCTGGGATGGGTCCTCTTGAGACCAGGGGTTCCCAGGATGGCTTTCCTGCACCTATTCCCAGCCCTGTGCTGGAGCTGTGCCCTCTGCAGCAGGAAGAGGGGGCTCTGCTGAGGAACCCCTGCCTTTCCCTGGTACCAGTGCAATTATTTCCTGAGATGCCACTGGTTTTCCTGCTACCAGAATGGAGCGTCCCTGCAGCACATTCGATCCCCTTCTGTAACTCTGCCTAAAGCAGTCCCTTGTCATCTCTGGACTTCTGCACTTTTAGTTTTCTGCATTAAAACTGACCCTCTGCAAGAGGCAGACTCCCCAGCACGGTGGCAGGTGAGGCAGGTGTGCTGGAAAAAGACATTTTACAGCATGGATTCATGCTCAGAACAAATCCAGAGACATGGAAATCCGGTGTGTGGAAGCAGGAGTGCCCAGCCCTGGAGTGGAGGCATCATTCACCCACATCCCCAGCCAGCCCTGCTCTTTGCCCCAGGGTGGCACTGGCTGGGGAAGAGCAGGGAGCTCCCAGGCCACCTTCATTCTCCATCCCCAACTTTTGCTGCTCTGCGGCTCCTGGGTGGCACCGGTGACACTCAGCTGCAAACACAGCACCAGAGAGGACAAAGTGATGCCTGGCCTCTGCATCTTCCATCTGTGCCAGCTCTCCAGCATCTATCAGCCACTTTAAGAGCACAGCTTTCCCTCTGCCTCAGACCCTTCTCATGAGCCCAGGCTGAGATCTTCACCAGGAAAGTCCTCTGGAACTGAGAAAAGAGGTAGAAGGGTCCAAAAGAAACACCATATGTACCAAGCAGTGAAAACGAGCCCTGCCACTGTGCAAGAAGGCACAGGCTTGTATAATATGATATATACTCCACATACTGAGAGAAAGAATATACTTCTCACTGTAAAGTGTTTTACATGCTAACCATCAGGCATACACCAACTCAATGGATGCTGGCACTTTACATAAATATATGATGATGCAGTGCTATATGTAATAAAAATCTGGAGCCCAAAATATGGAAGCAATCCAAGAAAACAGATCTCACATTTTTGCCTTTGTTACAGTTCGATTCTGACATGCTCTGATTAAAATTCAACATCTGCATGCATTTAAAATTAAAATATATAGGTATTCATGTTCTCCTCCTTCCACAATGTTTTACTGCTGCCTTTTTCTTCTTAAATATTAAAAACATTACATTATTTTATTTCAGATGTCTCAATACATTACACATCACCCTTTCACCTCAGAGCTTTGGTTCAAATCCAGCTCTTCGCCGGGGAAATAGAAAACATCTGAAAATATTTAGTAGTCTCATCTCAGTGTCTAATCACAGTCTGCTCTGACATGACAAAACACAACAAACAAACTGGCTCGCCACAGATGAAAAATGTTTACACAAAAATACTCAGGAGTGTAAGAATGAATAAAGACATCTCTAACTGCATTAAAGCCCGTGCTGTTAAGTAATAAAAAATAGTTTGCAGATAATCTGAACTGCACCTGCCCCTCTGGAAAGAAGGAAAAAAAAAAAAAAAAGGCAGGTGATTTAAAGTTCTCACAGCCTAGCAGGTCCCAGCTGCATGTTTTTTTGTTATTCTAAAGCAGGAAGATGTGTCAGGCTACAGTGCAAATATTGTCCATGGGCATCACGGTCTGGAGAGCCTAAGTACCTCGTGATTTAGGAATCTCAGAAGGGAACTTTATTGCCGGCAAATCCTCCTGGACTAAAATATATGTACTTTAAGAGGAGCTAGCATAAATAAGTCTTTGTCTGTGCAGGGGAGTTCAGCTGTGTGGTGGGTGGTGGGGAGGGAGAGCAGCTGCCCCAATAGGCTCCACGCCGGGCACTGCAGTGGGGCACAGCACGGCTGCTCTCGGGGGCAGGGATGGGTTCGACAGGCAGGGGAAAGCACAGGAGGAAATTACCCACGGGAAGGTGCAGGGTCTTCCCCTTTTACCACCTCAAATCCTGGATTTGGTCCTGGGCCCCTCATGGCAAGACATGGAGATGCTGCAGCGTGTCCAGGGAAGGGAACGGAGATGGGGAAGGGTCTGGAGCACCAGGAGAGGCTGAGGGAGCTGGGAAAGGGACTCAGCCTGGAGAAAAGGAGGCTGAGGGGGGACCTTGTGGCTCTGCACAACTCCCTGACAGGAGGATGCATCCAGGTTGGACTCTGCTCCCAGGGAACAGGGACAGGACAAAGGGAAACAGACAGAAGTTACTCTTATTAAGGGTTGTCAGAACTCCACATAAGTAAAAGGAGTGACCATAAAGAGAGAGCAATTCTTCCTCTTTATTTCTGTCCTCCACCTACAGACAGTTCCCACCTACCTCACCTGCAGCATCGACCTCATTCCTAGACATGATCACACCCTGGCTGTTGTCAAGTTATACCCCACAGAACTTTGGGGGAGGTGGTTCCATAAACTATTTCTAAACCAAAGTTTTTCAACCTGCA
This sequence comes from Phylloscopus whistleri, assembly GCA_017589585.1. Lineage (NCBI taxonomy): Eukaryota > Metazoa > Chordata > Aves > Passeriformes > Phylloscopidae > Phylloscopus > Phylloscopus whistleri. The sequence continues at coordinate 910,469 of JADMLD010000405.1, read as the reverse complement.
GGAGCTGATAGCAACCTACATGGGGAAAAAAAAATAAATTAAAATTCCTTGCCCTGTCCATGAGTATCCTACAATACATTATTTTTTTTTTTTCAGGAAGGTATTGTAGTATTTCCTTCTGCAACAGCCAAATTAAATACGAATACATGAACATGCTACAGTTCCACCATATCCCCTTTAATGCAAAATAAGATGTATCCCTTAATTCAATAAATTAGAAAGTATATTTTTTCAAGGGGAAAAAATACCAGTGTAGCTAAGTCTTTGCAGATCTTGGCATGTCTCCAATACAGAAAGGACAGGCCAAGGAGAGACATCCAATGGCCATGCTGCCTCCAGAAGTCAGGGCTCAGCTGAGGAACCTCTCTGGGAGGAAGATTTGCTCCCCTGGACAATCCTGAATCCAATCTTACCCTACTCCTGCTGCAGCACTGAGCTGCTTCCCTTTGCAGACACCAGCACTGGGTTACTTGCCTGGATAATAATTTCCTTTCCATGTGACTTAGACAATACCCAGAGCATTTTCCATTTAGGCTTTCTCCACAGCACCCCTTGGTCTGGGGTTACATTTTATTGTCTCTGCTTCATTTTCCTGCACTTTCCTTCTGCTGTTGTGTTTTCCTTTTGCCCCTCGATGAAATCTCTCTCTTTGCTCCCCGCATTTAAATTCAGCAGTGACAAACAGTCTTGTTCACACAACTTCACACCTCTCTGCCCCTCTTACAAACCCACCCCAAATTATTTCCCATTCCAAGATGTGAACACCGTTCCCATCAGCCATGTGTCCCTGCAAGGCAGTGTATTAGTAAATTATTTCTCCAGGCTCTTGATTGACATTGTTGAAAAGATACTCTTCATGCGTGTCAGCCCTTGTGGGGTGAAAATGCTTTTAGCATGCTCCTAGGATTTACGTGGGCTTCCCTGGGCTGCTGCTGCCAAGTTCAGATGTGGTTGGAGCATGTGACATTCTTTGTCCTACTCTTATTACATTTTCCTTTTTATCCAGCCCCGCTACATATTTCATATTTTTCATATTTCTGCCCTGTGATGTAAAGAACAGCCATTTGCTCAATGTCCACTCCAGCGTGAGCCTTTCAGATCCTGCTGCAACTGGACATTCTTCTTCCTTTCTTGTTTTTTTTTTTTTTAAATTTATTTTCTTTTCATTATTTACCTCCTCTTTTAATATTTTAAGACTCAGCCCTTCGAAGAGCTGAGCAGATGCCACGTGTCTGCTGAGCCAGGGCAGGAGACCACACGTGCACTCACGGGGAGGGACAAACCCCAAGCACCACATGTTTGCTTCTCTCCCGGCCAGCAGAGATCAGGTCTCATTTCTGGCTCTGCGTGCAACAGTCCAGCCCCAGAGCCAGAGCTGGGATGTTTCCAGGATGTTTTCCCTCCTTTGCAGACACAGCCCTTGCTGCTCAAGCTCTTCCAGAGCTCCACACTACCCAAGATAATGCCGTACCGGCGACGTCTCTGCAACCTCATTAGAGAAGCTGCAGCAGCATAATTGAGGGCTGGAAGCCTCAGAGCCAGGCATGGGCAGGGGGAGCAGAGAAGGAAAACATCATTTCACTTATAAAAGAGCGCCTTTAGAGCAGAAAATACTGGGAGAAAAATGTCATGTTTCTCAGAAAAGCTATTGCATGCCTAAATGATGGTTTTACAAGCCCAAACTCCGTTTGAGAACAAGCAAACTCAGGGCTCAGGGTTTCCTAAGAGTCATGTCGAGGAATGGTATTTTATGGATTAAATGTGTCATCCAGCATTTGCTAGATGGTTGTCCACTCTGTTTAAGAAGTTACTTCCTAAATAAAATGTAATCCCTTCACTCTTGGTGAGGATCTGTCTTCAAACCACAGCACTTTTGCTTCATTCCTGAGAAAGTCTGAACATCCAGCCCCTCAACATCCACGCTCAACACCTTCCCCAGTGACTGCCCTACCATGCTCTCATCCCTTTCCCTGGAGCACACCAGGAGGCTGCAAATATTACTGCAGGCAGAGATCATGGTTGAAGCCCCAGAACACTAATTATTAACGCTGATTATTAAACAGAATCAGCAAATCATAGACCAGGAAGGAAAAAATCGTAATAACAGAAGTATTAAGACACACACATTTGAATTGAAATTGATCGTCATCATCACCAGCCAGTGTCCAAAAACAATAAATAAAAAATCACCTGTTTCCTTGGCAGACAGCAAATGGAGAGCTTTCCTAAATTTGCAGCAGTAGAGTCCACACTCAAATTGTTCTGCTGACGGAAATCCAGCAAACTTCTCCGTCACTACTGCGGGTAGAGGACAGGCCACCGATGGGAATAGTTTCATAATTCTTTTATTGGAAGCATCTGTAGAAACCATAAAACAACAACTACAACAACAGCAACACAAAGCCATGTTTTCTCACTTCTTTCCGAGCAAGGAGGGTGCCAGAGCGATTCCCCACCCTACCCCCACACTGCATGGTGGTTTCCTTTGTTCGTGTTTCACTGCCTGGATCCAGCAGCAAGATTTATGGGTTGGTGCTGAGCTCGGGATGTGCACAGGACTGGTCTCCGGGGACCTGGGCTTGGCCGTGCAGAATGGGGGTGCAGAAAGGCTCCTGCAGCTCCAGGGAGGGAGAAATTGGAGGGAGGTTATTCCGGGCCAGATTCCAGGGCCTTCCACTGAGTAACAGCTCACCGAGAACCCAGCCCTGGTAGCTAACGAGGCTCTTCATGGAGAAATGTTGTCACTCGGTGTCTGCGGGGTGTCGCACCCAAGGACACAATGCCTGGATCCGGCCCGATGTCCCCTGAGCTCCCTTCCGGTCTTGGTCACCATCCCAGCACGGAGGAGCCCGTTCATTCCAACGTCAGATGACTTCCCTGCAATGAAGTGTTCCAGGAGCACTTGCCAGCCTGGCCAAGAGCTGCATTTTAGTGCCTCGAGCTCTGCTGGGCCCTGAAGTGGGGCTGACCCAAGTGGATCCCAGTGGGGAAAGGACTCAGAGTGTTGGGAAGATGGTTGTGCAAGAGCAGGACACGAGATCCCAGGTGAACATCTTGGCTTAGGCACCTTCCCAATGTGGTTTTGGGTAGGTTACAACATCAGTTCTGAGCTGCCTTTACCCCAGCAAAGGGGGGATGTTGTATTTCCTGACTCTTCAGGCTCTTGTAAGGAAAAAAGTCTCCTCTTTGAGAAGGGTTGGAGGAAGAGGCCAGGGAAACAAAGCAGGGAACAAGACAACAAGCCAGCCAGCAGTAGGGCCACTCAGCTCAACAAAAGCAGTGAACATGTGAACACACAGGGCTGAGCATAAAAATATCCAGGGTCTGTCCAAATCCTATAGGAGCAGAACTCCAACATCTCTGGGCAATGGCAAACCGGGGTGGTGTGTGTGCAAAACAGGAGATTTATTTTTGCAGACCTGTGCATATATGTGTTTCTGTGGTGCACGTGCTCACGATAAGCCAATAAAAGAAACCCGAGTGAAATACAGACTGGGAAAAACGTAACCTACGAAAGCCACACAGAATCTTTTTTTCCCCCCTCGACTCTTGCTCTTTTTCAGTTTGTTTAAATATACCTCGGGGCTTTTTCTCTTGGTTTAAGTGTGCTCTTTCATGGATGGTTTTCAATGTATGTTAAAGTCGCTGGCTGCTGCCAGCCCAGATTTTCGCACTGTGCGTCTCGGCTTTCTCTTCCACTAAGACAAAGTGCTGGCACTGCTCTTTGACCAAGCACATTGTTCATGGTACTGAGCAGCAATTTTCCATCTCTGACTGTCTTTGTGCTCACCCCAGGAGGAAGGGTGAGCCTGGCTTATTAAGCTCTTTTTTTTCTCAGAGAGCAGCAACATCTGGAGTGCGGGGTGGGCTGCTGGCATGCCTCAGCGGAAAGGAATTTGGCGTGGGGTGAGGTCTGCCCAGCTCCAGAGGTGTCACTGCAGTTGGGTCTGGGGACAGAGAAATAATGAAACCCCACATAAAGCAGCACATTTTGACCTGTGCTGGGCTGCACTGAGCTTTTGTTTCTTCTGACAGGAGTCAGGAGGCCCAAGGAACCATGTTGGCCTTGGGTTTTATCATCCAGTGCTGCATTTTGCTCTCCTGCTACGCAAGACTTTGAAAACTTGTGTTGCCCTTGATGTCTAACTCAATGCACTACCAAAAACCAAGGCAGATGTAGAGCATGAACTCTTCTACTTGATTTTGTTGAAGTTCTCTCAGAGGCACTCCTGAAAGCCCATCCCAAACGGAGCTGTCCCCTGCAGACCATGGTACAGAAACCACCTTTGGCTGAAGACAGGTGGCATTTGCTGTGCCCAGCAACGTGGGCATTCCCCCTGCCTCTGTTGGGTGTCACTTCTGTCCAGGTGAGATGACATGTCCTGGAACAAGCTGGGCTGTTGCTTTGGGACACAGGTCTCCAAGATCTACACACAAGGCTCCCATATGTCACTCCTCCACAGCTTTTCACCAATATCCTCCTTTTTCTCATGCTCTTACACACCCCAGCTCTTGACCTTTCCTCCAGCTGAAACGTTTTCCCTCTCAATATTACTGGAGAGTCACAGGGAAAAGAAACCTTGCTGGATGGGGCTTTCCAGTGCTGAGGGACTTCAACTGAACCTCCCCCCCAAATGTTTATGCCTTTGGTCCCCACGTGTATTTGCAATTGTACTTGCTGGAAAGAGCCCACCACCAGGGTGGAGATAAAAGCCATCCAGCATGCGACTCCTAGAAGTTTATTTTGGCTGCCAAGCCAAATGTGGAGATAGTCCCTAATTAGAAGTGTTGCCTCTGCAGCAGTGCAGAGCAATAACAACAGTGGAATTTGTCTGAAGCGTGCGCTCCACTCGCATGGCCATGGTGAATTAGGCAAAAATGTCAAGCTCAGCCTGCAAGCAGCAGACACATTGCATCACGTTCCATGTTTACACCACACGGCAGCCTGGCTGCAGAGCACGTTTCCTGACGAGCCTTGACGGCGTTCACGCTAATTTGGGTTTAAACCCAGAAGAGCCCGGGATGTTCCCCTCTCCACCTTCTCAGACTACCGTGATGATGATTAGGAAAGGAGCGTTTCTAGTTAACGCCTGTCATCGCTCAGCTTTGGGAAGATGTGTAACACATTTCATCCAGCGAACCCCAACAGCTGGAGTACGCCCACTCAGGGTATTCCTCCTTTGCTGCAACATTTATTTATTTAGAGCTGACTTCTCCAGAGATGTTTATCCCTGCAGAAATATTTGCAAACATCAGGAAATCAGTGTAAAAGCTTTCTGCCAAAATAATACCTCTGACTGATTTTATCTTAAAGGCTTTAGACCTTCCTGTAATATACACAGAGATGGTATTTACCTACAGATGCTCAGGAGTTACAAAGGCTATGGAGCTGAATGAACAGAAGCATTTTATACCATCACAAATAACGCTGGAATTCTCACAGGAAGAACAATACTTTAAGGATTTATGATGTTCTTACTGTTTCTATTACTGCACATGGACATAATCCTCACCTGAAAAGTCCTCTTTCCTACTTTTGGGGTTTTTTCTGTAGTATTTTTTTCTAGCATACCCCAACATCAAAAGACTAAAAAAAAAATTAAGCAGAACCTTCCAGGAATTCTTCAAAAACCAGATTTTTCTTATATGATGACAACGTGACTCTAAGGTAAAATGTTCTCAAGACCTACAAAACTTAGAAATAGTTCCTCCATCAAATGCAGGTCTCTGGTTTGAAGCCTGGGGAACCAGACCTGCTCTGAAGAAGTGTGAAGTTATTGATTTCCTCCTCTGTGCCAAACACTGTCAGTACCCCCAGCCCCTTGCCAGAGCACATCGCTACACACCAAGCAGGAAAGAAAACCAGGAGTGAAAACAAACTTGTCAACCCCTCTGGGCCCTTGGCTAGAGCTTCACGGGGTCAACAGAGGCCAAGACACAACTGCAAGATTGATTTCTCCCCACCTGCAAGAATTAGTCTGTTTATTTAAATCAGACCAAAAAAAGAAAAAAAAAAGGAAAAAAAAAAAAAGAGAACTTAAAAAGCCTCTCAATGGTCACATGCTGCAACATGCTCAAACCTTTTTAAAATTAGGGGAAGCCTGGTGCTCACAGGTGGGCACATCCAGTTACAAACCCAGTTTATCTCACCTTGGTAACACCTCAGGCAGTGTTGAAGCACGGTGTCTTCACCAGGAACTGCCCCTGTGGTGGTTTGCTCCTAGTTAACTCCAGGTAAAAGCTGTGCCTGAAGCACCTGACTGTGAACAATCTTTCCCAGTCAATCTTGTGCAAGCAGAACAAACAATTTTCTTCCTAATAAAAGCAAGACCTTCAAGATTAATGGAGCCAACAAGTTAATCAAGTTTCCTACTAAACAGGAAGTTGTGGGACTGTGGCAGGAGGAGTAAATCTGTGTTTTGGCTGGAGAAAGAGTGGAGAAGAATAATACAAATTAACCACTGGGGTTTGTTGTTTATTTGACAGGAAAATACCCTTCAAATGTACCAGTTTGGGCAATATACAGTCTGATAAGACTGGCAATAAAATGAAAGCTGAGCATCAGAAAAGGGAAGGGTGAAGCCACCACAGGCATGAGGATCGCTGTAACTAAACCAGTCCTGCTATTAATATTTTTTAGGACTTCTCCCACAATAGTTGTTATTACCACTAATTACAACTGCAGCAATACTTGCACTGCAGCAGCATTTGGCTTTTCTGCCCTGGAGCAGGATCTCAGTGTGTTACTCAAATGTGGAACAAAATTAACAGCCCCCCAGGCCCCAAAAGAAGGTTTCTAATACAGCACGTTCTCTTGCAGGAGCTTAAAAAGGAGAATAAACTCACTGCTGGTTCCATTCTTCTCCCTATAAACCAGCTTCCACTTTCAAGGACTTGCACGTTTCCCTGTCATCTGACGGGCAATTAGTCCAGTGCATCTCACAATGGTGGCGACAGACCAAATCAAGAGGAGCAAAAAAGTACAGACAAAAATGCAATCATGTCATTACAGCAGAACATATGACCACATTTTGCTTCTAGCCACCAAGCAGTACTATGGGATGTGTGTATTCATGTGAAAATAAACCCAACCAGTCATTGAGATATATACAAAATGGATGATTCATGATAATTGTGACACTGGAATTGCTCGACAAAGAGAGGGAAGAAAGCTGTTGATTGCCAGGCACCTCAAGAAAGACCACAGATACAGATAAATTTAATGTTATAGACACTGTGGACGTGCAAATTTCTGTCTGAAGACTAACAGACAGGCCTGTGAAAAGAAATGAAGAAAAACATGCTCATTAGATCCAAAATAACTGGGGAAAGTTCCACATCCACCAATTCAGAAAGGGTGGGAGTCACTGAGTCAGTATGCAGCACTCAAAGGTCCTAATGAGCAATACACCCTTTCTAGCCTTAATCCTTTGAAACAGTAAAGAGCAGAGAAGACCACAAAGAAAACACATAGATCACAGCCTAGCTATGGTCCTTCAGCTCTTTGGGATTTATCTTTCTCAAAATAAGCAGCTTTACTGAACCCTCAGCCCACTGGGCAACTTGAAAGTGTAAGTATTTGTTGGATCAAAGTATGCATTACTTCAAAAGCATAAAATGCTTAGATATTGAAGGCCATAAATCTTCCTCTGTAAAATATATGCATATATAATTTATATGATAAGCCTAATACTGAGATTTTTAGCTTGGCTTCCAACGGACATGAGATGCAGGCAATTATGTTCCCTTAAGAGCAAGTCTGTCTGTCCCCTCTCAGTCCCAAAGAAAATAAGTTTGGAGCCCATTAGCCAATTTCAACCAATTTTGGCAGAGGGACCGAGGTCTTGAGGGTGTTAAGTTCCCATATTCTTTGTGCTCATCGGTGGCCAGGTAGGAGTGGCAGACTCATTGGCAGGGAATGAAGGAATGGAATGAAGGAATGGCATCAGTATGGACACCACCCTTTCTGAGACCTCAGAGAACCCAGAGAGACCTCACGAATCTTCAAACAGGGATGTGTGAAAAAGATCACATCCCATTAGGCATCAGGAAGTCAGAGCACAAGACCTGAGGCTCTCCTGCTGTTGAAACCACCCATTTTTCCTTCTCCTTTGGTTCCAACAGCAGCCAGGGTGCCTTCAGAGCACCTTCACACCCCAGCTCTCCACCCACTGCAGTTGTGTCTTTCCATTCAATGGGAGCCCCATTGCATTTTTATGCCTCAGCTCTCTGCTCATAACTGGGGCTATCTCCTAACATATGGAAACAATTCGTTTTCTTTGTCATCGTTTGGATCTGAAACTCGGGCACTCTGAAATGTAACTATACATGAATTTCCCTGAACTAATTACATAATATTTATCCTATTTTCTTTAAAGTAATATTCGCTAGCTAAGAAATGAAGAACTGCATTGCTTATAATAAACTCTGCATGCTACATTGTAATCTAAACTGTACAGTTATATATGGTGAAGAACTAAAAGGTTTGAGTTATTCCCCTTGGCAAACATTTTTTTAAGGATTGCTTAAATAAGCAGTACAGAAACCAGATGTCATTTGGTAAGAGTATCTGAATGACCAAAAATTTGCTGTCTGGGTATTTTTTTTTTTTTTAACTTTATAAAAACATGAGAAATTCTTTGGATTTATATCATATTTAGCAGCTGTGAAACAGTGCAAACATCTGTTTGTACCTATAGGGAGCTGACCTACGGGGTCCTCATCTCTTAATCACCAAGCAACAAGCCAGTCTCATATACATAGTTTATTGTTTTCTTTTCAGCTGCCTCCTGCACTTCAAAGTTTTTATACTCTCATGTTCCATTATCACGGTGAGAGGGACAGTCCATTCATTACAAGCCCAGATCTGTGCAATAACTGATCAAAAATGGCCATAAAGCACCATGGATGCAGAAGTGGCCTCAAACACAGCCATAAGCAACTCTGAATATGTCATAAAAATTGTTGCTTCCCTTTTTCCCCCTCTATTATTTGTTGTTGGTCTGCTGCTGTGGGTTTTGGTGGGTTTTTTTGGGGTTTTTTTTTTTGGTTTTTTTTTTATGTAAAGGCTGAAAGAAAAGAAGATGAAAAGCAACAGAAGTCTCTTTTTATAGCCAATCCTTCTGTGGGAAGAGGGGTTGACAAGACAGCTCCATGAGGTCTCATCCACCCTCTTTTTCTAGGTTTCCACAATTGTCAGTTATTATAAGAAAAGACTGCTATCTTCTACAGCTATGAACACCCCAATGACTCGAAAAGAAGGAAAATAAAGTCACTTTAGTGGATATTCCCTTCCGGGAGGTTCTAGTGCTGTGCCGATGACCAGCACACAGCCTAGGGAAGATTCCATCCTCTCTCAGGAGTTTTTAGTATATTGCAGGCCGTGGAGGGGAAAAAAAAATAAATTTATTTGAGATGATTTTTTGCCCTGTTCATTACCACGACACACATTCACACCCCATCCTTTAGTGATTTAGCCAGGAGCAGACTTTTTCAGCCTCTGAGATAAGCTTTTCCCCCTAATGTAATATTGACCCTGGGACCTCGATTTTTATGCAGTGAGAGAAAAGTGCAAACAGTGTGGAAGAAAAGATTTGTGGCACTTGGACATGAGAGTGGAATCAGCACTCCCAGATATACTATGAGAGCTTAAGCTACACTCTGAACTAAGGCTGAAAACAAATGGGAAACACTGTATGATTCCTTCCCATTACAGTACAAATAAATCATTTCTGGAAATCTAAAACAAATGGCCCAAGCTCAGCTCTATGGATGATCCAAATGTAAAAAAGCTGCTAATTCTGAAAGGCAGATGCAAGTAACCAATTAAGAATGCAGAAAAAAAAAAATAAGGAGTGTAACTTGTTTAGCAGGAAGATGTTAAGGCCACAGAAAGTGGGTCTTCCAATCACCTTTTTTGGTATTCCTGAGCAAACATTCTTTTTTGCTTACGTTAATATGGAATGTATTATGACAACGTTCTTATGGATATCCATGCCTTTTGTCTATCAGTACTTGCAGATACATTCAAAACAGCTGCAAATATTTTTTAAATTATGTAAAAGTCCCAAACACTTTGAAAAGAATATTAATATCCCTTTAAAACAGCAGTGTATTATATTAAATTAAGGATAGGAATTTAGAGAACAAAAAAAAAAAATGTTGTTAGCATTAACGTTTTCACTGCTTTCAAATGGAGTTGTCTCAGATAAGACTTAGAATTATTTTGGTAAAATTTAAAAGCATTATGGTGTTTGCACATTTAGATGACAAAGCACATAATTACATATATAGGCTACAAGGAAAGGTTTGTCTTCTCAAAGCTCAGCTGGTTTTTCAACACCTATTTGAAAAAATACAGAATTTTTTTCTACATATCACCTCTCCCTAACTTTGCTTTGCTTCAGTCTGGAGATCATCATAGCTACAGTCCCAATTCACAGTGCCCATGGAGATGTTATTTCTTTTAGGGCTGATTCCTCAGTCTTTGTCTCTGCAGCCATTATGATCAAATAAAATAAAATAAAATAAAATAAAATAAAATAAAATAAAATAAAATAAAATAAAATAAAATAAAATAAAATAAAATAAAATAAAATAAAATAAAATAAAATAAAATAAAATAAAATAAAATAAAATAAAATACCTTGCAGGGGTTTTCAGGAGGGATCTGGAAAGGGGAGGTATCATTTCTTGCAATGAACCCCTCAACCATCTTCCTGGAATGGCCTTTCCACATCCATGACAAAGCTGGCAGCAGGCAGGGAAGTTATGGGGCATGAACAGCTCTGCCTGTCACCTCTACCAAACCCCTGAGGAAGGGAAAACACAAATTTTTTGCTTTTCCCTGGCCGTGGGAGCAATGCCATGGCAAGAGGGGCATTGACAGCCCCCAAAAAATCACCACAGAAGTACCACAGAAAGTGCAGAATGGGAGAGGTCTGCACTCATCACACCCTTCCATTCCACCCAGCATTTTTGGGGAACATCTGCCCTGCAAAGGCAGGAGGATTTGTGTCTTGACTCAGAATCCAGCACAGAAGAGAAAAGAGCCAGTGCAAGAGCACCGAGGGGAGCTGAAACACCTCACTCTGAAATGGCTGCACCAAAGCATGCATATGCAGAAGTGGCTGCCACTTGGAAATGCATTTCCTGGCTCTTGGGTCGGCCAATAATTTTAATTTTAATTTTAATTTTAATTTTAATTTTAATGGACACCCATTACATAACTTGGACACAGTATAGGCTGCTTGAGCAAGGGCTTTCCACTATTTCTTCTGTTTCTTTTCACATGGACTGCAGGTTCATGTCCTTTGATCAAGTGTGTGCAGCTCCACATTCTCCCTCTAATGATATATTGAATAACTTATATTATCATATATATATAACTCATATATCCTTATCAATAAGGGAGGATGAGCAAAGGAGAGAATAAAAGCAGAATAAAGCTGATTCCATGTGCTAACTCCATTGCTGGGTACTTGTGGCCTGTTGTTACTTTCTTTGGGTTTTTTGTTTTTGTTTTTGTTTTTGTTTGGGGTTGTTTTTGTTTTTGTTTTGTTTTGTGGGGTTTTCTGTTATTTGTTTGTTTTTTGGGTTTTTTTTGTTTTGGGGTTTTTTTTGGGGGGGGGGGTAGGATTGAACAGCTAATAAATACAGATTTCATGTCCCATAAATAATGTTTTATTTCTCAGCTCACTCAAAGAATAATCAACAGTTAGTGTATGAGACTCTACAGTACAACAAGATAAGCCCTGCATTTACTTTTCCCAGAGATACCTTGGAATCCTCCACTTCATTTTGTTCTTACCTAAAATACCAGTTATGTCTCCCAAAAACCAACCAGTGACTTGGTTACCCACAGATGGGTGCCTTCAAAACTTCTGGAAACACGACCTAGACCTAAATAATTCTTACATCCGTGGAGGGTCCCTAAGTATTTGGTCAATCAGAATACAAATTCTGGTCAGAGGCTGCCTGCAGTTCTTGGCTGTCTCCAGCTACTCATTCCTTGCTCAGGCTTCCTCTTTTTGGAGCAGGTTTGGATAGAACTGGCTGGCTGCTATCAGCCCTTCCCTCTGTCAGCCCTCACTGAGTCAGCTCCTCCTGTCCTTGCTGAAAACATGGGAGATTTCTGGTGTGCCCATGTTGCAATGAAACTAATCACCAGTAAATCTGAGGTTTGAAAAAAAAAAAAACACCAAAAAACCCAAACCCAAAACCAAAACATTTAAAAACAAAACAAAACAAAACAAACCACAGAGTTGAAAGGGAACTTGAAGATCATCTCATTCCAACTCCTCTGTCATGGGGAGTTTCACCATCCCAGGTTGCTCCAAGCCTCATCCAGCCTGGCGTTGAACACTTCCAGGGATGGGGCATCCACAGCTTCTCTGGGCAACCTCTTCCAGTGCCTCAGTGTTAACCCAGAAAAAACTATCAAACTATCAGATGATTCTTCATACTGATCAAATATCAAATCAATACCAAATCTCGATTTTTAACTTTTTAATAATGAAAAGAACCTATTCCCTCTTCTCTGCTCCTCTGGACAGAGGCAAAGCAACACATTCAGTGCATTATTATTTTGGCTTTTCACCTTTACCTTCCACCTCATGGGTGGCGCTTATCAAATCTGCTTTTGCACCTGTACCTAATTTAAAGGTTATAGTTCACCCATTAACCCTGCTAACACCACCCAAGAGGCACAGCAGCAATATTAACTTAGTGGTATCTGGAACTCTGCTCTGAAACATCAATTAAAAAATTTTAAAAGTTTTCTAAGCAATGTTTATAAATGTAATTATATATTTTTATATTATATATAATTACAATATATATTATATAAATATTATTATGTCTATAATATACTACCTAATACATGTTATATTTTTAATATTATCTACTATACATTATATATTATATATATTTTATATATATATATATACATACATATATATATATATATATATATATATATATATATCAGCATAGAGGCACCATTTTTGATGCCCAAACTCCTGTCCTGAGTTTCCCTTGAGCCAACCCCCTTTGTGTGTGTAAAAACATCATTAGGATTCTTTTTGTGTGACATCCTTGGAAGCTCCTTGGGTCATCACGCTCCCAAAAGAAGCTGAAATTTGCTGTGTCTGCATGTGGAAACAGCTCTGCTATCTCTGCCTGTGGTTACCTGGACATTCCAATGGACAATTCTTGGATTATAATTCCACTACCCACTCAGCTACCAATTCTTGCAACCTGTCCCTGCCAAGAAAACTCCAGGAGAAATAAAATCCCCTGAAAAACTTGCTCACAATCCTCCAGCTCAGAGCTTGGCAGCTGCCTTGCAAAATTAAGTGATTAAAGTAGTGCTAATGAGACATTCATCCCCTGCACCTTTTTTCTTAAGATAAACATGCAGGGCTCTGCATTACAGGTGCATGCAAAATTGCTTAAATAGACATCTTGGAAGCACAGGAAATAAAAACAAAGGACACTGGCAGAAAGCTCCCAAAATACTTGAAAATGTAGCTGAATAAATAACTCTCCTTTTTGGACTGAAATCTGCAGACCTTAGCAGATGTGTCCAAGCTAAACCAAATATCCAGGGAACTGGATCTCCTTTCTGATGAGAAATAATGGAGAGCACTGCCCTGGCAAGGAGAGAGGCTGGAAGAACCTACTGGTCTTTTCCAGCTCCGACATCCGTGATAGCTCAGAGTTATCCTTAGGCATTGGCTTGATCCATCAATGAAGTTCCTTATTGTGAGCCCAGGCCCCAGGGCTGCCAAACCTACATCCATAGTGAACTGGGAGCATTCAAGCATTCATGGAGTGAATAGGATTATTGGATATTCACAGCAGAGCACGTGCCTCTGTCTTTGTGGGAGCGGAAAGATCATGGAATATAAGCGGAGAGCAAAAGTCCGCTCAAGAAGAGGAAAAATATGGGAGCCACTTTTTAATTTTTTACTTTTTTTTTCAATATTTAAGAAATGCCACCACAGAGGTGTCAAGTTAAATTATTAGGGGAAAATACTAAGGCAAATAAAGAAATGGCATTCCACAGACCTGGATGGAGGTGTAAAGGGGATATTTTCAGTGGGGCTTTTCTTCAGGCCCTGCTCTAACAGTACCTGCCATTGTGTTTGCAGGGCAGGGTGTCAAATCTGCTTACAGGATTTTTAGCTGCTCTACTTTGCAGTCCTTTCTGTTGCAGGGCCCTGCTCCTCCGAAGGTGAAGCCCACAGCAAAAACCCTTTTCCCCAACAACAATGGCAGCAGCAGCAGGCCCCGAGTTTGTAAATATTAACTTCTTTCGAATGTCAGATTATTTACTCTCTGCTCCTCGAACCACCCAGGCCAAATGGACGGGGGCCAAGTTTGTTAACAATAGCTCTTGGCTGGGACAGGCCGTAGCAAGGTTAAATCCTGTTTGCCTTACTCCAGTGTGGAGTCCCACCGACTCCACCGCTGGCTTTGGGAGGGCTGCAGGCACCAGGACCTGCCCCCAGGTTTGCAGGGTGCAGAGGGCCCTGAGCCACCCACGGGCACCGTGCTGGAGCCTCCAGGCACAGCAGCAGGACCCACCACAATGAGGGGCTGAACCCCAGCCAGAGGGGGTTTGTGGCCACTGAGGAGAGACTTTGCTGCCACAGCACTCAGGCACATCCATCTGAGCCTTCTCCACGCAGTTGTAGCGGCCGTGGTGGGGGTCTCAGTGAGAGAGGAGATCACAAAAATCACAGAATGGTTTGGGTTGGAAAGGAGCTTAAAGACCATCTCATTCCATCCCCTGCCATGGGACATCTTCCACTATCCCAGGTTGCTCCAAGCCCTGTCCAACCTGGCCTTGGGCACTTCCAGGGATGGGGCAGCCACAGCTTCCCTGGACACCCTGTGCCAGGGCCTCACCACCCTCACAGTCACCAAGACATTCCTGCTTTGTCCTGTTTGTCTTCATGAGACACCCTGTTTGCAAGGTCAGGTCTTGCCTCCTTATTGATCAATCATACAACATCAAGCAGAGGAGAGCAGAGGAGAGCAGCTGCCATTTGACCACAAATCTCCAAATCCACACCAAGAAACAAGCACTGGCTGGCATGATGGACACCCCAAAACACCCTCAGCACGGACTCAGGAATTACCTTTCCCAGAAGAATCCATGCATTTCCATGCAGCAAGGTAGGAACAGCAGTGGCTGACCCACCTTGCACCCTTCCTCACATTCTGCGTATCATCCTCCTCTTCCTCCCAGCCTCCTTCCTCCCAGCTGGTGCCAGTGGTGCAAAACATGCTGATCCATGAGGGCACAGGGTGTGCTTTGCCCGGCGTGACCTGCACAGCTGGCTCGCAAAGGAAGCGCTTGCACAGCAGAGCCAAGTGGCCACAGGCTCATCCAGAGACATTCCTCCCCTGATTAGGAAGGCTGGGAGGGAGCCAGGGGTGGGTCAGCGATCTCCTTCCTGTGGCTGCAGCCATTCCTGCCACGACTTGGATCACACCTCTCGGAGACACTCTCGGGTCGGGCACGGGAAGTTCACGGCGGCAAACGAGCTGGCGGGGAAGGGGGAAGAGCACAGGGATGGAGGGGAAGTTCACTGGGGTTCAGCCAAAGCTGGGTCCGGAATAACAGAGGTCTGATAAAAAGGAGAGAGGAATTGCAACGGGCATGACCCCCAGGGACTCCTTCATCCCTTCTCCAGTCAGTGCAAGGTGCTGGGCACATCAAGAATGAAGAGCGCAGCTCCAAGAAACCCACAGCTCAGAGTGGTTTGAAGAAATGAAGGTACAGACCTACCACCACACCTCAGCCGGGTGAAAATCAAAATCTCCAGGTCAGAGCATGATATTTCTCATCTCTTCTGGCATCTCCAATGCAAACTGTCCTGCTGAACTTGGACAGGTTTGCTGTGCTGCACACACTGTGTGCTCTACAACACAGGAAAGACTAAACAAATCTCTCCAGGCAGCCAGGGTCAAGCCATACCATTTTTATCCCCGAAGCCAAGGAGGAGAAGATTGCACTTCCTAGCAGGGAAAATAACGACACAGCAAAATGAAAAAAACAAGGGAAGCATTACTCAAATTATCTCCACAGCGAGTGGAGGGATGGGAGTCCAGAGAACAAAGAGATCAGATGACCAGATGGGACAGATCAAGCTGACCACAAAACCTCTGTCCAACATTTTTTGACAACTGCTAGAGCCATATGTTCATGAGGACTGTGGAATAACTGGGAAGGGTGTGTGGAATCAGAGCGAGCCTGACCGCACTCAGACCTGCAGGGCTGTAGGGTGTGAGCCAGGGAACCTTTGGTGTGTGACCCAGATCCCAGCCCTGCACCCTGTGAAGGGAAAGGGGCTGGTAGATCATTTAGCTCACCTCATGAGGGGCTCTGACCAGCCCTTCTCATGTGTTTCCTGGTGTTTGGTCCATCTCTAATGAGCCGTGCTCTGGGGGGAATTCTTAGGTCATTTATTTTGCATCATGTCTGCGAGGAGAGGTAGCAGGACCATGGCTAATTAGGAAAGCAGACAGATAGCACCAGACAAAGCCAAGGACAGAGGGAGCGTGTCTGGGTGTACAAAGGCTGGGAGTGACCCTTTCTGCCAGCTGCCCCATGGACCTGAACATCAACACTCCTGAAGGGCAGAAGCTGCACATCCCAAATGGCCCGTCCTGCCCTGTCCCCATAAAAAACACACTTTCCTCATTTATTTTGTCAGCTGCTCCTTTTGATTACTTAGCACATTCCAAGGAGTGCGAGGAAATTCGATGGATGACGTCCTGCGAAGTAAAGGTGACAGTTTTCAGGAGTGAGAAGTAATGGCAGATACCCCTCCTAGGGATGTGCAGGGACATTCAGCCCTGCCCTGAGGCAGTTTGTCACCCACAAATGGGTGGTTCTACTACACACAGCAAATTCAGGACACAGGACAAACCAGCCACCATGGCAGGCCATAGTTTTTCCCTCCAAAATTGAAGTGGAGAGAATTTAACTGCATAATATTACTTAATTTTCACCATGAGATGAGTGACCAAGGGACCATTTCCCATCATAATATTCCAAACTGCCCCTGGTCTTTGACAGAGCCTCTAGAACCAGAATAGCATGAATAACTTCCAGCAAAAAAAGTAAAACAAGTGCCAAAAAGCACCAAACATGGGTAGAGGTGTGGTCCTACAAAACTCTTGGACACCCTCAAGCTGCACCAGAGTAGCCCCAAGACCCCTCTTGCATCTCTTTCCTCTCCACCCCAAAGCCCACGTAATCCCACACCATTCCCTGGATCCCCACATGGTGCACAATTTTTTTTCGTCTCCAAGAGACCAAATTGCCCCTCCATCAGCAGATCCAGCCTGTGCTCTGTGCTTTGTTGTAGCTCCCCAAAACTCCTGACCAGAGAAGAAAACACTGCAGCTTCTTTCTCATCCTAAGGGCCTGCAGGTGCTTTGGGATGGTGCTGCTGGAATTCATATCCCACAGGCTGCTCTTAGGCAGTGGTGGTGTCCTGGGGTGATGAGAACACCAAGACATGTGGCCAAAAACCCAGCAAATGTCCATGGACCAAGGCCCTGGTGCTCAGCAGCCTCCCAGTGCCACAATCACCCGACTCTCCTGTACACAGTGAAGAAGTGAGTCCAGAAGAGGCCACAGGGATCATCAGAGGGATGGAACACCTCTCCTACAAGGAAAAGCTGAGGGAATTGAGATTGTTCAGCCTGGACAAAAGGAAGACCCAGGGTGAGCTTTTTGTGGCATGTCAGTACCTGAAGGGGTTACAAGAGACATTGAGAGGGACTTTGGACAATGGCCTGTAGTGACAAGACAAGGAGAATGGCTTCCCACTGACAGAAGGCAGGGTTACATAGGATATTGGGGAGAAATTCTTCCCTGTGAGGGTGGGGAGGCCCTGGCACAGGTGCCCAGAGAAGCTGTGGCTGCCCCTGGATCCCTGGAAGTGTTCAGGGAGAGGCTGGATGGGGCTTGGAACAATCTGGTCTGTTGAAGGTGTCTCTGCCCATGGCAGGTGAGTGGAACAGGATGACCTTTAAGGTCCCTTACTTTTAACCATCCTAGGATTTTACGATTCTATGAAGAAGAAAAAGGGAAAACTCTGAGAACTCACAGAGAAAACCTTGCCAACAGCAGCGTTCATATTGTGACTCCACCACTCTGGAGTCAGGGACAGCAGAACAGCCAAGAACTCCACGGGGAGGGAGTTTCCCATCAGTCTGATGGGAACATTTCCCTCTGCCAGGACAGCACATCTGCTCTGCAGAGTGGCCACACTCCACGGGGGCTGGACCCACGAGGGAAGCCCATCCCTCCTCTGCGCCCAGCAGCCCTGGGGAAGGAGCTGGCTGCCCTTCCCCATCCTCCCCATCCTCCCCAGGAGCAGTGACACCTCCTGGGCAGTTGGAAGCAAGAACCAGGTTAGGAAACGCCGCGCGAGCCCTGGATAATGTAAACAGGGCTGTCGGACACGACGAGTGCTGCCAGGCTTTGATCAGAGCCAGCTGCGTGGCCAGACCCTCCCCACAGCCATGGTCCTGCTCCCCTGCCCTGTCCCTGCGGGGGCCTCGTCCTTCTGCTGGCAGAGAAAAGAAGCTCTGGTGGCTCTGCCTCTCACACCGGTGATTTTGGGATGCGGAAGAAATGATTTGGGTTATTCCCCACCAGCAGCTGGGGGAAAATGACTCCCTGCTTTTGGACCTGAGAGAGTTCCCAAGGGGAAAATGGTGCCTTGAGAATTTTAGGGTTTAGGGAATTTTGTGGGCATTTGAGCTTAAGTGTAGCTCACTTATGGCTTTTGTCCACCAGCAGAGCCAGGGAGCTGGGGTAAGATTTTCCCATCGTCCGAGCTGCCCATGGCTGAGCCTTTTCCCCCTAGACCACCTCACCCAAAGTGGTGAAACCATCCAGGTTACAAAAAATAGGAATTTGGGGGGTGTAACACTTTTTACAGGTCTGGATCACCACAGGGATGTGGTCCATTGCCCAGCCTGCAGATGGTTTCTCACCCAGCAAGAGTCAGTGGGGACAGCACATCTCACCTCACAACCCACCCAGCTGCTTCTCACCCTGTCAGGAACGGTGCTGCTCCATTGTCCCTGGTCCTGGCCAACACCCAGCTCCTGGGATCTGAGCACTGAGGGAGGGAAGGGAATGTAGTTACAGCTGCAGGGACATCCCCTGCCTATGAGCCAACAAGAAGCCTTACAAGTAGTCATTCTTCACATCAAGTTTTCCAGAACTCTCATATTTTCCTGCCTGCTACCTTAAGATCAGTTTTACCTCACTCTTTTTTTTCTGTTTATTTCTCAAAGTTTATGTCTTTCACCTGTTATAAGGCAACCACAGCCCTTAGGAGAGACAGAGTGAATAAATTGGCTTTTTTTTTTGGTATAGATTTTGTCCACAACTTTTTTGTCCACAGGTTTTGTGCAATCCCTGTGTTATGGTTGGGAGAAAAGTGTCCAAGGCTGGGAAACACCAGCATTTTCTGCAGCAGCCGTTTTGAAGGTAGTAACAGTTCAATGAAGTGGTTAGGAGTTTACAAGGGCTTGGAAAAAATTACCTCCTTTTAGAAAGTGTTAATTATATGACTAATTAAATAGAGAGGAGGTTGAAACACTCTCCTAGTCATAACCTCTGTGCTCCCTGCCCGCTCCTTGCGTGACAGAGAAAACAGGGAATGAATCCTGTTTGGCCTTCATGGCAGGAAGTGGCTACTAAACCAGCTCTAACTTCTAATTTATTTACCTGGGAAGCTGTAGGGAACTGTTTTAAAATTGACCAAGGTTTCTGCTACTTAAAAAGAAAAAACCAAACCCACCAGCCATTCAGTAAAAACACATTTGGAACGGCCCGGGTTTTAAGTAAGAGATATAAAAGGCCACTTTGTTTATGTTTTTCAGCAATGGTATGTTGGCTTCTTTTTTTTCCTAAATGAGGGCGAAGAATAAAAACAACATTATGTTAAATCTCTTATCTCCACGCAAAGTGGTTGCAGCTATCATAAAACACACACATTGTGTCATTTCAAAACACAAATGGGCTCACGGTCAAACATTCTTCAGATTACCTCCCCTTTTCTTTTTCCTTTATAATTTTGTGGGCATTAATAAAGTTCAGCATGCTCAAGCGAGGTGCTTTGTTCCTCCAGTGAGGAATTAATCACATCCTTCTGGAGAAGCAGAAAGAAACCACAGGGTCAGGACTGAGCTGCAGTTGCTGCTAAGCTCTCCATGGTGCCCAGTGCTGTGGCACCAGCCTGTCCCTGATCCTGTGGACTTTTATAGTGACAAAAAGTGATGGGGATGGAGCTGTGATACAGAAATCTGGGGCTAGCAGCAAGATCCCTGGTCCAGAGCTCTGTTTGACTGCAGGCAGCTCATTTAACCTCCCTGTGCCCAGCAGAATAAGCTAAAAAGTCTCCTTCCATGGGGGATTTCATTTCCATCCAGTGGGGCAGTGTCTCAAACACCTCAGACCTGGAACCTGAGGACAAAACTGCTTTTTTTTGATTGTCCCAGGATGATCTGAGCTCACCAGGCTGCTGGCAAGAAGGACAGGCATCTTCCACCCACTGCCTTCTCCCTCCCCAGTGCCAAAACCCAGGCTGGCACATCTGGCCAGCTCCCACCCACCCGGGCAGGTCCCTCTGTTTGAGGGCAGAGTGTCAAACCCAAGGAGAGAGCATCAGCCAGCCCCAGCACGGGGGCAGCTCAGCCAAAAAATAGGCTCTAAATATAACAAAAACTCAGGGGGTGGAAAGCAAACAGTGCCTGTTCAGGTGTGCTGTGCCTCAGAAGGGTACGTGGGAGAGGTGGCAGCACAGCTGTAGACTGCCCTGGCCTGCTGAATATGCTTCAAGTCAAGAAGAAAACTCTGCCAGCACAGCCAAAAGGATATTTTTGGCACAAAAAAAATGATATTTTGGTAAAGCTCAGCACTTCTGATGCTGCTGGAGCTATTAGGTACCTGCTGGCCACCTGAGCAAAGGGAAGGGTGCCCCTTTTCCTGGAGCATCCACAGCCCCCCCAGGACATTTCCACTGGAGAGGTTATGCACCCCAGATTCCTCCTCTATCCCAAACTCCCTCCCAGTGCTGCTGGAGA
Organism: Phylloscopus whistleri; assembly: GCA_017589585.1. NCBI lineage: Eukaryota > Metazoa > Chordata > Aves > Passeriformes > Phylloscopidae > Phylloscopus > Phylloscopus whistleri. The sequence continues at coordinate 889,343 of JADMLD010000405.1, read as the reverse complement.
CCTGTTTGACTCAGAGGTTTCCGTGATGCCTGCTGGTTTCACTTCCCACATCCTGCCCCATTTCAAGGTGACTCAGACAGCGATGTTTGAGTCATGTTTGAAGGTGCTGAACCCAAGGGATCACGCTGAGATGGCCCAAAATTACAGGTGGATTTTCCAGCCCTCAGTCATGAGTATTTCCACCTCCTCCCAGTTCTCTCTCCTTTTTGTTGCTTTTAAAGGCTTGTGGTGCAGACAGCTGACAAGAGGGTGTTGTGCAGGGACATGAGAGTGGGTATTCCTGGGAGAAGTGGTAGTGCCACCAGACTGGAACTCCTCCCTGAGCAGATGCAGGTCACTGATGTTTGGCTGGGTGAAGCAGCCATGAGGTGTTCCAGCCTGTGAGGAGGCAAGGGAGAACCTTCCACTCCCATACACCTGGAGCTTTTTTTACTCCACAGTGACCCTTCAGCCTGAGTCATTTGCAAATGACATCTTTAAAGATGCTTCCAAATTAGCAACTAATAAAGGAACAAGCAGGAGGACTGGCAAAGCTTGGATATGGAAGAGATACTGGATTTTAGAAAATGAGGAACCAGAGGAACAGAGATGATTGGAGTTTGTCCTGACCAGTGGTACCTGGCCAGCACATGTGACCACCAGCATGGCCAGGCAGCTGGTACCACTAAAGTCTGTGCTGTTACAACACTCCACCATCACCAGAGCAGAAGCAGCCTGGGGCTGCAGAGATCTTGAGCACTGAGGACCCAAATCCAGCAGAAACCAGGATTTGCAGATGGTTTGAGCCCCAGCACTGACCTGCATCCTCAGAGTTGTGCTTTGCTTTGATAGTTTGGTGAGCTCAAAGGTCTGGTACCACCACAGAGACACCCGAGGGTCAGAGATGAGCAAACCACGCTTGCCTTGGGGAGAGGTTTCCTCCTCCTGCAGCAAAGGGAGCTTAGAGGAATCACAGAGTCTCAGAATGGGCTGAGCTGAGCTGGAAGGGACCCACAAGGATCACCAAATCCAACTCCTGGCCTTGCACAGGACCATCCCCAAGAGTCACACCCTGTGCCTGAGAGCATTGTTCAAACCCTGCTGGAGCTCTGTCAGGCTGTGACCATTTCTCTGGGGAGCCTGGTCAGTGCCTGAGCACCCTCTGGGGGAGGAAGCTGTCCCTAATACCCAACCTAGACCTCCCCTGACATTCCAGGCCAGTCCCATGTCCTGTAACAGGTCACAAGGGGGAAGAGATCAATGTCTGCTCCTCCTCTTCCCCCCATGAGGAAGCTGTAGATTGCAATGAGGTCTCCCCTCAGTTTCCTCTTTCTTTTCTCTTCTCAAGGCTGGACAGACCAAATGCCCCCAGCTGAGGTGAACCCCACAGGTCTCTGCACACCAGCAGCCAGCTGGATGCTGCCAGACCCCATCAGCAGGAACCAGGACCAAAACCTGCAGAGAGTGTGTCCTCTCCAGGTGATTCACACACACCTGCCCCAAATCCACGTGAGTGAGAATGCAGGACATGACACACACTGAAACTACCATCACTCTGCAAACCCATCCTTCCCTCCACCCTGCCAAACCCAAACTCTGAGCTGATCCCCCAGAGCCAACTACCCCAGAGCGAGCTGGGAGTGAAGTACTTTCGAAATACAAAAGGCTAAAAGCAGCACAGGCTGTGAAAACAAAGGCTTGGGCTTCAAAACAACCTCAGCACACCATTTCAGGGAAATTTCTGAGTGTGTTTGTTACGGCCAGTGCCACGAAAGCGATGGATTTAAGGAACTTGGACGTGCTGGAAACAGGGCTCTGCCGTGAGTCACCCGCCCCGAGCGGGCACGGCCAGCAAACAAACCCCCGAGCACCACACAAACACTGATAACACTTGCACCAGGCAACAGCCACAGGGACCTTTCAGCAGCTGAACTAATCTATTCCCACTGCCACGCATTACTTCGGGCAGAAAGCGGGGAAAATTTTTTTTTTTCATATTTTTATTTTTTTTTTCTTTCCCCTGGCTAATTAACATTTGTTCGCGCACAAAATGCGGCGGCCGCTGCCAAGCGGACATACCTAGATAGAGCCCTAATATTAGATTTCACAAAAGCATTCATCCTGTCTAAACAAACATCCTCCGTGGAGTGTTAAAAAAACCTCAAAATCTTCGCCCCAACAGATGTTCCCACTGCGGGCACGGCTCGGCATCGCTGCCCGGGACGGAGCGAAACCTCCACATCCATGACCATCCCCAATTAACCCAGGAAAACACCACTGTTATTTTAGGAAGCTTTGCAGAAAGCTTCCTTTCGGATTTAAAACCGGATCAGTCGTTATTTGTCTCTAGCAGAGATCTCTTCAAGTTACTCATTTTTTTTTTGTTGCGGCCAGAGACGGCGTCCTGCTCTTAGGGGCTGAGAAAATCCGCTGGCAGATGATGCAGGGGTGTTGATTAACCCATATATGGTTCAGGTCTGGTCTAACAGGCAGGAGGCTGAAAGGGGAAAGCGAGTTTTTTAACAATTTGTTATACACGGTAGCAAGAAAAACAGGAAGTAGGTGTTTATTAGCAGTTTCCAAATATACCAGCCAAAATAAAACTCCCCGTGCAGTCTGAGGTATTCAAAATACAGCGACGACCAGAATTCCTCAGATTATAAGAGGGTAATTAATCACAAACAGTGTTCACAGACCAGTGATTTGGAAACTTCCTTTTTATTGAAGATCTGGATCAAGAGCAAACTTCAAAGCAAAACTAATTGATCTGAGATTCATTGTGTCTGGGCGATAAAGCAAAAAAATAAAATATCATTCTGACGCAGCCGGGCCCGTGGTTTACATCCATCCTGCCCTGACAGCCTGTAAAGCACATTAAAAAGCCATTTTTCACTGGATGCTATAGCTCTGACCTATTGCAACATAAAAGCTATTCATACAACGGGAGACTGTTGCTTCCTCACAATCAGCGTATTGCACCCAAAGCCAGCCGTGTTATTCCAGGCTTGTTCCTCAGGAATGTGAGCATATCTTGGAGACTGATTCATAAAAGGAAGAGAGCAGCCCACTTCTGGGCCAAGCTCACATGCTTTATTCACAAGTGAAGTTTTCTGAATTTTGTTTGGCTCCAGCAGCTCTTAACTCTGCTGGAGCCAGGAGAGCGGCTTGAAGTGAACAGCTCTGCCCTCGTTTTTCTAAAAATTGCCAGAAAATAGCAGGGTTCGCCAAGTTTTCTCCATCAAGGTTGTATGCACACCCCAGCCAGGAGACTGCCATCCACCAGCAGCCAGAATTCATTGAAATATCTGTGATTTAACCTATATAATTTGTCACCTAAGTCATCTGGCTTTTCCTCCTTGTACTGCACTGGAGGATTCAACAGGTCCCAGTGATACCTCCATGAACACACAGCCCCCCTCTAAATCCATATGCCATGAGACAAAAAAAAACCAAACAAAACAATAAGATTCATAAGATTTCAAAGGTATTTTCTCCACACCTGCTCACCTGACACGTGACATAGATGCTCCTGGGTCCCACATGGGATCCTGTCATCTGATTTCACAGGTGGCTGAGGCAGAGCCATGGGGCAAGGGAAACAGCTGGATTTTGCAGGGTTAATTTTCATGTCAGGCTGGAATGGCATGGTTGGATGCAGAGTTTAGAAGAAGGGGAAAGTTAGTTTCTTTTTTGGCTGTAATAAATTCCTAGGCTGAAAGAACTCAAACCAAGATGAGCTTTTCAATCAGAGAATGGTTTGGGTTGGAAGGGATCTTTGAGACCATCCAGTTCCACCCCTGCCATGGGCAGGGACACCTTCCACTGTCCCAGCTTGCTCCAAGCCCCCTGGCCTGGAACACTTCCAGGGATTCAGGGGCAGCCACAGCTTATGTGGGAAACATGTGCTAGGGCCTCCCCACCCTCAGAGGGAAGAATTCCTTCCCAGTCTCCCATCCAGCCCTGCCCTCTGGCAGTGGGAAGCCATTCCCTGTGTCCTGTCCCTCCATCCCTTGTCTCCAGTCCCTCTCCAGCTCTCCTGGAGCCCCTTTAGGTCCTGAAAGGGGTTCTGAGGTCTCTCTGGAGCCTTCTCTTCTCCAGGTGAACACTCCCAGCTCTCCCAGCCTGGCTCCAGCCCTTGGAGCATCACTGTGGCCTCCTCTGGACTTGCTCCAGCAGCTCCACGTCCTTCCGGATATTGGGAGACCCAGAGCTGGATACAGAACTCCAGAAACTTCCATCCATGCTTCTCCTTTGTTTTTCTGGACAGTCTGAGGAGCCACTGGCAAATAAACACCGAGGTGATTCCCTGTTCAGACCCTGCTGGGGGGTTCTGCATCCCAAGGTGTGTAAATGACCAATTGCTTGGAGAAGAAATTCTCAGCGGCCTCTGAGCAGGAGATGAGCCCTGGCTCTTCCCTCCAAGGAAAGTTCTCAGGGGGTGAAGTCTGGGGAAAGGTCTTGATCCTGCTAGGAAGACAGAAGCCCCAGCCAGACCGTGGGCTGGGGTGTGCTTGGATCACACACCAAACCCTTCCAAAGCCAAGACTTCCCACTTCAAACTCTGTCAAAACACAGACGATGCGGACGCATCCAATTTATTCTCCAAAGGTTTTGCAGACTTTCGCTTTGCTGGGCTGCTTTCCTGGAATCAAAGGCAGAAATCTCTAAGCTGCCAGATCGCCAAAATCTCTGATAAAGATTTAATCCTCAATGCAGGCTGTGATTATTTGATTTTTATTCTTTTTGCTTTTTGTCTATTGTCTGCTGATAGCTTCACCTGTGTCATCCTGCTCTCAGCCAGGCAGCCCAGTGCTGCGAACAGGAAAGATCACCAGGAACAAAACCTTTTACAAGGGATTAAATTTCATCTAAAAGCATGTAATTCTCCATAGCCAGGAGCAGTTTCTAATCTTCATATATAGGAACTTACAAGGCAAGGAATTCAAAGCCACCGGATTAAATGAAAAATGTGAATGAAAAGCTACATGCTGATACTCAGCTGACCTAGGCAAGTTACTGTACATTTTTCAAAGTTTTAAATTACCACTAATGGAAAACGTGGGGAGTAAGGCTGAAGTGTCTCTCTACATCATTCCTTTAAAAAAAAAAAAAGAAGTCCAAAACAATGAATGAATATTTTCAGCTTAGCCCCTGATGCTTTCCAACACAGTTGGCCTCACTTTGCTCTTACTGTATGGATCAGCAGGTATCATCGGATTAGATTAAGACCAGCTGTTGGTTTCTAGTAAAGGAATTTCCCAAAAAGGTAAAATATAATTCAAGCTTAGCAGCCTAGATACTTTGGAAGAATAAAATCCTCCTCTCGTTACTGTAAAAAGCAGAGAAAAAAAGACATTATAAAGCATTTAAGAGCTTTGGTTTCAATTATTTTATATTAAAGGATAGGTAAGCTTAAATTGCTCGGACTCTTTATAAAAATAAAAGGGATTGTAAATAAAATTGGAAACAGATATACAACAACCGAGTTCCCACAGGTGCATTTTCTTTACTGGGGAAATACCCGTGTGAATTTCCAGTTTCCCATCATGTAAGGGGAGACAGAGAATTCTGAAGTTACCCCGTTTGCCTTCGGACCTTGCCACAGAAGAAGAAACCTCTTGTCTCTTCAGACCCCAACGTCCCTGTGTGTGTGTCACACCAAAGCAAAGGTTTGTGCTGCCCGCCGGGGCTCAGCGCGAGATCAAAGCTCTGGGCCACTCACAACAAAACAAGAGGGTAAAGCCCAAAGAATCAAAGAGACAAAGGAAAGGTTTAAGAGATAAGGATCAGCCCCAGATATGATATTTCATCCAGATCAGATCCGGTGCAGAAGTTCAATTCAAAGTTCATAAGACAAAAATACAAAAGAGATCGGCTCCGAGGTTTTGTTGTTCCCTATCTCCCCAGGTCTGCAGTGACATTCCCATCTTCCAGGCAACAAAGGTTTCACCTGTATTATGCAAAACCATAGGGCTTATCTCATCTCCTGCTGCTGGCTATGCATCTGCTCAAATATGTATTTCAGGCATTTCTAATATCCTCACCCAGCCCCAAACCAAATGCCTCCAGCTGCATCTCACAAACAAGGTGTGAAGTCCTGGGGTAACCAGCCAAACCAGAAACTCACTCCTTTCCTCAGAGAAAGGCATGTCTCCACTCACTGAAGCTCCACCAAGACATCATGGTGAAACATCTGGAGGTTTTTTTAAAAGACCAGGGGGGGAAAAAAAAAAAGAAGAAAAAAAAAATTCCTGCACCTCTGGATTTCTCAGGGGTGCCAAACCTGGTGCATATTATATTTACATCTATAATTGTCTTGGCTTGCAGGGGAGTGCTTGGGAATTACTTGGTTGAAAGAGTCCATTTATCAAGAATTTAGGAATGAGAGAATGATGGCTGGGGAGGTCTGTAGGTGTTGGGAGGTAGAGGAGGCAACTGGGAGCTGAGATGTCACTGCCCTCAGGCAAAGCCTGGCAGTGCCTCCCCTGGGAACAGCTCCTCTGAATGAGGTGAAAATATCATCACTGACTCTCAGCTGCTGCAGGCAGGATCACAGAGCCTGCAGAGTACTGTGCTCCACAAAATCCTACAGCTCTTTAAACCTTTTATAAAAACACAACCAACATCTTCCTCTCAGTATTACAGACCCTCAGCTTTTTTCATAGAATACCCTGAGCTGGAAGGGACCCACAGGGATCATTGATCCACCTCCAGGCCCTGCACAGACACCCCAACAATCCCACCCTGAGCATCCCTGGGAGTGGTGTCCAAGCACTCCTGGAGCTCTGGCAGCCTCGGGGCTGTGCCCATTCCCTGGGGAGTCAGTTCAGTGCCCTACCATCCTCTGGGGGAGGAACCTTGCCCTGAAATCCAACCTAAACCTCCCCTGGCACAGCTCCAGCTGTTCCCTCGGGCCCTGTCACTGTCACAGTGGATTCATGGATGCAGCTCCTTCAATCCAGTCCCCAGGGCATCCCCAGCTGCTCCAGACCAAGACAAACTGTGCAGCCCTTTAGGGTGGGCAGGTCACAGCACACCTGGGCACTGCCCATCCACAACCTCCACTCAGAAGAGGCACTGAGCACTGCAGGGATGCTTTGCACCAGCACACAGAGAGCTCCTAGGGATGCAGAGCCTTGGGAAAGGCTTCAGCAGGACTATTTACCACGGGGTTTTGAAACAGCTGTTGCCTAAACACAAATGTGATTGTATCACTTGTCAGTCTCTGTGGTCGGCAGTCACACAGGTCGTTTCAGGCAGGGCTGAGCAGAGCACTGAGTTCCCTCACAGCAGGTGAGGTTTCTGCCTGAACCCACATCTAGCAGATCCTCACACCCTTCTGCTGGCTTTCCTCACCCCACTGCTCAAACAGAGTCACCCTGTTTCACAAATATTTACTGGAATACCTATTTCACCCTCTTGCAAAAGAGAACTCTCTGACCTTGCAAGGCACCAAATCGAAGGCAGCAGCTGGATGCAGTAGAAGTCACAGGAGAAGGAATCAAGGAAAAGTTTGGCAGGAATGATGAGCACCTTCCTGTGCACAGTATGAGGCAGCTGTCAGTGCCTCCCTCTCAGGCAGAGCAGCACAAAACTACGTGGAAAAAAAAAAAAAGCAAAGAAAAAGGGATTCACAAGAGTACAAAATTAAAAAGTAACTAGAAGACTCAATTCTTAAATTTGGTGAGTGCTGCAGGCTTGTGGTAAGGCTAGGCTGGTTAAATAAGTGCCACGAATATACAGCAAATGGGTCAGGGCTCAACACAGCATGCATTCACTTAAAGGGATGATGTTGGCATTAAAAAAATTGAATGACATCACCAGGCCTTGGCTGGGTCAATGATGGTGCCAATGCCTCCAGTGACAGTGGGATGGCACCTGAGCCATGGGAGGGATCCCTGGATGGCCTGACAGTGAGCTCACCCTGATGCCACAGGGGCAAAGATGCATTTTCTGAGCCAGTCGGATCCCATGGTGCTTTCCCAGGCACCAGTGTGGCTCTGGATTACCCCACTGACTTTCCACCCTGAAGGAACCTGCACCCCAAGCACCAGCACCTCCCAAAGGAGCCGGGTTGTGCTTGTGGGGAGAACTTGTGGGTTGGAGGGAAGCACGTGGATCTTCCAATACTTCCTGCTTTGAAGGAGGTTTGTGGATCCCTCACTCCCAATCCTCTGACGTGTGAGGACCCCAGAGAATCAGCCTGGAACATGAAGTCTGTCCCCACCACTGTTTATCTGATGCAGCACAAGAGTGTCACTCCTGAGATTTTATTTTGCCCAGGGGGGACAATTGGCTCCCTGTCAACACCACAGACAAACCCACCTCCTGTGGGACATGGGGTTTTTCATTTTGCCCCCCAGAGATCACACACACCTTCTGAAGTTCCCTCACATGTGGTCTCCCAAGGTGCTTTCACAACCTCCACACCACGGGAACATCAGCCAGCAAGAGCTGAGCAGGATTCCAGACTCATAAATCTCCCAGCAATTACGAGGCCTCGTTCAACCTCCCTGTGAGATAAAACAACCTCTGCACCACGGTGTTGTGATGGGATTTTTTTCCTTTTTTCTTTTTTTTTCCTCTCTTTCCAACACGTTGAGCTGGTGAAATGACAAGACGAAAAGAGTTGGGATTGTCCAGGATGATCCTTCAGCAGAGCTTGACTACACTGCAGTGATTGGGAAACCTGCAATGCTGCTGGGACCGTGGTTGGGTATTAGGTAAAAAAATTAGGTAAAAAAAGCATGCCACAATATAAAAATAAATATATAATGTAAACAAATACATATATATTATGTATTTATGTAATTAATTATAAATAAATAGCAATATAGATAAAGATAATAAATGCAAACATACAAATATGTTCCCAGAATAAAATACTTTAGACAAGACTATGCTAAAAGTAAAAATAAGGGGTTCTTTAGTGCTGCAGTTGTGGGGGATATTATTATTATTATTATTATTAGTAGTAGTAGTAGTAGTAGTAGTAGTAGTATTAATTTCTTGTCATTGTTGATGTTATTATTTTTTTGCTGTATGTAATTACTTCAGTTCTTAAAAAGTAGAACCTATGGCAAGAAGGAGAAAAATAAAAAAAAGAAGATGAAAAAAAACCCCCCATGTTTAAATTTGCTTTTGTATTAAGCAGTCTTAAAGCTTTGGTCAGAAGAAAATGCCAAAAAGAGCAACTGAACTGTCTGTTCTTACCTGGAGTCTTGTCAGGGCATTTTTGTAGTTGCTGACTGTTTAAAAGAGGCTCAAACAATCAGGTGGGGTTGAATAAAATTCAGAGTTTCAGTCCATTGGTCATCTCTAATATCATGCCACCTGTTTAGATATCTTGTTAGAATTAAAAAAAAAATAAATGATCACAAGGAATGTAAAATTAAAAGTTTGGGATAATTTCTATATCAGAACCAACACTTTAATCAAACTAAAATGAAAATCAATTAAATAAAACTGAATGAAAAATAATGTTAAAATTAATTTCAGAAGGTTTATTTCAGAAAATGCAAATTTTAAATTTTGCACTGAAACAAATCAGGCTTCCTGGAATTTCAGGAGACAAAGAAATGATGATTTTACCCTTTTTCTTTGACCAAATCCCATATTTTACTGGAAAAAAAAATACAGTTACCAAAACTGTAAGTTAATCTGTTAAACTGTGACTTTTTCGGCCCCACATGAGCATAGGTGAAACAATATCCTGGTCCACAATCCCATGGAGCTCACAGCAATTATGTGAAGCTGGAACAGCATTTGTAGTTACATATTTTCAGATCCTGAAGGATTTCATCCTTCCCAGTCCCAGGACAATAAACCAGCCCATCCATTCCATTCCTTATTTCCTCTCGAAGGATGGTTTGGGTTGGAAGGGAGCTTTAAAGGCCAGCATTTCCACCCCCTGCCATGGGCAGGGACACCTTCCACTGTCCCAGGCTGCTCCAAGCCCTGTCCAACCTGGCCTGGGACACTTCCAGGGATCCAGGGGCAGCCACAGCTGCTCTGGGCACCCTGTGCCAGGGCCTCACTTCCTCATCCTAAATAATTTCTTCCTTGTATCCAGTCTGAATCTGTCTATTTTCAGTTTAAAACCATTTCCCCTTGTCCTACCAAGCATCACCAGTTGTGATCCACCAGGGAGAGACAGAGGAATCCCCTTAACTGCTGAGAAAGGGAAGAACTCCCAGACACTCTGAGCCCAGCCCTGCTGGCATCACTGGGTGACAGCCAAGCCAGAGCAGCCGCCCTGTGCAGGCTCTGCAAAGACTTCCTGCAAGTCCTTCTTGCCTTGCCACAGCTTCCCACTGCTGGTTGTCCAACAGCTGGGAAATGTGGCAAGGAGCTGAATTGCTGGATTTTCCTTCCCTTGCCAAGCTCTGTAGGAATGAAGCTGTGGGTACCCTGCACAGGGCACCCAGACTCTCCTGTGCCCCCATCAGCAATGGAAAAGTTGTTTGGGTTCGATGGGCAAACAGCTTCCTCTGGAAAGCTCTTCCCTCTCCAAACACATGACTGAGCTACTGGACACCGTTCAACTCAGCAAAGTCATCAAGTTAAGTCATCTGAGCACATTTTTGCAGCGAGAGGAGGCCGTGTGGTGGGCTGGTTTGGGAGAACAGTTGGATGCAAAGCTCCCCGGGGGGAACAGATGCGGATGACACGCTGGAATCCGGCCGGGTTCCCTACAGCGCCGTCCACCCCAGCTCCCCAGCTTTACTACAGACATCCCACACCAGCCAAACCCAGACCAAGGGTGGGATAAAGCCATTCCTACATCTGCCTTCTGCCACAGATCCACCCAGGGCCCACTGGAGGGGCCTCTCTGCTACCTGGCCCGGAACAGAGCGGCTTTGGGGCTGCTCTGTGTTGTTATTGTTGTTGGTCCTGCTCAGCGCAGCTGAGGCATCTTCCTTCCAGATGTTTGCAGGGTGTGTTTGTGCTCCCTTCGCTGAGGCGTGAGAACAGTCACAAGACGAGATGCTCAGCACCAGCCAAAATGCCCCAGCCTAAATAGCAGCCTTTATTTCCACCTCACCTGTCCCCAGAACAATGGGGTTTGTGATCTCCTACGTGTGTAGCACAGCAGTGAGCGCTGAATAAATAAACAGGAAACCCTCGGGCCTGATGATGTTGCTCAAGAAAGGCACAAAAGCAAAAAAATTCCACTTATCTGAGCATCCCTCCCAAATCTGCTTCCCACACAACCTTTTGGGACATCACGTTTGCATCAGTTTCCTCAATTACTGGTTCTATCACTGGTGCGATTCTTCAGGCGGCCTCCCAAGGGCAGCGCAGGGATCAGCCGGGGGTGGGAGGGAAGGGGGGGGCAGTGGCTTCGCTCTTGTTTTCCCGAGTGCGCCTGAGGCCACGAGCCACGGGCTTTCAGCCTGTGACTGAACCAGGTTTCCTGGAAAGGCAGTTCCTTGGATTTGCACCCTGCACCTTCCTCCTGGCTGAGCTCGCACCAGCCCCACTGCATGGCCAAGCTGTGCGTGTGGGGATGAGCTGGGGCTTGTGGCAGTGCTGGAGGGACCCGGGACAGGCAGGGATAGAGCCCAGGGGGGCCGAGGCTGAGCAGGGATCTGGCGCATGGAAAGGGATCTGCACTCCTGCACCGGGACCGAGAGATCCACAACTCTCGAAAGCGCCCTGCAGCCTGAGGAAATCAGAGCACGGGACTGAAAGACCACTTGGAAAACATTAACAGCTCATTACTGATGGTCTGTTTAAAAAACCCCATTAATGTATATACACATGTCCCTGGACAGCACGTTTACCCCCAGCTAATGGCACTGAGTGGAAGCTGGAATGATCTGTGCATAACGACTGAGCAAACTCCCAGCCCTCCCTCGTTTGCACTTCTCCCGCACTGGCTCCTCCTGACCTCTTCAAATCCCATCCCAATTACAGCCTCCCACTTACCCTTCAATGTAAATAAATCCTGCGTGGTGGGGATGGCTGCTACCAGCACAGATAAAAGCAGCGCAGGGAAAGCACAACCTGCAGCCGCCTCTGGGGAAGGGAAAGGGAAAGGGAACAAAGCACAGGAGGGAGGGACGGTGGGGCTGAGCCGTGAGATGGGAGGTGACACCCTCGAGATTCTCAGAGCTTGGGCACAGCTCAGCCCTCTGGGGAGAGCTCACAATCATTCAGGCTGGAAAAGACCCCTGAGATCAAGTCCAGCCATCCCCCCAGCACTGCCAGAGCCACCACTCAACCCCTGTCCCCAAGTCCCCACATCCACACGGCTTTTAAATCCCTCCAGAGAAATCCTTCCAGAGAAGGGGACCCTGGGCAGCTGTGCCAGGGCTGCACAACTGTTCAGGAAGAAATTTTCATCAATATCCAACCTAAACCTCTTCTGGTACAACTTGAAGCCATTCCCTCTTCTCCTGTCCCTGTTCCCTGGGGGCAGAGCCTCCCCTGGCTGTCCCCTCCTGTCAGGAGTTGTGCAGAGCCACAAGGTCCCCCTGAGCCTCCTTTTCTCCAGGCTGAGCCCCTTTCCCAGCTCCCTCCTGGTACTCCAGACCCTTCCCAGCTCTGTTCCTTTCTCTGGACACACTCCAGCTCCTCAGTGCTGTCATGAGGGGCCCAAAACTGAACCCAGATCTTGCAAGGAGGAGATCCAATGCAGCAGAAAGATACCCACACCAAACAGATGGATACCCAGCAAGCCCCTACAGGTTATCCATGCACCTGAGTCTTCTCCTTGCTTGGATGCATAGGAAAATGCCTCAGGAAACTTAGGATCTTCCCCTGGGAAAAAAATGCCATCTCCCCAGGTGTATTCAAGAGGGCTCTGAGAGAAAAAACCCCAGATCTCTGTTGGCTTCTGGGGCATCCTTAGGCTGCTGCTACGCTAACAACATTTTCTCTGGGTTTGTGGAAGCTGAGGAGCATTTTGGGCACTGGGGCAGGGTGAATGCACAGCACAAGGTGAATGGAGAGAATGAGACAGCTAAAGCCATCCAGGCTGTTCACTCCTAAATCTCATCTCTGAATGCATCTTCCTCAACTTGCACCCAGCCTCATCCCTGGGTTGGGATGCTGGGACCTTACACTGCAGCTTCCCCAGGAGCCAGCACCTCCTTTGCAATTCCAAGGCACTGGTGTGCCACAGGTGTGACAGGTCTTGGGTTTCAAGTCGCTGGAGGCTGGGGGTATCTTTTAGAATTATTTTTTTTCCTTAATTGTGGGACTTTTCTCCTGATGATTAAACAATTACCCTGTGGCTTGAAATTGTTTTCAAAGGACTAAATGATGTTATAATGCTCTGGAACTGTCAGCCTTAATCCGTGGGCTGTGCTCAGCATAAATTACAGGCAGTTTCCACGCCACAAAAGCCGCACGAGTTCGTGGACCCAGCCAAAATATTCGGCAGAAAGTTGTGCCAGGCCGCAGGGCCCGCTTTGCCAAGACATGCAGGTGTTCACCGTGGAGAGCAGCCCCACCACTGATCCAGGAGAGCCCACATCTCCTCCCAGCCAGCCACAATCTCCTCGGGACACCTGAGCCAAAGCCTGGTGTGATCCCAGGAGCCGTGGTGGGGATTTTCAGAGGCTGCGCTTGCAGCCCTGAGGTGACACAGCCTCTTTCACCTGCAGGTGCAGCAGCTGTGCAGGGAGACCTTGCCAATGGTTTTGGAGAGGTTCAGCTTCAGGCTGCAAGCAGGGCTTGGAGCCTTGGGCGTCACTGGAGCTTTTGTGGCATTGAGGTGACACAAGGCCACGCAGTTTCTTCTTGCTCATGAGGCAAGTCCTTCCCTGTCAGGAGAGCAGAGAGTTGGAATATCAAGTGACAGATTTCAGACACACAGTCCTGGAGAACGGGCCCAGCTCTGTGGGACCTCTTCTCCTTGGCCTCCCTTTTCTCTGCCTGCCACAGAGATGGTGAACTCCAAAGCAGGGCAGAAGCCCCAGCATTTGGAGATGCTTCTCACCCTTTGTTCCCAGCAGATGGGAAATGGGTCCTGTCATCCACAAGCCTCAGGGAACATGGGAATGATGGAGTCCCACCAGCTTTTCATGGCAAATTTGTCCACCAAGTGCTGGCTCCTCCAAGGTGGGGATGGAAGAAAATTCAGCAGCATTTTTGTGGCAGATTCTTGCACTTGCTTGGCCTGGCTGTGCCTCTTCCAGGGAGCAAAGGGAAGAGCCCTGTGTCCTCACCCAAGAACAAGGTCAGGAAATACTCAGTGCATCCCTGCTCCTGGTTTTGCTGAGTCTGAAATGAGTTGTCCAGAACAAGATAAACGGAGAGCAGCGGATGTGTGCAGGATGCCATGGGCTCTGTGCAAAACATCCTGTTCTCCTCTGCACTGCAGAGTGGCAGGGACAAGCACAGGCTCACCAGGGTGGATGCAGGGCAAACTGTCCAGTATCTGCATCAGGAGCCTCCTTTAGGATGGAAAAACTCTCTCTCTGCAATCTCCTTTGGGTGGCCTGAATTGCTGGATGGGCTGAGCTTGGTGTCAAGGATCCTTCAGGAAACATTGACTGCAGTAAAGTCAAACCTCCTGCCACGGTGTCAGAGCAGGGCTGAGAGATGGGAGGGCAGGACCTGGCCCCCAAAGCACCAGTGGCTCTCCTAGATGTCACATTTTGCTCCACAAATGACACGTTCCAACAGAAAACACTTCCAAAATCATCACTCACGTGGCCTCTGGATCAGGCCCACCCAAACCCATCACACCCTCCCCCAAAAACAGAAAATGCCCACTTGTGTTTCACTTGCTTTTTGGGGGGCATTAACACCTTCCAGCCACAGAAAACCTCCACCTTCAAAAGGAAAGGGGAGAGTCAGAAAGGAAAGCCATGGAAAACAACCCTGGTTACAAACTGAACAACAGCAATCCAAGAGGAGCTGGCCTGGTGCAGAAGGGTTTCTCCACACAGGGTTTCAGACCAAGCAGAGATCTGGGGATGCCACGTGGCAAAATGATGGGGTGAGGGAACAGCGTCAGGATCGTTGTCCCCTGGTTGTCCCCAGGATGCTGGGATGCTGCCACCAGCCCATTCCCAGGCTCCACATCCAGCCTGCAGCTGCAGGCAGCCGTCACCACCCCGGCTGTGGGGTCTGTCCGTGGTGGTTTGGGACTTTGTTCCCAAAGAAGACGCTCCTAACCAAAACCAGATTTGATTCCCAAATATCCCCAATCTCCCTTAAAGCTTACAAATCTTCCACACCTGTGTTTGCTCATTGCTGCTGCTGGGCCCTGCCCTGGGAAGGACGATGTTTATCCCACTCCTCCACAGCTATTTACAATGGGGTTTTGGGATGGAGATGGAGCACATATTTGTCTAATGGCAACGGGGCAGTGAATTTAATTCTCCTCATTAACAGTCATCAGCTTAACGGGAAGCAATAAAAGATTTTTTTTTTTTCAAGAGCAGCTGCTTGTGAGATAATATTTATGGCTGGGACTGTCAGCAGGATGAGTGCATTGCTGGCTTGTGAGGGGGGAAACTGAGGCATGAGGCCATTCACTGACCCACCCTGGACCACACAGATGGAGGTGGGAAGAAAATCCAGCCTTCCTCTCTCCCATCCTGAGGCTGTGCTGCCCCAAGGCCACAGAAGCCACGTTGTTATCATGAGCCAGCTATTCATCCCATGGGAACAGGAATTTGTGGGCAGCGCTGTATTTCCAGCACCTGAGGAGTCACAGCAGGGCACCCCAGCCTCTTCTTCCCTCCAAGAGCCACTTCCAAATCTCTGACTGGCTGGGGACAGAAAATGCCCCTTCCCATGTCCGCCCCCACTACCCATCAAACCAGGAAAGGGAATTTTGACCCCATTCTGATGATGAGAAATAGTTTTGTCTGAGGTTGCTCCTCTTGTGACCGTGGCTGGTGAGATCCACAGTGAAACCTGGGATTGCAGGCGGTCCCTGAGTGACTTTGGGTCAAGGTGCTCACCTGACATCCTGTGCCCAAAGCTGCAGAGACCCCCAGCAGGGGAGAGCTGCCCTCAGCTCTCCTGAGAACAACATTTTGCTTTCCCATTGGTGAAGAGGAGTCACCTCCAGACAAGGACGGATTTTTGACCTGGGTAGCCCTGTTGAAGTGGCCCATCTGGGATGTCATTCCTGATAACTGGACTTTTTTTTCCCAGTTCCCCAAATATTCCTACTCAAAGATGAGCAGCCCGTCCCTCTCATCAGTATTTACCCCAAGACACACACAGAATTCCCCTCCAGCCTCCCATTTTCCTGGCAGAACCTGACCAGGCTGTTCCCTAAGGTTGTTTGATCCTGAGACCAATCCAGTAAGGTTTGAAACAGCTCCCCATGAATGCAGGGATCAGGAAACCAGTCAGCATTTAGCCCTGCCCTCTGCAGCTCCAGGGGAAAATCCTTACTTCATCCACCCCAAGTGTAATTTGGGCTCTCTCAAGTTGTTTTCTGACCAGCAAAGCCCCCAGGTCTTTGTTTTCTGCCACGTCCAGGAGATCTGCTCAGCTCTCTGTGGAACCCTTCTCGCTGCATTTCATTGCTTGTACCACCAAATTTTGCTCCCAGATTCCATCCTGCTACTGAGGCACATGTGAGTCCTGCTCAGTGCTACCATTGGTTAATCAAATTAAAAATATTATCTTTGCAAATGATCCTTGGGGACTGCCTCTTACTGGGAAGCTGTCCAGCTCTACAAACTGTCTTTCAAGGAGCACTGCCGTGATTATTTTTAATCCCTTTAAACACCAAAACAAATAGTGACTCCTCTCAAGCTGTAGACATTAAATCTCTTCAAGTGACACCTAGAAATACCTGTTTCTGATGCTCTGAGCCCAGAAGGATCAGGATGTTCCACAGGCTGTCCAGCTTGGTGCCTCTGCCAGGCACATTCATGGTGTGAAGGCCCTTGGATGAGGGTTCCTGTGGTGAGGAACAGGAGGTGCCATGTGGGGTTGGAGCCCTTCTCAGACATCCAGGTAGAGACAATGATGGAATAAGGCCCTGATTTTCCTCTTTGATGTAGAAAAACAGCAAGAAACTTCCACCAGGACCAGCCCAGCAGTGTGGGGTGCCCTCAGAGCAGATCCAGAGCTCAGTCCTGAGCCAAGAGCAGCCAGTGAAGCAAGGGTGGGGCTGTGCTGCTTCCACCAGCCCCAACCCACAACTTCATCCTTTTACTCCCTGCTCCCCAAAGAGCTTTTATCAGCCTGGAGAAGCATTTTCAGAGAATCACAGACTGGTTTGGGTTGGAAGGGACCTTAAAGCTCATCTCGTTCTACCCCCTGCCATGTGCAGAGGCACCTTCCACTAGAGCAGGTTGCTCCAAAAATCAGGGAAAAAGAGCATGGGTGGCTCTCCACTGAGCTCCCCACTCCTCTTCCTTTGGAGACAACTGCTTAGTGTGGCATTTAAGCAGAGTGTTTGCTTGGATTTATTTAATTCCCTATTAAATGTCCTTCAACCTGCACATCCTGTCCAGGGCTCCCGCGGTGAGGTGTAAAATCAATTTGGCATTTCTGAGCTAATCTTGGCATGAAGGATTTCACTGATTCCAGTACTAAATAGCAGGTGTTCATAACAGCCCAGACAAAACTCACGAAGCCAAGAACAGCAATGCAGATTGCCACCATCTTCCCTCAAACCTGATGTGTAACACAGCACAGTCTGTATCAGGAGATCATTTCGTAACATACAATCTCATATTACTGAAGGAACAGGTGAGGGATGGATGGATTACTTGGAAAACCACTTGCTCTTTGCCTCTGGGAACATAAGAACTGTGGGGCATGAAGATGAACTTCCAGGTGATGGTTTCAAAACCAATAAAAGGCAACAGCTCAAAAGGAATGGGTAAACGAAGTGTGGGAATCCCTGGCGCAGGATTACCCTGAGAAAAAAAAATATAAGATGTATAAAGTAATTCTATTCTTCACTTACTGTGAAGTAAAGTTCACAGTGACCTATTACATACAGTGATCCTGATTTTGGACCTGGAAGCTCTGACCTGTAAATAGCTGGAGTCTGACGGGTGCTGCAGAAAAATGTTGTTACATGCTTGCTGTGTTCCTGCCTTCTTCCACAGCACTAGGTGGACTTTTGGAGAGAATTAGCAGAGATATTTTTCCTTTTTTTCATTGTGAGTATAGAGTAATTTCAACATTTTCCATCCATAGTCTGCTAGAACTGGAAGCCAATGTCTCCTCCGGGAACAGCGTGGTCTCCCTGGTTCTACACATCTGTGATCCCCAGGAAAAGAGAGAATCAGACCAAAAGTGGAAAGGAAAATCTGCATCTATAAATACATTCTGTGCCAGCACCTGAATGAAGACTGGAAGAAATGCTGCTGGTGTAAAGCACCTCGAGATGCAGCCACACCTGGAGCACATGGACAGATCCAAGGCTGGGTTTGGATAAGGATTTCCTTGGCACTCTGATGTTTTGTAAGGGGCAGCTCATCACAGGTCCTTCCTAGGATGAAATCCTACTGGTGATGGCTTTGTTTGAGCAAAAGGTCCAGGCAGCCCTTGTGGTCTGTAACATAACTCTGGGGCTGAGAGTGATGCCCCATCCCTGGAAGTGTCCAAGGCCAGGTTGGATGGGGCTTGGAGCAACCTGGAGGTCTCCCTGCCCATGGCAGGAGGCTGGAAGGAGAGGATCTTTAGGGTCCCTTCCAACCCAAACCATTCTGAGATTCTGGGATTTTATGTCCCTGCTCATTGCAGGGAAGTTGGACTACAAACCCTTTAAAGGTCCCTTCCATTCCAAAGAATTCTGTGATGCCTCCCATGGACATGGATCCCATTAACTCCACTGCCACTGCTCAGCAAATGGGATCAGAGCAGCTCTCCACAAGGCCAAACCAGAGCTCTGGGAGAACACAAGGGATCAGTGGGATCCTGCTATTCTTGTGCAAAACATGAAATCAAGGCATGAGCAGGAGGCAGTGGATAGAAAATGCAGATTGTGTGGAAAACAGCACAGGGCTCCAAGCTGGGGCAAGTTCTGGATGGACCACTCAGAACCAAAGTCCCAGCACATTTTTCTCATCTGCTGGGTGGAATAAATGACTCACAGCTGATCCAGCAGAGGCAGAGTTCCCCATGGAACCTTCAGACTTCTCTGAGCTCTGCTAAGGTGCAAGTGATGGAATTTTTCCTTCACTGAATGTGTCTTAGTGGATACTCTGCAGTCGACTAAGGAGCAAGTCTGAGGCGCTTCTTTAGGAAGCCAGGTGAAAACAAGGTATTGAAAGTCCTATTTTACACTTTCAGGCTTGAATGCAGCATCCACGACATGGATGAGCATTGCCTGGGCCACTTCTGATGCTCCCTGCCACTATCACTCCTGCCTAGAAAACAACATGGACTTTGTAGCTTCCTCTCCATTGTATTATACAGGTATTCACCTCTGGTTTGAGGTGAAGTGATGCATCTTCAGGAGGCCAGACTCTAGGCCAGAGAAGAGTTTTGTCCCATACCACAGGACAGGGACTGAGGTGTCAGATACCTCTTCTGGCTCTGCCTGCTCTTCACACGTGACTCTGCCTAAGTTTCTTCATCACTCTCTGCTCAAGACCCTTACCTATAGGGGATCAGATCTTACCTGTTTCAGTCCTGTGATTTCAGATACAGACTCCACAGCAGAGGATCTTCAGACCTGCTTTCATGTCATGAAACCCCAGGATAAGGAGAACAAACCCTCTGTTGATGCCAAGATTTCCAAGCCATCCCAGCCTGACTGTGCTCATCATTCTGTGATGGGTGAGAAGTTTTCCAGAGGTGTCCAAGCTCTGCAGCAGGGAAGAGCCCAGCCTTCCTTTGCTGGCTCTGCAGCAAAGCCTCTGTGCTCCTCCCAGAATAGCAACGTGCAAACCTCGGTGCTTCTCTTCCAAACCCATTTGCATTTTTAGAAACTAATTTGCAAAGCCTCTGCCACTGTGGCTACAAGCAAAGCCTGGCTGTCTGTGCAGCCTCCTCAGCCACAGCAGCAGCTTTGCTCAGCGTGATGCTGTCAACTTGGACTGGGAGTGGATTTACACCTGGGAGGAGAAAGTCCTGCCTGAGGACTCTTGGGATCCTAAAACCAACAGGGAAAGGGTAGGGGATGGGGTCATTGTAAACACAGGTCTCTGGGGGGAGCTCCTGACACATGGCAGAGCCTGGGACCCCGTTTTCCAGCACACCTGACCCCACACCCTCACCTGTGGCTCAGCAAAAACATCATCCCAGAGCATCCCGTGGCTCTCACCACCACCACTGTGACCATTGGAGTGCAGGGAGCTGGTGAACCCCACTGAGATCTCTCCTCATTTCCTATATCCATAAGCCACACAGAACTTTTTCAGGTATCCAAAGCCACAGCCTGCCTGGGGAAAGCACAGAGCACATCGTGGTGACCTGCAGAGCATCTCCCATCCAGCTCACACTTCTGGGCATGCTGGCCCATGGGCACAGCTGCCAGAAGGACACCAGATGGTGGGAAGTGGCTGCCTGCACACCCAACCTTCAACCTGCTCCCCTTTCACTCACAGCTTGGACTGAATAAGGGGGGGATTAAACTGATATGCCTTATCTCAGACCTCCCAGGGATCCCTGCACCGGCCAACACAAACACAGCCCTCACTCTGAAACAAGGCACATCTGCAAAGAGTAAGTTCCACGCTCAGAGGGATGGTGGCACAATACATTTGTCATATTTTTAAGCAAAGATAGGCTGGGACTAAGCCTCACTCCAGGTCTGCCCTGTTGAAATCAAACTGGTGCTTCTATGGCTCAGAGCCCTTTTCAAGCAGACAGGATCGGTCACCACGGCAATTCCAGCAGGGGATTAAACCCCATAACTGCTGCAAGAAAGGCACAAAACAATGGCCAGGAACACTCTGTGCAATTCCAGGGTCCCTCCACACCAGCACTTCACTCCCAGCTTCCCAAAAGCAACCCTACTCCTCCTTGCCAGGATGGTAAAGAGAGCTCAGGTCAACACCATCAACACCCAGCACAAATTGAAAAAAAACCACCACTGGCTGTCAGATGGAAACTAGAAAGGGACTAATTCTGGCTTCACTACAGTTCTGGTGTGTTTTCCTAATTTTAAATGATTTATCAGTTTGAGAGTTTTGCTAAGTGCCTCTCTGATCACACAGGGTTATGCAGCAGTTTGCCACCCGTGTGTGACAAGGACACACTCAGGGAGGGGAACCCTCAGCCCCTCTCTTCTGTGTAAAATGCAGAAGTTCAGCCATGATGAATAAATTCCTTAATGCATCCATGAGTATTTTGTCCCTGAGATCACGTTTACTGTCAGCAGGTTTATAGCCACAGTTTAGAGTCCTATAAATTTTACATAATTAAAATACTTTTTTTAAAAAAAACAGTTGACTTTTTTTTTCCTACGCTTTCTGAGCAGAACAGCCCATGTAGGATCTCAGCAGCCCAGGCAAAGGCAAATCTCCCAAAGGCCTCAGGACAAGAGCAGCACCTACAGAAAAGCAAGTGCCTGTGCCTCCACGGGGTGAAAGCTTTGATTTCATCATCGAAACGCAATGCAAAAAGAAGCACCAAAATAAACAGCTCCATAAAGCAGCAGGAACGCAGCAAAGCAGTTGGAGGCTCCTCCAGCGAGAATGACCTAAATCCAAGAGGCATTTGTGCAGATGCTGCTCAGCTCCACAACACCCTCACAGCCTCTGGGACAGCCCGGGATGCACCGAGGAACAGGGGAGCGAACCTGGGAGAAGCCTCTTTCTTTTTAGCAGTCACAGTGATTTTTTTTTTAAATTTTTTTTTTCTTTTCCAAGGTACCCTCCCCACCGTGGCTGCCCCCCATCCAGGGCTGCCTGGGGGCCCGGAGACCCCTTTTCCCCCCTCGACCCCGCAGCAGCCGGGGTTATCGAGGGAGATGTGTGTAATTGCCCTGTCAGGCAGCTGAAAGGCGCTCGCCCTTTAGCTGATGCCACTTCAAAATGAAATTCTTTCTTTGGCATGGCTGTGTCTGATATGCAGGCATCAAAGGGGAAGGCAGCAGGTCGCCGATGCCCCAGGCCACACATTTCCCTTCTAAAGGCAGGAATGAGAGTGTCAGCTCGGGGCCGAGGGGGCCCCGGAGAACCAACACCCATCGCTCCTCCGTGGGGTGCTGGGAGCCTGGGAGAACCCCCCAGCACCCGAGGGCTCTCCGGCAGCACACGGGACCCTGTGGCCTGAACACCGCGGGGATGGAGGGCTGGGAAAGCCTCAGCGGCACAGAGGAGGTCGAGGGCTGGGGATTTTTCTTTCCAAGAGAACCACAGGGCCACGCTCGCCTCCCCCCCCCCCGCAGCTCCCATCTCCTCTCTCCACCTGCACTCTTCAGGGAGCCAAGGCTTTTGGCAAGCTTTCCGCTCCACTTTTTATTGGTTTCAACTAAGCTGCCTCTTTCGGAGGGGTTGGAAAGCTTCAATCATTAAAGGAAAAGAAGGGGGGGAAAAAAAAAAAGGGAAGAAAAAGAAAGCATCATGCACCCTTCACCCTGCTGTCCCTTCCCCACTCCCACGATGGCCCCACAGCACCCATCCCGGGCACAGCTCCCTATTTTCCAAGCCAAACACAGCCCCTCCAATGCATTTGAGGCAGGGTTTTCAAGGCCCTGGGTACCTCCAACTGTACCTGCTCGGCTCCAATCACCTTCCTGCTCGGAAGCAATTTAGAAAGGACACAGCACAGGTAGCTATTAGCTAACACATATTTAACTGCTCCAGATATCTTTTTTTTTTCGTTTTTTTTTTTTTTGGCATTGTAATGGAGTGATTTGATCTTCAAAGGACCTGTGGAAACCTTTGAAGCTTCCCAATCTCCAGTGGGGAGGGGAGGAGGTGGGGGGGGGAAATGTTAATAGTTTTAAAACCTGGGGAATCCTGAAGTCAGAGAAAGGGTATAAAACCCAGCGGGTTTAGCATAAAGCCCTCAGGTAAATCTTCACCTTCTTTTCAAATGCATTTTTTGGTGGGCTGCTTTGGAAAGGCTCGGGCCAGGTTAGCAAGGTCGGCTCTATTCCCAGCGGCTCTTAAATCTCCAGGGACCCTCATCTCCCACGTGGCACAGCCCCAGCACCAGGGGATCCGCAGTACCTCGGCAAGAAATAGAAAGACTAAAATTTGCAAAGCCTTTAGGTGAAAAAAGGGTGGCGGGGGGGGGGGGGGGGAAAGGAGTGGAGAAGGAGGGAGAGGGGTAAGAAGATAAGGAGGCAAAATAAACTCCCGGCTGCACTCCCAGCCAGCACAGCCTCAGCAGCACCCTGAGAGGCGAGACACAAAATGCATTTACCTTTAAAATAATGACTCATTTTATTTTTTTTTCTTTTAATACGTAGTTATAAATATATTTTGTCAAAATATATGATCATTATTGTCAAAAACATTTGCACATAAAGTCATAAATAAGGTCAAGGTGAACGTTTAGTTTAGAGAAGAGTCCAGCTATAGCAAGCAGTTCTGGGGTGGGACGGGAGGGAGAGAGAAGGAGAGGAGGAGAGGGCGGCGGGGAAGGGGGTCAGCGGCACCCGCACCCCTCCACCACCATCTCCTGGTAGTTTTTCAGGACCACCTTGTCATACTCATCCAGGTAGAGCATGGAGATGGCGCTGAGCTCCGTGGGCACGCAGCAGGCCTTGGGAATGCTGGAGTTCACGGAGTTCACCAGCGTCTGCACGATGGCGTGGTTCGTGGAGTTGAGGTGGTCGGCCAGAGGGAAGGGGCAGTCCCCGTGGCAGTAAAACGCCTGGTAGCCCGGGGGAGCCACGATCCAGTCGTTCCAGCCCACGTCGCTGAAATCCACATAGAGGGCATGGCGGCGGCAGTTTTTTTTGTTCTTGCGGGAACGCTGGTGCTTGGGGCTCCGGCGGGCCCTGCGGGTCAGAGCGTGGCCTCGCCCGTCGTGCCCAAAAGTGACCAGGAGCGGCCTGAGCTGCGCCCAGTCCCCGCGCCCTTGAGGTAAAGATCGGCTAATCCTGACGTGTTTGCCCTGATGAGTCTGTGTGTGGTGGAGGTGGGTGACCTCGATCACCAGCCCGTGGTTGGGCTGCTTGTCCTTGGTCCACCGGATCACGGCCGGGCTCACATCAAAGGTCTCCCAGCGCGTCACGTTGTGGTGCACCAGCCGCGTGTCCAGCAGGCGCGTAATGGCCTGGGCGCGCTCCGACAGCGGCTTCATCACTTCGTAAATGTTTATCCGGTGGAAGCCCCTCTCCCACGCCGCGCTCGGCTCCTCCACCTGCTCCCGGTACAGCCGCAGCTCCGCCGAGGAGATCACCTCGTTTTCCGGCACGCTGCTGAGGTTGAAGACGAAGCGGATCCGGGGCGCCTCGCTGGGACCCGGGACGGTCTCCAGGTGCTCTGGAGGGAGAGCAGGGAGGGGGGGAAGCGGTAAGACAAGCAAAGGAGAGCACGTCAGCCTCGGGGCACCCAGCCACGGCCCCGGCACAGCCACGGCTCACACCCACGCTTCACCTGCCCGGCAGGCAGCGGCTCCGCTCCGCTTCCCCACGCATCCCTCCCGGCCGCACCGGGAGCGGCTCCTGCCCCGGCACCGCTCCTGCCCCGGCACCGCTGGCTCACCCGCGCCTCGAGCAGTCCACCCCTTCCCCACCTCGCCTCCCCGTTCAGGGAGACTTTTTCCCCTTTAGTTTTTCCCCTTTTGCTTTTCCTCCCCCAGTCTCTCCAAAATCATCTCCCCGGCGAGATGCGGCGCCACGGAGCACAGAGGTGCCTTGTTACGGGGGGCAGGGGGAGAAAGAGAAGCGAATTCCAACGCAGTAATGATGCGGCTGGATTAATAATTCAGATTTACTTTGGAAAAGAAACATCCGCTAGGAAACATTTGGATCATATTACAAGGGTCTATTGAATAAACCTTATAAACACACAGCTGTAAGTATTAAATTCGAGTCGGGGTTTGGGGGGATTTTTTTTCTTTTCTTTTCTTTTTCTTTTTTTTTTTTTTTAAGAGTAAAAGCAGGCAGCAATTGCTTTGATAGTTCAAAAGAAACACTCCAGGGGCGAGATCCCGCCCTCGCTTTACTCCCGCATCCGATCCAGAGCCATTAAATCCACGCGAGCCCAGGGAGTGACCCCGAGGCAGAGGCACCGAAGGAAACTCACTGTTGTCAACAGAAGCAAAAGCACTTCAAAATATGGTCAAGCTCGGGTTAAGCACAGGATGCTGGAAAAAATACCGAGCAGCACGCCTGTCACCCACACACGGCAGGCTGGGGGTGGAGGGGGGGGGGGGGGTGGTTTTCCTCCCATAAATTTAGGGCCGGGCACGTCCTGCTTCTAAAGGCATTTGTGAGCTTCCAAACGCAAGGAAATCCCGATGGCTACCGGGGCTGGGAATTTACCGCCTCCCATCACTGACCTTCATGGTGGAAACTCCTCACGGTGTTTGCCCGGCTGGTCGATCGCTCAGGGTACTGCAGGCTAATTTCCTGGAGGCTTTCCTCCTCTTCTCCGGACTGGAGTCGATAGAGATCCAGCATGTAACTAGGAATGACGGCTGACTTGCTGGGCTGAGGCCGCCTTCGGAGCCCAAACATCTGCAGCAGAGTTGTTTCGAAACCCCGCAAGAGTTCATGGCTTTGGGCAGAGCGGCGTCCGGATCCGGCTTGTCCCTGAAGCTCTGCCACTTTCTTCCTGCCGGTCTCAGGGATTAGGCTAGCATGGTTAGTACCTCCTAGAAGGACTTGGCATAGTAGGATGACCATCAGCATTCGGTTACCAGGAATCATGGTGTCTCTGGGGTGCAAAAAACACGACAACAAACAAGAAGGAAAGTCAGGATGAGAAGCGAAACCCCCCTCCTCTTCCGAATAAACTTAAAAATAATAATAATAGTAGTAATAAGAGTAGTAATAAACGGCAAAAGGACGCGGGGAGCAGCCCCCATTCGAGCGGCAGCCGGAGCGCCCCGGCGGGCAGGGACCGGCCGCCGTCCCCGGGCTGTCCGCAGCCCCGCAGCCCCCTCGGGCAGGCGGGTTCCCGGCGCATCCCGGCCCCGCTGCCCCGCCGGGACGGGAGCGGGACCGGCGGCGGCGGCGCCCGGCGGGGAAGGAAGGGGCGCGCGGCTCGGAGCGCTCCGGAGCCGCCGGTTCGAATCCCGCCGCCGGACCCCGGGAGGGAAAACCGGGATAAGAACACCATAAAGTTTTTTCTTAAAAAAAAAAATTAAAAAAAAATTTTGGAAAAAAAAAAAAAAAAAAAAAAAAAGCCCTGCGATGAAAACAAAAAGCGAGGAGCGAGGCGGAGGAAGAAGAGGGCTGTACTCACTGACAGCAAGCAAGGCATATCAGCACAGTCCATGATTCTGGAGAGCCAGCCCGGACCCAGCGCGCCGAAAGCCCCGGGGCAGCGGCTGCCGAGCGCCTCCCGCGATCGCCGCCCGGCGCAGTGCGGCCGCCGCCGCCGCCGGCCCCGGTTTTCTGCCGGCCCCGCAGTCACGTGGAGCCGCGCTCGCCGCCAGCCCGGCCCGGCCCGGCCCGGCCCGCCGCCCCCGGCCCGCCCCCGGCCCGGCCCGGCCCCGCGGGGGACGGCCCTGCCCGCCCCGCCGCCCGCGCCCGGGGAGCGGGGGGAGCGCGGGGACCCCCGGCGGAGCGGCCGCGCTCGGACCCTCGGGGCGCGGGACGGGCTCGGCGCGGTGCCCCCCGGGATCCCCCGCGCCGCTCAGGTGCATCCCTGGGGGGACCCTCCCGCCCCGCCCTGGCCCCGCACGGCCGGGGCGGGGTCCCCAGGGAGGTCGGGGCACAGCGGGAAGCGGGCACCGCGGGGCTCCCCAAGGGACCGGGCTGGGAAGTGAGATTCGGGACGGGAAACTCGGCAAGCGGCTGTCCCCCGACGAGAAGGGAGGGAGAGCTTAGGAACGAGAAGCAGCTGCTCGGGGAAGAAGGCACGGCAGCAGAGCGCGGGTTGCTCCTGTGCTCCCACCAGCCGCCAGCCCCGAGGGTCCCCTGCCGGGGGTCGGGAGCCCGTTGCCAGCACCGGGGGTTATCCCTTCCCTGGATTCCCTCTCGCCCTCCAGATTTTCTCATTCTTCTCCCTGGCTGCCTGAATAGCCCTCTCCCCCTTCCCACCAGGCCGGGTTCCGGGACCCCCACCGAGGTGTGCAGCAGGCGCCTTCCCAGGCACAGCTGGTGCTTCCAGAGAGGTACGGACAGGGGTCTCCGGGAGGAAGGATGCTCCCTGCCCTGCAGTTCAACCCCAGAATTGCTCTGGGCCAGCTTTGGGCTGAGAATAAGAACCAGACTTCCCAGGGTTTGAGGCTGCTCCCAGGTGGGGGTTTGGGACAAACTGGTTTACCATTAGCACACAGTAACTGGACACAACGCTCTCAGGCACAGGGTGGGATTCTGGGGGCTGTCCTGTGCAGGGCCAGGATTTGGACTCGGTGATCCTTGCAGATCCCTTCCAGCTCAGGATATTTTGTGATTCTCTGACTTACTGGGGGTGATGTATGAACACAGTGTGGGGAAGGCAGCTCCAGGGAAAGACCCTCTGAACGAAGTGTGACGGATACACCATACTTTGGAGACACAGAGTAGACTGAGCGACCCCATGGTAAATAAAGCCAGCTCCACCAGGGCATTAAAATCTGTCCCTTTGCCCTGCTGGGGTATCCCTTTGTGTTGCACAAACTGTCACCCACAGTGAGAGCACAGTTAATTTATGAGACCAAAAGATGTGGTCCTGGAGTGGCCATGGGAACTCCTAAGCTCATCAATTAACCACAACCAAAAACCAGCTCAGGAACGATGACTGTGGCCACAAACCACGGGGCTGCTGTGCCTGAGAGCAGCAAACCCACACCAGCGCCTTGGTGTCCTCCCAGCACTGCCCCAGAGCTCACACACCATCACAGACGCCTTCCTTTCATATTTCACTTTTCTTTTTTTTCTTTTTTTTTTTTTAGCTCAGACCTGACCCATGCATTAGAAAAGCCCAGGGATGTCACCGAAAGGACACGCACAGATAAAAGGCAGTGCTGACACTGTAATATCTCTGAGTTATTCCTATACCACTCCGAGTTTAAAAGAAACATCTGTTAGCAAGGTATTTGGACTATGAATCCATCAAAATTCGTGAAATATTGCTATCGCCATTTCAAATGTATCACACTGTGTGTTATTCTTAACAAGGAAAAACAATTTGGGGAGTAGCTGCTGTGCAACTTTTTTTTTAAGTTAAATAACATTTTCATTGAAAATACTCCAGTCTATAAACAAAGTTTACATGAGGGCCTGTATAGTGCTGTTCCCAAAACAGACCTCTGGACTGGGAAAAGCAACCAGCTCCCTCTTTGTGGGATACGTTCCTCTCTTTGTCTGAAGACCTCACTTGGGTTTTGTAAGGATCAGAGTGCTGGAAATGTTTGTCCCAGAGGAATTCAGTCTCACGGCATCCAGCGCCTGCTCTCCTAAGCCATCCCGTTAAGCTGAGATCCCCAAAATCTCTTATGTAACGCTGGTTAGCCGTGCCCCTGTGCGAGGAGGTGGCCAGCTGGGGCCAGAGAGCCAGGGCAGAGCAGTGTGGTTTGGGCTCTCATAGGAGGCAAGAGCGTATTTGAGTAGCTCCCTGGTTACTAAGAAGTGTTAGTCATGGGGAAAGCTGTAGTATTTATTCCGTAAAATGTAAATACATAACCCAAACCACAAAGGAATAACCGTGGATGGAAATAGTGTAGCGTTTACTGAAGGAGCTGGGCTGCCTTTCTACAGAAGCTGTATTTCCTTGGCCCCATAGAGCGTAATTCACCTTGAACGGAGCTTCTGCTCCAGCCCGTGGAGTTACACATCGGCTGAACTCGGTCCAGGCACACTAAACAACCCAGTGTGTTATATATTCCAACCAAAAAAAGCGGTGCCAAAAGGGAGCTAAAAATACAAATGTGGAAGGTTTGAAAAGCAAACACTGCTTAATTCAGCGGTGGATGCAACATTAAAGATCCAGCACATCAAAAACAGAGAACATGGTGTCTCCACTCAACACAAGGCTCATCTCCCCTGATCACACCTCATGTGGGTGAGGGGGGGATTGATGGTGGTCTTGCCTGTGACCAAGTCCTAGCCTGACTAAGGGATCTGCTGCCAGGTTTTTTACTCTCTGTCTTCTGTGAAAAACCTGGGAATCTCTGCATCTGGACAGCACTGGTCTCCTCTAGAAGCAAAGCACTGGGGCGTTGGGGATGTCACCCTGCAAAGACTGGCCAGACCAAGGAGTGATCCATCATGTGCAGACCTTGGCTGTGACAGCAGACTGTGCTGGTGGCAGTGAGAAGCCCAGGAGCTGGCAGGTGTCCTGGAGCCCCAGTGCCCAGCTCTGCTCGCAGGGGTCAGGAGCTGAGGGGCAATTATTTGCTCACTTTTGTTTCAACCTGCTGATTGTGGGTTTGCCCAGACATGTTTGTGATAAAAGCCACTCACATCTGACCCATTTCCAGGTTTTGTGTGCTCAGGACCTACCAGCAAGCACTGCAGGTCGATGTTCAGCACCTCTAGAAATTAGGCCAGCTCTGTTTACAAGGGAAACTTCTCTAATGGCAGCATTTCAGGAGATGCCTCTGGACTCAGACCTTCCCAAACCAGTTTGTGCATCCTATGTTATTTTTAGAGCAGCTGCACCTTTTTGGGCTCTAAAGTCAGCAAACAACCCGCCTCGGGAAAAACAAAAAAGGAAGAAAAAAAAGAAAGAAAACAACAACAACAAAATAACTTGCCTCACCAGATTTCTGCTTTAGCAGAAACAAGCCTAAAACCATAAATAAATAAATAAAGGCCTATGTCAGAGACATTTTACTGACATGAATTACAGGAGGAGATGCCCATAAGTGTGCTAAGATCAATTCCTTCCTACCCTTTCCTTTCAACTGCCTAAGCTTGTCAATTAAAACAAAGGGAACTGGGCAAACAACTCCAAGGGATTACATTTTCCAAAGTAGCTCTTCACTAAGGAGCCGACCGGTAAAAACAAGTGCAGCTGCTTGAATGGTGAAAGGAACATTTTTTACAACCACTCTGAGATTTTCATGAGATTTTCTCTGAGTGCTTCAGACCTGGCCTGTTCTACCAGCATATTCTACCTCCTCCTGAATAAATAAATTCATACTTCTCCTAAAACACAGAACTGGGCCCAGCTTGGACTTTATTTCTGCTTTGCATTAAAGTGTCTCTGCCGAGGTGTCAGGACCACGTCTAGAACCACTCCTAAGAGCTAAGAGGAGAATCAGGTTCAGCACTGCTCTTTTATTCCAAACAGGTTTGTTTTTTTTACAAATCCCTACAAAAACATTGTGTGGGAACATTAAAATAATGCAGTTCTAAAAAGGCAGTCTTTGGTAATCAGACACAAGGCAGTCGAAACAGTAGGATTGTCTGCTCCTTTCTATTTTTAACTTTTTAAGGATGATTTTTATTGTTTTGAGAATGCTATTAAAAGGTTGGCTGTCCCACGCAGGGTGAATCTTAAGTTGCTGTTGTTACTTGACTCATTCCCTTTGTCACTTTTCAGAGATGCCCAAGAGTGAGCAAGGCTTAGAAAAGTTACCCCTTGCTGTTCATACAGACACTGTCTGCCTTCTGCTGTGAGAGCGTGAGGTCTCTGCTGCTAAATATTGTTCATTTAGAGATGCTGGGCCTCAAAACTTGGAGGTCTGGGTCTTTCAGGCTGGACATCAGGAAGAATTTCTTCACAGAAGGGGTGGTTAGGCTGCCCAGGGAGGGAATGAAGTCAGCATCTCTGGAGGTGTTCAAAAAACAGCTCAGTGCTCTGGTCTGCTTGGGAAGGTGGTGAATGGCCAAAGGTTGGACCCAACAATCTTGGAGTTTTTTTCCAACCTTAACGTTTCTATGATTCCATGATTAGGGAAGTGCTTCAGCAACACGACTCATAAAATAAAGGGAGAGCCATTTTAATGGTCCGTTGTTAAAATTCCCCTGAGCTGTGTTAGAAACACATCTGTTGTAAAATCATCTCCACATCAATGGGTTTCCTCGAGGGATGTTACAAGGAGAACATGCACTGATCTCATCCAGCTTTTGGAAAGAATCGCTGCCTTTAGCCCACGTTTGCTTCTGCACTTTGTTGCTCCCCACTCCATCAAAGCCTCATCCCTGAGAAACAAGGAGGACCTCCAGAAGATGAAGAACTCATTCCTCCTGCTCTGCAATTGTGGCTGGTACTAATAAAGACCATCATTCTCATGAGGAGCGCCGTCCAACCATGTGGCTACCGGAGATAAGCAGATTCCTTTTGGATCTGATGAATCATGAAGGCTTTTGGAAAATAGCACAGGGCTGGCAGCTCCCTGACCTTACAAACCACTCCATGTCTCTAGCCCTGAGATGTGGCTTTGTCTGAGTTCTGCTGTTGCTGATATTTCGCCCTCCCTCGCTGCCAAAATCTGCAATTCCACACAACCACGTTGCACCTCCAAGGTGCCGACATTTGTCTTTGTCCTTTCATTGCAGCTTGAGATCTGCTGCCAGGAGAAGGTTTAATGATCTCAGTCACTACTACAAGGTGTAAATAAGCAAAGCAGGACTACTGCTTCAGAAATAATTCATGTGAGCTCTATTGGATTTTTAGCAATAACAAAGGACTTTACTGGTAGGTGCTAGAGCAAGTTCTGGGAAATGTCAGCACACGGATGAATTTTGAGTTCATTAATGTGAACATCCTCACCTGAAAGCAGAGAGGGAGGATCCTGCCCAGGAGTCCCTCTTGGGAAACATGGCTATGCCCTGTGCCCTCCATCTCCAGCAGTAACAAACTGGTGGGGCTCGTTTGTACCAGTTGCCTGGTGACAAGGTTCATACTCACAATTAATCATCTTTCTTAGAAAGTGCTCACTGAATAAACTTACACAGGGTGTGTGTGAGCAGAGCACGAGCCTCCCACAGACATGTGACGCTGAAAAGATGGTTTCTGACAGAAAGGCTCTTGCTCGTTCTGCCATAGAATATCCTGAGCTGGAAGGGACTCAAGAGGATCAGAGTCAAACTCCTGGCCTTGCACAGACACCCCAACAATCCCACCCTGTGCCTGAGAGCATTGTCCAAACACTCCTGGAGCTCTGGCAGCCTCGGGGTCGTGCCCATTCCCTGGGGAGCCTGAGCAGTGCCCAGCATCCTCTGGGGGAAGAACCTTTCCCTGATATCCAACCTAAACCTAACACAGCTGCAGTCCTTCCTGACAAACCTTTCAGCAGGACCTACTCCAGCCTAGCATGGCAAGGTTCTCTGTTCTATTATTGATCAAGCAAGCTAATGAGTGAGGTGTTAGCTGGGATTATTTTCAATTAGAGACATTCTTACTTATTGTTACCTGCTCTGTTTCTTTGTGGGGCAACAAAAAAACCCCACTTGTAAGCAGAATCAAAACCCACCTTCTCCCAAACAGCCACAACCAAAAAATATTTGAGTGGCAGCAAGTTTGTGTCAACAGCAGTGAAACCTGGTTTCATTTTTAGATCTTTTCTGCATAAGCAAGTATCTATTTTCCTCTTCCCTGCTTCCATCATGTACAGACACTGACTCAGCAGCCCAAAAGGAGGCCTTTAGCAACCTGGGAATTTCAAAAGCCATAGATTTGGTGCGGACCTGCAAGTACTGGGATGCCTAAAGGAAGGTTGTCCTAGTGATGAAGAACCTGATTTGGACTTCAGAAGGTCTAGGTTCAGCTTTGTGTTTCTGTGGCAGTGACTGAATCATCAGGAATCTACTTTATCCAAGTGGTTAAGAGTACATTAAACAGTGAAGAGTAATTAAAAAACATGGGGAAAGGAGGCAATTAGAATTAAAAGCAGGTCAGAGCCTCCATTCTGGAAGAACAAGAGCATTTTGCATCATTGTCAGAAATAAATAAAAAAAATAAACATTACTTCTGAACAGGTCCTCAAACGCCAACCCAACAAACAAAAGTCTTTCAAACCCTTTGACTGGGACTCCAAGCCCTGGGAAAATACTGGAGGAATAACAGCACATGGAGACTCTGTATGACCTCTGATTTACAGCACATGGAACAAAAGTGGTGCTGCCCTGTCCATCACTGGACAGACACCTGGTGATTCACCTGTCACCCATGCCAGAAGAAGAGGAGGAAGAAGAAGAAGTAATAGAAAGATGAGAAGAAAAAGAAGAAGGAGGAGAAGAATAGGAGGAAAAAGGGAAGAAGAAGCAAAACTGAATATGCCTGGAAATGAGAGATTAAACACATTGTAGTCAGAGGTGGGTTTCCAGAGTTTTCCAGAAATACTCATCAGGGCTTTACATTACTGGCTGGCAGCCATGAGGCCTGTGAACTGAAGGGAGGCCAATTTCTTGACCTGCAGGTTTCAATGCAAAGACAGTCTGTCCTCTCTGATACCTTATCCAAACAATGTGGGCAAACCAGCGTCGTACGTGCATTCCGTGCGTGTCTGATCCCACAGGCAAACCAGCCTTTCTATTTCCTAAAATACCAGCCACCAAACAGCTTACAGAGGGATAAAACCAAAA
This sequence comes from Phylloscopus whistleri, assembly GCA_017589585.1. Taxonomy (NCBI): domain Eukaryota; kingdom Metazoa; phylum Chordata; class Aves; order Passeriformes; family Phylloscopidae; genus Phylloscopus; species Phylloscopus whistleri. The sequence continues at coordinate 855,889 of JADMLD010000405.1, read as the reverse complement.
AAAAAAAAAGAGAGAGAGAGAGAGAAGATGGACTTTTAGAAAAGGAATATCTAAAAGTCAGTGTGAAGAGGAAAAAAAAGTGAAATGGCAAAAAAGGGAATGAGTCTGGAGATATCTCATATCTCTTTCTTGCATATGAAGGGGTCTTGGAAGTGAGGGGGTGCTCACCCCCAAGAGGTCCACCTGGGCAGAGGGTTTACAGAACCAGAGCCCAGAGGATCAGCAGGAAGACAGAACAGGAGAGAAAATTGATATGGGAAAGAAGTGAAAACCAAGAAGGCAAATTCGGTCTGGGCAAAGGGCCAAGGCAAGGCCAAGTGCAATTCTAGAAAACAGGACTGGAGCCAGAGGCACCAAGGTGTCATGACAGGCCTGTGCTGGTCTACAGTGACAACCCAGAATGATGCACCTGCCAGGAGCACAGCATCATCCAGACATGAAGAGAAATAGGCTTAAAAGTAGATTTTTGAAGAAAAGTCTCAGGATGGAGGGTCTGGACCAGCAGTTTCTACTTGTGCAGGATCTGGAGTTAGCACAAGGCTGGTATCTCCCTGTACCAGCCCCCTAGGCACACTGGAGTTATACTTTGAGTCAGGGAAAGCAGAACTAAGAAGTTTCCCTGAGGACCTGTTTGTTCTCCTGGTTTCACCCTGCATTCCTGCTTGTTCCACCTATGTCCTGCTGACTCTGCTGCCTTTTCCCACCCTCTGTACACATACCTGAGAGAGCAGCAAGCCTCAGAACCAGGTATTGTTTGCAGCACCACACCCCAATTCGAAGAAATATTGCAAAAAGCAAATGTGAAACGTCATTTGCAAAACTGGCATCAGCTCACAAATGTTCCTCACAAAGACCCAACACTGAGGTTACTCTATGGCTGCCAAAAAGTCACCTGTCCTGTCTCCAGAGGCCTCAGCAAGTCACTTCACCTCCCATCACTCTTTGCCTACATAGCTCTTAGGTGCAAAGTGGGGCAGGGATCCTGATGTCTGTCCCCTCCAGCCCAGGCTGAGGAGAAGCTGAGTGGTGTTGGGGCTTCAGGGATTGCAGGATAAAAATGAAGTGGATTAAGACAGATGTTTGAAGAGCAGAGGATAAAATGAGAAGGTCAAAGAGGACTTAGAGTCCATGAGTATTGACTTGAGTCAGGAAGAGTGGAGACAAACCATGGACCCAAAGCCACCAGGAGCCCAGGATGAGCCCACCACAGGGGGTGCCTTGACATGGATGGCACAACTGGATCACTTCCATCATGTTTTCTGATGGAGGAGAGGGACTGGAAGCAGATTACTGAATGTATCTATGGGGTTGAGAATGGCTATGACCTGGGGGCTGAGCAAGAGTCACCAGAACTTTGGAGACCCAAGCACTGTGCCTATGCTGCAGGAGGTGCACAGCTCCAGTGTCTCAGAGTAACTCCCAATCCACTCTCAACTCTTTCCAGAATACAGAGAATTCACCTCACCCAGCATCATCCCTTCCCTTTCCACACAGGATCACCATTGCCCTGCTGGGCAAAAGCTCTTTTCACCCAAACCAGCAAAACTCCAAGTCCAGTCTGAAAAAAAAAATAAATCTCAAACCCAAAATGAAACCCAGAAACACAGCAGTGTACAAAAGGTGTTTTTAAAACACAAACTAACTAAAGGCTGGGCTCTGTTCTGTTGCTTGAGGCATGTAAATGCTCTGTTCATACATTTCAAACTCTTCCCAGCAACAGAGCTCCCAAAGCACTTTGTGTCTGTGGGGTGAGCAGCTCCATGTCTCCCGTGGCAGAGGGCACACACAGTGATCTGGCTCGCGTTACTGAGCAGGATCAGATGATAGATGAAGATCCATGATGCTGAGCAGCAGCTCACAGGTCAAAGTCTTTCCCTTCTGTCTGAAAATCCTCCTGCACCTTTCTTTTCCAAAGTAGAAGCCCTCCATTCTCCAAAGGCTTTTGTTGCTACCGAGCTTTATGTACTTAGGCATCCCTGCTAGAGCAAGATTTCAGCACAAGGGAATTGGCACATTATGTTACAGCTCACATAATTTATTTTTTTTTTTTGGTTATAATAAAATCTTTTGTAAAACTGTTCATTCTACTGCCCCATGAGAGATGAATTGTAAATCCAGCCAAAAAAAAAAAACACCCTACCCCACATCCCTAGATCTTAGGAAATGTAGATTTGTCACCTTTCAGTCTCTTTGTATGCAGTTAGATTTTTTCCCTGTAATTTTATGCTGCTCAGGCACCTAATGACCTAAGTGGTCCCAGGAGAGAGGAATTGGCATCCTCGGAAAAAAAAGAAAAAAAAGAGAAAAAAAAATATGTTTATTTGTAATTTACCCTTACCTGACTTGTTTAAAGTGTTATCAGAATGCAAGCACCTACTTTCTTCTCTTCATTTTCACAAGATATCCAAGATTTGCTTGAATTGAGAATGTCTAAAGCCTCAGGCATGATCCTGGGTGTTCTCAAGACTTAAATGCCACTGCTTAAAGAGTTAAAGATCTAGATGGCTGCACTAAGAGGATGATAAACTAATCACTCACTCACTGCTGGTGAGCCTGGTGTCATTTACTGAAACATGGAATGCATTTAACAATGTAAGAGAAACTCCATGCAGTGCAAAAGCCAAAGATTATTGTTAGACTGTCAGGGTTTACTTTGGAGAAAGTCCTCAGTCTAATTACCTACGTTTAAGCAACAGAAGTATTTTTGCCCTCGTTGAAGAAGTTCACATTTTCTTTCAAGCCAATGGGTGGTTTGGGTTTTTTTTAATGCTACTAAGGATTGCAGATTCTCTTCAGGGGCTACAGAAATTGAAGACAGGGACTAGGTAGAAGAAATAATTCTTCCAGGGAGCAAGTAAAAAATGTTTCCTATCATTATAATCATAAGAAAAGTAGAAATTAAAATCAGACTACTAGTACTGAACATTTACTTATTGATTTCTGTCTTCCAGTTCTGTGAAATGGCCGGAAAGAAAAGGACAGCTCTCGGCACTCAACAGAAATGCATATTTAAAAGCCACACTCTTTTTTGGTGCTACTGGAGAAAATTGCTTTAAATCCTTTTCACTGCAATCTCTGAGCTTTGGAGGAGGAGAAAGAGCAGGTCCAATGTTTTGGTTTTGCATTTTTTTGCACCAGAATTTGGTGAATATTGGCAGTTTTTCTTAAAACGAGATCTCAGTTAAAGATCAAGATACCAAACATGAATAAAACATCAAAGGGATTTTGTGGGGCCCACCCAGTGGGCATCCAAACTGCAAATATCACTTTATTCTCTTTTATTCTATTAAACTTCAAACAGTACAACTCCCTTGTGCAAGCAGTTGGTACAGGACCCTTTCTCAGCACACCAAATCCCAGAGGTACTCCCAGTGGATGCCACCAGAAGTTTTTTTGTTGATGGGAAAGCAAATCCTGGAGTGACAGAGCCAAATGAAGTTGTGACCGTAACTCATCGTGGTGGATCAATGTCACTTTGACCCAGCAAAGACAGGCAAAAACAGGCAGTGCAGTGACATCAGCACGTCCTGGCAGCCAAACCACCCTCCTGAGACACTGGCTGGGTGATCTGATGTGGCCATGGCACATCCCTGCACACCAGTGTCAGTCTGACCTGGTAAACACAGGTAATAAAAGCAGAGGAAGCAAGTGTGAAGTGCTTACCCGTTCTGCAGAGACGCGCGGTGGGCACTCTGCTCCCCAGCTCGGGCAAAGCTTGTCCCATGGCTCTGGTGCTGTGACCCAAATGACTTCTGAGGAGGAGAAGGAGGAGGCAGAAACACCTTCTAATGACACCTGCCTTCATAACAAGCCTGGCAAGACAGCACATGATCATTTTCCCTGCTGGGTGATGGCTGGTGGCTCAGGCAGAACTGCTGACCTTGGTTAGGGCAGTCTCTGAAGAAGTAAGCAAAGCTCCAGTCTCAACCAAAGGATCAAAATCCAGCTGTATGGGTGGAAATTCAACTGATCAAACAGAGATGTCTTCAGCATCACCCTGAAATGAACATCAAAAATAGATCAGATTGTTCTCAGGCAGTGGATATTTCCCTGCACGCCTAAAAGGAGAATCCAAATGAGTAAGTCAGGTGTTGCTGTGCACACTGCAGAGATCTAAAGGCAGCAAAGAGAAATGCTATTCAAAGGAACCTGCTCTTCCTGTTGTGTAAACCTCTCCCTCTACAAAGAGGCAACATTTTCCCTAGGAACTGTGTGACAACACTTGCCTCACTGCACTGCTTGAAAGACAGAGCAAACACTTTGAGATCAGTGGAACCAAGAAATGAGGTTTTTTTACAAGGGTATGGAGTGATAGGATGAGGGGGAATGGCTTTAAACCGAGAGAAGGCAGGATCAGATTAAATATTAGTAAGAAATTCTTCCCTGTGAGGGTGGAGAGGCCCTGGCACAGAGTGCCCAGAGAAGCTGTGGCTGCCCCTGGATCCCTGGAAGTGTTCCAGGCCAGGCTGGACAGAGCTTGGAGAAACCTGGAATAGTGGGAGGTGTCCCTGCCCATGGCAGGGGGTAGAACAAGATGCTCTTTAAGGTTCCTTCTAACCCAAACCATTCTAGGATTCTATAATAAGAACTGGGGAACTTTTGAAATACACTCACAGCTCCACAGACCACAATTGCTACTGCAGAACAAACTGTTTCTATTTCATCTATACATGCATGATTTTAGGACTTGAAAAAGTGCTGCCCTTGTACTTCTCAGCAGCTAATAAAAACCCTTGTTAGCAACATCTGGATACAAGATAAGGGAACCTTGCAAGGAAACATGAGGCATTCAACAGGTTTCTGCAGTGGGTTCTTCATCGATCCTCTGAGGACTCTGCTCCAAAGTCTGCTGAGGTGTTGAGGTGTTTTTCCATTGACTTCACTGGGCTCCAAACCAAGACCTAAAGCCTCCCTGCTGTGTCTTGGACATTTATTTGTGTTTGATCTGTAATAAGATCTTTCATTTCTCTTATTCCTGTAAAAACAAATAAAGCCAGAGCACAAGAAAGCAACTAAACACATGCTTAGCTTTAAGCATATCCCTAAACCCACTCACTTAAAGTCCTTAATTCTATGAACTCCTGGGAAAGAAAAGCACATGCTTAAAGTTAAACACGTGCTTGGGGTCTTTGTTAATTAGTGATGGCCTTGTGTCTTACAAGGCACTAAACACTTCTTAGAGCATCTGGGGTTTAAGAGCCCATATGGGAGAAATTACATGGAGACCATCTCAAAAGTGCAACTTTTAGTATTGTGTCTGGTACTGGAAGCCTGTCTTTAGTGGCTTTCAGACTGATTCTGTTACAACACCATTTGCAACTAGTTGAGGGAAGAGTTTCTTAGATATTTGTAAAAATAAGAATATCTAAAACCAGAACCTTTCCTTGACTAATACTACAATACCATCCCATCTGGATGATCAGTATAATCAAACTAAAATTCCTTTTTGGAATTGATGTGCTTACTGGATGTTAAGACCAAAACTGTCTCATTGAGCCAGTTTTGTCCCTGACATCCTTCACTTTGCTCAGAGGATGAGTCTGGCTCTGGAAGACAAGTGAGCCTTTACCTTTGGGTCAGGCAGCAAATGGAAGGATATTCCCAGTAAACTGCACAGAGCAAAAAGCATTTTTCTCACTGCACCATGTTTATTTTAGAGCTCTGCTGAAGTGTTAGAACTCTCAGCTATCTTGATCAGACAAGGCCTGAAATGTAACGTGTCTGACAGGTCAAATCAGCGTGGTTCCCAGTGAGAGAACATTGGGGAAGTTTCTTCACAAAACACATGCTAGCTAGCAGGAAGCCTCTCACCTTGTCAGCATCTCCTCCACAAGGGCTGAAGCTTGTCTTTCTGTGGCTCTTGCACTCTGTCTATTATATCTTCCTGATTTTTTTTAAGGTGTATCAGTGTACTCAGATGCTCTTCAGATGCTCTTGGACTTTCAGCTCTCCCTAAAATTTTATGATGTCCCCTGTTTATATATTCCTTGTTCTGCAAGCTGAGCAATAAGGCCATATCCATTAGTGAGGAATCTGGATCAGATGTGAGCACACAACATTTCTCTCAACTGCCAAAGCATGCAGCCTGGTGCTCCTGCTGGCTCTCCTATTTACACAGCCTGCGGGAAGACAGGTGATATCTGAACCCAGCATAAAGCCTTCAGAAGAACTATTTTTTTTTTTTTTAAAGAAAAGTGATTGTTTGAATGCTTTACATCACATGGCTACAGTGTCTTTGATCTGAAACTAGATTTACCACAGCTTCACACTTACCTCTGAGGAACAGGGAAGTTGTGAGTCAAAGCATCAACCATCAGAACCACCACAAACAAAAAGCTGCTGCAGGCTGTGCTTGCCTAGGAGCACCAGCAGCACAGTCCTCCCCAATCCCAGGTCTAGTTAAACACCTAAAATAACCTCAGCTTAGCCCTTGATGTTTTAAGGATGGAAAGAAGGTTAAACACAAGCAGCTTCTCCTGGATCCTTCTGCAGCCCCAGTTATTAAGTTGGTGATCTCCTAAACTCTCTGATTCTTCAGTGCTCAAGATCCAGCTTAGTGACTGTACAGAATAGATGAAAGTTTTGTAGGAGGCATCAGATCCACCTTCTCTCAACCTCAAAACAATTGATGCAAAGCAAAAAGGCCCAGGATGTCCATCTAATGATAATGCCTTGGATGGCTTTTTGCACCTGAAACAGCTGAACTGGTATTTCCAACGTTCTCTGAGCAGCCCATGTGATAAAGGAGAATTTACAAATAAAAACTCATCAGCATCTTCTGTGCTGAGCCTCTGATTGCATTAAAAGTTCTGGAGTTATGATGCACTTTTAAACCACTTTTTGGGGATGACCTATATCACTTGTTGGAGAACAAGGGAAGGCAAGCTGGTTTTAGAAAGTCTGCATGAAGGACATACCATACAATTTGAAATTACTCTCTGGTACCCTGCTCTGTGCTTTTCCAGAGACCACTGTCTCCACAGCCTGTGGAAATAAAATACTGTTTTCCTTCTGATAGCAAATAGGTAAAAGTGTTTCCCAAGAATGTTGGGGAAAGAAAAGAAAATTGTGTTCAATACACTTCTTAAACCCAAAGAAGAATGGAAGGCTGTACTCTCTGAAGACCTCAGAAAATTCACTTCTTTCACCACCAGATTCCTGTTCCCAATGCTAACTCTAACCTCTCTGTTTCCCTTCCTTTCCACACAAGATTGATTCCCAGAACTTGATTTAAAGGATGTTTATTTCCATAACAAAAATGATCAGGGGTCTAGAAAACATGACCTATGAGGAAAGATTGAAAGAATTGGGTTTGTTTAGTCTAGAGAAGAAAAGACTGAGGGGGAGACATGATAACAGCCTTCAACTATGTAAAAGGTTGTTGCAGATAGGAAGGTAATAAATTGTTCTCCATGTCCACTGGGTATAAGACAAGAAATAATGGGTTTAAATTGCAGCAAGGAGGATATAGGTCAAGCATTAGACACGTTTCCTAAGAGGAAGGACAGGTGAGAACTGGAATAAATTAGTCAAGGAGCTACAGACTCTACTGACACCAGGAATGGCTCAGACCTGGCAAATCTTGCCTTGGGGTAGAGGGATAGATCATCTCTCAAGGTCTTCTCTGCCCCTTTTTCTACTGGTCTATATTTATACCAGTCAAAATGATCAAAAGTATGTTTGTTCCAAAGAAAGGAAAGAGAAAATCTTTCCTGAGCCCTCCCTGAGATTTTTACTGCTGGTTTTATCTGTAGTTGCAGTGCATTTGAAGGCATCCACATTCATTTCTATTTAGACAATTAAGGAAAGGACAATTTTTACAGCCCTATGCCCCTGCACATGTTTTCTGTTGTGGTTCATGCTATAAAAATGATGTCTTTGCACTCTGTTCAAAACCTTTTCTCCTGGTAAGACAACCCCACAACCCCACAGCACGGGTTCGGTTTGGATATTGAATCTCAGCTCTGCTCATACCACTTGTGTCAATCCCTCCAGTTCACCTCCAGTGCAAAGGACAATGGAATAAAAAACCAACCTCTCTGAAGAAAAGATGATATGGACAGCAAGGAAACATCTTCTTTTGGCATTTCATGGAACCAAAATGGTTCTGGATCAACTTACAACTTTTTTTGTGTTTCATCTGCAGAGCAAAATGAGTCAACATGAGGCACAATATCTTCTGCCATTTATATTTAATAAAGTTTTATGGTGCAGTGTCTTCATTATCTCAATTTTTTTTCAAATGGCAATAAATTACCTTACCTGTGGAGGTCTGGGTTGCCATTGTACTTGAGGACAACCATTGTAATCCAATCTGATTAAAATGTTTCAAATAGCTATCCCAGTCACCAGAAAACACAGTTTGAGAGTGGTCAAGCCTAAAGGTTTATTGACCTATAAGGTCAAGCCCAGCTGCAATTTATCCTCCATAAAAAGAAAAAAAACCTACTAATATCAGAAAAAGGCAAGAATATTTGTATGGACCCTTTTTTAAATGTTCTGATTGTTCATCTGAAATGAATTTTTGAAACAGTTTGCATAATTGCATTTCTAATGTGGTTTATGCATACACACATCCCTATGTAACCCACCAAAAATAAATGGAACATTTTATTTCAGGCCAAAAAAGCATTTAGTACCAAGAGGGTTTTTTTAAACAGAACTTCTTTTCTCCCTAAGTTCATGTTATTAAACATGTGCAGACAACAATAGCACTCACCATTTCATAGAAGATATTCTTCCTTCTGGTTTCCGCCTCAGCTCCCTATAGAAAAGCTGCAAACCCTACAGGTCCTCCTCAACTGGGCTGGTCTGATAACAGGGTTTGTCTCCATCTGCTGGTGTCTCAGCTTTTAGAGTCTCAAATGCCTGAAAAATAGTCATATTTTTCAAAAGATTTGAGAATTTCAGGAGATAATCATCAGTAAGTTCTCTATATCCCAATTATTGCTACTGAGACCAAGTATTGTCTGTAGGGCTGGATGCCATTAAGTAAAGTCATGTTGATGTATTGATGCTGATTAGGAATTGATTTTCTCTACTCACACTGAATTAAAATTCTTTTTTTCCCCCTGATATTGGGTAACCTCCTGCTTGAATCAACCCACCAGGGAGGGTGGCAGATTTACACCCAGGGTAACACCCTACATCATCACCACAAAGTCACCAACCATGAAGCACAGGTGTCCACCTGTGAGACTTGACCCTTTGACTTAGGAATGACAAAATCATCAGGAATAATCCCATTAGACAAGGCTGCTTCCCCCCATTGATGCCAAAATGTGACAAGTGCCCTGGGATCCCTGGAAGTGTTCCAGGCCAGGTTGGATGAGGCTTGGAGCAACCTGGCATAGTGGAAGGTGTCCCTACCCATGGCAGGGGGTGGAGTGGGATGGTCTCTATGGTCCTTTCCAACCCAAACCAGTCTGGGATTCCAAGTGCAGGAACAAATACCTCTCATTCTGCCATCTAAAGCCATGAAAGGCATATCTCATCCTATACTCCAGATGTTAACTGCACCCCAAGGGCTTGTTCCCTCAGATTAACCTGAAATTCTTGTCTTCCAGCTGGATTTAGCTGGTGAAGAACCTATCCCAGGTCTCTCCCAGCAAGGCAGAAACATTTACAGTGATCTGGCAGCACATCCAGGAGTTGGGGAGCTGATACACAATACCTTGTGCACTTCACATGGCAGGATTCATCTTACCTAACTCTATCCACCTGAGAGGCAGCCTCAGGTCTGAGCCAGTCATTTTAGCTCCCTGAACACCCAGCAGAGAGATGCATTTCCAGAGGGCAACTTATTCCATGACTTCAAGACCTGTCTTTGGCAAGATAAATCCAACCCCAAGAAAACATTGTCACCTACATTTTTTTTTTTCACTTCAAAATAAAAGATCTCTGTCAGCCTTCCCACCTGGCAAACAGCAGATCAGAGCTGGACTCAACATTCATCTGATGGGCAAGTGAGACTCTGGAGAAGGCAATGGAAATGCCCTGAATTACTTCAGCTGAAAACAGCAGTTGTTTGCCTGTGTCAGAACAACTACCCTGGCCTGATCCTACAAAATTTAAGTACCTTTGACAAGTGCTCACCATGATATTCAGTTCCTGGGAATAGGAAATAGGTTTCTATGTAGTGTATTCTCAATTAAAAGAAGTCTCCTTGTAACTTGTTTCACCAGTGATTCTAAAGATGATGATCACTAAAGTCCTGTGTCAGATTCTACATAGGCTGCATTTACTTTTACATTTAAATGCCCACATGCACATAAATGCAGCCATCAGAGCACCATTACATCAAGAATATACGATTACATCAAGATTTATTTAACTGAATCCCCCCTAATTAGGTCATAAGGTATGATTAAGCAGTTGCTAACTGTGTCGTAAGGAAGTCTACAAAGGGAATGAAATATTTAAAACAGTAATAACATACCTATCCTGCTTTGCTATTTATGCACAGTTAAACACATAAAAACAAAGGAGCAACTCTTAATTACAAGGACAATTTATTTTGCTGACCTTCTTTTTGGGACACGAGCCAAACCCACTGGGGGTTGGTTTGGTGGTTGCTCCGGTTGACTTTGCAGGGAAAATGTCCCTGGCCTGTTTTTGGAGAGGCTGCAGTTCCTGCCTGGAGAGAGCAGAGCCTTTCACAGGGCTAATTTACAGCCTTCCCCAGTGGTCAAGGGCAGCCATGAAGTACACAAATTACAGTTAAAAATAGAGATGGCTTTGTGGAATCTCATTCCGGTGGCTTCCAAAGGTGCGGGGCCAGGAACACATACATCTCATTCCACACTGGCTCTAAGCTCTAAAACCATTTTCATCTTTTTTCTTTTCTTTTTTTTTCTTTTTTTTTTTTTTCACATTTCCCCTTGGATCCTGAGCTCCACTTCAGTTTTGAACTTCCATAGGAAGGCAGGAGGTTAAACCAAACTGCTAACTGTGTCTCTTCAAAACTGACATTTAATACAGGGTATAAATCACTGTGGGAGCCTGTTATTCCTTCAGGAATGCAATTACATAGGGTCAAATAAAACATGAAAGAACCCAACAAGTTTTAAAATGTAGTATGTTCTCAAAAGCAGGCAAGAAGGAATGCAAAGCAGTCCAAATATGCTAACATCCACATGTTGTCCTGTATGAGGGGGATTAGAAGGGAAGGTTTCTGCTCTTTAATGATTATGTTGTTAAGGGTAGGTTTGTTGCAGGTTCTTGCTGAATACCAGCCCACTAAGGGAGCTTTGGGCAGATTACTGTATTTATTTAAAGCAGGTGTCTTTTATATCTCTCATTATTTTAATTGCCATCGTAGTTGTGTTTAAGATACCATTTAGCACAAAATAGGATGTGCAAAGTGGGCATTCACCTTTTCCTTGCAGACTCAGAGGTGCAGCCCCCACTATTCTGGTGATGGAGAGACATCAGAGACACATTAGGGGAGAGAGAAACACAGCACTGCAAAATCATCTCTTTGATAAACAAATCCTCCTGATTTAGGCCACCTCCATCTCAGTCTCATTGGTTTGCTTTTGAAACAACAGGCAAAAACATTAAATAAAACCTCATGAAACCTGGTAAAATCCGAACCAAAGATGATTAAGCAGGTTCAGCACCTCCTACAACATCACTCCCTGTCACCATTCACATTTCACTCACATTTCTCTGAGAAAAACCCTTCTGCTTTCACATTTTAAATGTATTTAAATAGCCTGGAAGGAAAAGTGCAGAAGTTCTAGCAAATTTTTGAGGTCAAATTTGCCGGCCTCAATTTCACTACTCTGTATTTTATACTGTGAATAGTTAAACCAAGCAAACTTTGAAGTTACTTAATTGAAAATCTGGGGTTTATCGAAGGCAAGTTTTATCTGAAAGTAATTTTTTTTCAGCTAAAGGGATATTTTAATTCAAAATGAAAGGCTTTATAAAAAAATTAAGCATCTATGTATAAGAATTGCTAGAAATGTTTCTTTTTCTCTTTTTAAAGTGACTTCTCCCCAAGAGTGAGTGATGTTTAAAAACTATATATACGAGAGAGTACTTTGCTTTTTAAAAGCCTTATATTTTTTAAATTGCTTCAATCTTGCTTTTAAAAGTTTTGCTTTTCCCATTTAAATGCAAACCTTTCACTTTTTAACCTTCTCCCTAAGAATGTAACACAAGTAATGCTCTATATTTTAAATGTTTTCCAGGGAAAAAAACATTTAAAAGAAATATGCTAAATAACTCATTTTTCTCTTTTCAAGTGAAGCAGGGAAAACCTTAATAAATTGGGCAAAAGCAAGGGTTTCCTCCAGATCTTTTAAAAATTACATTTTTTACAACATATTTCCTAATGGGAAAATTACAAGTGGGGATTTTTTTTCCTACAAAATCCCCACAGCTCCCACTCTCAGACTCCCTGATTTCACCTCCAGTAAGGCTGCCAGAATAAAACTTTGGATTTCTCTCCCCTGTTTTATAGCAACCCACTGCATTACAGCTCCATGGGTCACTGGTCCTGCCAACACTTATATATATTCTCAGAACAAGGCCTGGGAAAAAGGTTTTGCAGAACAAACCCTTTGTTAAAGGTAGAAGTAACACTGCTGTCCATTACAAAGATAATTAAATACTTCCTATTGCAAGAATATGGTTTCATTTGGTTAAAATGCTGCCTTACTCCAGCCACATGGGTGAAATACCTCATGTAAATCGTGGGCCTCGGGGTTGGTTTGTGTGTGGGGAGGATTTTTTAATATATTTTTAATATCAAGCAGAATGACTCACCTGTTTCAGAGGGGAACAAACACTGCTCCAGGGGTTGCTCAAACAATCCCTGAGCCCTGTGCTTTGAAATGTTCTGGTGTCCTAATTCTTTGTAGGAAGGGCTTAAAAATTCCTAGCAAGGGACTCTCTGGATAAAGGACAGATTTTTCACTGGCCATGTGAAACTGTCCCCAATTGCAACCAAATCCTGAATGTTTGTAAAATGCTGTTTGCACTCAGGCACAAAATGAAATGGAGAAAGAAATTGAATTTCACTTCCAGTTTGAAGCTGTCTTCCACGCTTAGAGAATTCCCCTTTTCTTAGTATTGTTTGGGAAAGAAATTACAGTGAGGGAAATCCCGTCCTCATGGAAGGCACCCCCAAAATCTGAGGACACATTGGGTTAGTTAGCAGGGGTGCAGGGTCTGTGCCAGTATCCTGAAGCATCTTTAGGACTCCAATCCTGATGCCTGTGACATGCTCTGAGCCTGACACTGCCATGTGAAATTAGCTTGGAAAATGCTACTAACCTGACAAAAGTTTAAATGGTTTTCATCCTTTCCAGAAAGTCCTCCCTCCTTCAGCTGGGAAAGTTGCCTCCTTCAGATACAGCTCCTTGAGATTTCCTCTGCTGGGAAGAACTAAACCAACACCAGGTAAAATTCAGGTTAGATATTGGGAAGGAATTCCTGGCTATGAGGGTGGGCAGGCCTTGGCACAGGGTGCCCAGAGAAGCTGTGGCTGCCCCTGGATCCCTGGAAGTGTCCAAGGCCAGGCTGGATGGGGCTTGGAGCAACCTGGGCTAGTGGGAGGTATCCCTGCCCATGGCAATGGGTGGGACTGAGTGGGATTTAAGGTCCCTTCCAACTCAAACCATTCTAGAATTCTAAGCCCATTTTGTGTATAACTGAGCCTGTTCCAGGAAAAACTCCCCACACAAGTTCAGTGACAGCAGATGTGCTGCAGAGATGCTCCTGACTGCAGAAATCTAAGGCAGTTCTGTGGTCAAGACAGAAGCTGAATACAGAGTGAGTAAAATGGTAAAGTTTCATCTTTTTGTATGCATTTAGTACAGAGAGTTACAGAATCATTAAGGTTGGAAAAGCCCTCTGAGATCATCGAGTCCAACCATTCCCCCAGCACTGCCAAGCACAACACTGACCCGTGTCCCCAAGTGCCACATCCACACAGCTTTTAAAACCCCTCCAGGGATGGGGACTCCACCACTGCCCTGGGCAATTGTGCCAGGGCTGGACAACCCTTTCCATGAAGAAATTTTTCCCATTATCCAATCTGAACCTCCCGTGGTGCAACTTGAGGCCGTTTTCTCTTGTCCTGTCCGTTGTTCCCTGGGCAAAGAGACCAACACCCAGAACACAGAGTTTGCAGTGGTCCCTCAAGGAGAAATATTCATTTCACCAACCCAAGTAAAACTGAAATAATCAATGTGCTTGAGCAGGGAAGGAACAATGTCAGTCCAGCTCTGAATGCTGAAAGAAGTAGCACATGGAACTGCAAATCTGCTGATAAGATTTATTACACTGAAACTGATACCATAGAGAAAAGCAAAATGTAGTGGCTTTATTTAATGAGAAAAAAAACAACTTGAGCACTCATAGGCTCTTAACAGCATTATCAATATTATACAAAAGTTCTGAAGAAACACTGGGTAAAGTATAGACAACTCTGGCAAAGTGTGACACAGGGAACAAACTTCAGTCTGGATAGAAGTGTCAGGCTCTTGTACCAGGCTGCTCTATCCAAATATTAGGTAAACCCTTGATTTGTTGCCACACAACATTTCTGGTGAAACTGGAGAACAGAGGGATGAGACAAGTGTTGTAAGGAGGATAATAAATTGTCTAAAATGGAGATGAGAGCATGTTGTACTGATGGAACAAGTGAACTGAAGGGAGGTTACTGGAGGAATTCTCAATATCAGCTGTGGGATGACTGCAGTTAACACTGCCTCTACCATGCTGCTGCTAAAAGTGGAATCATTTCTATCCAAATTGCCTGAGGCACAGAGTTAAAAGACATCATCAGTACCAGGAAGATCAGAATATCATACCTGAGGAAATGACCTACAAACCACAAGATGACTCAGGGACCAATACAAACATCTATTACAGTCATTGATGCTGCGTAGGGCATTCGTGGTTCTTTCTGATGAAATCTCTGCCCACTTGTGTTTGAAACAGATTAGTTCAAAGTGAGATAAGTGTGGAAAACAGGTGCAAAGGCTGGTCAAGATCCAGGAGACATCGTGACAGTAGAGGGATGGAGTAAATGAAAGATCAACACTGGCAAGTGTGGCCAGAAATAAGAAGGGGAAGATTTCTAAGGACCATGTCAGTGGGGTTCATAAATAGGATCCCAAGAGGAGTCCCAGAAGTCTGATGCTGCAGCCTCATTAGGTTAAAAACAGATCTGAAATGACTCTGCTTGCTCTCACTTATGGGAAGCTCAGCTCTCAAAGGGGAGAGAGACTTAATCTCGAAAACCTGATAAAACAACACTAAATATGGATTATTCAGCAGGAGGAGGAAAGTGCTGAAAGACTGGAAGGACTTAGCAAGCACTTAGAGCTGAGTAGTGTGTTCTCTG
The DNA here is from genome assembly GCA_017589585.1 of Phylloscopus whistleri. NCBI lineage: Eukaryota > Metazoa > Chordata > Aves > Passeriformes > Phylloscopidae > Phylloscopus > Phylloscopus whistleri. The sequence continues at coordinate 840,528 of JADMLD010000405.1, read as the reverse complement.
CTGATAAAGTTGTGGCTCAAGCTCTATTCCCCTTTTCCTAAACATCCTGAGTGAGCACACATTTCAGAGGAACAATCAGATGCAAAAGGCACTGCTTGTTAGACAGGATTTCCATCCCCTAGAAAGAAGCCAGCACTGCACTAGAAGTGCTTCAGAGACCAGCAAACTCCTGGATTACTAGGCATTGTTATCTTTAGACTTAAAACAATGTTCTGATTCGGAAAATCCAGGTCAGATTGAGGGTTGCAGGGTAAATCATAAACCAGGTGTGTGAGCAGTTACTGTGCCTGCCATAAACACAACGGCTGAGCCGCAGGGGCAGACCTGAGGATCACATTCAGTTGGTGCTTGATCTCTCTTATCCCACTGGTGAAACTGGATTTTTACTAAGTATTGTGCTGGAGATCCTCATTCCACTCCACACAGGCACACACACACACACACATGCATTCAGGCAGGCAGTCTCATAAACTTTAACTACATACAGAAATTCCCATATTGCCTCTTGGATATGCTCCAGCTCATGAAGGGGTGCTGGTGGATGATCAGTACCTGCCAGGTACAAAGCCTTCTCTTTTCTCCCCAGGTTGAGGGCTGTCATGAGCTGCCCTAATGCCTTTGCAATAAAACTCATCAAATTCCCCCAGTATAAAGTAACGAGCTGTAGCCCTTCGACCAACCTACATCTGCTACTTACAGCAGGCCAAGAAAACAACCGGCGATGTCAACTCTTCATTCTGTTCCTCAGATCATCAACTCTCTGAAAATAACAAAATCTGAGAGGCATATGGACCTTCTCATAAAAACAACAAACACACAAACAAAACCTCAGATGAGTTTCCCAAGTCAGCAGGATCTGCCTGCTAATTATTACAGTTCAGAGGGACCGACCATCCCGTAGCCAGAAATTACCCAAGAAGAGGCCTGAGTTCTGCCCCCAGGCTGGGCTGTTTGGACACACTGAACTCCCTCATTTCTGGGGATAGCGTGTGGGATTTGGCTGCCCAAATCAACACAGCCACAAGACCTAAAAGGCTACATTTAGATTAGATATTGGGCAGAAATTCTTCCCTGTGAGGGTGGGAGGCCCTGGCACAGGTTGTCCAGAGAAGTTGTGGCTGCCCCTGGATCCCTGGAAGGATCAAGCCAAGACCAGGCTGGATGGGGCTTGGAGCAATCTGGGATAGTGGAAGGTGTCCCTGCCCGTGGCAGGGGGTGGGAAATGGATGGGATTTAAGGTCCCTTCCAATCCAAACCATTCTGGGATTCTGTGATAGCAGGGCACTTGTGATGGATATTGATGGCTGCCTTTACCCTCACCTTCATGGTCGTGCCTCTTGTAGATGGTGTGGTCTCTGCAGAGACAGGGAACTCCTCTCTGGCTCAGGAGTCCTTGAGGAGATATTTTGACCCACACAGAGAGAAATACAGATAGATGAATGGTATTGGGCCAGGAGAAAGCAGGCTGGAAAAAAAAGGAGAGAGAAATATCTGTAGCCACAGACGGTTCTCCCCCACGAATCCCCTCTGCTTACCTCAGAGCCTCCAAGGAAATGTGTCCATGGGGCATGAGAGCACGGGGATGAGAAGAACACAGCATCCTACACAAACACAACCCTCCCTGCAGACCCGCCAGGCCTGCTCTCTCCTCATCACAAAGGGCAGGGAGGAGCGATATGAAGCAACAGGGCAATTACCTCCAGCAGATGGGTCCCCCCGTGCAGCCCCCACCGTGTCTGTGCTCAGAGCTGCTGCCAGCCCTCTTTCTGGGAGAGGATAGAGCTCACCTCCCCATCCAGAAAAAAAGAAAAAAAAAGTAGCATCTGTGGGAGAAAGACATATGTCTGGCCTCCACCGTGAACCCTGCGCCTGGCAGGAGAACGCGATGCCGATTCCAGCCCCAGCTTTTCATTCCTGTTGTAACAGTCATAAACGCCTGCTGAAACCTAAGAAGAACAAGACTGTAATCCTAATAAAACAACATTCTGGAACCCTGAAAACTAGATGGAGGCTTTTCAGGCCAACTTTAAAATTATATTCGCTTTTCCAAGAGCTGCACTTTGTGTGTGCCGGCAGGATGGACGAGGGAAGGCTGACCCCGATGGGATGGGGGATTTCAGCAGGGAAAGGACAGGAGGCAGTTCTGGAGCACAGCAGCTATCCTGTCCCAAAATATAGAGAGAATCCCCCAAGCTGAAGCTCTCAAGGTCCCCTCCTAAAAGCAAGCCTTGATATTTTTTCTCCAAATCCAGCCTTCTTTTCCAGATGCCCTGAAAGCCTGACTCCATAGAGCAGGAACAGGCTGTGCTTGTTTGAAGGCAAAAGCTCATGCAAAGGCACAGCTTTCCATGCTGAAATCTTTCCCTCCCTTTTTGGAGTGTGGTGTTGAACAGGAGCCACGGGACTTTGTGCACCAGCCACCCCCAAAGTGAAGAGCAGGAGGAAAGGGGGTTCAGCTTTCCCTACTCTCCATCAGGCAGCTCTCCAGGGATGCTGTTCTCCCTTGCTGGCATTGTCTCCAGCATTGTCTCCATCAACTGGTGCTTCTCTGTGGGTCTTAAAACACTGACCAGCACCAAGCCCAAGGGTGGCAGGTCCTCAGCAACCATCAATTTGCATCCTTCCCCTGGCATCTGTAGAGGTGGAGTTGCACCAGCCAAGAAGCTGCGTTCTGGAACACCAAGCTGTGCTGGCCCTTTCAGAGAAAAAACCCCTCTGTTGCCAACTCTTGTGATTTTACTGCAAATCTTCCCTGATGTTACATGAAACCTGAGCTCCTGATGTGCCACTCCATCCAGCACTTCCACTTTAAGGGGAAAAAAAAATCTGTGGTCTTTCTGGTCTTAAAGAAAATACTTTCCAGGAGGTGGCCTGAACACATGCTAAAGGCTAAAAGTAGCATTCATAGAATAAAACCATCTCATGATTTTTAGAAGGTTTTTGCCATTCTGGGGGGCCTGACCTGTGGTCTGGGGAGCCATAGGTTATAGAGAACCCAACAATTGATTGGGCAAGTGCACTGTCTGATAACAGGTATTGGTTGGTGGTGGTGGAAGGCATGTGACAGCTCCCTAATCAGCTCTGTGGGGATGACGTGAGTCAGTCCCTGCAGGGAATAGCCCATTGGAACTGCAAACACCCACAGGGCACTAATAATATTTATCTGGCAAACTGCATTTTCTATCATCACACTGTCTTAGAAGCATCAATTAATTAATTTTAACACCAGTGAAGGAGGAAAGGTTTTCCCAGGCTGGGGAAGGTGCAGAGAGGCTCCATATCCCAACCCCAGCCCAGAGAGGCTGTCGGGGTCAGGGCTGGCTTTTTAACAGCTCAGCACTTCAGCAGTGGATGAGCTGCCCCAGTAACCCCATTCCCACTGACACATCACAAAAAGCAGCTCTTTCCCTCTTTTCTTCCATGCTTGAGGCTCCTGTGGATCTGCATTTCCAAAGAGCTCAGCGTGCCCATGTGTACCACAATCTCATCACCACTGTCCTGGTGGAGAATGAGGGGCTGAAAATCTGCTCCCAGGCCACAAAAGGCCTTGGTGCTGACACTGAGGACCTCTTTGGACTTGGGTGAATCACTTCACACCCACATAAAAACACACAGCTACACAGCTCCTCCCCATGTCACAAGACGTGTCCTACTTGTGACATCCAGATCACTCTTGACTTCCCAACTTGGCCCTGACTGTGGGTGGTGAATTCTTAGAAATCTGGCCCTGAGCTATTTTGGATTGGCCCTGCAGAGCACAGAGACTGACACACCTCAGCTCTCATGTGCATTTAGTACTGCACAAGAGGGGGCAGATCCTGACAGATCCACAGGAGCCTCAAGCATGGAAGAAAAGAGGGAAAGATCTGCCCACATTCATGCACTGTTCCTCATTTGGTTTGAGTTTTTCCTGAGTGTAGCCTTTAATCTCTGCAGAGTGGAATTTTTGTGGAGGGGAAGATTTGGAAAGAAATCAATGGACAACATCACAGATCAAAATCATAGCAGGTATTATAGCTGGCCATAAAAGAGAGAGCATTTCTGAGTGCAATGTTCAGATGGAGGAGATTCAGCTCTCAGTGCCTTTCACACACTACAGTTTTCCCACTTTAGCCAATAAAGGCATTTCCCCTGTGCTTCTTCCTCAGGATCTCTTCTGCAATGGGATATATAAGCTGTAGAAGTCACATTTCACTTTCAAATCAGCAAAGTAGAACGTTGTGTGATATTTCAGTCCACAGAGAAGGAGGAGAGAGTGAACACTTTGCACTTAAATAACTAAAAGCTTCTAGTGTGACACAAAGGCAAACTTCACTAACCTTTAATTTTCCCCACTCCTTAACGGCACACAGATCCAATGAAATCAAATGAGATAATCCCAGCCTGGTGCAGCCTGGAAGCAGAGGTGAAAACCTCCCAGAGCTCATGCAATCAGAATAGAGCTCGGACATTGTCGACTTCCCCCCTCAACTATTTCCAAATAAAACACTTTTTGTTGCTTGGCTGCTCCTGCCAAATGAGTTAACAATAAAAGAAGGAACTTGCAAAGCTTCTATCCACAAGAAAAATAATAGTGAAAAAAAAAGGAGGAAAAGGAAGTTAAGGACCTTTAGGAAAAAAACAAAAGGGAAAAATCTCCAAGAAACTGTAGGGCAGATCCTCTGGCTGGAGTACATCAGCACAGACCCAGCTCTGTTGCTTTACCCCAGGCAAATTGTGGGCCTGGTGCTATTCTGCATTTCTCAGGGGCAGGGGGTGGTCTCCACTGAAAGATTGCAACACTGCAGGATACTTTTCCATATTAAAAAGGCGCTTTTTAGCGTTTTGTCTATTGCCAGGTTTTGGGTTTATTGAGGACTCATTTGGCAGAGCCATCCTGGAAGAACAATACAGATGTTTTATGGAGAAATAAACTGGGACTTGGGCTGGATTCTTTCAGTGCTGGATTCCACCTAATTTGGAGGGAGAAATGGCTCTTTTAATGAAGGGTGCAATCAAAACCTGTATGAAAAGCCAATATGCCCTGGGCAAATGGAGCAGGAGATACACTGCCCCTCTCTGCTACCTACTAAATTCTGGTCTCTTTAGCACAGCAAAAGCCTCCCAGAAAGCGTAGGAAACATCTTTTTTCAGCCAGAGAACCAGAGCACCACAGTTTTCCCTCTGCTGAATCTCTTGGAGGGAAGTGGTGACCTCTCAACAATGGAAAGGGTCTTTACAGACTAAATCTGCCACATCTTAATAAGGAGCTGATCCTGTGGAGTCACCTGGTCTTTGTGAGCTCTCCCTCAGCAGAGACCCACAGCCATCTCCTTAATTAGCACCATTTTTTAAATAGCAGCTTCTGGAGCACCTAGAGGATGATGTGGGTGCTTCTTCACTCGTGCAAGATTGCAAGGGAAGGGTTGAAAAAGTCTTATTCTCCACTCACAGGCAGGTTGGGTTCACTTCCTTGCAAGGAAGGCGATGCCAGATGACTGGGAAATCCAGGTTTGTTGTTAATTTTCAGCTACACGGTGTAGAGTGTCCCTTAAATCACGGCAATTGTCATTGACAGAAGAAAGTGCTTGCCACCCTCCAGCGATGCTAAATAGTCATTGTCCTTTAGGTCAGATCCAGCTAGAGGAAAGCTGCAGGCTAAAAAGCCTTTTTTTATCCTTTCTTTGGCTTCCTCCTTACTTCCCATTACGCAAATTTTGCTTTTTACATCAACCATCCCTTCAGATCCTTTTTTTTTTTTTTTTTTTTTTTTGAGGTGCTGAACACTTCGGTTAGCAAAGCAAAGGAAGAGAGACTTGAGTGTTAAACTGACATGCCCTCCCCAAGGGTTATTAAAAATGGCCAGATGTGCTGGGCTATGCTAAAGAAATCTTCACAGGGGAAGATGCCAGAAGTGAAATATTGGAACAGAATTTACACAAATTCCCAATCACAGCGTTGCAGGTACCAGAAAATAACATACAGACTGAGCAGCTCCAGGGAGTCGAGAGCTTGCAAATCAAGGGGTTGGCTGATGGGAAGGAAAGAGTTTTTGGGGAATTGCTTTGGGCCAGCATCTAGAAAGGCAGATTAGGCTGGCTCTGATCCAGCAATGCCCTTAAGCACATGCTTAACTTTAACCCTGAAGGAGCCACTGGAATCAATGGAAACATCAGTACCCTCCTGTCTCACAGGCATTCTCGACCATTTGTGTGGTCACAGCAGAGAAATGAGCCCCCCTTGCCAGGCAGAGGTTTCTGTGTCCAGCACCTGCTCAGGCTGCGTGGGGTCAGTGCATCAGGCTACCTGCAGGGACAGAAATCTCATATTCCAAAACCATTTCTAACTTCTCATTTATTTTCCTCTCTTTTGAAGTCAACAGCCAACTCTTCAAAACCACCTGTGAAATTCTGTAGGAGTGGTTGGAGACATTCCTGCTGGCTCCTCCAGAGTCTGGATTTCACTGACATCTCTCTCTGCTTCTCTTTCAGTTTGTTTTTGGAACAGCACATGGGGTTTTTTTTGACCTGTCTTGAGAAACTCAGTTTTGAGGATAGATGGGTTTGTTTAAGGTGGAGTTTCTCAGCTCTGGACTAGAAATGGCTACATATGAAGCAAGGATGGAAGATCCCTCTGAGCACTGTGGAAAGCTTCTTCTGAGGGTACAACAAGGGATACAACAAAGACAAGGAGTTGGTTTTGCCTTGCAGCTGAGAATAGCAGTGCTGTTATTTATCCATTACTGCTACTCCAGACCTAAATACTTAACTTTTAACCACCAATGACAAGGATAACAACAGTGGGTTAATATATTCCATTTTCTATATATCTGATGAACTGATAGACAGTCGTATGCTGTTCAATATGCAGTTTTTGGCCAGGCCTTCTTTTGTGGTCTCTGTTTGCATTTGCATTAACCTGGGAGTATTAATCAGGTCATGTAGACACCCAGGAACATAAACCAACTCAAACACCCAAAAGATACACACCACACTCAGAATCAACACACAGAAACCACAGGATGGAGTGCAGTGTCCATTAACTGAACCAGATTAATCACATACACACTAATGGAGGCCAAACATAAAACATCTGATTCCCACCAACCTCTAACTATACAAACCCGAGTAAATACTAAAGTACCCAGAGGCATGGCTGGCCTCCTGCCCCCACCACATATGCTGTTAAGCCCCCCTTGGAAATAAGGTCCAGGTAAGGAAATCATTAGCCACAAAAAGAATTCTGATATGACCACTCCCCAGGAAACCACCTCCAAAGTCCGTATTCTCGAAGCCCAAGTGTTATAATCCTTTCCACAAACATGTCAGGCTTGTTCTTATAAGTTTCCCTTAAGTCACAAACCTTCCTCTGATTTGAACCCAGTGTACTCAGACCAAGGTAATCATAAAATCATAGAATAGAATCAGCTGGGTTGGAAAAGGCTTCTAAGACCATTAAGCCCAACCATTCCTCCAGCATTGCAAAGTGGGCAACACTAACCCATGGCCCAAGTGCCACATACACATGGCTGTTAAATCCCTCCAGGGATGGGGACTCCACCACTGCCGTGGGCAGCTGTGCAAGTATCTGATTACCCCTTCTGTGAAAAAATTTTTCCTGATTTCCAGTCTAAAATTTATTTAAACTCATGTTCTTTACCTTATATGGCTTATTTTCCTCTCTGATGTTTACCATCCTGATGTTTAGATGTACAACCATCACCTCTCTTCTCAGCTTTCATTTTCTAGGTTAAAATTTTCTCTCTTGCATTCCTCTCCCAAAAGACAAGCTCTTCCCTTCCAACATCTCCACCATCTTTTTCTGTAAGCAGCCTCAAACTCACACCTCAGGAATATGGGGACCAGAATGATCCATAGGATGCCACAGTTCCTGGCATATTTACCTTCTCTTGAAAGAAACTCCTCCTGGGATATATGAAGGTGTGACAGTTCAGAGACTGTCCCATGAATTATCCACATTTTTCTCCTTTGTCATCTACAGATGATGAGTCTCTAAAGTGGAAATTCTTATTACTCCCTAAACTCATGACTTTGCATTTTTCAGTACTGGATTTCATCTCTTTGCTGTTATTCCAGCCTTCAAGGTCACCCAGTTCTTTCTGCATGGTACAACTCCCAAGTCTGTGTCATCAGCAGACTTCAGCAACATGCTATGTTTTGTGCCAAGGTCATTCATGGAAATATTAAATAAGATTCATCCCCCAGAAAAATCCTGGTAGAGCTCCACTCATACCCAGCCAGACACTTTCCCATACTTGTTGTCACTCAGTGAGTTCATCTGAGCAATACTTGATCAATCTCCAGTTCATGTGTTAATCATGTAAATAGTACAAGATCAAACTATTGGGAAAAGGTTCTTCATCCAAATAAAGCCTCGCCCTTGCAGAGAAAGATTGTTGGAATTCTCCCAGACCAACTCTCCCAAGTAAAACAACTCAAAGGGGCCCTGAGCCACCTGATCTAGTGGAAGGTGAAAGCAAAATCATTCTAGGATTCTAGAATTCTGCAGTGAGCAAGCTGTCATATGACAACCAAGATACAACGAGGATGGCTCTGCTTTCTGGTAGGTGAGATCTTACACCTGCCCAACTTACTGAGCAGTGTCAGGTTCCTAAAAGCTGTTAGGCCATTGTGCATTAAAATTAACACTGTTAAATTAATGTTGTTAAAGCATGGAGGAAGTATGGAGTTACTGTAATCTTTCCTAATGGAATAACCCTGTTCCAGAGAGGCTGGGGGACGTGGTTTAGTGGTGAACATGGTGGTGGTGCTGGGTTGAGTTGGGATTGGTGATCTCAGAGGGCTTTTCCAACCTTATTGATTCTATGATTCCTATGCACATACGTGGTTTTATGTATTAGTAATCCATTATTGATAAAATCCACCAACTGCAGTACAAACTTGTGCCTATTTCTGTCTTGTATTATGCTGGGAAAATAAAATGACATCAATCCAAAGGGAGTAAAGGTTATGTTGCTCTCCTTTGATAACACTGGGAAATAAGCAGCTCGCCATTCAGGATTCGTTGGTATTCGGTGTAATAAACACACTTCCTGATGGATGGCTGTGATTATAACGAGCACTGTACAGAAATGACACTGCAATTTAGGAATAAGACAAACACGAGTGATGGAGTTCAAAGCCCCGCCGCACTCGCTGGGCTCGTGTTTGGTTTGCTGTTTTGTTTTGAGCCGGCTCTCCGTGCCCGCAAAAGCCGGGATCGCCTCGAGGGTCGCCCCAGCTGAAAAGCATCTGCAGTGATCCCCGCTGACCTTTCTCTCTGATAGCACCCTGCCTGCCTTTTAACGGGGGCCTGAACCGAGTCAGAGGTGAAACAGATAAATGACTGAAGATCCAAATGTTTTCTCAACAGGCAAGTTCCCACATGCTCAATTTTCTTTTCCTCCATGAAGAACAAGAGGGGGAAAAAATTGCAAGTGATTAGCTAATGAACATCTGGTTTGCTTTATTTGGGCTTCCTTGCAGCCAGGGGTTGCATTTACTAATTTTTATTTCCTACTAAAAACAAAAAAAGGAGCTGCTATTTTTTTTCTTTTTTTTTTTCCAAAGCCTGTAGAGGAGAGGCTCCTCACAAGTGTGGCCGTTCTTTCCACCACTATGATTACCTGGCCCACATGCCACGTCCTGTGTGGTTACCTTCTGTCCTGAACTTTTCATGTGGTTTGACATGTCTTTAATTTAGACAATCAGACCACGTCTAACCTGAAACAAAAACACTCTTTGGAGATCCTGAACCCTTTTTGAATCCTACAGATGTCAACCCAGCGGGATGCGATGGCAAACTGTTAATTATATGTGTAAAAAGGGTTGATGTAATTACATAGTAAACACAAATATTATCTGATGTAAATATAACTGATTGTGCTCTTGCACTGCTGACTGCTAAAAATAGCAGATTTAAGGCCCAGCTCTGCACTGACTTTAGATTTGAGCAGCACCATTGACTTGCCTGTGCTCACTTCAGCTCCTGAATTCACCTCTACTTGTTTATTTTCCAGGAGTTTCACAGAACTGAACACGTGACCCTGCATGGGAATAATCAGAGATGGGATTTATGAACAAGCAAACAATGATTTGGAGATCTGTTCTTCCTCCACCCCATAGAAATCCAGTGTTCCAAAAAGGCTTAAGCACACACCTCAACTTCCCCAACCATTTCAGAGTATTTCAAGCAGGTTCCCAAAATCTGTTGCTGCCTTGGGGAGTTACAGCCTTTCTTTGCATGGTCAATTCATTTCAGAGGCAACTATGAGACTAAATTTCACTGTTTACTGTTGCCCAGCTCTGAACAAGGGGTTAAGGAAATAAATTGCCAGCCATAAACCCTTTAAAAACATGGTTTAGTTTCTTCCTCCCACTCCCACAGATTTACCTTACACTGACTTTGCCAAGGAGTTGCTCACTCCAGTCTGTCTTCACTGCAGTCACAAAGGCCCTCAAGCCTCGATGGCTCATTTTTATTCAACAGACATAGCTCCAAAATTGTTGAAAAGGCCATTTGTGGCAAATCTTGGAGCCCAATCCAGAGCAAAGCTGCAGCAGTGTAAATCTGGAGGGACACTCACGTGACACTTGTAACTGATATCATACCCTGCCCCAGTTTATCACCCCCATCTTTATCGTTCCACCAACTTGTTCTCTAGAGAAGGATCATAAACCCACAGGTAATTGCAGGATGGCCACACAGACAGTAAAAAGAAAAAGCCTGCAGATGGGTAGTTCAAAGACAGATTTCTCAAAAAACACCAAACCACTGAAAGGAGCCAAGCTGGGTCTCATTTGTGGATGCACTGAGCATCTCTATGTTGATTTAAAATCAGCAATAGCTGCAATATGCAACGCCTATCAAAATCAGACATTTACCCACAACTGTGGCTTTTGAAAGACGTGATTTACTTCAGAAGTGAAGAAGAAATAACAGGGCTTTTAGACAGACTAATAAATGTATGGTCCAGAGACTTTTCCAGTAGCATATTTATTGTCCAAGCCCTCCAGTCAGCAGCACACTTAATGTTAAGCACATGCTTAAGTGCTTTACTGAACAAAGCTGAAATGTGGACCCACCAGGCAGCTCAAGAAAAGCACTTTCACATCAGTCATCCTGTACCAGCAGTAATAGCAACCCAGCTTTTTATCATGATAGGCACAATCCAAGCTCAGAAGCAGCTCCTCCCTTTGCAGCTGGAATCTAATTGGGAACAAAGCAACCCTGGGGAGCAAGAAGAGTTTTCCTGATTTCTTAGGATGTCCCATATGACCACTGGGTGATCCAGCATGGAGCCCTGGAAAGGCTTCAGCCAGCGTGCAGCTTTTGGAGCAGGTGGTGGTAGTGACATACAGGAATGAAAAGGATGCAGGATTAGGCAAAGCTACAACGACCACTCTAAATAATTTTATGCACTTGAGAGTGCTAATACACATCTGACAAGGTTAGAGGCTCAGCAAAGTCTGCATATTGCCTGTGCCATGTACCCCAGCTCCATAGTTCAGGAGACAAGCAAAAGATCCATGGTGACCACAGCCATAACAGGTGTGTTAAATCCTTCTTGCCTTGTTGAAGGCACTGGGTTAATATCCTACTCCTAGGTTTCTGTCTGTTGGCACCTCTGCCATCTTTAAAAGAGAAAGGAAAAGTAAAAATTGTTATTTTATAAGGAGTGTGGTATCAAAATGTGTCAGTCAGAAGAGGGCAGGGATTATTTTGATAAATTATCACCCACAGTGCTGAACATGAGAGAAGCCACATAAAATTATCTCTAATTGAAGGGTGGATTCTTGGGTATCCACTTAGATTACAGCATGTTCTAACCTCTTCCTGCTTTCCTGCTCTCTGCCATCTTCTAGTCTAGTTAAAGTTGAGCTTAGCTTTCCCTGTGCTGGGAGGAGGAATTAGAACTCTCTCTAAAGCCTGGCCATCTATTTGCATAGAAGTTGTTAAAACTGAATATTTTTGAGATTCTCTCAGATGTGACTGAAACTGGGCTATGGATAGAGAGTGATGGGGGCAAAAATCAGGGACAGGGGCCCACATACCCAAACAATGGTCACACAGAGCATGACTCCATTAATCTTTCTCTCCCTTTAGGAAATAAGATTAAAAACAATGACCTCACATGGTCACAGTGCAGCTTCTTGCTCATTTAACACAAGACTGTGTGACATATCAGACACGTGGTTGTGCTTGGAGGAGCTCATGCCAAAGTCCATGCCAGGCTTCATTCACCTGCACCAAAAAACAGCTCTTTGTGTCCACAAACAGCTTTGGAGCCTGCACTGCAGGAGCAGATCATTTTTCTGAGTGAGCCACAGCCAGCATGCCAGACCTGCAGAAACCCTGTGAACATTCCAGCGCCAGCCTGGACCCCTGCAGAGCCCATCCAGCCTTCTGACCATTTTCCCTGTTAACTTTTAGAGACCCCTCAGGGGCAGTTCTGTGAGTCCCCAAAAGAGGCACCAGCTATAAAGCAGTGTTCTCTGTGCTCCAGAGCCCGTTTACAGCTGCCTCGGGATGCCCTGGCTCTGAAAGCCCTGCAAGGCTGCTCAACGTACCCCACACTCTGCCTGAGCTTTGAGCCTTCCTCCCACAGGTGAGCACCAATCACAGGAGATAAATTCCCCAGGAGCAGTGATGTGTGTAACTGTGGCAGGGGGTGTCAGCCCTTTCCTGGGAGCTCCAAAGTGAGAGTTTTGTGTGCTGTCATCCCTTTCCCTGTGGAAAGACAAAGAGATTATATTGTTCTATAGCTGTTGTAAGAGTCAAGGAGAAAGCTGGTGCTTCCAGTGGGCAGTAAAATATCATCCACCAACACCTGCATCCATAGAATGAGTAAGGTTGGAACAGCCCTCTAGGACCACCGAGTCCAACCATTCCCCAGCACTCCCAAAGCCACCACTGCCTCACATCCCCAAGTGCCACATCCATGCAGCTTTTAAATCCCTCCAGGGGTGGGGACTCCACCACTGCTCTGACAGCCTGTTCCAAAGCCAGATCACCCTTTTAGTGATGAAATTTTTCCTAATAATCACCTGGCTGCACCCCCCTGTCAGGGAAGTTGTGCAGAGCCAGAAGGTCCCCCTGAGCCTCCTTTTCTCCAGGCTGAGCCCTTTCCATCTCCCTCAGCCTCTCCTGGTGCTCCAGACCCTTCCCCAGCTCCATTCCCTTCTCTGGACTTCCAATTTAAATCCATGCAGAACAAGGAGAGTACAAAGCTACATGCATGGCTTTAAAAAGATTACATAATAGTAATCTAGATAATAATAATCTAGATAAACTAGATAAATACAGGGGAGGAGCAATTTTATTATGAAAGGCAACAAGAGACCTGGATTTTCAGGTATAGTTGGAGCTCCTCTCCCCTCTCTCCAATGCTCATAGACCAGGACTCCACTGCAGTGATACTGAAAAATAGAGGACTAAAACCCAGTTGTTTCACTCAAATACTCACAGCCTAAGTAGTTCTTCTGTAGCAAGGAACATTTCAGTCCATAGGACCCTATATTTTCCTCAGCTGTACTGAGGCAATCCTGACCCTGCCTGATTTTCCAGGTCACTTTCTGCATTGCCCACACGCCCCTGAAGCACATGGAGAGTCCCTGAGCTTTTCAGACTTCCCAGCACAGAGGGAAAATAAGGAAAATCACCCTGCTGGTTCTGGTGGCTTGTGGATCAGAGCTTTATATCCCTGCTCTGCACCTCAGCTCCCAGGGCCAAGGAGCCATCCCAGAATTCCCAGCCCCCATTAATGCCTGCAAACTTAAAGATTTGCAGAGTTTACTTGCAAAGCCTTTTAGAAGCAGAAATGAGTAAACAAGAGTGAAAAGTTAAACAAAGGAAATACATTTATGCTTGTACTGTTTTCAAGTTTATGCAAACAATCCATTTCTAAAGCTGTCACTGACAGTCCTGGCACGTTCTCATTCCCCAGCTCAGAGTCATGTTGGAAACTGAAATCACAAGCATTTCTGAGATGCTTTGGGCAAAATACCTCCCTCAGTTCCACCAGCTGAAAGTCAGTGAGGTTGGCTGTGGCTACAGAGCCATGGCAACATCCTTGTGCCATGGTTCTGGAAGAAGAGGGAGAAGAGTCTGAATTTCTCTGGCCACAGTGGCCGTGAAAGAAACTGGAATAGTTATCCAAATGAGTTATGAAGACATCAGTTGAAGAAATAACAGCAGGAAACCATCAGGCAGAGAAAGAATTAGAAAATACTATTTTCTAGCTGGTCAGGCAGTAAGTGGAGCTGCCATAAACGTAAACTTTTGCTCATGGCTTGACTGAGGGAAGGAGACTTGGGGAGCCTGCTCCCCACCAGCACAGCCCACCATGCTCCACGTGGGAAGGGAGGACTCTCTGCTAGACCCAAGCAAAGGGTCAGCAAAGCCACAGCTTCCCAAACCATGTCTCAAGAAGTGGTATATAGGTTTGTTTCAAAGGGAAAAACATGCACAAGCTCTCCTTCAGCTGGAAGACAGCACAGTTGCCATTCTGACGCCTCCTCACCCTCTTTCCTCCCCTCCATTCAGCTGCACGGGACAGCACGTTTAACAGCTGATCCATCTGGAGCAAAGCCTGCAAAGTTAATTTCTAGCTTTGAGATGGTTACTGGTAATTGTAGGTAATTTCAAATATAATTGCAATCGAGTTGAAAAAGCTCTGTTTGCAGTGTTTATGCTCATCACTCTAATTTAAGACCTAGAAAGCTGGATACTCTGCTCTTCAAATACACACCCATTTTTCATCTTCCTGATTTTACCACGAGCGATCATAAAAACAGCCCCAGCAAACCACAGTCTGCAATGCAAGGCAAATGTTTGAGAAGCTGCATATAAAGTTTCAAGCAAAGCTGCTTGAAGGTTAACGACAGAACATGTTAATGATTATCAAATAGACAAGGAAAGCCACAAAGCACTTCCAACACAGAAATGCAAGAGCCCCTCAAAATAAATGGTGGCTAACCTTGTTTGGAATAATACTTCTCTTCAAAGCCATGGGACTGTTGCATGTCACAAATATGTCCACATGTAGTTTTAATACAGGAATAATTACCCATGGCATGTTTGTTAGTGGAAAAAGCAAAGGTCTCCTGTTACTTACACATAATAAAACCTACATTGTTTACCATGAATGAGTTATATGAGAGCGGTAATAAATAAGTGTTGTAACAAACTTTTGCTGCCCAGGCCTGCAAACTGTTCTTTATATCTGCAGTTTGGTAGCACCTAGAGGCCCTGCTAAGATCTGTGATG
Organism: Phylloscopus whistleri; assembly: GCA_017589585.1. Lineage (NCBI taxonomy): Eukaryota > Metazoa > Chordata > Aves > Passeriformes > Phylloscopidae > Phylloscopus > Phylloscopus whistleri. The sequence goes on along the minus strand of JADMLD010000405.1, from coordinate 825,261 downwards.
CTGGGACTACTGCAGAGCAAGCAACTGCCCCTGTTCTGAAACACAGAAAATACAGTATAGGCAGAATAAAACCATTCAACCCCCTGGGCAGGGTGACTCAAAACATGCAAGTATTTGCAGAAAGCTCAGCTGGGAGGGACACACTGCAGGTGGCCCTTCTGGGATGTGCCCCATGTGTGCAGCCATGTGAGTGGAGAGCAGGAAACAACTAACCTTTGATTCTCCTTTGAGTGGATACTACCAAAGAGCCCGCACCAGGCAAAGCTGCACCTATGTGCAACTGCTCCCAGGCTGGGGACTGAAACATGACCATTTTAAACACTAGGATACACCCTTGAATTTAAAATCAACAGCTGCGTGCTGGCTTATAGATACTTAAAATATCCGGGTTTTAAAAAATACATTTGGCTTTCTACGGCTGACAAAATCCTTGGGAGTTTGAAGCTCTTTGGTAAAATCGTATGGAATCACAGAATGGTTTGGGTTGGGAGGGACCTTAAAGACCACCTAAGTTCCAACTCTCCTGCTATGGGCAGGGAAGTTTTATCTGCCAAATCTCTGCATGGATTACAGCATCTCTGGTCATCTCTATCCAGTGTTAATCTCTGTCAACACAAGCCTGCTTGAAAAAAACACAACGAAACCAAAATCCTTTGCTTGCTGTATTCTTGACTCACCAAACAAGAATCTTTTAAAGCTGGAACTACCCAGGAAATTATTTGTTTCTCATGAGAATTAAAAAAAAAAAAAAAAAAAATCTTTACCTTAACATTTTTCTACTTTTTGTTTTAAAATTAAAAAATATCTTTCCTTCAACTGGTTTTGTTGGGTTTTGGCAGCCATTAGACCATTTGAAAATAGTTTCAGGAGCAAATTATCCACCCAGCTCTTTGCAGAGCACCACCTTTGTGAAGACTGGAGTATTTGCTTATTTTGATGCAACCCACCAAGACAACCTTCTTTGCAGAATTCAGTCAGAAATGTTATAGTTTAAAAACTATAATGTAACTTATCCAAAGAAAACTTCAAAACCTTGCTTTAGTAATGAAATGGACTTATTTTAACTGCTCAGAAAATTGTTTCATACAGCAAAAGAAGCAGCTGTGGGATTACTGGTACCACTGCACAGGATTTGTAGCTCTGGACCACTTGACCTGAGCCAGACATTGCCCCCAGCAGTGTTTGCTCCTCCTTCATTCAACCCCCAAATAATGCAGGGCCATTCTCCTATTTATTTCTGGCTCTTCACTTAGGAAAAAGGAGTTAAGGACAACTTAAGACCATCACCTTAGAACCGAGCAAAGTTCCAGCTACTCCTTGTTGGATAAAAGGGTTTGCTGAAGATGAGGAGCTTTAAGGAAAAACTAATGAACAAACTGAAAGAGAAAAATTCAAGTAAATTAATTTCATGTCAGTCTTGCAAGACAGCAAGGCTCTTCCAGATTTCTGCAGAAGGAAGATCAAATGATTGCTCCAAAAATAATGCCCTGATCTCACAGGTATCAAACAAATCCAGGTGAGCTATGCCCTTCTCCAGCCACTTGGTTTGATGTGTTAGACCCACAACCCTACCCAACCATCTGGTAAATGTGGGAAAAGGAAAACCTGAACGATTTATGCTCAGGAGCAATGGTGGTGGGGACCAGGACTTCAGATTTATCAGCAAGACCTCAGCACTTCATTGTCACTAAGCTCCAGTTCCTGCAGGCACTGACCATGCCACAGGAAAAAAACCTCCAGCTCCTGCCAGTTATTTTTACTCTGTCTTTCCAGACTTTCAAAATTTTTGCTGTGCTATCAGTGACTATAGCATCCTTTAAGGCTTTACTGGGGAGGCAAAATAATAGGGGGGCCTCAGAAACCTGGTAATCAAAGGCAGCTGCATGCAAGACATTACACTCAAGCTCTAAGAATAACCATTAATTGCCTGTGTGGGTCAAAAAAATCAGCTCCCATGAAAAATTAATATCTAAATGAAGAATAATGAGAGGCTGGTTAAATGTAGCAGAGAAATAACAGTAAGGAAGAAAAATTTAGGACCCTGATTCTAAGTGCCTGGAGTAACCAAAAGTGATGCTGAAGCTGAGACTTGAAGTTTGATCCTTCAGACAGGGCTGGGCATGTTTACTAGTTCAGTGCATGGGTCACCTTTTTGTTATTTAGGGGTGCCCAGAAAAGCCTCTGTTGTTATTCAAGTTGAAAGGGCAGCAGGACCACTGAGATAAGAAAGAGTCTTCCCCTGTGAGGACTCTGGAACAAGTTAGCAAGAAAAAGTATGGAAAAGGGATTTTCCTGCTGATGCTGTGCATGCTGAATGCCTCAGAGATACTACTCCTCCAGGAACACAGAGGGCAGTGATTTGAACAGACTGCCTGCAGCTCATCAGTTTGTTTTCCCCCTTTATAGCATGTGCTGTCTTCCCATCCAGGCTGGAGGCACTTCTGCATTACCTGTGACCAAAGGAATAACCTCAATCCATCCACAGGAGTCTAAGCAGAGCAGAGAAAAACAGGCAGAGCTCACCCACCCCCCAGGTTCACATCTTTGGCCAGGCTGGCATCAGGTTTAGCTCACGCTGATAAACTTGGTTGGAAGTACATTTTATTAACTCAGTTGTCAAGACAAATTTGAAGCTCCCAGCCTGCCAAGCCCTCAAAAGAAATGCAGAAGAGATATGAACCTTCTGTAAGGGATACTACAACTCTTCTCCTTCTAAGTTACAATAAAATGCAGGGCAGAAATATTCCATCCCAGAAACTGCTGTTACCCCTGCCAAATAGCAGCAAATATAAGACTGCACTTCTTGATCTCTGGGTAGCAATTAGACCTGAAAAATGGTCTCAGGTTATGCCCTTCAGCATCCCAGCATGGCTGAGGCAGCAGCAGCTCGGGAGCCTTGCTCAGCAGTGTCTTGCTTTGTGCTTTGGGGACTGACAGCACCACAACCCCATGAGATGGGAAACAGCTCCCTGTCCATGTGTGGAAGGGAGGATCTGTCAGCCAGATGCCTGGGCAGAGATGGCAGGAGATAATGTGGTACCATGAACATTTCAGGGAGGTCCTACTCTTCCACAGAGAAGTATGAAACCAGCCAGGGAACTTATTCTTCTCAGGAAACCTTCTCATTTCAGTCCTGCCATTTGGTCTGTGAAACAGGGAATGGGGAATGGGTGGGTAATCCCCAAGGAGCACTAGCCAAGTTCCCAGACTTATTTCTCAAATGCTTTGCATTTCAATGTGCAAGTTGGAATACCAGCAAAGACCTTTCTTGGTAGCTGCTCTTCTATTCCTGGAACTTGGCAAAGGGACACTCAGTGATGCTGGAGATGCTCTGATGTTCCACAGGCAATGTGAAATACTTGGAAAAAATGCAGCAAATGCAAGGCCAAGATAAAATATTTTTGGCCATGATGATCAATCCTAACCTTTGTAAAATGCCTGTCAACAACAGCATTGTTTATTACTAGCAGCTATAGTCCTGCTGGTACTTGTGAGCTGAGAACTGGTTCTGATTCATGTTTCATCTGTTCTGCATCACAAACTTCTATCCTTCTGCCTACTGCTCCAGTGAGGAAACTTAACTCTAGTATTTCACATTCAACCCATAGCATGTGGGATTCTCTACTCATCTTGAATCCACCTTAATACCTTGCACTCACGTTTTGGTGTTTAATGACATTTCATGGAATACTGCCTAAACACATTGGAATTATAGATTTGATTTGAGATGATTCTGTGTCTGTTAATCCAAATATTTGTATTTACTGTATTTACAACCACCTGATGTGGTTGCTGGTTTTGATTCAGCGACTGAAGCTATATAAATAGAAGGCTCTTTCCAAAACTACAGTTTGATTCCTTCTCTGAAGTCCATTAGGATATGTGTTGTTAAGCACCTCATTCTTGAGCACTGTCTTCTAAAACTGATTCTAGTGGTCCCTTCCAACTCAGGACATTGGTTCTATTAGTTCTATGATTCTATGAATTCATTCACTTAAAACATTGAAAAGCAAAAAGGAATTTAATTCCTGGTTAATCAAGTTAAAAATCTTTGTTCAGACATAAGCTTTCTGTCCTGAGGAACCATATTTAAAATGAAATCTTAAAAAAAATCTACATTTCCAATTAAGTAAAGCAGGTATCTCATGACAGCTCTCTTTTGCTTATGTTTCATGATGGGGTCTTCAATGACAGCATCATTTCAGACCATTTTTACATAACTTAATTCACAGAGTGAACAGTCCTGAATCAAGGAGTAGCTACTCAGTATTTTGCTCTGCCCTCATTACACACTATGTCTCTACAACTTCTTTTGCAACCCCAACCCTGATCTGAAGGCAGGATTAATGATTTCTCCATAGGTTTTCCTAAAGAGCATTTCAATGGAATATATAAGAGCTTGCCCAATAGTAATCAATTCCCATTCACCCTGCAAAATGGGGAAGTGGTACATTTCCCATTTTATGGGTGCTGAGGCACAGAAAGCAGGTCAAAAGTGCCCATTAATTTCCAGAGGCCAATTTGCTATGCCTTAGACATGATTATTCATGGTACTTTGCATTAAATACTACTTTATGCATGCAACATCCTGCTCTTGTTGAGTAACATGGCTGCTGGTGGTCCTGTGCACTTCATATCAAATTTGTAGGATTTTAAGTCAGAAGGTGAGCAGTAGGAGGTGAGCAGCAAACAGTGACCCCCAAGAAATATCCAGTTAAGGGATGGATGGTCTCACCTAGGGACACATAAGCCCTATTTTCCCAGGCCAGTATGACAACACCTTGATTTTGGGACCATCCAGTTGGTCATTCACACAATTTCTAGTTGCTGCACCAGCAGAGAAAGGAATCTTGCAGACAATAACCACATTAGTAGGAGAATGAAAATTGTTCATCCAGACATTTCTCCCACAAAAAAAGACAGTGGTCCCAGGGCAAAATAGTTTATGGAGGTACAACGAAAGGTCTCTATCCCAGGGGACCTGCATCAAGGGCAGCTTTATGCTGATATTTCCTTCACAGTCTGGAGAGCTGGTACAATGAAAGTTTTGGGTTGGCCCTTCAGATTTGCAGTAAAATATTGCTTTCCAAGGGGATGAATTTGTGTGTAGTTTGAGTCTGTTAAGGCAGACACAGCCCTGAGACTGCTGAGCAACTCTGTACCTGGGCTTGTGCCAGTGCCCATTGAGGAAAAGCCATGTGTGAGATGATCTATTTCTAGCTGAGTCTTAAAAACTTCCAGGGATAAAGATTTCCCTCCTTTCCTCCTTCACTAGCAGCTTGTTTCAGTCTTGCACTTGCCAGGAAAAAAGGTTTCCCTAATGTCCAACATGAAGCTCCCACACTGCAATCCGTGGCCTTTGCCCCCTTACGGTGTCACCTGCCACTACCAACAAGAGTTTGATCCCATCATCTTTGCAGCTGAACTTCAAACAGTTGTATTAAATTTCCTCTTTACTTGGCCTCAGTCCTGAAAGAAGCCAGGATTTCTGTCCTTTCTCTGGGGCCCAGATACACTCTTGGCCCAGAACAGGGGGCCCTGCTTCTTTCAGGGTTAAGGCCAAGCACCTGTACAACCACCCCAGGGCTCCATCTGAGCCACAGGCTGAAGTTTCCCTTCCATGTAGACAGCTGGGGAAGGTTATTGACCTCTTTGATATGGACTGGGGACACAGCCAGAGTCGGCATGAACAGAGGAAAATTCACATCAGAGGTTTTTAGAAAGCAGAACAGGCAAAAATAGTCTGTGATGTGTAACTTCAGGCCTCTAGCACACAGGGAGAGCTATGGGGGCACCCGAGTGGGTTCCCAAAGCCACGGGCAGGCAGAGCCACCATCCTCACCAGACTGTTTAACCAATGAGAAACTAAAAATTATCAAAAAAACCTCCTTTCCCCAGGTGCCATTACATTCTGGGAAACCTAACCAGAGGCACGCAGGCAGGGAGGGAGTTTAGACCAGGTCCAAGAAGAGAAAAGGCCGAGCTGGCTGGGGCAGTTAACCTCTGACAGACAGTCTGTAATATACCTGACACAGAAAACAAACCAGGTGGTGCCACTGCTCGGAAAATACAGACACAGCGGGGGCCTGGGCATGGAGGAGGGGGAGAGAGGGAAAACATGAGCAGGGGAAAACCGAGAGGGCAGGAGTTGTTAACCCCTGATAGCAAACATAAAGTATTTCACTCCCCATCTCATTCATTAGAGCGCGTCAGCTCCAGGAGGACCGTGTCCATTCCTGCACATAAATCCAGCAAGTTTCTCTTTTAAAAAGGCCAGACACTGTCTCTGCCATGGCAATCCAGCTGTCTGGCCAGCTGCCTGCCCTGCATGCAGGATCACAAGAGCTCAGCTTTAGCAGGTGAGGGCAGCCCTCTCCCAGGGGCTCCTGCACCCTCTGCCTGGCACTGCCACTTGCCTTCTGCTTCCCTGCAGCCCAGGGAAGTGGGATGTCCCCAGGGGCCACTGTGTCCTGTCCCTGTCAATGCCAGCCCATGGGCAGGAGCAGCTCAATCCACTCAGCAGAGATCTCAGGGAGGCAGAACTGCTCACAAGCTCCGTAGCAAAAAGCTAGGCTGCTCAGGGAAGTGGTAGAGCCACAATCCCTGGAAATGTTTAAAAGATGTGTGGATGTGGCACTTGGGGACATGGGTTAGTGGTGGGCTTGGCAGTGCTGGGTTAGACAGTTGGACTCAATGATCTTAGAGGGCTTTTCCAACCTCAATGATTCTATGATTCTATAAACTTTTGGATGACTGATTTCATCTATGGTCCAGCATAGTCCTCTCAGGCATCTGATCATAGGAGCTGTGATACAGGGAAAAAAAAATGGGACTTTCACCCTTTCTGCAGAGCCACATCCTTCACAAACCTAAGGAAGGAATCTTTTATAACCCATGCTTAAATAAGGGTAACAATGTTGAGAGAAAGGAATTACGCAGAACAACTTGCAGCTGGTACTGGTTTGGAGGTTATCTCTGCACTTCCAGCTTAAGGGGACACAATGTACCCCTGTCCTGCCCCATTTTTATAAATTGCTCAAACCAGCAACTGCCCCAGCAAAGCTCTGGGAAATTCAGGAAGTAGTTCTGTCCTTGAAATCTGACCTGAATTTTTACTAAAAAGCTAGCAATTCCAATAAAAGAACAGGGACAAAAAAAAAATCAAACTATTTTTAACACATCTGTCTACAGTTAAACAACATTGTTTTTCTTTGTGAGGACTTAGTAACATCAGAAAAGTTGGAGAGCCTTCCTGGGGCTGAGGTATTACAGGGCATCTTGTATACCTTGGCATTGTGTGGCTTTCCAGGACATCATTTTAACACTTCACAAATCAGGCTTTATGGACATTCTTCCCTCATAAATCCACTGCAAAGCAAACACAGAAATTACATGTTACACATAGCCAGGTAAACTGCACGGAAGATCACCAGCGAGCAGAGCATTTTTAAAATGTATAAAAACCATAAAGCATTTTTGGTGTTTTATGATGGCAACATTTCTTTTAGGGCCTGATCCAGCCTTCTTTGAAGTCTAATGGAGTCTTTCCATTGACATCAGAGGGTGTGGGATTTGTCTCACAGCAACTTATACCAATGAGAACAATATTTTGCTCTGAAGTCATTACTTTCTGCCGTGGATGTTTGGAAAACAGCTCGTCACCTGACAATACACCCTGAAGGTACTGACAGTCCATGTGTTTTCATTATTTAAAAATGAGACTTGGTAACGGGCTCAGCTGTTTAGGGAAGGTAATATTTTTCTTAAGTACGCCTACCTTAAAGTAAATTAGCAAAATCTTCTTCGAGCTGTAACTAAAACATAAGGGCACAGCTGCCCTGGAGGAGTAAAAGGGCTCTCAATGTAAACTCCACTGATATCATCACCATCAGAAGGTCATAAAATTGATTGATTATAAATACAGTCCTCATTTGTTTACAGCTTGCATTTTTGGGTCCCGGGTAATTAGCACATTAACCATCCCTCAAAGTGAGCGCTTACAGGTGCCGCTCCCAGATAGCCCAAGTGGAAAACTGCACAAGAGCAGCCTGATTTTCCTTCCACAACTCCAGGATGGATGCATTAGGACGGAGGGGAGAAATGTCAGTTGTGTTTAGCTACTTGATCACACCTACCCAGGAGCCAAGGGCGTAAGGGGGCATTAAAATGACCTCTTAATTTCCTTCAGCGCTAAGGTAGCACCCAAAAAATGAGAGACATGTCAGCAATGTGAGGGAGATCTCCTCTTTGGGAAGCCTGCGGCTGCCAGAAGTCTTTTAAGATTCTTTTTCCCTCGGCACAAGCCAACAAAGGAAGATAAAGATCACCCTATTTGTGGTAACTGGTACTTAGTTCCTTTTAGTTACACTTAAAATAAACTCTCTTTGAGTTCTCCAAAGGTTTCAGCCTTCAGACACAGCACTACCGAGCTGTAAGCCAGCCACCTTCCTCTCAGCCCCTCTTGGCTCCAAGTTCACGACTACTCTGTGCTCAGGACATTAAACTTTAAAGTCACGTTTTATTTGTACAGCTGGATGCATCAGGTTTATGCTTATTGTCTAATTAGCCAACTAAACCACTTCTGAAAGGGTTTTAATGCTTTACCCCCAGTGAGATCTCTGTAGTGAGTGTGTGTTGAAATGCTAATGGAGACAAAGAATTCCTTTTTGTAGGAATTTGCAGTATTTTGGATACATCTTGTGGGCCAAATCTTCAACTGCTGTGGCTTGCTTGGAGTGAGGCAAGTTATTCCCAATTACAAAGGTTGATGGGCTCCTGAAATTTAACAGGATACCAAGAAGCTATTCACTAATATTCTGTTTTTCAGATGGCTTAAAACTCTATGACCAATTTCCAGGTTTTTCCTGTTTTCCACAGAAGTTTATTAGAAATGCCTCCTGCATGTGGGACAAGATAACAGCTACAGGGTTCACCAAGGCACTAAAGATTAAAGTAGGCATTATCTGCCCTGGCATTTACACGATTTTACAGATTAATTCTTTCAAAACATTTCCACTGGCATCACCTGCTGCACAAATAATTTCAAAATCTCATACTTACAATTTTTCGTCTATGAAATGAGAATAGTAAGTGAGCAAAAAGTGAAGATTCTGGCATAGCTGGTATCATCTGTGCATTAAAAAGGAGATCTTGCTTTACTTTTGGAGGAATTTCTGTTAATTCTACCAGTTCCTAGATGGAAATATTTTGGAAAACTGCCTCTTCTGATGTATTTGTACAAGCTAGAGTAAAAAGCAGCCTGAGAAGAGCCTCTAAACACTACAACACCGGCAGTAAATAATGCTAATAACCCTTAATTATGGGCCTTATTTAATTCCTGTTTCCAAGTGCCATGAATGTAGCTAAATGAATGTGCTAAATGATAGCAAATTAGCTTTAAAAATGTTAATGGAAAGTTGCTTAGTGCTGAAGGCTGTTTTTTGCCCTTCTGGCAGGAGGGGAACTCCTCCATTAAGATTCCTCTCCAGCCCAATTGAATCCACACATCTCCCATTCAGTTTTTAGACCCTCACACCTCTGCACACGCAGAGACCCATTTTCACTTTAAATCCAGAACATTTTTGTTGTTTTACTCCAAAGATTGTTTCATTTATGGTTGGACTCGATGACCTTAAAGGTCGTTTCCAACCTAAATGATTCTGTGGTTATATTTTGGATGACTGGATCCTCCTTATACAGTTGTTTGATTTTGCATTAACTCAACACCCATCAGTACACGCAGCAGCCAACCCCATCTTGGCTCATTTCAGATCTGTTTTGAGTTCAAGGTTGCAAAACTTCCCCATAAAGTTTATCTGAAGAGAAACATGACAAACATTACAGGTGCAGAACACTGCACAGTGCTCCCCTGGTGTGATAAAATTTAGCATTTCAGTGTTTCTGCATCCTGGGCATGATGCCTCCTTGTAAAGCTGTCTCATGACCAAACCACAGAAGAGAAGATCAAGCAAATGATTCAATTTCTAACATTTGAAATCTCTGGGGTTTTTTTACTCGAGCCAGTGGCCCAGCTGAGCCCATAAACACAACTGCAGTGGAAAATATGATGTGCTTGGTCAGACGGTGTTGCTGTAACAGTGATGAGCCAGCAACATGAGCACAGCAATTTTTCTAGCTGCAAGTGCTAATCTTTATTGACCCAATCGATACAGAGAAGAGCAAAAATTAATCACAGAATATCCTGAGCTGGAAGGGACACACAAGGATCATTCAGCCCAACCCCTGGCCCTGCACAGGACCATCCACAAGAATCCCACCCTGTGTCTGAGGCATTGTCCAAATGCTCCTTGAGCTCTGGCAGGTTTGGTGCTGTGACCATTCCCTGGGGAGCCTGTTCAGTGCTCCACCACCCTCTGGGAGAAGAACCTTATCAAGAGGAAGAGCTTCTGTTCCTAAGGTTTTCCATCCCTCCACCTGCACACCTGCATCACTTGTGCTAATATTACTCCTCCTTACAAATTTGGCTTCAGATTTGATCTTTGCAAGCGCTAAGTGAAACAGGTGGTAAGAGACAACAACACCCTATATACACACCACATACACACCGCCCACCCCCCAAACCTTATCTTTGCAGAAAAGAAAAAACCAAACCCAGACGAAACCTGCAATTTACCCCAGAAATGTCTCTGACTATTCTGAAATGTTTTGCTGCCGTTCCCCATCATTTGTTTTTTTCACACTGCTGTCCCGCTGCACTTTGAGGCTGGATGATCACTTAATGTAAATGGTCACCGGCAGCCAAGTCATTGACTTGAGCTGGTTTATAGCAGTTAAGGATCTAGTTCCTGACAGCTCGGCTTTGGCAAAGAAAGGGCTGAACTGTGTTTTGCAAACAAGCGATGCAGTGAACTTCATTCTGTTTCTCTGTTCATGAACCAACATTGGTTTGGTAAGAGATATTTGTTATTCAAGTACTTGTTGGACAGCTTGGATCAACAATGGCTCATTCCAGAAACAGTTCATTTCAATTTCTTGCTGCTCATGGGGTGAGAACTGTCACCTAAATCAGATGGTACTGATGCTAATCTTTGAGGGGATGAGTAAGCCTTTTAAAAATAGGAGAACAAAGGCCAATGAAGAACAAATATACTTGTTCACATGTAAATGCAAGTACAGATACAGAGAACAACCAATTCCCAAACTAGCATGTAAATAGAAATCTGTCCAGGCATAAACAGAGAGTTATCAAGGGCACTGACAGCCTCAGTCTGGCAAGCCGTGGTGGAGTAAAAAGTATCAGCGTGGAAGGGCTGGTTGTAGCCACTTTAATTAACCTTCTGTCCCAATGGCAACAGGATTTCAAACCTCGAATTCCTGCACTGACACCGCTAAACTGTGGCTGAATTACAGTATCCTCCCTGCACAGCTATTTAGGCTTTCAGTGATGAACCATTCAAGGCATCCCCTAGTAAAAAGCAGCAATGCTTAATTACTCAGTGTTACTATTTGCTTACATTTTCCTGTTCAGAAACGATCCCAGTCATGTTCCCTTCTATGAGTTCATGTTATTTCTTTCACTGCTAGATTACAAATCACCAGTGGTACCTTTTTTGTGATGCACACTTTGCAGTCAAGTACACTCTTCACCTCCTCTTTCAACATTCACAGTGACTGTCTCAAAGTACCTAACCAGCACCTTTCTCTAAACATTGGAGAGTTGAGGTGAACTTCAGGAAAAATATCAAATAAAGGTTGAACTTCCTATGAATTTCTATTGAGCATCAGGACAAAGATATCAGGATGTCCCTGCATTGTATAGTGATGTGTACAGGGGTTTCTTACACCTTTTTCATGTAGACACAGGCAGAAAAACAAGGGATTTTTTTAAAGCTCTGTCACTTTAACTGCCTTATTAAAATGTGTCGGAAGATCCTGCAACTTCACTTACTACTCTGCATTGCTTCTCTGCTGACACCATGCTCAGGACAGTCTCCTTGGCTTGAGTATCAGCACGGCCAGCCAAGCCAAACTGACTTCAGAACATTTTATGAAAATGTTAATATTGCTTTGTTACCTTACCAGGCAGATGTGAAGCCGTTCCCAGTTGGATTTCGACATCCCAGTGCTGGTGGGTCAGTGCCTATGGCTGCACAGAGCTTCATGGAGCTCCTCATTACAGCACTGTTAGAGTGATGTTATTACAAAGAGGAGTTTCCACATGCCATCGCTGCAGCTCTCACCTCATCACCAGCCAAATGAAGGAACGAGGAAAAATACTAAAAGAAGGAACTGAAAGTGAGCTGGAATTAATTTCGCTGAAATAAATATTTTTGTAAAATCGGCTGTACAAGCTAAGCTGTTACTGCATCACCCAGGAATGAAGGTTCACTTCTCCTTTTCTTTTCTGCAGATCTTTTCTGTGGATTGTTCTGAACCCATCATGATCCCTCATCCTCCCCATACTCTCTCTTTGGAAGTAGCATAAGAACTTATTCTACAGCTTGGGCCATATATAAAAGCTCCTGAGCACAAGGCTAGCTCAAAAGTGGAAATCAAAGTTTCATAAATTGCTTATCAGATGCAAAGATTAAATTTTATCTTCAGATAACTACAGGATGCTCACAGTCCCCTTTGAATTCCATGGCACATACCCCACTTAAACTACTAGAATTATGAGAAATTACTAAATCATAGAATCACTGTAGACTGGTTTGTGTTGGAAGGAACATTAAAGGTCATCTAGTTCCAAACCCCTGCCATGGGCAAGGATGCCACTCACTAGATCAGGTTGCTCAGGATCCATCCAAATCACCTTTTCATTAACATTTGAAACCAGGGCCTACTTCTAAAGAGCTTTCAGCTGGCATAAATCAGATTATCTGTACAGATACCAAACAGCCACAGAAATCTGGGGCACTGAGAATCTATCCTGCCCAGATTCAGGGAGCTCCTGCAGAGCTCTCACGCAAACCAGCAGTGGTGTATAATATCCAGATTTCAGGAAACCATCTGGGAATTCCCCACTGTGCCCCTCAACCACAAAGGTTACCCCGTCTTGGTTTAATTTAGCTGGTTGTGGTCTGCCCCGTGCAGGGAGAGCACATCCTTCTAAAGACATTAGTGACTCACAGCCGGAACCAACCATTGTTGAGAGAATTTGTTGTTTGTCAGGGGAAGCCGAAAAAAGTTTTGCCAAGTACTTCCTTTGGTAACACCTTACACATTTTAATGTCTCAGCTGCTGCCAAAGCAAGGGAGGTAATGTCTCCATAATGAGCTACAACTAAATAAGTGCATCCAAAGAGTGCCCTTGAGCTGTCCCAAGGAGCTGCTGCCTCACTGTGCCTGCCTCAGGCATCCCAGTCCTCTTCACAACTGATCCATATGAATCCAGCGGTTGATAAACACATTCCAGCAAGTGGCAGGACCAGGCTCTTCTCGGGAAAAGTAAAAAAAAAAAAACGGAGAGGCTCTGGCAGTAGTAATTCTCAGGAATGTGCTTTCTACACTTACAGTTTTTAATTACAACTGAAACAATTAATGGCTTCAAGACAAAAAGGAAAGAAATTAGATTTTCTTGGACATATAGAATCACAGCCTTGCGGGATAATTAAATGACTAAAATCTCCTGTAGAAGGGAGAGCACTCAGCCCTGCTTGTCAGAGAGGAAAAAGTCACCGAGCTCTGCTCCCTTACTGCTGGTTTGCACTTCAATATCTGAACCATCTCAAAGTGAGTCACCTGTTTAAGGTCCACAACATCACTTTGTTTTCCAAATTGCTCCCTAGATCTGCATCAGCATGGTGACTCTGTGTCAGGGCCCTGAGGGCACTCATGGCCCCTACTGAGTTTCCTTCCACACCCCTGCCCAGGAGCTCAGCCCAAGGCCATCAGTCCAAGCCTGAGCTAAGCCTGCAGGTTCAAGCCATCCTAACCAGAAAGCAGCCTGCGTTGTTCCTCATGCCAGCCTGAGGTTGCATCAGAGCAAGTGTGACCCCTGGAGCAGGCAGCTGGAGGAAGGTGGTGAGAAGATGGTGCTCAGGTGGCAATCCAGCTCACCCCTCCTCCATGGAGCACCAGACCTCAGGGAGGAGAAAATCACATATGGAGCTTTTAGACTGTGGCATTTTCCACACAGGTAGAAAAACAGATCTAGAAAACTTATTCTGGGTTAAAACACCTAACTTAAAACACAGATGAAATTTGGGGGATATATCTCCCAGGAATGAATTCTATCACTAGTCCAACTTTTCCAAAAAAACTTCATAGAAAATCATCTATGAGAAACAGCTTCTTGCACCAATCTCACTTCAATAACTTCACAAAAGCAATAAGAATTATAGAAAAAACCAGCACAGACAGCATTCCCCAGACTTGCACATGCACATTCAGTTTGCTTTGACATCAGGCTGGAGTTTCCCTGAAGTAATCATCGATGTTTCAGGTCTTCATTTTTCATTGCCCACTTTGGGGCCTGACTTTCAAAGAACAAAGAACTTCCTGAAAATCAGTTCCTGACATTATGGGCCAGTTGTTAATTAGAGATGCAGGTGCCGACATGAGGTATTTCATTTGAACATTTTTGCTTACACACTCTGAGCCATCGACTTCCTCCTCACCCATCAGCTGTGCGATGCACAGAGCTGACTTGTGCATCACCCAGGAGCTGAAAGGAGCTTCCAAAATTAAAATAAAACTTTGGAAATTATTTTCTGGCAAGTGCATTGAAGGCCTGACTGCTACTGATGTGGACAAAGATTTGTTTTACATTTTTGGTGGGCAAGATGAGTTCTGAAAGAGCAACACTGATGAAAATTGCCCTGGCATTTAAGTGACATTTTGGCAAAACACCATGGAAACATTTGGTCACATCCTCCCAACGCTTAATTTCTTCCTTAAATGTGCTTTTTAATATGTCACAGTTGTTAAATTCGTAACAAGAATTCCCTTGAGACTAAACAACAGTGGTTGGTATGTGAAAAATGAACAATAGATTTACATCAGTAAACTGAGAGGAAATCTTAAATAAATGTATCATTGAGTATCAATAGATGTTACCTTTATGAAATTTTACCATTTTGTGGACTGATTTTAACAGCAGGATGTCCTAAACAAACTCAACTATATACATATATTGTCATATTCATTCAGTTGTGACATAACTACCCAGATTTGCTTCCTCTGATGGGTTTATTGCTGTCAGTCAAACATCACTGCCTGGGAAGGCAACTAAGCACGTGAATTCATTTTTAAGCTTTCATTATTTTTAAATGACCAGCATAATCCTAGAATCAAATCTTGGAATGTATGGACACTTCCAGCTATTTTTGATGGGAGGGAAGAGGAGTTGAAATTTCTATGCAAAAAGACTCAGAAAAATTCCTGCTAAACCTGGTGCTGATGTGTTCCGTGGTGTTGCTGCCTTCATCGGCTCTGCAATAAAAGATTCTGCCTGGTCTAGTGCAAGGTGTCCCTGCCCATGGGAGGGGGTTGGAAAGAGATGGACTTTAAGGTCCCTTCTAACCCAAACCACTCTGTGATTCCATGGTTCTGTTCTTGCTGCCCTGACTTTCCTTGTGTAGGACTAACACTTCATTACATAAATCCTCAGAACAAGTAATAACGACTTCGTTTATTTGTTGTGCAAAGTGTTGAGGACGTTTCTGGGTGTTGTGGACATGCTGAAACCCATGTATTTCCCAGCCAGTATAAACAGATTTCAGTGCATTTGCATCTCCCACCAGGACTGAGGGCTGTAGTCCCATTTTAGTGGGATTTCTCTTCTCTTACAGAGCATTCACTATGGGCTGGTGTGGCAGAAGGACCATTCAGAATAGGAACTTACCCATTTGCTTTTTCCTTTAAAAAGTAAAATCAGCCCATTTTGGATTCTGGTTTCTAGGGCAGAAATCCCATAGTGCTTTTAGCCTTGAGCATTTACTCAGACATCCTTTTGGCTTCAGTAAGAACACAAACAGCAGCACAATTTAACAGACACACCAGTGCACTGGGATTCAGAAGTTCAGAAATCAGCTCTGCTGCTAACTGTGGCCACCTGCTTTACCTCTCAGTGCTCCTGCTCCTCTCCCACTCTGTCTGCCTCCTCTATTTGAACTGTAGGCTCCTTAATGCAAATACCATCTCCCTCTAACAGTGCTGAGTGCCCAGCCCTGGAGCACTGACCTCTTTTGGGATTATCAAACATCTGTACTATAGAAAATAAGAGCACAGACACAGTCCTTGCCTCTTGGTTTTACTAATAGATGTGGTATTTCAGCCATGGCCTATTAGCCCCGTGCTCTCCAGCTTTGTTATCTCTAATTACTTATCTGCTAAAGTTGTTCCCTTCTGCACAGCACAACCCTTCCCTGTCTCCTTAACCCACTGCTCTGTGTTATTCCCTGAGACTGCCTTCAGAGGATGTTAGTACAGTTGTAAATTCAATCATTCCACCCTATCAGAAAATGCACAGGTCAAACTGCCCCTGCCCTAAGCCCCCAGAGCACAGGCCATGATGAACACACCTCCTTTCTATGCTCAGTCCATATTTTTTCTCCACTGGTGTTAGGCATGTTCCTCATGGATAGCAGAGGTGGAGAGGAACTCAGATATGGGGGGATGGTGTGTCCCTGGCTCCAGGTCTCATTCTAGCCTGGGGACAAATGGATGTGGATCTGCCCATGGTTGTCCCAAAGTCTGACTCCATTCAATCTTGTTTGAGAACCATGCCAGTGCTGGTCTCCTCTCAGAGTCAACTCACTTGAGGTCCCATTTTCACACCCACACTTCTCTCTGTAAGACTCTGTCTTCTTTTGCCTGGCCAGCAAGTCCCCACGCCTTGTCCTATAAATGTCCCTCTCCACACAGAGTGTTTCACTGTCCCTGCTTCCTTTTCTCTACCACCACAAATTATTGTTTCTGTCCCATACATTCCTGATTGTATTTACCCCATCCAATTTTATGTCTCAAGCTCTGCCTGTCCTTTTCCAGACAACTGTCTCTATCCCATTTTTTGTACCCACTCTCAGTTTCCCTTGACTCATTATTCTCAATCCCTCTGTAAGTTCTGTGCAGTTTCCTCACGCTGGTTCTTCAGGCATAAGCTTGGAAAACTCCTTGCTCCCATCTTACCTTTCCCCAGTCTGTACTAGTCCTGGTCTCCTCTGAATTTAACTCACATATTCCTGCTCTACATTTTCTGGCATTTGATGACTGAGGAAAGAAAAGCACAAAAGGAACAAATTCTAAAGCCAACCTGCATCTGAGTGGAGACCTGAGGGGAGACCTGAGGGGAGGCCTCATGGTCCATGCAGCTTCCTCACAAGGGGCAGTGGAGGGGGAGCTCCAATCTCTGCTCTCTGTGACAGTGACAGAACCTGAGGGAATGACTGGAGCTGTGTCAGGGGAGGTTCAGGTTGGATATCAGGGAAAGGTTCTTCCCCCAGAGGGTGCTGGACACTGCCCAGGCTCCCCAGGGAATGGGCATAGCCCTGAGGCTGCCAGAGCTCCAGGAGTGTTTAGACAGCAGTGCCAGGGATGGGGTGGGATTGTTAGCATGTCTGTGTGGAGCCTGGAGTTGAACTAGATGATCCTTGTGGGTCTCCTTCCAGCTTAGGATATTCCATGGTTCTGTGCATCCCCCTCCTGGCATTCTGGACTGCAGTTATGTTTGGGGCAGGCAAACCCCATCAGGATTTCAGCTGAATCCCCACTGAGCACACACAGACTGAGATCTTCCAGTCTTGTGATTTGCCAAGGTAAGGCAGATTTGTATTGGTATAGCAAAAAAAAAAAACAACATCCCTGGAAGCAGCAGGACAAATACACTGAAGAAATTATGTAAGAAAAGCTTTTTGCTGTTCTTCTGAATGGAATTCCTGTCCTCAGTCACCAAAAGAGTACCTGCTGCTTCTGGGCAGATATTTTAAGGCACTTGATTCATTAATTACACTTCACCTGATAAGCTTCTGGGCCAGTATCAAAAATAACTGTATTCTCTGCTCAGACATATTTTGAATGGTGCCATGTGATGATGGGGGGGAGGGAGAACATGCAATCCTGTAACCTTCAAAGCTCCCAGTTCTCATTAACCAGCACTGAATGTCAGAGCCTTTCTAGCTGAACCTGGCAGTTATCAACAGAGTTTCAAACTGGGATTCCTACAGGAACAAATCCACTTAATATTAGCCCACATCACCTCTGCTGGCCACGGATATCGTGAACGTGTCTTTGATCTATTTCTGTGAATGAGATAAAAGGCAACATGTCCCCAACCAAAGCAACACCTTTCTTGACTGGATAGACTTCCAGTAGTCCAGAAACTACCACAGAAATTATTTACAAGAGCATGGAGTGACAGGACAAGGGGAAATGGCTTCAAGCTGTCAAAGAGCAGGTTTAGATTAGATTTTAGTAAGAAATTTTTGGCTGTGAGAGTGGGGAGGCCCTGGCACAGGTTGCCCAGAGAAGCTGTGGCTGCTCCTGGATCCCTGGAAGTGTTCCAAGCCAGGCTGGACAGGGCTTGGAGCAACGTGGGATAGTGGAAGGTGTCCCTGCCATGGCAGGAGGTGGAACTAGATGAGCTTTAAGGTTCTTTCCAACCCAAACCAGTCTGGGATTCTATATTTCTGTGAAACACATGGCACCCTGTGGCCTAATCATGCTGCACTGATCTTCCCAGGACAGAGAGACACCAGCACCTTCGCTCTCTACCTGTTCTCAAGACACTGAATCACATCCCTAGAAAACAAAGATCAGAAGAAATCCAGCTGCAATAGCCCAGCCCAGCCACTGTGCAGGTGGCAAATTCCCCCAGGAGTCAGTCAGACAATGCTACTGCTCATTAGGGGTGGGTGGGACAGGAGAAATGGGAATAGACATTTCCCTTCATTCATCAAACTGGAACAAGACTGAGGGTTCTGAAAAAAAACAAGCTCTTGGCAGAGTCAGTGACTGGGGACAAATCAGGAGAGACTTTGATCATTAAAAGTGCAAAGAATGAAGGTTAAAAAGCAGTTGTTACATAAAGGGGATTCTTTAGTTACAGGAATGTTTGATCCGATTCACAGCTAAGGATGTGCACCCATTTTGAACGGAAAATCCTTTAGCTTTGGTATGAATTTATCTATCCTGCCAGACAAATTGCTCATATCAAACTGTCATTTGGATGTTCAGCCATTGAAAACACAGTTAAAGCATGTCCCTTAATTAGAAATCCCGTGGAAATGAAAACAATCCTCTCTGGCATCTACTTACCCTGGATGGTAAGTTGGACTTATCATCTGGCACAGCCTCCTTCCTGTTTGCGTGGGTGGATGGAGGCAGACAAGGAATCCTGCTCCCCTTCCAACAGCCCTCGGAGACAAGCAACCTCCCATGCCAAGGTTTCATCTCCCACAAGTGTCTCGCTGCAAATAGGTCTGGGAGACACAATGAGCTTCTCAGATTAGAGGTGGATGGGACAGGCGTCTTCTGCTCAGTAGGGACCGAGGGAAGCTTAGCTCAATGTTTTAATGGATAAATCTGTTTAAAATCTGTTTCATTTCACTAGATAGGAGTCTCTTTGATGGGGCTGAATTTATTTTCCAGAAAAATATCTTCAGTCATTTGCTAGTAAAAACAATGTAATTCACTTATTACCTTCTGCTACTGGAACGATGAGGTAACCCAGCCATATCCATCCTTCCAACCATTTTACTGCTGTCTTTTTTTTTTTTTTATTAAATATGTTGGTCAAAGTCCCAGATCCCAACAACTTGTTATTATATAAAAATTCCAAGTTCGTTAAAAATTTAAAGAGGTCTCTAATCCTTACAGTCGTGAAGAAAATCTTAAAAAGATGAATCCCAAAGTTTAAAAAGCAAAAGGTAGATTTTACCTTTCAGTACCTGCCTACAGTCAACCAATGCACCAATTAACTATGGGATATGTTAAGATCTTTCTCATTTGAAGTCTTTAATTCAAGAAGGAATAACATCTTTAATGAAATGGTCCTCTTGCAGCAGTAGGTAGTCTGGTGCACAGGCTTTTGACCCTGACTCAGGAATCACACAGTGAAATTCTCATATGTCTCAGATCAGAATTGAGAACCACTCCTGGGGACCTCAGATTGTTCACTGATGGGAAAAGAACCCAAAATGCTCTGGTTTTGTGCTCATAGTGACAAATTCACGAGCTTTCAACGTTATGCACCGGCAATGTTGAGGCACTGCATCCAATTTCTTTGCAAACTTGCTTTGTTTATGGCCCCTTTTAACAGGACATTTCTCACTCTATAGGAAACAGATCCTGAGCTCTCAGCCAGCAGGGCCAGTTCACTTGAGATGAACTACATCAGGATTTTACCTAAAGTAGATCTAACAACTTCTCCTCTCCTTCAGGAGGAGCTCCTGAAGGGGTTACCAGATCAAAGGGCATATGTAAGAAAACCTCATCTCTCAGGTGTCCCAGGTTTTACAAAAGTTACAGAGCAGCATCACAAAGCCTTGGTAGGAATTTCCTCTTATCCCACAAAAGGACCTGAGGAGACTGAAGAAGTGACATAATCCTGTTCTACAAGGACTCCACATAGGCAGGTTCAGAGGTGCAAAGAAAAATCATACAGAAGGGAACCTGCTTGTGCCAATCTTTGTCTGAGAAAGCTGCTTCTGCTGTGGGACTAGTTCAACAAGTTCTGTTCCTTTTCCATCACTTTCCCCTCAAAGAAGTTACCCATTTCTTGGCTAAGCTACCCAGGACAGAGGCCGAGGAGAGGAGATTGACTGCTAGAAGCAATAAAAATAAAAGCAAGGTATTAAATCAGGCATTGCTGTAGAGTAATAGGGAGGGTGGAAAGGAATGGGCTCATGCATATTACAATCCTATAAAAGAAAGAATTCTTAAATGAGTATTAAAGAGGGCTGAGTTACAGCATGAGAAAACTAGTTTAATCACCTATTGTGCAGCTGTAGTTAATTTTGTACAGATTTTACAGACATCCCAGCTATCATGCAATGCTCCATGCAATCACTGTGGGTGACACTCCACTTTTATCACAAGTCCTGTTAATGATGTCATTACTTGGGCAAGTCTTCCATCAACCTCAGTTAGATGTTTCCTTAAGTAGGACCCGAGGTCAGATAACACCTGATGAATATACATGGCATGAGGACAAATCTGCTTCCTGACTGCACAGAAGAGAAACACATGGTATGTGGGGATACAGAAATACACACACGTGCTTTCCACCCTCAACCTCAGCAGGATTAGCTCCAACCATCTTGGTAACAAACCTTTAAAGCCCCTCTGGTGAGGGGTGTCTCCATGGGAGAGTCATGTAATAGTCTAAAATTCACTGGAATTCTAGTCCTCGCTTGGGAATGTAAATGACTTTCTACAGATTGGGTTTGAAAATTCATTAACAGCTGATTGACCTCACTACATCTAAGTCATGACCGAGTGATCAGAAAACAGTCTCTGATGGCTACCTGAAAATCTAACAAACAGGGAGCTTGATGGCTAAACAAGCAATTAGCAGTGCCAAACTAGATGATTAGTTATCAATCAGCTCAGTTGCTGATGTTCGTCAGACACTTTAAAGAGTCGCAGCAAGCTAACTGGAAAATTATCCTTAATCACTTATCAGTTTGGTAAATGATGGAGAGCCAAATGACCTCAACAAGTTGTTCATTAAATCCTAAACAAGCCCAGTCTCTTTTCACAGTGCTTTTAAATCTCCCAGCATCATGTGAAGTGTGTCTTATCCTGACAGGGACATCCCCCACACGTGCAAGAAAGAAAAAGAAAAAGAAGATAAGAGTCATATTTAGTGTAACTCAGTGAAAAGCCAATTTTTCATTTGCCAGACAGCTCATGCCCTTAGAAATAAAACTACAGACAGCCCACATGCCCAGACCACCTGTAGCATGTTCACCAGTATAGGGAGCTACACAGAGCTTCCAGCATGGCAAACACATGCAGATCTTGGAACAACATGGGTTCTTTCCATCTCCTGCCTCAAGGGAGAGAAGGAAGAGGATTAGACCTCCTGGGGCTGCAGAGCCAAAGTCTGGGAAAGGGTTTATCTGGCAGCCCCAGAACCTGAAAAGAAAGAAGTAGCAGTAAGGAGTGGGAGATGAGATAATTTGCACCCAGCAAGTGAATCCACACATCTTCTCTTTGTAATCACAGGAATAACTTGCAGGCTGTACACTTAAAAATACCTCAGTTCCTGCTTAGTTTGGGATTGAACATCAAGGTTCCTTCCATGACAATGGCTATTGCAACAGAGTCACTGCTTTCTGTCACTGCTGGGCTACAACACTGTCACTGAGCTTCATGAAATTAAGGGTAAGCAGAGCCTGGAACAGGCTGTGCATTGAGGTCACTCCTGTACTTTCCCTGGCTTTAAAGCCTGGTGAAAGCACTTGCACTTGGTGTTACTGCACCTGCTGTCCCCAGATTTCGGCACACACTGACAAAGGAAGGCCAGCCCTGTCCCCAGCGTACTGATGGGAAATTGCAAAAGGAATCACTGATGTCATCATTTCTGATCTGGGAATCTATCGTAAACACACTCCCTCGCAAAATGAAAACTTCTCCAGAAGAAGAAAGGAAATTCTGCTCCTTGGAAAAAAACATCAGATGACTTGGGTTACAATAGTTAATTTTCCTCATGGCCATAGAAAAAACAATTCCTGGCTCGATTGGAATTGTCCATATGTGCTGATACGTGTTAATGTTGAATCACTGCTTGGTTGAGCCTCTGCTGGTGACCTGGAGTAACAGTAGAAGCCATTTTCATTTCTTCATTTGATTTTCATTGCTGTTCTTTTATGAATTACTTCAAACATAGAGCCAGGCTTTTCCTGACCTTTGAACACATTGTTGTAGCTACCTCTTTCCACTGGTCTCTTAAGTATGAAGGAGAAATCAGCTAAGATTTAGAAGCAGTTATAGTTGCAAATACTTTTGTGTACTCCAGACCCAGGGCTCCTGGTCCATGATGCCTTTTGGTTTTGTGACTTTTGATCTGCTGAGTAAGTACTTGTCAAAGGAATGGTATTTCTGCCCCTGTGTGTTTGAAGTGCCACAATCCTGACAGTTGTGCAGCAGATGGGTTCAGTGACACAGCAAATGCTGCAACCACTGGGGGAAGTCTGTGGTCCTGGGTGGAAAACTCTCCTTACCAGGCAAATGAATGTCAGGTTTTATGTTCTTCTTCCACCTATCCAAGGTGATCCCCTTCAGCCCTTGTGGTAAGGTTCCCAAATAGGTATGAATGATACACATATTTCTAATCTGATAAGAATTTTTGAAAATGTCAATCTGTGTAGCTAATTTTTATTTGCTTTTCTAGTTGCTGCTTCCTCCCCTGTTCTCTTCCCATGAATATTCAGGATATTCCTTACTTAAGGATTACAGTGATCACAGCCTCTGGGGTTAGTACCTACAGACTTCTTTCCTGTTCTTTCAGTCATCAGTTTGCCCAGTGGCAGAGTAGAAAAGCAGTAAGATAAGGTTTGCTTGGCTTTAGCAATCTTCTAGTCTTTGGGAGCTATCTGGATATTCCCAGAGCTGCAAACACGGAGAGGAAGCAGTTGTACAGTTTTTTAAGTTACAATTTGGACAATGAAGCAAAAATACCTCAAGACAGCAGTAAAAGAGCCACAAGATCAGCTTATTCCCCTGTGTCTTTGGGAACAGGGAGGCATAAACCTCCTAAATTTTATCCTTGTCATTGTATCGAGGCATTCACATACAAGAAGATTAAAGTAAATCATAACAATTGGGGGTTATCTCCTTAATAGGCAATTTCCTTAAAAGGAAATGCATTTTATTATCTTAACAAGAGTGGGAAATTTTTAAAGAAAGTTAAATTTCATTCATCTCAATGACCACCTAACAGTGGGGGATGGAAGAAGCCTCAAGATTAATAAAAGGTGGCAATCACAACTGGCCATTTTGAAGCCAGAACCCAAAACCAAGGAAAGGCAGCAAGAGGCAAAACCCCACCTGAGTTACTACAGCTGCCCTGGCCAGCAGGACCCTGCTCACCTGCATCACCTGCAGGGTCAGGCTATAGGTAGCTGGGAAGCCCATCACATGTGTGTAGTCAGGCTTGGGAATATAACTTTGCACTAAGACTATAAAAGACCTATTGAACAGAACTTTTCCAAGCATGATGTCAGTGGGTGGGGGGACTACTAGGCTCACAATAAGCCAAGTATAACCACAGCTGAAATAAAACATTTGCATATAAATTTTCCCTCCTAGAATTTATTAGCAGCAGAGAGATAATGGCGTAACAAGTTGATGAAGAGTCGCCATGAGATCATATTTGACTTAATGTGAGGCTTGTAGGCATTGTTGCACAGAGGAAAGGCTCATTGTGTGTAGTACAGTAAAAACTGCGGTCTGAAACAAAGGGATAAAATAGTTGCCTTAACACAGCAGCAGCACTGTCATTGTAAATCTGCCATGCCACATATTTTATTACATTTTCATAGCAGAAGAGGGAATTTACGATGTGATACTACAAGCTCCGCCAGCCTTCTTCTGTCAGTGGGGTACCTCTCTTAAGTCATATCTAAAATATTTGCTGATACTGAAACGTGACTGTGAGATACAAAACCAGTCTTTTACAACTCCAGAGAACATTATATTCATCTAGCTTAGAGCAAAAAAGAAGAAAAACAAATGGCTTGAGCATCAGTTTCTGCAGAGAGTGGGCACTTTCTGAGGGGACAAAGAGAGGGAACCACTGCTGAGCTGAGGCTGCTCTTGTGGGTGAAGCAGTAACAACAAGATGATGTTGTTGTGCTTGTTGTTGTTGTTATTACCACGGACAAAACTGGTGCCAAAGGTGTATGTGAGAGCCTCACCATCATCGTTACCTTTTTGGGTAATATTTGTCCAATGTGGACATTTTGGGCTTGAATCTCCTCTAGTCAAATATCAACAGCAATGGGTCAGGGCATTGCATTCATTCCTCCTGGCTTAAACTAAGTCACAATATGCCCCCCACAATCAAGGATGATCATTCACTTTCTTTCTGGGGGCCAGTTACAGGACATTCTGAATATGCTGGCCTAAATACACTTGTTACTTAACCATGACAGCACCATGTCCATTCCAAACACAAGCCAAGACTTTTGCTACTAAAGGTTCAGTATTAAGAACCCTAAAATTAGAAAAGGTTCAGGTCACACTGCAAACTTAATTTGATCAAGTCTTAGGCAGGTTTCTGTTCACCATAGCAGATAAAAACATTGGTGTCAAGTAAATCCTTAGGCAAAAAGAACTAAGAAAATGAGACACAGCTTAAGAGTAAGACAACAGTAACAAAAATATAGTAGGTTGGTTTTAAATCAAGAGGGAAATAACAAGAAAAAGAACTTCAAAAGCATTCACAGGGAGGAACATTCCACCAAGACAAAGTCATCTGTCCTTGCTTTCCCAAAAGCAGCATGATCAAAGCTGATTATGGGATTTCAAGTCCTGAATGTTTCTTTGTATTGCCCAAGCAGAGAGAGAAAATGCTTGATGATACCAAAAGGACAAAAAGAAGATCCTGAGATATTACAAAGCAGGGAGCAGGATTTAATGTCTTTAAAGACCATCTGTGCCTCTATCCCACCCATGTGATGACGTGAGACACAGTCCACCAGGGTTATGATTGGCTCTGCAGTTTGAGGTAATGCACTAATATAACACTAAACAACAACATATGCACAGCATTTGTAATGAGATTGGACTTTTAACCTTCTGAAACAGTGGGAAATAACGGGGCTTTTAAAAATACCAGCTCTGAGGTAAGGAGAGGGTCAGCCCAATACAATTTATAAATATAAAACCAGTTGCATAGCTGAGTTTCACTTTAAAACATAAATTATTTGAAAGACTAAGAGGAAGCCAGAGGAGGAGTGAGAAAAAGAAAGCTGGCAAAGAGGAAAGAACCAGAGACAACAGAAGAGATGGGAGAGGAGGAGGGTAGAGCCTCTCACAAACTACTCCAATACCACCTCTGGGACTCCAACTCACACACCAGTTACTGATTGTCCATTGGTCTGAGCAGTAAATTCTGAACACCAAAGTCTGAGGGGTGACTCGTTCTCACCAACTGAAATGAAACCAAATGTTTGTTCCTCTATAAGGCCCTAGCTGCAAACCACGTGCTGACAGCTCCATCTGGATTGATGGACCAGATGAGGCTGATGCTAGACACTCTGAAGCTTTAACTGCAGCTAGAGCGGATCCAACAGATTGACATGAACTTAATAAATTTGGTGAACTTGAAGACTGTCATAGAATCACAGAATGTGCTGAGCTGAAAGGGACCCACAAGGATCTTGGTGACCAAATCCTAGGCCTGCACAGGACAACCAAAGATTCCCACCATGTGCCTGAGAGCATGAGAGGTTCAAACAAAGCCAAGAAGGCCTAAAGCAAGGGACTAGTGCTGGGCACAAATATTCAAGACTGTCAAATTCTGGCAGCATTTTTGGTAGAAATTTTGGACCAAACAGAACCACACCAAACTCACATGTCTGCAATCTCAGCCAATGACACAGCATCTTCTATTCCAGGACAACATTTCCTTTACACATTTTCTAACATTACAGGCCACTCAGTATCATTACTCAGTTCCCTGATGAATGGACTTCACTGTAGCTACAACTTTGACCTGCCTCAAGAAGTGCAAAAGAAACCAGTGGCTCACCAAAGCAGTCATGGGACTTTGATACATCAAGGAACCTAAGAAATAGATAATCTGCCTTGAAAACAAGACACCCCAAGTCTCTTCTGTCAGAAATGGAAGGGAACTTAGAGGAAGGCTGGTGTCCCCACTCCTGAGGTAACAACCTGGAACCCACCACGTGTCCTAGATGTCAGTCTTGCCACACCAAACATCTTTTCATCTTGGTGCCATCTCAGATGGTGGTGGTTTTACCCAGGAAAACTCCAGTTCTCCAACACCTATGCACTCATTTTAGGATATACATCCTGAAACCTTTCATTAGGATCTGTTCAGAAGCCTACTCCATTCAGGCCCTCCACTTCTCTTTCTTGGGCCTGATTTTTAAGGGCACCTTTTTGCTTTCAAATCACAGCACCTGCACCAGCCCTGTGAAAGGCCTCCAGCTCTTCACCAAGAAATTACTTACAGCACTGCCACGGCACTCGGGAAGTGGCACCTCCTGTTCACCAGGCTGCTCACAGCACTGGAATTAGCCTAGGACTGTAGTTCCTCATCAAGCCAAATGACTCAAGGAGGATTTGGCAGGAGAAAGAACAGCAAAATCGGACCTGAGTCAAATGCAGCTCTCCAAGAAATTCCTTTTCACTTGTGAGCAACACAGAGACTGGAGCCTTCCTGTGGCTTACCCCCACCCTCCTGCAAGGCAGCATTAGAAAGGAGCCTGTCACCCAGGGATGTTTTTCAACAATACTTCATGTCCTCTTTTACTGTCTTCTTTTTAAGCCACTTCCAAACTCAGTTCCCTTTGCTCCATACTCAGATCAGACTAATAAGAACACCACCTCAGGGAAAAGTCTTGTACACAGACAGACTTCCTCTTCAGAGGATCAAACAGACCAGACTGTTCCTTTTCAAGTTTTATTAATCCTGGTTCATAATTTCCACCACATCATTAGTCATTTCCTATTATTGAATAGCGGGTAGCAGCATCATCGCTCAGTAAATAGCAAGATAACCATGCCACCTGCGATTTCTTGGCTGATACCTACCCACAGCCACATCTGGGTCAAAGACGGTGAGGTAAAATTAAAAGCCAAACCCTGTAGACTTTTTTTTTTGATCTGTGGCTCATTTCTTTTATTCACATCATCTGCTCAGCTGGCTACATAAGCTGCTGCAGACCTTGTTTAAAAACAGCTCCAAAAGATTAACACTGAAACCAACAGTTTGGAAATGCAGTGATTTTCACTGGAATTCCCCTTGCTGAGGCACTCAGGGTCTTTGGGGAGCTTGCTGATTATCAGGGTTTATTATTTGTTTGGTTTCCTAAGCTTTTCTTAGTTTGTCAATATACTTTAGGTGATTTTGACAGCAAAAATGGGCAGAGAATTCAAGTGCCTTGAAGCAATCTGTTTTCTATTCAGGTTTTCTTGCCCCTTCCCTAATAAAGCTTATTTTTCTTAATAATATCCTTCCTTCTGCCATCTGGCCCAAGCAACTAATTGGAAGG
Organism: Phylloscopus whistleri; assembly: GCA_017589585.1. NCBI lineage: Eukaryota > Metazoa > Chordata > Aves > Passeriformes > Phylloscopidae > Phylloscopus > Phylloscopus whistleri. Next base: position 797,114 of record JADMLD010000405.1, on the reverse strand, counting down.
GAGTAACCTGGTCTTTTCAGTGTAGTAGCTATATACTTAAATTTCTGGAATGTCCTCTTGGACATTCTTCATTTTTCCCACACTGAAAGGGTCTCCACACACGAGTTCTGGGTTGGGGTTTCTATGTGGATCACTCTGTTCTGTGTCAGGACTGTGTAGCTGTGATGGCCCAGAGGCAGCTGCTAGATTATCAGAAAAGGCTGTTCTCCACCCAGGCAGCAGCACTTCTCCCCTCTCCTTCTTCCCATTTTCTCAGGATATTTTCCAGCCTGCACTTTCCCCACGTGCTCCGTGGGAGAGCCTCATGGCGGCTCCAAGCCAAGTTCACAGAAGACAATGAGCTTTCCACCATCTCCAGGGGCAGGGGATGGAGCTCCCAGTTCCCAGGCCTGTGGAAGGATTTCCTCCCTTTCACTTGTTCCAGTGAATGCAGCCTGGTGCAAGGAGCACAGCCACTGCAGTGTGACTCCAGCAGCCAGGAATGACTTTCGGTTTATGGCTGGGGTTTCTGCCACAGCCTTCCTGCATGACCTTAGGCAAGAAGTCACTTGTTCTTAGACTTTCTCAGGGCCTGTTTCAATTCATCCCTGCTGATTCCAGCACAAATATTGGTCATTAGAGGTCAGCTGAGTCCAGGTGAAAAGAGATAATTAAATACCTAATGACTAATGCATTTAACAGCCTTTTGGGGAGTACACAGCTGCTTTTATCAGGGTGTGACCTGTCAGGACAGCAGAGTCAGGCCTGCAGACTCCTTGTCCCATTACTCTGGCACTTTCAGGTGGAGTTTGATAAATCCAGGAGCAGGATGATGTGATTTGGCTGCACAAGGTAACACACAGGAGACACCTTCACTGAGTGAGTCTCTCCTGGCACTCCTTGGCAGCTTGTAGGTCCCTGACTGTGACCTGCTGTCACTTGGGGCTTCAGTCTTGCCTACAAGAGGTAGCAGGAGCTGGCAATGCCTGTTTTCTCTCACTCTGTCCGCCTGCAGCATGAGAGAACTAGATTTCATAGACAAAGAGGCCCAGCTCACCAGGCATGCATTACTTTATACGTTTATACGTTTATATATGTTTTTATCTCTTTTATTTTCTAAAATAAAACCATACACTGTTAATATGTACACATTTGTACAGAATCATAGAACTGTTTGGGTTGGAAAGGACCTCAAAGAGCACCCAGTTCCACCCCCTGCCATGAGCAGGGACACCTTCCACTATCCCAGGTTGCTCCAACCTGGCCTTGGACACTTCCAGGGATCCAGGGGCAGCCACAGTTCTCTGGGAAACCTGTGCCAGGGCCTCACCACCCTCCCAGGGAAGAATTTCCTCCTGATATCTAATCTAAACCCCTGTTTTTCAGCTTAAAATAATTGTCCTCTTGTCCTGTCATTATTATATAATGGACTTGGCCAGTATAAAAAGTCCCTCTCCCTCATTTTTTTTAATGTAACATACCTATTATATAAAACACACTTATATTGTAAAAAAGCCCCTAGAAACAAACTTCCCACAAATATATTTCAAATCCCCTGTCTGTGTGAACAGTCCCCAACCACCTGTTCTATTTTATAGTGTAATACACAAAGCATGGGAATTGCTTAGGTTGTGTATTGACTTATATGCCCACAATACAATCATCTGTCAAACTCTCATAATCTCCTTTCTCCCTGACCCATCACCCTAATTCCATAACAATTTTTCGTGGCTCTGTCTCCTCTGTGGTATAAGCAGATGGAATTATTCCCCCCTTGAGCAGGGAAAAGAGAAGGAGGACATCACTACAGGTCAGAAATATTGCACATCCAGAGCACGACATTGCAAAGTATTTTGTGTTTTACATAGTTTTTCGTGTACACATGTTGGAATATTAAGCTTACCTGCAATCAAATGAAACTCAGTACCCAGAAAAAGAAAAACATAAGGACAATAAAGGAATCTCACCTTATACAAGAGCACTGTGGCAGCATGAAAGGCCAGCTCACTGTCTAAATCCCAGGATCACCTTTTTTTTCTTCCTGCTCCTCCACGTCTCAATCAAACTCCCACACCTTCCCTCAGTTTGGATAGTACATTCCTTCCCCCAGGTTACTCCTCCTCTCAGCTCTCCTGGCTCCTCACAGCTGGGGAAGCAGAATTAGGGTGAGGTGGCCTCAGTTCACCTTCACCTCATCTAACTCCTTAGATGTCATCACAGACTCCTCACTGTCACACAGGCAACAGACTCAACTCCCTACTCCCTTCCCAGTGAATATGAGTTGATCCTCCTTCCTTCCAGGGCTGAAAAGCCCTAATTAGTGTTCTAAAGACCTCAGACTATAACAGCATAAGTAGCTTGTCTTCTTAATAATAGTAATGAAATTCTGGAACCACTAACTTGATAATAATTGCTATTAATATTATTAATATAATTAATGATGGGTATAATAAATGGGTTTTGCCACCTCAAAATGAATTTTCGTTAATTTGGGCTTTTGTTCTCACAGTCACCAAGTTATTTGTTTGCCCTCCTGGTTAAATTCCTGCAGTAATGATGAGGGAAGCATGTAATGGGGAATGATGGGCATCTTTATAAACAAAAGTGGTCGCATGAGACATAAATCAGAGAAATGGGATCTGGTACAGTAACATCTCAAAAGCTCAGCTAAGACAGGCAAAATCCTGTTGATCTTGATATTCTGTACAGATGACAGAGTCTTTATCTTCAGATCCTATAATCCTAAGAGTTGGCCGAAAGGAGAAATCATTTCCATTCATGTGTAACAAATAAGAAATGAGGGCAGTGAGAGAGTGATCAAAACCAAGGACTCTGAAGGAGGACTGGAAACTGAGCCAGGTTTCCTGAGACCCAGATCAGGGCTTGAACTACAAGACGCCCCCACTATTTTTTTTCCAATCCCCAAGGCAACCTCTGCTTTTGTCAGGGTCCCAGTCACAAAGCTGCTGTGTAATTCCCCTGTAACACTGAGCACTGCTGGACTCCTGTGCACAGCACCAGGATCCAAGGGTTTGGCTCTTACCGTGGTCATTCAGCCCTTTGCAGGATCCAAGCCATCCCCACAGCTCAGCATTTCACGTTCCCTTGCAGATATGAACAACATGTCTTAATTCCAGGAGAGATCAGGCTCTGTAAAACGAACAGGGGAAGGGAAAGGTTTATAATGGAACATAATTATTTAGCAGTGCATTGAAGAGCTGCCTGGCAGGGCCTGTCCTCGAAGACAGCACTTCCTCCTCTAATAGCTGTCCTGATAGCTGGAGCTGTCTTGGCTTTTATCAGCCAGGCAGCCTCACACTCTGCTCGGACTCAAATGATCAAGTGGCCTTCACAGCTGCCACCACTTCCTATTAAAAGACTACAAGGGGCCTGTGAGATTAAGGAAGGATAAAAACAAGTACTTATCATTTGGGAAGCAACCTCGCTGGTTATCTAAAGCAACGTAATTATATCGCCAGCTTTATCTGTGAGTGGCTTTTTCCTTCCAGGAGGTAGGGAATAGAAAAACTTTTCACTTCATAATGAATCCTATTGAAACTCCATTTTGCCCTTGGCAAAAGGCCATTATCCAGCAGAAACATGTAATCATCCTAAAAATGCATAATGGCATGGAAAACGGACAAGTAGTTTCTTGAAATATTGTTTGTAAAAGGCCTAATTTATAATGGGGATTGTTTGTATTAGGGCCTTTTGGCATGTATGGTTAACAAGAACTTGCTGTTCTGCTGCCAGTTCGTTTAATCAAGAGGGCCTTGTGTCAGCCCCGTCGATATGGCCGAGGAAACAATGGGAGCTTTTTCCCTGAAACTGCCCCATCGTGACAGAGAGAGCGCCCTGCTATTTCATCTGGAGTTGTTGTTCTCCTTGATAGACACCACTGCTGTCAATGCACCCCATCCAAACATTCACACTGTCAGATCCATTGCATTGCTGTGCCCATTGAAAAAAAAAAAAAAAATTAGGAATGATCTGGCAGCACCACTAATTGGGGGCAATCATGGAACTGTGGCCTCTTTGTGCCAATGCAACTGTAGGAACAGCGCCTTCCCTAAGGAAATGTAGCAGCTCACACACAACCAGGAATGGGACCTCCTGCTCTGGCCCTTTTCAGTGCTCGAAGCTGGGTTGTGTGCAGGATTGTGTGTGTGTCCCCAAAAGGAAATGAGAAAGGCTGTGGTCAATAGTCTTGACCCCTTTGGGGTGTTGGAGTATGTTTCGATCACATTTTGTATCTACAAAAAGGGGGTGGGAATGTCCCCATTTTACCTGGCTGTGTTTTTGTCACACATATTAACAAATATGTAGATGCACCAGGAACCCTGCTCCGTGGTGCACAGAAAGGTGTCTCTGGTGTGTGACCTCTGCAGATGCACAAGACATGTTTGTAACCCCCCCAAGCATCTCTCTTTTATTAGGAGATGCTTGTGTTCAAGTTCTGCAAACTGTTTGTGGCAGATCCAACACTTGGCACAGACACTGGGACATGGGAGCCTTATTCCAGTGCAGAACTAAAGCTATACACAACAGGCTGAAATATTCCTGCTCCAAGCCTCATGTGTAATCATTCACACTAAAAGCAAACTCCACAAGTTAGAGGAATCTCAACATCTGTTGCGTACAAGTTGTATCCAGTACCCAAAGGGGCTCCAAGAGAGCTGGAGAGAGACTTTGGACAATGACCTGAAGTGACAGGAAAAGAGGGAATAGTTACACACTACCAGAGGGTAGGGATAGATGGGATACTGGGGAGAAATTCTTCCCTGTGAGGGTGGAGAGGCCCTGGCACAGGTTGTCCAGAGAAGCTGTGGCTGCCCCTGGATCCCTGGAAGTGTCCAAGGCCAGGTTGGACAGGGCTTGGAGCAACCTGGGATAGTGCAAGGTGTCCCTGCCCATGGCAGGGTGGGTTGGAATGAGATGAGCTTTAAGGTCCTTCCAACCCAAACCATTCTGGGATTCCACATTAAATTATCCATGAGCCATGTGGTGGGGGTGGATGGCTGCTCCTGGCATGACGTGGTGCTCCTGGGCTGAGGCCTCAGAGCAGGGTGCGTCCCAGCACTGGGTGACACAAGGCCACCCACCCAGTGAAGAAATGCTGAAGATTCAGGCTGCTGCCGTCAGGAATTCCCTTGAAGGCAGGGCAGCACCACAGCCTTGTTCCTGTCTGCTGCTCAGCACTTCTGGTCAGAGCAAGACACACATATCCAGGGGCTGCCTGGGTGTAGAAACCAGGGTACAAATCCAGGGGGCATCACCACAGTGAGGGAAAGATGTGCTGGGGATGAAGTGATGAGGTTGTTTGACAGCAGAATGCAATGAGATACAGCCTACACAGGAGTGCCAAGCAGCACAGTGTGGAGAAAAAAGGAGGAATCGTGGATTTCAAGATTCATAGTGCCAAGATCTAAACCTGAAAAGTTGCATCTTGTCACACAAACCAGCTGTTTGCTGTATATATGGCAGTTGTGCCCCAGGGTCTTGGGCACAGATGAGATCTATTGTGCCTGGCACTGCACATATATTTATTTTAAGACAGTCCTTGCTACTGAGAGCTTAGAATAGACACAGAATGGTATTTTTAACAAAAGCACAATAATTGCCACAACTAAAATGAAAACAAAGCTATAATTTGGGCAGCTTGACTGTGTGAAGGCCTTGTGTAAATGTAACTCAAAAGATTTTTCACTTTTGAAGCATTCTGCTGAATCCATGGGTATCTCCCTACCATATAGAAAAAGAAAAAAAGAACTCTTCTTTATTTGCTCCAAAGCTGTGTTTGTACAGCAACTGCTGAAGAAAGACCTTCTTCCTTCCATAACCAAATAAAATGATCCCTTTGGTTATTTATAGTCCTCAGAGCCCAAAGACATCACTTGGCTCCCTACCACAAGCCCAGCCATGTGTTACTATATTAAAAAATGCGAAAATGTAATTACGGGGTACTCAAGCCAGTGTCTGCAGACAAAACCTGCCAGGAGGAAGAGACAGGAAACGTGTGCCCTTCGGAGCTGCACTCGGCTTTTCCGCCTCAGGACTCCACCAGGGCTCAGAGATGAGGGATGGGGGCTGGCTCTGCAGCACAGCAAAGTCACATCTGCCTCTCAGCAGAAACCAGTCTGCTGTAAACTGCAAGTGCAATCCCGACCAAAAAAAAAAATCAAATTCCCTCCCTGCCAATTCCAAGAGCCGCATCATTTACGCTTGGTCACACTGCGAGCCACCCTGTCTGCCCACAGAGGGGAAGAGGGAGTAGGGTAGGATGCAGCAGGACTTACCTCCCCTGCACAAGCCTCTTGCATCTGTCTGGGAGCTTGGCCCTCTGCAGTGAAGCAATTTCTTACATGTTCAAATGAAGAGCAGAGCACAGAGACCGAGTTATTGCCCCCTCACGCTCTCTTCCAGGTAAAGGGCTGGTGCTCCTGGGACAAAACACTGGTCTTGATGTCTTTTCTCAGTTCTTGTGCATGTTCCCAGTTCACAAGTCTCTTCTGTCCAACTGCTCATTACTGTCCCTTTGCTGGCAGCTCCTACCCACAGCAGGACAGCAGAAGGAAAACCTGTCACCCTTGGTGATTTAATCCAGCTGGTCCCCACAGGGCTGCAAACTCCGTAGGCTCTGCTCTTCTCCTGAGCTAGGCACAAATCCTGGCCAGGGTGACTGTTCACAAGGGTTAGCAGCTTCAGGACCTGGAGATCCTCATTCTCCTGTCACCTGTTTAAGCATCTCCACATGATCATGGAGGGGGAGCAGCTGGGAGATGCTCTGGAGAAGGTAAAGCTCCCACCTGATGTGCCCAGTAAGACTTTCCACGAGTGGACACCTTTGACTTTAATAAGTTACTCCAGGTTCACACTGCTCTGGATGGAATCAGAGTGGAGTTAAGCTGAGACAAATCCAGGCACAGCACCACTTTCTCCGAGACCCCAGGACACCCACACAGGTAGCTAGTGAGGAGTGAAAGAATGAAGAAAGAAAAAGCACTTTTCCTCAGGGCACATGAGCTCTGACAGGAAACTTTAGAGAAACTTTGGGGGAGGGAGTTTCATCATTTGGATGATGAATCGCCCACTGGCCTTCCACAGTAATTTCCAATCAAATTGTCTTTAGGAGGCTTCCCTCAGAGCAGGGCAAAAAATCCTCATCTAAATACACACGGTCTCAGGGTGAAGAAGCCGGGTGTATAGCCTCAGAGAATATGTATATGTGTATATATATATATATAGTTTTATATATATATATAACCTATGTTAACAAAGAGCTCGCAGCAAGCTGTTCACCTGCTCTTGCCTTCCAATGACAGTCTCTTGTTTTCAGCCAAACCAAAGCCGATCAGTTTCTCCCTCATTACCGAGCATTCACTGACAAAAGGGTGTTTACTTGCCATCAGAGAGAAATGCAAGAGATAAGAGCAGCTCTCCCCACCCAGCACTGCCAAAGCAGACGGAGAAGGGCTGGGAAGGCAAAGTTTTGCCCATTTTCAGCGGAAAACAACCCAGCTTTCCATACTGCCCAGCCAAAGCCAAGCACTCCTCTGCAATGCTCACTTTTAAACCTCCTGCCAGGCTCATTCGCTTTGGGGGTTTGCAATAATCTGCAAGTTTCCTCAATTTTGCACAGTCTGATTCTGTGATTAACAAGATTAAAATCTTGCCAGTGGAAGACGAAGCACCAGGATGTTCCCGTAGCCTCACACCACTCGCATCCAAGCTGCCTTGCCCATTCACGCTGATTACTTTAGGCTCTCTCAGACCCTGCCACCCTTCCACGTATCCCGCTTGACGGTGCCTCGTTTCTGCAGCATTTTCCCCAAATTCCCCGCTCTGGCCAGAGCCGATGGGACCTCTCCAACGCAGTATCGGCAGTGCCACCTTCTGGCCTGCGACACGAATCCCAGCCACCAGCCAGGTCCTGCTGCAGACAGGCTGGACAAGCCACCCGGCCCTTCTGGGGGTGCAGCTCGCACGGCCACGTGCCAAATCCCACTGGAAGGTGATCCTCAAGGAGCTCGCTGGATGGAAGAGCTGGGGGCACTCGGGTCCTTTATGGTGTGCCCAGCACAAGCAGTGTGACTTCAGTAACTCCTCCCTGCACCATCACCAAGTGCCGCTCTTCCCTCCAGCTCCTCGAGGACCAGCTTGGGAATCCTCACACTGTTTTGCCCTGCAGGAAGGTGTGTAAGTAAAGGAGCAACTGCTGATTCCCTGCGCTATTTTCATAGAATTCCAGAGTGGTTTGGGTTGGAAGGGACCTTAAAGCTCATCCAGTTCCAACATCTCCATGGGCAGGGGCACTTTCCACTGTCCCAAGTTGCTCCAAGCCCCGTCCAACCTTGGACACTTCCAGGGATGGGGTGGCCACAGCTTCTCTGGGCAACCTGTGCCAGGGGCTCACCACCCTCACAGGGAAGGATTTTTTCCTAATAGCTCGTCTAAATCTCCCCTCTTTTAGTTTAAAGCCATTCCCTCTTGTTCTATCACTACACGTCCATGTTAAAATCACTCTCTATCTTCTTTATATCTTTTGGCCTGGTGTCCCAGGATCTAGAATTCAGCTGCTTCTCTTACTCCAAGTATCTGTGTGCAAACAATGCTCCAGTATCAGTTCCCTGTGTCCTGAAAGGAGTAGCCACTCTTCAAACAGCAGCAACTCTACATTCATTTTCAATGCTTAGGGCTCTCACCTGGCTGGCAGATGCTCCACAGCTACTTTGCACCTTCTGCTCACTGACAGGTGCATTTCCATCCAGGAGAACCTCAGATCCACACCCTGAAGTGCAGCACCATCAGCCACAGGAGGGTGAAAACCTGTTTTCAAGAGCATGTCTGTAAAGTTGTTCTCCGGACTTCAGTATTTATTCTCTACATTATTTACAGCCATACTGAAAAATGAAGTGCTTCATGGAGCTTCTCTGTGGGTTTTGGCCACATGGAACAAATGGGATTTCCTGATGCTTGTATCACACTGGCAGCATTTCAGCAATTCCAGTGCATCTCTCTAAAGCAGCACTTAATGCTCATTTATTACAGGCCCCATTACACCGCTGGCAGTGGCTAAAGGGGCCTCGATTTTGGCAGAAATGTCATTTATACCCACCTTATGTCCTTTTTACAGCATCCTGGTCTGGTATAAAAGAGGAATAGTGCATTGCACAGCTCCAGCTTGCATCCTGGAAGCCAGAAGTTTTCCACTTCACCCTGGCTTTGGTGAGGTACAAAGACAATTCCAAAGAAGAGCCAAGCCTCCTTTAATACTTATTTTTCCCCTTGTTGCATCTGTCAAGCCCTTTATAAAGCTATATTAGAAAAACAGGGAAAAACAAAAGAGCAAAAGCAGGACTTGTGCTGGAAAGGACAGAGTTCACTCTCTGTGTGGGGGATATGTAGCTACAGCACCTGGAAGAAGCCTTGGGGATTGCAGTCCACTGGGACATGGTGCTGGGAATCCCTGCCCGGAAAAGGCCTGTTCAAAGATGATGCACTTCTCTGTGTTCTGGACTCTGCAAAACTTCTGTTTGCCACTCAAACCCAAAGGGTGTCCCCAAAGGAATAACGTTCTTTCTGGTCATGTTGCAAGGAGGCCACAGAACCACCATGTGACCTTGGGAGCTTTATCCCTGCCTTCTAAACCAGACAGGAATCCTTCCTTCCTCTCCATTTTCTTCTTCAGCCTGGAAGTTCTCCAAGGGAAGGGCTGCCTCCTACGGACACGGACCATGCCTGGCGCAGTGGACTCTGATTTTCAAAGAATCACTGAATCACAGAATTCCCTGAGTTGGAAGGGACCCACTGAGTCCAACTCCAGGCCCTGTACAGACCCCCCCAAACAATCCCACCCTGGGCATCCCTGGCAGTGCTGTCCAAAGGCTCCTGGAGCTCTGGCAGCCTCGGGGCCGTGCCCATTCCATGGGGAGCCTGGGCAGTGCCAGCACCCTCTGGGGGAAGAACCTTTTCCTAATATCTAACATTTCTAACAACTTGGCTGGCTACTGCTGTAATACGTGGTAATATTTGGATGAGGAGAGTTTACACATGTGGGAAGTCCCTTCTAGAAGTCTCGCAACTTAGCCTGGGAACTGCAATTGAGAGATGTTATCATAACAAAACACAGCCTTTATCTCCCAATGGGAAACCTTCCAAATTCTTTTTTTTTTCTTAAAACTCTTTTATAAAATACATATATTAAAAAATTAAGAACTTCCCGACTGAATTCACATTTTTAAATATGATTTTAAAATCTGTGTACAGTTTTGGTGACAAATGGGCAGAAATCCAATCAAGCTATCACCACTGCAATTAAAGTGATTTTTCCATCTGAATATATCTCTGACATGGAAAGAAATTACACTATCACTGTATAAAGCTGTTTTGATAGATCAGTTCCCTCACTGAGCATATTTTATACTCATCAAAACTATTTATACATCCTCACATAACAGAGCTATTCTAGGAATTTCAAATCTGAATAATAATATTAGTCATTCTTGAAAGAACAAACACATGCAGTATCCTCAATAATGCAACATACAAATCCCATGGAAGAGCCCAATTCCTTTTTTTGCCCACTCTTGTGCACATTCCCGCATGCCTGCATGGATCATGCATCCAAAGATTCCACTAAACCCAAGTGAAGAGCAGAAGGAAGCTGTTTGAGGCTATTTTTAAACGTGCACAACATGCACCAAATCCAAACTCCTTAACATACGCTCCTGAGAGCTTTTGTAAAATCCAGCTTAAGGGAATTAGGCACTCAGATCTGATTGAATTTTGGTGCGATATGGACACCAAAGTCCTTGAAGCTCCTTTGGAAACTCATCTTATCCAATACAGGGTTCATTCTCCAGCTGAGAAATACCTTAGTAATGGTACACTTAACACTCAACAGCCATTTGACCTATTTTACTAATGTGTTTGGGAAGGAGGTTAATTAACAGTGGATAGCCATATCCTTAAGCTTAATTTTTCCAACAACCCTGCTCATAAAAGGAAAAACTGAGTACATATTAAAGGAAGCAAGCAATTAAGTTGCACAAATAGTGAGCTCATTGAACTGCAGCTGACTTCTATCATGTCAAAGAACAACTAAACACAGAAGCAATGAAATGATTGTTGCCACAACCGCCACTGAGAAGTGCCTGGCAATAAAGATGAATAACTTCCTACTTGAAGATTACTGATTAAAGCTCTTAGGAACCAAAAGGTTAGACATAGGCATATCTGGAGCAAAATATTTTAATGCATGTTTGGCAGATTCTGTAACGTATTTACAGTGGATTTAAAGCAAAGATTTATACAACTCCAGTAAACTCAGCATTAAGCAGCCTTTAAAATCACAGCAGTTCCAAACATCACAAGTACAGGCGTAACTGGTTCATTTTGATGCCTTAGAGAAGGAGCTACCCCTGCTGTTTCCTAAGGACAGAGCTGGGAAAATGGAGTATTCACAGGCCTGAGTGCACTGTGGGACAGAACTGGGCCTAGCAGGATGAATCACAGAATCCAGAATGGATAAGGTTAGAAGGGACCACTGGAGGTCACTGAGTCCAACCTCTCTGCTCAAGCAGCGTCCCCTCGTGCGTGTCTCTCAGGGTTGTGTCCAGGTGGGTTTGGAATGTCTCCCATGGAGAAGACTCCACAACATCTCTGGGCCTGTTCCAGCACTCAGTCACCTCAGCAGTGTATGTAAAATATCAGGCCAGCACTGGATGGACCATTTCCATCAAGTTCCACAGCAGAACTTATTGTCACCCCTAAAATGTAGCTCTTATCTGAGAAAAACCCTGTTCCACAATAGATACAAATACATATAAATACAATTAACCTCATTTCTCACTTATCTATACCAACAAGATCAGCAAGTTGGGAGCGAAATTCCCCAGAGCACTGTTTCAAAGACTTCTTTTTCCCCCCATTTCTTGCTATGCTTTCCTGGAGTGTTTCCCCAGAAAGAAACGCTGGTTGCTTGAAAAGGAATTTTGGTTTTCATGGTTTTAGTGCTAATATTCCCTGATGGAAATGCTTAGCTGGGTGTTTCTGTTTCACCTGGCCCACCAAGGCTATAATAACCAAAATCCAGTGCCTCACAACATCCACTGGGATAAATGCTCCATTAGTACAGCAAACCTCCCATCTTGGTAATTTCTAAATGAAGAAATGCAGATCAGCCAGTTCAGGAGAGAGTACTACTTGGGAAAAGCATGTCTATGTGTCCCAGAGGAGCTCTTCTAGGACACATCCATGAGGCAGGAGCTGTGCAGCATGGACACATTCCTCCTGCTCCACAACACAACTTGCAGCAATGCTTTTTGGATTTCCAGTCCATTGAAGTTTTCACATGGAAGTGCAGGTCATGTACCAGCAAATCTGAATTTAATGACAATAACTGTGCTTTTCCTGGTGATATTCCATGGAATTCTATAGAGGCAAACTGTGGCAACCTCCTTTTCCTGCATCCTGAGACTCTCTGCACCTCAGTGTTTGGGCACCACTGGCCCAAACAGATGACAAGAGAGACATCAAACAAAACTATTGGGCTCCAGTGGTGGAATGAGGGCAATGAACTATGCAGAAATGCAGGGAAAAGAACTGGAAAGGCAGTTTGGCTGGGAATTGACAGTGAGAACATTTGGGCAGAAGACTCAGGAAAATTTATTCAGATAAGTTCTGATTATTTGCTGTCTGTGACTGAAGATGAGGCACCTGCAAATGCAATAGAGCAAAAATCTACAAAGCAGAAAAGCTGCTTCATCCAGAGCCCAGGGATGACTGGCTTTGTCTAGCAAAGACATTTCATTTCAGATAGAGAATCTGTGTGCAGTTCCCTGACAAATGACCCTAAATATGATCATTGCATTCTTAGTTCTCACTGTAAAATAGTTCTGTGCATTAATTACATTAATTTAGAGATCACATTTTTGAACATTGATCCAAAATCCAGACAGAAATCTGTGGGCTCCAACAACAATTAGCCCATTGGCTTTTAAGTGCTTGACCTTTATTTGTCTCACAAACCTCCTCGAAGTCAACTGGCATCTTCTCCTCACTTAGGGAGATTTTGGTTCAAATACCTTCTTATTCCCAACCACTGAATGCTGATGGAAGCAAGACTTGCTATTACAGCTCTTTTTAATCTGACTTGGAAATAAGTAGCTTGGAAAAAGACCTCCTTTTCCACCTACTTTCTCCTCTGACTTGTGTCTTTTGGCCCTTGAAATTTCTCTGAATCCACTTCCCCTGCAGTGAATCACACGAGGAAGTAAAAATCTTAATTGTAACACGAAAGTTAAACAGCAAGACATGACTTCATTGGAGTGGAGATAAAAGGGCAAGGGATTGCTGGATGAGGTGAAAATCCTCATCTTAATTCACGGGACTTCTTGGGATTGATACAATACAAGCACATGAGAGTAGAGGGAAGTGGGGTTTTTAAAACGTTTATATTTTAGTGCCTTTCTCTATCCCCTTCAGCTGCAACCCTGAGCTTTGGGAACTCTCACAGCAAGTCACTAACACAAAGCACAGAAATTAAACATCAGGTTGATCCAGAACAGGCAAGACTTTCAAACCCAAAGTGCCCACTTACCTGTAGGAAGGTAACAACAAGCATTTAACTGGCCAGGGAGTGTCTCATTAGCATGAAGGTGATAGTGAGCCTTGGGAACATGAAAGAGAGGCAAGATAAAAGGACAGTAGTGGGAAATACAGGAACTCTAATTACAGCAGCAGCAGGAAAAAGAAACCCAAGTGGTTTGCAGTGACTGTGTAACTCACAGATGAGCACGTGTTCCGTGTTCCATCTCTGTTCAATGCCAACAGTGGATTAGAGTCCTGGACTGCCTACCCTGGCTCAAACTATAGGTTTTCATGTCTCTAATTTCAGAAATACCCAATATTGGCCAACATCTTAGAAACAGCACAGCGCCCGATTGTCCCTTCTAGCCCTATGATCTATGAATTCTCTCTATATTTATGGGGATGAAGCAGTTTTTCAGCACTTAAGTCTTTTTACTGATAAGATTTACTTGCAGTCTCCCCTCACCAAATATATTAATTTGTTTTTTAAAAAATTCCTTTAAAATTTTAACATCCACATTCACTGGCCAATGAGAATTCTGTGCAAAATAAATTCTGGCATAAGGCATTTCCTACCTATGGATGTTTAAAAAGGTAAATAGTGGTGCCATTTTGAACAGCGTTTGTATTTCTCTCTCATAAACTGCTTGGCCTTAAATTTTCAAATATTCCTTGTATTTGTGGGGGTCTTTTTCAGTATATTTAAGCTAGTTTTAAATTCTATTCCTATTTGTCAATACATTAAAGTGCATTTGCTATGCAACACTTGGCTTTGTTCTTGCCAGACAACAGGAGCAAACCAATTCCCTGGAATATACCCACTGTGACAGGAAGAGCTGGGAGGAAACAAAAGGCATTCCTTCACATCACATGCACAGGGATATACCCAGTTCTTCTGAGAAAAAATAATGACATCTCAGACCTCTGGATATTTTTCATTTTTTGTGTGGTTAGCACATGAATTGCCACTTTTGTGCGTATTTAAAAAAATGTCAGACTGATAGAGAAGGCAGGAAAGCCAATAAGAGTAAATGAAATATACTTCTAAAGGAGGTTTTCATGCTCCTTAAATCAAGGTTTTCAAATCTGCTTCCAAAGGCTCAGCTTTTCGTATCTTACTAGTTTGACAGTGCTGTAAAATCTCCTTGGAACAGATAAAAACTCAAGAGAGAACCATAAAAATTGACACGAAAAGAAATTAAAGGAAATCCACCACGTACTACCTTGACCGACTGTGTTGCTATGACCAGCGTGCAGGAGATCCTGCATGAGGATGGAAGCTCTGCAAAGTCAGACAAGGACAGATCTCACCCACTTTCAATTTAGCAACAGGTTATTGATTGTGCTGAACCTGCAGCTAAAGCTTCCAGCCAAGGATTAGGTGTTTAGGGCTAAGGTGAAAACCATTTTATCCTTCATAACACAACAGAAATTCAGTGAAAGGAAGAAAGGTGAAGAGAGGTCCCTTAGGTGTTCAGTGTGGAGCTGTCCAAAGGCCATAGGAGTGGCTGTGCTACTCCTGTGGTTGTTCCTTAGGAGGTTTTAATCAATGGCATCTGCAGAAGTAACACAAGTAAGTGAAAATTATTTTATTGCTGAAAAGACTAATTCCATGCTGGGATAACAAGGCATGACTGGGCTCCCAGCAGACAAGGCTTCTACAAGAAAAGGAAGGAATTTTGCAGAGCCAGAAGATCTTCTGCTGCCATTTTGCCTAAAATAAAACTTCAGTTTAAAGATTTGGATTTCTGCTGGAGATCTAAACTCACTCTTGTTGTTTTTCATGTAAAAATCCTCCTAGTATGGAAAAGAAAATAGTGAACCAATGGAGCTTAGCCTATGGGAAGAAAATCACACCCTCCTGAAAGCTGGGTCTGATTCTTTTGCATGGAAAAACTCAGTGGAAAAGTTCTGCTTACAGAGCAAGACCATCATCCAGCTAATTCAGGTAGAATCTGTAACATCAGATGCAACTTTTAAAAAAATGGAATTTAAACTATTTTAAATAATCACCCACCACCTCAGCATTCCTAGAAAACAAAGGCCATCAGTACTACCCTCCTCACCAACTCGCTCTTGGAGAAGGATGAGCAAAGAGAGACTTCATGTGCTTCTCACCTCCAGGAAAAAAGCATGGAAAGAATCTGCTTGTCACACTAGGAATTGAGGAGGGGGTGGGTAAGAGCCAAATTTATGTCATTACTGAAAAGAAACTCTTTTTGGTATAGGCATTACTCCTGGGCTCATTATGAGGAACTATGAACTCAGTTTGACCACTGTGTTGGCGGGAGTTTCTGCAGGAGTGGGGGGAAATTGAAGGGGGAAAAGGATATTAAATATACAGGATTATGATAATAAACAAGAAGGTTATTTTAATGCTATTCTAGCATGTTTTTTCAAGCAATTTTAAAATTCATATGAAAAATACATGCACATAAGGAATTTAGGGTTAGATTTCTTCCTTCCCCACCCCCCTGCCTGCAGCTACTCCGTTTCTCCTGGCTTGCCCTGTTTGCTGAGACACGTAAGTTGTGAGCAGTTTATCTTCAGAGCTGTTTTGCTGGTTTGTTTGTGTTTAGCTGGAGTTCTGATCCTTTCTGGTTAGCATCTTTCACTGGTAATTACAGGCAGTGTACCGTGAAAAGGTTAGTTTGGTCAGTGGAGCAGAGGGCTGGGCGGGGGGAGAGGGTTAGGAGAGTTTATCAAATGATCAGAGATGCCTTGTTGGCGCTCATCCTTTGTAAACAATAAGAAATGTCAGCGTGGCTGGTTGCTGTCACTGCTGACAGTATAAAGAGCAGAGAGTGTAGCATTCTTTTGGAAAGCTGGTTTACTGGGAGAGGAAACAAGGCTATGGGATGAAGGCACTTGGTGGATATCCGAGTACCTTGGGAAAAGAGAGGAGTTTGGGCTTCTCACTCAGCAACCTAATGAAAACTAGACAAATAGTCCTGCATTTAATATATAGTTTCCACCGATTCATGCTTCTTTTGTTAGGAACAATTCCTGTCTGTATTGGAAAGAGACAGTTAAATATAAAGAAATCATTTCACATTGACAAGCAAGTTTCAGATTAAGAAGCCAGAGGAAGTTTATGAAAGAAAAGAGAGCTGCATTCGGATAGGTAAATTTCCATTCCCTGACCTCACATTCCTTCAACTTTGCAACAAAAAGGGGGGAAAAATCTGATGCCTGAACAAATAGTCAAATGGTAATCGGGAAAACTAAATAAGCGTCTGTGTTATGAAATGCTGGGATACAAACAGCCACAAGTAAACCAGAAACTTTGAAAGGTCTGTGAAAGAACCACAGCAGAAATAGGAGCAACATGAAACAATTTACAAACACAAAGCTATACCTGCAGGCAAACATTTATCTAAAGGAACAGAATGTTCTGTTATTTAGAATCTCATAGGAGAATGTGTCCTGTAAAAACATGGATACTTTTCCAAGATTTAACTGGATCAGTAAACCCAGCCCACCCCATTATGCAGCATTTCTAATATGTGGCTGATGTTCCTAAACTAAAATAAAACCCAGTGTAAAATAAAGGCAGATTTCCTCCAAGATAACAAATCACACGTGTTGAATTGTAATAAACAACATACTGTCAAAACAGTGTTATTTAAAACAACTGACAGCACTCCATATTCACTGCTGCCTTGACACACAAAGTACTGAATGGATTTTGAGAGTTATCAGTCTATCAGTCACCCTGGGAGATTTATTGCACTCAAGTCAAATAAAACTCACAGAGCTGTTTAACTCTTGATCTTCTAGACTCCACAGAAGGAAAAGGAGAGTGAAATTAGTCTGGGAAAACAGGTAGGCTCTCTGAAGCAGAACTTCAGCTGGTGTTAGCTTACACAACTGTCTTGCACTCCACTCCTAAATCCACAGAGAGTCCACATCCATCCCTAGTCCATAGAGATGGCACTGCTGTATGCACATACCTACAAAACCACATGATACATAAATTCATACACCCAAAACACAGACATTTAGAGACACAAAGGTGGCAAAACTCTCAAAATTTAGTGGTTTTTCACTCCAGGCTCAGGATACCTGATGCCAGAGACTTTCCTCTGCCAATCACAGCCCTGGCAGGTGCCCTAAACTGGGCATCAACATTGCTGTGTTTCATGTTTCCCATGTTCCACATGTGAAAATGTGTTTCACATTTTTCACTGTGCAGATGATGTTTGGTAGCTGTAAGGGACTCTGGAACAGAGCCCCAGTAACCTGGATTTTCCCCTTATATTGAGAAGCAGGTTCTGGTTAACAACAGTAAGAGTGGACTTAGACACAGATGAGGCCTCTGAGCTTCCACCAACAGTGGTTTAGACTGCTGGAGTCAGCAAGGATGTCATGAGCTTCACTGGGCACAAGATCAGGCCATACCTCTCATACCTAAAACTGCTTTATTTCCTGGGAAATCCTACCGCCAGTGAAATCAGCAGGAGTTTCACCTAAAAACTTAATAACTCATTCTAGAGCTTTTATTCTTCAATGATAATCTCAAAACAAAGCAGGCATTATCAGTGACCTAGTCCTGCATAGGGGTAAGTGGACCTCTAAAATATTTCTTTTCCTTTTTTTCCCCTCGTTCTTTTTTAATTGTAAAGTAACAAAAGGGACTCTTGCTGTTTGGATCACTTTTCATGAAGTAAATCTACAGACCCAGTCTTTAAGAAATGATTGTTCTCGAACTGCTTTCTGAACTAACAAATAGTAAAAATAAAATAAAATAAAAAAGATTTGCCTGTCATGGGAGTTGGTCAATAAAATGCAACAGTGTTTATTACAACATTTAAAGTCTGTGATTAAGAACACCAAAAGGCCTAAACTAGAAAGGGTTTTAGCCTGTAATTTCCCTATAGTCCTGGCCTGTACTTCCTTATGAGTTAGCTCAGCAGGGCTTTTCTTCCATGTCCATCATCAGCTTGTAATTATTGCCATTCTCAAAGCTATGCCAGATGGGCTCTTTAGAAGCCGGCATGCAGCTTGTTTATGAGAGAGTGAGCTGTAATATTACTCTACACAGAGACCTATCTGGTCCTAGTCAAAGAGCCATCGTGTTCCCCCCTCCCAGCCCTCCTCACTCTCCCTGCTTCCCCAGGCAAGCCTCTGCATTTCAGCCTGCTTCCCCCTCGGAATGGGCATGGCATGGGGGATACCAGAACCAAGAACATGGAGACTGAACCTTGTCTCTCAGCATTCACCCTCCCAAAAAAGGTGTGTCGAAATCCAGGCAAGACACTGACTCTGGGGATGTTTCCCTCTTTCTCCCACTTCCTTCCTCCTCTCTGAACGTCTTTCTTCCTTAGAACAAGGACTGAGGTTTAGGGACGGGATCTCCCATCCTAGGGAGAGGATAAACATTTGTGGAGAGGTTGAGGTTAAGCAGTGGTGCAGGGAACGGCGAGAGGGAATAACCCAGAGTTCATCTCGTTAGAGGCGGTCAGCGTTAGATATCTGGGAAGGCCAAGACAGTGCTTCTATCAGTAGTTAATGAGGCAGGACTTGCAACAGATAGCCACTTTTAACTTACAAAAGCTTTTAGATGTCTCTGTTTACTTTGATCCATTTCAGTTCATTTGAGCCTTTTTTCTTTCCCTTTTTTTTTTTTAAACCTTCCCCCTCCCCACAGCCACCACAGATAAACTGCCTTCCCCCTTCTCCCCCCACCTTAACTCAAACAATAGTATCATTTACCAACTTTTATACTTAACAAGTTTGAAGATCTTTAGTCAAGTTCTGCTACAATGGCATATAGAAAAAAAACATGGCTCTTGAGAACACCATCATAAAGAGAGAGGGAGGGGAATCTGGCTGCAGAGACGTAATTAAAAAATCCGACTGCCGAAAGATAAATGAAAGGAAGGGGGGGGTGGGAATAACAGGAAAGGCTGCATTTTCAGGAGAGATTTAAAGTTATTTGTTCCTGATTGGGGGAACTGCTCATTCTTTTATCCCTTGTTATTTTATCCATGTGATGCCAAAAGAACTTTCTTTGTTAAAATGTTCTCAGAACGGATAAAACTAATTTGCTGGAATGTGAAATAATCCAGAAAGTAAGAGGACTGTGCCTAATGTTCACAGACTGAGAATGGCAAATTAACCGGCCACAGTTTCCAGTCCCTGGGGCACAGGACTGGAATTTAAAGCTTCCGAAGAGAGCCCTGGTGCTAATGGATTTGCATGAAACTTGGCATGCTAATGGAGATTGTCTCTTGTAATGAGCTTTTAATTAGGTCTGCTTGGTGCTTGACCTTCTTGTAATATGGGGCCACTCCTCAGATGACAGCATTTCTAACCCACAGGTGTGGATAAACAGAGCCTGAAAACAGACACGACTTCCCCCACAGCTTTCCCAAGATCTTCTCCCCCCCAGCATTCCCCAAATCTTGCCTCTTCTTTCCCTCAGATTGCTCACCTCTTCATCAGTCACTATTCCTTCCCTCCTGAGGATATCCGTCCTTCTTACTATTTTGAAAGAGATTTTAAGTCAGTTGTTTTTGTTTTCTTGTCTGTTTAAAGATAACATTCCCATCCAATTGGAAAACAAAACAAAACCAGCCACAGGAAGCTGCAGTTGTAAGTACACATGGGCAGCCACAGAATGGCACAAGGATGCCTCATGGATTCTAAGAGCTCTCCAAATTCCCACTGTCTTTCCAAAAAATAAACGTGGGGAAAAGCCTTTCTTTGCTAAACAGGCAGCCAAAACAGCCATTTCTAGACAGACACATGAGCCCAATTACGGAGGCTGTACCACCCTCGAATAGCCCTGAACACAAGGATATGTATTTTTGTGTTTTCACATTCCACCAGAAAGGGTTTCTTACCCCTCACTGTGGCTCTCTGAGTCACCACTCCTGCCTTTCATGCTCGCAGGGTGCCCTTCAAACGCTGCCAAGATGTGGTAACATGCTGGAAGGCAGCGCCTTTTGGGAACTGTGTGAATCACTTCTCACAGCACCAAATTCTCACTGGGGGAGGCTACCAGCAACCATGCTTTCCCAAATGCTCCAGATCCTCTCACTGAGGAATTTTTCCTCAAAAACTCCGGGTGTGAATCTGTACATCTGAATATGTAGCTAAAGAACAACGGAGGCCAGTAAATAAATATCAATCTTTCTTTCACAGCAGCCTCTGCCTGTTCCCCTGGTTAGGAATACAACCAGC
This sequence comes from Phylloscopus whistleri, assembly GCA_017589585.1. Lineage (NCBI taxonomy): Eukaryota > Metazoa > Chordata > Aves > Passeriformes > Phylloscopidae > Phylloscopus > Phylloscopus whistleri. The sequence goes on along the minus strand of JADMLD010000405.1, from coordinate 776,357 downwards.
AGGCAACCTCAGAGGATACATATTCATGGATTCATAGAGTGTGAGGCCAGAAGAAACCATTAGATCATCCAGTGTGATTTCCTATATATCACAGGTCATTAACTTTCACTGGGTTACCCCTGTGCTGAACCCAATAATTTGTGTTTGACCGAGTGTCGCTCGTAGCTGACATGAACCTTTCACGAGGGCGGCTGGTCTTGATACGACAACATCAAAAGATGGAGAATCTATTGAGCCTTTTGCTGCAGTCCTTGGGTTCTTTAATTATTAAATACCCCTTTCATGAGGAAAGGTCTCATTTTCAGTTCAAATATATGTAGCTTCTGGCTAGCAGGTTTCCCTAGTAAATTTCTCCAATGGCATTTCTCCAATAAATTTAAAAACACTTTAAGTATTTATATCTGTGAAGGTATTTGTACTCTGAGATAATTTACTATCAATCTTATTTTGACAAGATAATCTAATTGAAATTAGGAAGCCCTTGCTTAATTTACACTTGCTGGGAAAGACTCAGAGCTACCTGCCAGCAATGAAAGTGAAAAGGCTCTGAGGAACAAAGTATGCCAAATTCCTTAATGGAGAAAGGTTATTAAAGTCACTTTAGATACATACATCTGAGCTTTTCAGGAAAACAAATGAGATAGATAATTTAGAGAACATATAGCCTGAGCTGGTTTAGGCCACTATGTCTGGAAGATTGATACACCTTAATTCTCTTCAGGCATTATTTTGGGACTTAAACAAGTAGCTGAGGTGTAGACAACTTGTGTTAACATCTTTATGTGTCCCCACTGTCACTATTAACATCCTAATAAAAATTGTGTCAATTCATACCAACAAAATCCATACCAACCTGAAACTGAATAGCAGTTTTTTTTCCACTTTAACTTGTACACAAAGGTAACAAAGCCCAAAGTGCATTCCTAAATACTCTGTCTCTATCCAAAATAACTCTTAAAACCTTACTATTGCCACAATATGAACCTTCCCTTCTTGTCCTTCTGTCTGGAGCAAAGGCTTCAGATGGAAAATCTGAAACTGAATATTATAATTTAATCAAAATGCAGACACTCCTCTTGGCAAATGCTTCAGATGAAGATAAAGGACAAGCATAGGACAAGTTTGTCTTTGTGGGATGAGTCATGGGAAGATCAGCTGTCAAGGCCTACAACTCATTTGGTTCTTCTTACAGATGTTTTTACAATTAAGAAAAGTGACTTGAGCGTCAAGTGGGAAAAAGAGTATTCCCCCAGGATTCATCCATTAACTCTGTCAGCAGTACCCCAAGCCTCCACATCAGAGCATGTTCCTTGCCTGTTGACAATACAATAAAGAATGACTATTTACCATATGGTAATTATAGTTCAAGATGTGTTGTCCACATGGATTCTACTTTTGCTTCTCATGTATCCATACAGGCAATTGAGGTCTTTAGGACAGCAGTGCGTATGGAAACATCTTTATGGTTGGATTTGTATGTCTTGTGTCTTCAGACGAGCTACCATGACCACAAAATACTTGCTGAGTGCCTCAGGACTGTGAAAAGGTCAAAGAGAAAAATCCATACTTGAATCCTAGTGAGATATCCTTATGGATAACTCGAGGTACTTGCTGTAAATTGAATGAACGAGCAGATGAAAGACAGTATCTTGCTACCAGCTCTGTAATGAGGTATTAGGGAGGAGTGTTGAAAAGCTATGGAAAGTTGTTGAGATATTCAAAACCCAGGAGGGGATGGTAAATCTTTTTTTGGTGGTGGTGGTGAAAATATAGCAGGAATTAAAAAAAGTCTCCTGATTGTAAATTCCCTCTCCTCTGGATCTAAGTTATAGTAGAACCTACAGTGGTGAGATCTGGGAGCAAGCTAAGGAGAGATTGTGTCTAGCACATCTCTAAGAGTTTCTGTCCAAGCCAGGAACTGTTTTCTTCTTTTCCCAGTGCTCATCAATCCCAGATATATTCCTCTGCACATCACAAGTGTTACAATGGATGTGAAATGCTCTTCTCGAGTCTGTTGCAGCTTGGATGCTTCAACAATGATATGACAATTATGAATGTATTAAAATTGACAATTAGAATTTTCTCTCAGAGTTTTTCTCCCCAAATGGCCTAAGCTCTCCTGGTGAAACAAGAAGCAATTCTCCTTGGAAGACTGACAGGTAACATCAACCCTAGAGGTATATGGAAACCAAAATCAATAATCTCAGTACTGAAAAAGTTTGATCTGTTTTCCAATCGGCCACAGGAACAGGATCTAAACTGCATAATCCAATTAATTAAAGTGGTGCTGTCCAGTTTATATCTATATATATAGTTTATTAAACTTGTTCCTGTCCCTGATGTTTCAGAATTCCACCAAAAATAAGTGATGTAGTTACTACTTGAATCCTTAAGGTGAAAATATGTTAATTTGTTGGACAGGAATTCAGGATAAGTCTTAATAAAATGTTTTCCTTGGGAAAAGAAGATGAAAAAAATCTACCATTAGTAGTTTTCCCTCTGCTCTTCCTTGCTATTGCTTAAAAGAAATCAGAATTACTCAACAACTGAAAAAGAACAACAGAAGGGTGATAAGTAAAAGTAAAATCTCCTGAGCATAGTCAAAATTCAAGAAAGCCTCGGAAAAGAACAATTCCTTTGCAGGTAAGTAAGTCCTCTTGGAGCCTTTTATTGACCTTTTTAACAGGGGTGTGAAAACATTGAGCATTCCTCAATTCTCCAAAGGCTCATTACCATTTCAGCAGGTATTCTCAAACTATTTGAATCTGCCTTTTAGATGGAATCACCACACAACAACAGGCCCGGGTAGAAAATTTCATTTATTTATCTTCACGATGCACTGCTCTAAACTTTCCAGCCAAGGTGGAGGTTTTATGCCCTTCAAGAGCAGGCTCGCTTTGCCCCAACAAAATTAGCAACTTCCTGGATAAATTGTGGAACCCCAACAGTGCAAAAGGGGATACAAAGTGATATCACATCCTCTGTGAAAAGAACCAGCATTAAATGGATCATCACTTTTTTTCAGGTCAGAAAACCAATACTGTTTTGGCTAACAAAGACTCTCCAAATCTTAGCTCGTTCTTGTGCCAGCTTCCTGAATTAGGAGGAATTGGAGGGAATGTGGATAGCATTTCCAGTCTCCACAGGGAGACATTTCCAGCCTCCCTTGTTAAAAGAGGCCAGAATACATTCAGCTAAAAGTTTAGTCCTGAAACAAAGGTAAAACTTTCTGTTACCTCTAACTGTAAATACAGGTGCATCCAGAAGCTTTTTTTTCAAGATTACTGACCATATTGTGTAGTTTCTCAGGGACCACATGCTTTGAACTTCTTTAGGAGGTGATCATTATTAGGTGATCTTCTGCCTTAGAGAGCTGGAAAATTTAAATTCTAATCAGAATTCAAATTCAAACCAGCACAATCTCTTAAGGTCTAATTGAATTTAAGTTGCCTCATCACCCCAGAGATTAGATCTTGCTCTCCTCCAATACAAGAGTGTGTGTGAATCTGACAATCCAGTGGATGTTTGCCTGTACAGCACATATAAGTGAGAACAAGAGAATTGCCACACTGGGGCAGAGCAAGCATCAATATCTTTTTACCAGTAGTGATCCTAAGGAGACCAGGAAAGAGCAAGAACAGGACAGTCATTTCTGAAATTTGTCTGAATACTGTTCAGCTCCAGCTGTGCTCAGCCTGCTGGATTTCATGGTTCTTCTGTTTAGAAACTCTTCACAGATCTCTCTTACAGATTGTACAGACTCCCTTGAAACTATTTTTGCATCCATCTGCACATCCTCTGATGAGGAGCTCCAGGGATGAACCACCCATCTCCTCTGTCTGGTTTGAACAGAACTCCCATTAACTGAATTAGCTCCCACTGCCCTCCAGTTCTTGTACTGATGTATGAAGAGCAGATCCCTATGGATACTCTCTGCATCAGTCAATCTTGACAGCTTTTCCAGGCAAACAAATCCAAGCCACCATCCCAGACATTTATCAGCCGTATTGTTCTCTGAATGTTCCTGTGGGATTGGCTGGAGCTGTGCCAGGGGGGGTTTAGGATGGATTTCAGGGAAAGGTTCTTCCCCCAGAGGGTGCTGGCACTGCCCAGGCTCCCCAGGGAATGGGCACAGCCCCGAGGCTGCCAGAGCTCCAGGAGTGCTTGGACAGCGCTGCCAGGGATGCTCAGGGTGGGATTGTTGGGGTGTCTGCAGGGCCTGGAGTTGCACCCAATGATCCTTGTGAGTCCCTTCCAACTCAGGATATTCCGTGATTCTGGGAATTTAAAATGAGGGTCCAGAACTTCACACCACAGTGAATAAGCAGGCAATAAGTTGACTTACAGAACAGTGTTGATCTTCTCTTTTCATCTCTACTCCCTTCCTTGTAGTTCCTAATACATGATTTTGGGCTTTTTGACTGCTATTAAGCATGGAATTGACATTTCCACAGAAATACAAAGAACCCTATTGATCATTGCATCTTTTATCCTGAGTAGTAGTGGCCAGTTTAAAGCGGCAGTGGTCAGCTTAAAGCTCCTCACTTTATACTAAAGCCCAGATCCTGTCTCCAGATAGGTCTGCTGAATTTCACCCTCTGTTTTGTTTATCAATCACTCATTCCTGCCAAGCTCTTTCACATTCTTTCACTATCCATCAACAACTTTATTCCCCTGACTAAATCCTGCCTCATCACCAGATGTTCTCACTGTTTGCTCTCCTCCTCTGACCACTTATGAGTGCATTGAACAGCACAGGCTCCAGCTCAGGGCTCCACTGATGAACTTCTCTCACTGCAAGAACTGCATTATTTGGTTACTTATCCATGCAAGGAGCTTCTCTCTTATCCCATGGATGCTGAGTTTCATTAAAAGCATTTTATGGAGAATTTTATGTGCAGTCTTTTGGAATTCTCAGGTGGATTATATCTATCAGATCAGTCTATTCACTTGTTCATTGGTCCTTCCAAAGAACTCCAAGACATTTTTAAGGTAGGACTTCCCCACACAGGTGCCATGATGACTCTTCCTAAGTGAGTCATATTTATGCATGTGTCCATTACATTTTACTAATTTGTCCATAAAAACATCCGTATTACACTTCTCTAGTTCACTGAATCCTGGCTAAAGTCTTTTGAAAAACTTGTGTTACATTTGGCCTTCCTGATGTTGGAAGAGTGGGAAAGCTGGAAGCTATAAGGCTCACACAAGTGACCCATGGAACAGCTGTTCAGAGAATATCTTTTCTCTACAGTACATAGAAATGGTCAGAGCTCAGCCAAACTGCTCAGTACAGGCACAAGAGATCAAAATTGCCATGATTGCTGTTGCTCTCTGCATGGAAACTTCGAAAGCTCTGCAAATATCCAAAACCTTAAACTCACTGCTCTACCCCAACACTGCCAGTTTACACTCCAAATTATTTAGGTTTTGTAAAAGCAGACAATGAGGGCTTTGTTCAAGAAAAATGCAAGTAAGCCAACAAATAAACAAGACAAATATAGATCCTGGGGATAAACATTTCAGCTTGTGACCTTGACAGTGTGGTTTCAGTTATCAAACCCAAGTAATCCTGGTGATGAGGGCAGGGAAGCTTCCTGCAGCCACCTCAGTGTGCACAGAGAGGACAGGCACTGATCCCCCAACATCCTCCTGTCCTTCATTTCCTACCCCAGGTGCTCAAAACAATGCTCTTGAATGATGTAGCTCCTTCTCAAAAATAAGGGTTTCTTCTAGGGTTTTTCAAACCTCCTACTCTCCCATTCATTCCTCTCCTTGTGACTCCAGTTCCAACATCCACATGTTCCTTCCACATCTGCCAAATGTTTCCGGCAACCACATCTCCCTGCCTCACCTTGTCCATACCTTTACCCCTTTCACCCCAAACCTCAACTACCTCATCCATTTACTTTAGTCCTTCCCAATTAGTTCATCTCCTCAGGGTAGAGACTTCCTTCCCTTGGGCTCCCAGCATTTTAATGGCTGACTCTCAACATTAATTCACTTTCTTTTATGTGCAATAGTGATTAAGGGTCAGACTATATCCACTATTTTACACATGACACTTAATCAGAGAGAATCTAAGTTACTGAGGCTCACAGAGACAATCTGTCACAGCAGAAAGCTGAACCCACATCTCCCAGGTCCACAGGAAATGCTGTAATGATGAACCAGCCCTCCTCTCTCAGGTGGTGATCCCACTATGGAAGTGGTGGTGGCACATGACAGAAAGGAATTAATTGTTCTAAATACACATAGCTCACCGTGGTCAATGTTCAGACCTCTGTAGTGCTCACATCACAGATCTGTTTAAGCAGGTAAGGCAGAAAAAATGGAGTGGTTGCAGCCTCATCCTGAGATAAAGCACTATCAGTACTCTGCAGCTCAGCTAAAGGAATGCATCCAAAGAAAATTCCATTTGCCAGCAGAGCAGGGCAGTGATTTTGTGTAAAAGGAGCCTCAGCAGTGGGTAAGCCCAGCAGCTCTGGCAGCACCAGCCTGTTTGTGCTAACGATGACAGCTGCACAGAACTGGGAAAGTTTGTAACTTTGCATGTTTCCAACCCATCTAGTTGCCCTTTTTAGTAGTGCTGTCCAACTGGAATGGCCCAAGGCCTTGTCTCACCCCTCCCTGGAAATGGAAAGGCAGCTGGTATATCCCACACTGTACCACTGCCCTGTAAAAATTTATGTTATCCAGCTGTCCAGGAACAGGAGGAGTTTTGAGAGCTAAAGCCACACTCAGGGACTGGTGCATTTGCCAAGTGCCTAAGGAATGAAGGGAAGATGGGTCTCAGCCTCAGGACTGCACTCCTGCTCACAGGTCCCATGCCTGCGGACCCCTTGTCGTGCAAGCATTCCCAGACAGATCAGGGAACAAAGTGTCAGACTTCCTTAGATTATTCACATGAACCAAACGAGTGGGATTTGGCCTGAATACAGGAATCAGTCAGTTATCCACTGCTAAAATATAGTGGATAATTGAAGATGAAAGGCAGCTGTAAACAAACAGCAGAGCAGAATATTCCACTGCTCAATAGCACTAGGACTGAGCAGTGCATGGAGAAGTTCATTCCTATCCATCTGAAATGGCAGGATTACCATGGATAAACAGGACATCATTATCAAATTATGGCTCAGATAAAGTGTCCTCTGCCACACAGACAAAAGTGAATGTTGTCACCCAGAGAGGAGGTGGGAGAGCTGAAAGTCAGGGAGGAAGGGAAAAGTGAAGAGCTGTGAAGAGTGAGGTTTGCTGCTCCTGCTGCTGGGAAGAAGGAGAGGACAGCAAGACAGCTGCTGTTGCTGCTGGGAAAGGTCATATCCTCCAAGCACCCCAACTTCTTCATCAAAGTAGTAGTGGAAGAGATGGCTCTCCCAAGGTCTGGCATGCACCGAGCAGGCATCAGGGCCAGGAATCTGCCAGCTCCAAAACTGCTTTGCCTAGAACTACAACTGTGGTTCAGACCAGATGTATGAGTCTGCCAAGGAACACATCCCGCCCTTGGTGTTTCTTCTCACCAACAGAACCAGAGCCAGCACTACATGTTGGAGAATCCCTATCTCTCCATATGCCCAGTGCCACACAGGGTTTCTGAAATTTCTCTTGATGTCCCATGATGACATCCCTGTGCTGTCCCATGGCACAGGGCATCTCCTAAAATCACCATCCTGCTACAAGTGCATGATGTCCCATCTGGGCAGCGCTGAAGACCAACCCTGTCAGGTCCTGCCCAGGCCTGGCTACACCCCAGCTGACCCAAAGAGGCAAAGAGAAGGATCAGTCTCATTTACTACAAATGACACAGCTACATGGTGAGATTGAGCTTTGGCTCAAAGCCTTCAGTGTGATCACTCTTGCACCACCCCCAAGGAACTGGGAGAATCAAGTATCACCCCTTCCCTGCTCACCACATGTTGCAGAGTGGGGGGAAATATGACAATCCTGTGGAAAAGCAAGAACATCTTGCTTTTCCCTCATTCCAGCTCAACTCCACTGGCTGGCACGCTGTGACTGAAACACCTAGAGTTTCTTCCTGAGCTTCTTCACCACTTCCCTGCTCATCTCTGCACCATCACTCCAACCACTCATCTCTGGGGGAGGTGGGGAACCAGAGGCTCCCATGCTGGGTGGGAGCCTTGCACGTCCTCGTGCAGCTGTGCTATGGCTGGTCCAGTTCAGCACATACTGCGGGGATGATTCAGTCGCAGTAAACTCACCACAATCTGTGTCTTTTCCTTTTTTAAACATGATCATTCCATTTCCAAGAACAGACCAATAGCTTTTATAAGCCCTACAAATATTCACCTTTAAAAATATGCTCCCTCTTTCTGGAGAAATTACTTTTATGTCTATTTTTAAAGTACAAAGGAGTTGTGGTTCTCCATGCGGTTTTACAGTTTATGGTCCCACACATTTTGCAAACTGTAAAATACGGATGTTTCCCTAGTGGAAAAATTTCACTATAAAAAATTCATGGAGTTTCCTGTTTTCACATGGGGCTTCAGTATTTTCTCTTTAAAAAAATATCACCCCTATGGAAGAATCTGGTAGAGGATAATGGCAAAGGAGCAGCATGCTACAGATGTGGGAAGTGTCCAACAAAATGCAATGGGAAATGATAACCTCTGGTAGGAAATTCATAAAGTAATTCAGAAGTCCCTATTACAGTTTTCATTTACTGATTTGTACCTTTCTTTAGGAGGTTATTTTTCATTACAGATTAACTGGGTTCAGCCTTGCTACATCTCATGTTCCACTGAGGTGGAACAGGGTAAGAGCACAGAACAGAGCTTGCAGCCCAGAAGTGCTTTGGGACACACACCATGGGGACAGAGGGATCTGCCAGGATCTGGTGTGTGCAGCATGTGTGACAGTAACTCCACAGAGTGGCATTGACAAGAGGGACCAGGAGAGCCCCTGGAAAAGATTCAGCAGGACACTAAGCATATGGAGGGCACTGGACTCACAGCACAGGTTGCATGAGGCTTAGAGCAGGGGGACTGAAACATAGAATCACAGATTCACAGGATGGTTTGGGTTGGGAGGGACGTTAAAGCTCATCTCATTCCAAACCCCTGCCATGGGCAGGAACATTTTCCACTATCCCAGGTTGCTCCAAGCCCCGTCCAACCTGGTCTTCAGGGATGGGGCAGCCACAGCTTCTCTGGGCACTTCTCTGGCCTCACCACCTTGACAGGGAAGAATTTCTTCCCAATATCCCACCTAACCCAGTCCTCCATCAGTCTGAAGCCATTCCCCCTTATTCTGTCACTATCTTACCCCTGCTCAGGAAATCTCTTGTTAGGAGGAGCCTCTGAAGAGCAAAGGAAGAAAAATGTGCCACAGGAGAGTAATCAAGGAAAGTCTCCTTGGGATGTCTGGGTGGCTGATGCAACTTTGATACCACTCTTTACTCAAGACTTAGAGTGCTTAAAGGCAAACCATCTGTCTCCTCCACTTCTCTTTTCTATCCTTCACACCTCACTTGCGTACAAGAGTGACAACGTGACTTGTGGCAGCAGCAGGATGTCACTGCATGGCCACCCTGTAAGGGAGCATTTTATACAAGACGAGGACTGATCCAATAGCCCAGGGAAAGGAACTCTGCCACAGCCTGGGGTGAGAACTGGCTTCCTTCCTTCCTCCTGGAAAGCAAGATCCTAGATTACAGCAATGACAGCAGCAAGAATAATACCTCGCCTGTGTGTTCAAAGCCCTGCCTGGATTTTTTTGTGGCTGTACAAATGGGCGTGTTGACAAATATTAGTGCTCAACACAGCCTTTGCTTCCCGTGTATCAGTAAATCACCACGGCTGCAGCAAAGCTACGAGTATTTGTCTCACAATACTTTATGTACAGTCATGATCTGAGCTCTCAGAACTGCCTTTTCCACTCTATTTATTGTGATTTCAGCATTGCAGGGATACCTGGACAAACTTACAGCCTTGTTTTATCACATACTCACCACATAATGTTGTCAGATAATGCTTATCACGTAAGACTATTGGTATTTTCAGTGTAGCTCAGAGGGGAAGCCCACCAGCTGGGTAACAAATCCTTTCTAGAACTTTTGCACCTGGAATAATGTCTTGAAACCTCTACAAAACCTTGTGAAAAGAGTTATTTTGTCACAGAAAGAACTATTTTTTTGGCTTCTCATCTCTCATCCCAGATGAAATAGCCAAATCAGAAAATCCAGTGCTGTCAATGGAGATTGTGTGAATTCAGTTCAAGACTGTCAATCTAGAATCTGTTGTTCAATCCTGCAGATAACATGAGGCTGCCTGCAGTGCCTTAAGACACCTAGGAGTCACACTGGAATATCCTTCACTGCACAAAAACCCTGGAAACTTAGGTAAGGGGACACAGACATCAAGAAATGTACTCCAGTCACACAGCCAGGCAGTGTAGAGCCAAAAATTGAAATTTTTTTTTTATTTATTTTTAAATTTCTTAAAGTATTCTATGCATTCCCTCTGCAATTCTCTGCTTTTCCACACTGGTCCAAGGGCTGACCACAGCTGGGGACAGGGATTTCTCTGTAGGTTCTTCTATATATGCACAGGCTGAGCAGGACTGGAGTGCATGAGCTGCTAATAGATTTCTCCACACTCAAAACCTCTATGAGCTTTTCTCTTAGGGCTGGGAAACAGCACAGCTTCACATCCCAGAACTCAAACTCAATTCACTTCCTACTCCCCCTCTATATTCCTCTCCTTTTTTTTTTTTTTTTTTTTTTTTTTTTTTCTTTTTTTTTAGCTGAATGGCCATAAACTTCACCAGCAGATTCCATACGGGTTATGTTACACCACCACCTGACTCCAAATCAATTACAGTCCAAAGGGATAGAGTTGCAGAGAGTCTGTGAAGCCCAGCCCTGGGGTTTCCATGAGGGACAGAGAAACTACAGTGCTAAGAACAGAGCCTGGAGACCCAGCTGAAAGAACTGAGTGATTTCACGATGAAAGCATGGACTGGGAGGCAGGAGAGCCAGGTCTGTGTGCCCTGCTGCTGACTGCCTGCATGAGATCAATCTCTTTTATTTCATATCTTAGTATATGGCTCCTTGCACACCAGAGTCTCCCATTTCTGGGGGCTTCTCTGTGCTATCATAACCCAAATATTTCACTATAAAGATGTAGAATGTTTTCTGGAGGACAAAGGCACTGTAAGGGTCTGAGATTCCGTTTCAACACAACACCAGAGATTTCCACTGCAATTCTAAGAAATATGAGCACACTGATCAGTAAGAACTACCAGAATAACCCATATTCTTCTCTGACATCCATCATTAGAGGGAAATCACAGGAAGATGAGGATAGAAGGGACTTAATTCACCATGTTCTGCTTCCTGCTGTTACAAACAACCATGTCATATAATCCTTTTCATAAGTCACACCTGACAAACAAACAGGTGCATTTTACAAGGCTGCAAGAAGTGCTTGTGAAGGGTACAGCCACAGAGATGAGATTAGGCAGGGTTTGGATGCCACAGATCTCATCAACGAGGCTTTCCACCATCAACACCAGTTGTGCTCCACACCCGAAAAAACACAGAGCATAGAGGCTCTGGCTTTGTGCTTATACACAGAAAAGGCTGAGCACAAGGATTGCTCATCCCTCCTTCTTCATGCCTTCCCAAGAGAGACTGGAAAAGGGATAAAAATACAGTATTTCTTACAACCCTGGGACATACAATGCTCAGCACAGCATTGTGAAGCACTATGTTGAAATAGCAAAGATAATTTCTTTTCTGCCAGTGATGCCTCAAGTCTCAGAACAAGCTGTAACATTCCTAATGAAATGAACTTTAGCTCCTTTAGCTTAAGGTTGAACTCACCAAATCCAGAAAAATCTCTGAGACTCACAGCTCTTTATCCTTCATTTATCTCACTGAATGGAGAAAAACAGCGATTACCAGGCACTGTGGCAAGAAAGAAATGGATGCAGGGCCTGGTGAAATGTGCTGCATCCCTACATGTCCCCGTGAGGCACAGCCTGAAGTCTTGGCTCACTTTTTAACTCAGCACAGCTTGGAACGGTATTAAAGAAGGGAAAATGAAAGAAAAGTGAAGATTTCTGGATAAACCAGTGGATGATGCTGTTGCTAAGCACCTGTTTGATAAGTTACATAAAGAAACATGACACATCACCCAAAAGCCCAAAGCCAAATCTCTCTCTGGCATAACTCTACTAAATCAATCAAATTACACAAGGAACAACCTTAGTTCAACACACCTCTGCCTAGCAGCCACTCAGGGTTTGCCCTTCCCAGTTTTAGCACTGTTTCTCCAAAAGAATTGCAATGGAGACCAGGGAGTTCACCGGAAAGTCAGCCTTTGTAGATTTGGAGTTATGGGGAGGGGGAAGGAGGGGGGGTTACAGTTCCTCTCCTGCCAAACCTGCCCTGAACTTCCCTGCTGCAGGAACTCTGAGCTCAGCACATCCGTTAGCGCCTTTCAGGGCACTCAAACCAACGTAAGCACAGAAAGGGAAAAAAATCCTCCCTCGCCAGCTTTTGATACAACCTGGAAAACAAACAGCTTGGAAGAGTTCCTTTTTCCTCAGCAGTGAAAATCGTGGTAAAGCACCATCTTGATAGTTCCCAAAGAGATTCATTTACAAAGATCAGTATAGGGGAGGCTTGTTTGGTCTCCCGAGATGTATCTCATCCTCTGACAATTCACTGAGACCTTTGCTGTATCTCGCTATATGTGTATAATTATCTGCTCTGATACCTGAGCTCCTATGCAATAGTCTTACTCCAAGTAACCCAAACTATCCCCAAGGCATGGCACACACAGAATGGTCAGGGGAGAGAGGGGAGGAGGGGCAGTGGACTTCCCTCGTTTGCCGCTGGAAATCGGCATTTTAGGGCCTTGTAGTCATTTCCTTGCTAGTGTGAGGAAACTTTTTTGTACATTTATATAAAATAGGAGGCCAGAAGTGCACACCCCCATCTTACTTCCTAATATATTATGTTCTCCCCTGCCGAGTCCTGGGACTTAGTCTGGATTTGGTAACTGAAGTAATATAAATGTTAGCTAAGAAGTATTCCAGCAATATGGTTCCAATTTAAGCTTGTTTTGAAGTCTAAAGAACTAATATGTCTCAGAGATTCTTCACTGGATGTTTAGCTCTAATGTAATTTGTGCAGGAGTGCACACTGCTCTCTAGAAGCCCTTCTGCAATGCTCCAGAAAACAGGTTCCTTCCCAAGCAGGATGGAATCATAGAATCCCAGAATGGTTTGGCTTGGAGGAGACCTTGAGGATGATTGAGTTCCGACCAATCCTGCATGGGCAGGGCAACTTTCACTGGACCGGGTTGCTCAGAGCTCTGAGTCCTTGAGATTGCAGAGTGACCACGAGCCCCAGCCCTGGCTGACACTCGCTGGCCTCTTGTGAATTTTGAGGCTTTGCTTGGGAAATGGTGTCCTATTTGCCAGGCCTTGTGGATAAATGAAGGCTGCATGTCGCCACTGGTTTCACTCCCCTTTTCCTCTTGTTTTTCAGAGGTGAAACAAGCCACCTCTGAAGGAAGCCATGCTTCGCAAGCTGTTTGCACTTTACTTCAATAACATGCTTCTTGCAACGCTGCCTTTATTTGTGTAGACATGCATTCTCAAGGTTTGCCTGCCCCCTTTTCCTCCCTCACACCCCTACGGAGCCCCTGCCTGAATCCAAGTAATGAGCTAACCCATGGAACTCATTGCCCTTTATCTTGCTGGGGAACGTGCACCTTTTGAACTGCCATCTGCAGATTGTGTTGATGCACTGACTTGTTAACTGTGCCATACTGTGAAGGAAATGGCATGATTTAGATCAAGTGCTCTGGACGGCTGTTCATAAGAAACACTTGAGCCAAGCTGTTACTGCTCAGGATGTGCCCTGGGGAGAGGGGTTTCGTTTCGGGTCATGCTCTTGCCTTGTATGAGGGCAGGCGCAAAGTACTGAAATCACAGTCCTTCCCTGAAGCTGAGGGGAGGGGGGAGGAGAAACATTATGAAACCATAGAAGCGAAGCTGCCAAATTAACTTCTCACCCTTTCAATCACACTCCAGAGGATAAAAGCCTAACATTTCTGCCTCAGAAACAGGCTCAGTTTACACCAAACAAGTTATTTCTCTAATTTATCAGACTTGCCAGCTATCATTCTAATTATTGGAAACCTCAGACTTTTTATGAAGTCAGATGTACGGCGTTATTTGCATGGTTGTAACGTATCACCAGATAAATAGGTCTTGGGGAAAGCAAGGCATTTTAGAAAGGGATCTGCAGGTTTCCTTACACAGTTAGGGATTTAAGAACACTATCACCGTGAAAAAAATACTGGTTCTGGATTTAATTTTCTTTAAAAAAAATGCTACTTCCAACATAATGTAACATAGCTCAACATGAGAGGAGGAGACTATGACAGAAAGCTCATCAAAAGACTCCCGTTGACTTTCACTGGCTTTGGATCAACCCTTAATTCTTTATCTTCCTTTGCCTAGTAGCACAGTGATGGCAACAAGCTAACACCCAGCAGCCAGGCCAGGCGGAGGAGGAGCAGGCAGCAAGAGCCATCGGGACCGGCTGCTCGCCCAGCCATTCCCAACACAAACACTGATTTGTCCATTCTATGTAAATGGATGATTAGAGTCATTCTCTAAGACAAATTTACTTTTCTGCACACTCTAAATCTGTTTAGTCACTTTAAAGGTGTCAATTATTGGAGCATGCTAAGACTATGAATTTCTTAGTAATAGCTTTAATAACATTTTGAAATGAAAAGCAGATACCTTGAAGTTGGCTTACTTTGAAAAGACATATGAGTAGATCTGGTTTTAATTTATGTTCTATTCTACATCTGGAATCCCTTATAATTAAAACTAAAAGCTGGACTACTACTTCCACCTGTCAAATGATGAAAAGATGAATGCACTAATAGCTTACTAAATAGCCCAACATGATCGAGTTTACTTTCCCGTTCTATACAGTAAAAAAGGATTTTGGACAGGAGGCTAAAGGTCTTTGGTCATTACTAATAACACACTTTCAGTATTAACCTACATACCCCACTACCAGCACCACCACCAGTGCCTTTTAGCACCAAGATCTCTAAACTGCACTTTGCATTTTGATCACTTGTGTGTACTCAGCTTTGCTGCTGCGGCCTGTCAAACTTGCCCAATCCACAGGTGGATTTTCTTCCCTACAACTATTTTCAGCCACTCCACATTTTTCTTCTTCTCATCTTCTTCTCTCATTAACTACTTTAATCCATCAAGTTTTCCATCTGTATTTCTGAAGCACTCTTATCCCAAATTACAGCTTTCTCACTGATGTGAGCAGTTCGGGGCATGTGGCAACTTGGACTCTATTTTTGCATCTTCTGGGCCTGTTCCTTTATGATCCCATTGCCTCCTGTTCCTGTTGATCCACCTGCCTCATCTTACTACACTGGCTGATTCATGACAATTTCTGAGTGGATTTGCACAGAAACAAACAAATCTGGACCTTCAAAAGGTAAGTAGGGTAAGTAGGGCTTTGAAGCAGAGACATTATAAATAAAGTGACAGCTGTTGTGTTAATGGTTAAAACAGAATAAAAATACTCTCCTACAGAAACACTGACCACTTTTTCCCTAATATGTTGATGCGTCACCCATGGGTCTTTAGAGATGTGCAGTCGGATTATGAATCTTGTAGGGGAATCCAGGAGATTCCAGCTCTTCAGTGAGAGCACACAACCTCTGGAGCCCCTCTGCTCTGGAGCCAGGCTGGGAGAGCTGAGAGTCCCCACCTGGAGAAGGCACCAGGGAGAGCTCAGAGCCCCTTCCAGGGCCTAAAACAGCTCCAAATGAGCTGAAGAGGGACTGGGGACAAGGGATGGAGGGACAGGACACAGGGAATGGTGTCCTACTCCCAGAGGGCAGGGATGGATGGGATTTTGGGAAGGAATTCCTGGCTGTGAGAGTGGTGAGGCCCTGGCATAGGTTGCCCAGAGAAGCTGTGGCTGCCCCTGGATCCCTGGAAGTGTCCAAGGCCAGGTTGGACATTTGGGCTTCCAGCAACCTGGGATAGTGGAATGTGTCCCTGCCCATGGTAGGGGGTTTGGAATGAGATGAATTTTAATGTTGCTTCCAACCTAAACCATTCTGGGATTCCATGGTATAGCATTGCAAAGGGATTCACCCCTCTGGTGTTTTTTGGATGTGGTGTTACTTCTTTCAATATCTTTAAGGATAATTGGGCAAATGTGCTGGAAAGAATGGCTCTGAAGGGCCAGAAGAATCCCAGACTGGTTAGGGCTGGAAGGGTTTAAAGATCATCTAGTTCCAACTTTCCACTATCCCAGGCTGCTCTAAGCCCCATCCAACCTGGCCTAGAACACTTCCAGGTATCCAGAGGCAGCCACAGCTGCTCTGGACACCTTGTGCCAGGGCCTCCCCACCCTCATAGGGAAGAATTTCTTCCCAGTATCCCACCTAACCCTTCCCTTTGGCAGTGGAAAGCATTCCCCTTGTCCTGTCCTTCCATCTCTTGTCCAAAGTCTCTCTCCAGCTCTCTTGTACATATACATTCTTTTAAAAATAAAAGAGTAGCAAAGGAGTTCACTTCAAAAGAAAAACTTTAGCTCTGTCCCTGCAGAATCCTTGCAGCAGCCAGCCAGCTGTGTGGGCTGTCTCTGAAGATTAATTGTCTCATCGCCTGCTCTTGTTTTCTCTGTTCATAGAAATATGAAAATATCCAATCTGGAAAACAGGATTTTACTCTGCTTGCTAAACAGCTTGGAATATTCTAAACTGTGAGGGTGTCTGGCCTTGATAAAGCAGTCTAATTAACACTGTTGTTGGTATCCTCACAGTATTGCTATTTCCAGTGAATAAACCCCCTCCAGTAGTTCTTACAGTTCTGAATATTGAGGAATAAATTATTTTCATATTACTGCATTCCCCAAAGGAAAATAAAAGTCTTGTCTTCTGAGTTGCTAGAGAGCTGCCCAAAAGCCTCCTTGGCATGAAAATGCCAAGAGACATGAATATTCCAGCAAAATGCTCGAGATCAGGCAGGGAGCTATGGAAAAAGCTGTCCCAAATATTACAAATGCACTCGGCCTCTTACGTCAATGCAAAGAGTAATGTTTCGGCTGCCCCAGCAAGTAGGAAATGATGCAGGTATTAAACATTATTACGAGAACAGAGACACATTAGTTTCTGCTTATGCAGTAGGACTGTGAATGGAGCTTTTTGTTGGGGAGGATTTTCATGGGGAAAGTTAATACACTTTGTCCAGACCATGAGATGGTACAAATCAGTGTAGTTCCATCTAAATCAGTGGATCAGTGTTGATTTACAGCAGCTGAGGATCAACCTCCTGTTTTTTTGGCCTGCTGAGGATTGTATAACATATACTGCCCAGAAACACTGATGACAAATTTGAAACTGTGTAGGGATACACTGAACCAAAAACCTGATTCAAACCCAAACTGGCTACTCTCCTTTTAAATCACTGAGTGCTGCTGTCTTAAACATTACTGTCAAAGGAGCATTTTTAAACATGGATCAAAATCTGGTGGCTGCACCCTCCGGTGGGTGCCACGCATGATGCATTCCATCCAAACTCCAACCCGCTAGTGCCGATTCATAAATGATGTGTTGGTTTAATCTATTTTTCACAGGGGGTGTTTCAGAGCAGGAAAATTAGAAACAGGTAGAAGGGACTATTATTACTGTCTCATAGTGTGCTCTTGTACATGAGGATTGGATTAAGATAACATCTGGTCTATATTTCTTGAACTATTTCCCTTTTATCACAAGAAAATCGGCAACCCATCTCACAACTGCTCCTAATTTAGATCTAAATATCACTGATGAAACATTGTACAACATGCTGTTATCTATTAAAATGATTTCCCTGAAGGAACAGTGGATACTTTTATATTTTCCAGTGAAGCCAACCATATTCCCCCTTAGCCCTAACTAGTTACCTTACAATCATATACACAAACAGTAAAAGCAAAATCTCTTTGGAAAAAGCAAATGAATGCCCACCAAACCTTCAGCTGGTGTGAGTTAAAGCACATTCACTGATTTCAGGTCAATTTACACCATTCTACTTGTGATAATGGTTTTGCTTCACAGTCTGAAAAACTGAGAAGTGCTGAGCATCTTCTACACTCATTGCTTTTAAAAGGAACTTTTTTGCTTTTAAATCATAAAAGCATAGAATCATGGAATGGTTTGGGCTGGACAGGACCTTAAAGATCATCCAGTTCCAACCCCCTACCACTGGTAGGGATGCCACTCACTAGATCAGGTTGCCCCATCCCACCTGGCCTTGAACGCTTCCAGAGATGGGGCATCCACAACCAAAGCTAAATCCAGGCTCAAATACATAATTCAGCAAAGTTTTTAAGGATGTGCTTTTACACAGACACAGCAGAGGAACAATGAACAGTCTGAGGTTTTCCTCGGGAAGCAGAAAGGCAGAGCACAGCACCCTGTCATCCCTCCCATTTGGTTCAAACAGAGAAATTGTCCGTGGAATGCAGTAATCTTTTTTTCAGCACTTTGCAGAGTTCAAGTCCCCAGAAAGCTGCCTATTGAGTTCAGCAAATAAAAACTTCTGTTTTCTTCACAAGTCTATAATTCTTTTTCATGGACAGTAAATCAGAAAAGGGGAGGAAAAAAGCATTTTACAATCTCAAGCTATTTTGCATACCTTAAGTGCACATCAGTTTTTCCCATTTCCATCATATCGTTACCACTTAAAACAGGGGAATTAGATAAGCATACGTTCCCTGTATTAACTGCCTTAATTTAAAAGTAATTTCTGCCATCTGGAATTACTATTTACTGTTGTTTGGAGGAGAGGGGAAAAAAAAGAATCTGAAACTGTAGAAAAGATCATCACAATTTCTTTCAAAGAATAACCAATCTGAAGGAGGGAGACGCATACAAGGAATGCAATTGATTATCCACTGGTCAAGTTGGATATTTTGGAGGGAATTCTGAGAATAAAAAGTCTCTGAGTTATCAGTGGTCTGACTGGAGCCATTCAGTTTTCACCTGCTTGTGTTTGTTGTCTGGCAACCAGTCAAGGGCTCTATTAGCAGAATTAAGCTCCAGAAGAAAAGATTACCCTGTAGGAGGTAAGATAAAGACTGGAAAGTGTGACTGGTTATCAGTATCACAATAAGGACCAGGTCAGAAAGGATTCAGTGTGGGTTTCCTTTCAAACAGGTAATCTCTGCTGAAATAATAGAGTAATTGTTGCTTTGAAACCTTTCTGTGCTGCAGCACACTGCAGCTCATTTGATACAGATTTTGGATTTAATGGAGAACTCCAACAAACCTGAAACACACACAGGGAAAGCAAGAAAAGAACAGGGCACCAGTGGAAAATGTCTTTATCCTGTAATTCCAGGTCAATATAGCAAAACATAAAATATTATTCGGGGCAGTTTTATACCTTGATTTATGTCTCCCCTCCTTCTCAGGCTGCTTTCTATCTGTCTGTAAAGTTTTGGTCTATAAACGTGCAGTAATGTAATACAAAATATTGCAAGAGTAATAACAAATGCAATTACAGTTCATCTCACAAATCCTGAACACAAGCAATGAATCAAAGATTTCCAGGGCTATTCCTTGAAATGCAACTTTTTTTAGGTTCTATTCAAAGACCTGAAAACAGTCACTGGGACAAGCTGCAAGAGCAAGATGCACATTGCAGATGAGGGACAGCAATTATGTTTTTCTGGCAAATTGCCTAAATGTTTGTCTTGAAAAGTAATTGTTGAGTGGGCTTCTCCTTTTCTTTCTTTATAAAGATAGTGCACCTTTCTCTCAGCCATCTTATCTGGAAATGTGCATTAACTCTTTGGAGATGAAGCTGCAGTTTGGTTTCTTACTGTCTGCAGAAAGTGTTAACCAGCAAAATGGTTGAACTTCGAAGTCTCAAAATGCAAAGATGAGCTGGTAAACAATGTCTATGGAGAAGAAAATATAGGAAAGAATTCTCTCATTATCTATCTATCTATCTATCTATCTATCTATCTATCTATCTATCTACCTTACCTTATGGCAATTTTTGGTTGCCAAGCCTTGGAAAAGAAGCTCCCTTTTGGTGTAGATGTCCCCAGCCTTACACACAGTCTTTTCCAAGCTGTAGCACAAGGAGGGAAGCCTGGTAGAAGCTGGTCAAGGCTAAAACATCTTTTGCTGGAGCCATTTTGGGTCCTGGATGTGGATCAGAAAGCAGCAGATTACACAGGGTTGTTCGACACAGAGGCAGTTCCCTGATCCTCACCTCAGCTCCCTGATCCTCCACAGGGTTACCTGGATTCAGATATGAGATACTTTACCCTTAAGAGTTTGAAGAGCTGCTCAAGGAACTCTGAGCTTGTACAGTTTTTTATTTAAGAATTCTTGCAAAAAGCAAGGAATGTGCAGAAATTAATTTATGTACCAATGTTTCTATAAAACTTGGGCACTGTGGGTAACTACAGAAGGATCAACACAGCATCAATTCCAGGTAAAACTATTATAAGGTTGTGAGGAGATGCACTCAGTTCTAAAGCTGAAGGTTCATAACCTAGATAATATCAACCCTCTTGATGAAATGGAATACAAGTTTTAAATTCTTAAAATTATTTCATGATTTCATAACCAGAGAAACTGTGGCTGTCCCATCCCTACAAGTGTTCCAGGCCAGGTTGGACAGGTCTTGGAGCAACTTGGTCTAGGTGGAAGGTGTCCCTGCCCATGGCAGGGGGTTGGAATGAGATGAGCTTTAAGATTCCTTTCAGTCCAAACCATTCTGGAATTCCATGTTTGTAAATTTTTTTTTTTTGGTTAAAAGTAATGGAGCTGACAGAATAAATCAAAAAAATCTGCAAGGCACACTTCACACAATGTCAGTTTTCAAATAGTACTTTATAAAACTTGATTCAACACTCCATTTATGGCATGAACATGGTCAAGAAAACACTCCATATAGAAAATCAAATCCAAAAGTGCAAAGAATTTAGTCTGAGAACTCCCAGGATTGCACAGGTAATAGTACAGATTGATTGCCATTCAATCACACTCCACAGTTCAGAGGAGGAGGCAGGATTACTGCTGCTAAAGATTGCAGATGACACAAAGCTGGGTGAAGGAAAGCAAAACAGTAAGGATTTGTCAATCCATGAATTTGATGTGGATTATTTGGTGGTTGAAGCTCTTTTGTCTATTTACACATCTTTTAATACAGCCAGATGCAAGGCCATGGCTTGGCAAGGGCAGTGCAGGGCTGCCTGGCACTGGGAACTCTTTGGTTCTCATGTGGGATATATCAGCTACGACTTTGCCTTCTGGGCACTTCCCTTCAAGTCACTCCAAACCTTTCCCAGTGGAAATGTTTGCACTGGCCTAACAGTGTCTGTGTTGCCTACAGCAAGCACTTATGGTTATCCAGGGAGGGAAAGGAACCAGCCATGAAGGAAACTCAGTGTCCCAGCCCTTTAAAGTTGATTACCAAAACAATTCCTTGCTGTATCTTGTGTTTTGCTAACCCACTCCTATTACCCTTCTGCTTCTGTGATACCTTAAAGGCAAAGAAATCATCACACAGGCATAAAAGAAAAAAAGAAAAAAAGAAGAAGAAGATGGAAAGCTCCTCATTGGTAATAAAACTTAGATTCCAAAATGAGCTGCACAGAAGCAGCCTCCAGGCTCTTCTGACTCCACTGGAGTCACTGGGGAGCACATGGCCTTGCCTACAGAAGGATCATGGCAGTTTTGAGCATATGAGCTGAGGGGGCTGATCCTGCTAACACTTCATACCAGGCAGAGAGCCAGGTGCACAGAGATAATCAAACCAAATCCTAATTAAGTGTCTGAATTCCCAGGGAAATCCATGCATAGTGAGATGCCTAAATATGATTGTGGATGTTAACCCAGCTGCTAATCTCTGTGAAAACACCGCTGATTTCCAGAGCAGATGATGGCAATTGTCATTTCATTCTAAATCATCTGTTTTTCTTGAATGTGAGAGAAGCAAACTCTGAGGATGACTACTACACTACTATTAGTTGCATTTTCCTAAAGGAAAATAATAACTTTTATACCTAAATATGAACCTGAGCTTGGGCAACACAGGGAGAAAATTAGCACATCACTAGAAAATTTTAGAGAATATGTACCATAAAGCTTTGTAAGAGAGCTGTAAAATCTTAAAGAGACTTATATAGTTGGAAGTATAATGATTTCTATGCTTTTTCCCACATTACCTTTGAAGTTTGCTGATAAAAATATTTGGTGAATCAACCAAAATAAAAACATTCTGATCTCACCCAAAAGGCATGCTCAGCTTGTCACAGGAAATAAGAATCCTACACCTATTAGATCATATCTTTGCTACCCACTCAGAGCAAATGATTGATATAACAGACATGTTGAATCAAGATGTTAGATCATTCTTTTCCTTCTCTACACACTCACTTGCAGCCAACAAAATTTTTTTTCCCCCAGAATATCTGTGATTCCTTAGATTCTTTGAGGCTATTCCCTTAATAATTGGAGGAGCTGGCTGAGCAAAAACCTGCAGCACAGTGCTGGGTCAGAGGGATCCTGTGCTGCTGCAATCAAATCAGCCCAGCCAAGGAAGTATAAACAGTGGAGTGGACAGAAGAGCCAAAAGTGGGACCAGGAGGGAAAAGAGTAATAGGCTGTGTTTTCTATAGGTGTTCAGGGCAAAGAAAGTAACCCTTCCCCACCTGCACATTTCTTTAGGGAAGCAGAACTTCTTCAAAAAAGCAGCACCTTCATGAGGTAGGATGCTGTTGGCAGGATCCATTGGTTCCTCCTGTTGCCTGCCATCTTCCTCCTCTTTGCATGTCAGAATTCTAGCTGGGATTTTCAGCTGTGGGGCACATCTTTAAAGAAAGCAGCTGTTCTGTTTTCTATTTGTATGAGCTTTTGCTCTTCACGCCTGGAGATAAGTAAGAATAATGCAGAATAATCACTAGAAAGTTACTTATCTCTGCATTTTGGGATATAACACAGGGAATGTGGATGTTTTGAGCACATCTTGGTAACACAGCTGCTAATTGGATATTTTACACTAAGAAACATGTCAAAAGATCAGAGGGAAAACTTTATTATTTTATCAAATTGCTTGGGACCCAGTAATGGAGTTTGACGTCTTCCAAAATACAGAATTGATTCCTGTTGCTTGTGTTCCTTTGTATCTTAAGGGAAGAAATGAGATTTTATTGAGTAGAAGTGTAATGGGAAGGACATGTTTGAGGAAAGAAGTACCCATATCATTAGCACCAGGAAATGTGGTACATTAAGAATGTAGGAAGAAATTTCTTCATAGTGTAAAAGACAGGGTTTATTAGTTTGGATTATCCCAAGGGGTGTTTGTTTCTCACAAGACCGCAGTAAATTCTTTTCCTCTTTCAACTCCCACAGCAGCATACCTTTGGGAAACACCTACTTCTCCTCCAGTAACTTTCTCCTGCCTCTAATACATTCTTACCCTCAGTCCAAGGAGCTTGCTCTTCCTCTAAAGGACAGAACACTGTAGGGATTTTTTCAGAATAAATCCTATATTTGTTAGGACACAGTATGGATGAAGGAAATAATAGAAGAGCAGAAACAAAGGCAATGCTGTTTCCTATGAATATATACTGGCTGCATATTCAGGATTTATTATCAATAGCATTTATTCCTGACAGATTTCTGACATCAGTCCATGTACTGCCCTCCTATTGCACCTTAACTCAAAAGGTGTTACACAAATGGCACTCACCTGTATTTATGCATGGATTTATGATTTAAGCTGGATTTGTGTGGATGAAGAGATGGATGGATATATGAATTGTGGGCAAAGCTGAGAGAATTCACTGTAATTTTGAAAAACTGGATGTTAAAGATATTTTTTTAAGACAGAAAAACATTTGATTCACAGATGATACAAAGAGTCAGGCTCTAACTAAAAATACTTTGCTCTGAGGATGCTACTTGTTTTCTTCTACTGTCAGTGGGAAAACCCCAGAACTACAGACTCTGGGCAGGTCTTATAACCAAACTATTCTGAGAAAACAAATCTTAAAAACAATATATGCAATACAGCTGCTTAGCAGTTCCCCAGGGCTTACTGGTGCTCTCTGCCAGCTCTCAGCTCTTTTGGCTTTGAGCAGGGAGGGCCAAATTCTTTAAAGTACCCTACAGAGTATGTAGGTCTCTCTGCCCTCCATGCTGTCACCCTGGTGGCTCTGACAAGTCTCCTGCTGCCACATTCTTGTTCTCAGGAAGATCTGTTAACATTTTTGGCTCCTTTTGATCTCTGGACCCTTCTCCTGACACTTTTCACAGCCTCCTGAAAATGGGATTCTTGCAGTCAATACTTAGCTTATTGTCTCTCTAGTGTAAACTTAAATGTTTTTCATCTTGGAAACTATTTCCTCATGTGTGAGGGTTTTTTTCACAAATCCTATTGAATTCGAGTGATCTGGGATTTAATAATCATTCTACCATCTGAAATGAACACTGGCACCAGCCCACTGCTCAGAAACCATCAGTGTTCTGGGATTTATATCTGGTAACTCCTTTTCTTTATTCTGTTTGATCAGTTTAAGTGATGTGGAGGTGCTGCAGCTGACAGTGGAATGTCACATGTAAAAACATGTGAAGCCACACTTCAGGATGTGATAGAGGACAGAGAGTCCCACTGGGCCTAGAAGGGTCCCTTCCTTCAGGCCCTGGTGCAGGACAGAAGCCTAAACAAACCATCAAGGACAGTAAGAAAATACTCCTCAGCCTATTATATTCCCCCCAGCACCACCACCCCTCCAATCGGTTAAAATAGCACAGTTTTCTGTACCACAAAAGACTGTAATTTGTAAGGAATTCTAAGCACTTGGAAAGCACAAGGGGACACTGAGAGTAGGGAGGTCCTACCCCATAGACACTCCATCCCTTTCAAACCATGGGAATACAGCTGCTCCCTCCACATGAAATGCAGCCTTCCGAGATGAATTCTGTTCTCAGCCGGAATAAAAATACAAAAAAGATGTTTCCAAAAGTGCACAGCTCCCTTAGCCCAGAATCCTTCTTTTAAAACAATGAAGCCTTGTATAGATTGCACACAAAGGAGGAACATAGAAGATAAGTTTACTCTTGCTCCACAAGGAAATCTGGTTATGTACCAGTGTGTAACCTTTTGGGACAGGGAAGGTCTCAGCTTTGGGGACATTAGACACCAAGTGGCACCTACTGCCACCTCCACCCCTACATGGCAGTGAAGGAAGACTAAAGAAATAAGCTGGGCTGAATCTGCAGTTTGGGAGCACAAGGAGCTCTGGACTCAAGCATGTTCCTCCAGTTTCTGATGGTTTCATGATTAGAAAAGCAAAAATACCAAAAGAACGGATGATGTCTGCTATTACTCATTGGACCTCTCCCTCAGAAGGAAAGAAAAATGGTCTGGTTACCTCAGACAGGTGAAATCAGTGCATCACAGGACATTTGAGATGTCATGAGCTGTGCAGGTCAGGTGGGACCAGGTCAGTGTCTCAGGCACCCTCTGAAGAGGAGGTGACCCAAAATGGGGTTAATGGCAGTAGCTGACAGAGATGATATCTTACACATGATTAACAGAATTCAGGTACTTAACACTTTAGATCATTAAAATCAGAAGATACATTTCAGGGGGAAAATAATATTTTTAGTGTTTCAGCCAAATCCCAACAGATTCAGGCTATGCTGTCCTGGGAGCAGGGAGGCAGGTGGGACCTGCACCACTCTGAGAGCTTCACCTTCAGTTGTTTTGAGGCTCATGGAAAAACAGTGCTGCCAGAAGTAACTCCAAGGAAGATGTACCTCCACTTCTGACTCCAAACCCAGGGATAACATGAGGTGAGGTTTGCAGGCTGTGGAGCATTGGGCTGTGATCACAGAATCACAGAATCACAGTATCAACCACAGAATCAATCACAGAATGGTTGGAGTTGGAAGGGACCTTACAGATCACGTAGCTCTAATCCCCCTGCCATGAGCAGGGGCACCTTCCACTAGACCAGATTACTTGATTCTTGGCCTTTTGGAAAGCAGAAGTCAGATTTTTGGGTTTAGTTTATCCTTGGCTTTTTGGAAAACAGGAGACAATTTTCTGGGGCCAGTTCTGCTGGAAGGAAAGAATCCATCACATGGCAGCATTCTGTATGTGTTCCCTGGCACGCCCCTGACCTCGGATGCAATTCCCTCAGCCTGCAGGAATGTTTTTGCTACACCTGACCAAAGAAAAAAGATTATTTTCTTACAGATTTGTGAGTTGATTCAGCTTTTACTATGCAGTCAGGCAAGTAGGAGAGCAGCTGCAACAGAGGAAATTGATCCACATCACTGGGAAGAAGGGCAAGGAAGAGGAGTGAAAATGCCCCTGTCCCCTGATATGAGGTGTTGGACTGTTTCAGTTTTATCAGGCAAGTTCCCTGTGGTTTCCCTAAAGTGAGAGAATGTGGCCCATTGCATTGATGACCTGAAGAAGCATCTAGAAGAATCCTTTTCCCTGAGAGGAGAGAGTAAGCCTGGTACACCAATATTCCTGATTTAAGATTGTACTTAAATGCTTTGCCAAATAAGGAGAGAATTAAAGCATCTGCACTAGCTGAGGTAAATACAGCCCGTGGTATCTGTGCCTTGATTCACTCTTGCCAGAAGGTCACTTTAGCTGGACCCAGAGGGAGAGCTGCTTTATACATCTCTCTCCAAACAAAAATTCTACTTTTCCCTTGAATACTTGCTTTTTTGCTCTTCTGACCAGGCACACCTGTTTTCTCTACTAACTCAAATCCTTGCAGCCACGTGTGCCCAGGGGATGGGGAGGGGGTGGGGGGGAGTGTAATAAATAGCAGAAGCAAATAATTTATCCAGTAAAGAGCATTCCATGCTTTCTGTATGCAAATTCTGCATAAAAATTCTACATATATGGTGCAAAACTGCTCTGAACTGAACTCTAAAAATGTTTAATGCAAACACAGCTGTTATCAAGTGTTGTTCTTTCCAAGAGTCCATTCGGTTTGATGGTTATCACTATGCCAACAGCATTCCCAGTAAAAATCTCTCTTCCTGAGACTTCAGCAACTGCTTTACAGACCAGAAAAGTTCATTTCACCCTGAACTTGATTCTCTGGATCTCTCCTAAATGTGTGATTCTCCCTTTTAATGGTACTGAGCCTAGCAGATACTGACATTTAACTAATTTAGATTCTTAAGAATAAATTTAATTTAACAACATACAACATCCCTGTTCAGCAAAATATTTTAGTGACTTTGAGTAAATAGTCAAATCTCACTGGTGTCAGAAGAGATAAGGTATATTGTTTAAATCACATCATCTGGCAAAATTCTGGCTGAATTGTTTTGAATTGAAATAACACCTTTTATAAATACCAGGTTTTGAGAGCTGAAGTGAATTAGAGAATTCTGGAAAAGGTAAATCTACTATTTTAGTTGACTGGTTAGTTTGCTATTTATATTACCTTTCAGGAAAGGGGTATTTTTCATCCAGCTACAGAGGAGTTTTTTTAAGGATCAAAAGTCTTTTAAATTTATAATTGTACAAAACTAAAGAGGACAGCACTTCTTTCAGGGGCTGCTCATCGGATCTAGCTGTGCATTGTGTTCTTGAAAAAACACATAAAATAACTCAGCAGCTGGCAGTTTCAAATGCCACAGGAATGGGAAGGTCAGCTCCCCAGCTGAGGACTATTTAACTCAAATCAGGACCTGGACTGTTGATTATAGAATATGATTTAATATTAAATGCATGTGCATGATTTAAAAAATCAGAGCAGGAACATTCTCATTGATTTCACAAGGGAAATGGGAGCTTTTTGCTCCTTTGCATCCCTGTTCCTGTGCCCTCATGGAACCAATTCCCGTGGGGGAAGCAGGGATGGCAGCATTGTCCGGGCTGCCGCTCTTCATCCCTTTCAGATGGGTGGATCTTTCAGGATCATCCTTCCCAGCACACCAACCAGCACTGCAGAGCTAATGAGGTGGAGCAGGTCATCTGCACACAACAAAGAATGGGGACAGGCCTCCTTTCACTCAGAGGCAAAGACAAGCATGTGCTGCAAAGTTTATTCATTAATTTAAGCATTAGTAGCATCTTTAATATCAACTCACGAGAACATATCAGTATTGTTGTTGCAAACCCCAATCTTACAGCTCAAACTCCATTTTAGAGTGAAGTAAACACTCCCTACACCACTTCAAACCATTCAGGACAGCCTCTTGCTCCAGCTCCTCCTCTCCCCCTCATTAGCTCACCAAGCAGCAGCATTGAGGGAGCTGGGGGGTCACTGATGTGTTGTAATTAGTCTGTCACTGGGGAAAGCAGAGTCTCTAATTAACGTAGGGCAGCTCCTTTCCTCCCTCACTGCTTCCTTTGCTCAAGGAAAAGGTGGAGTTATAGATGGGAAAATCCAACAAAAACTCCAATTGACATTTGCATCTCTGTGACTGGCAGTAATTTAAACACAAAATTTAAATTTGGCTTCACCTGGGCACAGACAGAGCTTTGAGAAAAGCAGGAAACAAAAGAACATTGACCTGAAACAAAGTTATCAACCCCTGACTCCACAACCAGTCCCAGCTGAGGGGTTCTGCTGTGACTTGGCTGTTCCATGATGCCCCTGCAGCAGCATCACATTTGGAGACTGTGCAGAGCCCACCCTCAGGGTCTTTTGGGGTTTGTGTAATTGCTTTTAGGATTCTTGAGTACCTGGCATCAGGAACAACGATGTGCTGTAGGTTCTGACTGGGATTTCCTGAGCTTATTTGCAACCCTTTGCCAGGGGATGGTACTGCGGGAATACAGAGTGAGAAAGGCAAGTGGCTGGCCATGGAATTCCTGAGAATATTCCCAGAGCTGAGTTTGAGTCTTTGCTTTGTAGAGTTTCCCATCAGCAACACAGATGGACAGAGGGTCATCAACTTATGCTACTACACTGGATGTCCAAATTTTGATTTCTCCTTCAAAAGAGACAGAGGTTTGCCTTTATGAAGAAATAGCTCAGGTGGAGGAGAAAATTTGTGGCTGAGAGAAGCATCTTTCCACAACTGATAGCTCCAAATCACTGCACAGGGCTTCCTGCACTCTCTCCCAGACGAATTACATAAAAAAACATAGACGAGGAAACAAAAGATGACTGAAAACATGTCAGAGCAAGGAGGAAGCCAAAATCTTTATCCTTGGATGTATTTAATTGTACCTGACACTGTGGACATATGAAGAAATTGTCTTGAAAGAATGAGCTGGAGGAACTGCTTGAGAATTGCCACAGACAGACTTCAGGGGTCAGAGACATAACCCTAAATGTCTCAGTCCTGCCTGAGAACCCCATAAAGGAGACTGATGAGGATGATCTGCAAGAGACAAAAGACAGAAAATAAAGTAGTTTTCCAGGAATGAAGGCAACATGTTATTACAATGAACATGAAGATTCCAAATTCAGGAAGGACTATAGCATTCCAAAATCATTAAGGTTGGAACATCCTTAGGCTCTAACATCATCAAGTCCAGCTGTACTTCTTTGAGTAGAATCCACACTGACATCCATGGTGTTACACCAGGCACCATCCCAGAGCTTCTGACAAAATGCAGAAAAGGGTTTATAAAGGACCTCTCAGAAAACTTCCCAAGCAAGGCCAAGAACAGTTAAGTGAAAGTTTAGCTCATTAGGGAAGCAGTGAAGGAGGGGAAAACTGGTTTTGTTGCACAGTGCAACAACTTCAACAGAGAACAGGGTTTTTAGTCTGACACACAGGGTTAACAACCTCCTGGAGGATGGGCTGAGAATCTCTTACCACACTGAGTAAATGGAGGTTGAGAATGGGATAATCATGATACTGTAGAGAAGTAGGGAGGAGCAGAACTGCCTCTTTCAACAGCAGGGCAAGATGTTAGGTCAGCTCAACTGTATCATATAACTTTACCCTCAGCTTTACTAAAAGGAGAGGAAGAAAATGAGAATTTAGGTGGTCTGGATTACTCTCTAGAGATTTCTCTCTGCTTTATAAAAGAAACCAAATGTGGTTGTATCTTAACTCTAACAAAAAGTGAGTAATTATTAATGAGTTTGCCTTCTCCAAGCTGCCTCAATGCACAGTCTGATGGCAACTAAAATCTGTGGGAAGACAGGAAGGAGAAGCAGAGGTGAGTGAGTTGCTGAGGCAGATCTGGTTTAGAGAAACCAAAACTGTTTGGACACACAGTCTGATTTAATCTGGCTCATTTTTGGCAAGCTGGGAAGAAGGAATCTTTATGTGCCTGTGATAAAGAATAGCTGAGGACAGTAATATCTTCAACTGGCACAGCAAGACCTAGAAGACAATGTCTAAAGGCATTTTAAGGTGTTGTGGTTTGAGAGAGACTAATTTTAAAAATCTCTATGTTGTAATAGTAAAAGTAGTAAAAAGGAGATGTTAGAAACCTCATTATCTTTCTTTCACTCCCCGAAGAAGAAAGGATTATAGAGTTGAAACTTGGGGATAAGTCACTTAACCACTGGTCACATCTCCTTTGGCAAAGAAAGGAGGAACCAGAGAGTATTTGGGTTTTTGCAGACACTTACCTGTTAGGTTGTCAGAGATTATACAGAAGCACACAAGCCTGAAAGCTTCTAAAGGTCTAAGTGAGCAGTAATGTGCATCCAGTTGTATATCAGGGTGTGAGAAAAGCTCCTTTCAAGTCTGTCTGTAGTGGACAGCAAGAAAAATTGTATTACCATGAATGGGTGACTTGGCCATTTTAATACATATTGAAATATAACGTGTAGGTTTTGCCAGCAAATGGGAGAGAGACTTGGAAGGCAGTAAGGCTTCAAGGGGGAATGGACAGACACAAATCTCTGAGATGCTGTGGCACAAAACAATAGTTCATTTGATCATAAGACATCTATGAAATAAAAATAAATGGAGCACTGCCTCTGTACACATCTATTAGGCATCTATTAGAGCAGCTGCTTTCTTCTGATGTTCACACTTTGAAGGAGGTTGGAATATTCCTCAAGTATTCAAAGAAGGGCTCCAAAAAATATTCAGATCTTGAAAAGGAAAGCTTATAGTAAGAGCCTTAAGGAGTTCAGTCTGTTGAGCTTAATAAATGGAGAAGAGAGGCCTGAGAGCCAGGAACTTCTTGATGTAATAGAAGTATAACAAAATCCAGTGGCTGCATGGAGACAGGTGAATTCAACTCTAAAACAAAAAGTAATTTCCTTGTAATTACCATTATTAAATATTGGAACACGTTAGTACAGAGTTTGGCTGACTTTTTCTTCTTAGCCTTTAAGAAAGACCAGATACTGTTGTAATTCAATACTTTAATCCAACTTCCAAAAAACATCCCATAGGCTACAGAAACAGGGGTTGGAAATAGATGATCAGTGGGGTGGTCCCTCCTGCCTGGAGAGTACATGTACAGGTAGCAGGTACTTCTTTAAGAAAATAAACAAAGACCTTCTTTAAAAGACAGAGTGTAAACTGATCTGACTGATGTGGTCTGATGCAACAGACTTGGCTTTATTGGATTAACTGGCAAACTTTATCAGCTTCCCAAGAGTCCCAGGAAAACATATGAGTGCCCACCCTTTCAAAGCCATTCCTTAAAAAGGACTGAATATAAGCAACAGCAAAAAAGGTGGATCCAGAGTGGTTAACCTGTGTGCATAATACTTAAAATACCTGGTTTAGGTATTTATATTCACAGCTATGAAGTTAATATGAATCAGTTTGTAAAACCCTGCTGCTTTGTGTAAAAGAAAAACTACACAATCCCAGAATGGTTTGGATTGGAAGGGACTTAAAATCCATCTAGTTCCAATTCTCTGCCATGGGCAGGGACACCTCCAACCCCTTGAGTTAAGCAGTAAAGAGCAAAAGTAAAATGTAAATCAAACT
This sequence comes from Phylloscopus whistleri, assembly GCA_017589585.1. NCBI lineage: Eukaryota > Metazoa > Chordata > Aves > Passeriformes > Phylloscopidae > Phylloscopus > Phylloscopus whistleri. Next base: position 744,417 of record JADMLD010000405.1, on the reverse strand, counting down.
TGGCTGTGCTACAATAACCAATCATTTACACCACTTTCAACCTGTGATTAACAGACAATTTTTAAGGAGTCAGCAGCATCACTATAAAAGACCATATTTCCCATGGTCTGAAGCTCATTGTGTAGGAGCCTATACTTCTTTTGGGAGACGTGTTAGAGGCTGTGAGCTGAAATGTTTAGAGACCTCTAGCTTTAATTTTCAGAAAAAAACAAATGCATTGGAATGCCTTAATTTTAACATCATTCGTGTGATTGAGTTTTTTTAGGAGGTAGACAGTAGAAATCTTTAAAGTTTCCCAAAAACTAAAGTCCCCTGAAGAAGCTTAAAATCAAAAATCTAAAAAATGGAAAAAAACCCAGTTACTTTTTTCCTTCCTTTGTTTCTCCTAAGACCTGCAAATAAATCAGAAAAATTTCATATTGTATTTGACAAGCAAATTCTTTAAGAACGACCCAAAAAGCAAGGTGCAAAACCTCTAACAAGTGTCGCTCCTTAGGGCTGCTGGTCCATCTCCACTCTGAGCTATTCTCCAAAGAGGCAGGTTTGAAGACTCCTGCATGCACAACACCCCATGTGGGCTCCCAGCCTGCAGTACAGCTCCCGAAAGTGGATTTTGATGGGTCAAAGCCATTTGATTGAATTAGCCCTTTATTGTTTACATTAAATCCAAGTGAGCTCAGAAATACTGATTTATCCTTCTGAAAGGCTGGATTATACCGCGTGGCTCGGATGCAAAAAAAGATTAGGCTTTTTATACTAATTACTTCCAGCATGAGGAGTGCATGGACAAGAAGAGAGCTGACTTTGGAGACACTCTGCTGGGCAGTTCAGAAATATTTGTCAGATTTTTTCGTTGGATTTGTTGTATTTCTCACCATGAGTGAAATGGCTGTTGCTCCATAATGTAATTTGGAGTGCCACACTGTCACTAAACCTTGCAGAGGAGAATTGCTTGTGTGGGACAGAGGGAAGTGGCAGCACTTTTCCTCTTGTTCCTGGTTGTTTTATCCACTCTCCCACTGGTGGGAGTTACTGGTGTTGTAAAGTGCATTTTACAACATTTTCTTCCACTCTACACTGCCCTTGGAGAAAGTGAGAGACTAGAAAAAGATTATCTCATTATTACTAAGTGAGTTTTCATTCATTTATACTTAATCAGATAAGTAATCCTGCAGGAAGCAAAGATTCCCAGACTACAAAAGCTGAGGTGTTTTCAGCAGCTTGGAAAATCCGAGTGGGACACAGATGTGAATATTTTGGAAACTTGACATGTCAGATCAGTGTCATGGCTGTAAATCACCAGTGCTGCAGTCAGACAAGAGCAGACACACAACACACTCTCACATGTGTGTCCTTCCCTAAACAAACCCTCATATTCCTCACGATCAAACAGGCACCTGCCTGTGCAGAACAAATTCATCTCTGGGCAGCTTTCATGGCCAACGATGGAAATTCTTCACAGGGAAATCAGAACTGTCAGGGAATTCCATAATTTGTATGGGCAAGACAGATGGCCCAGAGGTGCCCACAGCTTTCACTGAATGACTTTGCACACAGTGACATCAGATCTTCTCACTACACAAATTACTCCTTGGGGCCTGGGGTCTGTTGGCATTTGCTTGAGTGATGATACTCTGTGTAGTTTGTGAAACAGAACAAACAGGAGGCTTAAAATGAGCCTAAAGATTTGTGAGCTGCTGATCCTACAGAAAGGACAGACTGTACTGCTTTTACATCTGATGTAACAAATACATTTTTATGGTTGTTCTTAGATATTGAGCAAAATGTTTGTACCCAAACTCTAAAGTTACAGAAAGGAAATGCACAGATCTTTCCTCTCACACAGCTGTGATGGGGAAGGTAAAGCTCACAAAAGGGTCTTGTTTTAAATCTTGCATTCAATAAACTGCTAGAAGAACAAAATGAAAACAAGCTATTGTGTTAATCTCCAGATTAGCCCTCATAGTCTGTCAATTTAATACTGATTAGTAAACAATGTCCATAATTAAGCTGTTGTTGGAGACACAAATGCCCCACGAGCCCGAACTAATGCGTAGTATTCAATCCTTTTACAAAGGATGGTAGATACAATTCCAGGAATGTTAATGCTGTCAAGTATCCATGATGTACATAACAAAAGAGAAGGCAGAGAGTTGAGGTAATTAAGCTCACACTAGACCTTCTCTCCAACCTGTACGTGTTTATTGACTAAATGTTATTAGGCGCAGTAAATAAAATGCCACTGAGTCGTGGGACCAAAAATGGGACGAAGTTTATGGGGCCGTCAAACCCTGGATTCCCCTGGCATCAAAGCACACACATCCCCCTTGCTAAGGCCAGTGACATTAATGTGCATGACAGGGGTCCATGGGGCCGTGGTCCCCTAATTGTTTAGGAGACCTTTTAGTCTGGTTGCAGACTGCATGTCTTGGTATTTGTGGAGCTAATTGCACTAAAATCCGCCAGCACAGTGTTTGCAGTGATGGGTTAACTCATTTATCCTCGGGATAATACTCAGCTCTTTGTCAACCTGGTCTCCCGCATTCACTCCTGAGTGTCAGCCCAGATGCGGGAGGAGGAAGCAGACTTCCAGCAGTGCTGCCCATGGAAACGCCCTGGCTGCACATGTGTGAGAGCAGAAACATTTAAACAGGAAACAAAACCGTTTCTCTGAGTATTTCCATTATTGGTAACCTGTTCTACCTTTCTCATGAGGGTCACAGAGCCCAGACTTCAGTTTAGACCCTGATAAATTCTGACACTTGGGACCAGCAGAGATGCTTGGCTGAGCTCCCCTTACTTTATTCTTCTCTACTGGATCTCATGGATCTTGGGTTAGAAGAAGATGATGTTTAATGTCCCTTCCAATCCAAATCATTCCATGATTTTGTGATTCAGTTTTGAATTAGCCCCATGCAGCACACCCCAGACAGGGTAATGCTCTGGGTTCCCTGTAACATTCTTTTTTTTCCCCCTGAAGAGAAGAATCAAGGTGGAAATAATTGGAAGCCTTTTTTATTATTATTTTATCTCAATATTTTTACCTCAATATTTTTACATGGGGACAAGATGTCACTCTGTTTTTCCCACAGTTTCAGTGACAACAGAATGCAGAAAAATATTTTTTCTAATATGGACTCTAATATTTACAAACCCCAGAGTGAAAGTAAAGTCCAAGGGATATATTTCGTTTGGACATTTTTCCAGAGTCCTTGATTTATGGTATTTTCTCAGACTTCTTACCCCATGTTTACAAACACACAATAACAAACAAAATCATAATTACAGCAATACAGAAGCACTTTCTGTCCAGGGATCTCAGATGTCTTGGCTCACACAGTGTCACTGAGCAAGTTTCCTATGGGATGAAATGTATTGACAGCCCCATTGTACAGTTTGGACATCTGCAAATTAAATTGTTTTGCCAAAGGTCAGAAAGAGCATAAATTAGTGGGAGAACTAGGAAAAATACTCAACAGTATCTTCCCCACTCTCCATCCCAGGCTGCCCATGGAACTGCAGAACAGCACTGAGTGGCTTCCTGTTTGGACATGTGGATTTGATTAAGGCAGGCCACAAGTTCCCAGAATTTTTGGCCAGGTGGTGACTTAGCTTTTGGGTGTTACAGAAACACAGCACCTCTGCCCTGCCCTCCTTCCACCCTGCAAACCTCCCTGCATGTGGGGAGCAGCCCTGCCCCATCCACAGCTACAGGCACAGAACAGAGAGGGAAGGAGATGGGAGTGGAAATGTGCAAGTAGAAAGTTAGGGGTAGCACTAGACCACAGCACACCAATTTATTTTGGCTTAAACTGCTATGGAATCACAGGCTCAGTGGAAAATGCTCCTTCTAGAAATAGAGCCAGTATTCCCATCCCTTGAATAGACTCATAACTGAGACACAGTTTTATCCCATGTTTTAAACTCCTCTCTGACACCCAAAATCCCCTTTTCCTTATAAAGGGGTAAGGTTTGCTCTGTCTTAAAAAAAAAGCTACAGAAAAAAAGCTACAGTTCTCTGCAGCAGCTGGTTTGGGGTGGTTTTGTGGATCAAGGAGAGATGACAGAAAGTGTTGCTGTCACAGTGAGCCTGTTGGGCAGCCAACCAGGATCACTGGAGCACTCTCAGAGAACCTTAGGAGTGCATGGAAGTCACTCAGACACTGGAGATATGTGGCTTTGCCAAGGAGCTCACCAGTCCCTGTAGTGCTAGCAGAGGTTTCCCAAGTCTGAGCCTTTCCAGAATGCTGCTGCTCTGCCTCACTCACCCTTTCCAAGCTGTTGGAACTGGAGCAGGTGAGACAACAAAGCACAAAAATGCAGCTCAAATCTCCCAGGTTTCATGATGGTGCTTCAAAGGGAACAAAGGTGGCAGCTGACAGCAAAGGAAATTTGGGCTTGGGACTGAAGTACAGAAGTGAGGACTAGAAAGTATAAAAATTTTTCCCATTTGACACAGGAAAGTCACACAAGAAGTTGCCAGAGCTTTTACTGAGTCACACAGGAGATTAATAGAGGAATTACCTCCGTTTCCACTTACTATCCTGCTTAGATTGGGAAAGGCTGTTTAGATGAAGACTCCAGTTCTGCTGAAGAAAGCACATTTTCCAAGTAAACCCCATTTTGAGCACATTAGCAGAAAAACAAGAGTATGGATAAACTGTGGTCCCACTTCACATTTCAAGTGCATCCGAATAAAACAGGAACTTCTCATTGCTTAGCAGGAAAGAAATGTGTGTTTTTCTCTGGATTCATAAAAGAAATGGAAGCTGATCTGATATTTCTCCTTATTCTTTGAATTGTCTCATCATACAGCTGGTTTGATTACAATCTGCAGAGGACTTGGAGACACTTAGATGAGAGAAGTAACAGCAGCATTCACAGAGTGTATTTTAGAAAAATATTATCCCCTTTCTATATAAGAATATGGACAGGCACATGAAAATTGCTGTCTCTTTTTCCTACAGGCCACAGCCAAGAGCTAATGATTCATATGTAAAAGCAAAAATGCCATAATGCACTTAACCAGATGTGGAAAGCTGAAAATGGAGGTGTCAGTGGATAGCTGTCCCTAGCTCTTCAGTGTTGCAGTCATCTCTTTCCTTAAGACCTGGAGTGGAAGAGTTTGAAACTCCTCCATGCCAAACAAAGACAGCCTCTCTCACTAAGAGAGTCAGTTCTTTTCAAAATAAATTGTTAGCTGGAATATTCTCTAGGCTAGCTGTAAGCTCTTTGAAAATCCACTCTTTAACATTCACATAGAGCTTTGGTACCACCAAGTGCACCAAGAGGCAAATAATTACCTGAAGCAAACCTCACCAAAGCACACCCTTGAGCTCCTCAGGTCAAGTCTCAGCACAAGAGTGAATTCTGCCAACAGCAGCTTTTTCTTGACTTCTCAGCTGCAGAGAGCTGAAGGAAGGCTCAGGCAGAATGGAAATGTGCAAAGTTACAGACTCTGCAAACATCCTCTCCTGGATCCAGCAATACCTGTGGAAAATGGGACAGCCCTCAGCCCTGTCAGCTTCCTAGGAAAATTGCTCATGGAAGCACTGGAGAGCAGGCAGAATTAGCAAAGGTCTGCTATTTACACCCTTTAAAATAGCCCTGCTCTGTTAGCCTGGCATGGGACACCCACAAGCACCTTGTTGGGGACAGCTGGGGTGGCTGTGACAGGGCAGAAGGGCAGGAGGAGCAGGTTGGCTCCAACCTCCCTCCCACCCCACCTGCTGTGCAGTGCAGTATCTGGCTCCATCAAGAGAGGCGTGTCCAGGTACAGGGAAGTCAAGCCTCACACTCTGATACACAATTTCAGTGTGATCTTGAGTGAATTGCTTGGATCCAGATCCTTCAGGGGACTACTTTTACAGAGCCTTAAGTTACTGCTCACAATTATGCACTGAAATAGCTTTATCATCTCCGTTAATATTTCTCTGTTCCAGTTGTCCCAGTGAAAATAAGACATCAACCCTTCCTTTCTCCTGTGGAATGCAATAGGAGTAAAGACAAGTCTCTAAGATGCCAGGGTAAGTATCAGCAGAGACACTTAATGAAGTTAACAGAGCTTGTATTAAAATGTCATTTTAAAAAAGAGGGTTTAGCTCAGCTTTCTGATCATACAGGGTCTGTCCTTTCCACGAACATCCTCACTTGCATATTTCAGTCATTAGTGCCTGGACTGAGAGGAAGAGGTTTCAGAGAAATTAAAGACACTCAATGTTTTAAAAGAAGGTACTTCTTCTACGAGAGCTTGGCAGTGTCCCACCAGTGAGAAAAACCTGTGGGAGAAGTTCAGCCTTCACCAGGCACCAGGAATCCACAGGGCAAAGAGGCTTTAGCTGTGCCCCAAACACAGAAAAACTTCATTCAGAAAGTCCAGTGACACACACCAATACAGGGACCATGATTAATTGTTCCACTCTTTGCCAAACTTCTTGTTTAAAAATCCTTTTCACTGCTTCAGCCATTATCACTTTGCTCGGTGCTCACCTCTCTTTTGTGAGCACTTGGAGGAAATGATTTAGTGGTAAGCATGGTGGTGGTGCTGAGTTGAAGGTTGGACTTGATAACCTTAAAGGTGTTTTCCAACCTTAACAATTCTATGATTCTATGATCCATTTACCTTTTCTTCTGCATTTCATACGGGGTTACCAGACTGCATAGATAAATATCCCCTTTTCCCTGATTTATCAGTTCAGCAGCAACAATGAGGGCAAACTATTACCTACAGTCCCACATTCCCTAGGTAGTTTCACCCATCTCTGAAATTCCTTTGTGCTCTCCCAGCCCAGCTCACAGAGGTTCTCTCCCTGCAGTCTGTAATTTGTGAAGACTCCCTACAGTCCTTCCTGGTGGGCGGAGAACACTTGGTTCTGCAATGTTCCTGAGGCTTCTTTCTCCAGCTGGATTGGAACAATCTTACTGAGTTGTTATTTTAAAAAATTAAAGTGCATTTGGCACCTTCTAGTATTGCTTTGTTTGATCAGCCAAGGACACAGGTGCTACAGTTCCTATTTCAATAATCTGTTGCAAAACCGAGAGGAAATGGTTTCTGTGGCTGTCCAGTGGAGAGGATATGGGCTGTGTGGCTCTGAATGGAAATCTTTGTACACACACATTTCCAACCCCAAAAATGCATCATAGACATCAATTAGGATTAAGGCCAAAGCAGCTCAAGGAAGAGCACAAAACTGCCCACTATGTCAGATCCAAAATCTACTGAGTTCACCCTTGTCCCTGGGAGGGAGAGAGGACAGAGTAGCAGATATTGAAGGAAGAATGTGCTCAGAGAAATTGTGGACTCCCCATGCCTGAAGTGTTCAAGATGAGGCTGGATGTGGCTCTGAATTACTTGGTCTAGTGGAAGGTGTTGCTGTCCATGGCAGGGAGATGGGCTTTAAGGTCCCCTCCAACCCAAACCATTCTGGGATTCTGTGAATGCAGGACACAGGCCAAATACAGCACAGCTCTGTCTGAACCCCACCAGCTTCCAGCAATCAAAGGCACGTGGAGCTTCTGAGCCAGGGTTGCAACAAACAAACAAACATGCAAAAGCCACCAAGAACTTTATGGTTCTCACTTTTTGCCTTCTTTAAGTTGTTGGAAGGTCGGCTGTGATAAAATATTCCAGAGCAATTCACAATTTTGTTAATTGTTTAAGTTCCTTAGAAAAAGGTAAAATGGCCCCTTTCACATCATCCAGTAGTTTCCAAACAGATGATATCTAAATAGTGCTTAGCTGCCTTGAATCACTGGTTTTCACAGTTAAGCTAAACCCATTTGAATAGTTTTTGAATAATTTACACCTCCCTTTGCAAATTAAGATCTGCTTAATCCAACTCCCATTCCAGGAACCAACTCTTGAAGTTTGCTGTAGGTCTGATCCCCTGATAAATCCCAGTTACCCATTTCTCCTGCCACTGCAGAGGCAGAAATCCCAGCCTGCTCAGAAGAGTTGGCTGGACTGTCTGTTCAAATCTGTTTATTCCTCACTCCCCAAATGCAGGGACATGGGAGATGTTCTGAAGCAGAAAAGAAGAAACACATAACCCCTAACTTTGGGCAGCTTAGTTAGAATTTAAAAATTGTAAGATATTTTTCTGTAAGCAGGGGCTCAGGCAAAGTTTCTTCTGTGTCAGTGAGAGTTTTTTCAACAGCTTTGAGGGACTCTGGATCATTTCACAAATGAAATGAGCTGACGTTTTTGTGTCAGTTCTCATTTACCATACAACAATGCAACAATCATGACAGAGGCAGCAGTTACACCCTGGAAGGGTGGAGGAGTGGGGTTACTGAGCAGAGTATTCACAGCAACTGTCACCCATCATCTCTGCTGGTGGTTCCAACCAAGAATGCCATGGAAAATCCTATCACATTTTCCCCTGAAGGCATTCCCTAAGGCAGAAGGAAAGTAGGTTATAATTTGCTGCAGGAAAACTGGGCATTACTCCATCAAGGCAGGGAAAAAAAAAAATGTGTTATTTTAAAAGGAAGGTTATGAAATCGGATGCCATCTTGTGGCCAAACCTCATGGAATTGCTATGGGAGATACAATAGAGCCACAAAACACACAATAAATACACAGACAAAAGAGAAGAAATAAGGGATTAAACAACTGGTGACACAATATGAAGACTTTTAGTCTCCAGGTCTGTAGTCCTCTGTTAAATGTTTTTCTGTTTGCAGGTGCAGAACCAATTCCTCCACACTTCTGCCTCCAGTAAAAGATTTAATTAAGGATGATATGGTCTTTAAGGTCTCTTCCAACCAAAACCATATTGTGATTCTATGCATAGAAAAGCTACTTATGGCCTTTTAGATTTCAGATCACCTCTCATATGACTGGATGTTTGTTCTCTGCAGAATATGAAACCACCACAAAATCAGGTAAAGCCTTTACTGTCACATTTTAAATTATTCTCATTCCTGTTTCATGGTTTTGTTAATAAGAAATCACAGGATCACAGACTGGTTTGGGTTGGAAACAACCTTAAAGATCATCCAGTTCCACTCCCTGCCATGGGCAGGGACACCTTCCACTTGACCAGTTTGCTCCAAGCCCCATCCAGCCTGGCCTTGGACACTTCCAGGGACCCAGGGGCAGCCACAGCTTCTCTGGGCACCCTGTGCCAGGGCCTCACCACCCTCACAGCCAGGAATTCCTTCCCAGCATCCCATCTAATCCTGGCCTCTGTCTAGGAAGCCATTCCCCTCTTGTCCTGTCACTCCAGGTCCTTGTCTAAGGTCCCTCACTATTAAATCATGTGGCCATCCCATTGCACTGTTGGAGGACTCAAATTCCTGACTGTGAACACCATAGATATAAAAATAAGTTCCTGACAAACACAGGCACTCAGTGCCATTGATCACACCTTCAGCCTCAGGGACATCTGCACAGGGCTGGGGGATACACCAGAGGACCTACAGGAGCCCCAGGCCTTCTCCAGAGTGACAGCTGGAGCTCAGGTGGGGTTCCTTATGTGGAAATGGTGAGAGATGTCTGTGTTTAGGGAAATGACCTGTTCCCACCCAATGGAAACATCCAGGACTATACATCTGAACATAAAAAGAAATACATCTGAGCTGGTAGCAGCAGCAGTTGTGAGTAAGGGGTTAACTAGCAGCCATTACCATAGTGAGGAAATTATCCCAACAGAAGTATAATCCACATTGTAGAAGACAAGTGTTATTCACAAGTTATTAATAAAAGAGACCAAAAAGAAGGCAATGCTATACTGTTCTGTTAATCTCATAAGCCCAGATGTTCATGAAATGAAAAACAGTCCAAGTACATGACCTTTCATACTGATGTAAAGGAATGTTTAAGATATGATGGGATGTTATATATCACAGGATGTTAAAAACATCACGGAGAAAATTCAATATGGATAGCAAAAATGTAAAGAATTGAATACTTACAAAAAGATTTATCTGATAAGATGCAAAAAAAAAAAAAAAAGAAAAGCAGATTATAAATATCCATAATCATTATTTGACACACTTTTATAGGCACCACTGGTTTTACAGTGCCAAAGTACAGTAAATGGCAGGAATCACTGTGGCATGGAATTGCTACAATTATTGCACACTTTCTCTTAGCATGAAAGGAATTGCTCATTCTTGGGAAGACATGAGATGGTTTTATGCACAGTAAAACGTTATGCAGAAAGCACCCTACAGTGCAAGAGAAATTAAAAATATATGGACTGTATTGCAGCCTGCTCTTGGAGTCAGTTCTTGAGGTAATCAATTCATTTGGAAGCAAATTCATTTGGGTAATTAGAAAAACTGGAGATTCTAAAATATAATGTCTCTGGATGCTGGTCACCTTTTTCTGTTCCAGCCATGCTGAATGAACACAAGTGAAGAGCCACAGGTACCTGTGGAGAGAACAGAAGGAAAATCTGTGTGTGTGCAGACTGCAAAGAATTCAGACATAATCTTTTGGTCTTTCCCCTTGTTTCTTTTCTTTTCAGATGCTTTGGTGTAAAACATGTGGTTTACACTCATCTTTGTGTAAACTTCTCCGGGGTGATTTCAGACACAGGACAGGCCCTCTGTAAACAAGGTGGACAAAGCTGGGCCTCAGAGAGTGTGGAACACGTGTCTATTGTAGCTCTTTATTCCTAACACCACCTGGCTGATGGGGATTCTGGATTCTGAAGCCACAGACCAGCACATATCTCTTGGAAGTGATGGAATAAAGGCAAAGAAACCCAGCAAAATCTCGACTCGTGTCCCCACTCTCCTCTTGCAGCATCCCCATCCTTGCTGACACTGGAACAATGTGGCCTCGGCGAGGGGAGCGTGGGGCAGCTTGGGGAGGTCAGTTTACACCCGGGTCAGCTCAGACGTGGTGTATACAGTACCGGGGTCTGTTTTCTATTTGCTTGTCAAATACCAACACCATAAAGAAAGGAATAGTACTAAATCCACCATTTTAACCTTACACATACCCACAATTACAGCTGAAATAACTCAGCAATTTTTGAGTTATACGAGTGCAAAGAAAGCATCTGCAACCAATCATTTATTTTTTTGTTGGTGCCTTTTTTTTCTGGCAATTCTATATCTTAAAAATTGTGAATGCAGTTCTATTTTTTTTAAAAAAAAAAAAGAAACTTGTTAAAAAAAAAAAAAACAACACATGTGTTCTCAGGCTGAAAACACACATGCCAAATTCAGCCTGGAGAGAATTTTTACGGCTGAGTTATAAAACCCTGAAAATAGGGATTTATAATGGAAATGCTGACAGACCATTAACTACAATAATAACATAAATGGAGCAATAGAATTTCCAAGTTATCTCCTTTTTGTTTGTGTCAGCATTCCTGCACCAAGAGCCTGTGTAACACATACACACAGCATTAGCAGCACATCACTAAGGGCTCTCTCCTATGGCATTCACAGGATGCAGAGGAAGACAAGAGCAGAAGAAGCAGAAAAGGACGATATTGGTGATCTGTGTCTTGGGGTGCACCACATCTAACTCGATATAGAATCTAATTAACTCTTGCTGGATATAGGTTTTGTGAGCAATCCTGCCACCAAGCAAAAGCAAGTAGCAGATGCCAGTTCAGCTGTTTTGCTCCGTGCTGTATCCACAGGAGAGCAAGGAATTGGGTGCTGATCCCACACATTTTGCATGCTCTTGCTTTAAAAGCTGAAGCTCTGTCTCCTCTGGGAAGATGAATATACTGAAAATATGCAAAGTGTCATGCTGCTCAAGATAATTTGTTCCCTGTTACAGACAGGGATGAATTGTTTAAAATAAGTGGCAACTAAAGCTACAAAGTCTGTGCATTCTTCACCCTTCAGAGAAAAAACTTCTTACTGGTGAAGCTGTGTTTAGCCCATTACTGGAAGTTTACAATGAAGTATGTATTCCTTATGAAAACAGAATTTCAGACTCATAGAATCCCAGAATGATTTGCATTGGACAGAACTTTAAAGCTCATTACATTCCAACGCCCTGCCATGAGCAGGGTCACCTTTCACTAGACCAGGTTGCATCCAACGTGGCCTTGAACACTTCCAGGGATGGGGCAGCCACAGCTTCTCTGGGCAACCTGCACCAGGGCCTCACCACCCTCACAGCCCAGAACTTCTTCAAATTATTCTGCACGGGGTTGACACTGGGAGGGAAGGAAAATGACAGATCCATGTGCAGTTAGGATTTGTCAGATTCAGGGCTTTGAAAGATCCTCCAATACAATCAGCGTCTGGCTTGTTCCCTGGCTCATTTGTCCTACACTTCCTAAGACACCTGACATAACAGAGCCAGTATCACTCCCATTTTACAGATGGTTAAAGAAAGGCACAGTGGTGAAATAAATTCCTCAATATTACATATCAGATTTCTTTCAAAACCCAGGAAAAGAACCAAGTTTTCTCCTTGTTTTAGTAACCTCTGCTGTACAAAATCCAGATTTTAATCTTTTTCATTTTAGAGGGTAAAAAGGCTCAATATGACCCAGGAGTTGAAATAACTCATCTGCTTCACAAAAGCAGAAGTAGAGAGTCCAGAAGTAGAAAGCAAACTCTGAGATCCCAGAAATAATTTCCTTCACAAAAATCCTGAATTTTACAGAATAAGAGGAAGTTTGAACAAAAGAACAGTCTTTTTCTGCTAACATCATCAGTGACCCTGACAGTCCCTCCTTGCTATCACCCTCTTCTGACATCCACCAGCTCCCTGAACGGGGAACCGTTCTCCTAAAAACATTATTCTCTATTCTCTGCTTCAAAAGAAGGAAAACCAGTGGCTGTAACAACTCAAGCTGCTTTACTGATCCTTCTGCCACTTATTGCTCTGCTTTTGTCCAACACACGTCTCTGAGCCTCGTCTGTGCTCGGGATATTTGGCAGGCCGAGCACCCTTTGTCCCCCTCGCATGCCGAGCACTCCACAAAACTGCTCCCAACAGTGCACAGGCGCTCACGCCACTGTTTGGATTAGAGAGCCTGGAGATGACACGTGGCTCTGCCTATTGTTTACAGCCCGGGATAACACAACAGACACTCAGTTGTCCCAGTGTCTCGCCAAGATTAGCACGTGGAAGAGCAGGAGCTGGCCGGGGCTGAGGCTCAGCAGGACAGAGGTTAGGCTTGCAGGCAGAGGGAAAGGCTCCAAGGAGCGCTGCGGTTCCTTCGGAGCGAGGACACGTGCTCGTGGATTATCAGGAGAATCCGTGTTCTGGAAGTTTTCTTTTGCCTTATTGATACTGACCTCTCTCGCAGCAACATCTGTGAGCAGCGCTTTCTACCATCTCTGATAAGCCAAAAGGCTGCCTTACATCCATGTGGTGACCCAGCCTCAGAGATAAATGCTTTCCTCACTTCCCAGCTGGCTATGGCATTGCAGCCCGTTTGTACTTGGAGCCTTGGCATCAAAGAACCTCCAGATGGTACCAAGGGCTGTAGCACAACTTCTTTCCCACAGCAAATGTGGGCAGGTTTTTTCCTTGCTATCACACTGGCTATCCACAAAATACTGTCTTAAATTCGTGGAATCACAGACTGGGCTGGGTTGGAGGGGATCTTAAACACCATCTTGTTCCAAACTTCTGCCATGGGCAGGGACACCTTCCACTATCCCAGGCTGCTCCAAGCCCCATCCAGCCTGGCCTTGGACACTTCCAGGGATCCAGGGGCAGCAACAGCTTCTCTGGGCACCCTGTGCCAGGGCCTCACCACTCTCACAGCCAGGAATTCCTTCCCAGTATCCCATCTAACCCTGCCTTCTCTCAATAGGAAGCCATTCTCCCCTTGTCCTGTCACTCCAGGTCCAAAGTCCCTCTCTAGCTCTCTCATAAGTCTTCTTTATGTTCTGGAAGGGTGTAAAGGGAGTTCTGGACTGGAAGGAAGTTCTCATCCTTATTTTCAAGGGACCAAATGGCCTAAAGAAAACTGGTCCAGAAGCCTACTGCCACCTCCACAGTTCCTGTCTCAAGGATGCTGCCACAGCTGATACTAAAATGAGGATTATTGCCCTGGAAATAGAGCTGCCAGGCAGTAGAACATTTCTTGCTGTACGCAAGCCAGCCACAAGCACTTTCACCTTCCTATCCAAGCCCATCTTAAACTTCCTTCCCATAGGAAAAATGCACGGCGCAACCCACCCAATAAACAGCAAACCAAAGACAGTCCTCCCTCCTTTTTCTCCCCACATGTACACAATCCATGCACTGCCATGCTTTGAAATTGGAAAGAAGTGTGGGGTTTTTGCAAATAATCACCAGAAGTGAAGCACTGAAGCAGCCAACAGAGTGTTAACCTGGCAGCTGACTGCACTGGGGAATGGCAATAGGATGACTATTCCCAGAGGGAAAATTTAGCTCACTAATCCCCAGCCTTGCTGGCACTGCCTGAAGAAGGTTGGCATCTCAGAGCTTGATAATATGGTATTAATCATGTTCTTGTCTTGTATAGTCATCATCAAAATCAAACAGCAAAACCAAGAGGAACAGGAAATGCTGAATTAAGGTAACACTTCCCCCATATAAACCACCACTCCAACCTAATCCTGTTCCTCAGCCATGCCAATCCCAGTAAATTAGACTTCTCAAGCTGTTTGAAGTCCTGAGCAGCCAGCTCCAAAGTGAGGAGTAAGTACATGGCTCCCAGCCACATTTGCAATGCCTCCCTGCCAATTTCATCCTCCCCAGATGCAGGTTCATGAGGCGTGACAAAATTTGGGGGCAAAGTGGAACAGATGCAGGGAATTGTTTCTCCTGGTTTGAGGTTTCAACAGGAATGCTCCAGACAGCTTTGGTGAGGGTTGAAGGGAACAGGCAGAGCTCAGCACCTGCCCTCACCCCGCTCCACACTCCGTGGTTTCACTGTGTCATGGTGAGAAGAACAAACTTTCCCTATGTGCAGCCTTGGCTTTTAAAGCTACAGAACTCCTTCTAAGTGATTTATAATATTATAAAGTGATTTGAATGAGTGAAAAATAGAGGGGCTAGATTTTTTTTATTTTTTTTTATTTAGTGCTTCAATTGGTTTGGTTATTTGTTTCATTCCAGGAGATCAGAAATAATCTTGGTGATCTCAATGAGCAGTGAAGACCATTCAAATATGTTGGAATAAGTTTAAAAGCAGGTGGTTACCTTATTAAGTGTTAAATATTCAGAGATGAAATATGAGTCTGTTTCCACCTAGGGCATGCAGTAAATGGCTTCCACATATGCATAACAGCCCATTAGCACAATAAAAAAAAATTAGTTATCCAGCTGAAATTAGAACAAATATGTACTAAATGCAAGAATTTCAAAGGATCCATTTTATTTTAAGAGCCCTTGTTCAGCTGGATAACCCTGGGTCCCCTGATCTAAACAAATACAGCACCATAGAAATTATTCTTTGAAATTCTTTTACCCACAAATAATTGGTGGGAGTGGAGGTGGGTGGTTTGAACTCATCAGGTACATGACAAAAAACCTTCAGATTTTCATTTCCTAAAAGGATTGGGAATTCCAAGGGCAGGAAAGCAGCTCTCCAGAACAAGGTACTTCCTTGAGTCTGCAACATCAATAAAATTCACTCCTGAAACTCAACTTAGTGAAGCAAACTAGGATTGCTCTCAACATTTTGATGGCATTTTAGCAGGTCTCATCTCTGCGTGACTTACCCAGTGCAAAATTAACTTGTTGAACTTTAACTGACTCTTTTGGAGCAAAATATTCACTGGCAGGTGGGCTCCAAAGGGACAAGTATCCAAGCTTAATAAACATGCAGTCTATCAGCTTGTGTGTGTGTTTAATAACCGTAACAATTTTGTAGGTATTCAAAGAACCCAAAATAATTTTATTTTTACAACAACCTGTAGAAAGTCAAATCGGGAACAGAGCAGACTAAAGCTAAAGTAAATGCCCATAAACTTTTAGCCATATATGCAAAAAATAAAATTCTACAATAAAAGCTGTTTAGCAGTCCCCATGCCCACGTTTCAGCTGAAGGGAACTGTTTCAGTCACATGTGCTTTTTCTCTGGAGAGTTATGTTTGGTATTTTACACTCAACTCTGGCACTATTTTTCACTTGTTAATTGGAAACCACAATCACTTCTGCAGTGTTTTGCTCTGCTTTCTGTACTTGTGATCTGCACTCAACTGTCAAATATTTAAAGCCCAAAGCTGTCCTGACAAGGGAACAACATCTGTCCCAGCTCTCCTTGGAGCTGACCTTCCACAAAGTGAGTCCTGGCTTCCATCTGCAGCAAACCAGTTGTTACTGGAAAGACAAAAGCCAATTCTACAACCTGCATGAGAACAAGACTCCAGCATCGTGTCTGTTCACACCAGGGTGGAGTTTAGCAGTCAGATTCATCAAAATGTGTGCATTTTGTACTGAAAGGGAGAAAGTTTAGAAATAGAAGCAAATCTTCTTCAGCATTAGCTTTCTGGTTAATTAGGGGCTACTCATAGTCGTGTCACACAGTGTAAAATCTGCTGAATGATGTAAAACTTTATTGCTGAGATTGTTGTCATGGACATTGTTAAAACAAACATCAGCCCCAATGATGGCAGGGCTGTGGGATCTCTCTCAGATGTATAAACATACCCACACATGCCTGTACATATATGTATGTGCATTGTAGTTATTCTCACGTCTTAGCAGTTAAACTCCAATTTTAAATAGCACCTTTATGGTTACAGTAAATACACTTTGTATTTTTTAATCACTGGGGAGGAGATTGAGTCAGCAAGGCTGTGCCAAACCAAGCTTGATTGCTTCAATCATTCCAGTAAGTAGCTTCTCAAAAGTTTTCATCAACAAATCTAATTTTCATCCTGTATCTCTGGTAAAAATACATTTCAGCAATACCACTCCTACCATTTATGTGCACACAAAGATCAAAAATATCCCTAAACAGGACAGCTCCCTACATGGTACCTGGGGACATGGGTTTGTGGTGACCTTGGACATGCTGGGTTAATAGCTGGACTCGAAGATTTTAGAGGGCTTTCCAGCCTAAATGATCCATGATTTCACACCCGCAAGGACTCTGCCCAGCCTTGCTTTGAGCTTCACCTGTTTTGTTTCCCAGGTACTTCACCCCTGGTTCCTCCCAGCAGGCAGGGACATCTAGCGACTAAACCAGGATATTGCAAATAAACAACCACATCGATTTTCTGCACTGTTTTGTTAAAATCGAATCTATTTTGTTGCTGTGGCTGAGATATTTTCAAACCATTAAATTAGCCAATACCACGTCCACTCACCCACCATCTTTATTTGGTTTAACCCTTATCAGGGAAAATCAGAGGGTAAATAATTTATTTTTTAATTTCACTCTAGAAAAATATTTTAATTCCTTGCAGTAATATCTTAACAGCAAAAGTTGCCTGACAAAAATAATTTTCTTCTTTGCACAGATCACTAGAATTCTGAACTTCTTAAGAGGACGTTCACAAGTTTTGTTTCATTACACATATCTTATCCTTCAAATAAGACATAAAGCAACATTCTACATCACTATCATCTTTCTTTTTCCTCCACATCTATAAATGCTCTCATGGAAAAGGCCCTGGTAAGTAAACCCATATTTCTGACCTGCTGCATGTCTAACATTTCTTCTTTAATAACTCCATGAGCATGGCAGGCTCTTCCTATTAACTACATTACATCATCATTATCAAAGACGAAAGGAAATTAATTTTGTTTTCCAAAGACTTGGCAATAAGTTGAGTCTTTACTTCATCAGACATCTGCTGTTTTTCTACGTATGTCATTTGTGAAGCAGAGTTTTCCTTATGACTTTATTCTCCTCACAGTTTATCATGCCACACTGTTTACCAGGAAAATAAAGCAGAGCAGGATTTCTCATTTGCCCTCCAAAAGTGTAAAGCTAGCTTAACGCCAATATTATAATCTTTATTTCAGTTTCACATGCTTTTTATGGTTTAAAATAAAGCTCAGCAAAGACTGTCATGCAAATATAACCTCTCATGGTCTTTGCCTGAAATTTATTACTTGTGCTGCAGGACTTTGTTTTAACAGATGGGACTTTATCAGCAAATTATATGGGCAGGCCACCAACTTCCCTCAGGAATGGAGGAGTGCTAGTATTTACTTGGGCTCTTATCTATGCACTTAAAGCCATATTCTAACCACAAACTTCTATTTTCATTTATTGATAGAAAAGACAAAACACAGAGAATCTTCTGTTCTAAAACACTGCATCTCCAACCCTTGTGTTCCCCATGTGCAGGATCAGTAGCTGCTGTCAGATATTTCATATGAGGAAAACTTCTCCTCTTTAAAACTTCTCCTCCTCCTTTTTAAAGATGAATAGACTTGACAGTTTTCACCTTCCCCACGTAACTCCATTAATGCTGCACAAATGGGAACAATTGAGATCACTTTTCCAAGTATTTATTTTGCTAAATAATTTGTTGTGGTTTGCTTGGAGTTTTTCTTCCACTTAAGTACCCTGCAAATTAATATTCTGTAAGAGAATTTTGCTCATGGAAAGTCCTTCTAAACTACAGCCACCAGCATGTCGGGAACTGGAAGGTTTAGTGAATGTATCCAGAGAGGAGTGACCCCAATTTCAGCTCTTTACTACCCTAGCAGCACAGAAGGGCTCCAAAAAGTAACCCTGCTCTGAGCAGGCAGGAGAGGGTGCAGGAGCACCACGGGGAGAGGGAGGGGAGGGAATCTGAGCCCCCAGGCCAGTCTGGCTCCCACCTGCTCCATGGTGTAACCTGTGTGGGACATTGTGGGCTGAGTAAGAGGCAGGTGAGGGAGAAAAACTAAATAAATAATAACTCCAGGGAGAGAAAGAAATAGTGATAAGCACTGAGTGTCATGCTAGCTGCCAGCTGCTATGTCCCATTACAGAACCTGATATTTATGCTCACTGCTAATCAAGATCTAAAGATGTAATTTATAATTTATCTCTGAAGTGCACACATCATCCTCAAACAAACACTTTTTGAGGGAATTTTGAAAATGTGTGCTCTACATCTAATGACTCTACTCAGCAATGCATTCTGAAAGAGATGGAATTCTGAAAAATATGGCACATGGCTTATTTTAAGATTTTCCTACTGAAACACTGTTTCACATCTATTTAAATTAATAGGAAGGATGCAAAATAAATTCTTTAAAATGGGAAAGAAAAATTTAATAGAAAACCAGGTAAAAATGTGCAAAATAACCCACTGAAACATTTTAAGTGTTTTGTTTCAAATAATTGAAAATAGCACTAAAGCTAAATTTCTTATTCAATGTAATTCTTTTAACATAGTTTCATTTGTATGTGTGTTAAAGGATCCATATGGTAGGACCCAGTCCTGTAATGACCCCCCTGGAATTTTCTCATGAAATCCATCTAGGAATATCTGAGCAATGCATTTAAGACTCGACATTCAGTCAGATGAGACTCTTTGTTAGCAGAAAGATTCCAAATAAATTGTCAAGTATAAAGTTCAGAATCCAGCACAGAAACCACCTACATCATTGTGACATGCAGTTAAATGAGCTGTTTAACTACAGTTAAATGCAATTTGTCTTAATTTTTACTCTTGATGACTTGATCATCCTGTTCTTCAACCACATATAAAGCCCTGCTAAGCAATGAGATACCTCCATTGTACTCCATGGGGCTTGGATGAGACCTTGATGGCCAAAATTGTCCTGTTTCATTCCCAGAATGAACACTTCCCAGTCCAAAAATGTGTTGTTACTGCAAGAAAATGTATCAGAAACCAGACCTCAGAGGAAAACTTTGTGAAATGCTTCTACAGAGAAAGTTTGAAAGTGCATTACAAAAGTAAGAGGATTTGTAAAGCAATCCTGTGAAAATCTGGCCGTGGTTCTGGCCCAACAATCCATATCTGGATTTCAAATATTCCAACATTTACAGATAAGATATAAACCAAATGGTGTGGTATGAACTACCACAGGGATAAGGGTTATTTTCTATATAATCACCAAAATCATGCTTAGAGGCAATAAACAATTGCCAGAGCTGTAACTCATGTGAGAGCAGTTAAGCAAAGGCAAATTCCGAGGTATTTTAGCTGAATATTGGGTTCAAATTCTGACATACAAGGATAGGAACTCATGTGAAATGTGGACCTGGATTTCAATTTTAAACTTCTTGCCATTAAAATTCAGGGTATGTTTGGGTCACGCAGCTCAATATGGGTTTAGATCTCTACAGGATATCGGGGTTTTTAAAGATACTTTTCATTTTCAGATGTGACAGTTAAAAAAATCCTGGGTACAATAAACCATTTGATTTGGGGGGAAAAAAAAAAGTTGAGCTATAAACTGAAACCAAAGTAGCTCAACTTGGGAGTGTCCCAGCTGCAGAAAACTCTTAATTTTAAAACATTTTGATTGATCCCCAATCTCTTAGAATTACACTGCAGTAAGGGCTGTGCACCCTTCTGAAATCGGGCTATGCCTCAATTACTTCATCTGCGGATAAATTTCATTGTTATTTGAAACATGTGCAAAAGGCAGATACCAGTATACCCTAAAATTGATTAAATATCTACCTCATTAAAATACAAACCCTACAGTATAAGAGGCCCTGCTATGAGGGTTCACTTTGCATTAGGAATGCTAAACCTTGCCAGGGAAATACCATTCTGGATCTGGATCAATCCAGTTTAGTTGGACAACGTCTGTACTTTAGCAGCTGGACACTTACAGCACCAACAGCCTCATTAGGGCTTTCACAGAGTTTCTACTGACAGTAAACACAAACTGACTCACCTGGATGTCTCCAGCAATCCAAAGGAGATAAACAGGAAACCTCCTCCAAGATAAAACCTTGGAGTGAAAAGCTTCATCCCACATGAAGCTGACATTTTTGAGCACCAAATTTGGATCAGAGTATTTCAGAATGTTTTATGAATTCAAAAGTGACTCAAGGAAATGTGAAACCTGACAGGCTATTAGTCCATTCTGGGGGACTATTACCTTCCAGACAATTATTTTCAACATAAAATTCTGAGGTTTGGAAAACCCTTGTGCCACTTCCCATGAGGATTCACAGTCTGCTGGCGAAATGTGTCTCTGCCTTGTGATACAACACACACAGTAAGACTATGCTTGCTGCCCTTGAATTAGCAGACAGGAGGAACATTTCATACCTTTGTTCTGAGATACTATTAAAAAAAGAGCAATAATTATTTTAAAATGATAGGGAAAAATTATATAAACACAAAACTTTCAGGAAAAATATAGGTAAAAACAGACCCATCTTGGCAAGGAAGCAAACAAGGTGAGTAGTATTCAGACATTCTGGCTGGATGGATCACTTTTCCTGACCTTCCCCTACAAGATTTGGGGTGCATAAATAGCAGGGATGTCACTTCCCAGAGTCTCTCAGTTTTCCATGCATGCAGAAAATCCTCTAAGAATCACAGTATTCCCCTGGGGGAAAAAAGTCACAAATGTGTTCTGGATCTGTTTGATGAGGTTGTTCTCAGTCGTTGCCTTGTTTTCAGAATGAGAGTTGGGAAGATGCAGAGTGCAAGCCACTGCAAGCCAGGGGAACTTCTCCAGAGATGGTACCCTACACCTTGCTGATACTCTTCCCTGAAGCTCACAACTGGAAACATGCACCTCATGGAATGCAAGTCCAGGAACCCCACAAGGAAAACAGAAGTCATGGTCTTGGGTTTTCAATATCCAAACAACTCTGGAAGCAACACTGCACGCTTTCTGTGCTCCTGACTTGCTACCTGAAAAGAAGGAGCAGGTTGAAAACTGGTTTAATCCTCTGGGTGAGCACTACTGCACCCTTGTGATCAAGAACCTGTGCAGGTGTTTTTCAGCCATATTCTGCTACTACAGCTCTGGGAGAAGCAGTTCAGGTCCACATTGCTGCTGCTCAAAGTCACATCCACAAGGTGTACAGCCGCCCTGTAGTTAAGCCAGGAATTTGAATGTGTGCTTGGTGAACAGGATGAGTTACAGAGTTGTATCAGGTTTAAATCAATCCCTTTTCAGCAGAGCACTTATGTATGTGATTACCTTTAAGGCTGTATGTTCCTCATTAAGTCGGTGGGGTTAAGTATGCCCTTAATGATATAACAACGATCAGAATATGCTTAACTCTTTTACAGATGGCAGCCCTGAGCCAGGACCCTCATTAGTGCTCCCACTACACTGGCAAAGGGACTGGGCCCTTTTACTACAAGGGAAATGGGATGTGGTCTTTCATAGTATTTCAAGCATTAAATCCAAATGCAGTTTCCAGAAGAAAGCCACTCAAATCCGCACGGACATCTCAACTACGTTACTGTACATCCCACCTCCTGAGCTCTGCATGGAAATGTCTTCTGAGTGTGGAAGTGACTGTCCCAAGCTCTTGGAGAATCGTTTGTAAACTTGGCATGAGGTTTGTTTTCTAAAATGCTGCTGTGAACAATTTGTCACTGGCTGAAAGTCTGACAAACAAGCCCCTCTAGGTTAATTCGGACAATGATTAGGAATGCTTCTCTGGAGCTAAGGATGGAATACAGGCTTTGAAGGCATTGCTTTTACTTATGACATCCAAACACTGCATTGAAATAAAAATAACTATAACTATGCAATACCAAGAATCCAAAAATTAGGAAATGCCACAAACTTCATCCAGCCCTTTTCTGAGTCAAGTGTCCATGACATGACCATGCACAATTCTTTTCCACCAACCCACCGCTTCATTCATTGTGAGGAAAGGTTTAGGGCTGTCCAGGAGAAAGCTGTCTGTAGAGATGCTCAATGATTTCAAAACCCAGCAGTTATTCAACTTCTTTCTATTCTTTCCTTCTACAGGCAGCCCCAGACTTTATCCTGTACATGGCCTTAAACTCCACATTTTATATGGAATTATCCATTTCCTTACAGGCATTCCTAAGGTCCTTTTGGCAAAGCATCCAAGTATACCACATTGGATAAAAAGTTTGTCTTCACAACAGATATGTGAGAACAGAATTAACAGCTTCCACTCAGATCATTTGTTGTTTTCTGATACATCTGTTGTTTTCTACTTCCTAGTTCCCTTCCATTTTCTCCATTGGAATTCCCATCAAGTGCTTCTTCTTATTATTTATCCTGAGTATGTATTTGAGAGACAGCACTAGAAGCAAAGAAAAATAATTACGAGATGAAAACTTCAGAGAATTTGGCTGCCAAACCCTAAAAAACCTCTACTAAACATCTGTGAACTAAAATCTTTTGAGAGCCATACAGCTTGGCCAGATTTGGGAAAAAAATTTATAGGCGTGCCAAAAGATCTCAATATGATATCAGAACAACTTTCATGTCAGATTTCAGGTGTTTGACCAAAGCCTGCTTGGGCTCACAATGAGAACGGACAAACCTTTGGTTTGCTTGTGGGTTATTTGTTTGTTTGATTTACACAGTGTCTTTTCCATTAAAGCATTTCTAGCAGAGTGAGAGGAATGTTGCTAATCAAAAACAGTTAAGAAGTTGTAACAGAGATCAGTGCAATAGGCACTCAAAGCATCTTGGCTCTTCTGGGGATGCCAACTGAGATTTAAAATAAAAATTTAGGAATAAGGTTCCTTGATTTTAAGGCTAAGCAATACAGATTAGTAGGCAAAGGTATGTTAGACCTTGCAGTGACTCCTGGTGGCCAGCTGTCCTGGAAATAAAAGGGAATATTAGTGCAAAACCCGTGACACAAGGGTGCTGTTCACAGGCTGGCAGGATCCTGTCAGCTGCAGGCACTGCCCAGAAAGGTTCTTCCCTCTGGGCACCTTCCAGGGGTGCAGTTCCTCTGGAGCACCAACAACATCCAGCAACCACTTCCTGGCAGCTGGGATTCAACTCCAGATAGCAAGGGAATTTTCCCAAAGGAAATCTCAATAGTGCTTTTTTTTCTGTTCCCTTCCAGCTATTTGAGTACCTAGTTCTTCCCTCATCCCCCAAATTTCGGGTTGTAATGAAAATATAAAAGCCAAAAAAGTACTGAATAGCAGGAAAATATTAGAAGCTTATTAAAGATGACAAAACAGTGTTTTTCCCCTTGCTGAAAATGTCAAGGAAAGGTAGACATTTCTGACAAATTACCAGTAGAAAATAATGAATTTCAACCAATAAAATCCTAATAATATAAAAAAATAAATTTTCACTGTAAAATGTCTTTTGTGATTCAGTCAAAAATTTTCCTTCAGGTTCTGTGGCTTTATTTGTGGGGATTTCTTTCCACTGGCCTCCAAAGGCTCTTCTCAAGCATGACTCCTCCACCCAGGATGTGAAAGCTTTAGGACAGATATATGCAAAGGAGAAAAGGAAATCTTTTTTGGTTTCATGTTTTAAATGCAAAGGAAGACAAAGCAGATAAAGGAGTGATTTTAAGTTAAGCTCATGAGAAGTGTACAATTCATTTTAAAATTAATATACTTATTTCTTATGAGTAAAATACAAATGAGCTTTTTAGAAATGAGCACTTCGTGGAGGATGATGACTAACATATGTAGACAGTGAGGGCAGATGCTGCCACCTAAACATGTAAAACCACTAAGTTTTACAGATTGCCTTCCCACTTTTAAATTGACTGAAAGTAAATCAAATTAATTCCATTTTAATTTATAAGCTCAAGTAAGCACAAGATTCTTCCTTTTTTTCATGTTCACTACTCTAGCCAGGAGTAAGGTCACCCCTGGCCATATGTGGGGCTGGATTTCCATTGAAGGCCCCAGCAGTGATCTGTGGAAAAGTCTCTGAGCAGCAGGAACAGCATCCAGGCTCTTGGCTTGCTCCTCACACAGTTGTGCTGACAGGTCTGGAGCTGCCCTTCACACTGTCACAGTCAGGCTGCTCATGCCATGTCCCTCCCCACGTGTCCCCTCCATGTCATTTTATTTCTTTGACTCGTATTTAGTGCTAACAAAGCTCCACACCTCCATCCCTATGGACTGAGGGCCCCAATTCCTTCTCTGCACTTCACAGCAAGCTCAGCCAAACATCCACGCTGAGGCAGCTTCCCAGGCATCCCCGTATGGGATTTCCTTCAGAGGCTTCTGGGGCTCATCCAAAACCCAACCCAACAGAGCAATGGGCTTTCCCCCACACCGTCCTATCAGAGGGCTTCAGCTCCAGCCCAGTGTCACTGCCACCTCATCAAGCAGACACGGAGGTGCCAAGAAAGTGCTGTCCTACCCCAGAACTCCAACTTGTCACCACCTCAGTGTGAGCCAGTGACATTTCCTATTATTTCCACAGATCTCCAGGGTGTGAATCTGGGATATGGGCTGTAAACATAATTCATAAAGCAAGCTGAGGCTGCACGGATAAATTGTATTTCTTACCCCCTTAAACACTCAACACACCAAATACATAAAACATCTTGTTTATGGACTTTTTCCTGTGTGGACAGACCCACTCCAGAGAATCAGCCCATTTTTTTTATGTCACATGAATGAAAATCAACATTGGATGACAATCTACTGTGGACCCATTTATGGTGATTTATTGAAGCTTAAGACACTACTTTCTAAACATATTTTGTGCAACCCACCTGAGAGTCTGACCATCTGGTTAAATAAGGTTTTTCTAATAGATTTCAAAATGTTGCTGCACTTGGCCTGCAGATACTAATGTTAAAACCCTCAGCAGTAAGGAAAAAAGCTGAATCACACAAAGGCACAAAGAATTCCTGATCAAAACTCTGCAGCAAATCCTCAGCTGCTACAAACTGGCATGAAGCAACTTACAGGGGGCAGGAATCTGGTGAGCTATTTAGGTATGAATGGCTGTAATTCCACAGGATCTGAAATTCTTTTTCTAGAAAAACTCAGACAATCAGGGTTCACCAGATTGAAATGAGTATCTTATAGGCATGATGCTGTGAGATAGAAAGTATGCTGGCTGCTTTCCAGCAAGGAACTTGAGCATGTCCTTATCTTCAGGCTCACGAGCAGTCACACTGAAGTCCCATGCTTGAGGCCTGAAATTAAACATTAACTCAAGGATTTGGCTGGACCAGCGCCAATGAAATTTTAAAAGTGACAACTCCAGAAGCCAGGGTTGTTTTGGGAACAGCTTCTCAGGTGTATCTGGTCTGAGCTCAGCTGACAGTCTCAGGGAGGGATGAAACTGCTGTTGCTTTTCTGCTTTCCAGTTATTTCAGGCCTGACAGTTTCCCATTTAACCATGGGAAATGTTTTCAAGTTAGTAAATGGCTATTAAGATCATTGAGAGAATTTAAAATAAACTTGTATCATGCCTTGCAAATGTAGCACACATATACTTTCGTCTCAGTCATCCAAAATGCAAATGGAGGAAAATCTAAAAATCTGTTACAAAGCTTTAACTGTAATAAATTAACTGTTTTGGTCAATAGCTGAGTATTTTGCAGCATTAACCTGCAACTTCAGCTATTAGAGTAAGTCAAGGAGACAAGAAGTGAAGATGGAAATCAGAAAGAATAAAAGCTGCAAAATTAAGCTGTTCTCTTTCACATGTGAAATTCCATATAAAATACTTCCCTATAAATAGTTGTCAATAAACACAACTGCTGCAAATGTATTTGGTAAATGTTGAGGTCAAAGGCCTCAACTGTTTATTGCCTTGTAAACTCAAAGGCAAGTAAATTTATTGCCTAAACGAGTTTCAGAGTATTGGCCATCATAAAAACTCTGCATCCAAGGTACAAACCAGCCCATGGGCTGTACCACAACTATTCCACACACAACTCAGGGCCACCACGTGTAGCATAATTCCAAGTATCAGAAATACACCAGAAATATATTGCTGCCATGCTGGATGTACACTGCACTTCACAGATGGAAGAATGGAGCTCACAATTTATGTGATCTAGGTCTCATAGACAGAAGATTATTACTTTATAGTACCTCCTTTCCCTAATTTTAAAAAGGTCGAATTTGTTCTAAAGCTTTCTATAAACTCACTAGGACCATGGTTAGTGTTTAGTGCCAAATCCTATCCTTAGATCCATTATTCATGACTATACTTCCAGCATTAATGTTTTGAGAACCTTGTTATCTTCCAGCTCCAAAGCATAAAAGGGCCAGTTCAGAAACAAATTACATGTATGTGTGTATATATTTGTACACACATACATAATGTATGTATATATATGTTTTCTTGACCAGGGTTCTATTTAAGGAACATTATGTTTCTGTACTTGAAGTTACACCTCTAGAACTGAATGAGCTCAGTATCCTTCTTCACATGATCCTCTCTCAAGTATTGTATGATTATTAATTAATGTAAATTAGGAGAGAACAATCTGCACAAACTGGATCAAGAGAAAATTCCAGGCTCAAGCTAATATGGCATTTGGTATAAAATACTACACATAGTAATTTAGCCTGTAAACTCCTCAGGGATTTTCCCTCTGATGTTTTTCTCTGTACTGCAGCCAGTGCTAGGAACTTTAGGGTAATTCTAATTTTTAATCCCCTTCAGTTGTGTGGTCAAAAGGAGCTGTCCGGCTGCCCCAGCTGTGCTCTCCAATTTAACTGGAACTGCATCCTGCCTCCACTCTGTGAGCCCATGGTGAGCAGCTGATGATAGCTGCAGATAAAGCTTTGCAGGGTGTCATTTGAGAGTGAAGCTGCTGTCAGGGGATGGAGCAACTGAGTGCATCTGCCAGTCAGCATCCCCACCATCCCCACTTCAGCTGAGCACACACACGTGTAGACAGGCACATGTCAGTGCACACACACGGTGCCCCATATGGACAGGAAACCCAGCAAACAACAAACAAGCAGCAGTAGATTTAAAAATCTACTTCCACAGATCTGCAAGCTCAAATAAGTCAGAGATCTAAACACAAAACACCCAGGAACATGCACAGGTACACCTCATTTCCTAGACAACTATGGCACAAGTACAGAATGCAGATTTTTGGTTTTACTCCAGACAGATCTAACTGTTTTCTGATATCGTTCCCATTAAAGAAAACTCTCTCAGCTTTCCATCAGCCCTTCCTTGGAAATGTTAAATGGTAAACATTGATCCATCTAAGAAACTGCCCCAGTAGATTCCATGCACAAACACCTCATCAGTGTCAACAAACCAACATTTAAACTGAAAGGTACTGACTGTCATGCTGACTCTCCTTCTTCTATTTGCACCTTTTTAAAAAGCACAATTAATCCAAACCACACATAACATGTGACAAGCACACATAATACCACAATATGGTTACATATGAGTGGGAAAATTAGAAAATTTAACACTTTTTCCAAAGTTTCCTGAACAGGGATGATATCCTGTATTATCCTGGGATGATAACACACAAATGCAGAACACTTATGACTGAAAACTTCATTGGAGCAACATTTCCAAGTCCAGGGAATTCAGCTCCTGCTTCTTTCCACACCAGAACCACTTAATACACCCACTGATGAGGATTTATCACTTATAGGCACTGACTTCTTGGGGGAAAGGCTAAGAAAGCTGTACCTCCATCCCCTAGCCAGTGTCACTTAACAGAGCATTACTCATGGCAGTAATTCCACTGGGGTTAATGGGACTAATCAACAGAATGGTTAAGGTGAAGGAGAAATAGACTCCAAATTAACACAGGGAGAAAAGAAGCCAAAGAATAATAATGCACAATATTAAACATAAAACTCTTCCAGGTACTTCTGTCCTATAAGTCTGTTTAGCACAGTTAATGGGATAACAAAGAAGTGTTCTAACATTACCCACCCATTACACTGTCACTCAACAAACAGCACAGCCATGAACTTTTCTTGGCATAACGTGGGATATAAATGGGGTACTGTTGCTTAATCATTCTCCATGATGTTTATAGGAGGGAAATAAGATCTCAGTATAACTGGAGGCCACAGGAGGGACACTTTAAAGGCTGCACTGCCATGTGTGTCAATACCAAGGGCTCAGCAACATCTGGCTTAATTCATTTTTTAGCTGTTTGCTAACTGGAGACCAGGTGTTATTTCCTCTTTGAGATGGGAAATGCCTTTAATTGCTGCCAGTGTGTCTCCCTCATGCCAAATGGGCACTCAGCAGACTCTGTGAAAAACAGTGGAGTTGTGGGAGAAGCTGGGGCTGGGATTTGCCCACAGTCTGCAGACCACAAGCCCTTGGAACAGGAGCTGTGTCTGACTGTGCTCTTCATCTGACAGAGCCTGAGCCCATGCAAGGCTTCTCAGTGTTTTTGAAACAGAAGTGTGGGAGAAGATGGCTAATTCCAAAATCCCTGCCCTGCTCTGAACAAAGGAAGTGTATCTCCTTAGCATTATGTCTTCCAAAATTTCTTCCAGAACAAGTTACAGGCTTCAAGGGACTCTACCCAGCAATCCTTTTTAGAAAGGCAGTTTTTAAAAACAATCACCTGTTGCTACAGTCTTTTGGGGAGACCTTTTGACCAGTTGGACTCAGTTTGTCTCTCAAAACTCAGTTAAACATTAGCAAAGCTGCTCGTGAATAATTTTACATAAGAAGCTTTTTTTTTCCCCATCCATGTTTGGCAGAAAGCAGAAACAATTTGAGGCTGTTAGAGAAAAATCAAACTTGCCTCAGATGATCTGTATCCCCAAACAAGTTTAGAGCACAGCTGCAGATAGGTTATGGAGATATGAGCTTTGTGCACTCACAAAAACATCAAACCACATTACTGGCTACAGGAACATGCCAGAAAAGTTCATTTGAAAATCATTATGCATTCATTTCTACAAGTAACACCTTGTGGTCCCTGCTGTGAGTGTGGTTGAGCTGCAGCTATTTCCTTTTATGTCAGAAATGTTTTTTGGAAGTTTGGCATGAGAAAACACACTAATACTTTTGTTAAGAAAAGTTTTGGGTTCCGCAGCAGGTCCTTGAGAACAGCAGTGTGTAATGCAAATATTCAGATTTTTATCATTTGTAACCCAATTTCAGCTTTGCCTTACATCAGAATAAAATTCCTTCAAAGCTAATTTCAGTCCAGTCCCAAGAGAGCATTTGTCCATATCATGAAAACCAGGATTTTATTTAACACGATTACATGCACATGCTGGTGCAGTCAGATGCCTGACTGGAATAGCAGAGTTAAGACAGGTCAGGATGAAGGTGCACTGGTGGAGCTTGGCAGGGAACCTGCTTTTAGTGTTTCTGGCTCTAGCTGAGAACATCAGTTTCTCGTTGGTGAGTTCTAAAAACAAAATTCTTTCCAAAGAAAAAAAAGAAAAGAAATAAATCCCTTCACAAATTCTACTTTGGGCAATTGTGTATTGGTGTCATAACTTAAAATCAACAAACCATACAAAGGAGGTGAATCAAAGTGAAACACATCTGTGGACATGACATTCTTTGATTCTGTTTCTTACACCCACTTTTGAAAGCAGGCTTCTGATGCATCAGGCTCAGCTGGCAGAGATATTTTATTCAAGTTCTCCTAGCCGGTGCTCCTCCACAGGTATTAAACCCCTCTGGGGAATGCAGGCACAGAGGTAATAAACATATTCGTTTCATTACAACATCTTAAAAAATGTAAAAATTCTAAAAAACCAACTGTAAGCTGACCTGCAGCCAAAGTACACATTAATTATACAGCTTAAGTCAGGCGGATGCTCAAGGAAAAGAGATATAATGTTACACCCAGCTGGATACTTTGTAGTTAGCACAAATGTAATATAAAGCGTACCAGAGTTTGTCAAGTGTCTGTCTGGATTTTCAGTTTTCATTAGTACTATAATTAAAACCACATTTTCAGCTATATTACCTATAACAAGAAAGGAATGAGAAATGAGGTTGTCAAGGTCAGTCTCTTTCTGCTCTTTATCCTGAGTATCTGCAGGCCACAAGCTGTTGAATTTGGTGTAAACCAGAGTAATAGGATGGAATGTCACGTTACAACCAAACCTTTGTGGTTGCAAAGACAAACTGATGAGGTCACTTCCTTTTAATCACCAATGGAGGGTATTTATCAACAGCCACATAAGTCAGGGGGACAGAGAGGCAGATGACAGACAGACTGACAGATATATAGAAACACAAACACCCCAAATGCAGATACCACAGAGCTGATGCACACAACGTTCCTTTGCAGAGGGCTGCACTTGATCTTGTGCTCTCATGGTCCTTCCCATCTATAAAAGGCACATAAATGCTTTTTATGCCCTTTCTATGTCACAGAGGGCACAGCTAAGATTTGGAAAATAGGAACAAGGGATGACTTGCACAAGAACAAACTCAGAAGATTTAGACCCAGATTCGTATTTTTAAAACTTTCAGAGAATTCACAACTTTGCTTAAAGCCTCTAAGGCAAAGTGAGCAGGTAGCAGAGAGCAGAATTCCCAAGAGAGGGACATAGTGTTACAATCACTGTAGTGGATGCCTTAATCACAGATTGGTGTTGAAAAGCAACACAGCTCCATTAAATTCAGCAGAACTCAACATTTATCAAGGATCTGACCATAAATTCCAGTACCAAAAAATGCTTTTTTTTCATTTTCAAGTGCAAGTAAGTACTTGAGGCAACCAAGACACCAGTGAATGCAAATGGAATTCCCTAGATGTGGTCTAGAAGGTAAATAGGGGCTTAGCTTTCATGAAACTCAGAAAAAAAAATAATAAAAAAAGCAGCTGATCAGTCATGTTAAATATAAACAACAGTTTACTTGTGATACTAAAAGGGGATTTTAGGTTCATTAAAAAACAAAAACTAACTACTATGAAGGAGATGAGTGAAATATTACAACACTGAAAGACTTAAAAACGATACCCCAGGAGATAACATTCTGAGAATAAAGTGAAAGAGCTCATATAAAATACAAAAGGTGTGTTGTAAAGAAGGATCAGAAGGGCAGACTTTGAGCTTCATCCAGTCATAAATCAAAAGCTTGTTCTCCATCATTCTTGCCTATGAGGTCAGCTTTGATTCCCAAGCTACAATTCCCAAAGGATGGAGGTATTTCTATTGGCAAGTATGTGTCTTTCTTCCCCCAGGCTGGCTCTGCCAGCCCTGCTGTCACCATGGACTGTCATTATCTCAATCTCTTTACTGCCCAGGATTGTTCCATCCTGGAGCCATAGGGAACTATCACAGGGCTGCGAGAGGAAAGCCCATTCAGGAGACTGAGGGCATTTGCAACAGATTAATTGACAAAGAAGTTTATCAAGCCGGGCCATCTGCAATAGTTCTGTGATTCTCCTTCACGGGGACCAAATGCTTTAGCACTCCAGGTGACGTGTCAGGGATACAAACTGTTACACGAAATAAACGCGTTTAAAAACAGTTTAAAAACTCTACCCTCAAAAAATATAATATCAACTCTCTACCCAGTCATGTGCTTCATATCTTTTGTGTTTGAGTAACTGAAGCAATAATCTTTGAGCTTTAGCTCAGGCAGACAGTCCACACTCACAAGAAGGGTCTGTGTAAACAGGGCTCCCCACCTGAGCACCGGAGACTGGTTCAGCACCTCGGTTTGCAGTCAGGCGTCTCTGTGTGCACAGATGAAGGGCAGACACTCTCCAGACTGAAATAAACACAAAATACATTCAGCATGTTGTTTCCTCAACTTTTATGTAACATATTAAACCAGATAATTTTTTTCTAAATAATTTCAAAAGACTTCTTGAATATTACTCAACACACCAGACTTCTACAGTGCTCTTGCACAGTGAGTTCTATTATTTGCTCCATTAGTATCATCATGGTAATTCTCACTTACTACAGAGCAACGTTGCTGTGTGGTGTAAAACCTGATAGTTACTGCGAGTATCTTTAACAGAGATAACAGAATAATGCAGACATCTGATCCCGTGTGTTTCTAGAGATAAAAACCTTCATTCTTTTGACAATTCGTAAGGAAAAGGCTTCCATGGGGGTAAAAGCTGAATTTTTAATACAAGATCGCCCTCTACTGTATAAGAGAGAGGAAAACGAGCGAGGATCGCAGAGACTGATTTGGGCTGGAAGGGACCTTAAAGCCCGTGTCATTCCAGGGGACATCTGCCACTATCCCAGGCTGCTCCGAGCCCTGTCCAGCCTGGCCTTGGACACTTCCAGGGATCCAGGAGCAGCCACAGCTTCTCTGGGAATTTCATGACAGGGCCTCCCCACCCTCACAGCCAAGGATTTCCTCCCAATTTCCCATCTATCCCTGCCCTCTGGCAGTGCAAAGCCGTTCCTCCTTGTCCTGTCACTCCAGGCTTTTGCACAAAGCCCATCCCCATATTTCTTGCAGGTTCTCTTCAGGTAATGGAATTACTGATTATTACTTGTATTATGGTAGGGCTCACATAGGTAAGTTATAAACAAACTGAACTGTACTAAAAACAAAGTTACAAACATTTTCAAGGCTTTTTTTTTTTTTTCCTGACAGGTAATTTCAGTCTGAAATACAAAAGAAATTGTATAGCAGAGAAAATCTTGGTTTTAAAGAATTATTTTATTGAAACAGATTCTTCAAGGTCACATACAGATCACAGTAGAAAGAAGAAGTCATGGAAACAGAACAAAAAGTACCATTAGAGAGATTTTCTTTACCACTTATTTTTGTGTATTTAACGGAGATGAAAAGAAATTATTTATATATAAAAATATATTTGTTTGTATACATAAATAAATATATATTTATATATAAAATATATTATATATATGACAACTATGTATATATAAACATCTATTTATATGAAAACTGATAAAAAATGAGCAGACAAGAAACAACCATCTCATATCAGGTGCACAGGATGGCATGATTCTTGACTCCAGAAAGCACTGGAGCTTCTTTTGTAGCTACAAAAAGCTTCATTTGGATTCAAAATAAACAGGGGTTTATCGAACATTGTTCAATAAAAGTATCAAGTCAAGTCAAAGTATCCTGCTACATCATCAGTCTCGATGCCAGCAGGGCTGAACTCTGCCTAGAAATGTAGAAATGCATCTCCACTAAAAATTGCCCGTGACCATTATAAACTGGTCAATTAAAAATACTTCATTTGCCTACAGCACTGCTTTTCATCACCAGCTTTAGGGCCAACAGTCAGTTCTGGTTTTAATTCAACACACAAGGAGGATTTACAGGGCTGGACAGAGCTTCCATCCCTCTGTCTGTCTTGCAGCTCCACAATCCATCATAAATGCCTGCAAGTGCCACCAATCTATCTGGGTTGTGATGGAATGCTAGAGAACCCATGTACACAGGAAGAATAAAAAGTTTCCTCAGACAATCTGAGTAGGAGGGCAATTGTTTGCTATTCTGAAAGAACAAACCTTGCAAAGAACCTGCCTTCAGCAAATGTTTTGGCTCAGAGCAATCACCACTCACAATGTTTTCTATCAGTGGATTTTCGGCACAGTTTTAAGACCCCCAAACAAAACAAATTCAAGTGTGGCTGAAGAACCAACAAAAGAGGAAAATCTACAGAAATTTCCAAAATCATGCTTGCCATTCTAGAAGTTTGTTTTCTGCCTCCAGTTATAACTATTTCTCCAAACATTACACAATTTTATTTTGCATAACAAGAACTTTCCATTCATATCCTCATTGTCACGTGGTGACAATGTAGGGATTCCGTTTTCTACAAACACACAATTGAAAGGGAAGGAGAGGAAAGAAGAGAACAGGCTTGAAAATCTAGGAACTCTGTTCCACCTGTTATTTTTTACTCTCCATAAACAACAACCTGGAAAAGTAAAATGATTCCTTGTGAGGTGTGGTGATATAACTGGTGAAGGGCTCCCAAAGAGACCTGGGACAGCACATGAATTAAATTAGGCTTGCAAAACTTCCAGAAACTGAGACATGAAATGAGAAGTGTCACGTCTTTGGCATCACAGATGATTGTCTGGAGCTATCAGTTATCAATGTTCTTCCAATTATTTTGATGATTTGGACATCTCGGAACTGATTTTATCTCCTTGCAGGGAAAGATCACATCTGTAGAGCTTGTTTATTCAAGGTTTATCTTTACCTAAGAGGATGTACCTTCAATCTCCTCCACTCCTTGTTTCACACCACTTCCCTGGCTGTCTCTGCCACACATTCACCTTCACCCCAAGCTTTTACCTGACATAAATCAATTATTTCTCTGAAACCTGAGTGCTGAATGGCAGATAGAAGATGCCATCCACTGTCCCCAGGGATGAGGGCTCTTCCATGACCCAGGGACAGCAAGGACAGGTTAGGCTGAGCTGTTCTTGTCTGACAATTGGAATTTCAACACTTTACTGGTATGAAAAGTTCTGAACTTGGGATATAAAGCTCTTCACTTTGGTTGGTGCAGGCAGACACAAGAGCCAGGTGTACCCAGAGGAACATCTGACTGAAGTTCCTGGCCCAGCCAATTAACTAAAAGCCCAATTAAATCCTGGTTAAATCATACCTTTCACCAATTAAATTTTCCAAATTACATACTTTGACCTATGTCTGAGACTATTTTTATCCACTTCACACAGGCCTCCAGTCTATGAACTGACAAAGACTCCCAGAATGTAAAGCCTTGATGTTGATTCTCTCCTTTTTTATATGTCAAAAGGACACTTTTTGGCAGAAAACTAATCTTTCCTACAAAATACACAACAAACAAACTTCAGCACATCCAAATTTGATGTGCTGGGCAACAGCTCAATTTAAGAAATAAACAGACCACCCTGATCAGTAATCAGCCAATAAACACAATATTTGTCATTTAATTCTGGAAGATGCCAAGGGTAACAAGGAAACTCACAGGACTTTCCCCAAGTCTGGACTTGGGGTGCTTTTTCCCAACCTTTTTCCTATATCTAGTTCAAATTTCACACTTACCATCCCTACTGATTTCTGCCACAGCCATTATCACCATTTTAGTTTCCATTTCTACTGCATGAAGGCACTCAAATTCCTGAGAATTCTTTTGATCTTTTCCAAGAATGACCAGGAGCATTACCATGGTTGCTCTTTTTATATTTATTTATCAGCCTCACGCTGCTGCTTCTGTAAATCTGCAATCCCCAGAGTTCAGGTCTGCAATAACTTTCTCCTGAACAGGCAAAAATCAATCACAGGGGAGAAAAAAAATACAGCAAATTTCACATTTTGATCAGAGTACAAGTGTTGCACATAATATCTAATGGGAGCCACAGCTGAAAACAAAAGCAAACAACATACCTGCTGCTTTGTGCCTTTCCTGAGTTATTAAAATCGTGTTTGCAGCTACAGTGACTGGCTGTCCTCACGTTGCCTCAGTCCTTAGGATGTATTTCTTCTCATAGTTCATCATAGCCTGCAACATCTGGATTGTTTTAATTCCCCATTATGCTCAGTAATGTAATTTTTGTACCTCTGCTATCATATTCTGAGTTTTAATAAACTTGTCTTCTCCTTGATCCTCTCATCATCTGTTTCTTCATTCCCTGAACCCACCCTAAATCCTGCCATTTCAAGCGATTTGCTCCTACAATCCTTCTCAGGCAGGTTTCAATAAAACTTCCAGCTGTGGAACCAAAGTTACTAATGTAGGACAAAAATTTAAAATCTCCACACCTGGAGATCTTACACTGATCCTACTGGGAATCCCACCAAGCTCAAACCACTCGTGCCCAGCCATTCCTTTGACTTGGAACATCTTTGGAAATCTCACTGTGTGTGCCTGGATCCCTCACAAGGTAGCTCTATGTGTGTCTAAACACAAGCTGTAGAAATGCCCTAATGCAATTTTAAAAAACAAAATCCTACACTGTTAATTTACATATTTCTTCTTCTTGATTAATGGCCAGAGTCAGTCACAGAATAAACCAGAAATTCTGCAAAAAGAGATCTATTGGAATGCCCTAAGCACAGGCAACAGCCCAGCTCTTAAAAGAGGGAGCCAAAAATATTTTTTCCTCCCTGGAGCAATCCTTCCATGCTAGTTACATTAAGATAAAAACTCCACACAAGAGCCTTAAAAAACTAGTTTTACAGCACGATTGAAAGCAGTACCATGACAAGAATATTTGACTTCAAATTCGTGGCTTAAAAGAGCAGAAATGGCTCATTTT
Source organism: Phylloscopus whistleri (assembly GCA_017589585.1). Taxonomy (NCBI): domain Eukaryota; kingdom Metazoa; phylum Chordata; class Aves; order Passeriformes; family Phylloscopidae; genus Phylloscopus; species Phylloscopus whistleri. The sequence goes on along the minus strand of JADMLD010000405.1, from coordinate 707,496 downwards.
CTACTGTTACAAAGTCCTGTGATCTCTGCACATAGAATTGACCACCCAAAACCTCCACAAGGTACCCGCTCGAGATCATCCCTGCTCTTGCATATTCTGTGAGTGAAAGCTCACATCCATCTCCATGTTTTATCATGGAACCATGGAATGTTTTGGGTTGAAAGGGAATTTAAAGCCCTCTGCCATCAGCAGGCACCTTCCACTAGACCAGGTTGCTCCAAGCTCTGTCTAAGCCGATCTTAGAACATTGCCAGGGATGGGGCAGCCACAGATTTCTCTGGGAAATCTGTGCCAGGGCCCCACCACCCTCACAAGAGTTTTCTTGCCAATATCTCATCTAACCCTGCCATTTATTTTGTGAATTCCCCCTTTATCACGTTTAAGAACCACTGGGACCACCAGGAACAGGATAGTTATGAACATACTCCCAAAAGGGATTTAAAATGGAATTAGAGGAGGGGGATCCGCCCTCGCCCCTCTCCGGATCCCTCACGGAGCTCGGAACCCGCTCGGGGCCCTCACGGAGCCCTCACGGAGCCCCACCCCCCAGCCCTCGAGACCGCCCTTCCCGCCTCGCCGTCTCACCCAATCAGCGCAGAGATCACCACAGCGGTTTGCATATTAAATCCCGCCTCCCTCGCCATTCACCAATCAGAGCACTCCTTTCATGAAGGCGGGGGAAGGCCTGCTTGGATTCCCACGCACCCACTGAACCGCAGCTTCCCATTGGGGCATGGGCCGGTGGGCGGGGCCAATTTGAACGGGCGGCGGCGGGGAGCGGCGCCATGGTGAAACCGCTGAGGGATCGCGATCGGGATCGCGATCAGGATCCTGATACCGCCGAGGGCCCTGGCCCCACGGTGAGCCCCCCGCTCTCCCCGCAGCTCGCTACGGCACCAGCCGACGGCTTCGCCTCCTCAGACGATGAGGCCGCCGAGGAGGACTCCAGCCCACTCCACATCTCCTGGTGAGGCGACACCCGCGGGATCCTTTCCCTGAGGAAATTGTGTTAAATCCCTATCCTGAGAAACAAGAGTGTGTTCTCTTCGCAAGGGAAAGCCGAGCCGGGCTCTGGTGACCTTCCAGGCTGGGGGTGGCCCGGTGGTGCTGGGGAACTGTCAGTGGATGTGGTTGGGGTTGGAAGGGGCCTCTGCAGACCATCCCTCCTGCAGAAGCGGGCTCACCCACAGCAGGAGGCCAAGGATCACCTCCGGGTGGGCTTTGAATGTTCCCAGGGAAGGAGATTCCACCACCTCCCCGAGCAGCCCGTTCCAGGCCCTGTTCTGTACTCACAGGGTGAGGAGGCCCTGGCACAGGGTGCCCAGAGAAGCTGTGGCTGCCCCTGGAAGTGTCCACAGCCAGACTGGACAGGGATTGCAACCTGGGATAGTGGAAATTGTCCCTGCCCATGGCAGGGAAATGGAACAAGATGATCTTTAAAGTTTCCTTCCAACCCAACCCCCTTTTGTCACCCTCAAAGTAACATTTTTCCTCGTATTCACTTCCCATGTTTCATTTTGTGCCTGTTGCTCCTCATCATCCCACCAGACACTGGTGAAAGGGTCTGGCCCCACCCTCTTGACACCCCCTCTAAATATATTTATATATGTACATAATTGAAATCTTCCCTTCTGATTTTTATTTGTTTTACTTTTTACTTTCTGATAGGTTGTCTTTGTCTCCTCTCTACTCTTCAGAGTTCCTGGGATTATGTTCCCTTCCAGGTAAGAAGCATCACTGAAATTTGCAGGCATATTTGAAAGCTGAAGAGGGGTGACACCTTGTACCCCAAAATTCTGTGTTGAGGGTGACTCCTTTTGTAATCTACACCTGGGATACATGTTTTGGAAACACCAAAGCTAATCTAGAGAATATCTTAATGCAAGATCACATTTTTAAAGTCATAAAATAAACATATAAACTTTGACTGTGTTTTAACTACCAAAACTGCAGCTATGATGAATCCACACTCAACTCTTAAGTGATTTTTATTCAGCCCTTTTATTTGCTGGATGATTTTTTGTGTTTTGTGGGGGGATTTCATGCTGTATCCTGATTTAAAATATCCAAAACGTTTCATCTGGAAAACACAAAGCACCTTAAAACCTTGGGCAGATTTCTTTCTTTAATCCTATTACATGACAGTATTAAGCAGATAATGGTGTTTAAGCTGTCTTCTGTACCAGGGATCTACTAGCAAAACCAAGAACTGTGTTTTATTCAGGGTGTGGCTTTGTTGCTTGTTTTGGTTTTGGGGGGAGGCTGCCTGTGCTCTGTTCTGCTGCAGCAGCAGCCATCCCATAAATGTCACTTACCTGGAGTGGTAATTGTTGTTCATAACTTGTTTCAGGCTGCAGGTTTAAGGATATTAGAAGAAATCTTCAGAAAGATATAGGTGAGTCTTCTTTGTGTCAAGGGCAATCCCATGAATATTCCATGACTATGGAAAAAATAGGATATTTGCAGGCAGGAGCTGCACAGTACCCATGAGGCATCTTCAGAGCAGCTGGGATCAAGATGAATTACAATTCTTTTTCCCAGAAAAAAATGAAATTGGGATAGGAAAGATGGAATTAAGATCTGTGCTGACTATTCAGCTGTAAGCACTAAAGAGCAGAGACTGAGAGCAAATCCCCTCAGTGTTTGGGTAAGTCAGGCTTAGGAAGGAAGTCTTGGTGTGAGGGTGGGGAGGCCCTGGCACAGAGAAGCTGTGGCTGCCCCATCCCTGGCAGTGTCCAAGGCCAGGTTGGATGGGGTTGGAGCAACCTGGGATAGGGGAAGTGTCCCTGCCTGTGGCTGGGGGTGGAACAAGATGGGCTTTAAGGTCCCTTCAACCCAAACCATCCTGGGACTCCCTGATTTTAACTGGAGATGGGACAGAAACATACTGCAGTGGATCACTGGCTGTCCTGAGTGCTGATGTGTTCTCCAGTGAGACTTCTCTCAGGATTCCCTCTGAACTGAGAAAATTCCTCTCCTGGATTACCTGAAGGGAAATGTGGGGGAGACTCAGTGGAAGGAAAGAAAGAAAGAAAGAGTGCTCAAACCAAAATTGCTCACTCCTATTGTCTTAGCCCGGAAGATTAAACAAGAGACTCAGGACCAAGTTGCTTATCTGTTTATCCTTAAGCTTAACAGTCTTTTGTTTATTTGCAAGTGTCTTAATCTGTTGGCAGGAGAGCTAAAGAACTGTGGGATCCAGGATGTCTTTGTGCTTTGTACCAGAGGAGAGCTCTCAAAATACCGAGTACCAAACCTGATTGACACCTACCAACAGCACGGGATGTGTGTGCACCACCACCCCATCCCTGATGGGAATGCTCCTGACATTGCCACCTGCTGCAAGATCCTGGAAGAGCTCAAAACCTGCCTGGAAAATAAGCAGAAAACAATGATACAGTAGGTTCTGGCTGCCTCCTCATCACCCCACGTTCCTGGAAAGGATGCCAGCTTCTTTCCAGATGTATGAGCAGGGGAAATAGGACAGTGTGGAAGGGCAGTTGCATTCTTTAGGGTTAGAAGTCTGTTTGTTCCCTCCTCCTGCAGCTATTTGGAGAGAATTCTTCCTTTCAGAAGATGAGAATGTCCTGTTTCAAGATTAGAATGTCCCATTTCCCCTTGTTCTGCCCAGCAAGAGTTTTAAGTGTGTTTTGAGTGGCACCACAGGGCTCCTTGCTCCCAGCCTACCTGGGTATCAGGTGGACAGAATGAGTTGGGAGCTAAAGCACTTCTTTGTCAGAGGCTGTAACTGCCCCATCCCTGGGAGTGTTCCAGGCCAGGCTGGATGGGGCTGGGAACAACCTGATCCAGTGGAAGGTGTCCCTGCCCATGGCAGGGGGTGGAATGAGGTGACTCTAAGGTCCTTTCCAACCCAAACCACTCTGATTCTATAACACACCCCTGGACCACCCATCAGGGCCTCAGTGGGTTCCAGCAGTGCAAAATTCACTCCTAATTTCCATGAATGGGTTTAAAGAAATTTATTTAGTTGAGCTCAGAAGAGAGGGGAAGAGCTTTCCAAATTCCATGTTCCTTGAATGATCCCACTGACAGCTTCCTGTACAGACATCCACTGAGTCCTTCCTTGGTCTTCTGCTGACACAGAACCCTGCTGCTCTCCTCACAACTGTCCTCAAACCCTTCATCTGGAGTACAGTTTAAAGAAATTTGAGGTTGTCCCTCCTCCTGCTGTTTCCTGTCCTCCTGTGCCTTTGGGACTATTACCAGGAATGAATGGGAACTTTAAAATTGAAGTTTCCATGACAGACACAGAAGGTCTGGAGAATAAATAGGATCTATCCCTGTAGGTATAGAAATAGAATATAGAAAATATGGAGAAATTCTTGTTCTGACTTTCTTATAGCACTGCTCCTCTTGATCATATTAAGGCCAGAACTGTGTCCATCTATTTATGTGCTGGGGGGCCCCTGGGTGCTGCAGTTTTTACTACAGCTGATTCCAACCAGATGTTTTCTTCTCTCCCAGCTGTTACGGTGGCCTCGGGCGCTCGTGTCTCGGTAAGCGTTTGTCTCCATGCCTGACCAACCCATCCCACAGACCTGTGGAGCCAAATCCTGCTGGAAGCTTCACTGTGGGTGCAATCCAGACTGCCACTACCAGGAGCAGCCTGGTTAATAGAAGGGACATGAAGCAATTCCTCTGCATCTGTCTTCATCGCAGTGTTGTCCCTTAAAGCTTTCAGGAGCATTAGTTACTGGTTGTTCCCAGAGGGAAAGGGTGGTGATGTGGCCAGAAGACACAAAGGGGAATTAACTGGGTGTACTGGCACTCATTCCTGAAAAGCCTGGGGATTGCATCCCAGATGCTGTTGGGTAAAATAATGGGAGGGTTTTCACCTATTTCCAAAGGCCATAGGCTTAGGCAGGAGCAGCAGGCAGATGGGCCAGTGCCCAGAAATACGATTCTGCAAGAGATCCAAGAACTCTGGGACCCAGATAGTTTTGCCAGGGTGGTTTTCATGGGACAAATCAATGGCTGTGTGCAGTCAGAGGTGCTCAGCAGCATTCAGGTGTAAATACTTTCCCTTACAGTGGCTGCCTGTCTCCTGCTCCAGCTTTCAGACACCCTGGTACCTCAGCAGGTGATAGAGAGCCTCAGGAACCTGAGAGGATCGGGGGCCATACAGACCATCAAGGTAATGGGGCTGCAGCAGGTAATACACAGGTCCAAACACCAGCAAGAGCTCAGCCAGCCCCCTCCTTCACTTCCCAGAGAGATACCTCTGCCTTTCCAGAGCTGCTCTCTGGGGTTTGAGCTGTTTCCTGCTTTCCAGAAACAGCTTCTCCTGGGAAACTGGTGACTGGACAAGAGGAGAAGGCGTCAGGTTGTGCCAGAAAAGGTTTAAGTTAGATAGTAGTGAAAATTTCTTCACTGAAAGGGTTGTCCAGCCTTGGCACAGCTGCCCATGGCAGTGGTGGAATCCCCATTCCTGCAGGGATTTAAAAGCTGTGTGGATGTGGCACTTGGGGACGTGGGGTGGTGGTGGCCTTAGAGTGCTGGGGGAATGATTGGACTCAAAGACTTCAGAGGGATTTTCCAACCTAAATGATTCCATGATTCAAAATAAAGCAGCTTTGAATTCTGTCACCTCCCACCTCTGAGGAGCATGTTTTGCATTACCTTGGGGTAATGCATCACCTGTGGCCATTGTGGGCAACCACAGGATCCAAGTCAAGATCCATGGAATCTGTGTCTGACAGTGAAAAATCCCAGAGAATGTGGAGTAAGCACAGGAAGAACAAATGACCAGAAGGTGCAGTTTTCATCCAGGGGTATCAAAGAGCTTTTTAAGACAGGTGGTGCCTGTTCTTAAAGCACAGAGCACTCACTGCAGACGTGGTTGTGCATTTGCAGCAGTACAATTTCCTCCATGACTTCCGGGAGAACCTGGCTGCACACCTGGCAACAAAGGAGCCGCTGCTGAGATCGGCATCGCGGTAGCTGATCCTGCCACGGGCATCTTTGTGTCTGTGTGGGAAACTCCTGGGCAAGACACCTCTCTCCTGACCTTTCCTCCATGCTACTGCCTGTGACACAGCTGCTGCCTTCCAAATCCACGTGTAAAGTATTGGGATGGGGAAGGAAATCCTAGAGAACATAGAGCATCTTCCTCTCTTTGGTGACTTTAATACTCACTGCCTGAAAAATACATGTACAGTTGTGTCCATTGCTGTTCTGCTGGGATAATGGAGCTGGATAGAAATCCCATCTCTGGAGCTGTTTAAAAACACCCTCACACCTTCAGCTCTGCTCTAAAGCAAAGTCAAGTCAAGCTGGAGCACTCACGTAACAACTCATTCTAAAATGTCACAGCTCTGCTCAATGTGTTGAGGGGTATTTGGGAAGGAGTCTCCTCATTCCAAAAGCAGGAGGTGTTGCACCAAAAATCTGTGACAAAGGCAGCAGGAGGCTGGAGGTGACTGTGGCAGGAATACACTGCTGCAGCTGCGTGGGTGAGCTGGCACACCCTTCTGCCTGCTGCCACCACCGAGAGTAAACAATCAGCTGGGGGCTGGGAGATCTCACAGGAACAGTTCTCTAACAGTCCTCAGCTCTCCTGTTTCATTATATCCATTCATAAAAGCAAGATGAAACAGCTCCTGGCTTTTGATAAAGTTCAGGATTTTGATAAAGTTCAGGACCTTCTCAAGTCAAAAGTTGGGTGGCACCAGGGGGCTGGAGTTGAACAAGTCCCTGCTTTGTGAACTTCAGAATTTATCTTTTAACATTTGAACTTGGAGCACAAAGGTGATTTCTGGAGATTAATTAGTGCTTACTGTAATTCCCTTCCCCACTCTTATGGCAAACAACAGGAACTTCACCAGCTTCCACAACACAGAATCATTTACAGCAAATACACTGCCCTGAATGTGCTTCAGTACTTAATCCTTGCAACTAACGGTTTTCAGATATCAAATATTTATCACATGACTCAGCAGGAAGCTTGCTGAGGGCAAGAGAAATATTCTTTATTTTCTCCATAATCTTTTGCCTTCTGGAACTCCAAAACAACGATCAGGTCCAGATTTTGAATGCCAAAGGGCTGGTACTCCAGCAAGGCATCGCACAAGGGCTACTCCGACACTCCTGGGACACAAGGCTGACGTTGCTGGATGTGGATGGTGCTACCCACACCCCTGGGCAGCTGGGAACACTTATCTGCACTCCACATCCCATAAAAGCTGGTCAGCAGCAGGACAGTGCAAACACTTTGGTAAATATTGCTGGGCAAAGCCCTTGCAGCTGGAGGGGCTGCAGGAGCAGCTGCCACTTGGGCTCAGTCAGGCCAGCGTTGTTTATTCCCGTGTGGAATTTGGCTCAAAGCAGCCCAAATGCCAAGGGAACCAGAGGTTTGTTTAGAAGGTTGAGGAGAGCCAGGGGCTACAAGCAGCCAGTCTCGTTTCCATAATGGATTAATAAATATACAAACATAAGAAAGGTTAAATGAGCTTTGCTTCCACAAATGAGATGCTGAAGTCATCTCTTACATCTCTGGAAGAGCCAAGCAGCAGAAAAAATAAAAATGATCCAATAGGAACAATATTCATGAGTTTCCAAAAAAGCCTTTCAAAAATTCTGCTGTGAAAAGCTAAAAATTGTACTTGCACGAGGAAAAAAAAAATCATGGAATGCTGAAGGCTTGAGCAGTAAGGGCATGGGAATGCTCAATAAATGCAAGGAAACATGAGAAAAAACCCCAAGTTTATGTACAAAGCAGTAAGCTGTCAGGACTATTATTACTTAGGAAAGAAAATTCAAAGTTATCACAGCTCTTACCCTCAGTATATTAAAAAAAACCTAGAAACCACCACTCCTCATCCTCTGGGAACCCAAACTTTGTGAGATAATAGCCTAGAAAAGGGGAAAGTTGTGGAGGAGAAAGGACAGTCCCAAACCTTTGGAAGGACTTCCAACCAGAGATCAAACAGACTTAGCCCTTTTGACAGAGGACAGGAGTAAAGTCTGTTCATTCATACCCAGCACAAATAAGGTGAAATGGGGAACATTTTCACCATATCCTAAAAAATAAGAGTGTAGGGACACTGAGTGTGGCAGAACTAAATACCTGTTGTTCACACACAGCAACTCCATTGCAGAACTCACTCTCAGGATTGCCCAGAGAAGCTGTGGCTGCCCCATCCCTGGCAGTGTCCAAGGCCAGACTGGACAGGGCATGGAGCAGCCTGGGACAGGGGAAGGTGTCCCTGCCATGGCAGGGGTTGCAATGAGATGGGCTTTAAATTTAATGTCCCATCCAACACAAACTGCTCTGGGATTCTGTGATCTTTCAGATCAGGCTACAAAAGTGCTCCAAAAGTAACTGAGCTGATGGAAGAAAAGCCATTCAGAGCTTTTTAAAATGCCAAAGCCCACTCAGGACATCTGTAACACACAAATTTCCAAACCTCTCTCTCTTCAGGCAGATACTCAACACCTGCCCTTTTTCATATCCCTTTCCCCAGCCACTGCCACTGCCCCACACACCTGTGTTGGAATATCTGGATTTCTGGTGGAACCCAGTGCAGCATTCATACAACTTTTATTGCACCTAACACCCAAGAGACCCAAAGTGAACAAATACACAGTTTATGCAAAAAAAACCTTTTACTAGAACGGGGAAACTCTGTGTTGTTCTCCAGCACAGGTAAATGAAAAAGATCCCTAATTATTACGTGTAAATTAGGCAGCTGTTCACAGTCACAATTTACAATGCAGTATTTATCTGAAACATCTTCCCCTGCCCATCTGTATTTAACTTCAGGAAAAAAAGCAGGCAATCAGAGCTTCCCTTTTCCAGAGGTAATTAAGACTCCATGTCCTATTTTTAAAGGGAATGCAATTATCCACTGTAAAACAACTGATGAACACAGTGAGGATCTGTTGAATTTCAAAACAAAACAAAAGGCACCACATAAAAAGAAGTGTTGCTGAATTTGAGATTTGTTTTTTATTATCATTTATTGCACTAAGGAACAGCGGGGCAGTTTCACAATCTCACTTCCTGCTTTGAAAAAGTCTGTAGTATTTACTACTCTTAAACCTAAGAGTGTTTTCATCATTGGACTTGATAAACGTTGGAGGTTTGTCCATTTGTTAATCAGACAGCACAGACATTAAAAGAAACCAAAAAACCAAACAACCATTTAAATTCATTCCTTCGTGGACAATTCAGCTTCTCCTACCACAATGACACAGGCTGGAGATTAAAGCAGGGTTAATGTTTGGAGAAGATACAGAAGGCTCTGGACCATGCACATACAGGGGAAGATTAACCAGACAATAATAATAAAAAAAACCCCAAAACAACAAAATAGAACTGTTTTTGCATTTGTGTCCATGAATTAATATCCTAAGACCAACGTCACCTATGGGCAATAGACACAGCATTCCAGTCATTCCCAAGCACTTGGAGCCAGGGCTGATTTAGAGTGAAGAATGGGATACACAAGTCCAAGTGAGCCACTACAAAGCCCATCCTACAGCAAACCCCTAGAGTACTAAGGCTAGTAGTAACCAACACCTACTCGAAGGTTATGGCTGTTCCTTATGGAGTGCAAAGTCAAAACTTTTCAAACCCCAGTCATCTTTATATTAATTTACACATAATTCATTAATTTCAGCATCCCAGTAAAATATAAGAAAACAGTCTTTCCACAAGTATAAAATGTGGAAATATTTTAAAAATAGGGGAGTCATTGTTTTCTAACTCAATTGTGAACGTCAGGTTCCGGATTTAATCTTGGTCAGAGGTTCTTGTTGTAAAGAATCCATGTCTTTTTGTGGCTTTTGCATGCATTTAACTGGAACAAAGCTTGCTGAATGTCTTCTTAAGAGCTCACCAGAACATAAATCATGCTGCAAAAGAAAATAAAAATATTAACATGCATCACTTCAATTAGTGTTACACTTTTAATTATAACAGTGTATATTATAAGGAACAAATACATGTAAGATACATGGATTGTGACTGAAGATTTGACACAGCTCTTCTACTTTTGACTTCAACAAATCAGATTTACATAAAATACTTTCCTCTGAAAACAATGTTTCAGCTTCTTAATTAAAATACCTTGGGACTTACTGTATTATGCTTAACAGAAGAAAAGTTTGGAGCTTTTCAGTATACAGTCATGGAACAGAGATTCAAAATAGTAATTCTGACCAAATTAGGATTTGTGTTTTAAAGCAGAATCCATAGTGAATGCGGATTCTTTTTCAGGAAAGTTGGCACTGTAGATGATCATACAGACTCCCAGCATGTTTTGAGTTGGAAGGACCTTAATAGATCATCTCATTCCAACCCCTGTAATGGGCTGGGAGACCTGTTGCTAGCCCGGGCTGCTCCAAGCCCCCTCCAACCTGGCCTTGGACACTTCCAGGGATCCAGGGGCAGCCACAGCTTCTCTGGGCACCCTGTGCCAGGGCCTGCCCACCCTCACAGGGAAGAATTGCTTCCCAGTATCCCATCTATCCCTGCTCTCTGGCAGTGGGAAGCCATTCCCACGTGTCCTATCACTACACACCCTTGTCCAAAGTCCCTGTCCAGCTCTCACAGGCTCCCTTCCAGCACGGGAAGGAACACATTCATTCCTATGGACAGCATTTCTCTCTGCACTGAGCCAAAACTTCAGACTGAAGAGCAAAACTTACCCATATAGGTAGTAAAAAAAAGATAGAAGGTAAAATGCTAATTTGCACCATCCTTCTTTCTGGCAATAGGCTAAAATATCTGCATTCATGATGGTCGTGGGATCGTAGAGCCCCGGGCCGCTCATCACGGGTCTGCTCATGTACCTGGAACAAGGCACAGGCAGGTGTGGGGTGACAGCCACAGGAAATGTGGGTCCTGCCCCCACCCACCAGGGAATACCACAGCTGAGACAAACAGTAACACCCTTGACAGAGAAGCAATTCATTCCCATGTTTTATAGAATGGGAGAGGAGAATGGAATTGCCACTTCCACTGGCATTCCACACTGGGAATTGTCTCAGTGCACCTCTGACAACGCACACAACGCAATTCTCACACAAGACAAGAGAATGAAAAATAAAAACACCCAAGAAAGCCAGGTCATGGTTCTTAGTGTACAGCCATGACCTAAACTTTCCCAGGAAGCATCTGGGCTTTCCCAAGACACAGAACACTGGACAGGAAGACAGCAACAGGAGAATGAGTAACAATTCACTGAGCGTAACAGACTCGCCAAAATTACCTCCAAATATGATAAGCCAACAAGGGCATATTGAGCCCCAGTGTGAGCCACTCTGCTGCACAGAGAAACATGACACAGAAGAATGCATGGATGAGGTACTCTGGAAGTACAAGCTGGAAAAGAAAAAGGTGAGTTAGAAGTTTTGATTACACAGAGCAAAACGTGGCATTTTTCAGCTACTTTGGAAGCACACGATTGCTTAAAAATATTATTTAAAACCAACACTAACAAGACTGTGGAACGTGAAAGCAGCAGCCAGCACCATGTGCCTTGCTGTTTTCACATGATTTTCATGAACCAAGGAGAAAAATTTGTAAGATTTAATGGTCAGATCAGTATTTTTTGTTAATTTATTAAATTAAAAGATTCCACGCTTTATGTGTGACACTCAGAAGAGGTCACTGAGATATTTCTGCTCATGCAACGGAGAAATATCAGTAGGAAACATGCTCTGCAGAATGGCTTATAGGCAAAAAGATGTTTGTGTTTTCCTGTTTTACAGCTTTGTTTTGGTCTTCACAGATCCAAAGTCGAATTATTCCCAAAATACAACACCCCAGGCAGAGCTTTACCCAACCAGAGCAGCGGTGACGTGGTGGCACACACGGGTCTGCACAGAGGAGCTGCTCTGCACAGACACTTTGGGGGGAATCGGGCACTTCTCCCTCACAGGTTCCCACTGTGCATGCTTCACAGCATCATGCTTCCAGCAGAAGCCCACAGAGCTCAGTACCAGGTACTATGGAATCACAGGAAGCATGGAATGCTGTGTAGATTAGTGTTGTTAATAGGAACAACATGGAGAGGTACAGAGAGTAAACACATGCAAAGAGCTGCAAGATCTCACACCCAACACACGGGTTAAGTTTTATACAAGTCACCCCAAAGCGTTGCTATTTACTGCTTTGTTACCAGGTTCAGAAGGAATCACACAAATCAGACTGGTTTGGGTTGGAGAGACCTTAAAGCCCATCCAGTTCCACATCTTCCACTATCTCAGGCTGCTCCAAGCCCTGTCCAACCTGGCCTTGGACACTCACAGGGAGTATGGGGCAGCCACAGCTTCTCTGGACACCCCGGGCCAGGGCCTCACCACCCTCATTATGAAGAATTCTTCCCCAAAATCCCATCCATCCCTGCCCTCTGGCACTGGGAAGCCATTCCCTGTGTCCTGTCCCTCCAGCCCTTGTCCCCAGTCCCTCTCCAACTCTCTTTGAGCCCCCCTAAGCCCTGGCAAGGGCTCTGAGCTCTCCCTGGAGCTTCTCCTCTCCGGGTGAACACCCCCAGCTCTCCCAGCCTGGCTCCAGAGCAGAAGCAGCAGATCTACAAAGCTTTTGCCTTCCCAACTCAGGCCCCATAAAACTTCTCCTCATGGAAAAGATCCCATTTTTACCCAAAGGTTTACATTGTCTACGTGTGTGTGCACGTACACACTCTGCCCTCTTTTTGTGCTGTATGATTAACATTGCATGGGATGATTACATCAAAGTTTCAGTGGTTTCCAATCTGCTTCTTCTTTTAAAACCCCAAAATATCTTCCAAGAAATCTAAAAGCTACTAACAAACACGCTCACCACCTACTTTGCTACGACATTCTAATTCTCTAAATGAAGAATATCAAACAGAGCAAACTTGCATCAACGCCATCAAAATTCAGCTGTTGTACACAAAATATTTCATGTAAATATTTTCATCCAGATCCTTCTTTGCATACTTACCATTTACACACAGCAATTATTTATAGCAGAACAACCACCACCCTGTCCAACACACCATGCATTTGGCAGCCTGCTCAGACAGATTCACCAGGCCTGAAAAATCTGTATTTATTTACCTACACATCTCCAAATACGTTTTTCTTTTCTCTTGTTTATTAAACCCTACTCCCACACCAGAATACCTGCCTCTTCCCAATCTCCTGCACTTGATCCTCCCTGCCTGTCCTAAAGAGAAATGAATTACATCAGATCCTACCATATTTATCACAGAAGTGAGGGAGGATGGATCTGGTTGCTGAGAAAAGACACGACTATAACAGGAGCAGGCAAGAGAAGGAATCAGCAGTGTACTAAGGAGTTACTATTTTAGGCTAATCTTCCCTCTGAGGTGCCTCAGTTCCTACCAGGATCTTTGGTTCTTTGGACAGGAAAACAACACACCCCTGTGTTTGTCCAGCATCATGTACCAGATCCCATCAAGAGCCTGAACCTGACTTTTGGGGACTAATCTGCTTCCACAGGAACAGCAAATATCAGGTTATTTCAGACTTTCAGACTGCAAAGCTGCCTTGTAAAGGATGCTCCATGCACGTGGGGCAGCAGAAGGTTAATATTCGGTCAGACATGCACATTTTTACACTACAAAGGTTGCAGTAAGGTCATAATGCATCAATGTCATGAGAGTTGGCCTCTCCCACACTGCAGCAGAGATGACTGGAACAGACCAAGCAAGGGAAACTGTTAGATGCACAGCTCTCCTAGCAGCAAACCTCCTCTCCTCCTCCCCTCCTCACACTGAAATATTCACTTCAATTTGTGTGCTGTACATATAACACACCCTTCCCCCCCACAATTACAGTAAATTTATTTTTTTGTTGCATATTTTCCTTAAAACACACTAAAGCTACAGTTCAGGCCACGCTGCTGTGCTGCCCCTGCATCCTCCCCCAGCCTGGGCACACACAAAGGAAAAGCCATAAGAAACACACAAAATGCTGCAGGATCAACCTCTGTGCTCTTTAACAAGCCTCCCTGATGCTGCTGGCCTGTAAGAGATGCAGGCAAACAGTCTGCCTCAATTTCCTTTCCTAAGCCAAGGAGTGTCAAGAGTTGCATCCAAGAGAGGACACTGGGACACACCCCTGATCCTGGAACACAGAATACAGAAGTGAGGAGAGCAACTATCCCCTTCCACTCACCTAAATCCTCAAAAAAAGATGAGAATTGACTTGGTCAATGCTTAAAAAAACCCCCAAGTATTCTCCTCTAATCTGAATTCAGTAAATCTAGCTTGAAAATCACAATTTATTTATGCCTGAAGTTATTTGCTGACACCTAAAAGGCATGTAACAGTTTTCCCCACGTTGCTGGGTAAGCAAGCAGAATTGGTTTGGCACAAAACATGGAAATCCATGAGGATGTTATAAACCCCAACGAACAAGTAACGAGCAGATGAACAGGCAGACTAAACAAAACAGCTAAAGAGTATTACAAATGTTCCTAACAAAATGAAAGGGAAGTTCAAAAACATGAAACTGAAAAGCAGTACACACCTTTAATGCAATTTTGACTCTTTTAATCTTTTTGACCTTTTCAACTGTCTTTGTGCCGAAAATGTGGAAAGCAGATTGAAAGAATGTTAGTATGACAGCTGACAAGATCACCATCAGATTAATAACAGTCAGAATATTCAACTTGAAAGTAAAGAATTAGACAAAGAATTTCCCTAGAACTTCTACCAACAGCAAGGGCTGCTCAACCCAGATGCAATTCTATTGCCCAGGCTGATTGCATCAAGATAACACCAAAAATCAGCACTTTACACGTATTTCTTTAGCAAAACAAAATGTTCACTGTGCTACTTACAGGATTGAGTGTATTACACTGGTCTATAGGGTTCTTGTAATCAGTCTTCAGTTCATCAAATGCTATAATCTAGAGGAAAAAAATGAAAGAGTTGTTGATTCCCCAGGAGCAAATGTGTATTTTCTCCATTAAAAGCAGCGTTTTGGCATAGAACTGCTACCTTTGCTCTCAGTAAAATTTCACCTAAGCTCTGCCTACATCAACTCCCAGGTAAGACAGATGTGGAACAGGTTTTACAAATATGAAAGCAGTAGTTCCATCAGATATTCAAAAGCCTCTGACTACTCTCCAACTTTTTATCTTCCCACCTACAATGAATTTCCTACATCCCCTTCCTCAGTTTTCAACCCTGTTCACTGTGCAGACCCCAAACCTCACCCGGGACTCTCCTGGTGGCCAGCAGGAACCTGGCATGTCTTTCCTTAATCCAGAAAAAACAAAAGCAAGCTTAAAAGCCACCAGATATTTTTCCTCATTGTCAAAGTAAATGCTGAGCCCAGGTACAGCCCAGAATCACAGAACTGTTAGGACTGGAAGGGACCTCTGGAGACCATCCAGTCCAACTTGCCTGCCAAAGGAGGATCATGTAGATCAGGCTATACCTCCAAAAGGTGCATTCATTTAAAAAAAAAATACATCGGTCTTTTTCTTGACATAAAAATAAAAGCAAAGATGCAGCATGAAGTACAAAAGGCACTTGTACACAACAAATGTCCTGCCAAGCATCACATCCTCCCTCAGAGTACCTCGTCTCAGGCAGGGTCCTGTTCTCCCTGTGCCAGGCTCAAGGAGCAAATCAGAGAATCATTGAATGGTTTCGGTTGGAAAGGACCTGAGAAATCATCCCATTCCAACCCCTCCCATGGCAGGGACACATTCCACTGTCCCAGGCTGCTCCAAGCCCCATCCCGCCCGGCCTTGGACACTTCCAGGGATCCAGGGGCAGCCACAGCTTCTCTGGGAAACCTGTGCCAGGGCTTCACCACCCTCACAAAGAAGAATTCCTTCCTAATATGCCATCTAACCCTGCCCTCTAGCAGTTGGAAACCACTGCCCCTTGTCCTGCCACTCCATGCCCGTATAAAAACCCATTTTATCCGCAGAGGCCGATTCCCGCTCCCAGGGCGGTTCCGGATGCGGTTCTCCCGCTCTCTCGGCGGCTGCCCGGGGACGCCCTGGGGCCTCTCCGGGGCCCTTCCCCGGACAGTCCCCCCCCTCCAGGGCGCCCGTACTCACATGCCAGATGGCGAAGAAGATGAGGGCGGCCGTGAGCAGCAGCGCCAGCATGTAGCAGAAGGCGGCGAACGTGAAGGCCATGGCGGCGGGGCCGCGCGGGGGCTGCCGGGCGCCTCAGCAGCCGCCGCGCAGCCGCCATGGCCGCGCCCGCAGCGCCCCCTGCCGGCCCCGCCCGCCGCCGCCATTTCGTGAGGGGGGGTGTGAGGGGATGGAACAAAAAAATCCGGGTTTTGCACCGTAGAGTGTGGGAGGAGGGAGTGCGATCGCGCTTTACGGAGCGCGGTGTGAGACAGGGTTGGCGTAGAATTGTGGAATCGCAGTCACAGGGTCATTTAGTATGGAAAAGACATCCAAGATCATCGATTCCAACCTGTGACTGTCACCAACTTGTCAATAGACCAGAGCACTGAGTGTCATTTCCAGTCATTCCTTGAACCCTCGAGGGATGGGGACTCCAGACCTCCCTGGGCAGCCTTTTCCCAATGACTGACCACCCTTTCCATGGACAAATTTTCTGTAATATCCAACCCAAACCTCCCCTGAGCCATTCTGAGGCCATTTCCCCTTATCCTGTCCCTGTTCCCTGGGAGCAGAGCCCGACCCCACCCCGGCTGTCCCCTCCTGTCAGGGAGTTGTGCAGAGCCAGAAGGGTCCCCCCTGAGCCTCCTTTTCTCCAGGCTGAGCCCCTTTCCCAGCTCCCTCAGCCTCTCCTGGTGCTCTGTTCCCTTCCCTGAACAGGCTCCAGCCCCTCTATGTCCTTCCTGAATTGAGAAGCCCAGCACTGGCCTCAGCAGTGCCCAGCACAGAGGGACAATCACTGCCCTGGTCCTGCTGCCACATTATTGCTGACCCAGGCCAAGGGTCACTGGCCTCTTGCCCACCGGGGCAAACCTGGGCTCATGTCCAGCCACTGTCAAGCAGCACCCCAGGTCCTTTCCTACTTTCCAGACCCTCTGCTCCAGTCTGGAATGCTCCATTGTGTTGCTGTGACCCAAGTGCAGGACCTGACACTTGGTCTTACTCAGCCTCAGACTGTTGGTCTCAGCCCATCAATCCAGCCTGTCCAGGTCCTCCTACAGGGCCTTCCTGCCCTCCATCAGGTCCATATTCCCACATAACTTGGTGTTGTCTGCACATTTGCTAATAGTAGACTCAATCCCCTCAGCCAGATCATCAATAAAGAAATTAAACACGATTGGGCCCAACACTGATCCCTGGGGGACACCACCAGTGTGCAGCACCATTCCCCACCACTCTCTGGGCTCAGCCATCCAGCCAGTTCTTAACCCAGCCTAGGGTAAACCTGTCCAAGCCATTGATTGCCAGCTCTTCCAGGAGTTTGTGTTGAAAGGGAACTTAAAAATCATAGATTTTCAACCCAGTGCCTTGGGCAGACCTTCCAGTAGACCAGTCCAACCTGGCCTTGAATACTTCCAGGGATAGGACAGCCACAGCTTTTCTGTGCAACTCATGCCAGGGCCTCACCACCCTCAAAGAGAAGAATTTCTTCCTAATACCTCATCTAAATCTTCCTTCTTTTAGTTTACATCCGTACCCCCGTGTCCTATCCCTACCTGACCATGTAAAATTCCCTGCTCAGCACAAGCTACATCTGGAGAAAAGGGAGATGGCAAATTTAGGAAGAAATGCTGAAGAAGGCTGTGCTGTGTGAGCCCTGGGGAAGGGAAGGCTGGACATACAATCCCAAATCAATACAACTTGGAGCCTGCCCAAAGGAAACAGCAAGATGAGAAAACAGTTGGAGGAGAAGATCACCCCAGTCTCCTTTCAAAAGGTCATATAAAAGTTGTTCCAGTTTAAGCAGTGACACCTTGCAGTAAAGGCAAGCCAGGGTGACATTGCTGCAATCATTTCCTCCAGAGCAGAGTGAGGGATGATTTCCACAAAACCAACAGCTGCCAAACCAAATAATATTTTCCGGTGTTATCTGCTGGAAAGCTTTATACACAATTAATGGAGTGTCACAATGAGAGATGAGCAGAAACTTTATTTCCTTCACCAAAATACAGGAAAAGTGCAGCAAATGAGCTGTCTTTAGAACATTAGCTGTTGCAAAGATAAAGTTGATGTTTCAGTATAAAATCAGTCATCTCGTCCACAAACGACTCCAGTTAAAACCACTGTGGTGCCTTTATGACCCATGAAACTTCTACGTGAAACCCAGAAAATGATTTTAAAATAAACTTCAGTCAAGATGAGCCCTGAACAACCTGTTCTAGAGGAAGGTGTCCCTGCCTGTGGCAGGGGGTTGGAATGAGATGGAGTTTGAGGACTCTTCCAACCCAAACCAGTCTATGATTCTGTGACTCTGATATTAAACAAGAAGGTAAGACAACACAAGGCCTGGAGAGTCTGGGGTGGGTACTGCAGCCCAGGCAGCTGCTCTGAGCCACTCCCAACTCTGTCCCAGGAGCTTTCCCATCGTCTTGCAAGTAGGACAGACAAGAAGATTACCAGGCAGTGAGAACATCAGTAAGGGCTGAGCCTGTTGTGGTTTCCTTCCAGCTCAGGGTGACAGGAAGGGTGAGGAAGAGAGGCCCTGGCAATGCATCACAACCATTCCTCATCCCTCACTCCTGAGGAGCCAGAAACATCAATTTCTGCAATCCCACTGCAATAACATAGCTTTCTTCATATCACTTGATGCTTCTTTAGCCTTATTTGTTAGCAAATGGTTTATTTCCTATTTGGAGTACCCTTGAGCTGCACAGGCACACTTATTCCCACAGACATTGGACTGGACTGTGCTGGAAAACCTCATGTCCAGCATTCAAACTCCCTGGTTCAGGCTTTTTCAAAGCCATCCAGGAGGCCAGTTTGCCTCAGAAGAGCTGTGGGAGGTAGAGAAACAGAGGATGTGTGCAGACATCCTGTTATACCTTAGGGCTGGGGAATGCTGGTTTTGCACTGCAGTTTGATCCATTTAAGGTAGATGCTTCTGTATTTGATTTCCTTTACAGGAAAATGCTGTTCAACAGGGATGTGCAGTATCAGAAGTAAAAAGGTGTGTCAGCCACATACTTGCATTTGCAATTAATCCTGGTTCTGCCTCGAGGAATGCAGTGTTTTATTCCCTCGGGTGCTGGCATACCATTCAACTGCAATTATCCTGTCAGGAGAAGCGGAAGGGAGCTGTAATCTTGCACAACAAAGATTTCTGCACTGAAGGATTTCTTGTATGATAGATTTTTATTTTTTTTTTAAGATAACACAAAAGGAAATGAAAAGCAAATTGTGTAGAAAAGGGCCTAATCAATTCTCATTTCGCATCCATTTGGTATCTCAAATCAAGCAATGACTGACTATCTTCTCTGATTAAACTTTGTAAACAATGTCAGGAAGCCACAGAGGAGCTCTGGAGCTCCACAGCTCTTAATGCACTTTCCCGTTAGTCTGGACACAGTGAGTTTAATCCTGACTGGAATCCCCAGGGAAAATGTCAATGTCTGTTCACTTCATCTTAAATCCCTCTCAAGTACTTGTCCTTATCGGAAAATAGCCGTATAATCACTCATAATTCAGTGTGTTACAGGCTGTTCATGAGGAAGATTTTGGCAGAGAACTGTGAGGAAAGATTATGGAGCAATTTCTCTGAATTATGCACAGGTTAACCACATCCTTCAACATTAAAAATTTCATTTCAGTTACCGATATCAAGGAGAAATCTAATACTATTGAACTTGGTAATAAAATTCCCACAGACTTTAATAGACTTGGCTTATTGGGTTTTCAGGAGAGGAAAATCTGAATATTTATCTACAATTTAAGGGGCTCATAAAAAGGAGAGGGAGGGACTTTTTATACAGGCATGGAGTGACAGGACAAGGAGGAACAGCTTCAAATTGATAGAGGGCAGGGTTACATGGGATATTGGGAAGAAATTCTTCCCTGTGAGGGTGGTGAGGCCCTGGCAGAGAGGAGCTGTGGCTGCTCCTGGATCCCTGGAAGTGTTCCAGGCCAGCTTGGACAGGACTTGGTGCAACCTGGGATGGTGGAAGGCGTCTCTGCCCATGGCAGGGGGTAGAATGAGATGAGCTTTAAGGTCCTTTCCAACCCAAATCATTCTGTGATTCTGTGAGTTCAGCAGAGACTCTCAGAGTATCTCTAACAGAGTCCAGCCAAGGTCACCTCCCTGCCCACCTGTAAATACACATCAGGAACAGCCAGAGCACAGAACTCCTCACCCACTCAGCCCCTTTATCCACTAACAGACATTGTTTCGGTCTTTGATCAGCAGGATAAGCAGATCCCTGCACTTGCAAGTGCCCCAACTCCCCTTCCACACTGGCAAATACCCTCTCCTATTGCACTAATTAACTCACATCCAGAATCCCTGCTTAGGCTCTCCCATTTAGTAGTGATCACATAAACAAATTAACATTATAAATTCCATTGCACATGAAAGCCAGTCTCGAGGGAAACAACCACATTTAAAACCCAATTTCAGAACACGGGTGTTGCCAGGCATCTCACCACGACTCATTACAGAATCCACCCGTGGCCTCAATCCCTCCAACATTCACAGTCAGATGGCAACAGTTTTCATTTAATAGGCTAAATACTGAATACTCAACCTGTCCTCATAATAACAGGGTTTGTTTTTCTCATGCCTGTTATTGGCTTTCCACACAATTCTGAGCATGATAACAGTGTGTGGACAGGAAAAGGGACCAAGAGTTGTATTAAAAAAAAAAAATTATAATGCATTTCAGGCTTTGGCTGCTCATCAACAAAGAGGGGGATTTTCCAAAACATTCTGCATTAGCCTAGCTGTAGCAGTGGTGACTCCAAAAATGTCACCCTTAGTCCTTAGCTCTTAGAATCCCAGAATGGCTTGGGTTGGGAGGGACCTTAAAATCATCCAGTTCCACCTCCTGCCGTGGGCAGGGACACCCTCCACCATCCTAGGTTGCTCCAAGCTCTGTCCAACCTAGCCTGGAACAATTCCAGGGATTAACATCCTTATTGTTTCTGCCCAAAAGGAGGGAAGATACATACAACTTCAGCTTTCTATCAGAAAAAATAAGCTGTGGAGGGCTCTGACTTTATTCTTCTGTTCTCTTGCAGACATCCCTTGTGGCTCTTAGCATGGCACCTTCAGGCCCAATGTGTATTTACACACTTAAATCACACTAAATAGGATTTCAAAAGCCTCCATCCACATCTAAATTCCTTCACAAATCTTGTTTTTGATCTCTCCAGCTACATCCCTATTATTAAATCAGCTCAAAGCTGTACGAGTGCTAGAAATCCACCTCACTGGTTGTTCTTGATATTTAAAGTCCAGCTCTGCTCTGGCTGTGTCTGCACCAGTTCTCCCACCAGTAACCTCAGGCACAGGGAGCTGGGTGGAGTGGCTGACTCACACTCCACATCCACAGGCTATGTGGATGAGGGCACAGAGCCAGTACCTCCAAGGTTTTTGGACTAAACCACAGGAATGAGGCAGCAGCACTGAAGATGCAGAAGTTCTCTGTAGATGAGAACAACTTTGTTCACCTCCCAGACAGGGAAAGGGGGTTTGTATTAAACTGTACTCACAGACCCTGGAATGGGGCCATCCAAGGAAAGAACTGCTGTTGAGGGGATGCTTCTATTTTCCTATTCTCCCAGTAATACAGCGATAAAATTTGTTTTGTACTCTTGAACCAAACAATTGCACATTCACAGTTGGAGGTAGGGTATAAATATTGTCTCTGGCTGATCCCTTGATCCCGCCGTCCTTGCTGAATTAATCACACTCGCGGATCAATCCAGGATTTGTTGCTGGCAGAGCAGATGGCCAGGCAGACTGCAGTTGTGAGCAAGGCAGGCACGTTCTCCTTCCAATTATCCAGCAGCATTTTCCAACAATGGATATTTAAAACTAGACATTATTTTGAAGAAATGCTAGATCTCTTGTTCCTTCTTCAGTTCCACAGGGACAATGACCCCCGATTTTTGCTCTGCTTCCATCCTCTAAGGCTCAGTGAAAGTACAGGATGGCTGGTGCCCCTTTCTCTTTCAACTGAATGTTTTCTGCCCCATTTTCTTCTGCTGTCTTCCCATTTTCCACAGAAAGGAGGTGACAACACCAGCTGCTGCTTGGCACAAGGATTTCAAGGGTGCATTATATTAATTGCTGAGCCAAGGGCTCCAGGAAAGGGAAGAGAAGCTGCATTCATGGGGCTCATGGCATGGAACAGCAGGAATGGGGGTGACAGTGTCTGCCTTTCAAACAGCCTGAACAGGACTTCCCTGTCACAGGAGTAAATTTGCCGTGAAAGACAGACGTGCTGTTTTCCCAGTGTTTACATCTGTGCTGCATTCAGAGTCTCTCTGGATGATAATTGCTCCTGTCTCCCCTCTGTCCCCTGCTGAGGAGCTGTGAGAGCTGTCAGGGGAGTTTCAGCCCAGCTCCATCACGTTCTGTAGGGGACACCTCATGTTGCTGCAGAGGTGAACAGGGTTAACCCAGAGCATGTTTGCAGTCCCTGAAGGAATGAAACACGACAGGACATTCCAGTGGAGATGATCCCCCTGTGGTGGGACACAATGGGCCACTCTGATTAACCACATCTATGCAAATGCTTTGAAATCATCCCCCCTTCACTTCATGGCTAGAGAAAAGACAGGGAGGTTAGACAGAGCACGGCGAGGCTGCACGGGATGCTGCACATACACACTGCATTGGACAGCCTGTTACCCACACAGGATCACAGCATCTTAACAGCACCCAAAAGAACAGCAGACATGGAAAAAAGCCTGCAAGACTGGGAGGGGAACGGTGCCAGGTTTGCACTGATGTGAACTTAGAATCATGGAATCCCAGAATGGTTTAGGTTGGAAGGGACCTTAAAGATCATCTGCTTCCAATCCACCTGCCACTGTCCCAGGTTGCTCCAAGCCCTGTCAAACCTGGCCTTAAACAGTTCCAGGGATGGGAAATCCACAGCTTCTCTGTGCCAGTGCCTCACCACCCTCACAGCCAAACTTTCTTTCAGATATTCAATTGTCTTGGGTTATGGAACCAAAAATGTGCATTCTATTTCATCTGCTGAAAGCAGTTGGGGAGATGTTCTTCTTTATCTCTTGTAACTCTGGGGGGATGAGGGCAGATGCCTTCTGATAATGGGCCAGCTGTTCAAACCAGGTGGAGCAGTGTTTGTTATCTCTTTCACTTCCCGTCCTCCCTCCAGGGGGATATCTGCTGCTAATGGGCCATTAAGGCCCCCCAAGCAGTCATCCCATTGTGAGATGCTCCACCCAGTGGGGGAAGCCAACCATTCCTACCTGGATAAAAACTGAGACGTAGGAAGACAAGGTATCTGGCTCCACTGGATTCCTGGAGGAAGACTGGACCCTTCTTACGATCACTGGACCCTTTTCTCTCAGGATCATCTCTGCTCCAACAGAACCACACCTGCCACTCCAGCAGGATTTACTGTGGGCTGCTCCCAACACCCTGACCAACAGGGTGTCAGGTTGGAGCTCTGACTCTGTCAGGGTTTCTAGGATTGTTTTTTGTTTGTTTGCTTGTTTAGTTGGGTGGTTTTGTTTTCTACTACATTTGTATTGTCAATATTCCCAGTAAAGAACTGTTATTCCTATTCCCAAATCTTTGCCTGAAAGCCCTGAATTGCAAAATTATAATTTGGAGGGGGTGAGGGGTTTACATTCACCATTCCAAGGGAAACTCCAGCTTTCCCTGGCAGACACCTGTCCTTCAAAACCAAGACATCAATCTACTCTTTCAGTTTGAAGCCATTCCCCCTTGTCCTGGTACTCCAGGCCTCTGTAAATATTCTCTCTCCATCTTTCTTTTAGAGTCCCTTCTGGTGCTGGAAGCCTTCTCTTCTCCAGGCTGAACAATCCCAATTCTCTCAGTCTTTCCTCAGAGCAGAGGTGCCCTATCCCTCTGATCAATGTGGTGGCCTCCTGTGGAATCACTCCAACAGGCTGATGACATGCCAGCAGTGTCCTAACCACCACCAGAGAATATTCACTGTTTGATATTTCACCCTTTTCTGCTTCTCACAAAATGAAAATTGAGTGTTAATAGAAAATTTGAGGTGTGCAATTGCTCAGCCTTATGCTCAACATTTCAATATAGAAACCTGCCAGATACAAATGTGTATTAATTGGAAACATTAAAAGCTAAAGCCAGGGGTCCTTGTACTTCAGAACTGTATTTATTAAAACAATGCTGGAATTGACATTTCCTGTGCAAGAACACAGCACAAACCAAGCCAGTGCACTCCCTTACTTTGCAGCCCAGAGAGAGTAATGCCAATTCCCCAAGATGTTGATCCCAGATACGTATTTTGAGAACTACAACTCCTTTTCCGTGCTGTACTGTAGAAACCCCTATGCCTACATATTTGACAGTTCAAGATTGCTGTTCAAGAACACCAGGGCTGCCGCTCAGAATCCAGAAAAATTCTCTCTTCCCCAGCAGTTATAATTTAAACTGAGTGCCCAGACCAGGCTCAAGGTCATCTCATCACACAGGAACAATTCCCTGGGCTCAGTTCCCTTCTGGAGGAGGGGGGAACAAATGACATCATCTCCACAGCTCTACCTTTGCTGCCAGAGAGAAGCAGTTACCTGCCCTAAGGGAATCCCCTGCAGAGAATGTAACCCAGCTGGAGTTACACATGTAGAAGCCAAATCTCCAGCATTTATAAACCCCTCTGTGCAGGCTTTCCCACAGGAAGCTGAGCTTAATTTCTTTAGACCTTGTAGTACATCACCAAAACTGCAGCTGACACAACTGTGCCAACTAATAAGTGCAGGGGATGACCCACCTACCACATCTTCAGTTTTATTCCAAGGAGTGAGGCCCACCTTAAATCCTCACTCCTGCCACATAGGAGCACAGCTGAGCAAATTCCAGCCACTCTTACACCCACAGAGCACCTCATGTCCCCCCATGGCCCCACCAGGCCTCCCTCTCAGGGCTGCTCAGTATCTCTTCTGCCTTTCAGTGGCACCTGCCTGTGCTTGGCTCCCTACCCTCACCTGCACCTAAACAAGAAACTGCAGAAAATTCACCTGTGAGAGCTTGGGGGAGCCAGCTTGTGTTCCAGTCAATCCCACAACCCATGGAACAGCAGGCACAGGCACACTCACACTGTCACACGCAGAGTGACTGCCCCAGCTTCCATCCCTGGAAGTGTCCAAGGCCAGGCTGAACAGAGCTTGGAGCAGCCTGGGACAGTGGAAGGTGTCCCTGCCCATGGCAGGGGTGGAACTGGATAGTATTTAAGGTCCCTTCCAGCCCAAACCATCTTATGATTCCTCCTTCAGCTCCTCCAGAACAAACTACAGCTCTCCTCCATATTATTCCCAGACACCCTGCCAAGCCATCGGATCTCCTTAACAAACTCCTGGGCAAGCCATCTCTTCACACACCTGGAAGGGAAAGCACCAGCTGTGAGATGCTCAGGCTGCAGGAACACTGCAGGCTTGTCCTGCTGTGCAGGTTTCCCATTTTGATTCCTATTCCCTCTTGCTTTGACTTTAATCACCACTCCATTGACCTTTTCATCATAACTATTATAATCCAATGACCTTTCCTGAATGGAAGCAGATGCCCTTCACTTCATATCCCTGGATCTCCTGGCAATTTTCATTATTTTGCTGTTGTTTTTACCACCTGTGATGTGGCAGTACCAACAAACTATTGCCCATTTCCTAGTGAAGCACACTCAGTGACCAGCAGAGAATGCCACAAGACCCCACAGGTGACCTTCTCCTCCCATAGGAGAGCTACTTACTCCTTTTCTTCCTCTCCTTTTCTGGAGAACTGCCATGGCTGTGTGTGGGTGGTTAGGAGTGCTCCAACCTTCCTGGGAGGTGTCCTGAAAAGGATGTCCTGGGGGCACAGGGACATCCAAGCTGCTGGTGTGATTGAGCTCTTTTGTGAAAGCCACAGGATTTGGGAGATACAGAAGAAAGGGGTGAGCCTTGTGGTGGAGTTCTCCAGGAGCCTTATTCTTCGTAGGTATCCAGGGACAGCAGACCAGAGAGCCAGGAAAAGCAGGGATTTTTATACAGGGGAGGCAGGGGCAGGGTTACACAACCTGGCCAGCTGGGTTAGGGACTGAGAAATGGAAGGATTGAAATCAGACCCATTAACTGAGGGAATGGGAGGAAGGAGGGAAACAATGGGGTACAACCAATTAATCTGGTACTGATAAGCTTTATGGGGGAGGAACACACCTTATCACTATGGAAGATGACACTGATAAGCTGTATGGGAGAGGAACACACCTTATCACTATGGGAGATAGCAGTCTCCTAAGGTTTCTTCCCTAGGGGCTTACCACAGCCCTGAAGCCTTGGGGCTGCTTTCTCTCCAGGGGAGAATGTCCTCACCACAGTCAGGCTCCACAGCCTCCTGAGGCTTAACTCCCTCCACAGGGAGCCATTCTTCTCTCACAGCAGCTGCTTCTTCCCCAAGCTTTTGGCAACAGATTTTGCCTTTCAGTGACTGAGATGCCATTCAGGAGCCAGATGTGCTGAAGCAGCTGTGCATTTTCTCCTTCACAGAGTTCTCTCACCTGGGAGCAAAAGGGTTTACTTCTGTCATGTCTAATCTGTGGCCTATTAATGCTGTTCTTCAGTGTTGGCAGAAACAATCTATGTCAGGGACTGAAGCTGAATTCCTTGGATTATACTTGGCAGTTTTTTCAGCAATAGAGGAATCAAAGTCTCCAAAGATGGTGACTTTGGTGAGGATCAAACAGCAAGAACGCAGCAAAAGAGGGCTTAGATCAAATTAATGCAGTGGTCTCTTGGGCAGGAAAGACATGAGCCAACAACTGTGGGAAGGCAAAAGCACGAAGTTCTGTCTCCTTCAAGCTTTGGGGTCTCCTTGACAGCCACTCTGACACTGTTCAGGGGGCACCTGCACACTGTGTTGTATTCCACAGCTCCGGGTTCTGCCAGGAGCCTTGTGAGAGAGGTGGAACAGGGAAGTTTATGTGACATTCCAGGCTGCCACCGAGCCCCACGCTGCCTTGCACCTCATCTGGAGGTGGTGGGAGGTCTGTGACACAAAGGTGCAAAGCAGCAGAGCACAGCAGTTCCCTGCAGTATTCCAACAGCTCCTCTCCTCCCCAGCACAGCAGATGGAAACAGGAATTATTTTAGGTACAACAGCAAATGAGGGAGCAGTCGAAACTGAAGACACACTACAACACAAACTCCAGGAAGCTGAGAAAAGGAGGAAGATCATACCAAGCATTACCAGATCTTCCCTGTCACATAGGGACCACTTTGCAATTAAAACAGGGCAACACAACCTCTTAATGAGACATTTTATTTAAACCAATACAAGCACCATGCTTAGCAATAAAAGATTTGGTTTAAAGTAAACATGCATTGTGAAGTAGCAGAGACTAAACAGCAGATGGAAGTTGTACTGGTTACTGGTATTTCCATGGAACTGCCAAATTCTCAAATCTGGCCATGAACCTCTCACACCTTTTAAGGCAATGAGTCTGAACCACAGAACAAACACATGAGTTTCACTGAGCCCCTTCTCGTGTCCCACCACGGCTCCATTTCACAGTCACTACATGTACGTATAAAAAAATGTTCATGATGTTTATTTTTGGAATGCACTGAAGTAAGGAATTGAATTCTCTTGCTTCTGCCTGTTTGAGTCAGACCCCTGCCATTGCTTCTGGACCAGCTATTTTACAGTTAAAGATACAAAAATGGAATCCTGGTACAAATGCAACGATGCTCCTTTGGAGAAGTGAAAAAGGTGTCAACACCTCCATTATTGCCTCCTTTAATAGAACAGTATTCATGATACTAGAAATACACTTAAACCATCAAACACCAGCATTTACATTTTTTTGTTAAAAATATTCAAAACACTACAAGTCTATTTCATGGGCTGACATGCAAACTCATGCTTTAATTCAGCTTACCATCAATTAATAGGATTACAAGAGCTGTATCCCAGCCATCTAGTCAATATTTAAAGCAAACCTGATTAATTGTGGCAGAAGTCTCCCTTGGAGAGACCTTTAACTCCAGACCAAGGATTTTATGGCCAACTTACTAACTCCTGAAAAATAGGAGCTACTAATGGAAAATGCTGACTCTCAGACCTTTAGCTACAAAGGCTCCCCTAGGTTAATCTATGTTGTCCTTTAGAGGTCTGAAAATTCAAGAGAAATGTGTGATTAGAGATGGGCAACTCACCAGCAAAGCCCAGCAGGAACATACTGGCCTGAACATGGACTCATCTGCCTCCCACTGAGCCTAAGGGGGCAGCAGCACAGAACACACAGTTCTACAGATAAGGTGGGGAAAGGGTGTTATGAAAACAAGGATTATTTGTGCAGCAAAGACTTGAACATAATGATGTCTTTGTTTAATTAAGTGCTTGCACTACCTGCATCTCAAGAGCCCAGGACAATTAGCAGCAGCCTATTGTGTCAAAACACTGCATTAAGACCAAGGGGAACACAAACAAGGCTGGAACAGCAAACACCCTCTGCACACTCGTCCTCCCAGAACCTGCAGCTGCTTCCACAGCTCAGCCAGGGGAGGGAGGAACAGCTGCCAGGCAGGGCTGGCTGAGGAGTAATACTGGTGGGCTGAGCAGCATCAACAGCACCTTTCAGGAGAAACTGGGCTTTAACACTCTCATGAGGATCTGTTTGCTCCCTGCAAGGCTGCAGGGGCAGCACCCAAGGCAGAAAGTGCTTAAGTGAGGCACGAGAACATGTGAAGTGGAAGAACTCAGCTGAAGATTCAGCTGTAAGGAGCAATGTTTTCTTGGCAGAAGGTGGAGCAATCCAGAGATGAAAGGTCAAATTCAATCACTTCATGCAGCAGCTCCTCCCTTCCCTCCTGATACAGGCCTCTTGTACAGTTATTTTTCTGCAGACCTGTGCAGGCAGCAGTTGGCTGCTGGCAGCCCACCAGTGTACAAAGTACAACAGATATGATTAAATCCAGTTTTTCCTCACTGCAAATCAAGCTGAACATTCCAAGCAGCAGCTTCCCTCTTGCCCACACTGTACTTTGACATGCCTCACCTTTAGTACAATCCAAAAAAAACCTCAAAAGAGATTCTTGCTGTTTCCAGACTGATGCTTGGAATGACACTATCCTTGAAGCCAAAGCCTTATTTATACAATGTTTGTCACAAAAGACATTGTTTTTATTGATCTGCAGTACAGAATGATCAAGCAACAGTTTCATAATCAACATTTTTTTCGTCCAGGGAAATGAAATTGCTTTTCCAGTTCAGTACGTCAACACAGAAATTTAATTACAAGCACTTCTTTCCCACACCAAAAGATCAATTTAATTGGATCATTCCACCATGTATTTGCAAAAGCTCCTCTCAAGTCAGATTTATACACAAATAAATGAGCAATAACATCAAACTAGGAAGAGATTTACCAACACTGAAGACCTTTGCTAATTAATTCCTTGTGATCTTGCAGGAATTAGTGTTTTACCACTAACACAGCCTATGTTGACAAATGAAAAATAACCCCACTTTCAGCAAAGGTTTCACAGCATGAAATACTGGCCTCCAAATTTAACACTGCATTCCTTCCCAGCGAGCAGATTGGTTGGGGCAGCTGTATTTTAAGGTATG
The DNA here is from genome assembly GCA_017589585.1 of Phylloscopus whistleri. Lineage (NCBI taxonomy): Eukaryota > Metazoa > Chordata > Aves > Passeriformes > Phylloscopidae > Phylloscopus > Phylloscopus whistleri. The sequence continues at coordinate 677,806 of JADMLD010000405.1, read as the reverse complement.
TTATCAACAGGAAGCTGCTCTTTACGCAGATACTCGTTCAGTAGCACAACAAACACTCACGAGCAAGATAGGGGAGAGGCTGTCCCATGAGTGCTCCTCCTGCCACAGCACGGGCTGAATGTGTCCCACATCAGACAACTACTCTAATCAATATAAAACAGACCTGTAAAAAGACTGGTCATTTATAAAAGTTAAATACTATTTTCACATTAGATTTGCTGTTTCAAAGAGATGAACCGTTAAGTAGCTGAAAATCAAATGATCACTTATGCAAAAGCTTCACCTGGAATGTAATTTTGACCAAAAAGTCATTAAGAAAGTTAGAGGTTGTAATTAAAGTACTCAAAAGCTATGTGTGGCCAACTTTTATAACAAAAGAGATATAAATCGTTCATTATCATGAAAAGCTTTCACCTCCTGACTCCTACAAATGGAGCAGATGATTGGAATTTCAAAGAAAATGAGGTTGGCTTTTTGTTTTAACAGATGTCAACTGCAGCACGAGGCACTAGGAACAAATATTACTTGGATTCTTTAACAAAGTTATTACCAAATTTGTAAGAAGTGGCAGTGTAAAATTCTCAAGTCCTTTTAAAGCTAACAAATGAAAGGCACACAGTATCACCAGGTGTTCAGATAACAGGAAATGAGCAGAGGTAAACTTCTCAACAGTGTCAGAATAGAGATGCAAGAAGAAATCTGGTACAAGAGGAACCAGAGTTGTAGTTCAGCCCTTAGTTATCAGCTAGTTCCTGTGAGACTGTATTAGCATGAGAACTGGACAGTCAAAGCTTTGCCCTGAAATTTAGGAAGATTGACTCAGGCAACTGAGGAATTACTGGAATGACAAAAATTAGTTCCAAGAGTTTCAGACAGTTCACATGGACTCGATGGAAAGATAAATGGATGGATGGATTTGCTGTACAAGGATTTTGACTTTTTAATACAAAACAAATGCTTCCACGGAGTAGGTTTCAAAACTGAGAAGACATTAAGTCAAAAAATCTGGTAAGTGACAGTATGTGGTGGCCTACAGCCAGCCTGTAGGCCTCACAGTTATAAATTCTAACTTTATAACTGAAATATGGTTGATTATATTATGTAACTTGACCAGCAAGGCCCTGGAGAGCAGACCCTGGCTGTTGGGGATTGGGGCTGCTGTTGGCTGGCTGGGTAGGCAACTGGCTTGGCCAGTGAGCATTAACTGCACGTGCCCTCTGATCTACGTAAGAACAAATCTCAATAAAGTTGGCTGTTGCCACATGATCTTTGAGAGTGTCACTTCCCTGCCTCAGACACATCACATGCGACGTCTGCTGACCACCACAGTGATGCAACAAGCCACTGCAGATACTGAGGGAGGCAGAGGGCAGTGGGAATTGCTGCCTGCAGCGTGTAAGGCTGCAGAGAGCAGTGGGAATGGCCATGGGGCAGTGGGAATTGCTGCCTGCAGCGTGTAAGGCTGCAGAGAGCAGTGGGAATGGCCATGGGGCAGTGGGAACTGCTGCCTGCAGCGTGTAAGGCTGCAGAGAGCAGTGGGAATGGCCATGGGGCAGTGGGAATTCCTGCTGGCAGCTGGGAGAGCTGCTAAGAACAGCGGAAAAAGCCGTGGAATCCTGGTGGAGCAGTGGATATAGCTGCGGAAGGTGGTGGAGAAAGCCATGTGGGTCTGGAACCCCCCTTTTATGGGAGTAGAAAAAGCTGTCAGGAAAGAAAAATATGGGAGTGTGGGCTTCAGTACACGAAGACCCCATTATGAAGGTATGGATTCCTTTTTTAAAGAAACATGGGATAAGATACAATGAGCAGGCTTTGCTGGCCCTGCTAACATGGTCCGAGAAATTCGGACTGCTTATAACTGAAGGAACCACTCGAGATTTAAAGACATGGGAGCAGGTTGGCAGGTTTATAATTGAAGAAGCCTCCCTAGGAGATGAGGCAGCCATCAATGTGATAAAGCCCTGGAGGCTTTTAGTTGACTTGTTAAGGCAGTTAAAAAGTGAGCGTGATGCAAGAATGGTGGTAGAGACACTACGGGTGCTGCCACGTGAGGATGGCAGTGAGGAGAGGGCACAGGGAGGAGCAGGGGGAGGTGTGGATGCTGGAAGGGGTGCACAAGAGAGGAGGACAGGCAAAGCAGCCATGCAAAATTGTGCTGCCACTCCGTGCCAGGACTTTTCCCCAGAGGGGCGTCCCAGCACCTCTTCCGGGGGCCATCCTGCAGCCGAGCGGAGCAGCACTGCTGGCCCGTGCTGGGACACACTGACAGCAGAACACACTGATCACACCAAAACCTACCCAGCTGCTGCAAGGCTGTACTTTGCTGCCAGAAGCAGGGCCTAGCTGCTGCAGAGAGGCATTGAGTGCGCCGGCACAGCCACCCGAGCAGCATGCGCTGGAGTTGCATGCGTCCTGCATCACCACAAACATGCTCAGGCTGCCTTGTCCTGGAGCTGACTGGCCAGACTGCACCTACAACACTGCCTCCATTGGTGTTTTGGGTTGCAATGCAAGACGTAACCAAAAGTCTGTATTCTGTTCCCATCTGTTGAAACTGGTTGGGGAGGTGTTTTCCTCAACTCTTCTCTAACCATGCCACATAACTCCCTGGGGGAGGGGGGCGGGTGCCTTCTGTTAATGGGCCAGCTGATAAAACCAGGTGGGGCAGTGTTCCTTATCTCTTCCAGGGGATATCTGCTGCTAATGGGCCATTAAGGCTCACTGCATGGCTGATAAAATTCCATCATCCCATTGGGAGATGCTCCACACAGTGGGGAGGAGCCAAGCACTTCTGCCTGGATAAAACCTGAGACTCAGAACACCACAACAGCCTGTTTCCACTGGATTCCCAGAGAAAGACCAGACCCATCTCACCACCACTGGACCTTCAGAGGAAACCTACACCCTTCTACAGGATCATCTCTGCTAGAACCACATCTGTTACTCCAGGAGGATTTAATTGGACTGCTCCCAACACCCTGACCAACAGGGTGTCAGGTTGTATTCTGACTCTGTCAGTGTTTTTTTTTTTCTTTTTTTGTTTGTTTTGCTTTCTTGTACTACTAAATTTTCACTTTTAATATTCCTAGTCAAGAACTGTTACTCCTATTCGGATCGGGAGAAGCCACAGCAATGGCAGAACGGAAAGTGCTGAACAAATATTACCCCCCAGACTTTGATCCAGCAAAGATCCCGAAGCTCAAGCTCCCCAAGGACCGGCAGTACGTGGTGAGGCTCATGGCCCCCTTCAACATGAGGTGCAAGACGTGTGGGGAGTACATCTACAAGGGCAAGAAGTTCAACGCCCGCAAGGAGACGGTGCAGAATGAGGACTACCTGGGGCTGCCCATCTTCCGCTTCTACATCAAGTGCACGCGCTGCCTGGCTGAGATCACCTTCAAGACAGATCCCCAGAACACGGATTACGCCATGGAGCACGGCGCCACGAGGAACTTCCAGGCAGAGAAGCTCCTGGAGGAGGAGGAGAAGAGGCTGCAGAAGGAGAGGGAAGAGGAAGAGCTCAACAATCCCATGAAGGTCCTGGAGAACCGAACCAAGGACTCCAAGCTGGAGATGGAGATCCTGGAGAACCTGCAGGAGCTGAAGGAGCTCAACCAGCGCCAGGCCAATGTGGATTTTGAGGCCATGCTGAAGCAGCACAAGGAGATGGAGGAGGAGCAGAGGCGCAAGGAGCAGGAGGAGGATGAGCAGGAGATGAAGGCCATGCTGGAACAGGCCCAGAACCGCCGGCTCTTGGTGGATTCTGACTCCGATGAGGAACCGGTAAAACCCCGCCCGAATTCCACAGCCCAAACAAAACCCACGGATATCCTGCAGGAGGACCCCCAGCCCCAGAGCAAGAAGCCGAGGATGGAGAGCTGGGGATGGAGCATGGGGAAGCTCAGCACCAAGGCCCAGCTGGCCGGGCTGGTGGCCCGCAGGAAGCAGAAGCCAGATCCTGCCCTGGAGAAAGGGAGTGAAACCCGAGGCACCATGGCCAACACTGGCTCGCTTCCAGCAGCAGCCACATCCTCTCTGGGTTTGTTGGGAGCCTACACGGACAGTGAGGACAGTGCCAGTGACTGAGGAGCCAGCAGGGCAGGGAGGGAGCAGGGCTGGCCGGGGCTGTCCTGGCTCCCTGCTGCTCCTGGAGCCCCACAGGGAGCTGGAAGCAAGGCCAGGGGCCTGGGGGATCCAGGCCACTGCTGTTCCCACATCCCGCCCTGCAACAGCAGCAAAGGTAAGATGTTTTCCCTGCAGCAGGAATCCCGGGGGAGGACCTGGCAGCGGCTGGTGTGTCCCAGCTCTGCTCCAGGATGTGTTGGGAAAAAAAAAGCGTGGTGACAGTACATAAATTCTACATATAAATGGCTAATATGTGTCATAAGGATGCATTTGTAGCTCAGAATAAGTTAGCGTCAGCTTCCAAGTGATGTTTGTACACAGTTATAAATCCAGAACTGAACTATTTTAGTTACAGAAATATTAGTCACAGGAGTGCAAAAGGAGTCCCTGCAGAGGAGTATTCCCTTTTAGCAGGTACAAATAAGGAAACACCTGCGAAGATTTGTTACTTGAAGGAGACAGACCTGCCATTCTTTGCACAAACTCTGCACAAGAGAGATACTGCAGGAGACAGCTGTGAATACAGTGCATTGCTTGGATGTAAGTATTCATGTCTGGTTCCAGTATCACCAGGATGGTACATAAATACTTAGAACAGAGGTTTTCCTTAGTGGAAGAAGCCCAGTTTCTCACGCAGCCATTCTTCAGTTAGGTCTTCTGTATTTCTGATTTCGAATACCTAAACAAAATGGCATTGCATCAATTCCTGTGGGATGGGACTGGAAAAGGGACAAGCACTCAGTGCAAGCAGCACCTTTCCACACATGCTGCTTGAGCTGCAATAAATCACTCACCAACCTACAATTTTCAGGTGCTTCCTTGAAAGCATCAGAGGAAAACACACAAGACTACATGGCAAAAAATATCACTAACATGAACAAGAATCTTGTAATTGCTATTTCCAGGCTTCACTCTTGTCCCTTAAGAATATGAGAAAAGCACATGTACTACATTTTAAAATAACCCTTAAGTGGCCTCATCTCACATGCATTATCTCAGCAAGATGGTATTTTGAAGAATACAAATTAATTTTAATATCTGGGTTGATTTAAGCCCAAAGTTGAGCAATTTTGCTCAGTACAACACACAGTTATTTTTCCTTTGAACTGAAATAAATTCATAATATCCAGCAGCATATTATTTTACCTGCAAAATAGCTCAAAATAGAAAACTTGGGAAAAAAACCCTAACAAAATCCTAAAAGCATGGAATGGTTTGGATTGCAAGGGACCTTAAAGACCATCCAGTTCCAATCCCCTGCCATGGGCAGGGACACCTTCCACTAGCCCAGGTTGCTCCAAGCCCCATCCAACCTGGCCTAGAACATTTCCAGGGATAGGGCAGCCACAACATCTCAGGGCAAAACCCCAAAACACAAAAACACCAACCCAAAGCTGTGTGAAATCTTTAATGAACCTTTAATGCAGCCTTGAAGCAGAAAACAAGGTCCAAACCACCAATATGCTCTCTACATTCCAAGTGGGCAAGGGTTTGTTGGGTTTTTTTATAGTCTGAAGAGAAACTATGCATTGATTAATTATTCATTGATTACTGGAGTCTATGTCATGCCCAAACACAAAAGTGAGGTAATTTATAAATTCACAGGCCTTCAAAATAGAGAAACCCCAAAAACCAGTGTTACAAGAACAGAACATCTGAACAGGAGCCAACCTAATATTCAAGTCACAAGAGACTGATGAGAGAACTTGGCTAGCTGAGTCATGAGTAAAAATCACACCAGGAGGAAGTCACAGCATGAGTTAAAATGAAACACAGCTCAGCATGTGGCAAGCATAAAGCATATTTGAAGAGCAAGCAGGCAATCCCAACTGGAGACAGCCTGTGTTCTCAGGCTTCAGGGAGAAGATGAATGATCATGAACCTCTATACCCAGTCCTGGACTTGCATTCAAAAGCCATTCAGGCTGAATTTCTCCCATTTCAGAAGTGATAGGAACTCCAACTGAGCTACTTCCCAGGCTTTCACCTTCTTCTCACCAACCCTTTCTTCTTTCTTACTGAAAACTCTTCCTCCTTTCTATCACAGTTACCAGCCCTCCAAGTTGCAGTTTCAACAGATCTAAAAAAAGATTTCTTGGGGCTGATTGTTTCTGCCATCTTCTGCATTCCTATTGACTCCTGTCAACTTGAGGTCTAATTTATAAGAGAGGTGTCTTTTCTTACAAGGTACAGCTGGAAGAGGCAGAAGTTGGATGGAGCTTGGAGCAACCTGGTCTAGTGGGAGGTGTTTGAACAAATAATGAACATTAAAGTCCCTTCCAACCCAAGGCATTCTATGATTCATAGTTCTCTTACTGGCCCAACAGACATTTTTACTGGCATGTAAAAGGGCTCAGCAGGATAAGGAAGACCTGAAGGGAACAGAGCTGCTGGAAGTTCTGCAGTCATTTCACATGGTATGAAAAACCTGAAGCAGCTACTGAATCTATTAAGCTTTACTGCTCGAGGCAAAAGGGAGTCTAGGTGCCAATTAGGCAAAGATTTCAAAGATCTCCAAAATGAAAACCAGGTGACATGTATTTTCTAAAATATACACAGAGCCAGGCCTAGTGAATGCAGTGATTTCTTCTGGTGTCAGTACTGGAAGAACCCAACACAGGAAGAAATTGTTCATCACTTGGCACATGTTACTTACTCTGCAGGCTGTTCTGCAAGCATCCAGCCCCAGAAACCAGCTAAATTGATCTGTTCCATATTACACTGAGGCTTCAGTCTATTCTTCCCATCAGTAAATTCCTCCCCCACAGCAAAGATGTCCATCCTACTGAGGGATATTTTTGTTTTAGAGAACACTGTTCCTCCTGGTGTTTTTGGCTACAGAAATCTCCACACATACTTCTCCTTCAGTCTTTCTAAACCAAACTCTGTTCACTGTAATCACAAACTCTCACAAAACCCTTCTTGCCATCAGTTTGAGCAAGACACAAAACAACAACCTGCAGTAAAGGGGGAGAGAGTTATTTCAAAAGCCAGTTGTACCTTAGTGAGTTCAGCTGTCTGTACAAGCTTATTCTTGCTTCCAGCATACATCATCTGCTGCTCAGGCTTACATCCTGTAGTTATGGGGAGGAAAAAAAAAGAGAGTTTGTTTCCTTATTTTGACTGCAACACTTCAAAAATAAGGTTGGGTTTGGTTTTTTTTTTTTTTAAGCATTCAAATTGAAAGCTAAAGACAGTCACAGAGAGATTCTCAGGTAACTACAGAATCTGCTCAGTAGTTGCTAAACTTTTATATACCTAGTTACTCTAGCTCTGAGAAACGAAGGGTAAAACAATGCAATCAGTTTATCTTCTTCCAAGGGATAACAAGGATAATCCATTAGTACCAGCAAGATACACTATTACAATACAGAACACAGATGGAAGCCCAGGAGCAATTCAGCTCTGCAAGCCCAAACCAAGACCCAGGTTATTTGGCTTCTATTAAAATTACACAGTGCCCTGTCCAGTAAGTTGATGCTGAGGGTTGCTGTGACACAAGCAGAGGATGCTCTATACTGCTCTCTACAAACCTGGGATGATCCAGGATTAGAGTCTGTTTCTCCTGGAACAGTCTGTTCCCCCAGCACTTTCACATGCTCAGATCTGGGTTAGGGAGCCCCCTTTTTTCACATGGCTGTGAAAAGCCCTTTAGACTGTCCCCTCACAGCATCCTCTACTGCTGCCCATTACACATCCAGGCCCCCTGAAAAGTCTCCTCTCAAATCCCATCCTAACCCTCTTAGAGTCCTGTTCCTTTCATGGGTAGAATGAAAGGAATAGGATTCTAAGATCCTCAGAAAGAAATGGGTTTCCTTGTCCTTCTGAGATGAGAGGAATTTCTTCCCTTCCAGTCCCTAATGTCTAAATAGCAAGAGACAGGTAAACAGAATCACTCAGGAACAGAGGTATTATCTTCCAACCCCCTCTCCACTCACGTCCTGAGCCTTACAGGGTCAGGTTCTAAGGATTCCCCAAGATCTGAGGGGTAAACAGGTTAAATTAGGTTAAACCTCCATGAGTAGATGCAGAGTGCTCCAGGCCCTGTCCTTCAGAGGAGGGTTGCTGAGCACACTGAGTACAGGCACATTTAGGCAGACACACCTTTTGGCCAGCTAAGCAGGAAACCAACACTCCAGCTCAGCCTCCAGAAGTGGAAAAGAGAGACTCTATTCTATCATACATCTGAAGTGCCCTAACTGTGAACCTCAAAGGCAGGAAAACCTCCTTGAGAGCAGTAAGTATTGAGTTTTATCTTCCCTAGAAAAGAATATTCCAAAATTTACAACACACAGTAGCTACCAATCACAAAGTTCACTCACCTACTGGACTGGAGAAGATAAAGCACAATGGATAGGAAACTCTTCCATCTTCATGCTGGTACTTGTAACTATACACAATAAATGTTTTTTCTGAGGTTAAAGAAACTAAGAAATCAATTGTGTTAATAGGATATAATCCTCAGTTATCAGAGCTTGATGCAGGCACAAGTCAGTGTTACATTTTAGATGATGTTTTAATTTGGCAATAATAACCTCACTGTTCTGTTTTCACTTCCACATCTGACTTTCAGAACTGGCCCTGCCTCAATGTGAGGGCTGTCTCTGTAGTAAAGTTTCATATCAGAGCTAAAAATCACTCTCTCATCACAAATATTCTCTTCCAACTTTGTAAAAAGACTTCCCACACCCACCAGCATGGCTTGGGCTTAATGAAAGCCAAATTCTTTCTTTGCTGACTAAGAACTTCGTTGTTTCAGGTGTTTTGCTGAATATGAACCACAGACCTTTGTTTTACAGCCTCCCACTGCACTGTGGGCATGAAAGGGAAGATTCAGAACAGCACAGGGAATGGTGCCAGCCAGCTCTTGAGGCTAATAGGGCAGGTAATTTCTTCACATGTAACTTAAGTACCCCTTTTATTTCATTAGTTAAATTACTTGACCCTCTTTTGTTCCTGTTTTTTTCAAAACAGGGATTCCTCCCTGGATCACATGCTCACAGCAATACCACAGAATCAGTAACTGCAGCAAAACAACAACAGCCACATCCTGAGAAAGTACCAAAACAGATCCAGAGTTACACAGGCAGATTCCTATATTTAGAAGTAGGCACCAGCTGGTATATTTTACTCACTTCTTTACATTACTAGCAGCATGGCTTTGCTTTACTTCCCCAAACATTATATAGTCTGAAAGGAAATAAAATGTCAGGAAAGGCTTAAATGAGTCATTGTTTCAACAAGTGGTACAACAGTTCAGTGCAGCCTGAGAACTGATCCCAGGGTTATTTCACAAATAAAGGATCAGCAAGATCACACTACAGCAATTATTGGCCTAAAAAGGTGAAGTCCAACATTTTGAACAGCTTCCAGGAGTGAGTAAGTCCAAATGGCAGCAGCACAGGAAGGATATCGAGGTTGTCTCTCGGGCAGCTCATCCTTTAGCTCATCTGGAGAAATACCCTGGTGACATTAAACACAAGCAATATTTGAGCAAGTGTCTCTCACTGGAAGGTTAAAGAAGGGTAATGGGCAGTGAAACACCTGTAAGGCAGATGTTGATCTACAGGTGAACTGATAAGGGCCTCCCAAATTACTACAGCAGTTTAGGAAGACTTTGTGTGCCAATAGACTCCTATGACTACACACAGAATTAATGTTAGCATGAATAAACATCCCTATTTTAGGCATAATGAGCTTAGCAAACATTTTTTGCTCTGTTTGGCTATGCTGGCAGCTACCATGCTTTGCCAACCCTAGTGCTAAACAGAAATAAGCAAGCACACACCATGAAGTCAGTTAACATCAGCTACCTAGATCAAAAGTTTGAAAAATTCAGTCCTTCCTCCTTCAGCAAACAAAAAAAGAGTCCCCACTACATTTAAGTGTTACATTAACATCCAAATTGTAGGGAACAAGAGTTATGGTTAATGCTCAAATCCCTGGGAAGGATTTAATTTTGCCCTATGGACCATTAAGAAACACCACACACTGGGCTGACCTTATTATGCCACCCATCAAATTTAGAGTCTGTAGGGGATTAGCAATCCTGCTTCTAATTGATGGCAGACCAGTTCAGAGGCAAATGTGCAGATCTACGTGGAAACACAGCAGAAATCTCTTCAAAAAGCCAGCAGGTGCCAAAGATGCTTTTTACATAGTTAAAACAGCTTTAAAATAACTTCTTGTGTGTGTGTGCCATTAATTAGTCAACCCAATTGCTTCTGCATAGTTTCACTATTAATGGTGCTGTGCTTTACATGCAGAGTGACCATGCATTCAAATAAGCTCATGACCCAAATTAGATTAAGAGTTTGATAACAATTTGAAACTAAGGCAGTACCTTAGAGACAACAATATATTGCAGGCTGAAGATACTCTTATTTACAATGCATTTAACAAACCTCATGCTCCTCATCCAGCACCACCAACTGCTTATCCTTGTCGATTTTCACTATAAATCAAAATAAAACACAGATCAATGTTTTTTTTCAATCAATGTATACAATGCATGAAGCTTTTTAGCACTCAACAATTACAGTCCTTGTGATTCTGTTTTTCTTCTTCAGTGTATCCCATGACTTCCCCAAATCATTTTACAAACGGTTGGTAGACTCTGAGCCATAATTAAATATAAATACTCTGCTAAGAGCAGATGGAGACTTGAATCCTAAGAACAGCACTGTTTTATTGTTAAAATTACAGGCAGAATTGGAAGTGCTGCAGCTCAGAGGACAAACACCCTCCTGGCTCATGTTGACCTGATACAGCAGCAGCATTACACAGGGAAGAAAAGAGGAGAGAGGATTTTCTGACAATTTTTGTCAGGCATCTCTGGAACTTACTTATAATGGCAGCATTGTTGGTCTCTTTGCGAAATCGGAATTTTCTCAGTTTCTCTACCAGGTCTTCGGCAACATCACAAACCACCAGAGACTCACTCTGCAGAAAGGAAATGGCAGAGGGGAGGGAGAGATAAATCCTTCTAGAAAGTGAAACAGACAATAAAATCCCCGTGTCACACATATCTGTGCATAAATCCTACTGAAGACAGCCTGCATGCAGCTTGTCCAAGGCTTCAGAGCATCACATAAACCAGAAAAAATGTGGGTGAAAGCAAATTGGTTTTGTTTAAAAAAAGCCACATTAACAGAACATCTATCTGTTTTAATTTCCTGATTCAAAGCCACACAGTTAACTAGGAGTATTTCATTAACTACTCCTGAAGTGGGATTATTCTCAGATCTCTTAGAAGTAAACTTTACACTTCAGAAGTAGATTTTACACTTCTACACTTAAAAAGTAAAATTTACACTTCATTTTTCAAGCCCTGAAATAAGGGAGTCCCTTAGAATAGCAGCAAATGGGATCAGGTAATTTAAGCATTTAACATAATAAGAGCTACTATTAGTTTTTAAGAACAGCATTGTCCTTGTTTATTTTTACCCACAAAAAATAATCACTGGACTTCTGAGATTCATACACACAGAAAGAGTTGCAGGCATTTTAACCCAAAAACATGCAGCCATTTCCCCCTGTGCACACCAAGCTCTCAGCAGAGATGCTCAGATAATATATTAGTCATCACACTGAAGATGAGGAAGGAAATCATTGTTTCACAAGCAGCCATGCAGGTTATCTTCCCTTACACATGCAATTTCTGAATTGCACCAAGCCAACCACGGCCATTTCCTGAGCAACATTTGATACACACAACCTCATCAACAAGGGGTTCATGCCAGCTTGATAAAGAAGTTACTTAAGATTTGCAGCTTATACTGCATTTGTCAACTCCCAAGGCATCAAGAACTTTGTACCAAAGTAACTGTATTTCAAGGTTTCCTTAAAAAAATCCTGATAAAAAAAATTGTGCAAGATTACCAATCAAAAGCTCTAATAAAGAGCTCTTGCATTGAGACAAATCACTGCTTTTAAACCAGAATGTCACTATTTGAGCTCTCAGTTCTGTCTCCTCATGTTCAGCATTGTGAGACTTCCCCCAAAAAGCAGATGGGCGGCTCTGCTTCCCCACTTCCAATACCCCACGTTTGTGGTTGCTCCTGAAAAGATTTCCACCTTGACCAAATTCTGGCACAAAGTCTCGTCCCTCTGCTTCCTCTGGACAGCTGGAGAGGAAATCAGGCTCTGCTGTGAGAGCACAGCTCAGGCACTGCCTCTACAACCTCCCTGATTTTGCTTGTTTCCCCTAAACGTCAAAGATTGCCCTTGGCTCCCTCTGATCAGCGAGTGGGTCCCCCTGACCCAAACATGTTGAACTCGACAATCTCAGAGGTCTTTTCCAACCTAACTCATTCTGGATTCTGTGAAATATCCCTAGTACCCACTCTCACTCATTCATGAAAAAAAACCTCTAAAAATATTTAAAAACACAACAGAATTCAGGGCTGCATTTCATAGCTGAAGTTGTATTTCATATAAAATGTCACTAATACCCACTCTCACTAACCCAGGAGGTCTCAGTTAAAGAAAACCCAACAGGATTCAGGGCTGCATTTCAAAGCTGAGGTTATATTTTATATGAAATGCTCTTTTGTGAAGGAACCTTTTCTCCCAATCCTTTGGGCTCACCAGCTTCTCCCAGCAGACAAGCCATGCTCTTGGCTCACACACCTGTGCAGCCACACAAACACAAATCCCTGAGGGAATGTGAATCTGGTAAGGTCAGATTCAGACAGTTTAACGGGGCTAAGCCGGCTCACCAACGCTTGGCTCAACAAAAACTCAAGAAAGCCAAGGCAGGATTGCTGCACAGACACGGACACACCTGCCAACAGCACCGAGGGGGATGCTGCTGCTCCCTGGACCCTCCTGTGCAGATCCCCCTCGGGACACCCAGTCCCCTCACCATCAGACTGACAAGTAAACATGAATTTCCCAAAGTGCCCCTAGCACGACTCCCACTAGAGAAGCACACAGCAAAACAGCCCAAGGTTTGATCAAATTTGCTTTGCAACTGCTCCTGCCACAGGAGGGTTCAACTCCCCAAACCTTTAATAAAAGTAGCATGCATGACTCTTCCTTTTTCCACAACCATTTCTCTACCCATCAGCCAATATTAACGCAAAGTACCCCACAGCGTTCATGCACCAGTCCTTGTTTCTCTTGGTCAGCCCCAGCCAGCAATCACAGCTCAAGTCCAAATTCACCACTCGGTGAATGAGTTCAATGAACAACAATCAGACGTTCTTCAGCGAATTAGCTCGAAACGTTACAAGACAAGCAACAACCAGGTGCGATCAAACCATCAATCGTGACACAGAACCAGTTCCTCAGAGGTCAGATCACGCGTTCTCCTGCTGATTATTCTACCATTTCCCTATCGAACCTTTCTGAACCAGCTAACTATGCATTATCTCAGCGGGGTGAGCCCCCTCCCGGGCAGACGCCCCTCACCCCCCACGATCCCGCCGGGTCCCCCCTGAGGGAGCGGCGCGCGCTCCCCCCTCACCATCTTGGCGCGCGCACCAACCGCCGCCGCTCGCGCGCCGCCGCCTCCTCCTCACTGGGTTGCGCCCCCCCTTCACCGCGCCTGCGTGGCGCAAGCCCCGCCCCCTCCCTCGCCCTCCGAGCAATCAACAGCGCTCTCCCGGGGTGGGCGGGGCGGCGTCACGCGCCTACGGGCAGCGGGGAGGTTCAAGGCCGCCGGGCGCGGGAGGGGAGGGAGGGAGGGGAAAAAGTAGGATCACGTGATCCCACAGCACCACGCCCCTTCCCTGTTGCCGCGCAGCTCCGGTCCCGCCCCCCTCCCCGTTGCCATGGCAACTCGCGGGCTCGCCCGCAGGCGCCATTTCGCTCTGGGGATCTGGGAGAAGCGGGACGGGACGGGTTCGGCTTCGCAGCCTTTAGTATGCCTTCAAAAGGGCAAGGACTGAACGTTTAAGCCCTGGAATTGAAGCATGAGGCGAATCAAAAGTTGTACTGCTCGCGGTGCTTGTTGTGTGTACAAGTGGAGTGTAATTCTGGAAGTCATGCGGCGTCTCCAGCACACAAGTCACAAACAGGAGTAGCCAGCGCCGGACTTCTCCACAACAGGGTCTTGGTGTGAGGCTCTCTTGATGCTGGAGTGAATATTTGGCTTTTTTTCCGTGCCGCTCACAATTTTAGATGCTGTTAGAGCAGAGAAAAATGCGTTTTCAGGGATTCCACAACAGATATAAGAACATAATTGATTTCCTCACTCAGAATGAAAGCACAGATGCAGCCTTCACATCTCAGACACAACTTCTAGTGAATTATGCTAATGATTTAAACACCAAATTTATAAGATAAAACTGCAGGTTTTCACCAAGGGCTTCAGCAAACACCACAGAAATGCGAGATTGCTGAGCAGCTGTTGAAGTCTCACACAAAATCACATAATATCCTGAGGTGGAAGGGACCCACCTCATGGGGATCATCGAGTCCAATTCCTGGCCCTGCACAGGAAAACCCCAAAAATCCCACACGTGTGCCTGAGAGCATTGACCAAATGTTTTTTGAGATCTGTCAGCCTTGGGGCCATGACTGGTCCCTCAGGAGCCTGTTCAAGTGCCTGACCATGCAGTGGGGGAAGACCCTTTTCCTGATATTCCATCTAATCACAAAATCACAATCTGGTTTGGGTTGGAACACACCCCAAAGTTTATCCAGTTCTTAACCCACACTGCTGTGGGTTGGAACACCTTCCACTGCACCAGCATGCTCCAAATCCTGCCTAACGTGGCCTTGAACACTTGCAGGGGATGGGGCAGGCACAGCTTTTCAGGGCAGCCTGTGCCAGGGCCTCACAACCCTCACAGCCAACAATTCCTTGCCAATAGCCCATCTAACCCCCATTCCAGCACAAGGAGGAAGCAAAGCACAGCCATGTGCTGCCAGGGAGGTGGCTTTGGGTCACTTCACAGCCACTGCCACTGCAGCTGTGACTGTCAGCTGCCAGGAACAAAGGTGAGGCACACTGAGCTCTCCAGTCTCTGGCAGGGTGGCAAAGCTGAATCCTACCCTGTCTGCCACCACTGTGGCTCTGAGAGCTCTCTGTGCAAGCACACAACAGCAACAGCCCTTCTGGTGCTCTACAGACTTGAAAGGGCACCTGGAGCCCAAGTACACTGCCAGGAGCCAGCACCTGTGTCAAGAGTCCAGGAGTGACAAGGGCCAATTTGTTCCAGAGGCATAAAGACTCTCCCCAGGGACAGGGCTCTGGGAGCAGGGGCAGCATGGCCAGAGGGACAGGGGGCTAGAAATCACAGCCAGGCTGCCCTGGGACAGGCCTGACAGGCAGACAGGACATGGGGCAGGCAGGAGACCCTATCCTCTCTGTTCCCACCTGAACACAGGGACATAAGGCACAGGGGGAATGGTGGCAGAGCAGGCCCCTCTCCTATGGGTTTCACAGAATTTTTGGAAGGGTTATGTGAGGAACAAGGCTCACTCTTAAAAATTTCTTAGAAGTTTAATAAGGGATAAAAGGGACTGTACCCAGCACTGTGGTGCTTGGCAAAACTGCCAGAAGTACCCTGTTAGCTTAAAACAATTATATACTTTTTCATTACATTGGTTATTACATTGGTTAAATGCATATTCAAACATCCCTGAAAGCTTACGTGAATACTTTTGCTTGGCTCAACCTTTGACTTGTCTTCATGCCATCCTGTAGATGAAATTCATGTATTTCATCTCTTCTCGAGTTTCTTTTCAGTTCTTTGACATGTCCAGATAACCTGGAGGATCAGTCCTTGCATTTTTCTGTTGGTGTTTATTTTCCTGGTTCTTGTCACTGTTATCATTCAGATTAGTCCACAAGTATGTTAAATCAACATAGTTATTTCACACCATCATGTGAATTAGTTACACAAATAAAAGCATTTAATATTACGTAGTCTGTATTTTAATATTATGTGAAGGCCTAAGCTATAGTATATACTTATCACACTACTATTTATATAAGCTATATGGTACATAAAGAAACTGACAGATTATACTATATTAAAGCAGTTAAAAGGGGTTACAAATAGTAACTATATCAAAATCGTTGTGATCAATAATAACTTGCAAAAGCCAATACATAAATGCAAAAGCCAATGACTACATTATCGTAACAGGATGCAGAAAAAATAGTCTAGGATTGGAGAATGCAGAGGACATAGGCACAATAATCCTTCTCTTCCTTTATAAAGCCTTATCCAGTCCCCGCAGCTGATGGAGGGTAGTTTGTATGGATATCACATTTCAGTGCATAGAGCGGTGCTTTGATTACCTGGAGCGGGAGGTGACTCAGCTGCTTCAGGAGCTGCTGAAGGACAACAGGGGCAGAGGGCCTGGGCTTGGGGAGCCTGCTGTGGGCTGACTTGTAACAGTGGCACTTGTGGGCTGCTGCTGAAGTGCTGCTCCTGCTCTTGGGGCTGTAGCATAGCTACAGCAAAGATGTGGGCATCAGCCTAGTGGGGCACAAAACCAGCCAGGGTGCACCCCTAACAAGCCAGACCTTGGCTTCAAGCCTTGGGAGGCATTTGTTTAACTTCGGGCGAGCTAAGATATCCTCCCAAGAGCCTTTGCAGTTATTATGTTAATGAATCCAAGTTCTGTTCCCCTATTGGTTGTCTGTGTTCCATATTTGGTATTGCTTCCAGAATCACCCATCCACAAGTCTATATATCGTTACTTCTCTCTTGTTTCTTGTATTTGGAGTTCTGTCCTCACTGTGTTTGGTGTCTGAGCATCGTCTCTATTTTATCTCTTATTAAAGTGATTTTTCATTTTCAGACACTCCATCGTACACACTCCTTTTTTTGCACCACGTCTGCCCTGAAGTCAGGGAACCCAAAAAGACCTGTTGCAGCCACCCTCACTGTGTGAGGCACAGAGCAGTGACCGGCTGGACATCCACCAAAATCTTCCTGGCCTAGTACACCAATTCCACCTACGGCAAGACCAGGCCAAGGCTATCGTGGCAGCATGCCCCAGCTGCCAAAAGGTGGCATTGGCATCACTTGGTTCGGGGGTGAACCTGAGAGGACTTGGCAGTTGCGAGGTGTGGAAGACGGATGTAAGGCAGTTTTCTTAATTTGGCAGCGTGAAGTATGTGCATGTGTCTGTTGATATCTTCTCCGGAGCAGTTTACACCTCCACCCACACAGGGGAGAAGGCCACAGACACACCAAAACATCTATTGCAGGCCTTCTCCGTGCTGGGGATCCCAAGGAAATTAAGACTGACCATGGCCCAACTTATGCCTCCAAGGCTTTCAGGGACTTTTGGCAGCAATGGGGAGTAAAATATAAGAAAGACATCCCCTGCTCCCCCACTGGTCAAGCAGTCATTGAGCGAGCACACCAGATACTCAAGCGAGTTCTAGAGCAGCAAAGAAGAGATGTGAGGGTCAACACACCACCAGTGCTATTGTGCAAAGCACTTTTTACTATGAGTTTTTTTGAACTGTGCATTTGAAAATATGAATCCCCTGGTGCTAAGAAAATGTTCATTCAAAGTTGAGGGAACATCCGCCAGTCTTGGTTAAAAACCCAGAGACATGGGAAGTTGAAGGACTCAGTGAACTAGTAACTTGGGTGCGTGGGTACGCATGTGTGTCTATACCCTCCAGGTGTGGATCTCTCAGAAGTGGGTAAAACCTTATATCTCAGGAAAAAATGAAATAACACCATCTGCTACGTCATCCCAAGTTTTTGATCAGCTGAGAGATATAACGGTGACCTCTCTCAGGTGATGCTGGCGCGAAGGAACCAACTCCCCAGATAACCTTGCTGTTAAGTTTTTGTGTAGTTTTGCAGGTGACTTAGAATTTCATCCTATTAATACTCTGTCTTGTCTCTGTTCTCCTAAAATGTGCTGCCCAGTCCCTTGATATGTTATCCAGTATCCTGTGGATTCTAATGATCCTGACCCAATCTACAGAGGTGTGGATCATCCCTAAAAAAATGTGTGGGTCACCCTGGCCAAGGCACTGAAGCAAGACCATCTGTGCTTATCAGTGGCAG
Source organism: Phylloscopus whistleri (assembly GCA_017589585.1). Classification (NCBI taxonomy): domain Eukaryota; kingdom Metazoa; phylum Chordata; class Aves; order Passeriformes; family Phylloscopidae; genus Phylloscopus; species Phylloscopus whistleri. Next base: position 659,688 of record JADMLD010000405.1, on the reverse strand, counting down.
CCACAAATGATCCAATGTCTGCTTGTCTGGTGGGGATTCCCTTCAAGCCCTCCGATTATCCTAATAGCTTAAAAACCCTACACTCCAATCCACGACAACCTTTAGTTCTACGAGAACATGTCATAGTAAGCCCTCTCCTAAGAAACTCCCTTGTCTCGTGGAGAGTGTGGGCAAAGAGCCTTCCAGAGGCTGAGCAGGAACCACAAGAATTTGAAATTTTAGACTCTGCCCGTGCACCCTTTTGCATTCCATACAACTACCAACCTCAGTACAGACCTGACAGATACATTCACGTACAACAACACAAGAAACAATACACTGCTTCCAAGTGGTGTGATCTAATTGGACAAGTATCAGCCTTTTCCACAGAACACCCTAAAAATTAGACAAGGGGAGTTTTCTCATTTGTGGAGATCGGGCCTGGGTAGGAATCACCTCTCGCCTTCACAGAGGTCCATGCACAATAGGTTGGCTGTCCTTGTTTTCACCCAACCCCACCCAAATTTTAAATTGGAGTAGGAAAAACCTATCAGTCATCCAAAAGAGAAGTGTTAAAGAACTTGATGAAAATTGCAATTCCAAAATTATCCATTGGTTGCATCCTAAAAGGGCCGCTGTCTCAGTGTTCTTACCAAGGGTATCAGCAGTGAAAGTTCTAGGTGAATTGGGCCATCTAGAGTGTTGGGTGACGAAACAAGCAAATTTAACATCAGCCGAGCTTAGTGACCTTGAAAACAAGGAAACAACCAGGAAAGCATAGTTGCAGAATCAAGCTGCCATTGATCTCTTACTATTAGCACGTGGCCATGGCTGTGAGGACTTTGAGGGACTTTGTTGTTTTAATCTCTCTACAAAAAATGAAAGCGTCCACACCTCCATTCAGAAGATGCGTGACATGATCAGGAATATTAAAGGGGAAACTGAAGACTGGTTCAATAACATTTTCAAGAACTGTGGACTAACAGGATAGTTGTTAAATGTTTTGTCGTTTTTGCTTGTTGTGCTTCTTATAGTTTTCAGAATATTGAAAAGAACTTTGATTGAAAATTTTAGGAGAGTAGTTTCTCCCACCTCAGAAGTTGCTAGAGTTACAGTTCCTAGAGAACAGTCATGGTGGAGAGAAGTCTACTCTGAAGTTTAAAAGACTAATTAGTTTCCTCAAACTACAACTCTCCTTCTTAAACAGAAAAGGGGGAGATGTTGTGGTGTGTTTGTTCATAACAATTTGTTCTATTATTCCTCTTTTTGTCTCACTGGCTTATTCCAAAGTTGTGCCCTCTTACTCCACTTATCCGAAACCTACCCCTTGTTCCAGGTCATTCTCTGTCAGTCACCATACCCGGTTGTCAATCCTCCCTAATGCCAACCTCCTGCCTGAAATCCCCCTTGGAAATCCCCTGACCTTCAAAGCCCCATTGATTTATGCAAACTGTTTCCCTCCCTTATAGTGGTGTGTTTTTATCTGTTTTCTAGTGTTCTATGTTTGTTAAATAGTTCATTCCTTGTACCCCCGTTTTACTCCCAGTTGGTTTGCCCTGCAGTTGTTTACCCAGTTTCAGTTACCTGTCAGTCATTTGTTCCCCCTACCCCCGGGACCTGCCCATCCTGGTTCGGCCTCTCCCTGCTTCTGGAAAGATCCAGGGAGGGTGTCGAGTGATTGGCCAGGACCTTGGAAATCCTCTTCTCTCCCCAGAAGATTGGTTTTTTGTATTGTCTCTCACCCTTGGAGCCACTCCCTGACCTTTCCCTATTGGTTTTGTCCCTAACTCTTCCCCTTGTTCCTCCCCTCAATAAAAGCTACAGCTACAAGAGCAGTCTGTGCCCTGCTGAGGTAGATGCTCTGAGGTTAGATTGTCTCCCCTGTGGCTGCAATAAACCCTCAGTGCTGAAACCTCTGCAGAGTCCTCCTCTTGTTTATCCTCACCATCGTCACACTGCTGCTGTTAAAAGGCCTCACAGGAACAGCCTGGTTCGCCAGCTAACTGGGCAGTGCCTTACTTGTCGTTGGAGGCAGGGCAAGCCGAGGCAAGGTGGGAGAGGACTCCCAAGCTGCCGTAGTGACACTCCCTCAAGTCTTTCTGTTGGTTGAAGCTCTGTAAACCACATCTTAAAACTCCTCCCCAGCTATTCCCCTCATTGGTCCAAAATTAGTACCCTCTCCCAGGATCCCAGTAGTATATAAGTTAGTGTACAAAGGTGTTCAGGGTCTTTTGTCCCTGGACCCTCTGTGGTAATTAACTGCCTTGGATTCTACACAAGAGACCTCTCCCTCATCTTTCTCTCAACCTGCTCCTTGTGGTATCTGTGCCATAGAGCATCTGCTCTAAGCTTTATTCCTGATTGCTTTCGGGAAACAGCCCACTCTCGGTGTGGTTCCAGGAGCTAGCCATGACTCTGGCACCACATCAACCACTGAGCTGCTTGTTGATAGTGTATATATGAACTGTATGTAAACGACCTTGTAGTTAGCCTATACCGATTGGAAGAAACTCGGGCTGTGACGAGGAGTTTAGGGCCCTCCCCTCTATGATGTTGCTAGAGTTATGTAACCACAAAGGCGGTGACGTGGGCACCCTGAGGCTATATAAGGGGGGCGCCCACGGGAAATAAATGCATTTCGCCGTTCACCATATTGGTGTGACGTGTGGTTTGTCCGGCAAAGTTGTAAGTTCGCCGTGGTCTCGCTTTAACCAGGTCGCCAGCCTGCACCCCCGCAGGCAACATGACCTGTACCTGTATGTAACTTTAACCAGCTTCATTATACAAATGTACTTTTATATGTTTTTATAAATATGTGTACATATGTAGAGCTTTGTGTTATATATATAGTTTTGCAATATTAGGTGTGGTCAGATAGGGAAGCCGTCCGAACGATTTCGCGATGTACGGGAAGATAGGGCCCCTTCCTCTCCGACGACGATAACCAATAGCGTTGTAACGCATGGCTTCGCAGTGGTGACGTAAGCGCACTGAGGTTATATAAAGAAGCGCACACAGGAAGTAAGCGCATTTCGCCATCCACCATACTGGTGTTGTGAGTGACTGAGCTTCGAATGTCAATCCTTCCTCAGTTACTTCAGCGAGAATTAGAAAAAGGGCACATTGAACCATCTACCTCCCCATGGAATACCCCTGTGTTTATAACATCAAAACACAGCAGAGAAGGCTTCCGTCTCCTCCACGACTTGCGCGCCATCAACAAGAAGATTCAACCCATGGGTCCAGTGCAAACGTGACTCCTTGGTAACTCCTTTATTCCAACAGACCAACCATGTGCAGTACTTGATATCAAAGACTGCTTTTTCTCCATCCCTCTACATGATCAAGACAAAGAGTGATTTGCCTTCTCTGTAGTATTACCTAATGCTCAACAGGCCAACCTGCGGTTCCATTGGAAAGTTTTGCCTCAGGGAATGGTAAATTCTCCTACCATCTGTCAGATCGTTGTGAGCCGAGCCCTAGCTCCCGTTCAGTCAGCAAACCCAGAAGCTACCGTCATCCAATACATGGACGACATCCTCGTCGCTGCTCCCAAGCCAAACCAGGTAGACACTCTTGTGTCGACGATCTCTGAAGCCTTAAAAGCCAGCGGTTTTGAAATAGCCGAAGCAAAAATAAAAAGAGGTCCCTCCGTCACGTTTTTGGGTGTAAAAATCAACAGATCCTACGTGATGCCTCTGAAAATCAAGATTCGCCGCAACATCAGCACGCTTCACGATGCTCAGCAGTTAGTGTACCACATCAACCACTGAGCTGCCTGATGTTAGTGTATATATGAACTGTATATAAACGACCTGTACCTGTATCTAACTTTAACCAGCTTCATTATACAAATGTACTTTTATATGCGTTTTTATATATATGTGTACATATGTAAAGCTTTGTGTTGTATATATAGTTTTGCAATATTAGGCAGAAGTCTTATATAAAGATTGGATGAGGATGTGTGGCAGCAGCATGTAGAGGACCTGGCGCAGGGCACCTAGGAACCTACTGACCCTGGCTGGGGAGCTCAGCTCGCGGCTGCCTTGGGGCAGCCCCTTCTGTGCTGTTGCTGAAGTGCTGCTCCTGCTGTTGGGGCTGTGGTTTAGGCTCAGAAGGGCACCCATGAGGCAGACAGCAGCGGCCTGCAGAGCTGAAGTGGAGGCGAGACAGCACAGGATGGGAATCAAGCAGAGAAGGCTTAGCTTAAAGGAGGGATTCAAAGAGATGAAGGAAATATGGAGGCCAATGAAAGTAATGCAGAAGAAAATGGGTAGTTAAGTTTAGGTCATCAAACATTTCAGTCTCTGACACATGCTGAGCACAATGTGCACTGAGACAACACCGTGGCTGAGATCAAGTTCTTCAGGCACGTGTCAAGGTGGGCCCAGCAGCACAGCCGGCACTGCAAATGCAGGAGCTCCTCACTCGCATCCTGGTGGGTGTGGGCTTTTCCACCTACATCTTTAAAGATGGTTCTGATGCACCTCCTGAACACCCCTGCCACGGTGGCTCAGGAGGGATTTCCTGCTGCATATTTTGGAGCGTCTGTGCCACTCCCTGGAGAAGACAGACAGTTGTGGTGTCCCCTAGGCCATCCATAGATGAGCTCACCCTCCCTTGGAGAGCCAGCAGAAAGCAAGCTGCCATTTAGCCTCTGTACTTGGTGCTGTATGTTAATTCCTGTTCTCCCATTTGCTGTATCCCCAGTTCATGGTTCCCCCTCCTGATTAGTTAGTTTTGAACCCTTCCCCTGATTGGCCCTTTTTCCAATCCCTTTTTCCATTGGTCCAAGTTATAAACCCCACCCTTCTATGCCCCTGTGGTAACCCCTGAGGTTACCACAAGGGAGCTTGCCCTGCCATGGAGGGAAGACAGTGTATAAGCTGTATGGCAGAGCTCCCTGCAGGGAAGTCTCCTTAGGAGACTGAGTTCTAGGTTAGGGGGAGAAAAGTGTTTAACCCCATGAGCCCTTGAGGCTGCATGTTAATCCATTACTTCACATTGGTTGTTTCCCTACTTTCTAGTTTTTCCCTTCTTTGATTGGTTCCTTTTTGGATCCGCTGCCCGATTGGTTACTTTTTCAATCCGCCCTATGATTGGTCCAAGTTGTCAACCCGGCCCCTCCTGAACCCAATATAATCCCATGTTTTCAGCCCCTCGGGGCCTTCAGTCGTCAGTTCCAGATCAATAAAAAGCCTTCTGCACTGGACGCCTGACTCCTGCAATAATTCCTGCGTCGCCTAGGAGAGAGCCGAGGAGAAGAAGGAAGAAGCTGCCGGAGATAGCTACTTTGTGTAGCTTCTAAAAGAGCTGAAATCACCCACGAGAGCCTGTGCCCCCCAGAAGCCCGAGCCATCCTTCCTGGGACGGTCTCGTTGGGGAAGGTCGCGGCACTGGAGTGAGCCTTAGAGTGGTCACCGGCAGTCGGCGACATGCCCCTATATAACCCTGCTCCTGTCAGACCTTGGCATCTCTTTGTCGACAGTTCGTGACCAATAAAGAAGGATCTGGAAGATGCAAAGGCCTCTCTCCGCTCCATTCCTGCGTTGCCATCCGTGGCTTTGCCACTGCGCTGCTCAGCTGTGTTCTAAAAGAGCTGAAATCACCACCACCCAGGGTGTGCCTTTGCCCCGGGCAGATCAAGGCGTCTTTATAAAGACATCCCTGTCCAAGAAGTGTTGCGGCACCTCAGGAATCACTGGGCAGTCCGCGACAGTGATGTACCTCCTGAACACCCCTGCCACGGTGGCTCAGGAGGGATTTCCTGCTGGCTATCTTGAAGCACATGCGCCACTGCCTGGAGAAGGCAGACTTTGACCATTTCATTGTTGGCAACAAGAGGCTTCCTGTGAAGATCGGCTGGTAGCCAGACTTTGGAGTGGTTGAACCACCAAGGCTTTTCCGGCACCTGGTGAATGATCCAGGTGCCCACACTGGGGCCATCCATGGTTCCACTGCTCTGCCAGATAGGTTCAAATGACTCCTGTTCTGCAGCCCTTGAAAAAGATCCTGAGGCACAGGGCTGTCCAATGACAGCTGAGCTACCTGAAGAAGTGTATATATGAACTGTTATAAATGCATAAAGTTGGAGTTTTTGTTAGTTATAGGGGTATATGTATGTTTAAGTTTCATTTCCATTCACAGCTTTGTACAAGTTGTTACTGTGATTCTATATAGTTGTAAAAGGTTACAGCTGTAATGTTGTGAAAAGTGTTGATATAGTATCACAACTTTGTACGAATTGTATAATAATGTATATTATAATTGTAATAATATGTTAATTGTATTATCAAATTGTAATATATAATTGTAATAATAATACATATAATTATGATATAACTGTATAATAAAAACATGTATAAGCAGCTACAGTTGAAGAGTCATTAGAGTATTGACAATGCTCTCTAAGTGTTAATGCCGGAGGGAAAGAAAGGGGAAGGGGGGAAGAATATTTCTTTCCCCCACAGATGGCTCCCAATCAGGTCACCACTCCAAGTCCCGATTGGTGGACACAATCAGCCAATCGTTCGAAGGTGGGAAAGAATGATTTGTCAGGAAAGACTCCTGCTAAGTGTTGTGGTGTGTTTTTATTGTTTTCCAATTGCAGCTCAATTTTAGTGGTCAGTTTTGTACCCTTCCCATATTTTGTATTATTACAGCATATTTTATCCCTAATGGATTGTTCCTTTCCCCCTGTATTGTTGGTTTTGCCGTGGTTGTCTGTCTTCCCTAGACCTGCCCTTCCTTCCTCCTACAGAATTGTCAGTCCTTCCCTAACCCTGCCCCTTCTTCTAGACCCTTCCCTGTCAATCCCTCAACCTTCGACGCCCTAGTGGTTAGTTTAAACTGTTCCCTCCCCTTGTGTTCTTTCATTGGTCTGTGTATTGTACTCCCTGTCTTATGTTCCTCCCCCTTGTAACCCATATTAGTTGGAAATTGTATCCTCTCCCAAGACCTCCCCCACTTGTAAGCCCCTGCAAACGCAGGTTCTGTGCGTTTTTCTGTCCCTGACCCTCCAGGGAATAAACACCTTTGGAAATCATACAGAAGGCCTCTCCCTGTTCCTTGTCCCTGCCCTTGACACATGCCACCTATGCTGTAGAGCAACTGTGCCCTACAGCTGCACCCTGGATTGCCTGGCTTTCTGGGGGCAGCCCACTCCTGGCGATGGTGCCAGGAGCTAGCTGGGCTGAAGAACACTGGCATTGCGTCAGCTAAGGGCCAATAAAACCCTAGAGAAATGAGCCAGTTACATCAAGGATCCTAAATCCACCTATCAAGAGAAGAATGGAGGATATAAAAAGAGACTGATGGTCTGGGGGAGCACCTTTTTCGTAAGGACAGAGAGTCCTAAGTGGAGGGGCCCGTATAGTACTATACGTATTTGTTGTGCTCTGGCTTGTCGTAAGGAGTTTGGGACTAGCCCTGCTCCTTGTTCCAGTAGTTATTTGGTTTCAATAAACGATTGGCCATCTTTCCACCAACACCAGATGTGCAGCCTCGTTTGTGACAATTTTGGGGCCTCGTCCGGGAGTTCCACACCTGGAAGCGATCTTGAAGAAGACGAACCTTGGGAAGGCGTGCCTGGAGGATTTTTTTCTCCACCCGGGATTGCCGGCTTCTTCAAGACCGTGGACGGGACAGCTGGAATTTCCCTGAGGAACTATTGGAACCCGACAACCCAGACTGAAAGACCGTCCGAGAGGGAGCGGGACTCGCGGCACACAGGTCAGTGTCGCAAGAGGCTCTGACACTGGGAGGTACACACTTGAATAAGAGTGTGAAAGAGAGGGGTAAAAGTGAGAGTGATTGTGTGTGAGAGCGAGTGTGTATGAGACGGGGGGGCCAACAAAGGCTTGGACCCCTGAAGCGAGTGGGACCTCCCAGTACCATGTTTCTGGACTCCCGACAGGGAGCTGGCCGGGAAAAGAGGGAAGCGAATGATATTGAAGTGGGTGGAAGGAGTGAATGCACCCTGAGGAACCTTGAAAGAGTAGGAGAAGTAGGAGTACCAACCCTTTTGCCACCCTTACCCACACAGCTTCCCATTCCTCCATGGAAGGAGGCTCCTAGGGGTACCTTGGAGGAGGCTCCCCCCGGGTGGGACACTAGCGCACAGGGTGAGACCTAATGGCAGTGGGCACCAAGGATACCTGGAGGGGATAAGTTTCTCTCATTAAACCACAAAGGGGTAGTTTAGAAGGGGAATTAGGACCCTTACGGCTGGGAAAATACTCTCCTCCGGAGACCGCTAGGTTAGAATGGCCACCAGAGAGAGGATTGCCTCTCTTCTGGCAAGGGGGAGAGAAAGGTGCCCAGCATAAGGGGAATTAGGACCCCCAAGTTAGAAACCAAAAAAGGTGGTTTGTAGGGGGGGAGTCCTACAGCTTCCCAAAGGAGGTATTCCAGAGTGCGGGGATTGCGCATTGTGGAGGGTAGGAAAAATACCTCATGATCCAGCAACAGGACGATTTGCTCAGTGAGGGAGGCTGCCAGCTGTGGGAGGACCCCTCATTCAATAGGAGTGAGTGGGACATTTTAGAACCTGCTGTGATAGGGAAGTGGTTTTTTGTTTTTGTTTTTGTTTCGTTCCTATAGTTTATGTTAGTATGTATCGGTTCCTTACAGTGCACTTGGTGAGTGAGGTTCTGGGGTGAGGCTACACCAAAAGTCCCCAGACTCCTCACCGAGAGGTTTCTGTTTTGTGAGGGCATGGACGCCATTTTGTAGTTTCTTTTGGCGCCCTTTTCGTGAGGGCAGAGACGCCATTTTGAGTTCCTTCTCGTGAGGGCGGAGACAGGTGATTGTGCAAATTTTGTTGTGAGAGCAAAGTCACCATTTGTTAGTGTCTTTTCTGAGAGGAAGTCTTTTTGTAAAAGTGGTTTGAATGAGAGGAGGCAGTGAGTTTCTTGGCAAGAAGGAATTTTTTTTAGTAAAAGAGGAGTCATCACCTTGTAATTAGAGAAAGATCTGGACTGAAGGACGACCAAGTGTAAAGTGAAGGATTGCCATTTTGAAGTTTGAGAGTCTTAGGGAAGGTGGTACTGGTAGGCAGCACCCAAAGGGCAGAGCCGTAGGAGTTGGAATTTATTTGAATCCATTATATTAATTGTTTCTTTCCTCTTTTCCTGTAAGCTACCAACTTTAGTTCTTATAGTTGTCCTGTTTAAACTGCCATCTTATTTTATTTCAAAGGTTATTCATAAGATTGTAATTTTCTTTTAATTCCCACAATTCATTTATACAGGCCGCCATCTTATCTTCTCATAGTGTGTTTATGCAGATAGCCTTTTTGGTTCCCATAATTTAAAATACAGGCAGCCATTTTCTTTAATATCCCCATAGTTGGTTTACAAGATTAGAAGTATAGCTTCTGAAAGTTTAATCAAGTAAATCGGCATCTTTAGTTCTCGTAGATTGTTTAATCCTAATAGTTTAAGTATAGGTATGGCAGTCTTTGATTCTCACCAGTGTTTACTTGAGTTGCTGTTTTAATTAATAAAGAACTTAAATTTAAATTAATACTGATTATTGATAAATGAAGTTGCAATTCTCTTTGGAGTACCTGTTGTTCATGAGATTAGTGTAATAGTCTAAGAAACAGATTAAAAGGATTTAAAATTATAAGCAAAATGGGGGAGTGTGCAAGCAAAGGTTGAAAGAAAATAAAGAAAGTACAAGAAATAAAGGGTATTCCTCCAACCAGTCCTTTGGGGAAAATGCTTGAAAACTGGGAAAAGGTTAGTAATTTGAGAAATTTAAACAAGATAAAGATAAGGTATAGTAGGGAGATCTGGTTGAAGGAATGTATACATGAAGGACCAGTTCATTTGCCATGGTATGGTTCAAAGGAGAAGTGGTTGTGTGTGGCTTTAAATAAACATATTAACTTAAGGGAGTCTCAGGATGAGGTGGAAATAAGATATGCAGCATGCTGGTTGGAAAATGATATCTGGGACAGAAGAGTGTATATGATATCAAAAGACCAAGAGAAAGAAAAAGAGGAAGCACTAAAAAGTAAATGGGATCTGTTAGAATATCTCCCTCCTCCTCCTCCCTTAACCCCACCAGTATCCCACTCTCCTAGTCCTTATTTACCCCCTCAAGTCTTATCTCCACCTCCTCTTACCACACCCATACCTCAAACCCAGCCTTCACCACCTCCTCCTACCCTGCCTGCATCTCAAGCCCAGCCCAGATTGCCTCCTGCCCTATCCCCACCACCTTTTATCCTCAAAAAAAGAAAGCACATGGCTAGAAAGGTTGAAAAGAAATTTCCAACTTTACTCAAGTGTAGATCCTGACAGTCCAGAGGGACAGGCCCTAATAAAGGTACAATTTGCGACAAGGGTATGGGTGGACTTAAGAAGGAAATTAGAAAAGATAGATGAGTGGAATGAGAAAAGCCTCAGTAAGTTATTAAGGGAAGCACAAAAAGTATATTTAAGAAGAGAGGAAGAAAAGACCGGGACAAAAGCAAAAGCCATGGTAGCGGTAGCTAAAGAAAGTGTGGGAATTGGGGAGAGTGAACAAAGAGGGAACAAACAAGAAGGAAACTCAGAAAGAAGGCCAGAGCTGGAAAGGGAGAAAAGACAGACGAGGACTGGCATGATTTGTTACGACTGCCAAGGGAAGGGTCACACACAATGCTTCTGTAAGAAAAGACAAATAGATTATGCCAATGCTAGAGAGCAGGATACCCTTGAAAAGATTCTCCAAGGAGATAAAGGACAGGATTAGGGGTGTCAGGGGCTCTATGCTCTGGGGGAAGTAGTAAAACATCAAGACAGAGCCCTTGGTAAATTTAGAGGTGGGCCCCCAGAGTGAAGAATTTGAATTCCTGTTAGACACTGGAGCAGACAGATCTAGTGTTTCAAAGCTTCCAAAAGGTTGCAAGCTAAGAAATAGAACATGTAATCTCACTGGGGCCGAAAATAACCCTTTTAAGGTAGCCATTATTGAACTGGTGCAAGTTAAAGGAAGTTTCCAGGAGGGATGCACAGATTTTCTCTATATGCCAAACCTGAGCAATAACCTCCTAGGCCTGGATCTGCACGTGCAACTAGGTATAGGGATAGTACTGGAAGAAGGACGGGTGGTGGTTAAGATGATGGTTTTGAGACAAGAAGATGAAGAGGGAGTAAATCCTGATGTATGGGCAGAGAAAGGTAGACATGGATTGTTGAGTATTCCTCCCATAAAGGTTAAGATGAACCCCAGAATATCACCTATAAGAGTAAAACAATACCTGATGTCAGTAGAAGGGAAGCAAGGATTAATACCTGTAACTAATGATCTGATTCAAAGCGGGATTTTGGAACCCCGTTTTGGGCATGTCCTTTGGAAGAAGGCAGTAGAGATTGGTTTGCCTTTGAATGGAAGAATGAAATTACAGGAAGAAAGCAGCAGTTGCGCTGGACCCGGTTGCTGCAAGGATTCACAGAATCTCCCAATCTGTTTGGCCAGACATTAGAAGAGGTTATGAGAGAATTTACACCAATTGGTGATGTACAAATTTCGCAATACGTGGATGACTTACTAATTTCAGGAGAATTAGAAGAAGTCCAAAAAACAACCGTGAAGTTATTGAATTTTCTGGGAGAAAAAGGCTTAAAAGTATCTAAAACCTCCCATTAGCCTCCCCATTGGTTAGTGCTCTGTAAACCCCACCTTGTTCTCCTCTGTTGGGGAAGATGAAAAAGGAAAGCCTTATAAATATGACTGCTTAGGTTTTGAGAATATGAAACCTATAAGTGAAATAGAATTGAAAGCACGTTTTGATGCCTAAAACCTCAGTTACTGGACAACTGGAAAACAATAGTATGGTCAGCTGAAGATAATCTTGTTTTGATTAAACAATGCCCATCTCCTTACCAAGAGTCCAAGGGTCAGAGCAGACCCCACTAGCTTGGTAGGAGGAGTCCAAAGAGTAGTTTTTAGGATTTAAAATATAACACAGTATAATAATGTAATGATTTTTATAGGCTGTATATAAATGCTGTAGGATTTGTATCTTGTACTAGATTGGTTGATGTAAATTAGAATATTCAATATAGAAGAAGATTTAATGTGTTGTAACGGGAACTTCATGCTCTTACTCCTCTTACTCCTCCTCTTCAGCTCTCGTACTTTGCTCTCTGGCTCTTGCTCTCTTCTTCTTCTCTCTCTGGGGCCTGCTCTGAGCTGCAGCTGGCAGCTCTCAGCAGAGCCCCTTCACCCACGCCCTGTGCAATAAACCACACGCTCCAAGAGCAGCCTTGACTCCAGAGATCTCTCATTACTGTCTGACCCTGTTCCCACACTCCTCCCCAGTCTTTTCCCTATTGGGCCCTCGACCCTAAACTCCACCCTGATTCTGCTCCTTCAATGCCACTGTCCTGCCTTTGTCTGGGTCCTTCCCCCTGCTCTGCATTCGAGTTATGTTACAATTTATGTTGCTCTTTCAAATGATTTTCTCAGACTTGCATGCGAGGCCCTCTTTGCTCCTTTCTGCACTGATCCTGTGGCAGCTGCTTGGGACTCTTGGGACCCTGGGGGTTGTGTCACACCCCAGCCAAGCGCCACACATCAGGGCACAGTGACAACATAGCAAACACCTGTGCTGATTGCCAGGGCCACACTGCTCCACCATAGATAGGAGTTAATCCCTGTGGCTTAAAAGATTAAAAATCTGGCGAACTGATGTCACACATATTCCTGAATTCAGACGACTAAAATATGTGCATGTGTCAATTGATACCTTTTCATCATGAATATGGGCATCAGTACACTCAGGGGAAAAAGGTCTGTGTGGCATTGCACATTGGCTATTAGCCTTTGCTGCTTCGGGCATCCCCCATAACATCAAAACAGATAACAGACCTGCATATACCTCACAAATACATAGACAATTTCTACAGCTATGGGGTGTATCACACCAAACTGGTATTCCCCATTTACCAACTGGACAGGCCATTGTATAACAATCACATGGCACTTTAAAACGCCTCTTAGATAAACAAAAAGGGGGAGTGTGTGGCAAAACCCCACAGAGTAGAGTAGCAAAAGCTGTTTACACTCTAAATCACCTAACAGTACTAAAAGGATCCCAAAACCCAGTAATTTAAAATAATTTCCTATCACTGCAGTCATCTGGTGACACCCAGTCACCTGAACATAAAGTAATGGTAAAAGATATTATGACAAATAAGTGGGAAGGTCCATGGGATTTTATTATGTGGGGACGTGGGTATGCGGGTACGCCTGTGTCTCCACGGCCACCGGAGCACAGTGGGTACCTGCCAGGTGTGCTTGCCCTCTCTGTGCCTTGCTCAGGACCTGAAGTAACACCCTCCTGAAGACATCCCAGCAGACTTTGGGAGCAGTGATTTAAACAATCTGTACCCCTGCCACATGGAGATCTTTAGGATTTTTATCTATTTAAGGACATTAACCATAAAGATGAACTAAGGCAAGTTGTTTCTTCTGTCATTGGTTTTCTTAAGATTCTAAGGTTGAATTGTTTTCTGTTGGTAGAGTTAAGTTGTAAAATTGTAACTTTTAAGTTAATGAACCTATGGCATGCCACTTTCAGAGTTTGTGTTGCTGGTAATCCCGTTTGACAGCTCCTGTATATGATTACTTCCTCACCAATGACACAATGGGATACATCACTGGCTGAAAGGGGCTGAGCCTGTCGAGTTGGTGGAAAGGTTGAGGTTTTTTATCAGTGTCATGGAGAGTATTTCATACATAGTGCCATGTTTGTCACCCTGTCTCCAAGGGCCCTGCAGACAGGATGACAGATGCTGCTTTTGTATTTAAAAACAAAAAGGGGGAATTATTGTGATGGCCAACAGCTGGTACGAAGGCCTCACAATAATAGCTAATCCCTGTTTTATAAATCAAAGGTAACTAGTTATATAAGTACCTTAATTATATAACTTAACCTACAGTGTGGACTATTGAAGAGTAGGCCTAGAACACTGGGGACAAGAGCAGCTATTGGTTGACCAGATGGCAACTGGTTAAACCAAGGGGGATTGAACACGCAGACCATAAGATCTATATAAGGAAGAGAGCACTCAAGGAAAGTCAGCTGTTGTGCATGAACATTCTGTGTATTGTCTCCTTCCTGCCTCTAAAATCAAAGTAACAGTCTTGGAGGAGCTGGATCCAGAAATACTCAAACAGGAGAAACTGAGCCACATACACCCACTCCACTTGTAGAAAAACCAGCACCATCACAAAAGCACCTCTGGTGCTTTCATAGTTGATATTATTGATTATAACAAACATATTTGATGATGATTGTTTCCCTTCAACAAGAGCTAGGGAGGCTTCTGCCAGCTTTGAGAAGGGAGCCCCTAAGCTCTCATTCCCTCCCAGAGGGGCTCCACATGGTGGGTGCCGGGGCTTTCATTGCCGGGCCCACTCGGAGCCCCTGAGCTGGGTGGGGACAAAGGGCAGGGCTGGCCCAGCTGTGATGCCTCTGGCACCTGTGACATCAGGGGACGGTGTCACAATGGGGGCAGCTATAAAAGGCCCCCACAGGGAGCGCCGGCCCAGCAGAGCCTGGGCAAGCGGTGAGTGCACACGTGGTGGGGCCGGGCTGGGCCAGGGCTGGGGCACAAGCACCACACCCAGGGCTGCATTGTCCCCCTGCATCCAGGGCCAGCCCCTTGTGCCAGCGCCTTGGGCAGGGCACGGGGCTGCTGCTGGCCCCTGGGGACAGGCCTTGCTGCCTGCCAGCTGTCTGGGGCCCTCTGCTTCCTGCCCTCACATCCCTGCGCCTCTGGGCCCCGCTTCAGCCACCACCAGCTCCCTTGGTAGCCCCACTGACAGCCTTGTCTCTCCTCCTGCAGACCATGGCGCACAAAGCTGTCATTGCCCTGGTTGCGCTGCTCCTCTTCGGGCTCCCACAGCCCATCGAGAATGGATTGGATGCGGATGCCCAGATGAGCGCTGAGGAGCTGGAGCAGGCTACCCCAGAGCCACCTGAGCCCGCATGGGGACCCCTGCTTGCAGCAGCCTTGCAGCAGGGGCCCTACTGGGCCATTGCTGAACTGCTGTTCCTGCCGGTGTATGTCTGGTTCAGGAGCACAGGTCCAGGCATGAGGCAGAGAGCAGCTGCCCGGGCCCGGCGAGCTGTAGCAGTGGCGAGAAGGCGCAGGAGAGAAATGGAGCAGAGAAGGCTTTGGTTTACCAGGGACGGTCAGAGACTTGAAGGAGATGTGGAGCACCACGGAAATGATGAAGAAGACAATGACCAGGCTGGTGGGAATGAGTAGGAAGGTGAGCAGGAGGGTGAAGGTCAGTCCTGCAGGCTTTTGCAGAAGCACACACAGTGGCCTGTGTGAAGAAAAGCTTCCTGCTGGAGATGCTCTTTGTGCTGGCCAAGACAGCCGCACATCTTTGTGAGCAGCCAGCGCCCAGAGCTGCGCTTGCTGCCGAGCACAGAGCTGCGCCGGGGCAGAGGCTCAGGGCTCCTGCCAGACCCTGCCCCTCTTCACTGGATCTCTGAACTGGATCTGTATTAACTGCTTCTGTTAATGCTTTTCCCTGCAGAGGTCTTCCACTTGCACCAGGATGGAGGCGTTTGAAGGAGGATTGGGCCGGATCCCTGGACATTGATTTTCTCTCTTGATTAGTTTAGAAATATTCGAAATATTTTAATGGCTTTATCTAAGATCACTTTAGTATAGTAATAGTATTAGTATTGTATAGTAATAGGATCTCGTAAAACATAGTAGTAATTATAAGAGAAAGAAATACTAATTTTATTAGAACAATTTTACCTTCTACTCTATAAAAATTAGAATTCATAACAATAATTGCTGTGAATTTTGTGAATGAACAAAATTCCACTTTGTTACATTTTTATCATAACCAAGGAATTTTACGTAATCTTCAATATTAAAAAAACCTTTGTCATTGTATGAATTAGTATATCAGTTATAACAGTACAGAAAAGAATTGTTAATATAAGGATGATTCCAATTATTCCTTGTTATCGAAAATGCTTAGAATATGTTACAGGTTTTTTCAAAACAAAACTGACTGCCGTCCCTCCTTGGGGGACTCCGTTCCCTCTGGGAGCTTCAGTCAGTGCAAAGTCCCAATAAAGGCAGTGCTTGAACAAATGCTGTGTCTGTGAGTCTCCACAGGGACCTCCAAGGCCATCCAGTTCTACCCCTCTGCCACGGGCTGGGACACCTTTGGCCAGGCCAGGTTGCTCCAAGGCCCATCCAGCCTGGACTGCAACACTTGCAGGGACGGGGCAGCCACAGCTTCTGTCAGCAACCTGTGCCAGGGCCTCCCGGCCCTCACGGCCAAGACTTCCTTCCCCACAGCCCATCTCAGCCTGCCCTGTGGCACTGGGAAGGCTGTGGCCCTGGTGCTGTCCCTGCAGGCCCTTGCACACAGCCCCTCTGCAGGTCTCTGCTGGGCCTCGTGCAGGGACTGAGAGGCCGCAGGAGGGGCCCCTGGAGAAGCCCTTGGAGAGCACCGGGGCCAGGAGTGCGGCCATGAGGGCAGCAAGCGGGGCCTGGCGCGTCCGTCCGTGCGGGAGGGCACAGGGCGGGCGCTGAGGCCCGGCCAGCTGGAGCAGGGAGCTCTGGAGTGCGGCCGGCACAGAGCCCTGGGCTCCCGCAGCTCTGCACCCCTCAGGGCTGAGGCAGCTGCCCAGGCACAGCCGGCTGGGGACACGCGGCCACCCCGGGGACACCCGCAGGGGGAACCTGCTCTGGGGCCAGGCCAGGCCGCAGCAGGGAGCACCCGATGGGGCTGTGCCCGGGGAGGGAACGGCTCTGCCCAGGGACAGGGCTCTGGGAGCAGGGCAGCAGGGACAGCAGGGACTGCAGGGACAGCAGGGACAGGGGCACAGAGGACAGGAATCACAGCCCAGCTGCCCTGGGACAGGCCTGATAGGCAGACAGGATGCAGTGCAGGCAGGAGTCCTCCTCCTCTCTGTGCCCAGCTCAACACAGGGACATAAGGCACAGGGGGAATGGGAAGAACAGCAGGCACCTCTCCTCTGGAAATATCCCACCTCCCCAGGGGCCCTGACAGAATTCAGGGGATGAGGCTCGGCAAGGGAAACGCAAGCGTGAGGAGATGGATGGTTCTCAACCTCATGTGAAGGTGTCACTGAGATTACTTCTGGCAAAACTCTGCATGCAATCAGCTCCATGGAGGAGAAAAGCAGAGAGGTCATTGCCAGAGCAGATCCCTCCTGAGGGAAAGATCTTGTTTATTTCTGCATGCACATGTCCCATGGTTCTCTTTAATGCACTTTGACATGAGATTCTTGCACCTTGTTCAGGTGTTCCAGTACAACAGGAGCGGTCAGTTTGTGCTACTGTTCTGCAATGCACCTCAAATTCTCTGCCAGAAGCACTCATGTGCTGCTTCTGGATCCAGAGGAGCCTGGAGGTTGTCTGGCTAGAGTTCCTTATCTCAGAAGTCTGATCATGGGAAGGTTTCACAGATGTCTTGGAGGGGCTGGATCTGGGAATGGTCAATGAGGAAAAACTGAGTCACCCTCATCACCTCCACTTGTAGAAAAACCAGCACCATCACAAAAGCACCTTTGGTGCTTTCATAGTTGATATTATGTATCATATTCAACACTCTTGATTGTATTCTTTTCTCTTCCACAAAACGTCTGGGGGCTTCTGCCAGCTCTGTGAAGGGAGTCCCTGGGCTCCCATTCCCTCCCAGAGGGGCTGCACTTGGTGGGTGCCGGGGCTTTCATTGCCGGGCCCACTCGGAGCCCCTGAGCTGGGGTGGGGACAAAGGGCAGGGCTGGCCCCGCTGTGATGCCTCTGGCACGTGTGACATCAGGGGATGGTGTCACAATGGGGGCAGCTATAAAAGGCCCCCGCAGGGAGCGCCGGCCCAGCACAGCCTGGGCAAGCGGTGAGTGCACACGTGGTGGGGCCGGGCTGGGCCAGGGCTGGGGCACAAGCACCACACCCAGGGCTGCATTGTCCCCCTGCATCCAGGGCCAGCCCCTTGTGCCAGCGCCTTGGGCAGGGCACAGGGCTGCTGCTGGCCCCTGGGGACAGGCCTTGCTGCCTGCCAGCTGTCTGGGGCCCTCTGCTTCCTGCCCTCACATCCCTGTGCCTCTGGGCCCCGGGTCAGCCACCACCAGCTCCCTTGGTAGCCCCACTGACAGCCTTGTCTCTCCTCCTGCAGACCATGGCGCACAAAGCTGTCATTGCCCTGGTTGCGCTGCTCCTCTTCGGGCTCCCACGGCCCATCGAGAATGGATTGGATGCGGATGCCCAGATGAGCGCTGAGGAGCTGGAGCAGGCTACCCCAGAGCCACCTGAGCCCGGATGGGGACCCCTGCTTGCAGCAGTCTTGAAGCAGGGGGCCTACTGGGCTGCTTCTGAGCTGGTCTTCCTCCCTGTGTATCTCTGGTACAGGCACACAAGAGCAGCCATGAGGGAGAGAGTAGTGGCCTGGAGAGCTGAAGCAGAAGCAAGAAGGCACAGGAGGGCAATCGAGCAGAGAAGGCTTCGGTTTCAGAGAGCGGCCAGGGACTTGAAGGAGATGTGGAGGACCATGAAAATGATAAAGAAGAAAATGGGCAGGCTGGTTGGAATGAGGAGGAAGGTGAGCAGGAGGGTGATGGTCAGCCCTGCAGGCTTTTGCAGAAGCACAGACGGTGGCCTGTGTGAAGAAAAGCTTCCTGCTGGAGATGCTCTTTGTGCTGGCCAAGGCAGCCGCACATCTTTGTGAGCAGCCAGCGCCCAGAGCTGCGCTTGCTGCCGAGCACAGAGCTGCGCCGGGGCAGAGGCTCAGGGCTCCTGCCAGACCCTGCCCCTCTTCACTGGATCTCTGAACTGTATCTGTATTAACTGCTTCTGTTAATGCTTTTCCCTGCAGAGGTCTTCCACTTGCTCCAGGATGGAGGCGTTTGAAGGAAGATTGGGCCGGCTACCTGGAACCTGATTTACTCAATTGATTAGTTTAGAAACATTCTAAATATTTGAGTGGTTTTATCTAAGATTACTTTAGTATAATAATAGTATTAGTATCGTATAGTAATAGGATCTTGTACAACGTAGTAGTAATTATAAGAGGAAGAAGTACTAATTTTATTAGAACAATTATACCTTCTACTAAATGAAAATTAGAATTCATAATAATAATTGCTGTGAATTTTGTGAATGAACAAAATTCCACTATGTTATAATTTTATCATATCCAAGGAATTTTACGTAACCTTCAATATTAAAAAAACCTTTGTCATTGTATGAATTAGTATATCAGTTATAACAGTACAGAAAATAATTGTTAATATAAGGATGATTCCAATTATTTCTTGTTATTGAAAATACTTAAAATATGTTACAGGTTTTTTCAAAATGACACTGCCTGCCGTCGCTCCTTGGGGGACTCCGTTCCCTCTGGGATCTTCAGTCAGTGCAAAGTCCCAATAAAGGCAGTGCTTGAACAAACGCTGTGTCTGTGAGTCTCCACAGGGACCTCCAAGGCCACCCAGTTCTACCCCTCTGCCACGGGCTGGGACACCTTTGGCCAGGCCAGGTTGCTCCAAGGCCCATCCAGCCTGGACTGCAACACTTGCAGGGACGGGGCAGCCACAGCTTCTGTCAGCAACCTGTGCCAGGGCCTCCCGGCCCTCACGGCCAAGACTTCCTTCCCCACAGCCCATCTCAGCCTGCCCTGTGGCACTGGGAAGGCTGTGGCCCTGGTGCTGTCCCTGCAGGCCCTTGCACCCAGCCCCTCTGCAGGTCTCTGCTGGGCCTCGTGCAGGGACTGAAAGGCCGCAGGAGGGGCCCCTGGAGAAGCCCTTGGAGAGCACCGGGGCCAGGAGTGCGGCCATGAGGGCAGCAAGCGGGGCCTGGCGCGTCCGTCCGTGCGGGAGGGCACAGGGCGGGCGCTGAGGCCCGGCCAGCTGGAGCAGGGAGCTCTGGAGTGCGGCCGGCACAGAGCCCTGGGCTCCCGCAGCTCTGCACCCCTCAGGGCTGAGGCAGCTGCCCAGGCACAGCCGGCCGGGGACATGCGGCCACCCCGGGGACACCCGCAGGGGGAACCTGCTCTGGGGCCAGGCCAGGCCGCAGCAGGGAGCACCCGATGGGGCTGTGCCCGGGGAGGGAACGGCTCTGCCCAGGGACAGGGCTCTGGGAGCAGGGCAGCAGGGACAGCAGGGACAGCAGGGACAGCAGGGACAGGGGCACACAGGACAGGAATCACAGCCCAGCTGCCCTGGGACAGGCCTGACAGGCAGACAGGATGCAGTGCAGGCAGGAGTCCCCCTCGTCTCTGTGCCCACCTGACCACAGGGACATATGGCACAGGGGAATGCGGACACAGCCGGCACCTCTCCTCTGGAAATATCCCACCTCCCCAGGGGCCCTGACAGAATTCAGGGGATGAGGCTCGGCAAGGGAAACCCAAGCATGAGGAGATGGATGGTTCTCAACCTCATGTGAAGGTGTCACTGAGATTACTTCTGGCCAAACTCTGCATGCAAACAGCTCCATGGAAGAGAAAAGCAGAGGGGTCATTGCCAGAGCAGATCCCTTCTGAGGGAAAGATCTTGTTTATTTCTGCATGCACATGTCCCATGGATCTCTTTAATGCACTTTGACATGAGATTCTTGCACCTTGCTCAGGTGTTCCAGTACAACACGAGTGGCCAATTTGTGCTACTGTTCTGCAAAGCACCTCAAATTCTCTGCCAGAAGCACTCATGTGCTGCTTCTGCATCCAGAGGAGCCTGGAGGTGGTCTGGCTAGAGTTCCTTATCTGTGATGTCCGATCATGGGAAGGTTTCACAGATGTCTTGGAGGGGCTGGATCTGGGAATGGTCAATGAGGAAAAACTGAGTCACCCTCATCAGCTCCACTTGTAGAAAAACCAGCGCCATCACAAAAGCACCTCTGGTGCTTTCATAGTTGATAAAATGTATCATATTCAACACTCTTGGTTGTATTCTTTTCTCTTTGACAAAATGTTCACAGGGCTTCTGCCTGCTTTGAGAAGGGAGTCCCTGGGCTCCCATTCCCTCCCAGAGGGGCTGCACTTGGTGGGTGCCAGGTCTTTCCTTGCTGAGCCCACTTGGAGCCCCTGAGCTGGGTGGGGACAAAGGGCAGTGCTGGCCCAGCTGTGATGCCTCTGGCACGTGTGACATCAGGGGACGGTGTCACAATGGGGGCAGCTATAAAAGGCCCCCGCAGGGAGCGCCGGCCCAGCACAGCCTGGGCAAGCGGTGAGTGCACACGTGGTGGGGCCGGGCTGGGCCAGGGCTGGGGCACAAGCACCACACCCAGGGCTGCATTGTCCCCCTGCATCCAGGGCCGGCCCCTTGTGCCAGCACCTTGGGCAGGGCACGGGGCTGCTGCTGGCCCCTGGGGACAGGCCTTGCTGCCTGCCAGCTGTCTGGGGCCCTCTGCTTCCTGCCCTCACATCCCTGCGCCTCTGGGCCCCAGGTCAGCCACCACCAGCTCCCTTGGTAGCCCCACTGACAGCCTTGTCTCTCCTCCTGCAGACCATGGCGCACAAAGCTGTCATTGCCCTGGTTGCGCTGCTCCTCTTCGGGCTCCCACGGCCCATCGAGAATGGATTGGATGCGGATGCCCAGATGAGCACTGAGGAGCTGGAGCAGGCTACCCCAGAGCCACCTGAGCCCGCATGGGGACCCCTGCTCATAGCAGCCTTGAAGCAGGGGGCCTACTGGGCTGCTTCTGAGCTGGTCTTCCTCCCTGTGTATCTTTGGTACAGGCACACAAGAGCAGCCATGAGGGAGAGAGTAGTGGCCTGGAGAGCGGAAGCAGAGGCGAGATGGCGCCGGAGGGACATGGAGCTGAGAAGGCTTCGATTTCAGAGGACAATCAGGGACTTGAAGGAGATGTGGAGGACCATGAAGATGATAAAGAAGAAAATGGGCAGGCTGGTTGGAATGAGGAGGAAGGTGAGCAGGAGGGTGATGGTCAGCCCTGCAGGCTTTTGCAGAAGCACAGACGGTGGCCTGTGTGAAGAAAGCTTCCTGCTGGAGATGCTCTTTGTGCTGGCCAAGGCAGCCGCACATCTTTGTGAGCAGCCAGCGCCCAGAGCTGCGCTTGCTGCCGAGCACAGAGCTGCGCCGGGGCAGAGGCTCAGGGCTCCTGCCAGACCCTGCCCCTCTTCACTGGATCTCTGAACTGTATCTGTATTAACTGCTTCTGTTAATGCTTTTCCCTGCAGAGGTCTTCCACTTGCTCCAGGATGGAGGCGTTTGAAGGAAGATTGGGCCGGCTACCTGGAACCTGATTTACTCAATTGATTAGTTTAGAAACATTCTAAATATTTGAGTGGTTTTATCTAAGATTACTTTAGTATAATAATAGTATTAGTATCGTATAGTAATAGGATCTTGTACAACGTAGTAGTAATTATAAGAGGAAGAAGTACTAATTTTATTAGAACAATTATACCTTCTACTAAATGAAAATTAGAATTCATAATAATAATTGCTGTGAATTTTGTGAATGAACAAAATTCCACTATGTTATAATTTTATCATATCCAAGGAATTTTACGTAACCTTCAATATTAAAAAAACCTTTGTCATTGTATGAATTAGTATATCAGTTATAACAGTACAGAAAATAATTGTTAATATAAGGATGATTCCAATTATTTCTTGTTATTGAAAATACTTAAAATATGTTACAGGTTTTTTCAAAATGACACTGCCTGCCATCGCTCCTTGGGGGACTCCGTTCCCTCTGGGATCTTCAGTCAGTGCAAAGTCCCAATAAAGGCAGTGCTTGAACAAACGCTGTGTCTGTGAGTCTCCACAGGGACCTCCAAGGCCACCCAGTTCTACCCCTCTGCCACGGGCTGGGACACCTTTGGCCAGGCCAGGTTGCTCCAAGGCCCATCCAGCCTGGACTGCAACACTTGCAGGGACGGGGCAGCCACAGCTTCTGTCAGCAACCTGTGCCAGGGCCTCCCGGCCCTCACGGCCAAGACTTCCTTCCCCACAGCCCATCTCAGCCTGCCCTGTGGCACTGGGAAGGCTCTGGCCCTGGTGCTGCCCCTGCAGGCCCTTGCACACAGCCCCTCTGCAGGTCTCTGCTGGGCCTCGTGCAGGGACTGAAAGGCCGCAGGAGGGGCCCCTGGAGAAGCCCTTGGAGAGCACCGGGGCCAGGAGTGCGGCCATGAGGGCAGCAAGCGGGGCCTGGCGCGTCCGTCCGTGCGGGAGGGCACAGGGCGGGCGCTGAGGCCCGGCCAGCTGGAGCAGGGAGCTCTGGAGTGCGGCCGGCACAGAGCCCTGGGCTCCCGCAGCTCTGCACCCCTCAGGGCTGAGGCAGCTGCCCAGGCACAGCCGGCCGGGGACATGCGGCCACCCCGGGGACACCCGCAGGGGGACCCTGCTCTGGGGCCAGGCCAGGCCGCAGCAGGGAGCACCCGATGGGGCTGTGCCCGGGGAGGGAACGGCTCTGCCCAGGGACAGGGCTCTGGGAGCAGGGCAGCAGGGACAGCAGGGACAGCAGGGACAGCAGGGACAGGGGCACACAGGACAGGAATCACAGCCCAGCTGCCCTGGGACAGGCCTGACAGGCAGACAGGATGCAGTGCAGGCAGGAGTTCCCCTCCTCTCTGTGCCCACCTGACCACAGGAACATAAGGCACAGGGGAATGGGGACACAGCCGGCACCTCTCCTCTGGAAATATCCCACCTCCCCAGGGGCCCTGACAGAATTCAGGGGATGAGGCTGGGCAAGGGTGTCTTGGTTTGACAAGACAGGTGTCTGCCAGGGAAACTGGGGTTTCCCTTAGAATAGAGAATGCAAACCCCCCACCCCTGCCAAATTATAAATTTTCAATTAAGGGCTCTCAGGCAAAGATTTGGGAATAGGAATAACAGTTCTTTACTAGGAATATCAATAATACAAATGTGGTAGGAAACAAAACTACCCCACCAAACCAGCAAACAAACAACAACAATTTGGGAAAGCCCTGATAGAATCAGAGCTGCCACCTGGCACCCTGTTAGTCAGGGTGTTGGAAGCAGTCCAGAAGTGAGTCCTCCTGGGGTGGTAGACGTGGCTCTGTTGGAGCAGGGACGATCCTGTAGCCAAAAAGGGTCTAGGAGTGAGGAGGAGGAGTCCAGGGGTGATGAGGAGGGGTCCAGGGGTGAGGTGATGGTGAGATGGGGTCCGGCGATGATGAGATGGGGTCTGGCGAAGATGAGATGGGGTGCCGTCTTCCTCCCAGGAATCGGGGTGAAGCAAGTGAAATCTGTCCCCGGCCGGCTCAGTTTTCCCGGCAGCAATTGTAGACTCCCCTCACTGGGTGGGGCATCCCACAATAGGACCATGCATGCAAATGGGGCTTCTGGGGCTCTGGGGGGAGCGGGTATAGTCTGGGGGTATAGTCTGTTGATGGCCCATTACCCAAAAGGCACCCGCCCCTCCCCCCCGTCCCCCTCCTTCCAAAGTTACAAGAAATAAAGAACAATTCCCCAACTGCTTTCAGCAGATGAAAATAGAATACACATTTTTGATTCCATAACCCAGGACATTATCCACCCCTTATTCTATTATCATCTGCATCATACCTAAAGCAATGAACTACTAGCAGAATGAACCCCTACACTCAGTTCTTACTTAGGATTAGGTTTTCCTGGGGTACACAACTGGTTTTTCCATCTTTCTGCATTACCCACCAAGTGTAACCAGGTCCTTGAGCAAAAACAATCCCACGGATGGGTTCGCCTTTGCCTGAGGTGGGGTTAATCCAGACAGTCTTTTTTAAAATACCTCTCATGTGTACCACAGGGACTTTATCTCCATCTACTGTGTGCAAAGGGGTAGACTGGGCAGGACCAGCTCGATTGATGGAGCCTCGGGTGTTGACCATCCAGGTGGCTTTTGCTAAGTTCACTTCCCAGTTCTTAAAGGTCCCTCTGCCAAGTGCCTTTAGAGTGGTCTTAAGTAGTCTATTGCACCGTTCCACTTTCCCGGCAGCTGGTGCATGATAAGGGATGTGATAGATCCATTCAATGCCGTGTTCTTTAGCCCAGGTGTTTATAAGGCTGTTCTTGAAATGGGTCCCGTTGTCTGACTCGATTCTCTCGGGGGTGCCGTGTCTCCACAGGACTTGTCTTTCAAGGCCCAGGATGGTGTTCCGGGCGGTGGCATGAGGCACAGGATAGGTCTCCAGCCACCCAGTGGTGGCTTCCACCATGGTCAGCACATAGTGCTTGCCTTGGCGGGTTTGGGGCAGGGTGATGTAATCAATCTGCCAGGCCTCCCCATACTTATATTTGGACCACCGTCCACCGTACCAGAGGGGCTTCACCTGCTTGGCCTGCTTGATGGCAGCACACGTCTCACAGTCATGGATAACCTGAGAGATACTGTCTATGGTTAGATCCACCCCTCGGTCTCGTGCCCACTTATAGGTGGCATCTCTGCCCTGATGACCTGAGGCATCATGAGCCCACCGAGCTAGGAACAACTCTCCCTTATGTTGCCAATCCAAGTCTATCTTAGACACTTCTATCTTCGCGGCCTGATCTACCTGTTCGTTGTTCCGGTGCTCCTCATTAGCCCGACTCTTGGGAACATGGGCATCTACATGACGGACTTTCACAGGTAGTTTCTCTACTCTGGTGGCGATGTCCTTCTACTCATCAGCAGCCCAGATTGGTTTTCCCCTACGCTGCCAGCTGACCTTTTTCTACCTTTCCAGCCAGCCCCACAGAGCATTAGCTACCATCCACGAATCGGTGTAGAGGTAGAGCTTTGGCCACTTCTCTCTTTCAGCAATGTCCAGGGCCAATTGAACAGCTTTGAGTTCGGCAAGCTGGCTTGACCCACCTTCTCCTTCAGTGGCTTGTGCAACCTGTCTTGTGGGGCTCCACACAGCTGCTTTCCACTTCCGGTTCATCCCTACGATGCGACAGGAACCGTCAGTGAAAAGAGCGTAGCGTGCTTCTTCTGCTGGCAGTTGGTTATATGGTGGAGCTTCTTCAGCCCGGGTTACCTGCTCTTGTTCTTCTTCCTCGGTGAGACTGAAGTTCTCAGCTTCCGGCCAGTTGGTGATCACTTCCAGAATCCCAGGGCGATTCGGGTTTCCAATACGGGCGCGCTGAGTGATGAGGGCAATCCATTTGCTCCAGGTGGCATCGGTGGCGTGATGGGTGGAGGGAACCTTTCCTTTAAACATCCACCCCAGCACTGGTAGTCGGGGTGCCAGGAGGAGTTGTGCTTCAGTGCCAATCACCTCTGAGGCGGCTTGAACTCCTTCATAGGCAGCCAAGATCTCCTTCTCCGTGGGAGTGTAATTGGCTTCAGACCCTCTGTAGCTTCGGCTCCAGAATCCCAGTGGCCGGCCTCGAGTCTCACCAGGCACCTTCTGCCAAAGGCTCCAGGACAGACCATGGCTCCCGGCTGCGGAGTAGAGCACGTTCTTTACATCTGGTCCCGTCCTGACTGGGCCAAGGGCCACCGCATGAGCGATTTCCTGCTTGATCTGGGCAAAGGCATGTTGCTGCTCTGGGCCCCAGTGGAAATTGTTCTTTTTGCGGGTAACCAGGTACAGAGGGCTCACAATCTGACTGTACTCAGGGATGTGCATCCTCCAGAAACCTATGGCACCTAGGAAAGCTTGTGTTTCCTTCTTGCTGGTCGGTGGAGACATCGCAGTGATCTTATTGATGACCTCTGTGGGGATCTGACGCCGTCCATCTTGCCACTTCACTCCCAGGAACTGGATCTCTCGGGCAGGTCCCTTGACTTTACTCTTCTTGATGGCAAAGCCAGCTTCCAGGAGAATCTGGATGATCTTTTCTCCTTTCTCGAAAACTTCCACTGCCGTGTTTCCCCACACAATGATGTCATCGATGTACTGTAGATGTTCCGGAGCCTCACCCTTCTCCAGTGCAGCCTGGATCAGTCCATGGCAGATGGTGGGACTGTGCTTCCACCCCTGGGGCAGTCGGTTCCAGGTGTACTGAACGCCCCTCCAGGTGAAAGCAAACTGGGGCCTGCACTCTGCTGCCAAAGGAATGGAGAAGAAGGCATTGGCAATATCGATGGTCGCATACCACTTTGCTGCCTTGGACTCCAGCTCGTACTGGAGCTCCAGCATGTCCGGCACGGCAGCGCTCAGTGGTGGAGTCACTTCATTCAATGCACGATAGTCCACAGTCAATCTCCATTCCCCTTCAGACTTACGCACAGGCCAAATGGACTGTTGAAGGGTGAGTGGGTTTTGCTGACCACCCCTTGGCTCTCCAGTTTCCGAATCATCTCATGGATCGGAGTCACAGAGTCTCTGTCAGTACGGTATTGCCGACGGTGTACTGTTGCTGTGGCGATTGGCACCTGTTGTTCTTCAACTCTCAGCAGTCCCACAGCAGAGGGGTCGTCGGAGAGACCAGGCAGGGTATTTAGTTGTCTGATGTCTTCCATCTCTACAGCAGCTACTCTAAAAGCTCAACGATATCCTTTTGGGTCTTTGAAATGTCTATTTTTGAGATAGTCTATGCCAAGGATGCACGGGGCCTCTGGACCAGTCACAATGGGGTGTTTCTGCCACCCATTCCCAGTCAAACTCACTTCGGCCTCCAATACAGTCAGTTGCTGGGACCCCCCTGTCACTCCAGAAATAGAGATGGGTTCTGCTCCCACATACCCCGACGGCATCAGGGTACATTGGGAGCCAGTGTCAACCAAAGCCGTGTATTTCTGTGGGTCAGATGTGCCAGGCCATCGGATCCACACAGTCCAATAGATCCGATTGTCCCTCTCCTCTACCTGGCTAGAGGCAGGGCCCCTCTAGCACTGGTTATTCCCTCCCTGAGCATACATACTAGAGGTTCCAGCATCCTGACTACTGACAGCCTGGGCATAGGAGGTTGAGGATACTTTCATTTTAGTGGCACCCCTTTGGTGAGTGTTCCTCTCCTTGAGCTCACGCACCCGGGCTTCCAGGACATAGGTGGGTTTCCCATCCCACACTCCCATGTCTTCCCCATGGTCACGCAGGTAAAACCACAGGTCAGCTCTCGGGGTGTACCCTCTCTCTCTGGCTGGGGGTCGTTGGGCTCTGACTCTGGGGCCTGTGACTCGCACCGGTGCCACATTGGAACTGCTCTTCCTCATCTCCTCCCTCACCTCCCTCATTTCCTCTTTGAGCTCTTTCACCACGGCAGAGATATGAGCCTGCAGCGGGCCATTGATCATGCTCTCATAATTCCTAAGCTTATTGGCAACAGCCCCCACTGTCACTCGGTTGTCCTCAGCATTAATGGTTGCAATGAATGTAGTATACTGAGATGGCCCCAGATTTGCCAGGTTCCATAACATCTGCGCTGTGCATCTAACCTTGTCAGGATCATTATCATGCTGTCCACTCCTCCCAAAAAGTACCTCTAGTACTGCCACTTCCCTCAGCTGTTGGATTCCTTCCTCCAGAGTTTTCCAGCGCATTCTATGGTGGTGCTCCTGCATTCTTTCTCTGTGGACAAATCTTTCTCTCACACTCGTTAAAAGCCGCTGCCAGAGGGAAAGAGGTCCAGGCTCCCTTACAAATACCTGATTTATACCTGAGTCCTGGGTCAAGGGTCCCAAATTCCTGGCCTCCCCACCATCTAGTTGGACACCTGTGCCCATAAGATCCCAAACCCGAAGTAGCCAGGCAGTGTAAGCCTCACGTCCCCGCCGTACAATATCTTTTTGCAGATTACGGAGACTTTCATACGACAGGGTCTCAGTGATGATCTGAACATGTGATTCCCTTGTGTCTTGTGAGGGCCCTCCCTTTTTATCTTTACTCTCTGGGTTTGCTGTTTTCACTTTAGATTTCCTTGTTTCCACAGGGGCAACTGCTGCTGGCTGTGACTGCCCCTGTGTGTCAGCTGGAACCTGGACAGTTGTAATGTCTGCGGGTTCTGTATCAGATTCTCTTTTGTCAGGGCAGGGTGAAGGTTTCTCACCAGCTGGGGAAATGTACTCTTTCAGCATCTGGTTCATCTCATGCATTTCTTTTATCAGAGCCTTCACCCAAACCGGGTGGTTTATGCCTGAGGCTGGCTGTGGGACAGGGGTGGGCTCTTGGGCAGCGTTATTCTTTGGGGTAGTTATCAGAGTGCTTACCCAGGCCAGTCTCCCTTTATCTCTGAATACTAAATAGAATAGGCCTATAAGCAGCACCAACCACTGTATGACGTCATTAGCATTCAGAGGGAAATTTAACCCTTGAAAAGCTGGTGGAGTAGACCCAAAAAACTGAGTGAAGGATTGGGAGAAAATTTCCCCAGGTGCCATTTCCTCACAATATGTACCATTATTAAAGTAACCCCAGAAACACAGAGTTAGTCTATGATAGCCCTGAATCCATGTGCCTGCTTTCCAAAGGAAGTTAAAAATCCACGAATTCCTCACTTTATTAACCCACAAAATAAACTGGATGCCAGCCACAGTAGCCTTGGTTATAGGGCCCATGTTTAGATAAGGGCCAGCAAATGGCAGAAATACAGCCACAACCACGTGCCAGCCAAACCAGGGAAAGCTGGACCACATGATTTTGAGCAGTAGACTTCTATCTAGTACACAAGAACTGTTATTCCTCTGTCTCAATGCCCTTGTGCCCCACGTTGGGCGCCAAAATCTGTCTTGGTTTGACAAGACAGGTGTCTGCCAGGGAAACTGGGGTTTCCCTTAGAATAGAGAATGCAAACCCCCCACCCCTGCCAAATTATAAATTTTCAATTAAGGGCTCTCAGGCAAAGATTTGGGAATAGGAATAACAGTTCTTTACTAGGAATATCAATAATACAAATGTGGTAGGAAACAAAACTACCCCACCAAACCAGCAAACAAACAACAACAATTTGGGAAAGCCCTGATAGAATCAGAGCTGCCACCTGGCACCCTGTTAGTCAGGGTGTTGGAAGCAGTCCAGAAGTGAGTCCTCCTGGGGTGGTAGACGTGGCTCTGTTGGAGCAGGGACGATCCTGTAGCCAAAAAGGGTCTAGGAGTGAGGAGGAGGAGTCCAGGGGTGATGAGGAGGGGTCCAGGGGTGAGGTGATGGTGAGATGGGGTCCGGCGATGATGAGATGGGGTCTGGCGAAGATGAGATGGGGTGCCGTCTTCCTCCCAGGAATCGGGGTGAAGCAAGTGAAATCTGTCCCCGGCCGGCTCAGTTTTCCCGGCAGCAATTGTAGACTCCCCCCACTGGGCAGGGCATCCCACAATAGGACCATGCATGCAAATGGGGCTTCTGGGGCTCTGGGGGGAGCGGGTATAGTCTGGGGGTATAGTCTGTTGATGGCCCATTACCCAAAAGGCACCCGCCCCTCCCCCCCGTCCCCCTCCTTCCAAAGTTACAAGAAATAAAGAACAATTCCCCAACTGCTTTCAGCAGATGAAAATAGAATACACATTTTTGATTCCATAACCCAGGACAAAGGGGAACCCAAGCATGAGGAGATGGATGGTTCTCAACCTCATGTGAAGGTGTCACTGAGATTACTTCTGGCAAAACTCTGCATGCAATCAGCTCCATGGAGGAGAAAAGCAGAGAGGTCATTGCCAGAGCAGATCCCTTCTGAGGGAAAGATCTTGTTTATTTCTGCATGCACGTGTCCCATGGTTCTCTTTAATGCACTTTGACATGAGATTCTTGCACCTTGCTCAGGTGTTCCAGTACAACAGGAGCGGTCAGTTTGTGCTACTGTTCTGCAAAGCACCTCAAATTCTCTGCCAGAAGCACTCGTGTGCTGCTTCTGGATCCAGAGGAGCCTGGAGGTGGTCTGGCTAGAGTTCCTTATCTCAGAAGTCTGATCATGGGAAGGTTTCACAGATGTCTTGGAGGGGCTGGATCTGGGAATGGTCAATGAGGAAAAACTGAGTCACCCTCATCACCTCCACTTGTAGAAAAACCAGCACTATCACAAAAGCACCTTTGGTGCTTTCATAGTTGATATTATGTATCATATTCAACACTCTTGATTGTATTCTTTTCTCTTCCACAAAATGTCTGGGGGCTTCTGCCAGCTCTGTGAAGGGAGTCCCTGGGCTCCCATTCCCTCCCAGAGGGGCTGCACATGCTGGGTGCCGGGGCTTTCATTGCCGGGCCCACTCGGAGCCCCTGAGCTGGGGTGGGGACAAAGGGCAGGGCTGGCCCCGCTGTGATGCCTCTGGCACGTGTGACATCAGGGGACAGTGTCACAATGGGGGCAGCTATAAAAGGCCCCCACAGGGAGCACCGGCCCAGCACAGCCTGGGCAAGCGGTGAGTGCACACGTGGTGGGGCCGGGCTGGGCCAGGGCTGGCGCACAAGCACCACACCCAGGGCTGCATTGTCCCCCTGCATCCAGGGCCAGCCCCTTGTGCCAACGCCTTGGGCAGGGCACGGGGCTGCTGCTGGCCCCTGGGGACAGGCCTTGCTGCCTGCCAGCTGTCTGGGGCCCTCTGCTTCCTGCCCTCACATCCCTGCGCCTCTGGGCCCCGGGTCAGCCACCACCAGCTCCCTTGGTAGCCCCACTGACAGCCTTGTCTCTCCTCCTGCAGACCATGGCGCACAAAGCTGTCATTGCCCTGGTTGCGCTGCTCCTCTTCGGGCTCCCACGGCCCATCGAGAATGGATTGGATGCGGATGCCCAGATGAGCGCAGAGGAGCTGGAGCAGGCTACCCCAGAGCCACCTGAGCCTGGATGGGGACCCC
Organism: Phylloscopus whistleri; assembly: GCA_017589585.1. NCBI lineage: Eukaryota > Metazoa > Chordata > Aves > Passeriformes > Phylloscopidae > Phylloscopus > Phylloscopus whistleri. The sequence continues at coordinate 628,026 of JADMLD010000405.1, read as the reverse complement.
TGCTTGCAGCAGCCTTGAAGCAGGGGGCCTACTGGGCTGCTTCTGAGCTGGTCTTCCTCCCTGTTTATCTCTGGTACAGGCACACAAGAACAGCCATGAGGGAGAGAGTAGTGGCCTGGAGAGCTGAAGCAGAAGCGAGAAGGCACAGGAGGGCAATCGAGCAGAGAAGGCTTCGGTTTCAGAGAGCGGCCAGGGACTTGAAGGAGATGTGGAGGACCATGAAAATGATAAAGAAGAAAATGGGCAGGCTGGTTGGAATGAGGAGGAAGGTGAGCAGGAGGGTGATGGTCAGCCCTGCAGGCTTTTGCAGAAGCACAGACGGGGCCTGTGTGAAGAAAAGCTTCCTGCTGGAGATGCTCTTTGTGCTGGCCAAGGCAGCCGCACATCTTTGTGAGCAGCCAGCGCCCAGAGCTGCGCTTGCTGCCGAGCACAGAGCTGTGCCGGGGCAGAGGCTCAGGGCTCCTGCCAGACCCTGCCCCTCTTCACTGGATCTCTGAACTGTATCTGTATTAACTGCTTCTGTTAATGCTTTTCCCTGCAGAGGTCTTCCACTTGCTCCAGGATGGAGGCCTTTGAAGAAGGAGGATCAGGCCGGATACCTGGAAATTGAATAACCCCCTTTATTAGTGTAGAAATATTCTAAATATTTTAATGTTTTTTTCTAAGATCACTTTGATATATAGTCATAGTGTTGTACAATATAGTAGTAATTACAAGAGGAAGAAATACTAATTGTATTAGAACAATTCTACCTCCTAATCGATAAAAATTAGAAGTCGTAGTAATAATTGCTGTGAATTTTGTGAATGAACAAAATTCAACTATGTTATATTTTTATCATAACCAAGGAATTTTACATCATTTTGAGTATTAAAAAACCTTTGTCATTGTATTAATTAGTATGTCATTTATAACAGTACAGAAAATAATTGTTACTATAAGGATGATCCCAATTATTCCCTGTTATTGAAAATGTTTAAAATATGTTATAGGTTTTTTCAAAAAGACACTGACTGGCCTCCGTTCTTGGGGGAATCCGTACCCTCTGGGAGCTTCAGTCAGTGCAAAGTTCCAATAAAGGCAGTGCTTGAACAAACGCTGTGTCTGTGAGTCTCCACAGGGACCTCCAAGGCCATCCAGTTCTACCCCTCTGCCACGGGCTGGGACACCTGTGGCCAGGCCAGGTTGCTCCAAAGCCCATCCAGCCTGGACTGCAACACTTGCAGGGACGGGGCAGCCACAGCTTCTGTCAGCAACCTGTGCCAGGGCCTCCCGGCCCTCACGGCCAAGACTTCCTTCCCCACAGCCCATCTCAGCCTGCCCTGTGGCACTGGGAAGGCTCTGGCCCTGGCGCTGTCCCTGCAGGCCCTTGCACACAGCCCCTCTGCAGTCTCTGCTGGGCCTCGTGCAGGGACTGAAAGGCCGCAGGAGGGGCCCCTGGAGAAGCCCTTGGAGAGCACCGGGGCCAGGAGTGCGGCCATGAGGGCAGCAAGCGGGGCCTGGCGCGTCCGTCCGTGCGGGAGGGCACAGGGCGGGCGCTGAGGCCCGGCCAGCTGGAGCAGGGAGCTCTGGAGTGCGGCCGGCACAGAGCCCTGGGCTCCCGCAGCTCTGCACCCCTCAGGGCTGAGGCAGCTGCCCAGGCACAGCCGGCTGGGGACACACGGCCACCCCGGGGACACCCGCAGGGGGACCCTGCTCTGGGGCCAGGCCAGGCCGCAGCAGGGAGCACCCGATGGGGCTGTGCCCGGGGAGGGAACGGCTCTGCCCAGGGACAGGGCTTTGGGAGCAGGGCAGCAGGGACAGCAGGGAAAGCAGGGAAAGGGGCACACAGGACAGGAATCACAGCCCAGCTGCCCTGGGACAGGCCTGATAGGCAGACAGGACATGGGGCAGGCAGGAGTCCCCATCCTCTCTGTGCCCACCTGAACACAGGGACATAAGGCACAGGGGAATGGTGACACAGCAGGCACCTCTCCTCTGGAAATATCCCACCTCCCCAGGGGCCCTGACAGAATTCAGGGGATGAGGCTCTGCAAGGGAAACCCAAGCCTGAGGAGACAGATGGTTCTCAACCTCATGTGAAGGTGTCACTGAGATTATTTCTGGCCAAACTCTGCATGCAAACAGCTCCATGGAGGAGAAAAGCAGAGAGGTCATTGCCAGAGCAGATCCCTCCTGAGGGAAAGATCTTGTTTATTTCTGCATGCACGTGTCCCATGGATCTCTTTAATGCACTTTGACATGAGATTCTTGCACCTTGCTCAGGTGTTCCGGTACAACACGAGTGGCCAATTTGTGCTACTGTTCTGCAAAGCACCTCAAATTCTCTGCCAGAAGCACTCGTGTGCTGCTTCTGGATCCAGAGGAGCCTGGAGGTGGTCTGGCTACAGTTCCTTATCTGTGATGTCTGATCATGGGAAGGTTTCACAGATGTCTTGGAGGGGCTGGATCTGGGAATGGTCAATGAGGAAAAACTGAGTCACCCTCATCACCTCCACTTGTAGAAAAACCAGCACCATCACAAAAGCATCTCTGGTGCTTTCATAGTTGATATTATTTATCATATTCAACACTCTTGGTTGTATTCTTTTTTCTTTGACAAAATGTTCACAGGGCTTCTGCCAGCTTTGAGAAGGAAGTCCCTGGGCTCCCATTCCCTCCCAGAGGGGCTGCACTTGGTGGGTGCCAGGTCTTTCCTTGCCGGGCCCACTCGGAGCCCCTGAGCTGGGTGGGGACAAAGGGCAGGGCTGGCCCAGCTGTGATGCCTCTGGCACGTGTGACATCAGGGGACGGTGTCACAATGGGGGCAGCTATAAAAGGCCCCCGCAGGGAGCGCCGGCCCAGCACAGCCTGGGCAAGCGGTGAGTGCACACGTGGTGGGGCCGGGCTGGGCCAGGGCTGGGGCACAAGCGCCACACCCAGGGCTGCATTGTCCTCCTGCATCCACGGCCAGCCCCTTGTGCCAGCGCCTTGGGCAGGGCATGGGGCTGCTGCTGGCCCATGGAGACAGGCCTTGCTGCCTGCCAACTGTCTGGGGCCCTCTGCTTCCTGCCCTCTCATCCCTGCGCCTCTGGGCCCCGGGTCAGCCACCATCAGCTCCCTTGGTAGCCCCACTGACAGCCTTGTCTCTCCTCCTGCAGACCATGGCGCACAAAGCTGTCATTGCCCTGGTTGCGCTGCTCCTCTTCGGGCTCCCACGGCCCATTGAGAATGGATTGGATGCGGATGCCCAGATGAGCGCAGAGGAGCTGGAGCAGGCTACCCCAGAGCCACCTGAGCCCGGATGGGGACCCCTGCTTGCAGCAGCCTTGAAGCAGGGGGCCTACTGGGCTGCTTCTGAGCTACTGGTCCTGCCTTTGTATGTCTGGTACAGGAACAGAAGAGCAGCCATGAGGCAGAGAGCAGCGGCTTGGAGAGCTGAAGCAGAGGCGAGATGGCGCCGGAGGGACATGGAGCTGAGAAGGCTTCGATTGCAGAGGACGATCAGGGACTTGAAGGAGATGTGGAGGACCATGAAAATTATAAAGAGGAAAATGGCCAGGCTGGTTGGAATGAGGAGGAAGGTGAGCAGGAGGGTGAAGGTCAGCCCTGCAGGCTTTTGCAGAAGCACAGACGGTGGCCTGTGTGAAGAAAAGCTTCCTGCTGGAGATGCCCTTTGTGCTGGCCAAGGCAGCCGCACATCTTTGTGAGCAGCCAGCGCCCAGAGCTGCGCTTGCTGCCGAGCACAGAGCTGCGCCGGGGCAGAGGCTCAGGGCTCCTGCCAGACCCTGCCCCTCTTCACTGGATCTCTGAACTGTATCTGTATTAACTGCTTCTGTTAATGCTTTTCCCTGCAGAGGTCGTCCACTTGCTCCAGGATGGAGGCGTTTGAAGGAGCATTGGGCCAGATACCTGGACATTGATTCACCCTCTTTATTAGTTTAGAAATATTCTAAATATTTTAATGTTTTTTTCTAAGATCACTTTGATGTATAGTAATAGTATTTTACAATATAGTAGTAATTATAAGTGAAAGAAATACTAATTGTATTAGAACAATTATACCTTTTACTGTATAATAATTATAATTCATAGTAATAATCATTCTGAGTTGTCTCAATGAAGAAAATTGCACTTGCTCGAGGATAGAGGCATTTGAAATAGGATTGGGCCAGATGGATGCGCATGGATTTCAATAGGGGAAGAGTTTAGATTTTAATATATATTTTATTGTATTTGGATTTTTTTTTTTTTTTTGTTGAATAATAAGATTGTACATTATGTTGACTGGTATTATTAGTAGTACAATTTAATGATTATAGATACAAGCTAGAAGAAATGTAATACTAGAATTTTGCTGGACTGGAGCATAAATTTACAAGTCAGGAAGTACTAATTTTTTTTAGTTTTACAAAAACTACATTGAAGTGTATTATATGAAATATATGATATGCATTGTATATGTGATATTTAATGTGGTGTAATTTTGCAGTAGTGCATAGGAGTATATTTTAGTCTGTAATTTATAAATTGTATACGGCATGTTTCATGTAATAGATGTCATAGAATACATGCTAGGTATACAGATAGGAATTGACAGAAACTATCGATATTTATATATGTATATAGATACAAATGATACTTTGATTTTGTCCTGTATTTTAATAAAGTTGTCATTGACATATTATTTCGTCTGTGACGTTTCATGTGTCTGTGCCAACCCTGGAACCCTGGTGCCGCCATGGTCCCGCCCCGTCCCTGGCATGAGAAGGGCAGCGGCTTCACTCTGTGCCGCCATGGTCCCGCCCCGTCCCTGGCATGAGGAGGGCAGCGGCTTCACTCGGTGCCGCCATGGTCCCGCCCCGTCCCTGGCAGCCTGAGGGCAGCGGCTTCACTCCGTGCCGCCATGGTCCCGCCCCGTCCCTGGCAGCCTGAGGGCAGCGGCTTCAGTCGCGGGCTGAGGGCGGCGCGGCCGCCCCGATGGCCGCCGTGTTCCTGGTTACGCTGTACGAGTATTCGCCGCTGTTTTACATCGCCCTGGTGTCCGTCTGCTTCCTCGTCACCAGCGCGCTCGTCCTCGGCTGGTCAGTGCTCTGGGGCCGGTGGGGCTCGGCCGAGGGGGCCTGGGCTGTGCTGAGGGGGGGGCGAGGCCAGGCCCACGGCAGGGGCTTGGAACGGTCCTTTCCAACTCAAACCCTCCTAGGCTTCTAAACGAGCAATAAAAATAATTTTTAAAAGGAACTATACGTATTTCTGTTAAGCTCGTTCCTCTTTTAGTAATATCGAAGTGTTTTCTTAATGTTTTTCGTAATATCATTCATATTATTGGCAAGGAATGCGTTTGTATCTACTGAGCTCTGTGTGTGTCCTGGGAAGGGAGCGGAGCTGGGGAAGGGTCTGGAGCACCAGGAGCGGCTGAGGTAGCTGGGAAAGGGGTTCAGCCTGGAGAAAAGGAGGCTCAGGGGGACCTTCTGGCTCTACACAACTTCCTGGGTGCAGCCGGGGGCTTTTCCAACCTAAATGATTCTGTGAATCTGTGGACTGATCTCCTCAAGCGTCTCAAGGAGTGGTGAGCGAAAGAGCTGCTCTTGTGTTTGAGAGGATGCCGCAAAAATGCCGCTGTTGCCTTTTTCAAGAGCAGCTCCTTGAATGTCCCTAACTCTCAGGAGTGGCTGTAAATGTAAATACTGGTACTTGCCAAGAGCAGAGCGTTGATTGGCAATCAAAATCTTTTCGTGTAGGAATTGTGGCTACACCACACTCGTGTGGCTTGTTGTGAAAATAAAACTTGAGTTGTTGAATTGCCACATGGGTATCTGCGAAGTGCTGGTGATAAAGGTATCTTTTAAAAAAATGATGATACTGAACCATGGTTTAGATGAGTCTTTGTCATGTCTATCCGTAACCACTGATCCTTTTTGCCAATTTAATCATTATTTATCTACTTGTAGTAAATGTTAGCAATTCCCTGCTTGAAAAGGTCTGAAGTAGTTGCATGCTACAAGATCCTTACATGTGTGCACCTGTCCACTGGTGTATTTGGGTACAGGGTGTGCAGAGGACTGTCCAGAGGCTTTTTTTTTTCAGGATCAGAGATTCCAGTTGCACCTGCACTAGGTGTTACTGTAGTTTATAGAAATATATGCATTTTTTTTCTTCAAACTGGAGTACTAAGGGCCTGTTAATTGAGGAGACGTAGCCAGGAGCTCAGCACATGCAAGCAGGTGAATGTGTGAGCAGCTGCTCAGAGGTATTTGCTGCTCCCTTGGAATTCTCCTGTGCCATGGCCATGACCAGGAGCCTCCAAGGGATTTCCCCATGCCTGCAGCTGCAGTTCCAGCACAGGTGCTCCTGAACTTGCTCAGGAAAACAACTCAAATCCTTCATTTGCCACACAGAGCGCTGTAGATGCAAGTGGTGTCACCAGAGCACAGAACACCTGATCTATTGCTGCTCTGGCATTTAGGCTCCCCCATAATTTTTAGCATTAATTGGTGTAATGATGTGTTTGTGGTGGTGTCAGTCAGCCTGAAAAACACCAGCTGTTCAGGAATGTCGGTGTTCTCAGTGGTCAAGCCTTGCAGTGATGGGAGGAGCATCTGTTCCTGGGGCCAGCCCTGGATACCTGTGGCTCTGCTCACAGTCCAAGGGGGTTAATTCACAGGCAGCTCCCAGAGCCAGTCCCACGGGTGCCCTGGGCACAGGGGTGAAGTGGAATTTAGATCACCTGATTACCTGGGCATTGTATTTTTAGCTGGAGGGGAATGCTCCTGTTAGGAGGAGCTGAAGGCTCAGCACCTGTTGGAAGTCTGGCTCTGCAGAAACATTAATTCATTAACTAAACCCTTGGAAATTCCTGCTTTTTCTAAGCTAGCACTGCTCTGAAGAAATTAATGCTCTCCTCTACCAGCTAATGATCTGGACTGTTAGATCATAAAATAAAAACTCTATTTTTATTCATCCTTCTTACACTTCCTACACTTAAAAACAGAGAACCACACCTTGCTGTGGAACAGAAAGGCCCCCATGCCTTCAGCTGCTGCTAAAACTGTACCAGAGGCTCTTTTATCTTGCTGCTTTTCATGAAGATAATCCTGTTGCTTTCAAGCAGCAAAGAAAGCTTCCAAGGAACAGGGATTTTCCTTCACAATCAGGCAGATTCTGGTATAAAGCAGGACACACCTTTATGCACAGCTGCAGAGATCAGCTCCCTTGAGTTTTGGATATTGAAGAAGGGAAACTGCTGCCTCTGGTTTCTCTGTGAGATGTTTAACTGGGATATTACCCTAGGGAAGTCACTGTGGGTGTTTTCTTATGTAGCAGAGAGAGCTGACCCTCTGTCTGCTCAAGTCAAGGATGGCCAAGAGCCTTTGGTGATGCCACTGATGAAATGCAAATGTTTCCCTGAAAGGAATGACTTTAAACAGACAGAGAGCAGCTCGAGGTTGGGTATTAGAAAGGAATTATTGGCTGTGATGGAGATGAGGCCGTGGCACAGATTGCCCAGAGAAGCTGTGGCTGCCCCATCCCTGGAATTGTTCAAGGCCACGTTGGATGGGGCTTGGAGCAACCCGGCCTAGTGCCAAGTGTCCCTGCTCACGGGAGGAAGCTGGAATGGTGCTCAGTTCGGCAGGACTCAGATGGGAGGAAATTCTGGCCGAACCCTTTGCCACTAGAGGGCACTGACAGTTCTCATTAATTTTATTCCCTTTGTGGAAACACAGGGCAAAATATTCCCTCTCTAAAGATTCCCTGCATCACTGTGCAGACTCCTGCCTTCTGACAAAAAGCTGGGGTCGAAATGGCAGGATATATTATCCATGCATCCTAGCAGATATTCTGGAAAGCCAAGCTGCCTCTGTTTGTTTTGCTGTTTGTTATTTAGAGCTGGCCAAAAAAAAAAAACAAATCAAATGTGTCCACACTAACGTGAACCCACTCATTCTTCTTGTTTTGTGTCTCCTAGGTTTGGTTTGGGTGTTCCTGTTATTCTGAGGAACTCAGAAGAGACAGATTCCAGCACAAGGGTGTTGAAAAAGCGGATGAGACAAGTGAAGAATCCTTTTGGGTTGGAGATCCTTAATCCTGCTGCAGCTTCAGTAACAAGTCAGTGGATTTCTTATGTGATTTTTGTCAATTTGCATTCCTGAACGTGGTACTTTCCATTTTCTGCCTAGAATCATGGGATGCTTTGGATTGGAAGGGATCTTAAAGATCATTGTTCCTGCTCTCATCCTTTTTCTCTATCATAAATCCTCAGAAATACACATCCATTCCAACAGAAATAAGCTTTTACACCATTTATAAACGTGGTGTTTTTAAAAGTGAAATATTTGGATGTGGAGGTTTAATTCTCATTAATGGAACACTTCCTGCTATTACAGATCTTTAAGTAACTAAAACATTTGCAAATTACCAACCACTGTGGGCGTTCCTATAAATTTCATGGAATTGTAGAATTGTACAGAATTCATTATGGAATATGTGCCACCCACATAAATCTAAGCCCAGATCTTCAGCAGTGTTTGGAAGTGCACTATTTTTAATAAATAGATAAATAAATCATCACCCTCTTTTTCTATCTGTTCTCCAGTGGAAACTGAATTTAAATATCTGTTTGGATAGGAGTTCAAGCCATCCCTATCATTCCTGAAATCACCCACACAGCAAGTGGAATTCATGGAAGCAGTGAGCAAGGCTGAGCATCTTCTGCCCACACAAATGGGGGGCCTTCCAATGCATGAGGAAGGGCTGCAGGAGATTTCCCCCCTCCCTCAACATAACCTCCCCCCTCAAACAAAACAAATCCAACAATTCAGGATTTTTTTGGAGCTTTGAGCACTCCTGCTCCTGTTTGTGCAGGAAGTTTACAGGTTTTTGGAAAAAGAATGGAGAGCATAGATCCCCTTTTTCTCCTCCCTCTGCATGATCAAGAGCCTTATTCTTTGAGACCACAGAGTGTTTTGTAGATGAGTGATCCAATTAATACCATTATCTCAGGAGGGAATGGACTTTGGGCTAAGGCTTGTGCTCTTGTATCTGCCAGTGAGTGTGTAAAGTGTTACCAGAAGTTAAAATTTACCCCTCATAAAATGTGTGTGGTATTTTTGTGAGCTAAATCAGCCATTTCATCTCCTCACACCCACTGACTTCCATAAACACTAAGCTGAATCTAAATCATTAGAAGATTTGTTTATAATGATAAATGATTTTTGTTATTTTATAATGTTTATCTTTTTAGGGGTGGCCTAATTGCAACCTTTCAGTACCTGAAGGGAGCCTAGAAGAAGAGACTTCTACAAGGGTCTAGAAGGACAGGACAAGGAGGAATGGCTTCCTTGGGCAGGGATAGTGGGATAGTGGGAAGAAATCCTTCCCTGTGAGGGTGGGAGGCCCTGGCACGGGTTGCCCAGAGAAGCTGTGGCTGCCCCTGGATCCCTGGCAGTGTCCAAGGCCAGGTTGGACGGGGCTTGGAGCAGCCTGGGATAGAGGAAGGTGTCCCTGCCCATGGCAGGGGGTGGAACTGGATGAGCTGTGAGGTCCCCTCCAACCCTAGCTATTCCATGATTTTATGGTTCTGTGGTAAAAATCTGTGACACTGAAGTTGTTTTCTGCTTGTGGCTCTTCAAGCACCTAGACTTAGCAATTCCAGGATTCCTTCATGCAGTGAGTTAATGAAATCCCTCTCCTCTTTCTCCAAGGGGGTGTAACACTGACACCTGACTGCCTGGAGGACTGTGTCCTCACCTGCTACTGGGGCTGCAGTGTCCAGAAACTCCACGAAGTGCTGCAGAAACACGTCTACTGCTTCAGAATAAAGACTCCTCAGGCATTAGAGGATGCTCTCTACAACGAATACCTCTACAAACAACAGCACTTGTATCCTTTTTTTGAACTGTTTTGACAAAATATGCTGATTTTTTTTTGGCACAGGGCGCGTTGAGGCTGGTGAATGGATTTTGGCACAACTCGTTTATGAGCAAACACGATGAGAAATATTCTTTATGCAAACGTCACATTTGTCTGCAACTGCAGTCACTGATTGTTTTCCTTGACACAGACAAAGCATTAAAAAAAATGACAAGGCAGAGAAATATTGTCAGTTACCAGAAGATGCTCAAGTTGTGGATTTTGGCCCCGTGCCTAGAGCTCGCTATCCCTTGGTAGCACTGCTGACGTTAGCAGATGAAGAGGACAGAGAAATATATGATATTGTAAGTAATATCAGAGTCTATTTCAGGGTCACTGTGTTTAAGGTCTGAATGTTTCAGGAGAGAGGCTTGAATAAAGCAGCTTCACTTTCCTATTCCCTAGAATTTGGTCCCTCACTTCCTTATTTTCTAAAATAAAGCAGTTCAAAGCTTTACCTTCCAAACCTCAGCCTCTGAAGAGGCAATGGAGATGTTTACTTATTCACTACGGCATTTAAAAGATGCTTGTGATTTCCCTAAAGCTTCCACCTTCCAGGGTCCCTGTGGTGAGAGGAATAAGGGTTTGGGCAGTTTAGCAGCAACCTGTTACTCTGATTTCTGGGATCACACGTGCCTGTGGTGGAGCTCTTGCACTTACACAGACTCTTGGATTCTGTTGGCAAGGCAGGAGGATTTTTTTTGTGTCTGGCACAGATATGGAGCTGATTGCTGACTTGGCTGTTAGAAACATAGAAATTACCTTTCTTCCCCAGGTCTGTGTCATGGTTGTGTCTCACAGGAACCAACTCCACGGCACTTACAGGAAGGGGTGAAAGTCTGGCTTGAGGCTGATAGGACATACTCAGCTCCCCAATAAAGGTCTCCTCCTAATCTCTTGCTATTAAAGCAGCTTCAGCCTTGCCACATGCTGTTCAATACCCTTTTATAAACTCTAAATTGATGATCTCTGAATGATTTGAGACACACTTTTATCTCTCATCTTTTCATTGGATTGGTAATCTGCTTGCACCAACTCCTTGAAGAGAAGCAAATTGCCTAAATCCACTGAACACTTTTCCATGCATTCACCTGCAAGCTGTAATCACACCAGTGCCTAAGAAATCTGTCCCCTTCCCAGGTGATGGCTGTCCTTGCCTTCTTGTCACCTGGCTTTAGGACTGCCCTCCTCCCTTCTGTCCCTGCTTGAGATGTTTTAATGTTTTAATACATTTTTATAAGTGCAGATGTCAGATTAGTTTAACCTAAAGAGACTCTAAATGTAGTATTTGAATGTAATTGATGTTAGCATGGGCATGAATTTGTAACACCTCTCTTCTGAGCCTTAACATAAAAGAAAGGGGTGGAAGGAGAGTGGGGGAAGTATTTTTCCTCTGGTTTTTGAAGGAAGGGAACATGTCTAGAATCTGTAAATCCAGTCTAGGAGTAACTCCACCTGAACTCCTTGCCAGACAAATGTCAGAATTGTGTCTGGTTTGTTGAAACAGACTTGTAAAATAGAAATGGAGTGTGGAAATGGATCTTTGCCAGTGTGGTATTACCATTTTGAATTATTTGGGGGGTCTGTGTGGGTCTCCATCCCTGTGGATGGTGTTCCAGTGTCTCTTTCCTGGGGGAGGGGTCTGATTTTCATCCTAACTGGTTTTGTGGCAAGATCATCCCTACTTGGTTTTGTGCCATAATTTTCCTCTAGCTCCAGAAAATTAGCATGACCATATATAAAGTTACAGAAATTACTGGAAGACTGTCACGGCTAAAGTGGAAGCTTAGATCTCAGGCACTGTGATTTAGAAAAAAAAAGACCCTTTTTGCCAAGGAATAGTGAATTCAGTTCTTATAAATCCATATGTGTAGGTACATACACATTTGAACTCTGTATTTAATTAGCCATGTGTGGATTTTGAAGTGCAAGTCTAATTTGCCTTTAAATTTCTTTTTAAAGCAAAACAGCTTCTATATTTCATTTTCTCTTTTGACAGCTTCTGGGAACTACAATAATATTGAATTTCACTTTCTTTTTTCCCAGCTTTTTAGAGGTTATTACGTAATTTGGGCAGGGTGGGGGTTGTTAGGCACAGCATGCAAGCTTAGAGTGCTTGTATTTCCAGAGGAATTATCTAAAGTCAGCCCGTGGGGGTTCAGAATCCTTTCCAGTGAAGTTTGTCCTTTGGCTGCTCAGATTACAAGCCAATCAGTGACACTTCTTAGTGATTTTTGGAGTCTAAAAACTGCAGTTTGTATGTTTGTGAGGGAAGGGGGAGAAAGTGGAGAAGACTGCTCAGGTGCCTTTCCAGCTTGGGGTGTAATTCCTTGAGGTGGGAGCAGCCAGAGCAGGTCTCTACTATAAACTGACCACAGAGGAGCACCACAGGGGAGCAGGGTGGGAAGCTGAAGGAACACCAAGGGCTCTGTTGTGCCACATCCTGTTTATACATTGTCTGGTGTATTTTTTTTTTTTTTTTAATCAATGCTTGAAGTCAGCATTGTTGAATTCCTGATTGTCTAAGGAATTAAGCAGGTCAGAAGCTGTACCAAAGTAATTCAGAGAATCATGGAATAATCTGGGTTGGAAGGGACTTTAAGGATCATCCAGTTCCACTCCCTGCCATGGGCAGGGACACCTTCCACTACCCCAGGCTGCTCCAAGCCCTGCCTGGCCTTGGACACTGCCAGGGATTCAGGGGCAGCCACAGCTTCTCTGGGCACCCTGTGCCAGGGCCTCCTCACCCTCATAGGAAGAATTGCTTCTCAATATCCCACCTATCCCTGCCCTCTGGCATTGGGAAGCCATTACCTGTGTCCTGTCCCTCCTTCCCTTGTCCCAAGTCCCTCTCCAGCTCTTCTGGAGCCCCTTTAGTCCCTGGAAGGAGCTCTGAGATCTCTCTGGAACCTCCTCTTCTCCAGGGTGAACGCCCCCAGTTCTCTCAGCCTGAGTGATAAGTTATTAAACATAGATTTTTGTTGTTGTTGTTCGTAGATTGCAATGGTGGCTGTAATTCACATTCCTGATGAAAGCTACAGACTTTCCTGCCGAATTTTGTATCAGTATCTCCTCCTAGCTCAAGGTCAATACCACGATCTGAAGGTAAGCCACACACAGAGTCTGGTTTCATGTGTGTGACAGTGTTAACTTTAGCTTGTGTAGGCTTTCAGGAGCCTAAATTAGTACAAGACTTCTATTGTCATGCAAAGAACTGGATGATTGTTAAAATTATTTTATCAGTTAAGTAGTGCCACAGGAACTTACTGTACAGAAATATTTTCCATGAAAATATTCAAGATTTCCTGGAGAAAATACCTGCTTCTGATCTAGGAGTCCTAGTGTCCACTTAGTAAAGCAGTAGGAAGAAATTCACTGTTGAATGCTTCTTCTTTCCAGAATATTTATTTCCTTTCTCCAAAACTGCATTTTAATCAGGAAAGCCTCAGAAGAAACTTACTTTTTTAAAATCCCATTTTTCTTGCGCTATACTTAGGAATCATGCCCAGAAGAATTTGCGCTTCACGTGAAATAAGACAAAAATAGGAGCAGGGGATTGGAATTTGAGCAAGAGCAGAATGGGTTGAGTGAAGCAGATTTGACAGCGTGGTGGATATAATTTTGGTAGGAATGGATAGAAGATCCCTCTAGGCACAGAGAGTGATGGAGCAGAAACAAACCCGAGCTGCTCAAAACCTGAGCACTTCTGTTGAAGTTCATGCATGACGTTGATTTGGTGCAGCCAAGGTCTGAGGACTTATCTTTAACATTTTCCCACTGCTTTATGTAATTTCATGTTTCTGAAATGCCTTTCACTGGAGGCCAGGCAGCTGCCAGGACCCACACAGAGTCTGGCACTGTTTGGCCCAGTGGATGGACCCGTGCAGAGATTGGGGAAGAGTTTGTTCACTCCTCAATATTTGTGTTTATGTGTATTTTAGCAACTCTTCATGTCTGCAAATAGTCCTGCAGCCTCCTCCAGCGATACCATCCCTGGTGAGAGCAGCACTGACAGAGGGCTGCTGGAAAAGGCCGGGCTGGCTGCAGATGAGCCAGAATTGCAGGAAGAAAACAGCAAAGACTGTGTGGTTTGCCAGAACGGCCCCGTGAACTGGGTCCTGCTGCCCTGCAGACACACGTGCCTGTGCGATGGCTGCATCAAGTATTTCCAGCAGTGCCCAATGTGCAGGCAGTTCGTGCAGGAGTCTTTTCCACTTTGCAGCAGGAAGGAGCAAGATGAGGATGAATCGCCCCGTGTCTTGCAAGATGTTCTTCCTGGAAGAGTTTTTTAACAACGGGAGTTAAAAATAAAAGACCTGGGTTGTGTGCACTAAGATAAAATGTGGAAGCCAGACTATTTATGGGAGGATATGTAGCGTTAACTTGTAGGATTTTGCTTTTTTTTTTTTTTTTCTGTTGAGTAATTTTCAGCTTCCTTATTTTTCCTCGCTCCATATGCTCGCAGGAGCGCTGCTTACCCGTGCAATGTGGACAGGAGAAGTGCGTGGGATAGCTCTGAAGGATGTGATTTTATTTATAACTGCTTCCTAGATTTTCTTGGAGCACTATTGGAGGCTATTTTGACTACTAAATTTAGGCTGTCTACTAAAAAAAGAAGAAAACTTGCAAGTGCAGTTGCACAAGGCTCATTCTATATTTATTGTGTTTAAAATACTAGAGCCGTATGTCGTTTGAACTCGGTATAATTTAGGAACTTAGCACTTTACAGAATGTACCATATGAAGGAAAGTAAATATTCTTCATCGTTAACCCCGTGTGTGTTTGTTTTGTAGCTGAAGGTTGGACTGTGGTAAGAGCTGGGGGTTGAAGGTGTGGCTCAGGACACTGTTTCTGGCTGCTTTGAAGGATTTGTGTGTGAGGGACTTCAGCCAAAGCCCTTTGGAAAGATTTTTGTTGATGGTTCTTGAACTACATTATGCTGACACTTTCAAGCCTGAGCCCCTGTGATGACATCTTGAGACTTTCAGTCTCAACAGACTTTCAGTCTTGTTGGCAGTGCCTGTAAGAACTTGTTCTCCATTCAAATGTTGATTAATCACTCCCCAGAGTGATGGCAGTTTTGTGGTGCTTTGAGGGATTTCCAGCTCTTTCCACTTGCATGGTCAGCTTGGATGGCCAGTAACAAGTTAACCAGTGACCCTTATCAATAGTCCCAGGAAATGTACCTGCTCTAACAAAGGAAGAAGTTAAAGAATAGCAGAAAATTATTTCCTTTCACTCCAGTTGTGTGTTGTCAAAAGCAATAAAAATGGCTGTTGAGAAAAGAAAGTGGTTTGTTTCTTTGAAGAGAGACAAATTCTCCTAAAGACAAACAAGCTGAGTCTCACATCTGCTCATATAAGGGAAAATGCTCCTTAGAACCTGTAGAAATGGGGAGTAGCTGCTTTCTGTCCTCCCTTTTGTTCCCTTGCAGCTTTTCTCCACATCCAGTTCCAGGACAGCTGCTCAGGCTCAGGCAGGGAAAGCCATGCTCCACGATCCTCAGCTCCACTCTCCTGCAGCTCCAGGGTACACACAATGTCCTGCACTGCTCCAAACCAGGGAAGGAAGCTTCCCCTGCTCAAAGGTATTCAATCTTCACCTTTCCATCCTTCTTTATTTTTTATTGTTCGCTGTGACCCTGCTTCCAAACTGCTGGCAGTTACCTCTGAGGAAAAGATTTAGGTGGTGCTTTTGGGAAGAGTAATGGTTAGTTGTAAGGACAGATAGAAGTGAGGAATTGATGCCTGTAGCCACAGATTTCCAGCCAGTGATTGGCAGGCTGGTTGTAAGATAATTTATGTGCTCTGCCTAAAGTGACCATCCTGGCCAGGGACAACTTTGGAATAAACTGCTGGACAAACCAGGCACTGTGTATCAACCAGGAATGACACCCCGAGGTGTCTGTGGGGCTGGAGCAGTGCCTGATCCAGCTGCTTCCACACCAACAGCTCACACAGCATGTGGGACACTGGCTGGGCAGCTTGTTCTTCCAGAGGAGCAGGTTAGAGCTGTGCTGGTTCCAGCCTGGAGCTGGGCACTGATAATTAGCAGGGACTTGTTTGCCCGTGGAGATGATGAAGGAGGTGTTGTTTACTGCTCAGCCACACTAGTCACCAATATTTAATCAATTAATTAAAATCTCCCATCAAACAGCGTGATCCAAACCTGTGGGCTTATTTAATCTCCCAGTGAAATGGTATTCAAGTAACCCCACAGAGAGTTGCCTGGTCTGCCTCATCCTTCAATCGATGCCAGTATTAAATAATAATGGCAAGCAGGATGTAGCTGTGCTGAACTGCCAGGCCATGTATTTACCATTAAGTCTGTCCCAGCTTTTCATTTGTTACTTGCTCTTTTAATAGAGCAAGAAGCTTTTCCAGAGATGCTTAGTTGCTTTCTCTGCTCTAACAAGCTTCCTTGCTGGCCCAAATGAAAGACCTGATGAGAGTTATAAAAAGTACAGTAGGTGCCTCATTACATTTGCCCTTCTTCTAAGAAGCCATGCCAAAATACAGATCAGGTGAGGAGGAAAAGGAGCAGCTCTAAAGCTGAGTAGTGTGTCCCTTGGTTGTCTTAAAGCAGGGATTCAAGGCTCTAAGAGAAAAATAAAACCTTCCTGTGACCCACAAAAACGCAGTGTATTGACAGAGGCTGTTCTGCTCTGTCACCCTGTTGTAATAAAGGTGATATAACATTCCTTTTCTGCTCATTATAGATGATGTTTATGGATTTGGTGACATCAAGGAATATGGGAAGACTTTTGGCAACAAGGACTTGGGTTCTTTTAAGCAGCACTGGGGTGTTTCAGATTTGTAATGTTTTTTTTGCTGTAGGAAAGTTTGGTTTGGTTTGATTCATCAACCTTAATCAGAGCTGAGGCTTCCAAATGTGTTGATCCAAGTGGTGCTATGTAGGGATGTCCCAAGGTGTCTTTCCAAGTGCCAATGGACTGTGACATGGGCATCTTCCTTCTGTCAGGAAAGTTGCTGTGTTAGGATCTTCCTTCCTCCTTCTCTGCCTCCTATGTAGAGGGGAAAATGGTCGTGGGGAAAATCCAGGTCAGCTCAGTGGGCTGCTGTACAACTCCCTGACCAGGAGGGTGCAGCCAGGTGAGGGTTGGTTCTTCTCCCAAGAAACAAGGAATAGGACCAGAGGAAACAGCCTCAAGTTGCAGCAGGGAAGGTCTAGATTGGATATCAGGGAAAATTTCTTCACTGAAATGGTGGTGAGGCTGTCCACAGGCTGCCCAGGTACATTTTTTTTTTTTTTTGTTCAGCTTTAAGATGAGCTTCTGTCTCAATCTGATTTTAATGCCTCATTTACATGCTAACATCAAACTTCAAGTATGGTAAAAGCAGACAGGAATTGGGTGAATTTCTCCTGCTGATTTGCACGTTGCTGGGGCTCCCCATGCTCTGAGGAAACTCTGCCAGGTCTGCAGGTGATGTCTGCCAGATAAAGGAGGTCTGGGGCTGACATCTGTCACTGGAGGTCTCTGCAGCCACCAGTCACCACTTGCTCAGCTGTCCTCACATCCAGAGTAAACAAGGACTGGCCTCTGTCACTGCAGTGGACGTGCAGCCCCTGCAGAGGCTGTCCCTGGTGTCCTGCCTGTGTGTAGCTGATGTAATTAATGCCAGGGATAGCTGAATTTCATCTGCTACAGCAGAAGTCCTCTGAACTGAGCTGTTAGAAAGGCTTGGTGTTGCCTTGCTGGAATATGCTGGAAAAAGAGGGGAAAAGGCAGGAAAAAAGAGAATATTTGGATTAGGAGTTTATTTCTGGATAACTTTGGTATTATTTCCATTTCTGATGGCACACGAGGATACAGGTGCAAACCTGAGTGCAGCTATGAGGCCACAACTGAGCACTAGAGAGTCCCAGGTTTTGCAGGATCTGCCAAAACAGCCCCCAAAACCACAGAGGGGGCCAGAAAGTGTCTGCTGAACACTTCAGAGTCACTTGGGGAGCTCTGCAAATTATTTCTGTGTTGCTTTTACTCACTCGTGTCTGTGAGCAGTGTGAATAGAGAGACAGGAGCTTGTAGTGCAGTGTGGATATACCTGTAAAAAGGGGCTGCCACTGGTTGGGTTCCATAAATTCATGAGAATGTGCAACACCAACATAAAGGCACCTTTGTGTGGATGCTGCTGAGCTAAGAGAGTTCCTGCCTTAATTACCACATCTAATAATGGGAATGATTTACAAGAGTAAAAATACTATATGTAGACAGTCTTAAGACTAAATCCATCAGCAGAGTCTGATGTCCAAAGTGAGGAGTCTTTGTGTTCCTCCCACAGAATTTTGGAAATCAATGGCATTATAAATTCATGGCTGAAGTTGCTGAGCCTTCATCAGGATTGGGAAAGCCAAAAAACTCCTTTTGTTCCTTCTCCCTGCACATGCAGTCCTCAGGCACAGAAAGGGCAACACTGGGATGTTTGTCACAGCTGTGACATGAGGACTTGCATTTGTCACATCTCTGGAAGTGTTCAAGGCCGGACTGGGTGGAACTTGGAGCAACCTGGTCACGTGGAAGGTGTCCCTGCCCAGGGAAGGGGGTTGGAATGAATTGATTTTTAAGGTCTCTTCCAACCCAAAGCATTCTGGGATTCTCTGACTTCTCTTCTTTAGAAAACACCTGCACTACCTGGATCCTCCTGAGATTTGAGTGAATCCCAGAACTGCTTCTGTGGGACCAGCAATAATATCAGGACAATTAGTTGCTACCTGTGTTTTCTATCCTCAGTCTGCAGCGACCTTTTATCACCTGCAGATTTGTACTTGAAAAGCTTTTCTAGGTTTCAAATGCCTCCTCCAGCTTTTTGTCTTCATCAGCTGAGGGGTTTTGGCAGTTCCTAATAATTTTTCCTCTCCCATTGCATAGCCACTTCACATCTAAGATTTCCTGGCAGATTTCTCAGCAGTAGCTGCAGTCAGGGGCTGGTGAGAGGTCTAATGGATCACTTCTCTCTCTCCTCATGCTATTTATTCCAGTGTCTATCAACTCCTCATGAACAATACTTTGACAAACAGGCTGGAGAGGAGGATTGCTAACTTGTGAATTATTTTGATAGTTACCCTCTTCTTTTTTCCCCTGTAACTCTGCAGATGCTGTTGAGTTTGGAGGCAGAACAGAGCTCTGCCAGGGGTTATCAGGCATCAGTCTCCTGCCAGCAGAAGTGTGAGATACAGATGTTGTGTCTTCCCTGCTCACGTGCAGCACAGATGCCACATTTGGTTTGTTCACTCCCGTTCCTGAGGGTCCTCGATTTCAAGGATTTTCCCTGTAGGGAAAGATTGCAAGCTCAAAAAGCACCAGCTTGGAGGGAGCCTGGGGTGGGATGTCGCTGGCAGCAAGGCTGAGGATGATGATGATGGCAAGTGAGGAGCCCTGAGGGAGTCAGACATGGCATTGTCTCTGCTTGCCAGGGTGAGCAGGGCCCTGTGGGGCAGCACATTCCATTGATCAAAGTAAGGCCAGGGCAGTGATTTATGGCACAGCACAGCTTGAAAAACAATGACTTTCATTCACCAGATGCTGCCATACATGAGACAAGGTTGGTGACCCAGCTGCTGCCTTTCCTTTCAAAGCCAGTCTCCTCCCAGGTGCTCAGTACCAAACCCTGGCTGGAGTGGCTGCAATATCATCCAAACCCTCCTCTACTGAGACAGCTTGAGTGACACAAGAACTTACCTTTACATTTTGCTATAGGACCAAAAAGGAGTGTTTGCCAAAAGCTGGTGGATTCCCATTAAAGAATGACTACAACTTTCCCAGTCTTTCAACCTCTAAGTGTCTTCCCAGAGACACAAAAATGTGTGAATGAGTCTGCCAGCCCCAGTTTTCCCTTTTGGCACCAGCTTCTTAATGAAAAAGTCTCCATCAAATTTCACAGCATTCAACACTCTGTCATTAAGAGGGCTTGGGCAAGATGCAGAACAGCCCTCAGAGGTCTCAGTGGATCATCTCCATTTACATCTATTCCAGCTGTGCCCACGCATGCTTGTTAGTCCATGCAGCCCTAGATGGCACTTCCCTGGATTTTGCTGAAGTTGTTTGGAGCCAGGAGTAGGAGGATCAATGAGGGCTGTTTTCCTCCGTGTTTATCTTCCACATTTGGATCCTCTTCCATTTCACCAAGTGTGAGCATTGAGGTTTCCTCCACCCCAGCATCCCAACTACATCTAAACCCTCACCCAGCCTGGAAACTCCTCCTCTCTCCTTTAACGATATTCTTAAATTACCCTAATTTTGTCAGCTGCTCCATTATTAATAACTAACTAGGAAAACTGCCACAGCCTCAGTGCTGCTGACACGTGCCTCGAGCTGGAATCAGGCTTCCAAAGAGAGTTGCTTGAGAGGGGTGGTTAGGGAAGCAATTTCCTCAATGGTGCGTGCTAATGCACATATCCAAGCCTGCCTTGGAGCTGCTGGAGCCGGGGAGTCGAGCAGCTCCACTGCACGGTGCCTCCTTGGGGATCAGTGTCTTGTTTCATCAGGGCCATCTGCTTGCAGCACAGCCTCAGTCAGCTCCAAGTCCTATAACAAGCTGCTCTCAGTGCGGGCTGGAAATGGTTGGAAAAATCTGAGTGTTGTAGGTAAACACGAGGCTGGCTATGGGGTACAGCCATGCAGGGAGTTACCGGGCTGGCAGGCATTTATGGGGTGTTGGTGTGCATCAAGAGGGGCTCAGAGCTACTCAGGGGTGCAGACCCACGCCAGGTGTGAGTGGAGCTGTTCTCTGTACCCATGCCAATGGCTGGAAAGAATGGAATGGGATGTGTCTCGTGTGCCCCACATCCAGCACCGATAACCAGGCTACCCTGAAGGCCAACATGCACAGAGATCTCAGTCCTGCAAAGGCACATTCTGCAAATACTCACTTGCTGTTGATGGCACAATCAGGTGTTGCAGTATTTATGTTCAAGGGGTTGTTTGAAACTGGCAGACCCCAGTGAAACTCAGGGGAAATCCTTCACATCCCGTTTTGCATCCCCTTCTCCCTCAGCTCCTCTTCGTCACCGATTCTGTTGGCATCTCCAGGCATGAGAGCAGCCTGTGCTACATTTCCCAGGGGTGGTTTTTTGAGGACCATTAGTTAAGCTGATTTATTTTGTTGGCTCTGTGTCCCCGGGGTCCCTGTGAGCCAACTCATCAAGCGTGCAGGGCAGAGCTGACACTGCTGGACAGGCGATGTCTGTGCTCTCCCAGCATTTCAGAGAGGACATGGGATATTCTCACAGCAACCCCTCAACAGTGGCTAAACAAATACAATGTGAGCAGCTCTTCCATGTTAACCAGTCTTTCCCAGTGCTCCTTTCCCCAGATGTTTGCACCCAGATGCTGCCACTCCTCTTTCCCTTTCAGATCTGTGGTCACAGCTCAAGCCAGAGGGTTCAATGTGTTTTTCCTACCAGCCCTCATCCTCCATCAGCCAGTGATCACTGCCTCTGGCATCACGGAGTCAGCCCATGCTGCTTTCACCAGGATTTGGGGTGTGCAAAACTTTATTTTCCACTAACAGGGCTTAAGAAGCAGTGGTTGTACATCCACACTGAGAGCTGATCCATGTGGATGGTCATGTTAAGGCTGGAAGATGGTCTTTAAGATGTCTTCCATCCCAAATCCTTCAAGGATTCTGTGATTTTTTTAATGTCTGCCTCATCCAGTTTGGAAATACCACATATGTTTTATTGTTTACTTTTTAATTTTTTTTTTTTTTTTTCTGTGAGTTTGCTTTTCAAAGGGTGTTTTTTTGTGTGAATTTTACAGCTCCACTTCACCACCCAAGGTAAGGGAAATGCTGCCATCCCAGTGGCCAATTCCCACACTGTGTTTAGGAACAAATGGAAGTGATGTTGTGTTTCATTATCTCAGCCTGCTTACCACGGTATTTTCACTAATATTTGGGTTTAATGAGCGAGGAAATCTGGGCCATTGTGTGCTGGTGGATACACTCATCCTTTCTTCAGCTAAATATGTTGTCAGATAGCTTCCACAGAGATGAGCAACTGCTTCCTTTGAACTCGGGAATCGTCAGGATTCGCTAATTTGCTTAGACCACCTGCTTGGCTAACATTACCACAGGCCTCTTATTTTCCCTCTGAAATGGTAAACAGAAATCTAAATGTTGCTGTACTGACCCTGGAGGAGGCTGAGGGGAGACCTCACGGAGGGTACAGCTTCCTCATGAGGGGCATTGGATGGGCAGCTCCCATCTCTGCTCTCTGTGACAGTGACAGGGAAGGGCTGGAGCTGTGTCAGGGTGGGTTTAGCTTGGATATCAGGAAAGGTTCTTCCTCCAGAGGGTGCTGGGCACTGAACAGGCTTCCCAGGGAAGGGTCACAGCCCCAAGGCTGCCAGAGCTCAAGGAGCAACAACTCCTTGAAGCACAGGGTGGGATTGTTGGTGTGTCCTGTGCATGGCCACAAGTTGGACTCAGTGATCCCTGTGGGTCCCTTCCAGCTCAGGATATTCTGTGACTCCATGGCCCACCTCAGCCCAGCATTTGCTCTGCCCCAGCCCACAACAACATGTACAATGCACAGCCCCACTAACAGCCTCTGCTTCCTACCCAGGGACTTGTAGCCCGACAGAAATGCTCCAGCTGGATCTGCAAAGATCCCAAGGTCCCACAGGAGTTACCATATAAAAGAGAATTACCCTGCTTCTCCACTCAGTCTGCCTTATGTTTTGCATGGGGTGCTTTGCTCCCAGGACACGTGGTCTGAACTTTGGATTCTCCATCCTCAGGGAAGAGATTTGGCCCACGGGGATGTTGGTGAGTCCCCCCACTGCAGTCAGGGAAGGAGGTTTGCTCCCATCCAGCTTGAGGATCCTTCCATCGCACGTATCTGCACGGGCACCCGCCCTGCAGAGCACGGAATGCAGCAAGGAATTTCTTCCACGGGTCACAGATCTGTTTTTTAATTACCATAGAAACCTCCAAACATCAGGCGTGTGCTGTTACGTCAGGGTCTCACTCCTCCACAGCTGCCTCCTTGGGACACTCTGGGGAACAGGAACTGTGGGGTCCTAAATGGCAGGTGGTTATTTTTGGATTAATTAGTAAGCATGGTCTTAGTGTCTCCTGGAGCACAGGATAGAAGCTGTGGCTTTGGTCCTTTCCACTCTTTCCATCCACAGCTTGCTCTTGAGGGGGGGACACCATTTCCCACCTGCCCTGCCCAGCCTCCCAGAGGGATGCATTTGCTGCTTCAGCCCTAAATATCCTTCCCATCGCTGCCGTTTCCCGCTTTAGACGTGCAAAATGCAAAAAAACCTGGGAGGCGTTCTTGGCACAGCCAGCTTGGCAACCCTTAAATTAGCGGGGTGTGAGCGCTCGGCGCTCCCACCCGGAGCTCCCGGTGCCGCTGGAGCCTCGCTCCGCGTTCCCGTGCGAGACGCGCACCCGGCGCGGCAGATGGTGCATCCTTCCCGGCTCCGCGGGCCGGCCCAAAGCACACCCCGGCAGCCACGGGGAGGGCTGCCGGCACTCGGGTGAGGGGAAAGGGGCTCCTCGGTGGAGCATTTATCGGGATGGAGCCGGAGGATGAGGCAGATGGCCGGGGTTTGTTGGCAGGGAACTCCTGTTTGTTTAATTAGTCACCAGCCAGACTGAGAGCTAAAAGCAAACTCCAAGCGTGGCGAGATGGACCATTTGTACTTGACGTCTACCTGGTGATCCTCATCTCGTCATCCTGCGGTGGGATTGATGCTCCAGCACACGGGACCAGGTGTTCCCAGTGATTTTGGGTGGCCTTTGTTTCCCCGCTACTACTTTTCCCCCCAAAGAGGCAGATTCAGACACATGTTGCTTTAAAAAGCAACCAAAGGATGCACAGACATCGGGTTTTCCTTTCTGCAGCCCCCACCAGAGCACACAGCCACTTGTAGGGGATGGATTTCTAAAGCAGCTCCAAGAGAGCTGGAGAGGGACTTTGGACAAGGGCCCGGAGTGACAGGACGAGGGGAATGGTTTCCACTGCCAGAGGTTAGGTGGGATATTGGGAAGGAATTCTTCCCTGTGAGGGTGGGGAGCCCTGGCACAGGCTGCCCAGAGAAGCTGTGATTGCCCCTGGGTCCCTGGAAGTGTCCAGGCCAGGTTTGACAGGGCTTGGAGCAGCCTGGGGTAGTTGAAGTTGTCCCTGCCCAAGGCAGGGGTTTGGAATGAAATGAGCTTTAAGATCTGTGATCCTGTCACTCACTGGTGGAGGGGTTCAGCCTCCCTTTGCCATGATCCCATCGTGTTTCCCTCCCAGACAATGTCCTGACACCTGGGCAACATCAGCTCCCGACTCTGAGCTTCCCTGTCCTCAAAGTGATGAGGACTGGGAGATGCTGCAAAGGTAGAACCATGGAATCATAGAGTTCGTAAGGCTGGAAAAGCCATCTAAGTCAATCATTGAGTCCAACCATTCCCCAGCACTGCCAAACCCAACACTGTCCCATGTCCCCAAGTGCCACATCCACACAGCTTTTAAATCCCTCCAGGAACAGGGATTCCACCACTGCCCTGAGCAGAGATGTCAGTGTCACTTGTTCCTGAGCATGGATCAGATATTTTGGGGAAGGGATTCCTAAAGGGGCTCTGAGAGAGCTGGAAGAGACACTTTGGGCAACAGCCTGGAGTGACAAGACAAGAAGAAATGGCTTAAAACTGACAGATATTCCCACAAATAAAAAGCTCACAGATAAGAACCCTTTACACCTTTATTTCTGCTTTCTAAAATATTTGATTCTGCTCAGTATTTGATGCCTTCTTGCAAACACTTGTGCTTAGGGTTTTTTATCCCCCAGTTCCCTTCTTATATATACCTGTATTACTCACCCCTTGCAACGGATTGGAAATAAATGACAAAATAAAAAAATATTAAAATTTAAAAAAGGAAAAAAGAAAGGGGAAAAAATGAGAAATGGGAAAGGGAAATAAAATCTGCACAGGAAATGATAACCCAAACACAAATCCTCTCTCTGCACACTTGGTGCTTGACGGGGTTAAATCCATGCATATTTAACACGTACATCTAATATACAAAACTCTGGAAAAAAACCCAAAAGTTTTAAAAATGACCATTTGGGGACGAGGCCGTATTTATCAGAGCCCCAAAGCGGCGCTTTCCCCCCACCCCCTACAAAATATCCCCCCCTGCCATTACCCCGCAGCCCACTAGAGGGTGGTTTCCTCCAGCGGGAGCTCCGCAGGCCGGCTGCGGCGCGGGGAGGGGATCCGGAGTGTGTTTTCCAGCATTCCCTGTGCAGGAGGAGCGCCCAAAATTCCCGGGGGGAGTGGCAGAGAGGAGACGGGGCGGGGGGGGGGACAGAGGGGACACACGGGGGACGCGCGTCCCCCTCGGGCGCCCCCCCGCCGGCGCGCGGCTCGGCCCCGCCCACCCCCCGATGACGTCACCCGTATGCAAATGAGCGACATGGGGGAGCGGGGGCCCGGCGCGCGGCCGGCCTCAGTCTCGCGCCGCGGAGCGCGCGCGCGCCCCCCCCCTCCCTCCTCCTCCCCTCTTTCCCTTTTCCCTTTTCCCGCCTCCTTCCCTCGTTTCCCCCCCCTTCATCCCATGGACATGGCACGGCCACCTTAAAACGCCGCGCCGCCCCCCTCCTCCCCCGATCGCCGGGGCCGGTATGAGTCAGGTGAGTGTGTTTTTATACAGAGTGTGTGTGCGGGGGAGAACTTTTGGGGGGGGGGGGTGTTGTGCTGGGTGCTTCCCCCCCCCCCCCATCCCAAATGGCGGTGCTGGGATGTGGGGGGATCGCGGTGACGGTGTGGGAATGCGCGTTGGATAAGGAGTGGGAGGAAGGCAGCGGGCTGAGTGCGAGCCTTCCTCTCCATCCTCCTCCTCCTCCTCCTGCAGCCCCCCTGACGCCCCCTCCTCCCTCTGTTCCAGGTGTGAAGCCCCCGCCGGGAGGAGGTCGTTCCCCTCGCTGGCTGCAGCCCTGACGCTGGGATTTTCCTTTTTTTGGCTTTTTTTTTTTTTTTTTTTTTTTTTTTCCGGCCCCACCACCTCCCTCCTTCCCTCCCTCGCTCCCTCCCTCCAGGAATCCAGCGCTGCACCGAAGCCAGAAGAGAGGGAGCAAAACCCAGCCCAGGCCGAGAGCTGCGTCCAGAAACCAAACCCGCCCTTCGCGTCGCAAAGGAGATTTTTTTTTAATCGATATTATTATTATTTTTATTATTATTTTTATTTTTAATACCCCTGACCCGAGCACGGTGGCGGCAGCGGCGCCGGGGCAGGGAGGCTGTCCCGGTTATTTATTCTCTCCCCGCAGAGCTGTCCCTCCGGCTCACCATGATGTTCCGAGACCAGGTTGGCGTGTTGGCCGGGTGGTTCAAGGGCTGGAACGAGTGCGAGCAGACTGTTGCGCTGCTCTCCCTGCTCAAACGCGTCAGCCGGACCCAGGCTCGCTTCCTCCAGCTCTGCCTCGAGCATTCCCTGGCAGACTGCACCGAGCTCCACATCCTCGAAGGGGAGGCCAACAACCCCGGTGAGTGCTGGCGTTCGCTGCGACCCTTCTCGGGCGGTGCTCTAATGCCGTCGAAATTCAAAAAAAAAAATGCACCCAAGAAACGGGTGCGGTTTGGGAGCCGGGGGCTCCCCCAGTTCGGTTGCGGGAAGGGCTTCTCTGCTCACGTTTTATTTTCCGAACGGGGTTTGGCTTATTTCAGTTTGGTTTTTCACAGCAAACTACTCCGCTCCATGGCGTGGTGTAACTACGGTAGCATGAATGATTGGTGGGTTTTTTTTTTTTTTTCCTTTCCCCCCCGTGCCCCCCCTTCCTCCTTCCATGCAGTTTCCTGTGAAATAAGTAAGTCAGGTCACGTAGAGTCTGGATTTTCTGGGCTTCTTTTGGGCAACGTGGCTTGCTTTGCTCTCTGCAACATG
This sequence comes from Phylloscopus whistleri, assembly GCA_017589585.1. Lineage (NCBI taxonomy): Eukaryota > Metazoa > Chordata > Aves > Passeriformes > Phylloscopidae > Phylloscopus > Phylloscopus whistleri. The sequence continues at coordinate 601,236 of JADMLD010000405.1, read as the reverse complement.
CAGAAGCAGTCCATCGCTACCTCAGACGAACTGTTATTGTATAAAGGTCTGGGCAACTGGGTTATCCTATTTTTTTTTTTTTTTCCTGTTAAATGTGGCAATTCCTATTTCATCATTCAGATCCTGTTTGGACGCATTTTTTTTCCTGCGGCTCTGAATACCCCCTTGTGTTTCAGCAGAGCTCTAAGAAAATATGAGTGGACTGTTTCATGTTACTGAGCGTGCAGGGTGCAGGACAGAAAATGTGCGTGGCTACCGAAAGTGTATTTTTCTTTTATTTATTCGCCGTTACAAGTTGCTCAACTCCAAAGTAAATGGGAGTTGGAGCAGGATGGGAATGGCACAAGCGCCGTGTGAATTGCACCGGGTGTTCCCGTATTTATTTACGGGGGGGTGTGTTACCGATGCGTGTGCTCCTAAGTGTGGATGTACACAGGGATGCAAGTTGCTTAAAGTGGAGTTTTTGGAACACAGAGGGTCAGTAGGGAAGGCAAAATGTCATTTAGTTGCGCAGTTCTGTTTCTCCAGTACCTCTCAAAAAAATTTAAAAAAAAAGAAAAACATCCCAAACCAAAAAAAATCCCGCAACCCATAAAAAGCAAAGCACCCCCCCCCCCAATTCCTAAGCACCAGAATCCCAGGGGACTGGGAGCTCTTGGGTTTTGGGCTGTGCGTGGCAGAGCAGTGCCGGGGAGTGACTGCGTTCCGTGATGGGTGGAAATCTTGCGGCCGGATCCCGAACAGAGCCCCCGGTGTGGACGGGGCGGGAGGAATGCAGGGTCCTTCTCCAGCTGTTCCCTATTAGAGCACCGAGCCGGCAGGATTTGGCAGCTGCCTGCGCTGCCATTTGATGACAAGGTCCAGCTCAGCGCCGTGCTCCACCGAGGACGGATTTAAGTCCTTCTGCAGGAAACCGAGCCTGGAGCTGCTCCGGCGCAAAGGGATCGGGGCTGGCTACAGGGGAGCCAGGCTGGAATTGGCCGTTCCCTTATATAGCTCGCAGGAATGAGAGGGAGGAATGCTGCCGAGTGCGTCTGGGTGAAATACTGCTGCTTTTATAAACAGCTGAAGGGATGAACCTCATCCATCCCTTTGGGTGGGGAGGCGCCGCGGGGGGGTGGGCCGGGAGGGAACACATTCTTCCAAACTCGGCTGCTCCTGGATAAATCTGCAGCTTCCCGTGCCAGCTTCAGCCCAGGTTTGCTGCCATTCCCTCTGCGAGTTGGTGCGAGCAATATATTTTTCATTTTATTTCTTTTTTTTATCAGCATCTCGGCTTTTCGTTCCGGCTGTGGGTTTGGTGGTAGCCGTGTCCCCTCGGTTGGCCAGGGGATTGGAGGGGGGTGATTTGCCTCCTGCCGTCAGGAAAAGCGAATTGTGAGGGAAAACAGGGCTCTGAAGTGGTCCTGGACACAGAGTCACGTAGGGCTGCCTGTGTTGGTGGCGTTTTCTCGGTGTGAGCCTGGGTGCAGAGCAGGGGTTGGGCCCTTCCCATCTCCACTCGTGCGAGCAGTCCCTGCTTGCCCCTGTAATCCCGTTGACCTTGCTTGGCGCGAGGATTTCTCCTGCGTGCAGGGCTTGGCATCCAGCCTCCTGCCTGGCCCTTGCTGCGTTGGTGGAGCTGCCTGAGCTCTCCCTGGCGTGCCTTCCAAAAATGATCTCTTCCTCCAGGGCATTCGTCACTCCGATGCCAAAACCTGGATCCGTCGAGTTCCTGTTTCTCACCGAGCACGCCTCTGCATGGCTTTCCCATGGGATGGACATACCCATGCATCCTGCAGAGCAGGACATGCTCTTTTCCAGGCAGTCCTGTTGCAGTGCAGGGAAGGTTAGCTGAGATTTCTGACCAGGCTCAGGAAATAACTTTTAGTCTCCCGTGTTAGTGCTGCCTTCCTAAAACCGCCTGTATTCCTGAAATCACTCCTGCTCCACGCCTGTTTGGCAGTCTGGCACTTGTCACTTGCCTGGCAATGGAATCACACCAAGTCCTGAACAGCAACGTCATCATCAAACCTTGTGTTACTCCTTACTCTTTGAATCCTGGTGTTTGCATTACTAATTTGGACTCGATTCCTTCCTGGGCTGGGGCCCGAGGGGGCTCCTGGTGCGGTTTCCTGGTGTTTGCTGACTTGGAAGTAGTGGCTCCCTGCTTGTAGGTGCCCCAGTGGTATCCCTGGTGGGGGCTGGAAGGCAGGGGATGTTGCCTTTCTGTGAAATCTGCTATCTGGGAAGGGGTGTCACCAGCTGAATGTGACGTGCTGGGCTAATGTACTGGAGCAGGTGTTGGAATTACACTGGGTCCTGGTGAGAATTGAGTTGTTTTGTACGTGCAGGACCTGTTGCTTGTCCCAACCCTGTGGAGAGGTGGGAAAACTGGAATGTTACCCCTAGGTGATGGTCCTTAGGAGGAGTGGCAGCCCTGCTGTGGTCTGTGATGGATGGGCACCATCCTTGGAAATATCACCAGCACCAACAGCAGAGATCAGGAAGGGTCCCAAAGGGAGGCCAGAGCTCAGAGAGCCTCTCTGACTGGTGGTGCTGGGCTCAGAGCCTTCAGGTGTGGAGGAAAACCCATTTCAGCAAAGGTGTCCAGGTTGTTTCTTGCCTGGTAGACTCAAGATGAGAGGCCTGATGAATGGCAGATGTGGTGGGAAAACTCAAGAAGAAAAATAACTCTTTTTAACTGATTAATTGCCACACAGAAGCAAGTGTATTTAGTTTGAAGGAGTTCTATCTTGTTTTTTTTCCAAGTGTGAGGGTATTTTCATAATGACATCCTCATCTACTGCAAACCCCATGTGGATCTGCTATGTGCAGCTGTGTGTGACCCTCAGAAAGCCCTGAGGATCCTCCTGATTCCCTGGTCCCTCCCTAAGCCTGGAGGGGTGCATGTAACCTTGTTGCCAGCCTCAGCTGTCTTGCAGGAGCTGTGCTGGTGTCTGGGAGCACACAGAGGTGTGGGGACTGCTCAGGGGGCTGCAAGACCACCTGCAATCCCTTGCTTGGTTATAAAGGGAAAAAAGGAGTGGGAAGCAAACATGGAAGGACATCTATACATTCTTCATTAGGAGAAATGTACAGCTTGGGATTATCCTCAGGGGCTTCACTGAGCTTTAATGGTTTAAACTGGTGAGGAGTGTGGGTTGTTGCTAATTCAATTTGAGCATGAATGGCTGGGTCTGCTGAGAAGGAGGAGAATATGGAAACCATATTATCCCTGCACAGAAATAGAAGTTTCAGGTATTGCACAGCACTATTTAAAAGCCTGCTATAACTTCCTTCCTTCCTTCCTTCCAGCCTGGCCTTGCTGGGCAGCTTCAGTCCCAGCTGCTCGGAGCCGTCAGGACGTGGCGACCCCCTCTAAAGCTCCCAGTAAAGGTCAGGCAGGAGTGGGGTGAGCCCTGTGGTGGGAATGGGACCTGTGCTCCTCCTGGGGCACCCAGGAGTGCTGGCTGTGGCTGCTCTGTGGGCTGCAGACACAGTGAGGAGGTGTGGGGGCTGTATCCATGAAACGTGCTCCACAGGCTTTGGGCACTGAGTGCAGAATGTGCTGCTGCTTTCATCTGCTCCAGCATCCCTCTGTGGTGTTTTTTCTCAAAGCAGTTCCACATCCCACCCCACCAGCCCTGGCTTCCTCATTCCTGCAAGGTTGACAGAAGTGCCCAAAGACTCCTGTAGGTCCTCCAGGTGTCCAAACACCCACGTGCACTGATGGAAGCAGTGACAGCTTTAAGCTCTTGGCTTTAAAGGACAAGAAGCTTTCTCTGGCCTGTGCACAGGACATTAACTGCTCCATATGTTAGGGCCAAAATCTTTATTTCATTTCAGCAGGCTTTCAGGTATCAGGATGACCTAGATTCCTCATCCTGGGAAGGACTGGCCAAAGGAAGAGACAAGGGTTGTGGGGAGCTGTAATGTCTTTTAATAGACCAAGTGATGCAGCTGGAAAAAATGGCTGGGCAGGAAAGGTGCACCAGCTCAAAGGAGGGCTTGTGTGGTTGTGGGGTGTTTTTTTTCCCATCTGTACCAGCTGGTCTATTAAAAGGTATTACATATTCCTGCAGACCTTGCTGCTTATATCCTTAGCTCCCTGTGGCTCCAGCCCTGCATCTATTGCTGCCACCCCAGCCACAGTCTCCCAGCCCATCAGGAAGCTGCTACCCCTGCACTGTGCAAAGTTTGTAGTTCATCCCCAGTGACCCCCACTCATGGCAAATCATCCCAGTGTCCAGTTTGAAGGTGTTCTCCATTTTTTTTTTTTAATTTTTTTCTTGGCTTACAGTTGCATTGCAAAGCTGAGCTCTGGTTTAAATGTCCTTGGTGTGTGTGAGAGCATTGCTGGGCTGTCACACAGTGGGGCTGGAGGAGCCCAGGAGGCATCCCAGGAGCAGGATGGGGTGAGGAGATTAGCCTGTGCTTACTGGAAGTGATAGGGAATTCTAAGTGCAGGGCTGGACATTGGCATTGTGTGGTCATTCCACACACTTGTCTCTGCCTGGGGAGGGATGTGAGCAGCCCTGCCAGCTTTGCTCATTAAAAATTAGGAGCTGGGACTCCTAAATGGAGAGATCACAGAATCACAGAAGGGTTGGAAGGGATGTGAAAGATATCTTGTTCAAACCCCTGAGAAAGGGACAGCTTCCACCAGACCAGGCTGCTCAGAGTTGTATCCAGCCTGGCCTTGAACACTTGCAGGGATGGGACAGCCCCAGCTTCTCTGGGTGACCTGGGCAAACCTCAGATCTGCTGAGCTGTTAGACACTTGCTTTTAACCTGCCTGCTGGTGCTTGACCTGCTGCCACACATCTTTCCCAGGTTTTGTTTGCAAACTTGAGGGCTAAAAGCTACCAGTGCTGGGATTTTTAGAAAATACCAAGGGGAGGGGTACAGAAGTACAGAGTGGTGTTAGCCAGGGGCTTTGAGCCAGGCTACACACCCAGTGTTCTCTTGTGATTCAAAGCTATTTTTATTTTCAGGGATGCTTTCCAGAGTGGCTGTGGGAAGCACTGCAGGCTGGAGGGAAGGTCTGTGGTGTGGCATTACAGGTTCCCCTTTCCTGTCCCCCCCACCCCAGTGCTGGGACCTACAGCAGACTCTTCTGGGCTTGCACTTTGCTTTTCTGTATTTTCTCCTATTTGCTTAAAATCTCCTTCCCTTGTCATTCCTGGCACGTGTCCCTTGCAGTAAGAGGAGTGAGGAGATACTCCTGTGCTTGCTCCCAGAATTTTGGCAGCATGAATGACAAGGTCTCCTCCACTGGCAGAGCTAATGAGGGCCAGGTCCTTTGGATGGGAGCTGGCAGAGCTTGCCAGGGTAGTAATTTTTTAGGTAGTAATACTTAAAATGGGAAGGAGAAAGTTAACTAATGGTAGCAGCCTGTTTGGCTGCCTGGAGCATGGTGTGGTGCAAGAGGGTTACTCATGGATGGGCAGCTCTCTCCCAGAGACTTTTCCATACTTTGCAGTGTCCTTTTAACCATTTTCTCAGGTAGTTCATGGTGCAGTGAGGGGCCTGATGCCAGGGTTAATTTCCCCACTGACTTCAGTTGGGAAAAATCCCACTGTTGAAGTGCATGTGAAAGATGCAGGGAAGCATTTCATGCATCATCTCAGACCTGAGCTGGAGTTCTCTGCCTGGACCAGCTTGTTCCTTGGTTCCTTCTATGCAGGTATCTTGTATTTATGCTTGGAAAAGCAGCAGAGCTGAAGTTCTCTCCCACCAGAGTGGGTGCAGGGGGGATGTTGGTGAAGGAGAGGAAGCACACACAGAGCATCACTGTCAGGATATAGATTGATGGGAGAGGTCGAGGACAGCTTTAGATCAAGAGCTGAATGGGAACCAGCTGTAGAGCCATCAATTAAAATAATCTAGTTTGTGAATACACTTATCTGCAAACGAGATTAAATGGATGAGTGGGGAAAGCTCTGCTCGTAGCTTGGGCTGTTGCTGGTGGATGATCCTCTGCGCAGTTGTATCCTTTGGTGAGTTAGACCTCAAAATCTGAGCAAAACTGCTTGCCCATTGCACCAGTTACATATTTGCAATTAAGGCAGTTGCTTTAAAAGTAATTGATGCTCTGGTCAGCTGAATTTTCCTGCAGAGTTTCCCTGAGGCAGTTGAAGGTTGTGGATCAGGGTGCAAGTTCCCATCTCCCTACAATTTCTCAAGCTTTGCCCTTTCTTTTTCTCATATTCCATCAAAAAAAAAAACACCTTGATTTCATTTGTGGCCCGTGAAAAGCCACTTCTTACTGAGCTGGGAGTTATGTTTGCAATCAGCATAACTGAAATAGTAATTAGTGTGAACACTGGCTTTATTTTAGGATGCATCCGTCAGTGCTTTAGTGCTCCAGCGTCGAGCTCGTGTCTGGTGGTGCCACAGATAACTGCTGGGAGAAAGGGCACCCCTGGCACTGCCACTGCACCCCAAACTTGGGGCTGGATTCAGCAGAGAGGGGAGAAGCTGCTGTACTCCAGTGCTGTGTTTTGGGGCTCCCACCTGATTGCCCCCTCACTTCTTGCACGGTGCCAGCTGAGTGCAGGAGCCCTCACAGAGCACAGGTCGTTGTGTTTGAATCCCTTTTTGTCTGCAGAAACACCCCAAGGGTGGTGGGATGAGCCCTCACATGAATTGTGTGTTTGTGCAAATCTGCCTCTGAGTGTGCATGTGCCCTTTGTATTCCCCATTTTCACCGAGTAAACAAGACCATTGCTATTTTACTGACTCTTGGTTACGTAAGGGCTGCTGAGGGATCTGAAAGAGGCTGCAGGTCTGATGCAAGGGATCCCCAGGCTTGCACGTTCATCCCTTTTCCCTTAAAAAATGGGGTGTTTATCTTCCCAGTGCTCTGGTCCTAAGAAGAGACACAGAGATTTGCAGAGGTCATCACTGAATGTGAGTTTGGCAATGGCAAACAGCCAAGCCAGTGGCTTTCCATCTTGGCCCAGTAATTACAAATAAAGTTGAGGTTGGAGCAGGCAGATCCATTCCCCACTTCCACTTCCACAGCAGATGCATTAAGTGGAAGGGTAGGATCTCATCAAAACAAGGTTGTGATTCTCTGTTGGAGAGGTGTAGCTGGCTGTTCTTTGGAAGGGGTTTTGTGGGCAGAGGGGGTTGTGTTTCTGGCACAGGGGGATTGCAGGCTGGATTTTCTCTGATGGAGCAGACCATGGGATGGTCTCATCCACAGCATGCCAGGACTGCAGCTTGGTTTGCTCTAGTTCTGGGTACTGAGCAGAAAATGAGCCTGGTCAGGGTGAGCAAGCCAGCTCCAGAGACAGAAACCCAGTTTGTTTTGTACCTGGCAGGGGCTGGCTGTGTGAGGCAGGTGCATGCAGGACACAAGCACATCTGGCTAAAGCAAGAGGGGCTGTAAGTGAAGGATTTACCAGCACAGGCTCACCCTGTTCACAGTGTGGGGTTTTATTGATGTATTTCCATGCAGTGACCCCATGGCAAGGCTGTGTCAAGGGTTTTGGTGATGGTGTCTGGATTTTAGCCTGGTTTCTCTGATGGGCTCTGTGCAGGTGTGTGGTGCAGCACCTCAGCTGAGGCTTCCTGGGCTCAGTGCTCCTGTCTGGAGCTTGCTGATGATGTCTGTGGATTTCTCCTCTCTGAGTTGAACCCAGGGTGTAAACCATGCATTTCTCTACCCTGGCTGCTGCCCTTGGCAGACTTCTCAGAGCATTTGCAGTGCTTGAGCTGCAGTGCAAACACTTTGTTGTGTTCTGTCAGAATAATCCACGGGGCAGAGAAAGGTGCTGCCACAAATTCAGGGTCATTTTATGTTGTGTCCAAGATGGAAAACACAGATGGGTGATACTGATGGCTCTGTTGCACCAAGGGCTGAGCCAGCTCCTGCCACAACCCCTGCAAACCTCCCCTGTTGCTTGCAGGAGCTGGATGTGGCCCAGCTTGTTGAGCCATCATGCCTAGAGATGTTATTTTACTTAAAATAGTGTTAATATTGTGACTGCCTTCTGCAGGGTTCAGCAGCTCTGCTCCACTCTTTGCTCTCAAGCAAGGCTGACCTGCTTTAGAAGTATGGGGGGGCTTCAAAAAGCTTCTCTTCTGTTACTGATCCTCACAAATAATTAATTCCAGATTGCCTTTTTTTTTTTTTTAATACAACTTGTTTCAGGCAAGCCAAAAACCTGCCTTTCTTTTAACCAGTTAGTTCTGCTCCTTGGCTGTGTTGTTGCCTGGTGGGGGAATGGGCATGTGTTGTGTTTAGAGTTTTAATTGTTGTTATAAGAAGAAAATTGAGTGGGTGGATAAAACAGGGTTTAACCAGGTTTAGCCAGAAGCCACTTAAAACCCACTTTCCATGCTGCTGCATTTTTATTTTTTTTCCCCTGTGTTTTTAACCCTGAACGTCACAGATCAGTTCTTGTCATTGGGTTTTTCCTGTTGCCCCTCTTTTCTCTGTCCCCCATCAGCAATGGGAATTGGAGAAGGAAGAAATTGGGGAGAGAAATGTGGAGGGGAAAACCCACAACTTTTGTTGTGGCAAAACTTGGCTGATCTGACACTTACAAGCAGAACATGGTGTTTCTGCAGCAGCTGTAGTGTGTGTCCATGCATTTTCCTGCTTTTCAGTTTTCCTGCTGGGGTATTCCTCTTGTTTCTCATGCAGCAAACATCAGTGTGATTTTTTTTCTACCTTTTTTCTGACTGTTCCCCAGTGTGCTCAAATTGCCACAGGGTCAGCTTGGTTCTGGGTAGGGTTTTTTAAAAATCTTACAGTTGCAAAGAAGTGGATTATTAAAAAAAATACAAAGTCCCCTGGCTGTTTCCCTCCAGATAATGCAAACACAGATGAAATGTTGAGTTATAACTACCTGAGTGACCTTTTAAGATAAGAATTGTTATTGACTGGTGGTATTATGTTAAACTGATAAGAATTCTTTTTAGAAGGGGAGGAAAAAAAGCCCAACAAACCCTTCAGTAACCATAACAACTTACTCTGCAGTGCAGGGACAGCACACAGCTCCTTCCTGACACTGCTGCTGGGGGCTTGAGGGTGGCAGCACGGGGATCCCATCCAGCAGCTCCCTGGGGAAACCTCCCCAGAGCTCCAGGTTGTGCTCTGAGAGATGCCTGAGGTCACTTGGCTGCTCCTGCTGCTGTCAGCTCTCTAAATTTTCATCATCTGTAGGGATTTTTAGCTGGAGAGTTGTGCTGTCAGACAGTTGCTCAGTCTGGTGCAGGGGGTTTGGCTGCAGTGGGAGGGGAGGGATGGTTGCAGGGGTGCTGGGAGCAGGAAGGATCACAGACTTCCAGAATGATTTGGGCTGGAAGGAACCTTAAAGCTTACCTTGTTCCACCCCCTGCCATGGGCAGAGACACCTTCCACTAGCCCAAGTTGCTCCAAGCGCTGTCCAGCCTGCCCTTGGACACTTCCAGGGATGCAGGGGCAGCCACAGCTTTTCTGGGCACCTGTGACAAGGCCTCCCCACCCTCCCAGCCAGGAATTCCTTCTCAATATCCCATCCAACCCTGCCCTCTGGCAGTGGGAAGCCACTGCCCCTTGTCCTGTCACTTCATCCCTTGTCCAAAGCCCCTCTTCAGCTCTCTCCTAACTCCTGTAGGCACTGGAAGGGTCTCTGAGGTCTCCCTGGAGCCTTCTTTTCTCCAGGCTGAGCAGGGATGCTTTTGGAGGTCAGAGGAGGATGCTTTCAATGGTCCTTGGTTAAGAAATGAGGAATGAGGCAAGGAAATCCTTTCTTTACAGTGACTGTGCTGGCAGGGTCAGGGCAGCCCTTGGAGCCCTGGTGGGAACTGGATCCAATCTCTGTGTCCTGGCAGAGGTGCCAGCTCCTGTTTCAGGCTATTACAGTAGTTTAGGAGTGTGATGGGAACACACTTAGAGCCTTCCTTGGCCCAGCTGAGCCTCGTGGGCTGTGTTTGCATGTGCTGCTCCTGGGAATTCTGTCAACTTAAAGCAGAATCCATGCTTTGGTCACCTTCTGTTATCAGGGGTTGTCACTGAGACCATTGGAGCTAAAGAAAATCTGCCAAGAGCAACTGGGGAGGTTTTTTTGGTTGGTTTTTTATTTGGTTGGTTGGTTTTTTGTTTTGTGGGTTTTTTTTGGTTTTTTTTTTTATCCAGCTTCTCTCTCCCCACGCCCTTGCACTTGTATTACCTGTGTGCCAAGGGTTCCCAATTTTCATGGAAAATTAACTCACAGCTCACAGGTGGGGATGAGCCTAAAGGTGAACAAACAACAAACAGCATCTTGAAAAAGTGCAGAGACCCTAAAAAGAGAGAGGATAGGCCTGATAAAACACTCCAGATATTTTAGAATTAGGGATGTGGGGAAAACAATGCATTTAAGTCCATAGCAGAGGAGGCAAAGGTGTGCAACTTTGTGTGTCTGCTCAGGAAATCAATTACTTAAACCTGCTGGGTTAGGAGTCATGGCAGCAGCAGGGAAGCTGTGCAAAGGTGTCTGCTTAGCCCCTGCTTGCCAACCTCTCCTCACATTCTTCTGGAGCAGCCAGTTGGATGCTGAGTGCTTTTTGTAGCCGATGTCAAATCTCGGTCAGCCGGAGAGCCTTTATAAATAAAGGTGTCTGCTGGTATTCAGGCATATGTGGATAATAGCTGCTGTAATTCAGCTGTCCAGCCTGGCTTCCCAGCTTTTATAAATGACTGATCAGAGATTCCACTGAGAATGAGGATTTAAAGGGATGGAGCTGCTGGAAGTGGTCTCTGTGCTGATAAGTTTAGCGAGTCTCTATCCCCGGGACAGGTGGCCAGAGCTGCCCTCCCTCCACTGATGTCCCGGGTTTATATTTCACACAAGGCAAATGTTGCATTAATAAAACTTGTGTTGTGGTTAGAAGGCAGGGCTCTGCAGTCATTTTTTGCAAGCTGCACTCAAATCTTTGAGTTTGTCTGTTTTTTTTTTAATATCCTTTTATTTATGGGAGCGGGTAAACACTCGGAGATCTCTCTGACAAGCCACAGCAGCTGGAGGATACTGGTTTCTCTATGGAGTGGAGGAATTTCATCAGAGGAGCTATTGTTCCGCTGTGTTCTCAGCATTTTGGCAACTGCTCTTTAGATTAACCCTACAGAAAGGGGAGGGTGCTCTCTGCTGGGCCTGAAATAATTGCAAAAATGTGGGCAGATGCTTTTGCATTGTTAGAAATCGATCCTGGATGGTAGTGGGGAAGCATGGTGTGGGATTAGGGAATGAAGAAGCCCAAGTTCTTTAAATCCCTCCTGAAGCCAAACTGGATGTCAGCATTGATGTTCAGTTGGTTTCTGTTTTTAAAGCAGAAATAGTTGGTGTCTTTCCCCCTGAGCAGTCAGTAATGTCAGTGTGTGGTAGCTGGGGCTCCAGCCCACACCCCTGCTGAACCACTGCTGAATCCTCCCTGCCTGGAGGATCCATTTCCCTGGGCTGTCTTGGGTTTGCCTGGCAAAGTTTTGGCAGCAGGGTGGTTTCTGTGAGAAGATACCTGAAAGGGCATCCACAGCTTCTCTGGGCAACCTGTGCTGGGGTCTCACCACCCTCACAGCCAAGAATTTATTCCAAATATCTCATCTAACCCACTGATAGCAAAGAACCCACAAAATTAAAGTTAAGGGGGTGGTTTGAGACAGCCAGACCAGGGTAAATTTGGAGGGGTGAGCAACCTGGATGGGGCTTGGTGCAACCTGACAGTGGAAGGTGTCCCTGCCTATGGCAAGGGGTGGATCTGGGTGGTCTTTAAGGTCCCTTCCAACCCAAACCATGCTGTGATTGCTCATCCAAGAGCTGCTGTGGTCCCTTTGCAGGGGATCCAGAGGAGAAACAAGCCCATGACTTGTGGCCAAGGGATGATGAAGCTCCTCACTCACCCTGCAGCAGCTTCTCCCTCAGCCAGTGCCTGCAGGGCTGATTCAGCCCTCAGCTTTGTTAGTTGCCAGATCTGCAAAACATAACCAAATTCGGGGTTTTTTTTAATCTTATGTGCCTATTTTGATTCAGTTTACCCATACAATTACACTAATTTGCTTTATTACACGCAAAAAGATTAAAAATACATCTGGCAGAGAGGATTAAAAGCTGGTAATCTGGCTGCTAAGAAGCACACCATGCTTTAGGATTTCCTTTCGAGGTGTAGCTCTGGAACAAGAGCAAATGTGATCCTTTGTAGTTGGAGTTTTCATAGGGAGAGCTCATTAAAGCTGGTGTGATTGTTTGAGTGAAGGAGAAATGAATGAATTTAAAATATAAGACTAAATCCTACCACATGAAAGCAGTAGTTGTGATTTAAGAGCTCGTTTTTGGTTTGGGTTTGTGTTTTTTGTGTGTGTCAACCTGGAGCAATAGGGTTGTTTTACCTTTTAAGGGATTTAACAATTCTCTGTAATTTTCTTTTTAGTGTTGCAGAGCTTAAAAATAATGCAAGGTCAGGCTGAGCGTAACTAATTCCAGTGTGAAAGCAGAGGAAAGCCTGTTTCTCCATAGACTTACAATTAGTGCAGCAGTCCTCCTCAGTACAGCCTTTGAGAGGGATGTAGCAGGAAAAGAGACTGCTGGAATCTTGGTAAATAAAAATATGTGCTCTTAATAAATAAAAATATGTGCTCAGGGATTTTTTTTTTTTTTGTCCAAGGAAAGGAGGAGCCCTATAAAAGCTGAGGTTTAATTTAGTTTTGCTTGCTTTCACATGTGCCCCGAGAGGGCTTGTGGCAGGTCAAGGTGTGGTGAAGGTGCCCTTGGATATTTTGGGGGCTGGCAAACCCCTCTGGGGGTTTTGAGTCTTTTATCACTTGGTTTTTCTGGGTTTACCCATGGCAGGGATGCAGAGAGCTTTTCTCCCAGGATCTCAGTTGGTCTGTGTGAGCTCTGCTGCTCTGTCCCAGTTTGGTGCTGGGATTTTGGGGGGGGATCCCCTTAGTGCTTCACAAAAATCTTTTTGTTGCACTATTAAGCCTTACTGTGGTGAGCGTTATCTTCATCATCTTGATGTCAGAAAACCCCCAAACTTGGCTATTTTCACACAGCTCTGGGTGTGCTGCCTGTCCTGGCCTTTTCTGTGTGAAAAGCAGCCCAAAGCTTCATCCTGCTTTTCCTGCAGCAAGCCCACAGCATTCATGTGACCAAAACACACCTGGCTTTGGTCAGGCCACCCTCGGGGATCCCACAGCGTGTCCTGGCAGCCGTGCTGCTGTGACAGCAGCAAAGAGGTGTCTCAGTGCTGCAGGGGATGCCCTGGGCCCTCCACTGCCATCATTAGAGAGCTCTTTCCCTCTCTGTCCCTTACCACATGTGTTCATTTTGCTTTCCAAGCCTGGATTGCTGCCACAACCCCTGTGTGTCCCTTCTTTCTGTACATTGTGGTCTCCTGCTGCTGGAGGTGGCCGGGAGCCTGGTGAGGACGCCTGGGGGAAGGGGAGTTCCCATGTCCTTACTCCTATTTCCCTTCCCTTGGCCACAGAGTCTGTTTTCATGGTGTGGAGGTTGCTGGTGGTGACACTGAGTGTTCTGTGCCCCAGGGGAGACACTGAGGACACCGAGCTCCCATTTCCCACCAGCCTTTTGGCTCTCAGGGAGTCCCGGGGTTGCCCCATCCCTGCCAGGGATGCAGGTGCTGGTCCTTGGGCTGCTCTGACTCTTCCCTTCGTGGGATGCAGCCAGCAGCCTCCCATCCCCTCAGTGCCAGCTGGAGCCCTGCCCACAGCACCAGCCTTCCCTGGGCATCACCTTCCCTCTGGCAGGGCTGCAGCCAAATAAAAAGCGTTTTCCTCTCTCCATCTCCTACCTGCTGCAGGACTGCCTGGCCCTGGGGAGGGAGATGGGGCTGTGGATCTCTCTCCAAAGCCAGGATTTGGGCTTTTTTTTTCCTCTCTCTCAAAATGTGTACACCCCCTGGTTTGCAAACGCTGCCTCACTCCATTGAGGTTTGGGGTTTTTTGTTAACTCCTTACGTGCCTGTGGCTGATAAAATTTGGCCTGCTGTAGTAGAAATCCCAGCATGTGCTGCCTTTTTTTTTTTTTTTCCTTCTTCCCAGCAGAATCCATATGTTGCAGCTTTCAGGAGAGAGGAAAGCAGCATTAACTTTTCATGTCTAGCGTCGCTAATTTAAGGGGTGAGAAATTGGCCTGGGTCTGTTTTTTAAAGAACTGAGCATACACTGATAGTACCAGTGTTGGTACTGAATAACTCGCTGAGCTGAAGAATGCAGCAATATCTAAAATTAAATCTGTTCCTAATTGCTGGGTTATAAATGGCAGCGTTTTCTCCAAATGGAATTAATTTATTATTTTTCATTTGCCGACACGAGTCTCGGCAGCACAAACCCCACATTTTGCCTTAATACAATAATAAGGCACTTCCAAAAGGTGTGTTTGGCATTTGTAAGACACAGCACAATCTAACAAACCATAAACTATGTCAAAATACTCCTAAAGTGGTAATTAAAACTTTTTTTTTCAAAATGTAGAATAGATGAACACATTCCAAATTGTGACTTTTCAATGAATCTCTTTCATAAAAAACATTGTTTCTTGCCAAAACAAATTCAAAGGCATTTTTGTAATTTCTGCTGGGGAAAGGAGGAGTGTTTATCCAGCCTTTCATGTTGGCTGGGCTTTTTGACTTTTAAATAAAAAGGCAGTGTAAAAAAAGAAGTATTTTTGTCTGAATGTGCATTAAAAAGTCTCACTCCTGTCCTCTCTGGAGCAACGTGCAATGAAGGCTGGAGTGGGGTGTGCCTTGGGGTGCAAGGCTGTCTTTAGCATCCCATCTGAAATTCAGTGGTGGTGGGATCCCATGGCAGGTTGGATTTGGGGCAGACACAGATCCCAGAGGGGTTCCTGGGGTCGGGGATCCCTCTGGCATCGGTGGCTCCTGCCCTGGCAGGAGGGAACCCCCAGAGGGTGCTCGGGGTGGGAATGGGGTTCCCCCTCATCTGCAGCCACAGGCATCCATCCAGTGCACAAAGCAAAACTGCTCGAGGTATTTATAGCTTTTCCTCCTGATATTATTTTTTTCCCTTTTTTTTTATCATTTGAATTTTGGACGTGTTTTTGACAGCTTTTACCTGCTGAGTCACCATTCGTCCTCATGCACGGGAGCTGCTCCTGACGTACTAAATCCCTGAGCAGGCTTGAGCAACCATCATTTAAAAATAAATCCTGTCAAGGAAGTAGGCTTTTTCCCCCTCTTTCTTTTTCCCCTCATGTCACCAACTGCTTTTCCCACTGTGTGTTTGCTCTGTTACACGAGGAGGGTGTTTTATAGATGCGATGCCTTCACGTTGCTAAGGATGGTTTCAGCATTTATCACATCCCCCCACGGCCTATCCTATGGAGGAACTGTGTGTTGCAACCAGATAACAGAGCAACTTCTGGAGATAACTGTATCTGATTCTGCACTGAGCCCTCTTCTTCTCCTGAGATGGATCTTTTTGGTGGTGAGCCCCAACATGAGCACAAGCTGATTCTCATAGCTGAACTTTATGGATACAAATCCTTGCTTGCTCTGCAGCACGTTGCTGTTACTTGTGGTAGATGGGAAGGGATGTGTGGTCTTTCCAAGGGTAATCCCAATATCCAGGTTAGTTTTCTTCCCCATTTACCAAGTTCAGGTGGCAGGTGTGTTCGTTGCTGGTTTCCCAGCTTGATCTGCATCACTTGCTTGCAGACAGCCCAACTGCAGCAGCCACCTCTCCAGAAATTGCTTGGAAAGGCTTTGGGTGTGTGCAATGACACTCATTTAGGGCACCTGCCTATTGAAGCACCTGCCTTCTGGTCCCTTCTGCCCCAAAAATGCATCTCAGAGTTGCTTTGCTTTATCATCTCTAATTTTGTGCACTGGGTGGTAAATGACAAGAACATTGTTAGCTCCTTCCTGTTTCTGTATCCTCACACTCCTCCAGCATTGATGCTGCAGATGGAGAATTACAGGGATGGTTGGGTTGGAAGGGACCTGAAAAATCATCTCATTCCCAACCCATGCCATGGGCAGGGACACCTTCCACCAGCCCAGATTGCTCCAAGCCCTGTCCTACCTGGCCTTGGACACTTCCAGGGCTTCAGGGGCAGCCAGAGCTTCTCTGGGCACCCTGTGCCAGGGCCTCACCACCCTCACAGGGAAGAATTTCTTCCTGATGCTTCATGGTGTGCACAGCTGTTCTGCCTGGGTGTATTCCTTATTTTGTGGGTGCTCCCACCTTCCTCCTTTCAGGGGAATTCACTGCAGAAATGAAGTGTTCAGTCTATTTATAAATTTCGGTCTCTGTATTAATCCATCCGTAGATTTATTAACCCTCCAGGTGGTTGCATTTCACTGTAATACAGCTGCTAGTGGGACGTTAATCTTAGTGAAAGTCTATTTTAGCTTTCTCCTGATGGTGCAGCCTGCTGTCATCCTGTGGGGCAAATCCTCCCCAAGGCAGGGAGACTATTTAAGGAGGAGCAATTTGTGAGGGAACAGCTGGAGCTGAAACCGAAGCCAGGTTTGGGAGGAAGAGGCTGGGAAGGAGCTATTTCAGGGAATGGTTTGTCTGGCCACGTTGGCCTTGGGCATGGAGGTGTCCACCCACTCCTTTGTGTTTGATCAGCACTAGTTTTGGCACAAGCTGTTTAATGTGTGGCCCGTTTTTTGCATAATTAAACTCCTCCTTCCTGCCCTGGGGAGATGCTGTATTGGTCAGCCAGTAAATCCTTGACCTCACATTCAGCAGGGCAGCCCAGGTTCCTGTGGAACCCATCCCTGGAGGTTTTCAACTTCCCTGGAGGTGCTCACCATCCATGGAAGTGTTCAAGTGTTCACTCACATCATGAGTGGATGTGGCACTCAGTGCCCTGGTCTGGCTGAGAAGGTGGTGACAGTCAAAGGTGAGGCTCAGTGATCTCAGAGGTCTTTTTCAACCATTCTGTGATTCTGGGATTGGGGTTTACATGTGAATCTCATGGGATGCATTTGCCTCTTGTCCTTCCCCGTGTAGTTTGTCAAGGGGACAGAGAAGATGAGAAGCTTTGTACTTGTGCTGCTGTTAAATCTGAATGACTAATTCAATAATGAGTAGCTATCAGTTCATTGCTTTCATATTAGGGAGAAATCTGTGCTTTTAAATCCTTTTTATAAGGATTGGATTGTGAGGTAATTTCTAATCTTGCACGACTAACGGGTACTTGAACATAAGGCTTCCTTTTATCATTGCAGTCTCTTTTGTTAGAGCAATCATCAGCATATGGTTTTGGAGGATTTAACATCTCAGACACATGGTGACACTCTCTTAGTCCTCTCTGCACATGCAAGTCTAAAAATGGCTTTTTTTTTTTTTTTTTTAACTCTCCAGGATGAGTACTTGGAGCTAGAAAAGAAAACAAAAGGCCCACCAACACCAACAGGTTTTGCAAAAGATTTCTAAAAATGCATCCTATTGAGGAGAACGTGTGTCTGGGCTGTAACAGAGAACTTGTTGACATGTTTTGCTAAATTTGCTCAGAGTTTTTTTTTATTATAGCAGTTGGAAAAAGCTTGTAAAACTGGAGAATGTGTGCAGTAGTCTTCCCTCCTTTCTTAGCCCTGCTGCTCCTTGTTGTGTTCTCCTGTGGCTGACTGTTGGGTGGGTCCCAAATCATCTTCTTGGCATCTTGGGGATCCTTGTGCACCCAGCCTGGGCGCAGCTTCCTTCTTCCATCCTACATCTCTCTGCTTGTTTAGGATGGAGATTTTGGAACTGTGGATTTTCCTTTCCTCCCCATCAGCCCACACAGGGACTAGAGGGCAAGGGAGGGAGCAGGGGTGCTGCAGCCCCTCTTCTCTCAGGTTTTAGGTGCTTTTGGCAGGGTGGAAACACTTAATCACATTGGGGATGTGTTTAGGGAAACGAGGGCTGTGGTGGCATGGTCCATGCATCCTCACTCCTGAGCAAAAAGGGTTTGTGGTTTTAGGAAAAATCTTCAGGGTTGTGGGATGGAACTGGACAGTTGGGGCTGGAGCTGCTGCAATTCTCCTCCCTCTGCCCAAAAGATTTTGGTTTCCTCTTAGCTATCAAATAGAGGATGAATTGGGCTGTGCAATATTCCAACTGTTTTTGCAAAACCAGCTTTTTTACAGTTCATCCTTCCTCTCAGGTGTCCCTGTGGCTGGTGATGTCTGGTAATGAGGAGGAAAAAGGAAAAGAAATCCTACTTAGGGCTTAAGGACAGTGTTGTGTCCCTAGAGCCAGAGCCAGGCAGTGGAGCATGGCAAGGCTCGTTCAGGATTCATTGTAGCCACACATTTCTCAGCTCTGGCCATTTTCTGTCTGAAATAACAGCTGGAGCTGGGACTTGGAGCACCCTGGTGTAGAGAAAGGAGGAATTGGAAGGAGATGGTCTTCATGGTCCCTTCCAACTCAAACCATTCTTGGATTCTTGGGTTCATTTTTCTTTTTTTCCAGTGCACCACCCGCTCTATACCTTTATTTCTTTCTTCTAGCACACATGGTCCATGTGCAAGCCAAGATTCCTGTGGAAGGTTCCCCATTGACATTCCTGGAGTGCATCATCCTAAGTCAGGAGATTCCCAGGTGAACCTCACCTCTCCCTCCTTTTGCTCAGGAGAGGAGTCCCCTCTGGCTATGACCTGCAATCTTTTGGAGACCCTTCAGGAGAGCATCAGCTGGGGAGGCCTTGTGCAGCCAGGGGGGATGGTTGAATTCCAGCTTCCATCCCTGGAAGTATTCCAGAGATGTGTAGATGTGACACATGGGGACCACGGGTTAGTGGTGGCTGTGCCAGTGGTGGGTCTCAAGTCTTTCCCAGCCTAAACTATTGCACAGTTCCAGTCTGGAAGTGGGATGGATGGGAATTCTGGGTGTGTTAGGTGAGAAGGGGCCTGCCCACCCAGGTTTGCTGCCAGGTGGCTCCAAGGGGACCCTTTGCTGATTGTGGGATCCCTCATATCCCAGACTAGGAACTATGTCCCTCATCCAGACCTCTTAGAGCTGCTGGTTTTGGCAGACAAATGGGAATGTAGGCACTGTCTGGTGGGAGCCAGAGCTGCTCCCCAGATCCAGGGCTGCCAGAGAAGCTGAAGGAAAGAGTGGGGATGTGTTCCCTCCCTCCTCTGGCACGCAGATATCCCAGAGGCTTGGCTGTTGTTTCCAAGCTGCTCTCTGGCTGTTTTAAATTTAGGAGCTGGCTCCTGCAGGCACAGGATAAGCAGCTGTGCTGTGGGGCAGGAGTGGGACAGGGCATCTGCAGTGACTGCAGCTGCTCCTCTTCCTCCTCCTCCCCCTGGATCTGCTGCCCTGTGTATTTCCACCTCACCTGTAACATCCCTGCTCCCACTTCAGAGTCAAGTCATCAGGAATTGCAGGACCTGGGGGGAGATATTCTGATACTGGGGGATGAGAAAAAGTGGTGGGAGCAGCTCTTGCAGAGTCTCAGGATCTGTGACCCACATCCTGCATCCCAGATATCCAACCATGTCCTGTACTTGCATTTGGGTTGTAAAACCTGATCTTCTGGGCTCAAAAAATCACATTGGCATGGACTTGGAGAGCACACAAGCACACAGCTCCTGCCTGGGCAGGCACAGGTTGAAGTCAGAGCATCAGTATCTGACTTGATGCTTGACCTTTTGTGTGCTCCCTATTGCAAACACACTTCTCTGCTGGTCCAGGAGAAGGAAATTAAAAGATACATGGGGTCTGTGCTGAAGGCACATCCCTGTGGGATGGTTTCATCTTTAGCCCAGGTTTGTTTCTTGGTGCTCTCCTCCCTCTGTAAGAGGAGCTGAGGAGATGAATGGATTCACACTGAGGTTTTGGGTGGAAAGTGCTGCAGTGAGCACAGAGTGTGGTGTGGGCACGGTGCTGCACAGCACTCTGATGGTGCCTCTTACCCTGTGTGTAGAAATGTGCTGATGTCTTTCAGTGGGGCTTTAAAAGGCACCTGTACAGCTGGAAGTGTAAATGTAGGAAGGATATTCAGTCTCCAGCTTTCAAAGCAAAGCCTTGTCTTTTCCATCCTTCTGTGTCAGAGTCCTCATCATGGACTAAGCCATCCAATCATTTTTAACTAACAGAGCAGGTTTCTCTGAGATGTTAGGAAGAAACTTTGCTCAGAGGCCCTGGCACAGGTTGCCCAGAGAAGCTGTGGCTGCCCCTGAATCCCTGGAAGTGTCCAAGGTCAGGTTGGATGGGGTTTTGGAGCAACGTGGGATAGTGGAAGGTGTCCCTGCCCCTGGCAGGGGGTGGAATGAGATGATTATTAAGGTCCCTCCCAACTCAAACCACCCTGGGATTCTGTAGTCATGCATTACAGGTCCGTGCTCAGGAAATGCATTTGGAAGACTCCTAATTTTTCCTTATATGAGAGTCACAGAGGATTGCAGCTCTTCATCCAGAGCCCTGACTCCCCTCTTGTCATCAGGCAGGTTTAAGTAGAAGGAAAGTTCCTTTGGTTAGGAAAAAATAAATAAAGCTCCACCTGAATTTTTCTGAGTTGTTTTCTTTTTGGTCAAGAATAGCTTGGAAACAAGAGCTGAGGTGTCTGAGCTGAGTACAGTAATTTATTTGGACTGAGTACAATAATTTATTTTGAGCAGACTGTGGAAGCAGGAGGCTGCAGTGGCTTTGCCACCCTTCATGTGAGTACAGGAGAGAGAGATGGGAGTGGGGATTTCTGCTTTGGGGGGTGCCTGGATGTGGCCATCTTGGCCAAAAAAATGTGAGCCACCCCTTCATCCTGCATGCAAAGAGCATTTGTCTCACCCATGCAGATGTGGGTAAAGGGGGTGATGCTCTGCAGACCCCTCTGCCCTGAGGTTTCCTTGCAAAAGGCTTGGAACAGCTTTCCAGCAGAGGTGGGAACTTGTTCCTGTAGGAACAGGGCTCTCCTTAACAGGAGATCTTTGAAAATAAATGCATATGTTTCTGGTCTGGAAAATACTTTCATATCCTCAGATCCTCCAGCCAGAAGGAGTATGCTGATCCTCTGGTCTGGCCAGACAATTGCTCTCCCTCATTCCTGTAGCTGAGCTCCTGCTTTCTGGGTGAGCTGGATTTGATTTTGGCGTTTTCCATCAGCTCCCTGAAATGGGGTCAGCTCTTGCCTGCTGCTCTTCCCAGTGGGTGATGTGCTCCCGTGGCTGGGAATCCTCTCTCCCGTGCCTAACCTGGTACATGTCAGTGGCCTTGCAGGGATTTTATCCAGAGGTGAAGGCAGATGCTCAGCACTGAGGGGGAGGGTGGTTCCTGCATGTTTTGCTCTCACCATCCCTTCTCCTGCCCATTTCCAGTGGGTCCCATCTGCATCAGGAGGAGGGAAAATGAATGGATTTTGTGGGGGTATCCCAGCCTGCAGCCCATGGAACACGCCAGTTGCAGGGACTCCAGCCAGGGCCAGCAGCTTCCCTGTGCCAGGTTGAGTGATAAAGGCCTCCTTGTTAATGCACACTGCCTTAAGCTGTGTTTCCACAGCTTTCCCTCTGTTTACCCAGTGTTTTCAGACATGTAATTCCACCGGATCTGGCTGCTTACGGAGAAGGCTGGATTATTTGTGTTTCACAAATAAGGCCAGAAAACACAAGGGTTGGAGCACTGAAAGGCAGCTCTGCATCACTCCTGGTGGGGTTTCTTTCCCACCCTCCTGCCTTTTCCTTTTTATAATTTATTTCTAACCGTAGACCCCTTTTTCTCTGGCCAATGTATTCCCTGTTCCTCCCTGTATCCATGTTCTCTCCTGTTCCCTTAAACTGTTCATGGCTCTATAGCTGATTGTTTTCCTCTGGAAAAGAGTCCTACCTGGACTCTGTGTTCCCTTTTCACCTGGAGGATCCTTTTCCTAGTGTTTTGGGGGTTTTTTTGTTTTTTTTGTTTCATATGGTAAAACCTTATTTTGAGAAGAGCTGGGATTATGTATAATGAGACCTGGTGTCCTTGAGGAAAGAAGAAGTGATCTGTGGTGAGCCTGGGATGCAGGAGCATCCTTTGGCCAAACCCTTTCCTGGTGTGGTTGTGGGATTGGCAAAGCTGCTCTTGTCTCAGTGAACTTCTGTGTTCTCAACTCTCCTTTTTGTCTTCCTGGCCAAAAAACCATTGGAGGGGCTGGTTTACACTGGCACCTGTGTGAGCTGGCAGCTCTGCATCCATCTGTCCTCACAGGGCCCAGCATCTCTCCCTCATCTCCAGTGGAGCCCTTGGGAGAAGCAGCTCTGTAAAGGTAAACGAGCAGTTTGGTTAATTAGAGCTCTCTGGACCTTTTCCAGCTGGGTACCCAGGGAAGCAGGGGACAGCTTGTGTCCTCAAGCCAGGCACCTGGCCCACAGCTCCAAGGCTCATACCTAGACACTGCAGGGATGGTCAGGCTCTGCAGGGGGAAAAAATAAACCCTGGAGCCTGTTTTTTTCATAAGAAGGTTTGTAATGATCCTTTTGTGGTCCAGCCTGTCCTTAAAGCACCTTGCAGGAACAATGAAAGCAGTGCTGGTGCAAACGCAGCCATATGTTCATCTGAGCACGGAGGTGTCGTTTCCATCAGCAGAAGTGTTTGGAGGAACATCTGTGAAGGGGTGGGAGGGATTTCCCAGACCATCAGCACAGCAAGTCCTGTTCCTATCAGACCCATGCCTGGTCTCCAGAGCTGAGCCACACTCCTCCCATGGGACCATCTCAGTGAGATGCTGCTCAGAAGGATTAAAAGAAAGAGCATTTTCACCATCTGCATGGCTGCTCAGAGCAGTTTGCAGGACAGCAGACGTGCTCGAGAGCAGCAGGGCCTGTCCCTCGGCCAAGGAGCCTCAGTTTTCCTGAGCTGGAAAGAATTGCTGTGGATAAACTCTGTAAAGTCTGGGTTTGTGTTGCTGAACAGATGCCCGTTGTTCTGTGGAGCTGTGGATGAAAAGCTGACGGCTGGAAACCTGTGGGTGAAAACCTGACAGATTTCCTTTGGTTGTGGTGGACGGGGCTGAGGGCTGGGGATGCCCCAGGGGTGTGAGCAGCACGGAGCTGGGGTTGGAGCAAAGGTGATAAAAGGGCTGGAGCACATCTCCATTAGGAAAGGCAGAGAATTAGGACTGTTCAACCCGGAGAAGAGAAGGCTCCAAGGAGACCTTGGAGCCCCTTCCAGGGCCTAAAGGGGATGCAGGAGAGCTGGAGGGGGACTTTGGAAAAGGGCCTGAGTGATGGGACAAGGGGGAATGGTGTCCTGCTGGCTGAGGGCAGGTATTCCCAGAGTTATTGGGAAGGAATTCCTGGCTGTTAGGGTGGTGAGGCCCTGGCACAGGGTGCCCAGAGAAGCTGTGGCTGCCCCTGAGTCCCTGGAAGTGTTCCAGGCTGGGTTGGACGGGATTTGGAGCAACCTGGGCTAGTGGAAGGTGTCCCTGCTCCTGGCAGGGAGTGAGAATGAGAAAGCATCAGTTCCTGGCCAGTCCAGACCATTCTGGGATTCTCTATTTACCTGCTCTGTCTCCCATGTCTGGGACTCTGAGTGCTGAAATTGAGGAGCTAAAGGTAGCCTGTGTGTGCCTTGTCAAACTCCTGCCATTCCCATGTGGCTGCTGTGTCCCTTAACCTGTGACCTACAGGATGCCACATCCTCAGCCTGATAGGGAATTTGTGCTGGGATCATTGCAAGGGGACGTGTGGGAAATCCTCTCAGTAACAAGGCCTAAAAGTGATGCTTTATAAACTCTGATTTTCCAAAAGCCCAGCATTTTGGGGGACTTCCTTGGGTTCCCTCCAGACCCACTGTGCTGAGATGTAAGTTTGAGAAACTGACCCCAGAAGCAGGAGAACAATGGGAATCTCTTTGGGCTACTTCTTCTCTAATGGCAAACAGACTTAAGGACTTTGTGTCTTGTTCTGGGGGAATTGAATAAATCTTTGAAGCTGTGCTTGCTCTCTGTCTGACTTTTCAGCAGAGCAATTAATACCACCCCCCATTTAAAATG
Source organism: Phylloscopus whistleri (assembly GCA_017589585.1). Classification (NCBI taxonomy): domain Eukaryota; kingdom Metazoa; phylum Chordata; class Aves; order Passeriformes; family Phylloscopidae; genus Phylloscopus; species Phylloscopus whistleri. The sequence continues at coordinate 577,342 of JADMLD010000405.1, read as the reverse complement.
TATCCTTGGAGAAGGGCATCCACAGTGCTGAACTGTGGATTTAGGGATGATGGATCATCACAGCCCTGGTGGTTTGGGTTGGTGCACTGGGCAATTCTGCCTTTGTTGGTCAGGGCTGAGGCAGGGAGGGGATGGGACTGATCCCACAGAATAACGAGTTCTGAGCTTTGTATTGTCAAACCATCACACAGCTGTGAGCTGGTCAATGCCAAACTTTTATCTGGTCAGTCACAAAATTGTGGGCCAAATTGTGAACCATGAGAGAGGAACACAAACCTCAAGTCTTGCCCTGGCTTGCTTTACCCTGGCTGGATGCACAGCTGGGTGTCAGGTCACACCCCAAGTGCAAGGAAATGTTCAAGTCTATGAAATGTTTGACACCAGAGATGTGTTTAGGAAGATGTGAACCCCCAGGTGAAGGTTTGGTGCTGGTTTAAATTGTGTAGAGCAGCACGTGAGCTGTGTAACCAGCACAATCTTCAAGCTGCTTACATCCAAGAGACTCCAGATGCTGATAATAAGCAAATTAGACTCTTAGAGTGTTTTCTTTAATGGCCCATGTGATGTTTCCAATGGCATTTTATGTTTCAGGCTTCCTTGGTAGGACATTGGTAGGAACTAGAAATATCTGAGGCATCAACAGTGTCTCTGTCTGTCTCCCTTTTCCCATCCAAAGATAATAAGAGCTGCAGGGCTGGCCCTTCCCCCAAAGCTGCAGGGCTTGTGTTGCTTTTCCTTGCATATTTTGGCAGGGAAAAAATAGCCTTGAAGTGTGGTAAAAGACAGAAATATGCTGGAGCATCAGGAATCCAACCAGCCTCTTTGACGATGTAGAAAGAGAACAGAAAGATTTTTTTTTTTTCCTTCCTTTCTAAAGGCGTTACGAGCAAAGCTGTTGGGTTTGGGGATGGAGGATCATAAAGCACTTTCCTGATCCGGAGAAATGATTCAAACTGACAGATTTCAAGAGGAAAACAAAACTGGAGAAAAGCTGATTTTTTTTTTCTTTTCTTTTCTTTAGAACTGCTGCTTGCACAGCTTAAAAACAAAAACCTGCATTTGCTTTACAGTTTTGCTGACATTATTTCTCAGGCTGTGCATTAATGATCTGAAGGGAGTGGTAACTTTGTTGGCTGTTCCATTGGTTTTTTAGACCCGTTTTTGCTGCATGGGATGGTTGTTTTTCCTTCCCTTTTGTGACCATTTACAGCAGAGTGGTCGCTGTGCTGGTGGGGAGGACTGGCCATGCCCTAAGGGAGGGGGACCAGGAGCCTGGTTTTGGCTGTCAAGGTGTCCTGAGGGTTGAAAAGCCCTTAGGGGCAAGAAATGCAGGATTTCAGTCCTTGGGGTTGAAAAGCCCTTAGGGGCAAGAAATGCAGGATTTCAGTCCTTTGTGGCAGGTGCTGGTGCCAGGAATCTTTCAGCTTCTTGTACTGAAGGTACAAGCAATTCTGCACAAGGCGTGAGCGATTCTGGAGCTGATAGTGTCACTCAGCTGTGCACACAGAGCATGTGGAGACACCACTCCCCCAGGTCTGTGCTCCTGGTGTGCCTGCTTGGGGCTCAGTGTGGTTGTTTTATCGGCTGTCAGCAGCCTCAAGTCCCCCCTGCCTGCTCCTGGGTAAGTCAGTGATGCTCCTGCGGCTCCCTGCGAGCCTGGCTCAGCTCCAGCAGGAGCCCTGGGCTCCAGCCTGGTGCAGCAGCACGGAGCTCAGCCCTGGGGGAGGGGGACATGGAATGGGCTGGCACGAAGGAGTCACTTTGCTGCCTTGTTTATTGGATATTCTGGGTTGTTTTTTTTTTTTTTTCCTACAACTGCATCTGTCACCGTGACCCCGGAGTGGCTCCACTCGAGCAGTAAGTGCAGGGATGAACGTCACATCTTGAAGTGACCAGGAACTCCCTGTTCTCAACAGAAGCAGCTCTGATGTAAGCCAGTGCTCTGTTGGGGTTTTTTTGGGGGGGAAAAAAAAAGAAATACACTATGTGTCAGTGATGTCTTAATGGGAAAAAAAAATTATTTCCAGTTGCAAAGTGGAAGGAATCCGGTGCAGAGCATTCTGGGGCACTTCTTCCCCCCTCTTTCTCTCTTTCTGTGTTTTCCTGCAAATATTCCTGGTCCAGGTTTTCTCCCAGGCAGCACTGAATCGAGCCTGTCTGCAATTTGTCTTTCTGCAGAAGGATGTTTTTGCCAATTTTAAACCAGATCTTCAGTCTCTCAAAGCTGAGGTGGCTTCAGACGCCCACAGGTTTTGTTGGATTCTTTTTTTTCCCCCCTGGCATGCATGCTTCCAAAAATGAGTGGGAATCCTTCCAGAGATGAGCACTGTAACTCCAACTTTTGGAGAGCTTTTTTTTCCTACTTCTATACATATTTTCTCTCATTAGTGGTGGCAGAGAGCCTACAGGTATTTATGACAGCATCAGCCATCCAGTTTCTCTGCAGCAGCTCCCAGCCTTTGCATAATGCTGGGAAATTCAGGCAAAGTGTAGGATGTAAATACAGAGCAGGGCAGATGAAATAAATAAAAATTAAGAAATCCCTATTGTTTAAAGCTTTTTTTTTTTTTTTGGTAAGAAAAGGATGAAAATGAGACTTCACATGATGACAACCTGTGTTAGTATAAAAACACACCACCATGAGTTGCTGTGCTTCATATTAAATATTCAAGTGCTGCTTGTTTGCTGCCAGAGTGTTGAAGTCACGCTCTTGGGGGTGGGGAGTTTATAGCAAAGTGTCTGTAAAGAGGTTATTGAAGTGCTAAGTTTTCCTTCTTTTGGGCTGAATTGACCAGTTCTGTGCCATGGCTGGTCCCTTAAAAGCAGAGAAAGTCATCGAGGCTGAGAAAAGGACAGGGACCCCCAGGCTGAGGAAAAAATTCTGTTGCTTTTAACCTCTTGACACCAACCAGGAAAAAAAAAAACCTAAAAAAAGGAATTAAAAAATTAAAAGGCACAATACAAGCAAAATAATCTTTGATCCAGTTGTTTTTTCCATAAATATTCCTCAGTGCTGAAGCCACCTTGTCATTCCACTCTTCGGTTTCCACTTGAGCAAAGTTTAACACGTTGCTGCAGAGAATGAGCCTGTAGTAAATATAATGATTCATCATTCCTACTGTAGTGAAAAAGGGAGGTGGGGAGTGTCTGTCAAGTTCTCCTGAAGTCCTTGAATCAAATGTGTAGGGATTTTTGAATAATCTAGGAGTTACCAAATAAAAGCATTAATTTGAGTGTCAAGATGATATTTAATTGAAAAGCAACCAAAGGGACAAATTCATTTTTAGGCAACTAGCAAAAAAAAAAAAAAAAAAAAAAAGGGCATAAATACAAAATAAGTTTAAACTAAAGTAATTGGAAATTAATTGAAATTTAATTTTAATTAGGTGCCTGAAATTGGATCGTCTGGATCCCTGGGGTTCCTATCTCTGTCTCTTCCCTTTTTTTTCCCCTCTGTAAGGCAAGTGTCAATTAATATTTTAAAAGTGCTTTAAATAACTTCATGTCTGCAACCTCTTGCAAGTCAGTGGGACTCAAGTGCTGAAAGGTTTGGGAACCAGTGAGCAGTTGTAGTTACAGAATAGCTGCACGGGAGAGGAAGCTCTCAGGCCTTTGTGTGCCTGAGATGTCTGGTTTTCCTTAAAAGCAGAAGAAAAAAGAACCTGATTTTGCAATTCTGCTGTGAAATATCACCTGAACTGGTTTTCTCCTGGCTGCAGAGAAGAGAATAGGGGTCAGATCTCTTAGAGAAGATCTTGAGTGTTTTTCTCTGAAGCTCTGCATGTCTGGAGATGCCATGTCTCACTTTTCCTAACATCTCCAGTTGTCATATTACCTTAAGGCTGGGCAGTGGTGCAGGATGCATCCTTTGCCTTGGGGGCTTGGTTTCATGGAATCACAGACTGACTTGGGTTGGAAGGAACCCTAAAGACCATCTCATTCCACCTGCTGCTGTGGGCAGGGACAATTTCCACTAGACCAGGTCACTCAAAGCCCCATCCAGCCTAGCCTTGAGCACTTCCAGGGATGTTTCCACCCTAGCAAGGGTCTTCTTGGGCATAGACAGGCTTTGGCTCTCCCAGGTGTCCAAGGTGTCTTGCCAGGTGCTGCCTGTCTGTGAAGAGCTCTTGGGGCTGGAGAAGATGCCTGAGCATTCTACTGAATCCTTCCTGGTCCAGGGAATTCAGGTGCCAAAAACCTCTTGAGGCATTTTTTCTTAACTTTCCTGGGAGTTTTTGACTTTTCTGGGAGGATTAGGATTCTACCCTGGAGGATTTCACCATGGATCCTGCCCTTGACAAGTGAGGACACAGCTCATACCAGGCACGGGGCTGGTGGAGGGGTGAGGAATGTCCTCAGTCTAGACAGATGGCTCTGGCTCAGGAAGCAGGAGGTTTTTGGGAACAGCCTCACCAGCTCCCTCAGGCTCAGGTGCACCCAACCACTGCTGTTTTCACACCCACAGCAGTGGGAGGCTCGTGGCTCCTTCAGGCAGCCCAGCAGCAAGATGGACCAAGATGCTCCAAAAACAAGAGGAACCCAGGAAAAGGAACCTGCACCTTTCCCACCCTCTGTTGCATGCCTGGCCTGAGTCCCTGTTGCATCCTTCCTGCTTTGGAATGCTGGCAGCACGTCCTGGCTGCTCGCCGAGGATGTGTCCTGATGCTTTTTGACTCCAAGGTGCCTTTGCTGTGCTGGGCCAGAGAAGTGGTGCCTAAAAGGTGCACGTACATGAGGAGCTGCCACTTGATGGCTTGAGCTGCAAACCTTCTTGTTGTGGCATTAAAAAAAAAGGAGGGGGTCAGGACAGAAGGAAAACAAGTTTTTTTTGGTCTGTGTGGTGCCCTGCATGGCAGCTGGTGTGGGTCACAAGTGACACACACACAGGGACAGGAACAGCGTGTGGAGGAGCTGGTCTGTGATCCCCTCACATGAATTTTGGGGAGTTCTGCCTCCTGCCATGAGCTCCCAAGCTGATGCCATTTCCTTTTAGCTCCGGGAGCTCCGGAGGAGAAGGGTTTCGCTCAGGAAATCAGAGCGGCCGCGTTATTTATAGAGGAATTATTTGTTTGGACATGAATAACCTCGGCGTTGGTTGGCAGTAAGCTGGAGGTCAGCTCCCCTGCCTGCTGCATTCCTGCACCTTTGCTGCCTGGGGAGACCCTCCTGGATCCCAGGGTGTTTTCCTGGGCTGGATCCCTCGCTCCCCAGTACCTCTGCCCATCCTGGGGCACCCCTGCACCCTCCTGGGGGTGTCTCCTCTGTTCTGGCTGTCCCACACCATCCCTGATGATCCCTGAGGGGTGGTGCATTAGCTGGCACACAGCTCAGAAATCCTCTTTAGAAGCATCTCCCATTCGTGGTTTGGGTATTTTGTACCCCCCAAAAAAGTGGATAAACCCCCATTTTTCAGCACAAGCTTACGACAGAGACCCCGGGATATGTTTAGCTGTATCTTACTCATTTTGCTGGTTTCCCCATTTCAGCTCTGAAGTGAAATCATCCCTCAGCCTTTCACTAATGGAAACTTGGTTTTGGTGCCAAGATAGAGGCAGCAGAACCTGAAACTATTTTTCCAAAGCGCTGGAAACACTGTGCAGCTCCAGCCACTGTAGGGGAGGCAGGATGGAAACAGTCACATCAGGTTGGTTACCTCTGATCCCCGTTTTCCAGAGATAAGGTTTGAGTCCCCTGCATTATTCTGCAACAAAACAGGTTTGGTTGTCTCTTTGCTGTAAGGATTTTTGTGTTTAAGCTAAAACATCTTATTTTGGCTGACTGAAGGACCCTCAGAAGATGAATGGGTTTCTTCTGCACACTTCCCCACGCTCTTTTTCATTGTCAGAGCAATGTAAAGACTCCTTGGAGTAATGAGGAATCTAACCCTTCATTTTCCTTTTCTTTTTTCCTTTTAAAATCAGGAGAGAGGGCTCATTCCTCCTATTCAGCTGAGAGTCCATGTGAAATAAAATCTCCCAGAGAGCAGTGTAGGGTTGGGTAGTGTCATGTGTAGCACGGACTTAACCATCCCCTGACAGGTAAACGGAGAACAAAACATTTATTTTTTTGTCTTTTTTTATTTTTTTTTTTTTAAGAGATATGTGGTTTGTTTGTGAAGGGTTTGGAAAACCCTCTGGAGCTCCTTTGCATGTATATGCAATCCTCAGGCATACTTGTCTGACTGTCCTAGCTGCTCAGTTAAAGGTCAAAGTCTTGGAGGTTTCCCAGCGTATATCGTCTACCGCGATTATTTTTTCCATATTAAAAAAAAAAATACTAAATTTCTCAGTAATGTTTAATTATTTTCCAGTTTGTTTAAGCTCTTGTGGAAAGATCTATGTTTGCACTGGTGAGCCAGAGCAGTGTGTCCCACTGGAGCTGCCTCCAGCACTGGGGAAGGGCTTTTTTTTTCTTTTTTTTTTTTTTTCTTAAATTCCTTAAACACGATTTGAATCTCGAGTGCGACGGTCTGACGAGGGGAAATTCTGCACCAGAACATTTGCTTGTGGTTTTTGCTCTGCTCTCCCTCCCTTTCCCTGTGCGTGCCTGCAAGAGAGGGAGAGTGAGGGTTTGTGTGGAGGGAGGGGGAGGCACCAGCCAAAATTTTCCAGTGGGGAGCTGCTGGGGCTTGGCACACCCAATATGCCTGCTCCTTGTTGGATATTTAGAGGGAGGTGGAATAGCTCAAACTGGGGTAATTGGGGTTTCTCAACAGGAGCAGCTCTCTGCTTCTCTTTTTGAGGCTTTTCCTCTGACTCTCTCTCTCTCCCCATCTCCTCCAGCTGATGTGGAGCTTTCCTTGATCACAAGTGGTTTTGTGTTTGGGACAGATGGTGAGGAAGAGGGTTGTCACTGTGGGATGGGGAAGGAGGTTCCTGTAGGGAAGGAGAGCCCCAGCTCTGGGGGACCACCCCAAGGTGGATGGTACCACATGCAGTTTGGCTTGGGCAAGATTAAAGGAAGGGCTGCTTATCTCATTGCCCCAAAGATTAATTAGAGCAAGGAGCAGAAGTCAAAAGAATGAACTTTCTAGGACTGACTCATCCACATTGCTCCTCTCTGGCAGGGCAGAGTGGGTGGGGATGTCCCCAGAGATGCTCCCAAAGCGTGACGGTGTCCTTGGACATGGAGCAGTGGCTGTTTGGGTTTCCAGAGCTACAACATCTGTAGTCAGGCTCATGGTCCTTTTGCTCCAGCAAACTTTGAGGGGCACAACACTTACTCTGGGCCATGCATGTGGTTGGAATTGATGATCTTAAAGGTCTTTTCCAACCTGAATAATTCTATGACTCTATTGTACAGCCCTGGGAGAATCCAGGAAAGCCCCACTCTGCTTTGAGGCATCAATTTGGGTTTGGTGTCCAAAGGGAGGCAGAGTTTGCTGTCATGACCCTTTGGGTAGTGCAGAGCCACAGATCTCCCCTTGGCAGCTCCATGCCTGCTGCCTGTTCAAACTGGGCCATCTGCACCTAATTAGGGCAGGCTATTCTTCCAGGAAGCTCATTCTTGAATGAATGCTGTTGAAAAGTGTGTTCCTTATAGAAGTACTCATTGTAGGTCCTCCCAGGCCATTCCTGGGAAGAGCCTCCAACCAGAGTCACCCCATCACCCATCCAGTTAGTTAATCATTTCATTCACTTACCCACCGGGGCTACCCCAGCTCTCCCAGCCCCTCTCCTTAAACACCGAAAGAATTAAAACATCAGCTAATCCCCCCCTCCAGGCCGATTTCCTGTGCCTGATGACTGGATCGCAGTGATGTACCCACGAAGGAATGCCGGGAACCGCTGCCGTTCGGGATCTTCTCCCGGCCCACGGAAACTCCGCATTCTTGGGCCAGCTTGCGGCACGCCAGCGCATTCCTGCTCCATGAGGTGGAAGCAATCCTGGGAGTGTGAGCTGTGATTTCTGCGGCTGGGGTGGGGAAGCGCCGCTTTAAAAAGCCTCTTAATTATATTCTTTCTCGGCAACGCATCAGCGCCGTTTTTAGCCCATTACGAACGCTGCGATTTCTCTCTTAAATCAGCCCGTTTGCTGATTGACCCAGTTCTCTGCTGCTTCTACTTTTTTTTTTTTTTTTTTTTTTTTTTTTTTTTTTTTTTTTGCCATTACAAAATGTTCTATTTTCAGGCACTTCACAGCCCTTGAAGGAGAAGGAAGGAGGGGGGATAAGGAGCCCAGCCCTGTTTTCATCCCCGTCTCCTCATCCCGTTCTTCACCTGGAAGCACAGACACAAAGCCAGTCCTTGCACAGCCTGGTTGTGTCTGCTGCTTTGGGCTTCTCCCTAGTTCCCTCATTTCCTGTGCTGGCAGGACGTGGTGCTGTGCTGCATCCATCCCTTGCTAGCACCCAGGGGCACAACTCCTCACTAGGAGCCAGGAGCAGAAGGGTGCAGCTCCCTCACCCACTGGGCAGGAAAAAACACGGAGCCTGGGATGGGGAGGAGGTGCTTGTGGAGGCCATGAGGGGCTATGCCAAACCCTCCATCAAAGGAGAGGAGATAAATTGAATTTGCCACGTGGGTGTGGAGGTGGCAGCGAGGTTTTCAACTCTTCTTTGTGAATTTCTCTGCAAGCATCTTTTTTTCAGCAAGAATTTCAATGGGCTGCCCAGGGCAGTGGTGGAGTTCCCGTTCCTGGAGGGATTTAAAAGTGTGGATGTGGCATCTGGGGACATGGGTTAGTGGTGGGCTTGGCAATTCTGGGGGAGTGGTTGCCCTCAATCTTAGAGGGCTTTTCCAACCTAAATGATAATGTTCATCATCATGCCCTCAGCAGGGAAGGATGGGAGTGCTCTTCCTTCCACGTCTTGTAGTAAATCCCCCTGCAGCAAACCCAGGCTTAGGAAAGATGTGGCTGCAGGTTAGGAGAGGACCAGCTGGTGGAGACAGTAATCTGGAGAGTGACAGACCTGTTGGTGATCAATTTGTGATCAATACGATGGGTGTTGTTTATCTTAATTCCTCCCCTTACCCTTAGACCTGTGAGTCCAAGCCCTGCTGTGCACAGCAGGACTCACCCTCATTTAAATGCTGATGAATTTGAATGGAAAGTTGATTGGTCTGGTTATTAAGCAGCAGTTCCTTGGAGGAAGATGTAAGATGTGGCCTTTCCCAAAGATGTGGGAAGTCCAGGTCTCTTTGGACAGGGATAACACAGTGACTAAAAGATGTGCTGCCTGGGGGCTAAATCTGTGTTTGTCCCTGTCAGCAGTGCTCTGGGAGCAGTACTTGTGGCAGCCTGTGTTCAGGGGAATGATTAAGGAAACTCAGTCACTTAGTTTATCCAGGAGGACACAAGGAATTGATCCACCCATGTATAAATACCAACGTGGGCGCTCTCAGCAGAGGGTGGTAGCTGGTTTTAGAAATTCAGAGGGTTGAAAATGGATGCTGGAGATGTTCAGGCTGGAGATGGGGTTTGGGTTTTTAGCTTGTGGTGTGATCAACCCTTGCAGCAGCTTTTGAGGGACTTGAATGGACTCTGCATGGAGTTTAATTTGGGAATGTCAGCTTCCCACAGGGTCCTTGGTGGAGATGCTGCAGACTGGTGTGCAGGGCTGCCCAAATGTAAAATTCTCTTTCCTCTTCTCATTCAGTCAGTCAGAGTAGATGACCACAGTCCTTCTTGAGACTCACAGTGATGAATCTGTGACTAGTCTCGTAGTGGGGGTTTTTGGTGGGTTTATTTTTCGTATCTCTTTCTCCCCTGGGCTCCAGCCTTGTCTCAGAATGCACATTCTGAAAATACTGATCCCTTTTCAGGGAGAAGACGGGATGTTCCAACCTTGTGGCAGGCCCTTAGGTTACCTGGCAGTGGCTGTGATCTCTCTTTCCTTCTTCCCTATGAAGTTCCCTTTATGCAGTGCCTGGAGGGACCTTTCCTGGCGCTCTGAACTCAGCTGTGCATGTTCAAGGCAGGTTACACTCTTCTCCCAAGCAGATCAATAACTGGGCTTTCAATAGGGGTTTTGATCCCTTCAGCCAGGGAAGACAGAGTAAAAGGTGTCACAGGAATCATGAAATCACAGAATTATTTAGGTTGGAAAAAACCCTCCACAACCATCAAGTCCAACCGTTCCCTCAGCACTGCCAAGGCCACCACTGAATCTTGTCCCCAAGTGCCACATCCACATGGCAGTGATGCCCAAGGAACCTGTCCCTGTTCCTGGCAGCAGCAGGCTCACCTGGTGCTGCTGGCACCATGGTCATTCCCTAGGGATTGCCATTCCCACCTGTGTGGGTGATGGTCGGAGCCAAGCACGCAGACTCCTCTCCACAGGGTTAATCTTTTGAAGTTGCAGCCTTTGGGAGGTGTGAAAAGATAAAGAAAATCCTGTCAGGAGGGCTCCATCCATCCCCCCTTCCTGGGCTATTCCTGGCTTTCGTGATACCAGGGTGTATTTTTAGAGCTGTGGTCATGTGTTTGCTGTGTCTGATGTGCTGCTGTGCCTGGGCACAGGGCTGTGGGCTTCACCAGCAGGTTCCTGTCCCTGGTCGTGCATGGCTGGTTTGAGGAAAGTTAAAAAATAAATCCTCAAAGGCCTCTTAGCAACCTGTTGGGTTTTTAATTGGCCTGTGAAAACAGAATAATCCCATTTGTAATAGTGCATCCTGCAGTAATGTAGTGTAACCATACAGTCCAATATCCATGCTCTTGATCTTCAGAACAATCTTGTCTTGCAAAACCAGTGTATTTATTAAAATACATAAATTCTATATAAATAAAGTACAATTATTCCATTTAATAGAATATAAATATTTTATTTATAATAATTATAATGATTATAAATAAAATATAAATTCCATACTAGATTCATAGTTTAGGTTGGAAAAGACCTTTTAAGATCCTCAAGTCCAGCTGCTGCCTTAGGCAACCAACACACTGTAAAATACTCACCTTTAGGTCACAAGTTGTCATCTATTTCCTGTGCATATGTGGATTTAGAAAACTGCAAAACAAGTCCTTCAGCTATTGAGAGGAATCTAAACCATGCAACTTTCCCAGTTCAGAAAGAATCTTGGTACCCAAATTTGAATAGGCCAATTATCAAAAAGGACAACATTCTAAAATATTATATATATGTGTGTATATATATGTATATATGTATATATGTATGCCCTGATTCCTCTCTTACTGAATACATGAAATCACTGGGATGCACACCCTTTTTTTTTTCATGTAGAATCTTACCTGCAGCTGCTCTGTTACCTGTGCATGCATGGAGATCTTTAGGGCCAGGGCAGTGAGATACAATGAGCATGTCAATACAATGGCTATAAACCAGAATAAATCTGCTCAGAGGGATGGAAAATCATTCACAAATCACTGGGGGGGGTCACACATTGCTGCCCTAGACAGGCTTCCTACATGCCAGACAGATAGACAGGAGTAGGACATTTGCTTAGGAATAAGAAATGGAAAGACAGCACCCCAACCTTTGAGTTCTAACTCCTCTAAATCACTTTCATATTGACTTGTTTAAAATACAGTGCAGGCAAAATCTGTTTCTCAAGAGTGACTTATGCTGGAGTTAAAAAACAGAAAGCAAATTTTGTCTGCCAGCCAAGGAAAACTTGGATTGGCTATTAAAGCCAATAGCCAATTCAAGGATTTTGTTGGCTAGTGTTGTATCTGATTACATGAAAGTGTGGGAGCTAATGCTTTCTAAAGCTATTTTCCAACCTTTCAGGTGCTCAGTCATATCACTACTGTAGCTGTTGAGCAAGACTCCCTCCCTGCCAGCCCTGCACCCTCCAATCAAACCCTCCTGCCTTGAGAAGCTTAGGAAAAGCACTTTTTGTCCTGCTTGTTTGTTTTTAAGTAAACATTGCTGTCTGTGTTGTTCCAGACAAAGGATCTCTAAAACAATTTCACTGAACTGCAAAGGAGGGGGAGAAAACTGTTGACTGTAAACTTCCAACTGGCTTCAGCTGCCAGAGGTGAGAAAGTGTCCCAGCAGGTGTGAATTATCCTGTTTTTGTTGAACAGTAGGGAGCTGGAGCCAGAGCTGCAGTTACAGTCCATCTTAGCCGTGGAGGATCTCTGCACCTCTGTGTGGAGTTCGACTTCACCTTTGCAGAAGATCCATGGGAAGATGTTCAGGGATTGTTTAGCTTGGAGAAGAGAAAGTTCCAGGGGGACCTTGGAACCCCTTCCAGTGCCTAAAGGGGCTCCAGGAGAGCTGGAGAGGGACTTGGGACAAGGAATGGAGTGACAGGACACAGGAAATGGCTTCCCACTGTCAGGAGCAGGGCAAGATGGGATAATGGGAAGAAATTCTTCCCTGTTGAAGGTGGGGAAGCCCTGGCACAGGGTGCCCAGTGAAGCTGTGGCTTTCCCATCCCTGGAAGTGTTCCAGGCCAGGTTGGACAGGGCTTGGAGCAACCTGGGCTAGTGGAAGGTGTCCCTGCCATGGCAAGGGGTGGTATGAAATGATCTTTAGGATCCCTTCAATCCAAACCCCTCTGTGATGCTGTGATATAGCCCTGCCTTGCTTTGTAGGGGCAGCATCAGTTGATGTGTGCAGGACCCTCAAGAAGAACAAGCAATGGAGATGTCCCTTGAACTGGTTAACCTTGAATTTTCTGAATGAGTGTTTTTATTTTTATATTGTTTGTAAAGTTACTGAAAATATCTCCTATATAGACCCCTGGAAAGAGCACTGAGGTGACCTCTCTGTCTTTCTGCACTGGTGGTGTTGGGCCTGTTTGGACACATTTGGCTTCTCTGCTCTTAAACTTGTCCTCTGAAAAAAATTGTCCTGCCTTCTTGGATGCCCTTATTGCAAACAAATTTCCCCTGATCTGTAAAATTAGTACTCCTTCCACAACTTTGCCCTGAGCCCTCATTTTCTGGAAGCCAACCTGCCATTGCAAGAGAAGGGGAAGTCCCTGGGAGCCCTGGTTTCTGCAGGACACCTGGGGCTGTGGGTGGGGGAGTGAGGGGGCTGCACTCCTCTGCCTGAACTTGAAAAAATTCTGTGGGAACTCTGAAATTCACTCTCATAATGAAACAGTTGCCTTGCTCTCCTGTGTGACAACACACTTGGCATCAGGGAGGTCTGGGCTGAAGCACAGGTTTTGTTTTGGTGCAGTGTTGCAGGGAGGATGATGAAGATCCATGACATGCTTAGCTAGAGGTCACCAGTGTTCAGATGGCTGAGATGGTGATAGCTGGGGAGGATTAGCAAATTTGGGGTTGATACTGTGAACATGCTGTTTATTTTGGGAAATTCAGCAACAAGCTGAGATGTTTGATTATCCAGTTTATCCCCTGGGCCAGGATTTGTTGATGGAATACAGGTTTCATCAAGGAGATGCTACAGGCAAAACCTGATATCAAAAGCAAGTTCCTGAATGCTGGTTGCTGAGCATCTGTGTTTTCATTCACTGACAGAGGTACTTGCTGCTTTCTTCCCTGCCTGTCCTCTGCCAGCAGTGAGGATTTTCTTGAGTTCTGAATGTGCAGGTGATGTGATTCTCTGAGCTGGAGCGGGGTTGGTGGTGGGTTTCTCTTGGTGTGGTGTGTGTGGCCAGTGTTGAACCAGAGCCTGGTTTTGGGCAAGGCAAGGCAGCAGTGCCCAGCTCCAGATCTCCAGAGCTCTGTGATCAGGGTGGGGTCTGTGTGTTCTGCACTGAAAGGGGAGCACTGACCTGGTGGGCTTGGCTTGGACATTCCTAAAACAGTGGTCAGTCAGAGGGTCCTGTCTCCCCACATCAGCTCTTTCACTATCAAGAAAATGAGTGGTTTTTAGGGTGTACAGGATTGAGTCTCTGATTCAAGTGTGCAGTAAGGTTGACTTTCCTGTTGTTGGCTGTTGGGTGAGGTCTTGGTGCTTGTTGGTGTTGAAGTTCCGTGGTAGTTTCTGCTCCCAGCTTTGATCCCTGTAGCCAGCTGCAGTCACCTCCCCAGAGCTTGGTGGTTTTTTTGTTTCCCTTTAAGGCCTCACCCCATGTACTGTGAAGGTGCCCAGGGCATGACAATAGCCACAAAGCTCGTGAAACAGGCCAGGAAGAAATGACAAACACATCCTTAGTCAGCATCACACGTTGGCTGATCAGATGCTGCTGCTCGTGTCAGCAGCCTCAGCTTCTCATAGAACTTTGGGGAAATTTGTCTGGCAAGATACCCAGAGAGTCCCCAGCATCAGACTGTACCAAAGGTCAGACACTGGAACAGGCTGCCCAGGGAAGTGGTGGAGTCCCCATCCCTGGAGGGATTTAAAAGATGTGTGGATGTGGCACTTGAGGACAGGGTTTAATGGTGACCTTGTCAGAGCTGGGTTAATGGCTGGACTGAATCTTAAGGATCTTTTCAAACCTAAATGATCCTTTAGGAGGAGGCTGGAAGATAAACCCCCATGTGAAAGGCTAGGAGGCTTCTGGGGAGAAACAGCCCCATTCACCTGAGTAATCCCAGAGGAGTTAAACTGCCCTGTTCAGGAAAAGGAGGTGAGTCTGGGTCTCCTGATCCCACCTGGAGCAGCCCACTCTGGAGGGCACTGCTGTGGGAAAGGCACTGCAAAAGTGCTCTGGTGTTACCAATGAATAATGCAGGGCTGCTGAGCAAGCAGTACACGTATGGGAAGGATTTGGAAAGATGTTTTATCTTTAGAAGCAAGGACGCTTCATTAATCTCCCTGAATAATGCCAAGCCATAAATTATATTGGTAATAGACATATCTACGTAATGAAAAGTACCTTCACTTGGTCTTCACATGAAAAGAGGTTGGAAGCAACTGTGGTTTCAGGCAGCCCCATCATCTGTTAGAAATTGTTTGCTGAGAGTCAGGGATGGAAGGGCCCAGCTGTGTCCAGAGTCACCTTTGTGTCCTGCCACGTCATGGCTTGTGTCTCTTCCACAGCATCATCAAAAAGAAAATCAAACAAACAAAAAAGGTTAAGAAAATGGCTGGGACTTGCAGGGAATTTGCCTTGCTTCCAGCATCCAAAAATATTAAAACCAGCAGCCTGTGAAGTCCAGACCACAACAGAATTTAGGGGCTGTGGTGCAAGTATCCAGGAAACTGAGTTTGTGTGGTAGGGCCACGGATCTGTAACCCAGTAATCCCCAGCACTGGGAGAGCTGGGAGTGGGTTTGCACTGCAGTGTGGTGAAGTGGTTTGGCCAGGCTGGAGAAACAGACTTTTTATTTTAAGAGATGGGGGGAAGAAAAACCTCCTTGAGTGCAAACTTTGCACAGGACACAGCAGCTGCTGGGGCTTTGGGTGCTTCTGATTCAATGGATTTACCCAGAAAGTCCCTCAAACAAAATAAAAATAACAGTGTTTTCAGAGGTTGTTTTGTTTTCACCCAACATTTGAATGTTGTTTTCCTCTCTCAAATCCCAAACCACCCATGTCCCTTTGCTACTTTTGCATTCTTCTCCTTGGGTGGGTGGTTTTTGGTCCATGGCTGGAAGGGATGAGTTGCTGCAGGAGCAATTTTGGCTGATGAGCACCTCTGTTAACCTGGGCAGGGAGGCTGCTTCCCAATCCCATTAGCAATGAATCCCAGTGAAGCACCAGTGGTGGGTGACACCTTGGCCAGCAATCCAGGGGAACTCCTGGACATCACCTGCCTGGAGGCAGATTTGAGTCACACAGGAGATGATTCTCCATTGCCTCATCCCTTACACTACTGATAGTTGGGCTGGCTGGGGGTGAGGGGATGGTTTTTTAAACCCAATTCTAATTTGTTTGGTGTAGTAGAAAATCATTGGGATACGGAGCAGTGGGAGATGTCAACCTTGATGTCAAGGAGGACAGCAGGGGTGGAAGAGCTCTGGCTTTGCCACTCATCTTCCACTAACAAGGTGTCCTGCCACACCCCCTAAAGATGCAGGAAGCTTTAAACTCCTGCCAAAATTACTTGAAAGAGAGGAGAGGCCAGGCTGAGGATAAAGGGAATGCTGGTGGGCTCCAGCGTTGCAGCTCCATGGCTTCTGCAGCAGGATCTGTCCATCCCTGTCAGCTCCTGCAAGGAGGAAAAGGAGGAATCCTCACTGCCTGTGCTGAGCTTTTGGTGTGGTGGAGGAGAAAAGACACTTGGATATCGTGCTGGGAGTGAAAATCCTCTGGGATACTGGGAGAAAATCCTATTCTATTCTATTCTATTCTATTCTATTCTATTCTATTCTATTCTATTCTATTCTATTCTATTCTATTCTATTCTATTCTATTCTATTCTATTCTACTCTACTCTACTCTACTCTACTCTACTCTACTCTACTCTACTTCACTCTGTCTTGCATTCAGCATCCTGATCCCATCCAGGTCGGTGTCAGTGACACAGAGTGGCAGGAGGGGGACAGCAGGTAGTGCCAGCACTGTGGTTCAGGCAGATCCCTGGCAGCTGCATCCCAGGGAGAGCAGAGAGATGCTTCTCCCACCCTTTGTGCTGCTGCCCTGGGAGCTGATCAGGTTTCACCCCAAAATAACTTCC
Source organism: Phylloscopus whistleri (assembly GCA_017589585.1). NCBI lineage: Eukaryota > Metazoa > Chordata > Aves > Passeriformes > Phylloscopidae > Phylloscopus > Phylloscopus whistleri. Next base: position 560,897 of record JADMLD010000405.1, on the reverse strand, counting down.
TTCTGCAAACACTGGTGGCTGTTATAAGGCCTGAAAGCTGAGCATGGCCTCACACTGCTTGCTTTATCAAGCCAGGAATTTACTGCATCTCTGATCTCTCCCCAAAAACTGTTTTCCAGGTTTTTCCCAGGGGTATGTGGTGTGAGTGGGAAGCCAGGGCTTCTCACCACGTTCTCCAGCTCTGCTTCACCTTCCCCAGCTCTGCTTCACCTCCCCTGTGCTGCTGTGAGCTGGTCCTGCTGAAGCTGAGGTGCTTTCCTGCTCTGAACCAATTGTCAGCATCTGATGGAGAAGCATCTCTGGGAACAGCACTCCTTCCTGCTGTGTTCCCATATGAAACCCTCAGTGTTTACTTTGCAGCTTTCCTTGTCACACTGAGAGTTGCAGTTTGGTGTCTGTGTGTGCACATTCCACGGCAGCAAAGGGGCTGTGGAAGGTGGCGGGGCAGGGAATTTGTTCCTGGTGCCCAATTTTCTGCCTTTAACAGGTCCCTTGCTGTGTTGCTGCTTGTAAAGTGGCCCAGAGGAGGAGCAGAGGCTTTGCAAGCATTACCCGTGTGAGTGCCTGTCTTTAAAGGATTGCCAGGGAGCTGCAGCTTCTGATTCCCCTCTGCTTAAGACATTTCCCTTCCTAATATCAGCAAAGTGGGAAAGTGGAGGAGGCAGAGCATAACTCAGAGTTGTGTAGAACCCAAAATCCTGAATTTTCCCTTCACACCACAGAGAGAGTTGGAAACCTGGAGTGTCTGAGCAGTTGCAGGAATCCTTCTGAGCTGGGGGCTTCACTTTTCCTGTGGGGAGCTGGGATGTAAACCTTTCCCTGCCATGGGGGTTGCAGATGTAGTGCTGAGTGGGATGATGCTGTTGCTGTATCATGACGTAGTAAAGCCTTGCCCAGGCTCTTCTGGGCTGGATGGCTGCAGTTTGCACCTCTCCAGACAGGGTTCAAATAGCTGGAGGTATTCAGCAATCAAGTCTTTCTGCAGGATTTACCTGCAGCAGAGCCCAGCTACATGGAATGGAATGGAATGGAATGGAATGGAATGGAATGGAATGGAATGGAATGGAATGGAATGGAATAGAATAGAATAGAATAGAATAGAATAGAATAGAATAGAATAGAATAGAATAGAATAGAATAGAATAGAATATTTCAGTTGGAAGGACAAGGAGTAATGGCTTTAAAGTAAAAGAGGTTTGGATTAGATAATAGGAAGAATTTCTTTGTAATGAGGGTAATGAGGCACTGGGACAGCTTGCCCAGAGATGCTGTGGCTGCCCTATCCCTAAAAGTGTCCAAGGCCAGGTTGGACAGGGCTTGGAGCAGCCTGGGATAGTGGGAGGTGTCCCAGCCCATGGCAGGGGGTGGAACTGGATGGTCTTTAATGTCCCTTGCAGCCCAAACCACTTGTGAATCTGTGATTTCTTTACCAAGTTGTTGGTCAAACACTGGGACAGGCATCCTAGAGAAGTGACTGATGCCCCAAACCTGTCAGTGTTGAAAAGGCAGCTGGACAATGCCTTTAACAATATTCTTTTCATTTTTATCATCCCTGAATGGATCAGGCTGTTGGACCCCAGCCAGTGTTGTGTATCTCAGAATTTACTGGGTTTCTGTGCATTTATTGCTGTGTTGCTGTTGACTGGCTCAGAGCCACTCGAGGCTCCAATTAGCTGGAATCAGTAGCCTGGAGGGTAAGAGAGGGGTCATCAGGTTCCAGAAATCCTGTCACTCCTTCTGTTCATCTCTTCTGAGTTGTGGAGATTGAATCCTCCTGTGTGAGTAACTGCAATGTGTTGCTGCTCTTCAGAGGAAAACAAGAGGCAGGGATGGGAATTTTCTTCTGCAGGGAGGTCTGTTCCTTCTCTCCTTCCACAAAAATACAAGGTTTTCATTTTGTTGGAATTCTCTTCCCAAATATTATGGAATTTGGTCCAGAAAATGAAATCTCAGTTTCTCCTTGTGGCTTTCTCAATAGCTGAAAACAGACACTTTAGCCATACAAGGGGAGGAGGATGATTTTGGTTTAGTGAAAACTTGAATTAGTTGGGAAAGCTTTTCATGCTTCAAGCACTAACAAGTGTCAAACTCATCCTTGCTCAGAGCTGGGACAGGAGCTGGGTTCCTCAGCATAATTCTGGTGCCTTTGATGAGCATCAGCAATCATGGGAGAGGAACCAGGCATGGACAAGTCACCCAACCTAGCAGTGGCAATGTGAAATTGCCAGGACCAGTGTTCTTTGTCCTTTGAGTTCAGTTTACCCCTTTCATGTGTTCCCAGTGGAAAGGGATCATGGAAACCTTCTCAGTGAAAAAGCTGTGACTGGGACACATCGTTTTAGCCCCCCCCCCAAACGAGTCTTTACAGCTCCTGGGATGTTTTTGTGAACTCTCAATAAAAACCGGGCGAACAGCGGTTTTGTTCCGAAGGAACAACGTCCCTCTTTGTTTTGAGGTCCTGCAGCGCTCCGTGGAATATGAGAAACAAAATGTGAGGCTGGTAATAAAGGAAAGACAAGCCAGCTGCTGCGGGCAGCACTGCAGCACGGCGAATTCCACAGGGAAAGGTGAATTACCCAGGGAAAGGTGCATTTTAACCGGGTGTTTCTGCCTTAGGAGTGCTTGTACAGCTGGGAAGGACACGGGGAGTCAGCTGAGTGTTGCTGCTCTGGTACAAGCTGGGGAGAGTCAGCTCTTTGTGTCACTTTTTTTTTTTTTTTTTTTTTTTTTTTGTGGGAGTTTCCTGAAAAAGAGGAGTTTCACTTTGCTTTGAAATGTCTCTGTTGCAGATGCACAGATTTCCCGTCCTCCCTGACTCAGCCCCAGCTCTCCCCTCCCTCCTCCTTGACGTTGGCACTTCAGGGCAGGATCAAAGCGGGTGAAATTAGAAAGTCTCCTCCTCGCAGTGACTCATCACTGGCTTTGGTCAAGTGCTTTGCTCTGGCTGATGTGAGCGGCAGAAAGGGGAGGGGAGGGAATGTCTGCATCCCCTGATTCCTCCTGGGAATTCACCCCAGCGTGGGGGTGAAGCTGCTTGTCCTCACTTCACAGCACAGCTAGTGCAGCTTTCTGTTCATCATACCTTCAAGCCAAAGCAAAATGGGTCAGGTTTTACCCGGGCAGGAAATCCTGTCAAATCTGAGATCTGATCAGATCCATTAAGTTACTTTTTCTTTCATTTACTGCAGAGAATTTGAAGCAACAAACAACCAGGTGTTTCCCCAGGCTCCCGCAGAGCAGAGAGTTGTGGCTGGCCAAAGCCAGGGCTTGATTTAAACCCCTCAAGAGTTGCACAGGAATTTTCTTCTTTGAAGCCCTGGGTATGTTTTCCCTGTGAGAGGCTTGGCAGCATAAACAGGCTCTTGCTCTTCAGCCTGTGGGGTGCATGCAGTGAGGGGGAGCTGCCCTGTACAGATGTTCTCTGGTGTCTAACACTGATTTCCAGCAATAGGCTCCACGTCCTGTAGCTCCTGGAGGTTCATAACAGAGCTGAGAACTGGCTCAAACCTCAGACTTTACCACAACCTTCCTCACCTTTAAAAACAATTAAAAAAAAATTTGGTGGAGCTGCATAAGCTTTGCACAACCTGGATTTGTACAAAGAAGCCAAGTGATTCTGGAAGGGGTTACCTGGAACCATTCTTGCCAGCTGCCTCAGACACTTGTGAAAATCTTAAAAAGAAGGAAAAATCAGTGATTTTGTGGCTGGTAGATGCACTGATTCAGCCTGTTAGCTCACCCTGCCTGCATCCTCCCAGGCAGTCAGGGATGCCTTTGGCTGGGACAAAGTCCTCAGGATCCATCATCCATCCCAAGAGATGGGCTGAGCCCCTGGCATGGTGGGGTTGCCCATGGCCTTGCTGTGATCTCAGAGCTTACCCATGTGCAGCTTTGGCTGGGAGCACCCATATGGTCAGCCCAGCCAGAAGCATTTTTTTTTCAGCATTTTTCTGCAGTATTTTGCTAATTACTGTTTTCCATAATTGTGACAGTGACTTTCATTCACAGCGCTTAGATGTGTATAAAAGCAAAACTTTCCTCAAAACTCCCTTTTTCTCCAGGCATTGCTTAATAACGTGGAAATTCCACTTATTTGGCTGCTGTGGTCCCAGCATTTATTTTTATTTTTACCATTTCCACGTCCGCTGTGGGAAAGGAAGCAACGGTAGCAGTCCTCAGCATCCAAAGATAGGAACCACTTTGTTTTAGCTTTACTCTGGCCATGTTGGATTTTGCTGAGCACGGCTTGGCCGAGCTCCAGGGTGCTGGACCAAGCCCACCATATTCAGAGAGAAGTGAATAATTACTACTCTGTGGTGGCAACACGGGGAGGAAGGGAAAAAAAAGTGTTTGCAAAGTGCTTTGAAGATAATGACACCCCCAATTTGACGAGTGGCAGCGGCGCAGAACATCCCCTAGCTAGCTCGTTAATGCCTGCTGATTAGAGGACCAGACAAGGAGCACTGCTCCCAACAGTGCCTGGTTTGGACTTCCTTTAAGGAGGGAGTGGTGAAAAGGGAGGGCTGGGCCAAAAATAAACGAGCATCTCAAAGGCAGATGGTCCTATTCACAGACCTAAAATTACACCAGCGGAGGGCCAGGCAGGATGAAAGGAATTAGCATCTGGTGGCAAAGGGAGGGCAGTGTCACTGAGGGTGGGTGACCAGATGGCCCGGGCACAGTCGGATGTCCTCCTGCAGGCAGTTGCAGCCTTTCCCCACTTGCAGACCTCAATATATTATTTTTATAGTTGGTTGTTGTTTGGTTGTTTTTTTTTCTGGGGAGGTGCAGATTCCTCCAGAGCAAATGTAGGCTTACTGGCAGGAGGCTCGAGTCTCCCAGTTCCCTTTTATGGACCTGTTCACACCCTGCTCCTGCAGCCACTGCAGGCCTGAGTGAGTGGGTGCTGAGAAGCCTTCGGCTCAGGCTGGAATCCTCCAAAAGCACAGCACTGGGGATTATCCCAGGAACAGGCACATCCAGCCTGAAGGGAAGTCCAGAAAGGCTGAAACACTCGGTTTCCAAATGAATGTGAAGCTGATCACCTAATTTCTCCTTGTGAGAGGGGATTCACTTCATAGCTGAAGTGAGCTTCATTGCTGTGGCCTCTCTCACAGCTGGTTGTGGCCACTCTTGGATGCTTGGGGTACTGTCCTCCTGCATCCCAGATGGATCATAGAATCACCAGGGTGCTCCAAGCCCTGTCCAACCTGGCCTTGGACACTTCCAGGGATCCAGAGGCAGCACAGTTTCTCTGGGCAACCTGTGCCAGGGCCTCACCACCCTCACAGGAAGAACTTCTTCCCAATATCCCATCTAGCCCTGCTCCTGACAGTGGGAAGTCGTTCCCCAATTGTCTTGTCACTCCATTTTTTTGCCCAGAGTCTCTCTCCAGCTCTCTTGGAGCACTTTTAGGCAGTGGAAGAGGCTCCAAAGTCTCCCTGGAGTCTTCTCCAGGTGAACAGCCCCAGCTCTCCCAGCCTGGCTCCAGCCCTTGGAGCATCTCTGTGGCCTCCTCTGGACTCACTTCAGCAGCTTCATGTCTTCCTGTGTTGAGGGTGCCAGAGCTGGATGCCAGACTCCAGGTGGGATTTGACCAGATCAGAGGGATGACACTCACCAGGTGATCCCCAGAGCAGCACTTTGGAAGGGTGCAGAGGTGCCAGCTCTTGTTCTCAGGTTTGTTTTCCCTTCTTGCGCAGAGCACCAAAAGCCTTTTGAGAACCGTGCTGTGACTCCCAATCCAGGTTAAAATGACCTCTTTTAGTTTATTCTTCCTTCTCACATTGTTATTTCTGGGTTGAAGGAGGGCAGTGACCTGGGTCATGGCACGGCCCCATGGAAGGGTTGTGTTGAAGGGGTAGGATGCAGAGCCTGGCATAAGGGGAAACCCTGGCACCCCATTCCCTGTGGGTCACTCCAGGCACATTCCTATAACCTGACTTCAGACAGTATTTGAGAACTCCTAAGGCTTAAAGCCCTGTTGCAATGCAAGAGCAAACCTCAGAACTGAGATTTGAATCCCTCCCCGCATATGGGGGATTTGGGGAGGGACTGGATCCGGTCCAAGCTTTCTCAGCGTTTAACTCTCCAACATCTCCGACCATTCCGCAAAGATCAGGGCAGAAATCTCTGGAAGAAGCCGCTGCCTGCTGGGGGAGGGGTGGGGTTTGCCTTGCTACGTAGCCACCCTCATTTTTACTTCACTTTCGAGCCGGTATTCCAGGAAAGCCCATTAAAATCTGGCAGCAGGCTGCCGGGGGGGGGGAGCAGGCTGCCGGAGCGATGCCGGAGGAGCCACGCCGAGGGCTGGGGATGACTGATGGTGCGAGGTGTCGGTGGGAAGGAGGGGAAAAGGGGGGATGTTCTCACTCCGCTGAACTTCCTTCCTTTGTGTTTCCTATTAAGCCGAGGGAGCCGCCGCTGATGCCGCTGCTTTTTTGCAGCCTTCCCAAGCTCCCATTTAATTGTGGATGATTTCATCCCGGCCTTTTTCATGCCGGAGCCAGTGGCCTGCGTCATGCAACAGCGAATTTGGGCAGATTTTTTTATTTGCATGTGAGTCATTGAGCTTTTCCAGCTGAATGTCACCAACTTGGAATTTTTTGTCTGATTTTTTTGTTATTGTTTTTGTATCTTGGTGTTTTTCCACCGGTCGTTTTCCCCTGCCCTTTGCTGCCTGCACCCCCTCGTCCCTCCACAACCTCCCCCCCAAAAGAAAAAAATAGGAAAAGACTAAATGGGAGTTTGAGTTGGCAGTGCAAAAGGACGGGATTAGGAATGTTCGGGTTGAGGGGGGGGGGGGGAAAAGGATGCTTTATGTCGCTGGGAGGGAAGGACTGGAGCCAAGTCAAATTGAGGGCTCTAATTTGGGAGCGGTGTTATTACAGGTCAGAGGGAGTCAGTTACTGGCTAAATTGGGAGAGCTGTCACATGCCAGGGCTGGAAATGCTGCTCACATGGCTGGGGCACACGGGCTCCTGGGCAACTCGGTTTGATTTTGTTGACAACTTTTTTTTAAAAAATAAATTAAAAAAAAAACCACTTGTTTATTTTTCTTCAAATATAGACTCCGTAGCAGTGTCCCTCTGCCTCCACTGCTGGCTCATCCCAGCCCTCACTGCCCTTTGCACAGAGAAGTTTATAAATAGAGCAACTCCTCCATTATGTGCAGCTTCAGTCTCTTTATTTTTATACTGGAATCTGTTCAATGATTAACAGTTTAAACCATGTGCTGTATATCAATACCTTGCATACCCTTCATAACTTATTTTTAGTATTATTTTTCCCCCTTCTAAATCCTTTATCCATTTTAGGCAACACCGTTATGACATTCAGATAATTTTTAATATATTTATTTTAGCCTTTGAAGGAACTTATCTGCATTTCAATTAAGTTTTTAGTAAAAGGCTTTTTGCAATTGAAATTAAGAAGTCAGAGGAGTATTTCCTCCATGCCTGTGGTTGTGCCTGTAGTCTCTTCACTGAAAGTCAGAAAGATTCAGGTGTTTTTATGGATTAGGCTCAAAGAAGAGATACAGAAATTGCATGTTTTATTTCTTTGGCTTCCTGCATCCTAGGAAATCCCACTGAAAATCTGGATTTGAGGGCGTGTGGAAGCATGTGAGCAATATAACCGTGGTGTAAGTGAAAGCAGGCAGTGAACTCATTTCCCACCTGTACCCCAGGTCCCAGAAGCAGCAAAACCAGCAGCGTTTTCCCATGGCTGAGCTCACGGGCTCCAGGGAGTGATGGAGCTTCTGGAAGCAATCTGCAGCCCCTGTTTAATTATGCTTTTAATCCTTGCTGACCCATCCTGTTGCTGTGGGCCAGGCTCTGGGGGCCAGCTGAGCTCAGCTGGCTTTGCACAGCAGCCAACTAAAGCCACTTGACCCAGGATCTCGTCGGGATATCTTTGTCCATCAGACCTGGCAGGGCTGCTCTGATATTCCTGTCTCCTCGTTGCATGCACAAGGGCTGATGGATTCCCCTCTGCTCTCCACAGGGGATATGGTTTCGGTGTCTTTTCTGCCATGAGAGCCTTCTCAACCCACCCATGGATGGTGCTGCTGCTTTCTCCTGCTCTTCTGCCCCAGTGGGCAGAGGTGGAGCAACACCTGACAGTGTCCACAGTGCTGATGGGGATTTTGCACCTTTGCATGCTGTCTGTGGTCAGGTGGGACCCTGGCAGTATTTTCTTGGGCTTCCCAAAGTCCATCCTCTTCATCTGAGGTTTGGGAACAGGATGCCTGTGATGCCCAGGGGCTTGGGTGCTCCAGTGAGTAAAGGGAAACTGGCACTGGGCATTCTTGTGCAGCGTCAGGTTGGCTTCCCTCTTCAGGACAGCTTTTGTAGGAGGTTGGTTGATTTGTCTGCCAAGCATCTGTCCTCCTCCTGACCTTGGGGTGAGAAGCAGGAGGTGGCACCTCATCCTTGCTGATGTCCCCCCTTGCTCTGAGCTCTCATTTCTGACCCTGAACCATTCCCCACGTTTCTCTGTCCCAGCGCTGAGCGCTTGCTGGATTTTCACTCTCATTTCCCACCCGTTGGCACTGCCACCATCAATGTAGACATCACTCCATGCTGGACTGGGGCTTGTGAAATCAGTGAAGCCAGTTCCTCTTTCCCAAGGTGTTCTCTGTGCCAGCTCTGGCCACGTTGTGTTGAGAAGCTCCAATGCCATCATTCATGTGGTGTAGATTCCCTTGGCACCCGTGGGGCTTTTGATAAGGTTTCCCAGCATGTCATCTTTGCTCTGAGTCAGTGAAATGCTCTCAGCACTGGAAATCTCTGCACTAAATTAAAGTCCTGTTGCTAGGGAGTGTTGTGATAATACAGGGTATTATGCTCTGTAGCAAAAGTGTGCAACAGTACAGCCTAGAAAACAAATCCATAAAACCTCCCGTCGGATGCACGGTGTGAAAATCGAGTGTGCTTCAGCTGAGTATTAAATGTGTCATGGAAAAAGGCTCCCTCTCCTCCTGAATTTCCTGAAAGTCTGCTTTGGGCTGAAAACTGTAGTGGCTGGAGCCAATTTAGAGAAGGAAAAATCCCTGCTCTTGTTGCTGTCTGCAGAAGCTCCTTAATGATCGTGCCATGCAATTCTCCAGTGCTAAAAATACATCACTTCTGGGTTTGTACAAACAGCCTCCTAATGACTGGAGCTCTGGCAAGCTCAGGAGGCAGAGGGGGAAAATAGTGGCAAAAATATGAAAATCTTACTCATTTCTACTCACAGTGGAGCTAGGCTCTTCTGATCTTGTGGATCTCAGTGGGAGTTAAGGGATATTTTGGTAAGAGATATTAGAGTTTGCTCTGCATCTGACCAAAGTAATGGGCATTCTGCTCCTATTTGGAGTTCACAAGTTGGGTGGAGGGTGCTGAGCTGCTCTGTCTGCTGGTGGGGTTTTGTCAGCCTGTTTGGGGTGACAGGATGGGAAGATCTGATCGAGGCTTGTCCTTGAGCTTGGCTTCAGTGCTGAAATTCCCAACTCCTGCTAATACTTTTTGGGGCTGCTGTTGCTTTGGAGAGCATAATGGAGAGGGGAGCTGCCAGTGACAGACAGCTGAACTCACTGCCCAAGGAGAGCTGCCTTTAAAAGGGTGACAGGTTGAGTTGGGCTCATGTCTTATCCCATACTGGGGTTTTGGAGATGGGAGCAGGGGGTTGTTTGCTTTTAATTTCCCCAGAATTTACGTGTCATACACTCACCTGCCCCCTTGCCTGGCATCCCAAGAAGAATGGTGAGAAATTGTTGAAAGAGTTGCCCAGAGAAGCTGTGGCTGCCCCATCCCTGAAGTATTTAAGGCCAAGTTGGATGGAGTTTGGAGCAACCTGGGCTAGTGGAAGGTGTCCTTGCCCATGGCAGGGGATTAGAACTGGATGGCTTTGAAGGTCCCTTCCAGAACTCTATGAAACTGGCTGTTCTTCCAAAATGAAGTGCAGCAGTCCGTGTGCCTCTTGCCACCCAGTTGTGCTGTCAAACCCATCCCTCCTGCCTCGGCCCTGGGTGGTGAAGAACTCTCCTGTTGCACGCAGGGGAATGCTGGGAGCTGTTGCAGGAAGGTTGTGTCTTTGGAACACAATTTGTTTTGGTGGTTAAATATTCACTGATGCTTTTTACGAGGAATATTGTGTAGTTAATTTACATTGAGCTTCTTAATCTTGGTAATTCGGAATGGAGGAGATGCTCCTTCCCGAATTCTTCTGTGCTCCTGTCAGTGCTGAACCACAGAATCACAGATTGGGTTGGAAGGCACCTTAAAGATCAGCTCATTCCAACCCCTTGCTGTGGACAGGGACACCTTCCACTAGCCCAGGTTGCTCCCAAGTCCTGTCCAACCTGGCCATAAATCCTGCTCTGTAGCCAGAAAAGCTTTGCTTTTCATGGTTACGTGGCTCTTGCCTTTGTTTTTCCAAGGAGCCAGAGTTGCCTGCAGCGGGGATTTCCCTGGCCACCACCTTTTGCAGGATGTGCTGTGCCCATTGCTTCATTTTTTTTTTTGCCTCTCTTCCCTGCATCCACTCTGGTCTGTTCACCTCCCCTCCCACTTGGAGTTCCTCTGCAGCAGCCGCTGGGGTGGAAAAGAAACATTAAGTACTTTCCTAATGTATTTTTAGCCTCTCAGAGTGTGATGTAGCTGCTGGAAACACGGAGGGGAGCCAGCACCACGCAAACCCAGAGGTTGCTGCGCATCGCTGGCAGATTTTCCCTCGCGCTCCGGTGCTCCCTGGCACTGCGACAGAGCCGGGGCGTGAGGTGGGATGTGCCTGCTGGAGAAGGGAGATGGTGCCTGTGCCTTGTGTGATGTCAGTCTGGCCTCTCCTCGTGGGTGCTGGTGGGCAAAAGGTCCGTCTGTCCTTCAGAGAGGTTGTCCACCCTTGGATCTGTGCAGGAAAGTGACCAGTCAGGGAAAGGGGAATTCTGTGTTTTCCTTTTTCTGTCTCGTTATGGACCAAAGATGCTGGGGGTAGCACAGTGTGTTAGACCTGGAGGTTCAAAGCTGTGGGATTGGGTGCTGCAGGAGGTGAAGTACAGAGCCCTTAATCCCACACACAGCAGTCCTCAAGCCCTCCTGGTCTCCGGGGCTTTTTTTGGAGGCTGTCCCCAGCTCCTAGCAAAGCCTTGTTCCAGGACAAGAGCTTCACCACTGCTTCCCAATTCCTCCCCAAGCTGGGGAATGGAAGGGAGTGACAGCAAAAAGCCAACCACAGGGGGTGGGGGGGTTATTGGCTTTCCCTCTGTCAGATCCCACATTACCCTCTGGGATGAGCCCTTTGGGTGACCTGTGAGGAAGCCGTTCCCAGGATGCAGAGCCGGCCTCCCCCGGCCGCCGCCGCCGCGCCGGGAGCCGCGGGAGGTGCCAGGCAGCCGTGGATCCAGCAGGCACCACCGCGCTGCCTGGCACGGCTCCCGCTGCCTCCAGAGCCTTCAGACGTGTGGGATGAGGTCCTGCCGCCCCGCTGAGGTCAGGCAGGAATCCAGACCTGTGCCAGGTCGGGGGGGATTTACGCACCGCGGGCGTGGAGGCGCTGGGACGCGTCACCGGTGTCTTCTCCCCTCTCCTGGCTGTGATTTGTGCATCGATTTTGGGGAGGTGAGGAGCAGGTTTCAGGTTCACCAGCGTTTCAGTGCCAGCCTGCCTCTCTGCCCGGTGCAGTTGGCAGGTCTGCAGTAACCTTTATCGTTGGGATGTTTTTCCTTTTAATTAGCGTCAGTTGTAATAACGAGGAGGCACATGCTGAAATTCTGATTGTTTGGCCTCTGGTGGAGGGAGGAGGCTGCCAGGTTGAACAGCGAGGGTATTGATGTGCTCTGGATGGGGGTACAGAGTGTTTCCAACTGGGTTCTCGCTTTGTTTTCCTTAATGTTGGCCTTTTACAAAGGGAATGATGTAAATTCGCCCAAACAAAGTGTTGTGACTGGGCTGACACACAGGTGCTAATTACTGCAAATAATAATTTAAATCCCTTCAACTGGAAACACTTTCTGCTTCACCTTCAATGGAGCTGCTGCAGCAGGAGCCAGGGCAGAGGTTTGTGTCTGCAGTACTGTTGGAGAGTGGATTTCTGTGATGGGTGGTGGGGAGCTGGACCATCTCACAGACGAGTAAACCCAGTTGTGGGAAGGCTGGGACTGGCAGCAACCTGCCCTTAGCTGATACACTTAGTGCAAATTCAGACTTGTGGGTGAAATCTCTTGATTTTTTTGCTCTTCTGCTTTATCTTTGCAGCAAGGTACCCTGTGTGAGGTGAGGTGTGGTTTCCCCACCCCGCTCATACAATCACTGAATGGTTTGGGTTGGGAGGAACCTTAAAGATTCATCTAGTTCAAAATATGAAGTGTAAAACCAGATAAATTCAACTGGAAATAAAGGCAAACAGAAGTACTTGGGAGAAACTGGAACAAGTAGACAGAATTCAGGTTTGTCTGATGATGGTCACTCAATGGGCAATGATGTTGTGGCCAAGCAGAGGTTGTTGGGCTGTGTTCATATGCAGGGTCAGGTTTCTTGACCCCGTTTGTCCTGGTGAAGGCATCCAGGCAGCTGAAGAGGTGTGAGATCCCAGGGCTGACTGGAGATGACCTTGGTTACTGCAGATTTGGGGGATTTTGGTGGAAGTGCAGCATCTCCCATGGATGTGTGGAGAAGCTGGTGGGTAGTGATGTGCTGCTGGGTCTTTGCACAGCAGGAGGAGTCCAGGTGCTGATTTTTCTGCCTCTGACAAAAAAAAAAAAAAAGTGGGTGCCCTCCACACAGCTCTTCCCATCACCCAAATTCAGTTTCACATTCAGAATCCAGGAAACAGCGAACAATGGGAACCTCTTCTGGGAACTGCTGAGGAAGCCTCTTGAAAAACCTTCCTGCAAACCCAGAAATAGCCATCTCTTGCTCCGTGGCCACTGATTCCAGGCTCACTGGAAGCAGTTGCCAGCTGCCTAAGCATGGATTGGATTTCTCTTTTGCTGTTGGCCACCCAAGACATGAAAACCTCGGTGTTGTCCATCTCTAGAAATGCTTGATTGCCATCCAGGAGCACCCAGATCCTTCCTCCAGTCCCTCATGCTGCAGTATGTCACTTCACAAGATCAAGGATCCCAACCTAAACTTCTTGTACAAATTCTTGTTTTTTCTCCCCAAGTACATCTGAGAGTGCAGTTCATTTCAGCCCTGCTGGGAAGCTTGGAGGGTGCCCTTCAGAATTGAGCATCTGGTTAATGGTTGGACTCAATGATCTTAGAGGTCTTTTCCAACCTTAATGATCCTATGACTCCCTCTCTTAGCCATTTCTTGCCAGGGCAAATTATCTGAATGGGCTTTTGAGAACTTTTTGTGGAAAACTGAAAACAGGGGCATAATAAAACAGTAATTTAAGAGCAATTTGCTGACAACTGAAGCCCTTAAGTGCACTGACTTAGCATTGAGGGGCAATGATACCAAGCCTCCTGTGTGAGCATCCTCTTTGTCACTTGGAAGATCCTTGGGCAGTTTTTAAAACACTTCCAGTCTTTAAATTGGTGTCCTTGTTGCTCAGGATAAGCTGTTGTCTGTTTCATAAGTTACACATCACTCATCTCACTTGCTTCACCAAAATCACAATCAGCAAATTCATGGAATCCTGGAATGGTTTGGATTGGAAGGGACTTTACAGATAATCTTGTTACAACCCCCTGCCATGGCAGGGACACCTTCCACTATTCCAGATTGCTCCAAGCTGTCCAACCTGGCCTTGGACACTTCCAGGGATCCAGGGGCAGCCACAGCTTCTCTGGGCACCCTGTGCCAGGGCCTCCCCACCCTCACAAGGAACAGTTCCTTCCCAATATCCCATCCATACCTGCCCTCTGGCAGTGGAAAGCCATTCCCCCTTGTCCAAGTCCCTCTCCACCTCTCCTGGAGCCCCTTTAGGCCCTGCAAGGGGCTCTGAACTCTCCCTGGAGCCTTCTCCTCTCCAGGCTGAACACCCCCAGCTCTCCCAGCCTGGCTCCAGAGCAGAGGGGCTCCAGCCCTATCTCTGTGGCTTCCTCTGGACACTTTACTTGGTTTGTGAAATATGTTGTATGTAGTAATAGGAGGAGAACCCAATCTCAAAATGAAATGTTTTATCTTGGATGGGTTTGGTTGTTTTTTGGGTTCCTTCAAGTGCTTGAGAGTTACTTGGCATTATCCTTGTTCCTTGAAGACATATCACCTGGTGACACCCACACGTCCTTTTCCTGTGCTGGCAGCTGCTCTTGGCCATCCCTCTCAGCAGGGGTGGTGTTTTTAAACTGGAATCTTCTGGCCCAGAAGTCTGTTTGCAAAAATGAAACCTAGAATGAAAATCCTGCAATTTGGTCCTTCAGGGTACGTAAATGCAGGCACCAGCGTGCTACTCATGGTGTTCTTTGCAGGGGCTGTGTCTGTCCCTGCCTTTGTCCATCTGGTCTGGCTTTACATCTGGGAAACTGTGACTGTTCCCAGGACATTATGGCCATGAGCCTTGCTGGTGGTGGAAATAACCCCTTCATCCCTCAGGAGGCAGGTTCAGAGTAAAGGCAGGAAGGTCCCTCGTGCAGTGCAGCTTCAGGGGTGGATCCATCACTGGGCATGGTGGCAATTAACAGTGTGCAGGGATCCAGCAGTGATTAAGCAGATTTGTGACAGAGAAATCCCTTAATAGCTTAATAAATTGACAAACTTCACCTCCATTTCCAGCCAGAAAGCCCCAGTTTTGGGGATGGTGTTGGTCCTATTCATAGCACAAGCACAGGTTTCAGTCTTGGAAGCAGGACCTGACTATATTTGGAGCTGGATTTATCCACAGGCATGCTGCACAGGCATCAGCTGGGCTGTCTAGCAGCAAAATCCTGTCACTGAAGTAATCCTTCAGTAGAAGGTAGTTTCACATCCCACCTTCATTCAGCTTCTCATCCAAGGAAATGTCCTGTAATAAAAGCTGGGAATTTCTGCTTTGGGGGTCCCAGCAGCTCCCATCCCTTCCCAGTGCAGAGCTGCTCAGTTGTTATCTTGCCTTATCTCCAAAAGGAGATGGCATTCATTGGCAGCAGTGGGCAGGACAGGGATTTTGGAGGCTTTCAAGGCAGCAAGGGTTGAGATTCTAACTTTGGGGCTTTCTCTGTGCTCAGGTTTGCCAATAGCTGTGCCATTCCACAGAGCAGTGAAATCCTTGTGCTGGGAAGCACCAGGCATCCCTGAAGCAGCATCCAGGGGAGCTAATGAGGCTGTGATGTGATTAATGCCTGCAAGCCACCACAGGTATCGTGTCAGGACCCCGGGATGTGGGATCCCAAAACACATCCTGATCTCAGCTGCCCTGGAGGGCTTGTTCTGGCAGTAAAGGATGAGAGATCCCAGATGGCCAGGAGTGCATGGGAGCAGGTGAAGGGCTGGAGTGGTGGCTCCTGTGTTCAGGGAAAAGCTGGAGAGGGGCTTTGAGGTGTTGCCAGCCCCTGCCCACAGGCAGCTCCAGCTTTCCCTCTCCTGCACTGCCCTCTCCAGATCCCTCTATTTTCTGGCAGATAGGATTAAGCCTGACCTTCTGCTCCATCTCAGAGAGAGCCAAACCTCTTTCAGATCTAATTATTTTCCATTTTTGTTTAATTGTGCACATCCTGCTGCTGGCTGAGAAGGAGATCAGCTCCTGCCTGGGCCAGGGCAGGAAGGGCACTCAGTCCTTCATCAGCCACAGGCTTTTGGGTCAGTGCTCCATCTTTTGGGGTTGTGGTTTAAACCCCCAGATCTCTTGGAGGTCCAAGACAAAGTTCCCAAGAAGCAGCTCTGGTGCCATGCTGTGTTTCTCCAGTGGGGACCTTCAAGCTCAGCTCTCTCCCATGTAAGGAGGAGGAGCCCAGCCACAGCCACCTGCCTCCCTCCTCCTCCTCCTCCTCCCCTGCACCCAGTTTACACCAGGCTCTGCTTTTTCTGTGTGTATTTTGCTCCTACGTTTAACTGGCACCAACTTTTTTTGAGCAGTGCATTGCAGACCTTTTTTTTTTTTAATGATCTTTGATTTCTCAGTTTATCTGAGCTGCTACAAAATCCCAGCTGGTGCCAAGCTGGGGTTTGGCTGTGCCAGCCTGAAAGTGCTGCTGAACCACCACGAGAGCGGTGATGAAATACTGGGGTGTAACATCCCTCTCTGCAGGAGGATGGGAGAAAATAAGACATGTTTTCAGCTTCACCAGGCAGCTGACTGAGAGAGAGGGGACAGATAAATCAGATTCATCCCAACAGGAAGCCTTGCCTGGAGCAGAGACATCTGCATATGGAAAATATGGATATGCTCTGGTGGGTCTTGAGTCCTGCTACACTTGTGTATCCTTTACAGCATCACTTAGGCTGCATGTTGCTCTCCCAAATCCCATTTTTTTAGCACCAGAACAACTTTGCAGCATTCCCACGGGCACAGGAGCACACCCAGAGTACCAAAAGTCCCCTCTGCTGCAATACAGCAGTTCCTTCTCCACACCAAAGCTGTGCCACGTCGTGTCCCTTGCTCCTTTCAGCATAGGAGAGCTCGGCACGCTGTGGCTGGCTCAGGAAGTGGCTCTGGAGGAGGGGGAGGTCTGTGCAGAAGTAAATACCAGTGCAGAAAGTTCCAGGGAGAGTCGCCAGTGTTTCCAGCAAGCCATCTAGTGGCTTCCTATTAAAACAGTTGCATGCCTTGGAACTTGGGAAGGTGAATCTGGAGGGGTGAGTGCTGCTCACCACCCAGTCGTGTCAGGAAACTGATGTCCAGAGTTTGGTTCTGACTGGGAGAAGGTGCTGCTTTAACAGCCCTCTTCTGAGTCAGGGGTGGTGGGAGGGTTGGGTTAGCTGCTGGCTGGCAGCATAGGTCGTACAGAATTGTGGAATCATGGAATATCCTGAGGTGGAAGGGACCCACAAAGATCGTAGAGTCCAGTTCCTGGGTCACAGAATATCCTGAGCTGGATATTGATTTGCTCTTGTGCCTTCCCAAGTGCAAACCTGATGAATGATCCTGCAGGTGGAGATCCGGATCTGCATTTCAGTGCTGTGGGTTCAGTTACCCCAGCTCAAAAACACACAGAGGCTGTAGGAATAATCAATGATTTAGGGCAGCTTCCTGTACAGAATGGATTGAAGACAGCAGAAAGGGTGAGAGAACTTAAAGTTTTGGGGGATTTTTTTCAGCATTTCACCTGATGAAGTTTTGGGCAGTGTGTTTAAAGCAAGCAGGAGGGAGTGTTCACCACATGGTTCAGGTTGTGGCTCCTGTAGCCCTGTAGGGCTGAAAGTTTGAAGGCTTTAGAGGGATTTGGTTAGCACTGGAGGAGAGACTGCCCTGGAGCTGGGAAGTGTCAGTTGGCTGGTCTGGGTAGATTTGAAAGATGTTTGGAGTTTGTATCAGCTCTTCAGAGAAACCTCTGGTGATGGAGATCTCACAATGTCCTAGGCCATGCTGCCCTACAGGAGGCAGTTTCATCATGCCCAGCCTCATTCATCTTTGCTGCAGTTCAAGTCACAGAATCATGGAATTGTTTAGGTTGGAAAAGCCCTTCAAGATCATTGAGTCCAACCCTTCCCCCAGCACTGCCAAGGCCAACACTGACCCATGCCCCCAAGGGTCACATCCTTGCTGTTAAATTCCTCCAGGGATGGTGACTCCACCATTTCCCTGGGCAGCAGCAGATGTGGAGGGCAGCTTGTCCATGCCAGTGTTCACCTCTCAGCCAAGTCTCAGGCTGGCTGGTGCAGCTTTTCTGTGCAACATGGTGTCTCACTGATGTGGTGCTTCCCAAGCCCACCTTGTGCTGCACAGCTCTTTGTTCTCACCTGCATGCAGATGTTTGCACCTGCTTAATGCAGATGTTCTTTCACATCTCTCCAAGTCTCATAGAAGCACAGGATATCCTGAGCTGGAAGGGGATCCACAAGGATCATCCAGTCCAACTTCTGGCCCTGCACAGGACACTCCAACAATCCCACCATGTGCTTGAGAGCATTGTCCGAATTCTCCTGGAACTCTGGCAGGCTGGTGCTGTGACCAATCCCCAGGGAGCCTGGTCAGTGCCCCACCATCCTCTGGGAGAAGAACCTTTTCTGATCTCCAGCCTAAACCTCCCCTGACACAGCTTCATGCCACCCCTTTGAGTCCCCAACATTGTTTGACCTCTAGTCCAGTTTCCTGGAGCGTTTTCCTTTCTCTTAGCACAATACCTGCATGCTGATCACATTTATCACATCACCCTTATCACCAGTGACATGCTGGGTGGTGTCAGGGCCAGGACAGCTCCCCTAGCCCAGCACATCCTCCCAGTCTGACAGTGAATCAGCACCACCAGCTCCCTCCATATGTTTTTCAGATGAGTTGTGTGCCCACATTAGAGCAGTTTTTCTCTGCTGTGCTGCTGAGGGAGCCATGTGCAGCAGCACTTAATGAATATCAAGATATACAGCACTTTCTGTTCCTCCAGCTCTTCACAGGCCAGTTGCTCTGTCGCAGAAGGAAATCAAATTGCTCTTGACAAATGGGTGTCGGCAGTCACTTATCATCTTGTTATCTTCTAAGTGCTTACAAATAGGTTGTTTCATTATTTGTTCCATCAGTTTTCCAGGAGTTCCTGTTAAGTGACCAGTTTGTAATTCCCTGACTTTTCCCTCTTCATATTTAAATCTAACCTCTAGGGTTTTTTGTTTTTTTTTTTTTCCCTGGTCTTCTAAAACTTCTCCTATTTGCTGTGATCAAACAGAGGAACAGCTCTGGGGCTGCTTCAGCTGAACCCTTCTCTCCTTACCTTTGGGGCTGGTGGATGCACCAACACCCTGGTTGGATGATTGTGTTCCTGCTGGAAAGCTTCTTCCCTCTGTGGTTCTCACCCATGTTACCTCCTTTGAATCTTGACCTTTTCAATTTTCCAGCCAAGTTCTTTTGAAAGGTTAGCTTTATCCACGGAATGCTTTTGTGTAGTAGTTTCTGTAATCTGCAACAATGTGGAAAATTTGGGCCAAATCATGATTTTGATTAAAATAAGCACAACAGCAGTGGAGTAGAGTTGGGTGTAGTTTGGTTTTTTAAGTGATTTTCAGGAGCATCTGGTAACTTCTGGCATCCAGTTTGGCACACTTTGCCCTGACAATGGTTTTTGGGGGGTGGTGACCCACTTGCCAGGGAGATGCTCTGTGGTGGTTTGAGTGTCTTTTCTGCCATGAGATAGGATCAGGAAAAAGCAAAGCAGGCCCAAACTTAAAGGTATAAAGATAGATTTATCAACAAACACTAAAAGAAGAGAATGAAGATCAAAATGAAACTTCTCAAAACACTTCCCCATGACGTGCTCGTGATAGTGTAGGGTTAAAGTGATTTCTGTGAAATTGCAAGTGGGTAACTGGGGGTGGTAGTGGCTAGAAAGGAAAAGCCTGAACTTGCTGGTCAGCAGGGCCTTGAGAGTAGAACGTTAGCTTTTGCTGTAGTTGCTGTAGCTATGGCCATTGTTTTAACCAAATCAAGTATGACTCTGTTCTGGAATTGAATATGATCACTGTTTGGCTAAATCACAAGAAATTTATGCTTGGATAAAACCAGTAGAACAATATGGGGTAAATGATGAATATATAGTTGTGTAACAGAAGGGTATAAAAACATCTTCATCGTGAACTGGTGTCCGAGTCAGATCTGGGTCTGTACCCTGGCTCCAGAGCTCTCAATAAAGCACCTGCACATAATCATTCTGTGATTATGTGTTCTGAGCTAACACTCCTGCTGTGCCACCACACATGTGGAAATCCCTTTGGCGTGTTTTATTTACCCTGCCAGGACCCGCTTATTTCTTTATTAGTTCTGTTCTTCAACTTCTCAATCATCTTCTCTTTTTTTTTTCTCCCCCCCCCTATTCCTCCCACAGGAATCATCAACCAGTGGCAGCAGGAATCCAAGGATAAAGTGATCTCCCTCTTGCTAACCCACCTGCCTTTACTGAAGCCCGGCAACCTCGAGGCGAAAGTCGAGTACATGAAGCTGCTGCCCAAGATCCTGGCGCACTCCATCGAGCACAACCAGCACATCGAGGAGAGCAGGCAGCTGCTCTCCTACGCCTTGATACACCCCGCCACCTCCCTGGAGGACAGGAGCGCCCTGGCCATGTGGCTCAACCACCTGGAGGACCGCACATCGTCGTCGTCTCGTCATCGTCGTCGTCGGGGGCGGCTTCGGCGGCGGGCAGGGCCGCGGCCGCTCGGACTCGCTGGACTACGGGGGGCAGGCCCACTACTATCACCAAAGACAGAACTCGGACGACAAGCTCAACAACGGCTGGCAGAACTCGCGGGACTCCGGCATCAGCCTCAGCGCCTCCAGCTGGCAGGAGAAGAGCCTGGCCTGCGAGAACGGCCACCTGCCCCTCTACTCCTCCTCCTCCGTCCCCACCACCATCAACACCATCGGCACTAGCACAAGCACCAGTGAGTACCCACGGGGGGCTCTGGGGGCAGCCCCCTCCGTCCCGCTAGGAGTTGCTGCTCTGGCGTGGTTAGCGGAGGGGCTGAACTCATCTGGGCCATAGAAAGCTCCTTTTGGGGTTTTATTTTTTATGTTTTTCCTTTCCTCGCCTGCTTTTTTTTTTTTTTTTTTTTTATTTCCTGCTTGCCTTGTTGTGGGTTTTTTTTTTCCCTCTAGTGCTCCTCTCCTGGGAGCTGGAGAGGAGGGAAAAACAGCAAAGAGTAAGAAAAAGGTAGATTTTATGTTTTTTAGAGCAAAAATGCATTACTGAAGGGAACCCCTTGTATTTCGTGTAGCTTTGTGTAGTTCGTGTTTCAAGAGTGCCCTAAAGCAAGCAGAAACCTGATGCTTCATGTCCAAAAGTGAGCTGGGGGCCTTGAGGCAAGTCCAAAAGTGTGCTGAGAACTTACTGAGAAGAAATGGGATTGGGGCCCTGAGTGCAGGCATGAGTTTTGGAAGCAGAACTGGAACCCACCAGTTTCAGGGTATGTGAGAATGATCCCTTGTATTTGCAGTGCAGAGGTGTGAGGCTGGTGGTTGATTGAGGAGTTTAGATGGACAGTCTTCAGTGTTTTCCAGGAGAGCTGGGTGATTCTTCCCCCATGGAGACCTTGCCAGGCTTTGGTGGATGGTGCAGAGCCCAACCCAAGGCCTTGGGCACATGGAGAGCTCTGTGACTGGAGATTTGTCTAACACTGGTTTTTGTGTGAAGCTGTAACTGGTGTTCAAAGCAGCCACTGATACCTGTGAGCCTGCTCTGGGGGAGCAGGAACACAGCATCTTCTCCGTGGGATTCAGAAGCTCCCCTGCCCACCCACTCACTCTGTGGAGGGCTGTCACACCTTTAGGTGACTGCCACCCTGTCACCTGCAGGGCTGCACGTCCTCCTTCACTCTGGGATATTCAGGAGTCTCTCCAAGATGCTTTTTCAGCATGTCCTAGAAATCAGGGATGCAGAGAGCACTTGGGGGAGGAGAGGCTTCTTGTGGCAGCAGCCATGGTTTCTCTGTCAGAGTGTGGAAAGCCACAATTAAATAGCTAAAAGCTTCAAAATGGTCACTTAAGGCTTCTGGGCTTTTCTCTCTCCTGTAAGAATTGCCTTTTTTTTTTTTAATCGTGTCTCAAATCAACAGCAATCCAAAACACAGCTTTGAGTTTATTGCTGTAGCACCCTGGTCCCTGCCTCTCCTCTGTCCATCCTTGCAGGCATGTGGGGATTTAGCAGAAGGGTCTCAGCTTCTCCACAGATTCTAAACCATTATTCCCATGTCTGTGAAGCCCCCAACTCCTGCTGCTGTGGGACTGTGTGATGTTCAGCTTCTCTGAGAGCCAGACCCTGTGCTATGAAGCTGTTCCAGGGTGACTGGGCTGCATGGGAAAGGTCTGACAAGGAGGCAGGGTGAGAAAAACCCCATTAATTTACTTGCAGTCAGTCTGTTAAACCTCTCCTAGGATTGTTTTTTCGGGGGGTTTTCCATGTGTTTTTTGCATGCCTGGTGGTTCAGGGGCTTTGCACACCATGGAAGCAGTGGGAAGAGAGGCTGCAGAAGAGGTCTGGTTCCTCATGTCAGGATCTGGAGGCAGGGAGGTGTGGTGGGTGCAGCAGGTTAATCACTGACAGTGGCTGAAACTTTGCAAGATGTGTTAGGTCTTGAAGGACTCTTTCCACAACCCCCTTGGTGGTTTTCTGAGCCTTTCTGTGCTCAGACTTAGCTCTCAGCAGAAGCACTGACCACCTCTTGCCTGTTGTGGTCCCCAGGTATTGGCACAAGATGCCAAAACTGAGGTAACAGCTGAACTACTCAGCAGTGCCTGAGCTGCTGCAGTGCTGTGTTTTTTCCTAAATTCTCACAGAATTCAGCAGCAACTGGGACAGGAACACCTGTGGGTCTGCCAACAGCCCTACACTTTACCCAGTCTTTTGTTTGAATTCCTCCTCAATCTCTACCACTTGCTTGGCTGCATCATCCTCTCCTAGTGATAGTTTAGGCCCACGTGTTAAGCTGTTGTAACTCCTGCAGACATATTTTGGTGGCACCATGCTCAGACAACCGTGGGCTGAGCTGGAGGTGACCCAACCACACTTCGTGTGTCAGTTCATAAACTTCCTTAACACAATATTTGGCTTGGGCAAAAGCCTAGTGAGTCCACAGATAGATGCTAAAGAATAAACACGGCTGTCAGCCTTTGTCCCAGCCCCTTGCCTCAATCAATATGTTTATTAATCTTTTATTCCAAAGCAAAGCCCTCAGCTCCTTGGTGTTTGTTTAGGTTTTAGTGTTGTTATTAGTTTTAAGTTCTCCCTCTTACTCAGAGGTGTTTATCTGTGCAGAGGCTTTAATCCAGCAGCACCCTGCAGGGCACAACCTTCTCTGACCCATCCCTGCAAAGGCACTGCCTGCTCCTGACCCCAAAATGGGGTGAGGTCTTTCCCAGAACAGTGATGTGGTGATCTTGCCTGAGCTGTGTTCTTCTGGTGCTGTGGCACAATCAGATTTAATGCTATTGTGGCACAGGGCTTAAATATGAGTGGCTGAAGCTCATGTGATGTTTTGCTTTGTGCTGTCCTTGACTTTGACTCGACCTAGACTCCAGTTTTGAGATTTGGTTCAGGACTGGTTCTTCTCCAGCTCTCCCATAACTGCACTGACAGGGGTTATAGCCAAGGTTTAGCCAAGGCTTGAGGAGATGTTGCAGGAGGTGAGTCTGGAGTGTTCTGAAGGAGTCACTCTGGATTTACCACAGTAATGTTGCTCCAGGAGTGGGACCAGTGTCCTAAGTGATGAATTTGGGTCTGGAGTGATCAGAGGGTGTGGACTCACCCCAAACAATGGAAGCTGGCCCAGAGAAGCTGTGGCTGTCTCATCCTTGGGAGTGTTCAAGGCCAGGCTGAATGAGTCTTCAGTCTGATCTAATGGAAGGTGTCTGGCCCATGGCAGGGGAGTGGAACCAGATGGGCTTTAAGGTCCCTTCCAACCCAAACCATTCTGGGATTCTGTGATGTTCATGTGCTCCTTCCCATCCACTGCCTCAGCAATTCCTGCAAAGCTTGAGATGCAACTTTAAACCAAGGCTTTAGCATGCTGGGAGTACAGGCAGCCTTGGCCTGGGCTCAGGAGCACAGGCAGGGAGGAGGCTGGAGCTGCTCTGGCACAGGGGACAGGGTGAAGCCTGGAGTCCTGGCTCTGTGGCCAGGTCAGGCAGCAGTTGCAAAATGTTGGGGTTGCACAACGCCTTTGTGATGGGGACACGGCCTGGAAACTCTGAAAGGACAGAGGAGAGCAGCTTGTTTCCAAAGCTGCCAGCAGCTTCTTGTGTGGGGGCTGCAGCTCCTTCCCTACCCCTGTGACTGGCTCCACCCCAGCACGGTCTGATGGCATGGCAGGATTTGTTGTCAAAGGGAAGCACAGCTTGGCCCTGTGTTTTCCACCCTCTTGGAAGGGAATCTGTGCAGAGGCAAAGCAGGGTCTGTCATTAGCTGTGCTGAGGAGGAGGATTGCAGATGCACTGGTCTCGTTTGGATCACAAAGTCACAGGTCAGTGAGGGATAGGAGCAGAGACCTTGCCAGGGAATATCCTGCAGAGCAGGATCCCAGGTGCTGGCACTGTGTTCCTGCAGGAGGGATGTTGCACTCTGGGGTTTCAGTGTCACTGCACTGCCTGGGTTCCCCTGAGAGGGAACAGAGAGATCCTTGGACCAGCAGAGCTTTTGCCAGTCTGGAGCCACCCTTCTGCTCCTGCACGAATGGGAAGGATGCTGGATGCTCAGGCCTGCTGCACCCTTCCCATGGGAGTCCCTGCCAGAAAACTGGGGGGTTTTGTCTACAAGGAGAAGGAGAAGCGAGCAGAGCAAGGGAGGAGAAATACCTGTACAAAGTTCTTGTCCTGAAAAAGAAAAATCTCCACCTTGTCCTAGAGCTGAAGAGAAGTAAATCAGGGTTCTTCCTTCCATGCACCCCAACAGGGTTAAACTGGATACTGGGAAGAAATTCTTCCTGTGAGGACGGCAAGGCACTGGCTGCCCAGAGAAGCTGTGGCTGCCCCATCCCTGGAAGTGTCCAAGGCCAGATTGGGCAGGACTTGGAGCAACCTGGGATAACAGGTGTCCCTGTCCATGGCAGGGGATTGTACTAGATGATCTCTGAGGTACCATCCAACCCAAACAGTTCTGTGTTTCTGTGATCCTGCACTACAGGCAGATCTGCAGCTGCTGGACTGTGTGTCAGAACATGTGTGTGACATGGCTTGCAGGATTTTGCCAACATTTGCTCCAGTTATGGAATCCCCAGTGAGAGGGCAGATGAGTGTGCTGTAGCTCTCCCCGAGTCATCAGGGGATTGAGGTGGAACAAACAACACCAAGAAAGCATTTGCCATGAACAGTGCGTGGGTTTCCTGACCCTTTCTCCCCCACCCTGCTGTGCAACAGCTCACTGCCTACCACTGGAGACAACCCTATTGCCATACCCAGTACCCAAACTGAGCTGGGTAATGGGATAACGGGACCATCCTGATCTGTGTGGGGTTGATGGACAGCCCACAGGACCATCCTGATCTGTGTGGGCTTGATGGACAGCCCACAGGACCATCCTGATCTGTGTGGGCTTGATGGACAGCCCACAGGACCATCCTGATCTGTGTATGGTTGATGGACAACCCACAGGACCATCCTGATCTCTGTGGGGTTGATGGACAGCCCACAGGACCATCCTGATCTGTGTGGGGTTGATGGGCAGCCCATAGGACCATCCTGATCTGTGTGGGGTTGATGGGCAACCCACAGGACCACCCTGATCTGTGTGGGGTTGATGGACAACCCACAGGACCACCCTGATCTGTGTGGGGTTGATGGGCAGTTGATGATAGTTGTGGTCCTCTGTGTAGGGCCTTGTGTGTCCTCAGCCTGTGTTTGCCTCACACATTTCCTCCCATGCAGACTTAGCAAAACATTTTTCATGAAAAAAATGGAAAAGCCTGAGTGAGGTTACAGCAGTGAAGCAAACAAACGTCCTGTTCTTGCTGGGGGTGGATTAGCTTTTGGAATTGCCTTCAGAAAGTTGTTCCTCAGTTGGCCTTGCTGAGACTTGGCATCCTGGCACTCACCCTGCCAGCTGGGACACCCCTCATGTCTGCTTTTCTTCTCTCTAACTGATAGACTGAGAAAAGCTCGTTGGCCTTTATTACACTTGAGCTTCTCAGTGGTGGCATACAAGGGCATTTGTTGTCTTGCTCATGCCCTCTAGTGTCACACACAACAGGCAGAGAACACTTCAGAAGTCTCACACTTTGTCAGGTTCCCAGTGCTACAAAGTTTTGCTAATCTTGTAGCTTGAAATCAGAATTGTTGTATGAGAAGATCAGAGTTATTTGCTGAAATCCATGTACATCAATACAGCAGCACTCAAGACTGTGAGTGAGAACAACATAGAATTGTGGAACCACTTAGGCTGGGAAAGACCTTTCAGATCACCAAGTCCATCCATAATCTTCTACTCCAGCACTGAACAGCAGATACAGATTTTCTGTCCCCTCTATAAATTCAAAGCTCTTTGTCCCTGGGAGGCACAGATGCTCTGCAGACCATCCCTCAGCCAATGAGATGAGTGGTCACCCAGTCTCATCCTGGAGGCCATCAAGCACTGGAGATGGAAATGGTGGTGGAGAACAAGAGCAATGTTCTTTTGAGGTGTCAGCAATGCTGGGAAAGATCTGCTACTGCTCCTGAGTGTGTTTTATAGCCAGTGTCCCTTCCTGTTCTAACCTTGAAACTTGAGGTTTGCTGCCCCTGCTCTTTTGGATCCTCCTTTTGAGCCTGTTTGGCACATTCCCTTCACTCCTTGCTCCCAAGGGTTCTCTTTTCTCACTGTGTTTTTGGCTGAGTGGCAAAGGTCCTTGTGATGCTGAGGTCCCACCTTCAGTCATCTCCACAGGGTTTCTAGACTGACATCCAAGTTCATCAGCCTGTCTGTTGTCTTCCAAACATCATAACCTGCACTGGAAAGGAAGAAGAGACAGATTCACAGGGTGGCTTAGAGTAACCCATCAACCACTGAAGAACACTCAGCTCAGGATATCTGGAGGGGTGATTCCCCTTTTCTGTTCATTCAGGACTTGCAGATCACAGATAGCTTTGCTCCTAGGGATGCCCATCCTTGCAGCCATGGGGCAGAAGTCTCTTAGCAGCAGCTGTTGGCTCTCAGGACATGCAGGCGGCCCTGGGGGATGTGGATGGATCACTCTGGGAGACACAGATGGCTCAAGGGGGGTTCCAGTGCCTCTGGCAGGATGTGGATGGCTTTGGGGGAATATGGATGGTTCAGGGAGGGTATGGATAGCCCTGGAGGGGATGCAGATGGCTCTGTGGAGATGGGGTTAGCAAGACAGAGCTGATGTTACCTGAGGCATCAGACAGCACAGAGGCAGAGCAGGGTCCTCCTGCCATGCCTGCTCTGCTCTCACTTGGGAACAAGTGACAGCACGGGGCATATGTGCAGCCTACAGCTTTGGGGATGTGCTGATCCTGCTGTGGCAGGGTGTGGAGCAAGTGAGGGGTCCCTGCTTGCCAAGCAGAGAGAGTAGGCAGCAAAGGGAACACGTTCACCATGAGTGTGCTCTGGCAAGTGGATTTTCACATGGGCAGCAGGATAGGTCTTGTGGCTGTGCTTGACCCCTCATCAGCCACGATGCTTGGAAGCAGAGATGCCAGCAAAAGGCAGAAGGTCTCCCAAAGGAAAGAGGAGGGCAGACCTCGGGCTGGGCTCGGTGGTGACTTGCACCCCGTGGTGGTACCATGGGTGGCTCATAACCATGTGTGGTCAGTACAGACACATGGGAGTGCTCCTAAACCAGCCCTTCTGACACCAGATGATGCTTCCAGGCACTTCAGCAATCCCTGTGCTCTGGGCTGCCTTAGCCCTTGCAGACTGCCCTGTGTTGGGTAAGCCATGGAGCAGGTGGTGGTTGGTCTGCATGGATGGGGAGGAGGAGAGCGAGCGCTGGGTGCCAGCCAGAGACCTGTGTCTGTCCCCAGAGTGGGCATGTCACACATGTGTCCTCTGGGGTCACACAGTTCCTTCCTCCAGACCTTCTTTATGCAAGGTTTGGTGTGTACTCACACATGGAACAGCGTGAAGCTGTGTCAGGGGAGGTTTAGGTTGGATATCAGGAAAAGGTTGTTCCCCCAGAGGGTGACTGGGCACTGGCTTCCCAGGAAAGTGGCCACAGCCCCAAGCCTGACAGAGGTCAAGACGTGTTTGAACACTCTGAGGCACAGGGTGGGATTCTTGGGATGTCCTAGGCAAGGTCAGGACCTGGATTTGATGATCCTTATGGGTCCCTTCCAACTGTGCATCTTTGATTCTGTGCTCTTACAGAGCACTGCTCCCAAACTCACATCCCCTGCTCACAGAGCGATGGCCCTGCAGCTTCCTGGCTGGAATGAGGCCACCCAGTTTGGGAATCTCTATTCCAGCAGCACCCAGGGATGTTCCCACCCTCTCAGCTTGTGAAATCCCACTCAGGGCAGGGAATGCCTGCCATGGGTTTGCTGTTGATGTGTGGCTTGTCCCTTGATGGGGGAGTGGGACGCTCTCCTTGACGTGCAGGTTGGGCTGGGGAGAGATTGAACCTTGTGGCTCTGGTGCCACCTCCACTTTCCTTCCAGCAGTCTGGGTGTCTCAGGGATGGATGTTAGGAAGCAGCAGCAATGGTTTTGTGTGTATCCTGCAGTCCCTGGGATTCCTGTTGCCAATGAATGGTGCTTCTGACCTGGAAGTGGCACAGAGCTGCCAGGGCAGCTGATTGATGCTCTCTGGGTTGTGGAGCAAAGTCAGACAGCCCCAGTAATTCTCTCAGACCCTTTGGCAGTCTCCTCT
The DNA here is from genome assembly GCA_017589585.1 of Phylloscopus whistleri. Classification (NCBI taxonomy): domain Eukaryota; kingdom Metazoa; phylum Chordata; class Aves; order Passeriformes; family Phylloscopidae; genus Phylloscopus; species Phylloscopus whistleri. The sequence continues at coordinate 532,561 of JADMLD010000405.1, read as the reverse complement.
CTCTGGGGGGTTTTGTTGATGGATGGACCCTCCTAGACCTGGGTGTGTTTTTCCAGCTGCCCTGGTGCCTGTTGGATACAGGCACAGACCACAGCAAGCTATGGTCCTCCATGCATGGGAGCTTGGTGCTCTCCCGAGGGAAGCTTTGCTTTTCCCATCACCCCATGAGCACCTATGGGTTCCTCTCTGCATTATTTATCACCCCTGGAGCCATCAGCAGGGGACTGAGAGCTCTGTCTGGGAGCCAGGGATGTTCCTCAGCATCTCCACTATTAACTTGCATCTGTTAAGGGCCTTATGAGTAATTCCCTCCTCAAACCTTTCTTGCTTCTCTGTGACCTCATCCCAACACCACCATTCCCCAGCCTTCTCTCAAAGCATCACTAAAATCACATTTGTGATGTTTTCCTGAGAATCTTCATGCAGCAAGAAACCCCTGGAGAGCATCCCCTTCCCGTTGCTCATCCTTTGAATCCTTGCAATCCTTTGGCAAGTAGAGGAATGGAAAGAGATGAGCTCTCCTTCCCCCCACCATCACACAGCATCTGCAGAGAAATGGCAGGAGGGCACGGAGGAGGGATGGGAGTGCTGTGGTTTGGATTCATCCAGAGCGTCTCCAGTCTCCTTCCCCACTGCACTGGGACTTGCTGTATTCTCCTGACTCAGTAACACGCTGCTATTTAATTAACTTTTGACTTCTGGTTTAAAGGAGCAGTGCACAAAATAGTTATTTACTTCATTTGGAAGTTCTTTTATTCGTTACCATAATTACAGCTTCCTCCCCCTTTTTTTCTTTTTTTCTTTTTCTTTTTTTTTTTTTTTTTTTTTTTGGATATTTTAATTAGCAGGGGAAGGGAGGGAGGGAGGGGGAATATTTGCTGCTCTCCTTGTGGTTATCACATCCTTCAAATTACTAAAAGAGGCTGGGATAATAGGTCTGGTGATTATATATAGGCACCATCTGCTCTGTGGCTGCTTCCTATCAAAGTGCAGTTAGGAGAGTGCAAGGAGGATATTTTCTCTCCAGCTATATTAAGACTGTTTCCATCTCAGCTCCAAAGCAAAGCTCTCTGCATGCAAATGGATCAAATGCTCTGTAATCAATGGCTCAGTTTTGGCAGCCTTGAAGCTGGTTTGTTGTTGTTTTTTTTTTTTAAATTTTAGTTTTATTTTCCCCTCAAGTTTTGCCCTTCCCATCCGTTATGCAGTTTTATTTCAGGCTGGTAGTTCTGCATTTGATGTTTTCTTGTAACCATAGTCCCCCCCTGTTTGCTGAGCAATGCGGTCTCGTGTTAGCTGGCGCAGGGATCTGTGTCACAGCTCCAATGCGAGGCAATATCTGAGCAATCAGGAATGTTTTGGAGGATGATGAAGGCAGATTTTTAGGATGCATCTGCTGGCGGTATGTAGAGGAGGTGGAAAGCTGAGCTGAGTTGATTTGGAGCAGAAGGAATTATTCCTTGGTTTATGATACCAGCCGTGGCTGTCCCGTTGCTGCTGGGGATTGTTGGGGAGCATTGCAGGGCTCAGGACTTGGGAGTCAGAGAATTTTAGAATTCCAGACTGATTTGTGTTGGAAAGGACCTTAAAGCTCATCCAGTTCCACCCCCTGCCATGGGCAGGGACACCTTCCACTATCCCAGGTTGCTCCAAGCCCTGTCCAGCCTGGCCTTGGACACTTCCAGGGATGGGACAGCCACAGCTTCTCTGGCCAACCTGTGCCAGGGCCTCACCACCCTCACAGGGAAGAATTTCTTCCCTGTATCCAATTTGACCCTGCCCTCTGTCAGTGAGAAGCCATTCCCCCTGTCATGAGGTGTCCCTGATGGACACATCTCATCTTCACATCACATCTTTGCATCTTCTCATCTGGGGAACTGGATATTCCATTTGCCCCTTGGTGGCCTCAGAGACCCAGCAGGCCTCTCTTTTCTCCTGGAGCTGGTAAGATTTTATGCTTTTGAAAGAGAAAGAGGAGAAGAAATAAGACATGGCCAGCCCAGATGGGAGGGGACGGTGCTCGGGGTGGGGTGTGTGAGTTCCCAAGAGGTGGAGGCCAGAGGAAGGAGGAATTTGTCTTGCAAAATTTGTGCCATGGGGCCTACAAGAGAGGGCGACTAGGTGGCTTTTTTGAGTGAGTAAAAGTGGGTAAAAAGAGCTAAGGGAGGAGAAAATCCAAAATGAGTTGGCAAGGATGGAAAAGGCTGCAGGTTTGTTTCAGTCTGGGTGATGACTGTGGGATGTACATCACGTAAGACACTCATTTTCCTCCTGTATTTTTTCACTGCTAAAGACATTCCCTCCCTGCTCTCACTCCACAGCTTTTTAATGACTCTAGGGATTATTGGATCCCAGTTTCTTGGGGCAATCCCAGAGGTTTCACATTCACCCCTTTCACTTGACTGCTTTAAGGCCCTTTGTTTCTCACTCCTGGTTTTCCACAGGTTGCACATCTTCCTGAAATGTTTCTGAGTGGTGGAGGGGTTTCTCCATCTGGAGTGTAATGTGTGGGGGAAGCTGAAGCTGTTGGAAGTCTCAGCAGGAGATGCTCCTCAGACCAGGGATTGAGGCAGTGGGGAGCCCTGGCTGCTGCTTGAGCAAAGGAAATGCTCTTGGACAACCCTTTTGGGTGGAAAAGGACTTTGGGAAGGGGAGTTTCTGCATCCCAGTGCTGTTCATCTGGCTTCATTCGTGAGCAGGGGAGGAATTTCTCCAGGAGCCCATAGCAAAAGCTATTTTCTGGGATAATTAGGGAGGCTTGGTTCAGCACAGCAACATTTGATATTAATGGACTGGGACTCCCCAGGGACAAACACTGATTTTCTGTGTTTCGTGTATAGATTGAGAAGAAAAAAATGCATTTATTGGCCTGGACATTGGGGTATTGTGTTTATCCCAAGAGACTCGTGGTTTAGGGCAGCACCTCCTTGCAACATACCCCTAATCCTCCATCCCCACCCATTCCCACCTCCCTGAGTCACCATTCCATGCATTCCTTTGTCTGTGAGTTAAATCCTGGTTGGATTCACATCTATTCTGTCTTGCTCCCACCTTGCTGGATGCTCTAGTGGGAAGCAAGGACCTTTCAGTACTTAGAAGGGACTCATAAAGAACAGGAAAAAGGATTTCTTACATGGGCTGATAGTGATAGGACAAGGGGCAAAGGTTTTAAATTAAAAGAGGGGAGATTTAGATTAGTTTGAGAAGAAATTCTTGGCTGTGAGGGTGGTGAGGCCGTGGCACAGGGTGCCCAGAGAAGCTGTGGATCCTTGAAAGTGTTCCAGGCCAGGTTGGACAGAGCTTGGAGCACCCTGGGCTAGTGGAAGGTGTCCCTTGCCCATGGCAGGGGGTGGAACTGGATGTTCTTTAAGGTCTCTCCCAACCCAAACCATCCCAGAATTCCATGAAGGAGCTTGAAAGCAGCTCCTGAGCTCCTGCTGCTTGGTGAGACAAGCTGGGCTTCCTTCCAGAAACGCATCCCGTCGGATTGCTGGAGCCAACCAAGGTCTGAATTTCCACATCTTTAGATGCAGCCCCGCTCCTGCTGCCGCACAAATGAGTAAATAACAGGCACAGCAGTTGCTGCTGGAGCCAAACAGCAGGTCCACGTGTGTTTGTGCCATGCAGGGAATTTCCAAACCCCCCGTGAGGGTTCCTTCCCCGCCTGAGCCTGGACGGGGCCTCGCGTGCGCCGCTCGCAGAGAGCAGCAACAAACGGGTCATTGTTTCTCTGTCCAGTTTCTCCAACAGGAAGCTGTGTTTAAAAGCACCATTTCTCAAAAAAAAAAAAAGGTTTGCTTGACAGTCTGTGTCAAGCAGTTTTCTGCAGTCTGTGCTTCTTCCCATTTCTCTGCTTGTAGGGTTTTTTTTTTTCCTGATGCAGGGTTTAACACCACTAATTTCCTAATACTGCTATTTTCCTTATACCCAGTGGCTTCTTGCTTTTAGGACCCTGAATTTCACTCCTTCATGGGTTATATCAGCCCATGGTTCAGAGGCCAGCACATGGATTATCCAGCTCCTACAAGCACGGTTAAAGTCACAGAACCCAGGGAGATTAAAGAAAAAAAAAAGGCACAAAGAAAAGGCTCCAAGGGTTAGGGGATGTTGAGCCGAAAAATGTTCCATCAGGTTCTGCCCTGGCCGTGCTGGAGCTGCCTGGGGCAGCCTGGGGAGAGGGTGAATGAGGTGCCCAGGAAGGAGGCTGGGTGCCAGCTGGGCAGTGTGACCCACTGGCAGCTCTTTCCAAGGGTTCTCAGCAAAGAAACTCTGGAAAAGCCCTGGGCATTGCTCTGCCAGCACGGGGAAGCCTTCCTGGAGGAGACAGAGGATGTGTCGTGACTGGGATAGCAAGGAGGAGGCAGAGGGGGGAGACTGAGTTGAACTTGGGGTTTGCCCAGTGTTCCCTCTCCGTGGGGGAGCTTCCAGGCTGCACAAAGCCTTGTGTGGATTAAAAACATCCCCACTTTTTGGGGTCAGGCTGCTGTTCCAGGTGCCAACAGACCAGGAAAGGAGCTGTATGTGATCAGATGCTGCCTGAGGACACATCATAAACAGCTTTGTGGCCAAGAAGTGCCATTTTTAGGTTAAAAAAAACCGAAACAATAACAAAAGAAGATCCCAAAGAGTTCAGTCTGCACCTTGCAGTGCTTTTTCCTTTCTGCAAGCATGGGGAAGATGTTATTTGAAATTGTAACCTGATGTATGGACCCTGTGCTGGTCCTTTGGGTGACAGGGGCATGGAGGGCTCTGGAGAGATTCTGAATACTCCCAGTGGTGGGTTTGGTTCTCACTGGAAACCCTCACGTGTAGGTCCTGTCAAGGACTTTTGCAGCACTCTAAGCCAGATTTCATGAAGGGCACAGGGAGAGTGAGCACCTTGTCAGCCATCCCACGCTGTGTGGAGGGAGGTCTGCCTGCAAAGCCCAATTCCTCAGCTCTAATTACAGGAATGGGTGGCTTTTCCCTTCTCAGGCTGAAAAAAAAAATTGGCCCAAAACCCTGAGAAACCACAACACAAATGTCTGACGCTGTTCCACATGGTCCTCAGCGAACAAAAACCCTCTTGAAATCAGCCCTTGCCTCCCAAAATAGGCAGCACCACTTCAAAAGGGAAGAGAGGGGGAGAAAAAAAATACCAAACCCAAGGCTTCAGGGGGTGAGAGCACTTGCAGCCTCAGAGTTTCTATAAGTGTGTTGTGGTGCCTGCCAGCCCAGCCAGGGTTTGGTCTGAGATAAATCCAGATTTGCCTGGGGAGGGGTTGGTCCCACAGGGATGCTCCCAGTGTGGTCAGCAGCTGCCTCCTGTGATGGGGAGCTTTGTTGCCATCACTCCTTCTCCATGCCCTACTTTTGTTGTTTTTTTAACCTGGGAATATTACCCTGAGCTTGATCCCAGTCTGGAGGTCATGGAGGGGTTTCTTGCAAGGAAACCTGGTCTGGTGTGGGCTGAGCACAGCCCTGGCTGCTCAGAGCCCTGGTAGCCGAGCAAAGAGGCAACACCAGCCCATTTATTCTGGGGAAAACCATGATCTGCCCCAACCCCTGTCCCACTGGACACCAGTTTGGAAGGAGCTGGACCAGGCAGTGCCTGTCTAGAGCTTTGCAGCACCTTTAGGGCAGGAAAACATGTTTAAACCAGAAGTGGGGCACTCTCACAAGCTGTAGGGGACCCGTGTGCCAGCCTGGGATGCCCTTTGGAGCTGTGGTTTGCCCTCCCTTTGCCCAGCTGGCAGCACTCAGAGAGGCAGCCATGCCCACCCACCTCCTGGGAGCTTACCTTGCCCCAGAATAACATTTTTGATTCCCTTTTTAAATTAAAGCTTAATATTTTTGTAGTAAAAGAAAAGGAGGCTTGAGTGTAAGGTGATAAGCTCACACTTGGTTTTCTTCTGCTGAAGTTAAAGCCCACGTGGACCATTTATTTTAGCCAGGAGCAGCCCTGGATTCACCTTGGACCATCCAAAAAGCACACAGAATGGTCAAATTCAGGTCAGGACCTACAATGAACTGACACTTTGTAAATAATTAGCCACATCCTCTTATTTCAAGAAACTGAGGGCGTGACCACAAGCAGCAGCATTAATAAATATTATTAATAAATATAATGAATATGGGCATTTATTATCCCCTGGAAAGTAAAAGAGGGGTGCCATCACTGGATTCTCAGTGTTTTTAGGGCTCAGGGAAAGAAGTGGAACTGATTTTTATCTGTTGCACTGGATGGTTTCTAATTGTCCCTGGCCATCCTTTGGAGTTCATTATTTCTCCTTCAGCCGACACCGTCTTCTAATTAGGGGACATAAAATTAAGATGGAAGAGCAGCAGTTTGCAGGGGTATTGCTGCTCCTGAAGGAATCTGGGCTGGATTTATGCCAAAAATACCCTCTTGTCTGCAGGGTTTTAGTGGGGAGAGGGTGGTGTAAGCCCTGCTGGGTACCAGTGTCTGCACACACCCTTTAGGAGCCAGATTAGCAGAGCAGCCCCTTTGCCTCCTGGAAAGGGACAATTGACCTCAGTCCTCCTTGTCATTTCTCCTGCATCTCTCCTTCATCTAAAGGGCACAAATATTTCCTGAAGCAGAGTTTTTCCTACAACAAATTCAGGGTGGATTCTCTCCCCAGGGCAGGGTGGCCATGGCTGGGGGCAGCAGGCACAGAAGGGCTCTGGGTGGAGCAGAGCTGATGCTCAGCCCTGGTGATGCATTTTAACCAATTTATCCATTCTTTTTCCCTATAATTCCCCCTGTATTTGGGGGGGTTTTAAATCCTAAATATATTTTTCTCCTGGGAGGGTGATGTGGCATCTACAGATACTGTTTTGGGGGTAAAATTGCAAAGCCAAGAGCTGAAAAAGCTTGGCCAAGACCTTCTGACATCCAACTATTTCCCCATCCGGATGCATCTCATCACAGCTTTAGGAGGCATAACACTGCTCTGAAAGCAGTCTCAGGATCTCATTGACATCCTGCTCTGCCAAGAGACTTCTGGAAGATGTTTGTATAGTTTTTTAAATGGGAAAGGAACAAATTCTTGCCCATAAGCCACCCCAGTGCTTCCCTGCAGAGCGTGGTGTCAGTGTTACGTGTTGGCACAAGAAAACCCTTTCAGAAGTAGGAATTATTTAAACATTACAGAAATCCACAGGTTTTTTGGCCTCATCCAGCAGCTGCCTGTGGTACCAGCTGCTTTTTGCAGGTGGTTAATAAATGCAAATGTGCTCTGGTGTTTCTCTCTCCCCTCCTTTTGTAACCCCACTACTGCCTCATTTTCATCCCGCTCCTGGTCAGCAAGATGGCTTTGATGGTGGGTTTTCCCCCAGGCTTGAGCTGGGAATTAAGCCTGGCTTAACCTTTGCAGCACAGTGCACTTGGCTGGGGGTTTTCCACCAAGACTCGTGTATATTAAATAATAACATGGACAGGAGTCTGAGTGGTTTTAGTGAACTGCTGTAAATGCAAGAAAAAGGGGATTAAGGAGCTTTAGGGCTTTGGTGCTTTAGATGGAAAAGCCTTGAGAACAATGAATTTCCCCCCAGGTTTTGTACATTTTAAAAATTCGGTTTGGATAGAAAAATTGGAAAGTTTTTGCTTTTGTTCCTTGTAGGCTGAAGGGTCATTCTAACCCCTCTGCCCTCAGATTTTCCTGGAGCAGGGAAATTTTCCCTGGTTTGCATCCTAAATCTGTACATTAAATTACATATACTGTGTTTATGGTTAAATCAGTAGTTTAGTGACTTTGAGTGATGGAATTTGAATTTTGTTAAGCAAACAGAACAATCTTTTAATACATTTTTTCAGTGCTTAAAACAGAGATAGTCCTTGGAAGTGTTTAAGGGCAGGTTGAACAGGGCTTGGAGCAACATGGTCTAGTGATAGGTATCCCTGTTCATGGCAGGGGGTTGGAATGAGATCTGTAAAGTCCTTTCCAAAGCAAACCATCCCATGATCCTGTGATTTTAGTAGGACTCAACAAGGCTGAGACACTCCTATGGATGAGAGGTACCCTTGCAATGATTTTGGGAGATGTGTAAGTGCTCCTGCTTCGGAGTACAAGCCAGGTCCTAACCCAAAGGGAGAGACAGAGATGCTTCCCTTGGCTCTCTGTGGGGACATCCCCATTCTGGGGATTTTTACACTCCAGAACTGCTGGATTGATGTTTTTTTCCCTGGAGGTGGAATCCATGCAACACCTTCCCTTGAGCAGCCCAACGTAGCTCGTGTGACCCCATCTCCTTGCAGGTACTCCCATCCTTTTTGCTTCCCAGGAGGCAAAGCAGAGAGCTCAGGGTAGGGCTCAGGGGTGCTGCAAAGCCATCAGCGAGGCACCATGGCCAACCACCACCACACATTTTATAATTTCATTTGATTTTTATTTTTTTCTCTTATTATTATTATTTTTTTCGGGGGACTCTGCTGCATCCCGGGCCGCGAGGGGGGAATAACCTCTTTGATTTTATTTTTTTTTTTTCAGTTCTCTCAGGCCAGACACACCACAGCCCTTTGAAACGCTCTGTGTCCCTTACCCCACCCATGAATGTGCCAAACCAACCTCTAGGACATGGATGGATGTCTCATGAGGACTTACGAGCTAGAGGACCCCAGTGCATCCCTTCCGATCATGCCCCCCTGTCTCCACAAAGCAGTGTAGCCTCTTCGGGAAGTGGTGGGAGTGAACATTTAGAAGATCAGCCTTCCGCTCGTAACACATTCCAGGAGGAAGGGAGTGGGATGAAAGGTGAGTGACAAACCAGACCCAACCTCCCCAAACCCCCAGCAGCCAGAGACAGGAGGGGAAGAGGAGCTGCCACCTTCCCGGCAGTGCTCTGGGATGGCGGTTTGAGGGCGAGGGATCCTCGTGACCCAACGGGGCCTCCCGGCGTTTTCTTCCCGGCTTTAGGAATTCAGGTTTAGGGGAATGCCTTGGGTTTTTCTTTTAACTAGCAGCTGGTCCTGATCTGACGTCTTACACTCGGGTGCCAGTGGGCTGGTTTTGCCCCCAAAATCGTGCGAGCTGCCAGCTTTCCAAAGAGCTGGATTTTTTCCATAGCCTGTGGCTTTTGGCTGCCAGTGGTGCTCTTTTTTTCCTCTCTCTTTTTTTATGATGGTGAGAAATAGCTTAGAGCAAGCTTAGCGAGCCACGTGTGATTTACCATTGCAGTGTTTGGTACCCACCAAGTATCTGGGGAAGTTTTGGCTTGGGATTCTTGTTTGCAGTGAATTTAACCTGTGTGTTTTGGTTGGTTTTCCCGTTGTACCTGCGTTTCACAGAGATTTTGGCAATAAATGTGTGTGGTGCTGGTGGTAAACAAGGCAGAAATAAACCCCACTTGCTGCAGTCAAAGATGCAGAGCAAACTTCGGGCTGAGGAGGAATAAATAGATAAAAACTGGGCAAACACATGGACTGTGTGTTCCTGGGAACAGACTGAAAATGACCCTGCAGCTCTCAGACTGATTTAAACAACTCCAATTTGCAGTAATGCAAAGCGGCTCCATTGTGTACAAACCAGTGATGTATCAGAATAGGGAAATAATTGTATTTTTTAACAGTCACAAGGTCTGATTTTAGTCTAATTACAGACAAATTGAGATATGGATTAATCTGTGTGATGTGGGACTGCGTTTGGCTTGGCTCTGGATGGCTTTGATGTGCATGAAATAAATGCATGAAAAACCCCTCACGGTTCCAAGGAATGTAACAGAGGCAGGTCAGGTCCTGCAGTCTGTCTGGCCAGAACTTTTTGAGAGCAAGTGTTTCTGGGGAGGGGATGTTTAACACTACATTTCTCCAGGTTTCTGCAGAAGGAGCTGGGGAGGAGACCACGGGGAGCTTGGCTCCCGGTGATCCACAGCTGCAGCTCCGGGATCTGGGTGGATAGAAACTTCCCAGTGCTGTGCAATCAACCTGTGTGGCCAAATCCACAAAACCCAGAGGCTGTCCCCGAGCAACGATCAATTAAATCACCCCCACATATGAACACATCCCCTTGCTGCTGCCTGCAGCTGGGATCTGTCCACCCTTCCTCGGGCTGTCCCTTCCCAGACTTCCAAACATGATTTTCCCCTTGCTGACTCAGCCAAATGGCTTTTGTCCCCCTGTCCAGGGGCGTGCAGAGCAGATGTTCACAACCTCTGGTGTCACGCCTGCCGTGTCCTCCCCCCTCAGCTGGGTTTTCTTCAGGCTGAACCATTCCAGTGATGTTTTCTAAACTTGGGGTTGTTCCTGCTTCTCTCCGCCAGGTTGTTTTTTTTCCAAAAAATCTGTGTTTTATTGAAGGTGTGTTGCCCAAAACTGGACTTGGAAGCAGAGCAGAGGCTTGTTTGCCTCCAGACAGCATTCCTGTGGCTGTGCAGCTCATCGTCCTCAAAGAACAAAGCACCATGGGCTGCATATGACCCATTGTATCCCCACAGCTTCCCTGAAAAAAACCCAAAAAAACAGCAGAGAGAGGACTGCCCGTTCCCTGCACTCCGATCGTGCCGTTTCTCGTTCCTGCACAAAACTTGGTGCATTTTTATTGGGCTGCCTCGTGTTCCATCCAGACCGGCCGCTCCGGCTGCCAAGTCCCTTCTCTGAATTGCAGCCACGTCTCCCCAAGTGCCTGCAGGCTCTTGTGGCTGGGTGTCACCCCTGCTCCTGGTCAGCTGGTTCCTTCTTTAACACCCTCCGGGGCATCCAGGAGGATCCAGACCCACGGGATCTGGAATGTGAGGAACCCATGAGAGATCTCCATCTGCCTTACCAGTTTATCTCCCCCAGTGTCACCTATTTCTTTCCTTTCTCTTTATGCTCTCAAGTCTCTCATTTCTTTTCTTTCCATCTCTCTTCATGCTGAAGCCCTTTGGCTTTGTCCTAGCTCTTGGTTTCTCCAGGGCAAGATATGGACACTTGGTTCTCCATGGAGCCTGTCTGTCTCTCTGTCTGTCTGTCCCTTCCCATGTCCCTGCCCATGGCAGGGGGTTGGAATTAAATAATCATTAAGGTCTCTTCCAACCCAGACTATTCCAGGATTCTGTGATTCCTGGGGCACAGCTTGGGGAGCACCAGGAGGAAGGTCTGGGTAGAGCCAGGGGTTTCTGCTGGGAGTATATCCAAGGTGTCCTGTGTGTAAATATGGCAGGGTGAGCTGTTTTCCTTCTAAATTTCCTGACAGCCGTGCCATGACTTTGCAATTAGCTCCTGGTAATTGCTGATTAAAGAGTAGCTCTGCAGGCAGGTGGTTCACCCATCCGTGGAGAGTGTTGGGAAGTTTGACTTTCCAAGGGCCATGAAATCACCTTGCATGTCCTTGCACCTCTTGATTGCCTCTTCCCTGTGGGAAGGGGAAAAGCTCCTCTGTGTCCTGGGTGGCTCCTTGTCCCCAGCCTGCTTCCAGGATTGCCATCTCTGCTGGCAGGGGGGCTCTGAGACCATCACTCTCCCCAAAATTAAGGCATGAGCCAGACAGGCTGATGCAAAGGCAAAGAGCTGCTTCTGCAAAGGTTGGAGATGGGTTTCCTGCAGGGTTCAATGTCTACATGAAGTTGCATTTCTCTTCTGGAAGTATCCCTGTGGGCTTTGCCATTGGCATGGACATGTGCCAAAGGCAGGTGTCCCATGGGGACGTGGGATCAGGGAGACTTTTAATGTGCTGTCATTAGAATGGTGTGGGTTTTGTTAAAGTGGTGTTGAGATTTGAGCCTGTGCTGGAAATGGGGCATTTTGCTAAGAGGTTTTTATTTGTTTTAAACAGAAACCACTTTAAGAGGGTGCTGGTAGCAGACTTTGGGGCTGTTGCATGTCAGAACTTTTGGAAAACGGTGAATTTCAGCCCATCTGTGCTCAGTAATTGCTTTTCCCCATGTTTGGTGTGGGGGGGTTGATCTCCTGTGCAGCACTGAGGAATTTCATTGACACGTGAATCCCAATCTGTGTCTGGGATTTGGAGAGTGTGAGCAAGCTGCAGCATGTTGGGATTGTTTGCATCTCTGCTTGGATGCAAGGTGGGTTTGGGATCAGCCCGGGCAGCAGGAGACTTCTGGCAGATGCACAGATTGCCTTGGGGAACCAAACCAAGGTCCCTCCTGCCCTGTCCCTTCCAGTGATGAGGCCTTGGTTCAGGAAAAGGTCATGGACAATCCTTGGCTTGCATGTGGTACTCAAGAGTGTGGGACTTTCTGCACCCACACCATGAGATGGATGTCCCAGCAGTGGGAATGAGCTCCCAAGTGTCTCACTGCTAGGGAAGGGGACAAGGACCATGGACAAGGTATTGCTGGGAGTGGAGCACGTCAGCTGGGAAGGCTGTGGCAGAGTTCCTGTCGGGTTGTGGGTGCTAAATAAAGCAGGTCTCAATTTGGCAGAGCATTTGAAGCCTTTACAAAAGGAAAAGCATCATCACAGACACCTGCAGGGCCCCCGTCCTTGTGGGGTGTCACCACAGACCCCCAAACCTGCAAAACCCTGCAGAGCTGCTTCTTGTCACATTGCCTTCTCTGTGGAGGACACCCCATCATGGAGTCTAGGGAGTTTTGATTGTCACAGGGGAAGGATTCCCCTCCCAGGTTCCTCACTGTGAAACCACGTTGATGTCAGGAGGATAAATGTATTTTTGGGTACCCATCCAGCTGAGCATAGAGGTGCTACACTGCAGGTAACAACTGGGAAGGAAGAAGTCATTTCAGTTGGTGTATTTTAGGTCCCAAGTCACCCTTTGAAGCAGGGTGTGGGGCCATCTTTGGTGGCACATCATTTTTCCATCCCAAACCCATCTCTCTAGTTCTATTTAAGCAGCCAGTTCCATTTTCAGCACATGCCAACATCCCTCATGCCATAAATGAGTGTCTACCATCCACAAAACAGCCCTTTGCTTGTCCTAAGCTCAGCCACTCAATGAGCTTCAGCAGTGAGGACCTTGATGTGCAGTGGCACAATGCCAGCTCCCCATGGGCTAATTCCCAGTGGCTTTCCCACAGAAACCCAGTTTCTGAGGATGTGTCCTCATCCAGGGGCTGCTTCCTTGTCCCATCCACATCCACAGCTCTGTGTCCTCATCCAGGAGTGTGTTCCTTGTCCCATCCACAGCCCTGTGTCCTCATCCAGGGGCTGGTTCCTTGTCCCATCCACATCCACAGCCCTGTGTCCTCATCCAGGAGTGTGTTCCTTGTCCCATCCACAGCCCTGTGTCCTCATCCAGGGGCTGGTTCCTTGTCCCATCCATGTCCACAGCCCTGTGTCCTCATCCGGGGGCTGTTCCTTGTCCCATCCACATCCACAGCCCTGTGTCCTCATCCAGGGGCTGTTCCTTGTCCCATCCACAGCCCTGTGTCCTCATCCAGGAGTGTGTTCCTTGTCCCATCCACAGCCCTGTGTCCTCATCCAGGAGTGTGTTCCTTGTCCCATCCACAGCCCTGTGTCCTCATCCAGGAGTGTGTTCCTTGTCCCATCCACAGCCCTATGTCCTCATCCAGGAGTGTGTTCCTTGTCCCATCCACAGCCCTGTGTCCTCATCCAGGAGTGTGTTCCTTGTCTCATCCACAGCCCTGTGTCCTCATCCAGGGGCTGTTCCTTGTCCCATCCACAGCCCTGTGTCCTCATCCAGGGGCTGTTCCTTGTCCCATCCACAGCCCTGTGTCCTCCCAAAGGTCCGTGAAGCTCAGTGAGGTGTCTGTTGGGATGTCCCTCATGTCGCTGTTGATGCTGTTGCTCATGTTTGTGCCATTCCATGAATTCAAGGAGCTCTCCTGTCCTTCCCTTTGTGCTCCAGATGTCCCAGCCTGGCTGAAGAGCCTCCGGCTGCACAAGTACGCCGCCCTCTTCTCCCAGATGACGTACGAGGAGATGATGGCCCTCACGGAATGCCAGCTCGAGGCACAAGTACGTCCCACGTCACCTGGGGGGGTTTCACAGCTTCCAAAGCCCCTTGGTGTGTCTTCCCGTGGTTGGGAAGCAGAGAAAGGGAAGTGGGGTCTTGGGGAGTGAAAAAATCTCAGGTTGTACCTGGAAAAAAACCTTGTCCCTGTGTTCTTACTGGAGTCCCTGCATGGAAGTCCCATCACGGGAAGCTGCACTGGGGATTTTTTTTCCAGTTGGGATTAAGTTCAGGAGTTTCAGTAGCCAACTCCCTTAAAGTCAGTGGGGCTTTGATGGCTGACTGCCTTTGAAAATGTCATAGAATCATAGAATATTACTGGTTGGGGTTGGAAATGACCTTAAAGATTATCTGGTTCCAACCCCCACTGCTTTCAGGTTCGCCTCTGCATTATCCGTGGGATAAAGAGGAATGGGAGCACCATTGCTCTCCATGTGTGAGGTGCACCAGGGAGGGACAGACTAGCTGGAACTCTCCATCTTCAGCAAGTCTCTGGGTGATTTTCTATGTCCCCCACAAATCCCTGCACTCAAAAATGCAATTAAATTTTAGCAGCCCTTTCTGTTTAGGAGAGGAAGGGTTTGGGTTGAGCCAGCTGCCCTGTGGAAGTGTTAACATCAAGTTTTGTCCTGTTTTTGCAGAATGTTACCAAAGGTGCGAGACACAAAATAGTCATCAGTATCCAAAAGCTAAAAGAAAGACAAAACCTGCTCAAGTCTCTAGAAGGGGTAAGTAATCACAGCCATTTTATTTTTAGTGTTTTTAAGAAGCCAGGAATTAATTCTGGGGTGAAACATTCTTTGCTTACACATATTGTGGAGATCTCATCCAGGTTTTATTTCATAGAATTCCAGAATGGTTTGGGCTGGTAGGGACCTTAAAGACCTTCAAGTTCCAGCCCTCTGCCATGGTGGGGGAGACACCTTCCACCAGAGCACATTGCTCAAAGCTATATTTTGCAGAGTGGGTCCTAGTGCATCTCCCACACCTCACACAGCTGGGATGGATGTACCCTGTAGCCCTGGCCCGCTCCAGGGTGTTCAGAAAGACTTGGGCTTTCCTGGAGCATCATATGGGCACCCTGTGCCCAGATAAAACACCAGACACCCACCTCAGTGCCTGAACAACATCATCAATTTCCAAGGAGAATAAATAGAAACTTCTTTATCACTTCAACAAAAGCTTAAACCCTGCAGAATGGGCTTCTGGGGAAGTAGCAGCACCACAGCCTAGCTGGGAGCAGCTCACCCAACCTCTCCCTATTTATTATTGCTGTATTATATTATATTTAATTGCACCATCTTCAAACAGCAACTTGCAGAGCCTCCCACTAGGGGCTTTTAAATACTTCTGTGGTGTGTTGCTATTTATTGGTGTTTTCCTTAGCTCACTGCTTCACTATTTATTTATAATATGGGCTTGTGCTCAGAGTATGGCAGGAGCTAATAAAGCCATATTTACCTCTGTTATTAATAATAACTATTAAATCCAAGGGCTGGCTGCAGCTCTGTGTTTTCCAGGCGATTGCACAGCCTCTTCCTCTGCTTCTCTGCTGGGATTTGGGAATCTGGTATTGATTGAGTGGTGCTGGAGCCCAGCTCAGCTGGCACAGCCAGCCAGGCACGCTGTAAAATACAGGAGGGAAGTGGCAGGGACTGGTTTGGAGCCCTGCAGGGGAGGGTTTGGGCCGTGGCACTGTGACCCTGTCCTGCTTTCCTGGGACTCAGAGCTGCCTGTGAGCTGCTTTCCCTGGGAGGAGGAGTCTCTGGTTTTCCAGGCTTCCCATCCAATTTTTGCTAAACAAGAGCATGTGTGGGACTTGATGTTTTTTGGGCAGTGTCTCGCTGCTAAATACTGCTTCTTTCTTGGAAAGAGCTGCTCCACCCCTCTCTGTTAGTTAGCATGGCAGGATTTTCTCCCCAAAAAAGTAGGGCCCAGCAGACCAACACCAAATCTTTGAGAG
Source organism: Phylloscopus whistleri (assembly GCA_017589585.1). Lineage (NCBI taxonomy): Eukaryota > Metazoa > Chordata > Aves > Passeriformes > Phylloscopidae > Phylloscopus > Phylloscopus whistleri. Next base: position 516,748 of record JADMLD010000405.1, on the reverse strand, counting down.
AAATGGAGCTGAGACATCCAAGAGTGAGCTGGGAATGCAGCAGGAATTAGAATCAATGACTGTTTCAGGGCTTGCACACATCCCATGTGCCCACTTAGTGTCCTTTCCTTCAGTGCATCAGGATTCACTCCAAAAGTTGCCTCTTTCCAAGCAGTGTCCCATGAGCCAGACCGTGCAGGAGCCTGCAGTGAGCTGTTCTGGTCCAGGCTACATTAAAAACAAAATGCAATTATTTCCCATCAGTGGGACAAGGATCTGACCACAGAAATGGAGTTCTTGATCCACACCAGGAGTGAGGCTGGGGTGCACCCAAATTCTCTCCCTCCTGGCTGGATCTGCCCCAGGATCTCCAAGCTGAATAGTTTTGCCGTGTCAGTTCACCTTGTGGTGTCCCCTTCTGTGTCTGACCACAAACCATCTGCTGCCCTTGAAACCCTCCCAGTGCCCTCTGCATCCACTCCCCCAGCCCATCCCAGAGTGGACAGGGATGTCCCCACTGCTGCCACAGGACAGGCTCCTGATTCCCAGCATGGTCCTGGGCTCTGATATGATCCCAGAGCATGAGGATGCCATGGCAAGTGGTTTTGGGGCAGAGCAGTTAATGGGAGCCAGGCTTGAAGGCAGTGCTGGAAATGGGAAAGGAGCCCATGTTAATGTAATTCCAGTGAAACAGAGCTGAAATGTTGGGCTTGTAGGATTGCTGGGGAATGAACAAGATATTTGCTGCTCTGAGCATTGAAATCTCCCAGGCTCAGTCACTTTCATGGATTTGCCATTTCCCTGGTGGAAATGTGGAAACACTGAAGCTGGATTGTTGTTGGCTTTGGGTCCCAGTAGTTGACGGGGGCAGATTTATCTCTGGGGGTTCAGGTCTGAACACGTCCATGGATAATCACAGTCCCTGCAGCACTCCCCTGATATAAGGAAAAGACTTGATGAATGAAATGTGGCTGTTGACTGTGGAATGCAGCAGGATCCTGAAGCAGGAGCAAAGCTGGGAGTGCTCAGGGGGTCACAGAAGGGGTCTGGTGTACAGCTGATTGTCCCTGCAAAGACACAAACCCTCTTCTCTCCGCCTTGATCCGCAGGACATCCTGGAAGGTGGCAACTTGCGTGTCCCGCTGCAGGAGCTGCACCAAATGATCCTCACCCCCATCAAAGCCTACTCTTCCCAAAACTCCAGCACGGAGGAGCACAGCCGGGACGTGGACTCGCACCACCCCTCCTCCCTGCTGGCCTCGGACGGCCAGGGCTCGGACTGCAAGGACTCCGCGGCGGCCGGGATGCAGCAGCACCACCTGCCGGGATGCGAGGGCGAGTCCGGGGGAGCCCCTCTGCCCGAGGGTGACCTGCCCGGGCAGTTCACCCGAGTGATGGGGAAAGGTCAGCAGCTGTCCCTTGGCCTTGGTGACCCGGGGACTCGTCACTAGGGAGGGCTGCTTTGGGGCAGGGGGTGGGCACAGGCAGCCACCTTTCCCTGAGCTCCTGCTGGTCCCAGTCTGAGGGGTGATGGTTTTTTGGGGTCCTGTCGTGCTGGGGTTAGAGGTAAGAAGATAGGGGAGGTGGGCTGTGATTTTGGGGAGGGGCAGCAATGGCCCAAGCTGCCTGCCCTAGGTCCATAGTGGATAGCATGCATTCCAAGCCCCAGGTCCAAGGTGGAAAGCATCCTCTCCCTGCCCCGGGTCAGAGGCAGAAATCACAACTTTTGTTGAGGTCAGGAGTGGAAGACATCCTCTCTCTTCTCATCCAGAGCCCTGGGGTTGTCCCACTGATCCAGAGGTGTTTTGAGTGGCATCCCTTGGACTTACTCTGCTTGGAGCAGAGTAGCAGTGGTGTGTGGGCTGGACATGAGCCATTTTGAGTGCAAATCAGTGGGTCCAAGCCTCTTTTTGTGCCCCAGTTTGGATGCAGGAGATCCAGAATACTCTGGTGCTGTTCCTTGTCTAGTGCAGGTGGGATAACACATTGGGAGGTAACAGGAGCAAGCTGAGGTGAGGACTGACCTCCTGTGCAATATTCAGGGCTCTTGGAGCAAATCTGTATGGGCTTGGATGTGCCCTAACCCTTGCTGGTGGCACCTGAGGTGTCAGTGCTGGCTGCATGGAGGGAGATCTCCCTGGGCAAAAGGAACGGGGGGTGTCATCTGCAGGAGACTGGGAACAGAAAGAACCTCAGTGGAATGCCACAAAGAAATATCAGCCTTGTCTGTATTTCCAACCTTTTTTGGCAAAAAAGTAGCTGAAATGTTTTCCATACACAAACCTGGTGCAGAATTTGTCCCTAGCTGGTTGCCTGCAGAAGCAGCCACATGTGGGGGTTTGAGCCCCATTTTATTCCTGTGACAAATGCCAAAGTGTGGCACAAGCCCTGCCAAGATGTGGCATCCTCCTGGACCCCCAGGCATCCCTGCCCAGGGGTTTACAACAGGAGAAACTCATTCCTCTGTGAGCTCATTCCCATTTCTTTCAATGACATTCATTTTGAAAGAAGTTAAAATTCATCAGGGAAGGTGGGAATCTACCACTCTGCAGTGGGGGCAGATTTTGGCCATGGGAACAGGAGCTCTCTTGCCTATGAGTAGGGATTAATCCTGTGCCCCTGAGTTGCTTAGGTCTAATTTTGGGGACTCCAATGGTGTTACTTTGGATTTACACCATCATAACAGAGAACAAAATCTGGCCCTAAATATAGGAAGGCACAGCAAGAATTGGGGAAGGTCATTTTTTCTCACTGATGAAAAACCTATTTGTGGTTACAAGGGAAACAGTATGTCCAAGGTGTTTGTGGGGCCCCATCTTGGTGTCCTCATCCCCATTTCCCTTCTCTCCTTCTTTCTTTTCCAGTCTGCACACAACTTTTAGTTTCCCGACCCGACGAAGAGAATATAAGTTCCTATTTACAGCTCATAGACAAATGTCTAATCCACGAGGTGAGTCGTGTCAGATCAGCCACAACTGTTGTCCTCATCACTTGGAAACTGTTTCCAAAGCGTCTGTTTACGTAAACCTTTCGGTTCCTAACACAAATATTTTTGGGGGGTATTAATAGTAATTCTGACAGAACAGGCTGGGAGCAGGCGGTAGCTCCAACGTGGTGCATGGAAATGTTGCTTCCCCCCCACACTGGTTTAACTGCCAAGGCCTGGAGCTGGGAAATTCATCTGGCTGGTGACAGTGCCATCGGCAGCTGGAGGAAAGGAAGAACCCCGGGATGAAGGTGCAGGCGCTTCCCATCAGGCAGACCCAGCCATCCCTTGGCGTTGCCTCCCCCCGTTTCGCACCACGTGGCCTTGGGATTTTTGCAGCAGGGGTTTTACATCTGTTTCTGCTCCCAGCAGCTCTGGGATGGCCCAGGCTGTGCCACAGGGCTCTGGCACGCTCCTGCCCGGTGGCAGGGAGGGGTGTGGCCGGTGTCCCTGGTGTCCTGAAGTGTCTCCTGCCTATGCTGGCAGTACCTGGAAGAATGAGCTGCTTTCATCACCTGCCCGTATGGGAGGGGTCAGAAGTGGTGGAAGCTGCAGCTTGGGGCCAGAGAACACAGCCAGGAGGACATGGAACTCTTCCCAAAGTGCCTGCACTTTTCCCACCAGAGCCAGCCCATGTCCCAGGACCACCCTCTGCGCTGGCTCCGGCATAATCAGCGCCAGGAGAGAGCATCTCCTCCAGAGTGGTTCGGAGCAATCAAGTCAGGCACTAATTAGCTTCCAGATTGTCCTCTGGAGACTTCTGCTCCTCTCCAACAGAGACCTTGGGTGTCTAAAGTTAGCAGTGGTGGCACGTGGGTGTCCCTGTCACCCACACCTCCTGCCTGGAGCTCTGGGAGCAGGTCTGTCCCAGCCAGGGTGACCTTTGCAGGGAGCCTGGGTGGGTGACAGGCTCACCCTGGGTGACCTCCTGCAGAGCCTGTTGGTGCCAGGATCACAGCCAAGCTCTGCCCAGCCCTGAGAAGGGATAGGATGCAGGATGCCACAGGGCAGCTCAGCTTTCCTAATCCCAGCTTTGCCCACCCTGACAGCATTTCTAGAGCCACATCCAGGTGACAAGTGTCACCACCCGTCAGGACCCACCATCAGACCCCTGCTCTGCCAAAAGGAGTTGGCAGCCTTGAGGCAGAGCTGGGCTGTCACTCCGGGACACAGGGAATGCTGCCAGAGCATTTTTTCCACCTGAGATGAGTAAATCCTGAAGAAAGACCAGTGTTTCCCCCTGGACTTTCTGATGGGACTCAACTCACCCCCATCACTTGCTCCAGCTGCTTTTCTTTACCCACACACCCACATGCACATCCCTGCTCGCTTTGTCCAGAGGAATATTCACACATTTCCTATTTTTCTCTCTGATTTTTTTTGGGGGGCAGGCGTTTACAGAGATCCAGAAGAAGCGGCTGCTGTCATGGAAACAGCAGGTGCAGAAACTCTTTCGGTCTTTCCCTCGGAAATCCCTGCTGGAGCTGTCAGGCTATCGGCAGCAGAGGAGGTATGCGGGATTCCGGGAGGGGAGGGGAGGGGAGGGATGGCCCGAGCAAGAGCACTCCCAAGTGGGAACAATGCCTCCCAGAGGGAAGGATGGGTTCTGCTGGGCTCAGAGCCGTGTTTAGGGAAGGGGAAGGGTTGGAAAAGCGTCAGCAGTGAGATCCCAGGCACTGGCTGGGAAGGGAACACTGCAGGCAGTGTCCTTGTGCGTGTGGCCGCTGCCTTTCCCTCCGATCCCCCCGTCTCCATGGCTCCAAACCCAGCACTTCCCAGCTGTGCAGCACATCCCCAATACTGGGTTCTTTCCCTGCTGCTCTTTGATGATGGCATCAGCCCTGGAGTTTCCTCAAAAAGCTGTCAAGTGGCAGCACAAAGGGCTGGAAGCTTTCAGCGGGTGCAGAGCCAGAGGTGCAGTCAGAGAGCCAGGCAGGGCTGTGTTGGGAGCACCGTGTTTGCTCACTTCCAAGGTGATGCTGGATTTCTGGTGATCCTAGAAAGCATAGGGGCTGTGCCAGGGAAAAAAAGATTTTTAAATCACTTTTAACATCATCACCCCTTTGTTCCATTCTGCAATGCCTGCTTTGTTGCCAGTTAATTGTTTCCAAAAAATGCAGTGTTTTGGAGATAACTGGGAACTTTCAGGATGAGATTTCAGGAAAGCACCTTTAGCTCAGCCCTCCCTAATAAAACTTGGATTTGTTAGGTCATTCTAACCAAATTTTACAGAACTTGAGAAGTCTCAGAGGTGACCATATTTGTAAAAATGGACCTCCTGAAAGAGGAGAAAGAAAATCCAACAGCATAAGCTGAACTTAAATTAAACGCTAAAACTTAGATTAAACCCACTCATGAGAAATCTCAAAGAAGTCAAGTTCCTGGGGCATTCCCTGAATTATTTCAGATTATATTTAAGAATTGCAGGAATAAAATAAGCTTTAAAGGAAACCAGCGTGGATCTGAGAGCTGCAGAAGGGCAGGAAGGCAAAAGATGGGAAAAGGAGAGGGTGCTGCAAATCCGGACTGCCTCCTTCCCACTGTCTGTGCAGGATGGAGGGACCACCTCGGTGGGATGGGAGGGTCAGGACCCCCTCACAGGGGTTGGTGTCTCACCCTTGGTGGGATGGGATGGTCAGGACCCCCTCACAGGGGTCAGTGTCTCACCCTCGATGGGGTGGGAGGGTCAGGACTCCCTCACAGGGGTCGGTGTCTCACCCTTGGTGGGATGGGAGGGTCAGGACCCCCTCACAGGGGTCGGTGTCTCACCCTTGGTGGGATGGGAGGGTCAGGACCCCTCACAGGGGTCGGTGTCTCACCCTCGGTGGGATGGGAGGGTCAGGACTCCCTCACAGGGGTCGGTGTCTCACCCTTGGTGGGATGGGAGGGTCAGGACCCCTCACAGGGGTCGGTGTCTCACCCTCGATGGGATGGGAGGGTCAGGACCCCCTCACAGGGGTCGGTGTCTCACCCTCGATGGGATGGGAGGGTCAGGACCCCCTCACAGGGGTCGGTGTCTCACCCTTGGTGGGATGGGAGGGTCAGGACCCCCTCAGAGGGGTCGGTGTCTCACCCTTGGTGGGATGGGAGGGTCAGGACCCCTCACAGGGGTCGGTGTCTCACCCTTGGTGGGATGGGAGGGTCAGGACCCCTCACAGGGGTCAGTGTCTCACCCTCGATGGGATGGGAGGGTCAGGACCCCCTCACAGGGGTCAGTGTCTCACCCCCAGCTCTCTCCCCGCAGCCGAGGCTTTGGCCAGTCCAACTCCCTCCCCACAGCCGGATCCGCGGGGGCGGGGCTGGCACGGAGGAACCCCCGGCAGTTCCAGATCCCCTCCCGAAACCTCCCCACGGCCCGGCTGGGGCTGCTGGGCCCCACGGGGCTGCTGGGCACCCCCCAGCGCAGCCCTGCCGCCAGCCCCGCCATCCTCAAGCAAGGCAGACAGGTTGGTTGGCATTTCCAGCTCTTCCATCCCTTTCCCATGAGTTTCATTTGCTTTTCCTTCTCTTTAACTTGTCCAGATCCCCACTTTTTTTCCCCACTCTTCAAGCGGTTGGCAGGTGTTTGGGTTGTGCTCCCCTCTGTGCACTGGGATGTGGAAGTGGGAGCAGCAGGAGGGGGACAAACCAAGCAGCAGAAGGGGAAAAGCTGAGTCCTTAAAGTGGCTCATAAAATAGGGAGAGGGGATTTTGACAAGAGCAGATAGTGATAGGAGAAAGGGGAGGGGTTTAAATTGGCAGAGGGGAGATTTAGAGGAGATACTGGGAAGGAATTCTTCCCTGTGAGGGTGGGGAGGCCCTGGTACAGCTTGCCCAGAGAAGCTGTGGCTGCCCCTGGATCCCTGGAAGTGTCCAAGGCCAGGTAGGACGGGGCTTGGAGCAACCTGGGCTGGTGGAAGGTGTCCCTGCCTATGACAGGGGGTTGTAAAAAGATTATCTGCAAGGTCCCCTCCAACCCAAACCATCCTGTGATTCTAAAGTGGTGATAAACCCATGGCACAGAGAGCTTTTCTTTGCATCCCACACTTTGTGTTTGCCCCCCACAGAACCTGTGGTTTGCCAACCCTGGGGGCAGTAACAGCATGCCCAGCCGGAGCCACAGCTCGGTGCAGAGGACGCGCTCGCTGCCGGTCCACACGTCCCCGCAGACCATGCTGATGTTTCAGCAGCCAGGTAGGCAGCAGGGGTGCTTTTCCACTTTCCCACAGCCAGGTGAGGTGAGAGGAGCTGAGCTGTGCTGGTGAGCCTCCCCACAGGCACATGGCCCGTGCTGGCACAGTGTGCTCCCACTGGGGTATCTCTGAATTCCTGGGTTAACCACAGACATCACTGGGGGGATTTTGGACCCTGTGTGTGCCATCTTGACTCTGTGTGTTACAGTGCTGGTGCCTTGCTAGCTGGCTTCTGAGGGGCTGATGGCAGGAGGGAAGGTGGTAGCTCATCCATCACCTTTTCCTCATGGATGGACACGGAGCCCCGGTGCGGAAGGACTGCCTTCACGCACTCAAGGGAAATTCTTTCCACAGTGCGTGTGAAGGGAAATGGTGCTGTGTCAGTGCTTCCTTCCCCACCACTGCCCAAGTGCTCCTGTGTATGGGAGCATCCTCTGATTCAGGGAGGATCCCGCTGACCTTGGACCCTGGAGCTGGAGCATCCTGGCCCTGAGGAAGTCTGTTTGTGTGTCCCTTCCTTAGCCTTTGAGGGAGCCTTTTCCTACCAACACACCACGTACACCTCAGCACAGGGAGTCCATCCCCCAGTAACCTCACCCTCATCCCTGCACTCCTGCTGCTTTGGGCTGGCAGCTCCCTGGCCTCCCACGCTGGCGGTGTTAACCTGCAGCATTTGGGCAGCAAATGTTCCGTGGAGCAGGAGCAGCAGCTGTTCCTGGGTATTGATCAAACACCAGGACAAGGGCACATTTCTCAGGCCTTGGAGGAGAATAAATGGGTTTCTCTTGGCGCCTCAGCCTGCGGTGGATGAGGGCGTAGGAGGATCAGGGAGCCAAAGACGTGGATTAAGTCGCAAGGAAAACAAGCAGTGATGTGATGCTGGGCTCACAGACCTCTGTTTGCCAGGCTCTGGGGGGACCTCAGCCCTCCTGGACCTCATCCCATGTTCCTGTGAGCCAGTGGAAAGCGGGAGATGCCGTCCAGCACAGTAGCACAGGCTGTATTTGCAGGTTTTGCTGCAGGGTGGGGAAAGTTTGCTGCCAGTTTAGATTAGGACAGGGCTGTTGGAACGCTCCAGACTTCATGTGTGTGTCCCCTATTTTGTCCTCATGCCCCCAGGGATGTGGCAGCGATGACGTGGGCGACTGAGTGGGAGCCAAGCTGGTCCCAGAGAAGCCAGACAGTGGCTGCTGTCCCATGTCCAAGCACTAACCCTGCCTGCATGGACAGTGTCCATCCCCAGGAGATGACCAGGGCTGCCCACTCCCTGGGTGGGGTTCTGCTCTTGTTCCAGCTGCCCCTTAAATCTCTTATCAGCACCTGAATCCCCTCAGATTCATCCCATACAGATAACAGGGGGTGATGACTGCTTTTGTGAATGTCCCTTGCTGAAGATGATTTTACTGGGATGTGGGGAGATGAAAGGAGATGCTGCTGAAGGCAGTCCTGTTACAGCTGTGTTAATTATCCTAGAGTGGAAACAGCCTTGCCCTCACAGCCTTGGGTGTGATAAAGAGTGAGTTAGCTGGTAAAGAGTCAGTTGGAGTCTGCTGGCCGTGCTGAGAAGAGCTTGGGACAGGAGGTCGTGCAAAGGGACAGAAAAGATGAGATGCTGTGTGTAGGACAAACAGGGTTAGGTGGTCATGATAGGGACAGGAAGGAGCGAGCCAGAACTGAAGAAGAAAGAGAGACACAGCCAGAGCTGTGTGGAGCTGCTCTTGGGAGTTCCAGAGAAAAGGTGTGGGAGACTTTTTGAATAACAAGGTGCTGATGCTTGAAGCCTTCTGATGATTTTAATGAAGCACCTCAAGTGCAGTGTCCATTTCGACTACCACATATCAACTACGACACTGGGACCCCCGCCAGACCCTCCTGGGGCATTTTTCCGAAGGTTCCCCCACACAGAGCAGGCAGGCAGGGTCCTTGCCAGCTCCCTGACCAGGATCTCCTCTTCCCTTTCTCCCTGCAGAGTTCCAGGTGCCGGTGACTGAACCTGACATCAACAACAGGCTGGAGTCCCTGTGCCTGAGCATGACGGAGCACGCACTCAGCGGTGAGCATTCCCTCCTCCTGGGGCTCTTCCAGCACGTCCACGCCGCCTCCGCTGAGCCCCCCAGCAGCTGCCCCTGCCCCCTGCCCCCCAAGAGCTGGGACAGGCTGTGGCTGTGAGGGCGGGACGGCGGCGGGGCCGGAATCCTGGCTGCTCCCTCGGCGAGGTGGCCGGGGCAGGGGGTAAAGCCGAACGCAGGGATCGCACCAGCGCTAGTGGAGTCTCTGCTAATTAGCCACTCGTCAGCTTGCTAATGATAATTAGTGTTAGCTCGCTACTCTCGTTAGCTCTCGATAAGGGCCCTGCCGCCGATGGGTCACGGGCTTTGGAGTGTTGTGCCCTTCGGCTGCTGGGATCCCTCGTTTGGCTGGGGGTGCCCCACAGCTGGGGGCTCTAAACCCCTGCCAGGGGCTGTGCCCCGCACAGCTGAGGGCTCTAAACCCCTGCCAGGGGCTGTGCCCCGCACAGCTGGGGGCTCTAAACCCCTGCCAGGGGCTGTGCCCCACAGCTGGGGGCTCTAAACCCCTGTCAGGGGCTGTGCCCCGCACAGCTGAGGGCTCTAAACCCCTGCCAGGGGCTGTGCCCCGCACAGCTGGGGGCTCTAAACCCCTGTCAGGGGCTGTGCCTCGCACAGCTGGGGGCTCTAAACCCCTGTCAGGGGCTGTGCTCCACAGCTGGGGGCTCTAAACCCCTGCCAGGGGCTGTGCCCCGCACAGCTGAGGGCTCTAAACCCCTGCCAGGGGCTGTGCCCCACAGCTGGGGGCTCTAAACCCCTGCCAGGGGCTGTGCCCCACACAGCTGGGGGCCCTAAACCCCTGCCAGGGGCTGTGCCCCACAGCTGGGGGCTCTAAACCCCTGCCAGGGGCTGTGCCCCACACAGCTGGGGGCCCTAAACCCCTGCCAGGGGCTGTGCCCCACAGCTGAGGGCTCTAAACCCCTGCCAGGGGCTGTGCCCCACAGCTGGGGGCTCTAAACCCCTGCCAGGGGCTGTGCCACGCACAGCTGGGGGCTCTAAACCCCTGCCAGGGCTGGGGGTGCCAGCGGATAACGGGCACGGGGAGGGAGGGGCAAAAACAAGCAGGGAGGAAGATGGAAAAGACAGCAGCAGCAGCAGAGCGATGGAGAGCCTGGGGCAGCACGAAGCTCCGGCACCAGAAGCTCCCGGTGTCCCTTGGCGACGCTCCGGAGCCCCGAGCACCAGGGATGGCCCCCAGCCGTGGGATGAGCGCGGCCGCCGGCGCCGCCCGGATTCCCCAACCACCGGCTCGGCTCGGGTCTCGCTGCGGAAATCCCGGACTGTGACGGATGCTTGAGGACAGGAGCCCTCGGGGAGGACGAGTGCCACCAGGAGCCCTCGGGGAGGACAAGTGCCACCAGGCTCCCTGCAGACGCAGCAGCCCTTCCCGGGGAGAGGAACAGGAGAACAAGGACTGTGGGAAGCAGCAGGGCCCTGGCAGCACCCCCGGCTGGGAAAACAAGGACACTGCTGTCACCCGAAGCGTTTCTCCAGCCTGTGCCCAGCCGAGGCTTAGCTGTCTTGTTCCTCTGCAGGGTACTGTTCCTCCGAGTTATTTTTTTCCAGGTCGCATTCCCTGAGCCTCTCCAAACCGGTTGTGCTATAAATAGCTCTTAAAAAAAAAAAAAAAAATAAACCTTTCGGGGGAAAAAAAAAAAAAAAAAAAAAAAAAAAAGGCGTAACAAACCTGTTTGTTTTTAGTGTCGAGGAGGGGAGGTGGCTGTGGTGCCCCAGGCGGTAACAGGGAATTCTCTGTTCCGCAGGCGCTCTGGGAGCTGCCTCCCGCCGCTCTCCATCCAGGGGGTGGGGTTGGGGATGGGGGGCGGGCGGTGGGATCAGGGCTGGAGGGTTGGAAGTGCTTTGGGGTGCTGATTTCTGCCCCCGGGGGTGGGGACAGGGGGCTGCTGGTACCGGGGTCAAGTTGTGAGGTTTTGGGGTGGGTCATGGACCCCTCACTCCCGGGCTCGGGCTGTGGCTGGATGCATCCCTGCTGTCACAGGGTGCTGGGAACAGGAACAGGGGCTCTGGGAAGACACGAAGGGCTCCTGGGGGCTTTTTGTCCTTCCGTGATCCTCAGATGGAGGAAACCTTTGCATCCTCTGCGGTGCAGGTGTGGCAGGGCTGGGTGAGCTGTGGGCAAGGCAGCCCCTGGGGCCAGCTCTGTCCCTGTCCCCTGGTTAGGGGCACATGAACTTGTCCCACTGTAGGAGAGTCCCAGACTGTCACCTACCCTGTGGCAAGTCCAGGCTGCCCAGAAACCCCCTCTGCTCCTGGGAGAGCAGTTGTGAGGTTGTGGCAGAAAGCCTGGACCAGTGTTGGGACAGCAGCTTGGGGAGGCTGCTGTGGGGTGGGGAGAGTTGGTGGCACAGAGGGACCAGCAGAGCACTGACACCCCCAAACCCTTCTGCACCCCTTGGGGAGACGGGAGGTGGTGGGGGTGGCCCCGACACCACCTCGCTGTGGGGGCTGTGAGGTTGGGGGTGCTCCGGGGGTCCATCCCCCAAATCCCCAGCTTGGGGGGGGTACCAATGCTCACGGGGGCCGCTCCTAATTCTCCCTTCCCGCTTGCAGATGGTGTCGACAGAACCTCCACGATCTAGAAGGCGTCGCCAGGGGGACGCTGGCCGGGACAACAACTGCTGCGGGTCCAGCGGCGAGGTCGGGGCTTGAGGGAGCCTCAGCGATAGCTTGCATCCTTTCTCCTCTCCTCTCTCTCTCTCTCCCTCTCTCTCTCTCCTGTTTTAATTTTGTGAATGTGTAGATTGTCCTTGTGAACATATCATTAGACTTGGAATTTGTGTTGTCATTTATTACATCCATGCTAAGGGTGGGGGGGAAAGATGGCAAAAAACAAAAAATAGAAAAAATCTCAGCGACGATGATGAAGCAGCGTGGGGAGGTTCGGGGGGGACACGGAGGAGGAGAGTGCTGACAACGGAGGGTTCACCGGAGCACCGTGGGCAAACCCTGCTCCTGGAGGAGGATACCAAGGAGCGCGGAACGCCAGGCAGGGGCTGTGTGACCAAAATCCCTCAGGGGAGGAGGATTCTCCTGCCCTGCCGGGGGCTCCGGGGCCGGCAGTCCCACCCTCGCCAGTTTCGCCGCCTTCGGGCACGGACTGACCCGGTCAGCCCAGATGGAAACAGAAATAATAATAATAATAAAATAACCCCGAAATTTCCTTTCAGTTCAGCCAGGAGAGCTGCGGTCGTTGTGCTCAGGGCAGCGGAGGGTGCGCGGGTGCCCGTCCCTGCATCGGGATGCGGGATGGAGCTCCCGGGGGGACTCTGGGGGACACCGGGAGGGTTTCCGTGTCTCTTGCCTTGCCTGCCCAGGTACCGGGGAGCTGCTGCATCCTGGCTCCACACATCTGGCCCCCAGCCTGCCCAAATCCGGCTCTAAGGGGCTTTCCCAGCGTGGCCAAGGAGGGATGAAGGAGCCCCCAAATAAAACCACAAAGGGCACCAAAACGCAGCTCCACAGCCCTGTTTTCTCGGCATTAACCGTGTGCCAGGCAGGAAATGGGGGTGGCTGTGGCCGGGCTGCCCCTCACCCACCGCTGCCTTTTATGAGGGGAGCTAAATTTGGAGTTAAATCGGTAAATCCGACCCGGCGCTGCTCACACCTGCAGTGATGCTCACACCTGCAGTGATGCTCACACCTGCAGTGATGCTCCCACCGGTCCCGCTGCTGCTCCGAGTCCTCCGATGGAATAATAATAAATGTAAAATCAATTAACAGAGCTGCTGGGTTGCAGCAGTATTTCCAAACCGGGCTGTGTGCAGGGATCAGAGGGAGCAGGGCTGGGGGCTGAGGGGGAGCCCGAGCGTGGGCAAGGCTGGGAGATGTGTGAATCCTTTTGTCATGCAGCGGTTTTAAGTTGTTTTTCTAAAAAAAAATTATATATATCTCTATATATATATCATATATATATACAAAAACCCAAGTGCCAAATGCAATGTTTTATGTTTGCTGTTCCTTGGTGTCCTGCTTCCCGGCAGACAGGAGGTTGAGGGGGGGGTGATGGGGAGGGTGGAGGAGGGAAAACCTGAAGGCCAGGGAGGTTGGGAAGAGGTGTGAGGAGGTGAAGGCGAGGCGGGGTCGGCGCTGGGGACCTGGGTCACCCCCGAGCACCCCCGGCTTGCGAGGTGTGAGTTGGAACCGCCGTAGCAGGAGCCTCCCTCGGGGAGACTCCAGTGTTATTTACAGAGCTGAAATTCTATTTATTCCTTCGCTGGCTATGGGCACGGGGGTTTTCTGATTGTTCAGAGAGATTATTTTGGATATTTTACCTATTAACTTGCTATGGCTGGGAACCATGATAATGTCTGTTATTAACAACCACCAAATAATTCAATTGTTTTATCCTTTTGATGTTAAAGAGAAAAAAAAGCTTATTTTCCATTGACAGTGTAGAGGTTATTAACGACTTAGTTGTGTTTGCTGTTTTTTGTTTTTGTTTTGTTTTGGTTTTTTTTGAGTAAAAACAACAAAAAAGTGGCTTCAGTTGCGTTCGGGAAGTGCTGCCTGGCTCTGGCTGCCGGTGCGAAGTGCGGGGCGGCAGAGCTCCAGGGAAAAAAAACGCTTAAAAGGGAAAGAAAAAAAAAAAAAAAAAGCTTGAATCCTAAAAGAAATAAAAGTTATTTATAGAAAGAGGGGAAAAAAAAAGAAAACAAAAAAAAAATATAACCCCAACAGTTGCACGAGTGAGGCTGTGAAGTCAAATATTCAGTAATAAAGCGGCAGTGCCTTTCTTTTTTGTATCCCCCCCGCTCGCCCCACCGCAACTGTCCCCTCCCTGTCCTGTCGGGAGATGTCGCCGCCGTGGGGCGGGGGCCAGTGCCCCCCTCCCGCTGCTCGCCCAGCCCCAGCCCCGGTGTCCCCAGCGCCCCGGGGACTTTTTCCTGGTGCTGTTCCCCCTGAGCCGTCCCCGGCCAGCCCGGGCACACACAAGTGGCCTTGGGATGCGACACCACCCTGTCCCCTCCGTGTCGTCTCCATCCCCAGGGACACCCCGAGCTCGGCTGGGCTGGAGTTGAGCTCTGCTCAAACCCTCCTGGAACGGGGGTGGGGTGGGGTCGAGCCCCGGGGGCAGCACCCGGCAGGAAAAAAAAAAATCCCAAACTGTGATTAAAAGCCGCGAGTTGGGTCAGCACTTAGGGGGAAAACCGATTTTTTTTTTTCTGTTGTCACCTTTCTCCATGTCGGGTTTGGCTTTCGGAATGTGCCTGGTGGAAAGTGGGTCCCGCAGACGTCTATAATTTGCACACAGCGACGATAACACTAAAGTTGATTTTATACGAGTCATCAGAGTTTGCAAAAGTGAGTTTTATTTTTTGTATTCCTTTATCTTTACTTAAAGGTGAATGTGTATTCCTCTGGGAGGAATAGGAAGAAAAAAAGAAAAAAAAAGAAAAATACATTAAAAAAAAAAAGGAATGTTAATAATGTTAAACAGAATACTTCCTCCCTTATTAATATATATAACCCTGATGTATTTATGCCTATTGTAAGCTGACTTTAAAGAGCTTTGACCTCTCTTCTGTTGCATGCCGTTCCCGGGCAGCCTCTCCTTGTCCATGCATGCCTTTTGTCCTGGTTTTTCTGTACAAAGTTAGTGCACAAAAGAACTATTTTTGCCTAGTTAATGTTGCCGAGCAATGCCTATTTTTTAAATTTTAATTTCCTTTTTGTTTTGTTTTGTTTGTTCTTTTTTTTTAGTCATATATGGCAATGGCATGTTTGTTACATGTAAAAGCTTCCCGATATAAAGAAATACTAATGTTTGGAGATGCCAGTCTTTGCAAGTGTACAGTTTTCCAATGTTGTTTCCCAGTGAAAACACCCCCTCGTGATTTCCACTTGCTCCCGTGTATTTATTACTCATTTCCTCCCGTGTAACTAGGAACCACGGCTATATTTCATATCTGCGCTATATTGGAAGTGAAGGGAGATGATTAATACAAGGTTTTGTAACACCGGGGTGTGGCGCCTCCTTATTTATCCCCTTTTTGGCAGGCGGCTTCGGGCTCCTGAAGGCAAAAAGAAAAAAAAAAAAAAAAGGAATTCAATAGATGTTCGTCCCGTGGGCGGGAGGGGAGGAGCCCTCCACAGCTCCACAGGGGGTTGGGGATCTTTATTTAAACCTCGTGGCAGAGCTTCCAAATATCCCTGGCATTCCCCAGGCAGCTGCTCGGCTGTCCCTTTGGGATGGCCATGCCCCAGGAGCTGGTTAGATGCAGGATTTTCCTTTGAAATCGGCAGGAACTGGGGCTGGAGCAGCTCAGGGCCTTGGCCCAGAGCCTCAGTGTGTGTGTGTGTGTGTGTGTGTGTGTGTGTGTGTGTGTGTGTGTGTGTGTGTGGAGGCTTTTGGGGTGGGATTTTAAGGCTGGGTTCTTTCTGGGCTTAAAACTTGCACATTTCAGACCCTCCTGGGGCTGGATCAAGCAGGGAAGGACACTCAGAGCTGGCGCTGCCACTCCCTGTGCCACTCTGCTGCGGGAGGGGCAGGACCCTCTGCCCCTGGTTTTTCCATATTTTCTCAAACTGAGCCTCCATATCTCCAGGCTGATCCAGCCCAGCTCTGCAGGCTCTTCTCTGCCTCGTCAGCCTGGCCATTCCTGCTGTCAGGTCCAGGGATGCCCTCCAGAGACCTCCTGGGTGTCCCAGACCCTGCTCACTGTCCCTCCACAGGCATCAGAGGGGCTCAGGTGCCCCGTGAGGAGCAGAAATTGCAAACACAGGGTTTATTCTGGTTATTTGAATCCTTCATCTGCTGCTTCTCCTAGGACGAGGCTCCTGGTGAGCTCTCCAGATGCTGATGGTGCCAAGACCCCAAAACCATGTCCTCAAGCTCCTTTTGTGTAGGATGCTCCCAAGCATCTTGGCCACCCCAGAAGGGAAATACTTGCCATGGTGTGCAGTCCCACCTGAATTTCCACAGCCCACTGACCATGGCTCCCTGCACTCGTTGGGAATTGGCCTCCCAGCACAGCTCAGACAAACTCAAATCCCCAAAAAAAAAGCCATTTCCTTCCATAAACAGTTTGCCTTTCCAGGTCCCTGTGCTGCTGTCTGGGTCTCAACAGTGCAGGGTTGTTGCACCAACAGAGAATGGAAAGAAAAAAGGAAAAGGCAGAAAAACCTGGGCTGGAAAACTGGAGTTGGAAGGGCTGAAAAGGCTCCAAGGAAAATCCATGGCAGCCACGCCTTAGGGAGACTCTGTGGGTCCTGCTGCCTGGCAAAGGGAAAGAGGCTTAAAAAAGGAAAGGCAGGAGGAAGAAAAAATCATTTCCATGCTGCCAGAAGCTGTTGGATTAATCCACTCTGGACACTAAAGGCTTTAGCTGCCAGTGCACCCAGACTCCACCACACCTGAGCCCCATCCAGCCCGAGGAAATCGGGTCCCTTCTCCTGCCCAGCAGAGGCTGCAGCCCTTGTCCAGCTGGGAGCAAAGCAGGAGCTGATCCCAGCAGGGGCTGGATAACCCCACATGTGTTAACATGACCCTTTATTCCGTGTCTACCTATCCCAAAAGGTGATGGAGGAGCAGCTCCAGCCCTGGAGCCAGGCAGGTGCCCCTTCCAAGGGGATGCTCCTGCCCCTTCTCCCTGAGCCCTGCTTCCCCTTGTGGCTACAAATCCCTCATATTTAACAGCCAGGGGGATGGACAGGGAACAACCTATCAGCGGCAGCAGGCAGGGATTTCCCACTCCAGGGAAGTTTTAATGCAAGGAATAATTAATTCCCCGCGGCTGCGCCAGGGAGTCCGGGTGGTGCCGCTGCCGGGCTGCCAGCCAGGAACGCTCCCAGGATACACAAAAATACCCAGCTGCTCCTGGCAGCCCGGGCCAGCAGCGTGGCCACTTCACCCAGCCTGGCCTCTGCCACCCCCGGGGAGCTGCTCCGGCTGGGATCAGCTCGCCTGGAATGCTCGGGAATGCACCCCGGGGCTGCGGCATCGCTCACCTGGAGCGCTGGGAGTGGCAGAGCTGGGGGGTCCCTGCGGACAGGGGGTCCTGGGATGGGATCAGCTTGGGTACCTGGTACCCACAGAGCTCCCCACGGCTTCTCCCAAAGCCCAGCACGTGCAGAGCTGGTGTCTGCAGGAGCAGAACAGCAGGGGAAGGGTTTTAAAATGAAAGGGGAGAGGTTGAAATGTTGGGAAGAAATTCTTTACTCGGAAGGTGGTGGGGCCGTGGCACGGGTTGCCCAGAGAGTCTGAGGCTGCCCCATCGAAGTGTTCAAAACCAGGTTAAACAGGGTTTGGAACAACCTGGGATAGTGGGGGATGTCCCTGCCCACGGCAGAGAACTGAAGATGATCTCTTTTTTTTGCAACACAAACCATTCTGTGTTTCTGTGATTTTCCCTCTTTTCTCTCTGAAAACACCCCACAGACAGAGCCTGGTCAGAGGAGATGTGATCCAGCTCAGCCAAAATCCCCACTTTTCTAAGGAAAATAGATTTGGGGGCTAATTTTAAATAATATTTTTTTTAATATCTCATCCTGGCAAGTTGGCCAAACCAGCTCCATCCCCACCCACCCCTGTCAAGAGGCAGCACAGGTGGGTGTTGGCAGCATCACCCTGCAGTGGATGCAGTGGAGGGGCTGGGTGCCCCTCTCCTACCCCCGTGTCCTCAGCCTGACATCGAGATGATCCCTGGGCCTCCCGGGAAAGCTTTTCCAGCCGCTGCTCCTCCGAGCAGAGCAGAGCAGAGCAGAGCAGAGCAGAGCAGAGCTCGGGGCCGGGCTCAGCAGAGGGAGCCACAGACTGTGCAGGCGCTGCGGAGCCGGGACCAGCCCAGCCTCCTCCGGGCATCCCTGACCTCGGGCATCACCCGGCTGGGGCAGAGCCTTTCCAACCCCCCTGCAGCTCTTTGTCCCTCCCTCCTCCCACTGCTGCTTCCCTGTGAAACCTTTCCCGTCCCTCTCTTCCTCCCCCCAGCACCAATTCCCATCTCCCTCGCAGCTGCTTCTCCCACGGATGGGGAAGAGGCTGGAGAGGTGAGCACAGGGCCGGGGTGCAGCCCCCGGAGCCCCCCGGAGCCTGGGGCTGGCACCTGGGGCTGTGCCAGTTCGGGTCCCCACGGCCAAGGGCTGGCACCCTGCACAGCACCAAAAACCAGCAGCAGGGACCACAGGATGTCCTGGGCTGGAAGGGACCCACAAAGGTCACCCAGACCAACTCCTGGCCCTGCACAGACACCCCAACAATCCCAGCCTGTGCCTGAGAGCGTTGTGCAGATGCTTCTCCAGCTCTGGCAGGATTGCTGCAGTGTTGTGTTCCTCTGGGGAGTGGTTTTTCCCCCAGAACCCCCTGAAGCCTGTGACCATGGAGTTTGACCCTTCCTTCCTATCTTGACCCTGTTGGCTCAGGCCCAGCTCTCTCTCCTGAGCAAAGACCAGATAAAGTCCTGTTCTTCCTTCTTCTCCCTCTCTCTCCCCTGGAACCCTTCAAGAATAAAGCCTTGGACTGATCCCAGGGGGTGAGAGCCTCTTTTGGAATCTTTTACCCTGTTTTCCTGAGATATTCCTCCAAAGCCCCTCAAGGAAACTGAGCTGGCCACAGGAGCCTATGGGGACAGAGGGGGATATTTCAGTGCAGTGACCCCTTCCTCATGGAGCCACGAATCCTGAAATTTTGCCTTTTTCCTGCACACTGATGCACCTCAGCCTGTCCTGGCTGGAGCAGTGGCTGTCACCTCCCCCAGGCACTCCTGCAGCTCTCCAGCAGCTCCAGGCCTTGCTCTGGGACAAGGGAGCAAAAGGAATGGCAGCTGTAGGATGAGCTGTGGCTTCCCTGGGGATGCTGAGAGGCACCACAGGCAGGGC
Organism: Phylloscopus whistleri; assembly: GCA_017589585.1. Classification (NCBI taxonomy): domain Eukaryota; kingdom Metazoa; phylum Chordata; class Aves; order Passeriformes; family Phylloscopidae; genus Phylloscopus; species Phylloscopus whistleri. The sequence goes on along the minus strand of JADMLD010000405.1, from coordinate 497,711 downwards.
AGGAGGAGCTGAAGCAGGGACACCTTCCCACAGCACCTGGCCAGGGCTGCCAGGAATTGCTCCCTCTGTGTCACCCACACATCCAAGGCCAAAGCAGCACCACTGTGTCTTGCCTTGGCACTTTTAAAATCATTTCCAGGCCTTTGCAGTGGGCTTGACCCCTCTTACAGTGGGTTTTTCACCTTTGCTTCACTGTTGCAATCCTGGTGTGGAGAAGAAGAGCAAACAGAGGGAACGTGGTGCAGTTCACCTGCCAAAAGCCCCCCTGCAACACCCCAACACCAAAAACACAACATAGAGTTGTTAAAAACAACAAACAAATTCCTTGTGATTATATTCTTTGTGTATATTAGCAATATTTCTTTGAATTCTGTAATTTATTTTCTGTCCCTCTCAGGACAAGACTAATTTACAAAAGCTTTAATGTTTTATGCCCCCTAAATCATGAGTGTAACTTTAAAAACAATTGGAAGGCAAAGCTTTTCCCAGAAGTTTTTTTCCAGGAGCTGGACAGAAGGGCTCAGCCAATTGCTCAAAGGGCACAGCTGATTACAGGCTCTTTCCCAACCCCAGCAGTGCTCTGGAGGGCAGGGGCAGGAACCAGGGGCAGGTAAGGAGCTGTCAGAGCTCATTTAGCAACTCCCCAAGCTGTGGAAGGTTGTGAAGGCTCCACGAAGCCTCTGGGGTGATCCCAGCCCTTGCCTGCAGCCACTCAGTCACTGGAAGGCAGATTTTTGTCTAAAAAAATTCTAATTTGGGGTCCAGAGCTGGAGGAAATTGCCTGAACTGAAGCATCCTGGTGGGCTTGGCAGTGCTGGGGTAACTGTTGGGCTCAGTGGCCAGGGAGGGCTTTCCCAAATTTAAGGATTCCATGGTTAAAACCTGCACCTCGAGGTGGAACCCAGGTGGTGAGCACCAAAGAGCCCAGGACCTGGCTGGGTATGGCACAGGGATTTATGGGCTGGTCACTCCACAGCACAGGGGAGGGAGGTGCCCACAGTGATAGGAAAAAAACCTCAAAGAAGCTGCTCAGATGGGGAACCCCTGAGAAAATAAAATTGATAAGCAACACAAAGCACTGGAGAGCATCAGGAAAAGAATGGAGCACGTGATAAATCAGGTGGAATCCCAGGAAATGGGGCAGCTCAGGGCTGGGAGGATGTGCCCTTATTGAACAGGGTTTGGTCCTTCTGTTTTAACTTTTTGTTTCAGATTTGGGGGCTTTTTTTGAGCTACAAACACTTTGAAGCCAAATAGTTTTTTCACCCCAATGAAAGCAGATTTTCCCATTGTTGCAAAACCAGTGAGGCTCCTTCCCAATCCCACACCTCTAAAAAAATAATAATAAAAAAGGCAGGGAATAGCTAATTCCTTGCAGAAGTGCCTGTTTTCCCAAAGAGACCCTTTCCCACCACAAGCACCAGCTTTAATGCACAGCTGTGAGAAGGGCAGAGCTCAGCCTCACCACAAGGATGGGACTTGCCAAGGCTCCTGGGGCTTCCCAGGAGTGTTATTTCCAAACTGTTCAGACCATTTGGATGAAAAAAAGACACCAAGGGCTGGAAGAGGCTTCACCCATCATCCCTTCTCCCTCCCTGACCACCACAGTGGGCACAGACCCTGCAGTCCCTTTCCCCCTGCACTTGGGCTGCCCTGCTCCTCAGGAGTCTGGGATCCACGCATTTTATTTTTTTTTTTTCCCCTGAATCCCAGCAATATCTGTTTCCTGGAGGACAGTAGGAATGTCTCTAAGCCAGCCTACCCACCCTGCACCCCATGGGACAACCCACCCCGAGCCTGGCTTCACCTTCGAGGTCTCTGGTGGCAGCTGCTGATGGGATTCGTTTGTTCAGGTAACTCGAGCATCTGGCCAGGAATCAGGAATTTCCTCAGGCCAACGTGAGGCCTCCAGGACAGCTCAAAAAGGGTACAAGAGGACTGTGAAACCCCCAAACTCAATGCCAGGAGCAGCCACTGCCACCCACCACCCCTGCCCCAACACATTTGCTCTTGATTCCTCTGGCTCCAAGGAAGGAGGAGGTGACAACAAATCCTGGAGGGTTTTTTTTTTTGCTTCCCAGTCACCAGCTGGGGACTCAGCTGTGGATAACAGCAGCACCCACCCCAGAGGAGCAGCCCAAGAGGTCACCCATGAGTGCAGAAACCATCTCCACCTGAGGGCAGGGAGCCCTTGCCCCTCTCCCTGTGCAGAGCCAGCACCTCCAGGGCCCCCAAGGATGCTCCCACTCCAAAGGACAACACTGTGCTTTAATGTTTCAGAGACACTGGCCTGGTGAGCAGCAGCACAGGGGCTGGACATCCTATACATATTTACACACGGGGTGTAGTTAAAGCTCCTGTATCCCAACAAGGCTGACGTCCCACAAAAACCCACTGAGACTTAACAACAACAGAAAAGGGAACAAAATCCAAGGCCACGAGTAGAGAGAGGTGTGTTTTAAGGACTACAGGTCACATGGGAATAAAAAAGAGTGGTGGTGCAAGGTGAACTTTATCCTGAAGAGAGATAAGTGGTTAAAATGCAGCTTTTTGGTGCCTCAGGAGCAAGACAGTGTTTGACAGAGACTGAATTTCCAAAGTGAAGCAAGGAAAGAGAAAGAAGTGTACTGGTGTGTGCCCCTTTGGTCCTCAAAATCTCCTTCCAGTCGAGCTAAAAAGAGAGGTTCACTGCCAACTTCAGGCAAGAAAGAGTTAAGGCTTTTCAGCTGGATATTTGTAACATGCTGAACTGAAAACTGGAGATTCCAGGCAAACAAATGCCCTGGAGTCGGTGTGGTTTAGCAATGTGCAGCACAGCTTGTTCACACCAGTGACAAACACTGTTACAGCACCTCATCCTACAGAATCCAGCACAGAGGATGTTATAAAAGGTTTTTCCAGTAATGCTGGGAAGGTCCTCAAAATAAAATCAGTGTAATTAAACACCTGAGCTTGCTCTCCTTGAACAAGTTCCTTAGGCTCAATCTGACCAGACACGATTTTGGTTTTGTTCCCAACACGGGCTGGAGCAAGAGGGAGGAAATTTGGTGAGATGGAGCTGGGCAGAGCAGGACCTGCCCTCGGGGTTGGTGTGCAGGACATCTTGGGTTGATATCCAGCAAAGCGGCCCTGGGAACCTCTGGGCATCCAACCCCCTCGGTTTTGCAAGCTCGGTGTGAGGAGGGTGGTTCTCATTTGCGCCTCATCTTTTCCCAATTAGGAGTTACAAAACACCCGTTAAAATGGTAACAAAGCAGAAGTTCGGCCAAGTCCGGCCGAAACTTTTTGTACCGATTCTGCCGCTGACAGAGATTGCCACACACACAGGGAAAAAAAAATGTGGTTTGATTCATTCTGGCGGCCCTGGAAATGCTTTTCTCAGCTGCTCTTACAAAATGAGCTGTTGCCATTCCAGGTTACTCTGCCCTGAAATAACCCAACCTGTCGGCAGGGAGGGGAGGCACCAAGTGCTGTGCTCAAGATTTCGTGCTCACCTTTGCTCCAACGGTGGAAATGGAAACCTTGGGATGCTTGCAAATCTTCATTTTCACATTATCAGACTCGTTTTAGCTTCTCAGCCTAACCCACGGAAAGCCAAGAAGGAAAGCTCAAGATATAAAAATCATTAAAAACCTCTTTGGATACCTCAGGACTCTGAAGACAGACTCTGCAGGGTTTTTTCCCTCTCCTCTGTTAAAGTTTCCTTAAAAACTGTAAAAAACTGACAGTTCAAGTGGTCTGACATTCTGAGGCACAGAGAAAAAAGTGCAGAAACCCCTTTGTACTGAGACAGGGCTATGCCCCGAATAATTCAGAAGTTAATTCCCTGCCTGTTAAGAGGATAGGAAAAATGGAGTTTACACATTTTTCAAACAAAAAAAAAAAAAAAAAGTGCACAAAAAAAGAAGATTAATACCAGCAAGAATATAAAACACAGCATAGGTAACAACTCAGAGGTATAACACACATATCCAGGTACTGAAACAGCCACTGCAGGACTTGCAATAAAACATAGTCCGATAATTCAGGACAATCCCAATCCTACAAAGATCCACATCCTTTCAGGTGTTTCCCGTGCTGCTCCACATTTATTGTAACAAACACAACTCTTCCATAAATATCCATTTCTCTCCTAAGCCCCACTTCTCTCCTGACAGTTGGGATATTCTGCACTATGGGTGGAAAACCATTCCCAAACTTCCCACTCGTGGCTGGTAACCCTGTGACATCGGCACCAGTGGAAATCCAGGGGGGCCTCCCTCATCCCCACCTTTCCCAGCTGCCACCCCAAGCCTTTCACTGCACAAGGACTATGACAACAACTCACAACGACCTAGTTTAGGACTGGGATGTGGGGACAAGGACAGACAGTGACACGGGGACAGAACAGCCCAGCGGGCACCCAGAGGGTGACAGAGTTTCAGCTCCTGATGAGCGTCAGGAATTCTTCGCGGGTCTTTGGATCCTCCCGGAACACCCCCAGCATGGTGCTGGTCACTGTTTTGCTGTTCATTTTCTGCACCCCACGCATGACCATGCACATGTGCCTAGGAGAGAGGGGAGGGGAGTCAGTGCATCAGGAGCACTCCTGAGGAAGGAGAAATCCCACAGGGAGAGATGGTTCTCACAGGGTCACATCCAGTTCTGGGAAGGTAACAAAACCCCCACAACCAGAAAGGGCATCTGCAGCACCTCAGCTCTGCAAGAGTCACATTCCCAGCCACTGAGTGCTGCCTCCTCTCCCCTGGTCCCAGGAGAATCCCACCTTCCCAAGGTGCATTCTGACCACAGGGACATGCCTGCTGCTGGTCCCAAGCTCTGCACTGCTCGAGGAGGCAGAGGGAGCACAGGGCATGGACCTGGTGCAGTTGGGACAGCTCCTCACTGCCACACCTCCACAGAGGATCAGGCACTTTAAATGGCTCCAGCACATCAGGATTATTAATTGTTTACTAGTAGTAATATTTTATTATTAATAGGGTGGTTGTTGTTATTATTATTATTATTATTACTACTACTACTACTACTACTACTACTACTAATCTCTCTGCCTGATAACCAAGCATGGCACACAGCTACCACAGTCAAAAGGGGAACATGCACCAGCCCTGCAGCACAGGGATCACACAGAGCTGGGATCCCAGCCCTGGAACACCTGGAATCCCAGCCATGGAACACCTGGGATCACACAGAGCTGGGATCCCACCCCTGGAACACCTGTGATCACACAGAGCTGGGATTCCCCCCCCAGAACATCTGGGATCACACAGAGCTGGGATCCCAACCCTGGAACCCCTGGGATCCCATCCCTGGAACCCCTGGGATCCCACTCCTGGAACCCCTGGGATCCCACCCTGGAACCCCTGGGATCCCAGCCCTGGAACCCCTGGGATCTCACCCCTGGAACCCCTGGGATCCCATCCCTGGAACCCCTGGGATCCCCCCCTGGAACCCCTGGGATCCCAGCCCTGGAACCCCTGGGATCCCACCCTGGAACCCCTGGGATCCCCTGCCCAGAACCCCTGGGATGCCAGCCCTGGAACCCCTGGGATCCCAGCCCTGGAACCCCTGGGATCCCCCCCCTGGAACCCCTGGGATGCCAGCCCTGGAACCCCTGGATCACTCACGTCGCCTCCACGACGACGCCGACCCCGGCGGGCTGTAAGGCTTCTGTGATGGCGATTGCAATTTGTTTGGTAAGGCGTTCCTGGACTGAGGGAACAACAGGGAATTCAGACCCCCAGAATGGTTTAGGTTGGATGGGACATTAAAGCTCATCTCATTCCAAACCCCCCACCATGGGCAAGGACACCTGTCACTAGACCAGGTTGCTCCAAGCCCCATCCATCCTATCTTCCATTTGTATCCTGGAACAAATCTTTTATTTTCTTGTTTATATTTGAAGCCCTTTTGCATTCCACCTCTCCAACCACAATTTGTTCTAACACTTCCTCCATTTCCTATTTTGCAGTAAGATTTTCTTGCCTCTGTTCTGTTCCAGTTTTTAGTGTGTTTGTTCCCAACGTTACTGCTGCATCATTTATTCCACACACCAAATTTCTCTTCTTAAGGAAATGGAGATAAAAAATGAGCTTTGTCCTGCAAAGCTTTACTTCCTGCACCCTCTATTCACCAGCCTGGTGGTCACTGAGGCTTCTCTTGCCAAGACCAGGCCAAATTTAACCACAGGACAAAGGCAGCAGGTTCAGCCCAACCCAAGGCTTTGGACCCTGCAGCTCCCTCTCCTTCTCTGGGGTAGGAGGCAGCTCTTGCTCCTTTGCCTCAGACAAGAATTCCTGAAGGCATCTCTCCAAATCTCTGCAGGAGAGTTCATCCCCAGCAGCATCCAACTGGTTTAGTTATTCCTGGCAGCTCTACCTGCTAGCACAGGAATCCTTGGAATTAATTCCAGCCTCCATTTACTCTCCTAGGCAGAAGTTACCCTTCACTGGGAATGCAGGGGCTAAGTACAACAACATAACCTCTTCAAGAAGCATTTTTCTCCCCTCTTAAACCCCACATCCACAGTCCACCCCCAATTACCAGCCCCCTGCACTGACTGGGAGAGGAGTGCACACAGCAAACACCAAATTTCGTTTACCTTGTAATCTTCTGCTGTATATTTCCACGATCCTACAGGAGAAAGGGAAAAGACAATATTATGGTTATTTCCAGCTGGCCACTGACTATCAAAAGAGACCCCTGTATTGATCCATGTCCTTCCTGGAAACCCATGGCCACGCTGCTGCCCAGGAATTCCTCACAGATTTCCCTTGGCACATCACTGTGCTGAGTGACAGCTTCCCCCCACCTGCAGCACCAGGGAGTATTTTAGGGCAAACCAGTCACTTCTCCTCTGGTCTCCTTCTTTTGGTTTGGAATTCCTTGTATCCCCACCCACCTGCACTGCAGGGCTATGGGGGAATTCCTGTCCAAAGACTCCCTGAACCCTAATTCCTGAACATTTCCCTGTCCTTCAGACTAGACCAAGTGCTGCCTCAAGGTCAGTTCAGATAATGGATTCCCAAAATGCTGAAATTGAGCAAGAAATGTTTTGGATTCTTGCATTTAACCACAAATTTAGCTGAGAACAATGAGACAAAATTGGTTCTTATTTAAAACAGAATCTCTCACCCCATCCTTCACATTTCAGCACAGGGAACACCTTAATGGTCCCCTCCAACATGACTTCAAATTTAAGCCATTGGTGGGCAGTGGAAGTGACACTTAATGACAGCTCTGGAATCCACCCATTTGAGAAAATCCATATAATTGCTCTGTAACTCCAGGGGTTGCTCCTGCCGACCACAAAAGCTTAATTACACTTCAAGTGGCCACAAAAAGAAGTTGCTATAGCAAGCTTTGATACCTGTCTGGTCACAGCAGACAAAAGCCAGACAGTGGCTGGCAGCCTGAAGCCTCACTTACAAGAATCATCCCCGACAATGAGACTCTCCTGCTGTTTTGGGGAGAGAATTAAATGCACAAACTCCCCTCCAGCAATGAAATGGTTGTGCTACAGCATAAGACAAAGCAACACAATATTTAGATTAACTATATGGATAGGAAACATGCTCAGATATTACACAGAAGAAGTCCTACCAAGGTGTTTATGTAAAAACAGTTATTTGAAAGAGCATTTTCGAGCCTGAGCTTAAAACCCAAGAAAGATGTTTGTTTACTGAATACAGGTCATCCACAACCACAGAAACTCACCACATTGGACTAATCCTATTATGAAAGATTAGGCCTAGAGCACCAAGAGCCTCACAAATCTTTGCCTGAACACTGGTTGCATTATATAGGGCACGAAAGGGAGGCATGATTGGCCCCCCAACCTCCTCAGGGCAAGCTCTCCAAAGTGAGAACATTTTGTTATACAAGAATCTGATCTTTTCATGATTGTAGTGTATGGGAGTTCTACCCTCACTTTATAAAGAGGCAAGATTTAACCTTTGAGCATATTGCACATATTGAAGCAGGTTTCCATTCTGAGGATAAATAGCAGGGAAATTGTGTCTTTCTAGCACCATGCTGCCACTTGCATTTGGAAAAGGAAAAAAAAAATCACTGAAAAGCATTTTGAGCTCCTTTTTACAACTGCAGTCAAGAGAGAAATAGAGATCAGAGCAAGCACAAACCAGCAGATGCACATTGCAAATGTGATCCCTGATCCTGCACTGGAGCCCTGCAGAAATGAAACCATGTGCTAAGGAGAGTCTCTTCAGGAAGGATGGATTCTCCTCAGAAATCCAACTCCCCAAAACAACAACAAAACAACACCCCCAGCCCTGCACCAACCAAAACTCAACACAAGCCATGGGATGCCACACACATCCCCAGGCACGAGCAGCCAGCAGGAGATGAAGCCTTTTGCCCAGCACCTGCACTTCTGACAGCTCAGAACCCCAGCCTGCAATTCCAGCAGCTCTGGACAGCCACAAAAAATCAGGCAGGAGAAAATCTACACATGGAGCAACCTCTTTCCAGCCTTTTAATCAGAGCCCAGCCCACTCCCACAAGCCCTGCTGGGGACAGGGAGATGCCTCCCTGCCCTCTGAGGTTACACAGCAGAGCTGTCACCTCCAAGGATCCTTCCACTTCCAAACCCAACTCCCTCTTGTGCAAGCAGAGACGAACAGATCTGGCTCACTTTAGGACATTTTGCTGTCACATTCTACACATTTCTTACCTGCTAAGAAAAGCCAGCAGGCAGGCAGATTGGCAGGGCTAATTTCTCATTAGTGTTACTGCAGCTACAGCAGGATTAACAGATCCATCAGGGAAAGCAACACCTATGTGGTCCTTCTGAACTTCAGCCAGATTTTTGTTTCTCAAAAAAGGACCCTTCCACTCTGATCCCAAATAATCTGCTTATTGAAGAGATCTACCATTCTCTTCCTCACCAGCACAGCAAAATGTCACTTAATAAGAAGAGTCAGTGTAACCACTGACCCAAGGGTACTTGCTGAGGAAAAAAAAGCTATTTTGCATAAGAAATGGATTTCTCAAGTGTATCACAATTGCTTTGTTTCTTAGGCTGAACTTTATAAAATCTACCCCACAGCACTCTCAGCACCTCTTCAGTGAAAGAAAGAAATGCCAGATTTTTCTGAAGAGATGAAAGCTTTAGATTCAATTTGCATCCATAAAAATGTGATCATCTACAGTTTGGAAGTTGTCAGATTTTTGTTCTTATTATTCAATCTACACCCAAGTGGTGAAGAGCTGGAAATTCTCGCTGGTTTTTGTGGCCTGCCTTAGAACATAACCAAATTCTCTTGTTCTTTGCCTCAGAGCTCCCTGCAGACCCCAGTGCCCTGGGGGAACCTACAAAAGCTTTAGAGCTCTGAGAATTGACACACAGCTCCAAAACTTTATCTGTCCTCTCCACAAAGAAAAACAATGCTGAGGGTTGGATCTGCATCCAAATCCTGGACACAGAGTGGGCTGAGCTTTAGAGGGAGAGGAGATTTAAAAGATTAGCACAGCTAGCACAGCCTGGAATCCTTTTCACAAATTAGCATCACTTTCATTAGAACACTTACCTAGCAAGCTTGCTGAGGCCAAGCACTTGTTTGTTGGGGAGATAACCGATGTGTACCTAGATAGGGGAGAACAACCATTAGGAACAGCAAAAACCACCCTTCCAAGGGCAGGTGAAACTCATGCACAGACAATGAGATGTGCATTTGCCCCAGAATCAACTCTGGGACAGCCCAGAAGCCTTAGCATGTGGGAGGAACGTGGCACCATGCAAGCCTGGGGAGTTGTGGAGCTGAGACTGTGAAAGCCTCATGAGGTCCTGGTGAAGAATAAGTGAGTTTTTCTGAGGGGGGAGAAAAGTCACAGCTCTTCAGGAGTCAAGGCTTATGTTCCAAGTCTCAGGAATGCTACAGAGCACTGCTGCATTTGGGTACAAAGGTAGTCTATTACTCAGCACAGCACTGTTTGTCTAAAATAAACAGGCTTTTCTTTCAAGACCTTCAATGGATTGAGGGAGCGGAAGTAAGAGGGACTGTGCTTTGCTTCCAGTGAAAGTTCTGGTGGCAAGAAGTACTTTGCCACCAAAAATCAGGCTGCAATTCCTGATTTGATTTTTTTTTCTTGTTTTGGTATCATAGATCACTGATGATTAGCTCAGCTTCCATCCTGCTCAAATATGGATTTGCTGAATGTGAAGTTCAGCAGGAAAGTGCTCAGATATGAAGGGAAGGACATTTAGCTCCTTGTTTTCAGAAAGCCATGGGGGCTACTGAATTCCAGTGGGTTTGCAGATATAACAGATTATAAACCAGTACTTTGTGCCACTGTACCAGAGACTTGAAAAATTAGCCAAGATACAGCAGGGGAGTGTCAGTGGGGGATTCTGGCTTTGCCTGGAGGCCCCATCTCAGAATCCTGTGCTGCTGTACCTGCAGTAGAGGTACCACACCTGATTACCTGGCTAACTTGCTCATTCCTACCCCTTCTGTTAGTCAATCAACCCACTGACACCTGGAAAGACATGAAACATTTCAGACAAAGTGACAGACACAACTTAGAAATAAGCTTTGAATCCTGCTCCCCATATTTTTGCAGGTTTCTTGATTTCCTTCAAGGTAGAACTGCAAATCCAAGACCTACAGGTGGGTGCTTGCAGCCTCTTTGGTGCACCCAGCAGGGCAATGGTTACTCTGAATATTTAGAGCCATACCAAGTCATTTACTAGGACTGAGTGGGTATTTGTGAGGAGATTTCTCCAAACCACACAGGTTAAACAGCTGGATATAGAAAAAAAAATGCACAGATTGCCACAGGAGTAACATGGAGAATATACACAGTACACACAACCAAGAGTAACAGGCACAACAGGAAGCTTGCACAGCAAAAGGTTGTCCTGCTCTCCAGTATAAAACACCAACAGCAAGAAAAGAAAGCAGACAAAACTGAATTGACTCAGCTAAATAAACAGCTGGTTTCTGTTCATGTATTTTATTTTTGGGAGACAATTTGCTCAGAATATATGTGGCACTGATTGAATTTTATAGACAACACAAGCACGTGATGCTGTTGGACCTTGTGAGCACTTTGTGGTACCAGATGGATCAGGCTAAGCTCCATCCTTCTGTGCTGATAAGGGAGTGAAGAGGCTGAGTCCTGCAGCTCCCACTCAGAACTCTTCATCACCCCTGCAGTGGTTAACTGGAGAAATTTCATTTCCTTAAAGAGAATTTTTATTTCCTTAAAGTTCCACCCCTGGAACCCCAGCAGCTGTCTGGGTTCTGAGCTCCCTCCTGCAGCACTTTAATTCCTTAAAGTTGTTGGCCTTACAATGCCAACACCCTCTGGAGCACCAGCCCTTTTCACGGGACTCCCCAGTTAAGCATCTCCAATTCTGGCCACCCTCTCCCTGACTTGGCTCAGACAATTAAGGCAGGGCTGCTAATGAGTTTGTTCCACTCACAGGGGGTTTCAGAGATGAATGTGCACTGGATAGCTCTGAGCCAGGAGCTAAATCCATGACAGAGCCAGTGTGCAGGGTGAGCTGGTTTAATATCGAGATGTCTGCCCTCAAGGCTTGCTGCTGCCTCATGGAGAAGAGCTTTGATATGAAATGTCAGAAACCATTAGATTACTTAGACTAGGAAAGGTTGAGCACTATATTTCAGGAGCTTAAATTCAAATAAAACCTCACATTAAGGAGGCCTTCCTTATTTGTATTCTGAAGATTAAACTTCTAGAACTGTAGCCGTAAGCAGCGAGTACTTACAGCCTTAAAATGTACAGCCTTTTACATGTACTTAAGGTCTTTTATTGTGCATTCCCAGGTTTGTTCTGTGAGGGAGAGTTACCTTTCCAACAAATGGAACGAGGTGATGCTCACACAATGAGAACATGTCTATGTCCTTCACAATTACCATCTCATCATGGTCTTCGTCGAAGATGGCGTCGTTCAGGACATCTGAAATGAAATATTTGCATTAAAAATAAACCCAAAAAGCACGGCAGGCTCTTCCAGCCAGCTCCTGAGAAAGCTTGTAGCAAGGGCAGAACTCTCTCAGGGCTATAGGTTTTAGGGTTAAGGTCCAGGAGGGAAGTAAGGAGTAACATCACAAGCACGTTCTGGTCTGCCAACGATCCCACATTTGCCACAGTGTCACACTGCCTACGTGCTGCACCACGAGTCAGCCTGGAGTGTTTTATTTAATTAATAGCTTGAGCAGGGGTTAGAACAGGTCTGGTCTTTGCAGAATGACTGACATCTTAAGAGCAATTAAGCCTACAGCTGACTAAGAGAGCACCGTGGGCTTCCATCAGTGCTTCCGCAAGAAAAGCCAGCCCGAGGTCAGGGGAAGTCTAAGCCACCACAGTGGTTCCTCCAAACACTTTAACACCAGCATTGCTATTTCCAAGAAGGCTTTGCATACAAATTTCATCCTGTAGCATGCCAGGCAGCAGCTGTTTAGGTACACACAGAAGTCAGAGACACATCTGGGGAGAGATTTGCTGTCCCATCTGAAACGGGCTGGCACATCCACACTGCAGCCTAATTCTGCACCTCAGTTAGCAGGAAAGTCAGGAGTAGAAACCCCCACAGAAACAGAAGGGAGAAGAGACAACTCAGTAAGAAAAGAAGCACATAATATGACACTTGGCTAATCTCAGAGCTCAGCAGAACGGATCCTCACTTGATTCCTCACTCTCAGCAGTCACTTGACACATCCCCAAACAACCCTGGCACGGGTTACAGCACATCGGTCTCCACAAAGATTGCAGGCACCTGGATCACACTCAGAGTTTAAAAGTCGAATAGCCCCAAGTGTAGAAACCAGGTCCTTTGAAGAACAAGAGAGAAAAGCTGTGTATGAGGGAGAAGCATGCAGGAGAGAACCAGCTGTACAGATGGGCTGATAACAAGGACAAGGAACTCTGCAAACAAGTTCAGCTGGAAGGCACACTGGCTCCTTGGAGTTACTGCCAGGAAAGCAGAGTCCCACACACCACAGCCAGAGCAGGGCACTCAGGGACTGCCCTGCATGCACCAGGGAGCACCTGCAGGGGTGGTGACACAAACCCGACAGTGGTGGTGACACAAACCCGACAGTGGTGGTGACACAAACCCGACAGTGGTGGTGACACAAACCCAGCAGTGGTGGTGACACAAACCCAACAGTGGTGGTGATACAAACCCAACAGTGGTGGTGACAAAAATCTAACAGGAGTGGTGACACAAACCTGACAGTGGTGGTGACACAAACCTGACAGTGGTGGTGACACAAAACCAACAGAGGTGGTGACAAAAATCTAACAGGAGTGGTGACACAAACCTGACAGTGGTGGTGACACAAAACCAACAGAGATGGTGACACAAATCCGACAGTGGTGGTGACACAAACCTAACGGTGGTGGTGACACAAATCTGACAGTGATGGTGACACAAACCCAACAGTGGTGGTGACAAAAATCTAACAGGAGTGGTGACACAAACCCAACCGTGGTGGTGACACAAACCTGACAGTGGTGGTGACACAAACCCAACAGTGGTGGTGACACAAACCCAACAGTGGTGGTGACACAAATCTGACACTGGTGGTGACACAAAACCAACAGTGGAGGTGACACAAATCTAACAGTGATGGTGACACAAACCTGACAGTGGTGGTGACACAAACCCAACAGTGGTGGTGACACAAATCTGACAGTGGTGGTGACACAAACCCAAAAATGGTGGTGACACAAACCCAGCAGTGGTGGTGACACAAATCTGACAGTGGTGGTGACACAAGCCTGACAGTGGTGGTGACACAAACCCAACAGTGGTGGTGACACAAACCCAGCAGTGGTGGTGACACAAATCTGACAGTGATGGTAACACAAACCCAGCAGTGGTGGTGACACAAACTCGACAGTGGTGGTGACACAAACCCAACAGTGGTGGTGACACAAACGTGACAGTGGCGGTGACACAAACCTGAGAGTGGTGGTGACACAAACGTGACAGTGGCGGTGACACAAACCTGAGAGTGGTGGTGACACAAATCTAACAGTGGTGGTGACACAAACCCAGCAGTGGTGGTGACACAAACCTGACAGTGGTGGTGACACAAACCTGACAGTGGTGTCTGGTCTGCCTGCCTTGGTGCCTCCCCCTGACACGCACGTCCAGCTAATGGCCACCATCTGCTGTCGATAAGGGATCATCATCATCACAGCAACATTTTAATTTCCTGCCTGCTATCAGCCCTGCACAGGTAACCCTGGAAACTGCGCGCACGGCGCTCCGCCCGCGGCGCGGGCTCCTTCCTGAGAGGGGCTGGAACCTGCAAGGCAGCCAGGATGAACCCCAGAGGGGTTTTGGATTGGGTCAGGCAGCAGGAGTAGGGGGCATGAAAAAGGCCAGGGAACAACTCTGTGAAGGCACACACGATTGTGTTCTTCAAATGTCTGGGTCTGGTTTACACCAAGCACTGCTGGAGAGGGTTGTGATTGCATGGGCAGCATCATGCAGTTGTGTAACCATGAGTTTAGCCAGGCAAAGGGAGAATCCAGAACAGAGGATCTGAACTGGCTCACGGGAGAGGGAAGGGGAGGCAGAGCAGCTCTCTGGGTTCTGAGCTCCCTCCTGCAGCACTCTGCAGCCGTGCCATTTCCACAGCAGAAAGGCAAACAGTGGCTGCACAAAAACCTGCTGCTGTGCCCAGAGTTATTAAAACAAAACCCAAACAGATCCACGAAGCATCTCCAGAGTGACTGCTGCTGTTATTAGACCCCCAGCTCGGCTCACACCAACCTTGCCAGGAGCATATCAGGGCCTGATGTCAGATATGGATTTACGTCAGCGCACTCGCAAAGCAGATTGTTCAGAACAGCCAGAAATGGCCAAATTCTCATTAAGACTCGTGGCAATGTGTGACACAGAGCAGGGCCAGAGCTGTAGAAGGTACTTCACCCATGAAGCCTCATGCCCACGTGCATATAGATGCATATACACACTAATTAACATACAAAACATTTATTAATAGTAGAGCCTTACAAACTTTCACAGCTGTGTTGTATCACGGAGAGAGCTTAGCCAAAGAGAAGTTTAAGTGACCTCAGAAGTACCATACAAGCAACTCCAGGAACAAAAGGCATCCTGCATCCTTTTCATGGCCAAAGCAATCAGACAGGAACACAGAGGGCATCCACCCTTCTTGCACATCCCCTCTTATGCCCCAGCCCAGTCTCAGCAGTGTGGGCAATGCCCCTGCACAGCCAGGGGAGTTTCAGAGGTAAGAAAATAGATCTGCACGTCAAGAATGCAGCCACAGAGCTTCACACTTCTTATTTGTAGTGGTCTTGTCATTTTTGCACCTTTTATTTGTTTAATATTAGCAGCAAGTTGCAGCCAGGTCACAGACAACGCCTGCAGTTGTGCCTGCAGCAAGATGTGCTGATTTTGTCAGCACCAGCTACTCCTTGAGAAGAAAGGCCCACAAAGGAAGAAACCAGCTCAGAGTTAGGCCCTCCAAAAACTCCTTCACGAATGCCAGGTGATACAGGGACACAAAGGTAAAACAGAGTGTGAGGCTGAAGGCCACCACTGGAGTAAATGTCGAGAGCCCCAGTCACCCCTGCTCTGCTCCAGTCCCTCCTGCCCACACTTCTCAAGTCTCCCTCCCTGGAAATCAGCACAGCTTGAAGCCTGCCCATCCCTACACCTCCCCCTCTGGAGCCCAAGCCCCGTGTTGGTAAAAGCAGAGTGAGCAGAGCATCTTTTCACAGCTGCTTCCACCTGTGTCCCACTGCAGCAGTTGTTTGCAGTAATTACACAGGAGACACTTCTCTGGCAGAGACTCAAACACCTTGTGCAGGGAAGCAACACCATTCTATCTAAATTTGTCAGGGATTTTTGGGTTTTTGCCTTTTTTTAGATGTTTTTTGAATTTTTTTTCTAGTTTTTTTTTTTCCATTTGAAATAGCATCAAACAGGGCTCTGACAAGCTCAGCCTGTGTGCTGCAGCACATGTTCTGGAGAATTTAACAGAGCTGAAAGGACAGAAGGGGAAACAGCCTCAGACTAACCAAGCCCCAAGCAAAGCTGGGGACAAATTTTTGCCCCTTTTCCTGTTCTTTCACTCTACTTGCCAGGCCATGCTGCCTGCTTCACCAGTTTGATTTCATGGTTTGTAGAATCAGGGTGCTCTCTGAATTATCCCAGCTGATTTTTCCTTCAGCCAAAAGTTCAGTTCCTGGTGCAAAAACTTCAGTGGGCTGTTGAAACTGAATACAAGTCAGTATTCACAGTATAACTGTGCTGCAAGTTAACTCCTGAAACAGAGCAGAATTAATTTTGCCCTTTATCTTCAAAAAGAGTTGATAAAATGGAAAAAATCAGAACTGGATGAGGACAGAATGAGAAAGACCTTTCAGGATTTTGCGTCAGAGCCAAGCAGAGATACCTGTTGCTATAGAAACTATTTGCATGGCTTTAATGTGTCACAGGAAAGCAAAAGCACCTCTGGCAATCAGGGAAGGCAGAGCCCACCCAGGATGGGCTCAGGATGTGGAGGGGATGAAGGATGGCAGCACTGCAGCAGCTTCACAGCACTTCAGAGCTGCCTTTTTCACTGTGCCTGGGAGTGGAGTGGTGCAGGTTGTTCTCACCAGGAGTCAAAGCACTTCCCTGTGGTGTTGAGTTGCCTCACAGCTCCAAGTGAAGTGCAGGTTGCTCAGTGCCAGCAGGATGAAGGCAGCCCCAGGAACTCCCTGACACTGCTGCTCGAGCTCATCCATCCTGGCAAAGGCACAAGGCTCTCCTGACACCCATTTCACAGGTCCAGGCTCCTCTGTCACTGTCCACAGGTCACTGTCCCCTCTGGCCTTTGCTCTCTATGGACCCTCAAGTGCCACAAGTTGCCAGAGGCAGGGCAGGACTGGGCTCAGGCCAAGGCAGAATGACATCCCATGGGACAAATCACACCCCACCAACACCCACCAGCTGGAACAAACTAAAGCACTGGCTGAGCTCAGACACCTCCAGGAACAGAGTGACCCCCAAAGCAATGGCAGGGACCTCACATGAACCAGGCCATGGTTTGGAGGATACCCCAGAAGAGCTGTGCCATGACCCAACCAAGGCTGACTGGTCTGTGAGGCAAAACCACCTGGGGAATGCTGGCAGATATTTCTGATTGTCCTGCTCAGAGGTCCCCCCCAGCTGAGGACAGAGGTGACTGACAGCAGGAGACACGAGCTCACAGCTGAAGGTGTGGCAGGGTGTCTTGGGTTATGGAACCAAAAATGTGTATTCTATTTCATCTGCTGAAAGCAGTTGGGGAGATGTTTTTTTTTCTTTATCTCTTGTAACTCTGGAAGGAGTTGGGGGCGGATGCCTTTTGATAACGGGCCAGCTGTTCAAACCAGGTGGGGCAGTGTTTGTTATCTCTTTTCACAATAGGTCATTAAGGCTCCCCAAAGCAGTACATCCACAACACCCTCCCCAAACTATACCCTCCCCAAAGCAGAACATCCACATTCCATCATCCTATTGTGAGATGCTCCACCCAGTGGGGAGAGCCAACCATTCCTACCTGGATAAAAACTGAGATGTAGGAACAGAAGGTATCTGGCTTCACCCAATTCCCAGAGGAAGACTGGACCCTTCTCACCATCACTGGACCCTTTTCTCTCAGGATCATCTCTGCTCCAACAGAACCACATCTGCCACTCCAGGAGGACTCAGTGTGGGCTGCTCCCAACCCCCTGACCAACAGGGTGTCAGGTTGGAGCTCTGACTCTGTCAGGGTTTCTAGGATTGTTGTTTGTTTGTTTGCTGGTTTGGTGGGGTGGTTTTGTTTTCTACTACATTTGTATTGTTAATATTCCCAGTAAAGAACTGTCATTCCTATTCCCAAATCTTTGCCTGAAAGCCCTGAATTGCAAAATTATAATTTGGAGGGGGTGAGGGGTTTACATTCACCATTCCAAGGGAAACTCCAGCTTTCCCTGGCAGACACCTGTCTTTCCAAACCAAGACACAGGGAAACCAGCAGACTGCAGGGTCAGGATGAAATCTGGAAGGAAACTGCTGTAAAAAAACCTCTCAGCTACTGCAGAGTAAGCAGCAAAGTGTAGAGTCAAACCTGGCTTTGTTTTTTATTTACTCATGTGATGACATCACAGGTAACTGAAGTTAGGTAAAACATTCCAGACAAGCAACAAGAAAATTATTGCAGCCTTTGAGTATTAAAAAGGCACCAAGAATTTATTATGCATACAGAGAGCCAGGCTACAAAAATATTAGTGTAAAGGGCTCATACTGCTGCAGAAAGTTGATGAGTTCAGGTTGCTAAGAAAGGGGAGGCTCTGGGTTATGTCATTTGCTTCAAGAAGTCTTGAAGAGCTCTAGAAAGAGGCACAGCCTGAGATGCCACATGACTGTTTAAATAGGCAAGAGAGTTCAAAGGATGCTGAGAAATGAACACTTGTCATAACAAACCTTCCTAGCAGGAACCAGGAGAAACCTTAGGCACAAAAGATTTTACAAGTTTCTGGCTACTATTTCAGATTTCAGACTAGAAACAGACACTCAACTTCAGACAGGAACATTTGCCTCAGAAGCAAAGCTCAATCCCTCAGTGACCAGAAGGGAGGTGAACCAGACGTGTGATCCAAGGGACATTTCATAGAAGCAGAGATAAAGGAAAAGCATTATTGCTGTTCAGCTAATTCTGGCTGTGATTTGCACTGATTTGTTTATTTTCCTGTGAGATACCCTCCACGTTGCAGTGAGACTGGAGTCTATTCATAACAGATCAGCTACTGCAGACAGATGAAGCCAAGATTAGGTTCTAGAAGTTGTCCTCTGCCAGGAGGGTTATTAATGTGAGGGAAAGCAACGTTCTGGAGATGCTCATTAAAATGTATCAGGATTTCAATAACCATTTCAATGCCCCATGTCACAGAAGGTGCCCATCCACACTTCTTTCTGAAACTGAAACAAAGGAAAAATCAAAGACAAAACACTTTGGAAGGGCAACATGAAAGATCAGAAGCCTGCAACAGCTCAGGTCCAGGAGGTTACAATATTTAATAAATTCCTGACAAAACCCAAATTGAGTTGGGTTACTTGAGCATTAACAGGCAGGGGAGATGATCCAGGAAAGCCCCAATTCCCAGAAGCTTCACTGCATTTAGTGTGTGCTCCAGCATGGCAGGCTTCCCTTATGTGGGGGCAGGGGTTGAAGAAACCCCAAAAAAACCTCATTCTGAACAACCCTGTGTTTCCCATCCTCTTCTTTACAAGAAACAAGCCATGGCTGGAGCACAACAATGTTGAGGTTTCAGCTGTTAATAGATTACAGTGCTGCATCCATGTCCTCAGGGATGAGCCAGCAGCACCTCGATTCCAGGAAAATACAGCACCTCCCCAGCTCCCAGCAAAGGGCAGTGCTGCTGAGCAAACAGCCTTGTTTGCTGAAGGCTCTGTGTGTTTTGACACAGCAGTGCTTATCACCTCAGCACAGCAAACCAAGCAAGCTGGAAAAATTTACCAGCTTACACCATTGGTGTCCTCTGTGAAAATACCAAATCCACACAGGCTGGAGGAGAAGAATATTAAGTTGATTTTTTTTCACCTGTCAGTGTAGGAGAAGCATATACACCAATGAGTGAGGAAATGACCTCACCAGTTACCTGCTTTGAAAGAAAAGCTGCCCAGCAGAGTCACTTGCAGCCTTTCCAACCACAGAGGTCTGGGAGGCAAAGTTATCCCCTCCCAGCATTTCTGATTTTCCTTTCCCTGTTAAACACACTGAAAGGACAGGTAAAGCTGCCAACGTGCCTGAGAGCTGCCATGCTTACATGAATAAAGGCTGGGAGACCTCTCTGGTGTTTGTTGTTTGTTTGGTTGGGTTTTTCCTACTACATTTGTATTGTTAATATTCCTAGTAAAGAACTGTTACTCCTATTCCCAAATCTTTGCCTGAAAGCCCTGAATTGCAAAATTATAATTTGGAGGGGGTGAGGGGTTTACATTCTCCATTCCAAGGGAAACTCCAGCTTTCCCTGGCAGACACCTGTCTTTCCAAACCAAGACACCTGGTAGCAGCTCCCACCATCACCAGCTTGGTGAACATGTTTTGCTTTGAGTGTTTGTGGCTGATGAGAACAACTTAACTTCCTCCTGCAGATGCAGGCAGCTCATCCAACCCTGTGCCTAATGTTTCCTGCAGGGTTACACAATCCAAACCAATCCATTTCTGATCCACCTTTCAAAGGCAGAGTCATTGACACTGTTTCTGTAACTTACCAGTTGCTTGGGCCTGAAACCTTCAGCTTCAATTGGGAGTTAGTGCTGCCTGCAACCTTGTATTTCCATTTATTCACTCAATTACTGCCTTTGCACACACTTGTGCTCTGTAGTATTTATTATTACACCCTCAGAGAGCACCTCTGAGCACGACATGAAGCTTTTGGTAAAAGGAGGGACAATGTTTAACCTTTGTGTGGCAGGTACCTGCCTGAACCAGCTGTCAAAAAGCTGAAGGCACCTGCCTCTCCCAGCCCTGCTGTTATAACCCTCACCAGCCAAGGGGGCTATTCTGAAATACAATTTACACTTACAGGAGTAAGAAGCTGATAGATCTGACCCTGGAAAAGAACACAGAAGCACTGCATGAAATTGGAAGTTACTCTTTTGTTGACTTTCCTACTCTGCCATCCTCACCAACACATTGAGAGGTTTCTGTTGCAACAGCTGCCAGTCTACACCAGTGCTCAAGTGTCTGCACTGAGCTGTCAGGATTTTTAATCTGGTCCCCAGGTGGATCTTATTTGAAATCACTGGAGGCATTCTTGCTACTCCAATCCAAGTGTGATGACTGGTACTACAGAAGTGGGAGCAGCAGATTTGAATACATCCTGTCAATGAAAGAGGTTGAGGCCTTTAGTAAAGCCAGGATTAATAAATGGCAATCTGGAATTAACAGAAAGAGCCAGATACAGATATTTAACAAGTAAACTCTACTAATGGCTCTGACACACGACACTGAGCAGCTGCAGAGCACAGATAGCAGAGATGAATAGGAAAGGCAGGAATACTGTCACACTGCACTGCTGAAAACAAGTGAGGAAATACAGAGCAGAAGCTGGAAAGCAGAATCAGCTGCTCTGCTGCTCACAAATCTGAATGGAGGGACAGAACTGAGGTGTTATCCTCCCTACAATACCACCAAGTTAAGCTATGGGAAATACAAACACACAAATACTGTCAGGTGTCATGGAAGCAAAGTGACAACACTCAGGACAGGAGATCAAATGACCAGCACATTTAACCATGCTCCAAGTGTATTATGCTCTAAGACACACAGAAACCAAAAAGATCACGGAATGGTTTGGGCTGGAAGGGATCCTTGAAGGCCAGCTAGTCCAACCCCCTGCAGGAACACAGCGAGCAGGCTCGAGTCAGGCACACCAAACACAGACCTCTGGCACTGCACTGCCAACTTCACACTCTCCAGAAGAGAACAGAGCTGGGAAGGGTCTGGAGCACCAGGAGAGGCTGAGGGAGCTGGGAAAGGGGCTCAGCCTGGAGAAGAGGAGGCTCAGGGGGAACCTTGTGGCTCTGCACAGCTCCCTGGCAGGAGGGGGAGGCTCTGCTGCCAGGGAACAGGGACAGGACAAGAGGAAACAGTCTCAAGTTGTTCCAGGGGAGGTTTAGATTGGATATTAGGGAAAATTTCTTCACTGATAGGGTGGTCAGGCACTGGCACAGCTGCCCAGGGCAGTGGTGGAGTCCCCATCCCTGGGTGGGGGGGTTTAAAAGCTGTGTGGATGTGGCACTTGGGGACAGGGGTCAGCAGTAGTCCTGGCAATGCTGGGGGAATGGCTGGACTCAACCTCAGAAGCCTTCTCCAGCCTAAACAAGTCTATAATTTGGATGTATATCTGCCACATCTTTCTTTGTGCTCCTTTATGGAAAATGAAAACTCCATCAGGCATGAATTGCTCTCCCTCAGGGCAGAGGCTGCAGCAGACAAAGTCACAGGGCTGATTTTAAAGCCTGTCCCTGTTCTGACAGTCACTGCCCTGGCTCACCTGTGTCACTCCCTCCTGGCTGCCTCTGGAGCTCAGCAGGGACCTGTTGCAGCACCCTTTGCCTCTGGCCATGTGGTTGTACAACCACCACCACCACAGAGCTTTTACCTGAGGAATCTTTCTTGGGAAGATGGAACTTGCAGCTCTTGTAACAGCCCCTCACCTTCTGCCTGCTGCAGGGATGAAATGGAAACACCCCTCAAAACACACCCTGCAAATCACTGCTTCAACCTCTGCCTACCCTGACAGCTCCACATGTGGAGCTGCAAAAAAAGCCTGAGAAAACAAGAGGTCAGGGCTGCTTTTTGTCAGGATTTTGGGGATGGTTTGGGCTTGTTTTGGTTCATTTTCTTTTTCACAAGCCACTTGCTGGTCCAGTTCACAGCCTGGCCAGGCAGAGAGCTGGATTAGTACAACCAAGGGAAGAGCACAGGGTGCTGCAGCAGAGACAGCAGCAGTCCCACAGCTACTCTTGTGCCCAAATATTCTGTAGTTGTTGGCTCAAGGGTTCCTGAAGTATTTAAAACTCTAAGAAAGATTTACTCATACTGACTCTCCTAACACACTCTTCATCCACCACTTGCTTTGCTGTCTGCTGTGGGGTTGTGCTTCAGCTGCAGCTCCTCCTTCTATTTGGCTGGGAAGAGTGAGAGAAGTGGAAGCTGAGCATCCTGCAAGAAGAGGAGAGTAGCTGGAAAGTAAAAGGATTCCTCACCTGGCACAGAAGGAATGTTAGTATCACAGCTCCACGTGATTTCCTAAAAAGAAAAAAGCTGTCCAGGAGCA
Organism: Phylloscopus whistleri; assembly: GCA_017589585.1. NCBI lineage: Eukaryota > Metazoa > Chordata > Aves > Passeriformes > Phylloscopidae > Phylloscopus > Phylloscopus whistleri. The sequence goes on along the minus strand of JADMLD010000405.1, from coordinate 474,863 downwards.
GAGCACCCAGCAGTGACATTTTCTGTCCCTGGATATAATACAGCTCTTTCCCAGGTATGGAGAATCAGAGGAGGGGAGTATCCAGAGCTACCCTGCTTAATTAAATGAATGTGAGAGATCAGAAGACCCCAGAGATCCCAGAGAACCCACCTTGCATTAGAAAAAAAAAGTTTTTAAGATTCCTTTAGGTAATGTGTGCACACTGGCAGCAAGGTAAGAGGGGAGTTTAGAAGGGCTGCAACCTCCTCCAGGTTCAGCACAGAAATTCATGCTCAAATTATTACTAAAAAAATTCCTTCTGCTACAGCCTGACAGGATGACTGAGAGACCTCCTGTGTTTTACAGCAGTCAAATGAGGAAAGTTAATCCCAGTAAACAAAAGATAATACCATGAAACCCTGACAAAACCTCACCTCAAACACACTGTGCAGCAGGAATAAGAGAGGAACAAGGATGGCCAGTGCAGCCCAGAGCTGTGAACCAAAAACCTGGGTTGATCTGAGAGGCAGAACAACTTCCAAGGCAGAAATGCTGTTCCTGGGGGAGGCTGGGACACGGCACTGGCACAAGAGTTAAAGCTGGCCATGAGTGAGTGCTGGAAGTCATTGTACTGTGATTTCAAAAGACCCAACAGCTGAGAAATAAAAAAGAAACTAAATACAAAACCCAGCCTTTAAGTTGAAACACGGTGTACTCAGAAAAGGACTCTGATGTGCCATCAGTCAGCACAGCTCAGCCTTTGCAGTCAGCTACAACATCCTGCTGCAGCTCTGGGGCAGGCTCAGCACTCCAGTGCTGGATTCCAGAGAGCAGCAGGAGCAGCTCCTTCCTCAGCCACACTCAGAGACACTTGCTGACACTGTTTGCATCCCTCTCTGACAGGAACTTGTCTTTTGCTGTAAGAAGGAGCAGAAAGGGGCATTCCCAAGCTCTCCAGGCTCTTTTTTACTCTTTGTATTGGGTACAGTCATTAGTCAAGAAGGTGAGAAGAGGAAAAGTGATGTAAAAAACAAAAATCAAGCGGTATTTACCCTGCACCAGAGCCACGAGTCGTGGGTGAGAACATATCCCAGGCAGTTCCTCTCCTCACACCCTCACCAGGACGCAGAGCCACTCAGCTGGGGCAGGGATGTGAACCTGGGGTTCCTCTCCACACCTGCATTTGCTGCGGGACCCTGAGATGGGGATGGGATCTGCCTGTCCTGCTCTTGTCTCCTTATCTCTCTTCCTTAAGTTTCATTCCCACCTTTGAATAGACCTCACTTGATTAAAGCGACGACAGGACAGGGCTTTTCCTGAGAGCATTCCAACCCCTTCTGCCGGCTAACGGGAGCAAATATTCCCTGTCTGAACAGAGCCTCGCTCGGCCGGGGAGGGAGGGAGGAGGGAACCCACAAGTTCCTAAGCCAGAGCTTGAAAAGTTTCCATCAGAAAAAGGAAAGCAAAAGCGCTTGCTCTGCTCACCCGAACGAGAGGTTTACGACAGAATGGAAACTACCTGCACAGAGCTTAGTTTAAAAACCCCCGAGGTATTTGGGGAAGGAGGGGACAGTGAGACATACAGGTGATAACCAGGGAGCAGCGGATGGGTGATGCGGTAACAAGACAACGACGTTTAAAGAAATTGATTTCAAGGCACAAAGGCGGCACCAGAAGCGGGACCCTCCATCCCCGCAGAGCCCCCGGAGCGCTCCCTACCCGCGATGGTCTCCTGGTAGCCCTTGGTGAAGAACTGCATGGCCGTGGCCGCCCTCCAGGGCGTCTTGAGCAGCCCCTGCCGCTGCGGGTCCTCTCCCAGCGCCCGCAGGATGGAGGTGTAGGCGGCGGCCAGGCTGGGCAGGCTCAGCTCGTTGTCCTCCTCGCTGCGGGGCCGCTCTCCCCGCCACCCATCCCCGGTGCCGGTGCCGGTGCCCGGGGGCAGCCGCGGTGTCTCGGGCGGAGAAGGCGGCGTGCCCGTTCCAGCCCGGGCGTACCCGTTCCAGCCCCGCGCCGCCTCCATGGGCCGCGCTGCCAGCGGGGCCGTGCGGGCAGCGCCGTGCCCCGGGCCCCTCTCCGTGCCCCTCCGTGCCCCTCCGTGCCCGGTGCCAGCCCTGCCGGCCGCCGCCGCCGCTTTTATCCCGCCCGCGCCGCCCCCATTGGCCGCCGCCGCCGCGATGTCACCGCCGCCATGTCACCACAGAGCGGCGGGAGGGGCTGCCCGGGCTGAGGGGGGACCGGGGGGGTCCCTCGGGCTGGGACCCGGGATGGGGATACCGGGAGATCCGAGGGGAGCCCCGGGATGAGGTGGGCGCGGGGGGTTGGGGGTACGGGGGCATCCCAGGGGATCCCCGAGTTGAGACCCTGGCTGAGGGTACGAGGGGGTCCCGGGGCTGAGGGCCGGGGGTACGGGGTGCCTGAGGGGGGTCCTGGGCTGAGGGCCGGGGGTACGAGGGGGTCCCGGGGCTGAGGGCCGGGGGTACGGGGTGCCTGAGGGGGTCCTGGGGCTGAGGGCCGGGGGTACGAGGGGGTCCCGGGGCTGAGGGCCGGGGGTACCGGGTGCCTGAGGGGGTCCCGGGGCTGAGGGTACGGGGTATCCCCTGGCTGGGAGTACGGGGGGATGCTCGGGGTACTGAGGGATCCCAAGGGATCCCCCCGGGCTGAGATCCGAGGGGATCTGAGGGGGTCTCTGGATTGAGGGTACGGGGGGGATCCCTGGGCTGAGGTGTGTGCTGGAGGTGCGGGGGGTGCTCCTGGCTGGGGGTACCGGAGGATCAGAGGGGATCCCCCCGAGCTGAGATCAGGGCTGGGAGTGCAGGGGGGTCCCCGGGCTGAGGCTGAGGGTACGGGGGATCTCTGGGCTGAGGTGTGGGCAGGGGCTGTGGGAGCATCCCAAGAGATTTCCATAGGGGATCCTCTAGGATGAGGTGTGAGAGCAGAGGGGGGATTGCCCTGGGCTGGGGCTATGGGAGGATCCAGAGTGATCCCCGGGCTGAGACCTGGGCTGGGGGTCCAGGAGGGAATCCCAGGGACTGAGGTGTGCTGGGGGCATGGAGGGATCACGGGCTGAGGATAAAGGGCACCCCCGAGGCTGAGAGTGTGGGGGGGATCCCTGGGCTGAGATGTGTGATGGGGGTACAGGGAGACCCCCCAGGCTGGAGGTACAGTGGGAATCGCTGGGCTGAAGGGAGGAGGGTACAGGGAGATCCCTCAGGCTGGGGGTGCTGGGGTTCTCCAGGCTGAGGTGTGGGCTGGGGTTATGGGGGGATTCCCTGGGCTGAGGCACGAGCTGGGGATTCAGCCCTGAGCTGCTGAAGGGTGCTCCTGCCATCACCCCAGTGTGGGGGAGGCCTGTGGGGAGCCCAGGGTGAGCAGCAAGGGGATGGGGATGGATGGGGCAGGTCCTGCTGGGATGCAGGTTCATGCCCTGCACAGCAGCTCCCAGCATCATTCTCCATGTCCTCCCCATCCCCTCAAACCCCTGGAGCTGCTCCCTTTCCCACCAGGCTGGTGCTGGCACATCCTGCCCAGTCACTCCCTGGCACTGCTGGAATGCCACCAGCACCCTTCTGAGGTGCTGTAGGCCACTGGGGTTGGGATGCAGCCACCAGAATGATCCCAGGCACGGACTGACCCTGCTGGGTGACCATTGCCACCACCTCATCCCAGCTGGGCTCCCATCCCTTCAGACCCCTGATCTCTGCAGACACCTTCCTGCTGCAGGGCTGGCATGTCCCAGTCTTCTCATATTCCCACCCAAGGTTCTGGAAATGTCCTAACTCTGATGACCAAGACCAAATATTTTGACATTTCTGTGGGGAACTAGTTGGAGTGTCAAACCCCAAAAGGTGGTTTGAACATCTTGTGTCCTCCTGGGTGCTTTTGGGGCAAACCCAGCAGGCAGAGCACAGCTTGGGTTCAAGTGTTGGTGAACAAATCAATGCTGGGACAGATTTTTGGAACACAGGTCCCCTCCAGCTGGAGCTATTCTGTGATTTTATGAGCTGGAAACTGAGTCTAAAGGCTCAGCTGAGCGTAGGGTGAATGCTCCATCACCCAAGCATGAGGGGAACTTATATTTTCTGGTTTGCAATCAAATAAATGGCCAAGATCTAAAGGAGCCACAAACCCTTCTCTTCACACCAGTGGTCCTTAAGGCAGCAGGGACAAATTGTCCCCTTCTTGTGCCTAGGAAATGGTAAATTGCTGGGAAGATAAGGAGGGGAAGGAGCTGTCAGAGGGTGGGGTGTGACTCATTGGCTTTCTTCCTCCTCCTCCTCTTTCCCCTGACACAAGAGCTGCATTTAACTAAGACAAGCAAGAATGAAAAAAAAAACATACCCCAGCAGCTGTAACACGCTCCACATTTCCACATTTGTCATTTGGTTTCTGATCACAGGTTTTACCAGAAGAGTCAGGATGACTCAGGTGAAATCCAGGGCCCTGCAGCCAGCCAGGCTTTATTCGCTTTTATTGCCCCAGGCTCTGACCAGGAACAGCAACTGCTGTACCAGGAGGATTTGGAGCTCTGAACTGCATCCCTGCTCCTCCCCTGACACCCAGCTCATTTCCCAATCCTCTGAGGACATCCAAGTCCTCCCTTTGAACCAGGCAAGTTCCCTCACTAAAAACATCTGTGGGCAGAGGGATTGCGCTTCCCTTTGGATCCCGGCCGAGCAGACACGGTTCAGAGGGCTGGGTGATGCTCCTGAGGAGCTTCAACCACTGAGACCTAATCATCCATACAGAAAAGGGGTTAGCAAAGGGCATCTGAGCATCTTGGCCCTCCCTAGTCTTTACTCTCTTTGTTTTCTTGGAAAAGAGGAAGATAAGCTCCCCCCAGAGCCAACCCTGACTTTGTAACTGCCTGAGCTTAGCTGCTGTGGGAGCTGGTTGTAATTTTTCTCCTATTTATGGGGCAAGGAGGGCAGTTTCCAGCTTATTTACCAGTGTGATCACTGCCTGGCTGTGCAGAAAAGCACTTTTTTTCTGAGGGTGTTTGAGCAGAGGTTGCACACTCGGGAGCTGATGCCGGCAGCTCTGTTAACGGCCTTTGCCAGCACGGAATTAGGAGGTTCAGGTAATTGGGATTTGTGCCAGGATGTGGCAGGACACAGCCCAATTTCCAGCCACAGTGGAGTCCTGTCCCTCTGAAACACGACCCCACATCAGCTGGGTAAGAAGAAGCACTTCAAAAACTGGGGGTTTTATTGGTAATTCCCTGTTATTTACACACCATGTTCTCATTAAGCTTTCTTAAATAAGTTTTTCTCTGCTATTTATGAATACATACCAAAAACAGTGAAATACAGACTATAAACCAGAGGAATAAATGAATATTTAAGGTTGGAAATGACCTCTAAGACCATGAAGTCCAGCCACTAACTCAGCACTGCCAAGGCCACCACTAGCCCATGTGCCCAAGTGCCACATCACACGATTTTTGAACACTTCCAGGGGTGGCAATTCCACCACTTCCATTGGATGCCTATTCCAATGCCTGACCACCCTTTCAGTGAAGAATTTTTCCTTAATATCCAATCTAAACCTCCCCTGGCACAGCTTGAGGCCATTTCCCTTTGTCCTGTCCCTGTTCCCTGGGAGCAGAACTTGACTCCCCCTGGCTGTCCCCTCCTGTCAGGGAGTTGTGCAGAGCCACAGGTTCCCTCTGAGCCTCCTTTTCTCCAGGCTGAGCCCCTTTCCCAGCTCCCTCAGCCTCTCCTCACAGGACTTGTGCTCCAGACCCTCCCCTAGAGGGAATGTGCCCTGGTTTTCTCTCCTCTGCTTGCTTAAAGCTTCGAGGATATTTTCACTGTTTAAAGAGGAGAAGTTCTTAAAGATCAACAAAACAGGGAGTGCAAAAAATCCTGAGGCTGTGACTTGAATTATTTTCAAATGTAGAATAAGGTTTAGAGGAGGTGAAAGCCCTGTGAACCCACTGAAGGGTACTGGGGGTGCTCCTGAGAGAGCCAGGGGATGCTGCTAGGGGCCAAGGTCTGTGGGAAAGCCCTTCAGAGACCTCTCTTGTCTTTGAAAGTGGGGAAAATATCAAACAGGGACAGGATGGAGCAGGTCTGTGTTCAGGCTCCTGCTCCTTGGCCTGCTTTAGTCTGTTCAGCTTCCTGGTGGCTTTGGTGGCATTGAGTGGGGCCCAGCTGGGAAGGGCTGGAGCATCATTCCCTGTGTGCCAAAGGTGCTTCTCAGGGCTGGAAGAGTGGAGACCCCCAAAAGAAACCTCTCCAAGCCAAGGCTAGGGATGAAATACCCCTCACTGGGGTAGATGAAACCATCAAAAAGGTCTTTCAAAAGGAATTTCTGCACCAACAGCTTCTAAAAAGCTGTCACAATAAATAGAAATCATGCACAGAAGACACCTGCTTTTCCTCTGTTGGCTACAAAATGGGATCACTCAGGACTGGGCTCAGAGGTTGAAGTGAGGGGTGATGAATTCCACTCCCTCCATCCGGACACCCAGCGCATCATTAACAGCTCGAGCAGCAAGAGAGCAGAGCAGATCAATCCTGCTGCTAACAGCAAGCCAGGACGTGGCCCCAACGTGATCCTGGAACTATAACTGAGCCCACAGAGGCGATGGATGGCAACATCCCAGCCTGGGGACATCCTGCCCATGCTCTGGGAACACAGCCTGAGATTTATCAGCCCCTGGACCCACGGTGCGTCAGTTGGGAGAGTGAATCACGAGCAGTTTAATTCTATTACCCAGAATAACGAGCAGAATTGATTACAGGCTCCTAAAATACTAATCTGTTACAGGAGGGTTTGTTGCTCCATGAGGAGGGAGGATCCCCAGGGTCTGAGGGGTTTTCACTTTAACTTCCTCAGAGAGGTCTCACAGTTTAGGGATGAGACTGGAGGTGGAGGCAGCAGTTCTGCCCTGCCCCATCTTTCCTTTCCTGCCCTCGCAGAGCAAGGACACAGGATCTCTTGCCAATGGGCCTCTCCTCCCCAAAATCTGGAAAACTTCAGAAGGATTGGCCTGGGTAGGCTGTAGCAGGTGAATTCACATTTATCAATGTGAAACCAGACATAAAACAAAAGTCTCCTGGCTCTCGTGGATCTGTTGCCAACAGAAGCCACCTGACATCAGCCAGGATGATCTTTAGGTCCCTCCATTCCATCCCATTCCATAACCAGGGGTGGCTGTGGACTCACAGCCCAGGCAGATGGGAACAGCAGCCGTGTCCCTGCATCACTCCCCTCAATTGCTCCTCACTGCTATTACCCCAAGATATCGATAATGTGATTTGGAGGCCAGGCTGTTCCCTGGCAACACATGGCTTGAAACTATTCCTGCAAATTTTCCCTGCCATTTGTGTCCAATTGAGTCAGGATCAAGTGGCTCTTTTCACAGCCTGGGTCGGTATTTGTGTTTTGCCTGCCTTTAAGTAAATTATTTACCACTAAATTTGTTTGGCAGCATTCAGCTGAGCACGTTTACTGCAACAACCAGGCAGAGGGAGAAGCCAGATCTGCTGTTCTCTGTCAAAGAACAACATGAGGCATCTGACATCCTCACAGGCAGCTCTCACAACCCATCTCCTCCCTGGATTATCCAGCCAGGACCACCAGGTCACTCCATGACCAGCAGAGTTACGTTTTTTGGAAGGAAGCTGAGGTGCATCTCATAGCCAGAGCACCTCTGAGAGGGGAAATTTGTCCAAATACAGGTTCTCCCTCACCCAGCTCCACCCTGAGAATCCAAGAGTGATGGATCCATCCTGACTCTCCCATTCCACAGAATCACAGAACCATTTGGCTTGGAAAAGACCTCTAAGATCACCAAGTCCAAACATCAAATCCAATCACTGGGATTTCTAACACAGCCAAAGGAAGAACATCAGGCATATTCCTTGGCACAGTTTCCAAGTTCCTGGTTCTCCAGCAGAAATTCAGGACAAACATTTCTGAAGACTTCAGTGAAATTCTATTGAATTATTTAGCAACAATGTTTAAAAAAAAGATTGAAAACAAACAAACAAAAAATTCAAAAAATCAAAACCAGGTAGTAGAGATTTACCTGTTTTTACTTAAAAATCCACTCCACATTTTCTGTTTCTTGATCTGGCATTTCATTTCCACTCCAATTAGGATTTATACTTATCCCTGTCCTGCCAGTGCTGTTGCTGGATGAGTGCACCCCATTCCTGGCTGGCTCTGCACAGCTCCCTGGAAGGCTCCAGGTGAAGGAGGATGTGTTTGTAGCTCTGCCTGGAGCTGTGTAATAGAGCAAAACCCATCTCTGATGATAGAAATGTAACAGCAGCCTCAAGGGAGATGATCCTCCCAGCACTAAAGCAGCTGGAATATTCACTGCCACGGTCTCAAGAGCTAATTTGCTGTTTATTTTAGGGCCATGGACAGCAATCACCAGGGAACAAGTCCTGGGAGAAGCTGCTGAGGGAGCTGGGGGTGCTCAGCTTGGAGAAAAGGAGGCTCAGGGGGGAACCTTCTGGCTCTGTAAAAGCCCCTGACAGGAGGGGACAGCCGGGGGGGATCAGGCTCTGCTCCCAGGGGACAAGGGACAGGATGAGAGGGAACAGCTTCAGTTGTACTGGGGGATTTAGATGGGATATTAGGAAAAAAATATTCATGGGAAAGGTTCTCAGGCACTGGAAGAGCTGCTCAGGGCAGTGGAGGAATCTCCATCCCTGGAGGGATTTAAAAGCCGTGTGGATGTGGCACTTGGGGACATGGGTCAGTGGTGGCCTTGCCAGTGCTGGGGGCATGGTTGGGCTCCATGGGCTTGGAGGTCTTTTCCAACCTTAAAAATCCCATGATTCTACCCACAGCCACGCAGCTCTGATGCAAATTTCAAATCTGGAATTGGAGCTCTGCCAGCCCTAACCTGCTGTGAGATCCAGACTGTGACCCCAAGGCTGGGGACATTGGGTCTGATGAAACCCACAAACGTCACACTGCAAAAACTGCTATGTAGGGAGAAGAAAAACCAAACACATGGAAAGCAGGGCCCTGCAGGATGGTGCCCAACATCCCCAGTGATTTCCATGGAACCAGCCCCTAAATCCAGGAGCTTCCTTTTAAACCGACCTTTGGCGTGTTTGCTCAAAGAGCTGCACGATTGCAAACACCCAGAAAACTCCCCTGGAAGTTTATTTTGGCTGCTTCCTCCTTCCACTGGGAGCCAAAAGGACTTTGGATGCTCTGTAGGACCAGTTGTTTGCAGCAGTGGATGCCTCCCCAGCTCCCTTGGAAGTTTTCCCTGCCCACTTCCAACATCAGGTCTCTAGAAAGGGCTCTGGACAGGCAGCCCAAACACGGATTTTGGATGTGGATGACAAGAATTGCCTGGAAAATCCCCCAGCACCACACTCGAGATGCTCAAGTTACCCTCAGAACAACCCAGTCTAGAGAAGAAAACATTTCACTTCACCAAGCCCAGTGACTTTTCATCAGGATGTTTTCCTTACCAGTGCAATCATTTTTCCCCCAATACACCCAAATATCCAAAAATAAATCCCAGACTCTGATACAATAATTTCTTCCCAAAGAATGCAGAAAAATCAGAATGCTTCCTGTATTATGTCAGTGCAAAAATTATTACATTAAATATTACTTGCTGTCCACTATCAGCTTAAACAAAATGTGAAATGACAGATAAGAACCGTGGATGACAGAAATATTGAAGTTGTCATGTCTTAAGGATTTTCTGTTTGTATTTCCCATCCCTGGTTGACATTGTGACCCTCTTTTTTTTTTTTTTTTTGTTTTCTCCAAAATCACCTACAGCCATTGCTAAAATAGTCTAATAATAAACACTTCTTATAGTAAAATGTAATGGGTTTTAGTGGAATCTCACTCAATCTTCAATCTACAGATTTCAAAGTTTAAAGTGTTTTGAATAGAAAGTCATTTGCCTTTTACAGAACCAAAGAATTGTAAAAGATCTTTAAGATCATCAAGTCCAAGTGATGTACTTTCAGTAATAATCACAGTGATTTGGGTTGGAAGGGACCTTAAAGCTCATCCAGTTCCACCCCCTGCCATGGCAGGGACACCTTCAACTATCCCAGGCTGCTCCAAGCTCTGTCCAGCCTGGCCTTGGACACTTCCAGGGATCCAGGGGCAGCCACAGCTTCTCTGGGCATCCTGTGCCAGTAAGAAGAGGATTAACAAAGAAAACAATGAAAGGCTGTGCAAACACAGGGAAAAAAAAGAATTTGAGAACTTTTCAGTCTCAGCTGTTATGCTAAAAAGTTACAGTATTTTAACTGATTTTAGGAAATGTTTCAAAATTTGAGTTTGCTTCAAATACATTTATTAGACACAGTGCTCTGTCTCCAGAGCAGGGTAAAACCAACTGACTGCCTTAGGGCTGGGAGGTAGAGATCTGTTTACTTTAATTACAACTGCAAAGAAGACTCTATCACCTTGAACAAAGAATCAGCCACATTTTATTTAAAGAAACAAACATTACAGAAACAAACATAAGAAACATTACAAGTTCTGAGCAGTTTCTGGATCCTGCTGAGGCATGGATTAGGAAAGCACCTTTGCACAGTCTGGAATGGCTTGGCTTTGCACACCTGACCTTCCTAACTTGGCTTCTGCACTGCTTTTCTATCCCTGCCCATATCAGGCTCTGCCACTGCCACAGATGTTGAAAATGCATCTTAACACGTTGCTGGTGTTCAGCTTTCTGCCCCCACACCCATTTCCTTGAATGTCTTACTCTCAAGGCAGTAGGGATGGTAGGGAAGCCATTATTTTGCTTCTTTAAAACCACAGGGCAGACTCTGCACATAGTTTACCCTCCCCAGAAGGATCAATCTGCATTTAGCACCCAACATCCCTGGTATCAAGGCACACAGGGTGTACCACAGCTACACAGTGCTGCTCAGGGCTGTGCTGCCAGGGAACAGGCCCACGAGCAGCACCTTGGAAAAGACTCTGAGAGGGGATTCAACATTCCTCTCAAAAATTGATAATAAAACACTTTCTAACAGACTATTTGGAGCCAGGAACTCCTTTTGCCACAGCAGCCAACTCCTCAACACAGAGGAACTTCTTCCATTACACAGACACTGAGAGGGCACCACTTCATTTTAGCTCTGCTTGAAGGCAAAAGCTGACAATCTGTTGTTTGTGGATTGATCTAAAGGCTTGGATTTTTTGGATACATTTGTGTCCTCAGATTTCTGCTCCTGGCTCTTTTTCCCTTCATCCTCCTCAGCTACGGGACGCTTCCGCTTTTTGTCTTCTGCTGACTCACTGACTCTTCCTCCTCTTGCTTTCTCAGTCCACACCTTTGAAGGAGAACAGAAAACTACAAATCAGGCCACAAAACTCACCACTTTGTTTTATACACTTTATTACTCTGGTTTTAAGGTACTGAAATAATTCCTGCAAAGAGCTAATAGGGATTAATAAGGAACTGTTTCCTCCCTTTCCCTTCTTCTAACAACATTCTTCTTCAAAACTGGACTTCTTTTGAAACTGTATATGAAATTGAAGCTCTTAATTGTCTTTCTGGAGAAATGAGAAACCCCAAAAGGCCCAACAAGTTAAATTAGAACAAATTTAATCTCCAGTGAATTAAGCCTGGCTCTGTGACTTTACACTCATTCCTTTTGTTATTTGTTCACTGATTACATTCCTCTCACAAGCATCACTTTGGAAAAGCTGCTTTCTGATATTGCTTATAATTTAGTTTGTATGTTCATAAATTATATGTCATAGATCATGGCACAATTCAGAATTCGAAATCCATAAAGATGGACAAGAGTGGAATTTCAAGAAAAGAAAATCCTGACTGAAAATAACCCAGGGATTCACTGGAGGGAAAAAAAAATTATCAAACCCACAGAATTAGAGAAGGTTTTCTTACCATCCTTTCCTCTGATGTCAGCATCCTAAATCGACTCATGCCTTCTTTTATGACTTCTGCTTCATTCAGATCAGGATTATCTGTCAAAATGTTTGCTCTGTTCTCTTCTAGCCACATCTGGAAACCTGTCTTTGGTCTAAAGCAAGCACACAGAAATTGTCTGGCTAAGAAGATTATTGGAAAACCACATCCTCCCAAAGCAACATTTCTGAGCAGCACCTAACTGGGTTTTTTTTTTGTTCTGAGAAGACCTCTCAGGGCAGCAGCCTCCTCTCTCCCACTGCAGGATGCTCAGAGAACATGCTGACAAGGCAAGGCTAAGTCAAGCATTTTTATTAAAACTGTGAGATATATATATAAATATATGGAGATTAACATTCCAGTTTTAGAATGACAAAGCATAATGGTTCTCTTCCTTTCTGACAGGGTCCCATCAACCTAAAAATGGAGCACATTCATTAGCTCAGCTCATCCTTCTCACAGCTCTCCTGGCCACTTGTTGTAGAACATCATCTGTAAAGGTTAACAAAAAGAATGCCAGACCAAATGAGTAATAATTACCTTCACCTTCCTCAGCTAAATGAAAGCTAAATGAAACATGATTGCAATAATGCAGGTTTCATGAGGATTGGGATTGTTTGGAAATACATCTGCTTCCCAGGAACAAGAGAGATTAGAGCCTTAGCTGGGAAGGGATGAGCTCCTCAGGTGATTCACGTTTTTGTTGACATTCTCTTTTAAAAACCCACCAAAATAAAGCTTTTACTCTTTCACATAAGACCCTTAGCTTTGAGACTCTGAGATTCTCTAGAGCTGTTGAAACTTTCAGTATTCCCTATACTTGGAACTGACACAGCAGCATGGTTTCATTTATCAAAGGTCATTACAAGTAGTATCAAGGCAAAAAATGTTGCTTAGAGCCCCAATATTATATTTTGAATTGCTCATTTATTATTCCCTCCCACATTTTATAATATAAAATAAATAAATAGAAATAAAAAAGGTTTTGGACTTGCATTTCTATCAAAATTGGAATATGGCACTGAGATGCAAATGTCTCTCACCTTCTGTTTTCAGTGTTTTCCTGTGCTGTGATTTTGGCTTCCTGGGACTCGTTTCCTGCTTTTTCCTCTCTTTCTTCCACTGTTTTTTCACCAGGATTAGTTGCAGGTGTGTGAAACTGGAAGAAGGAAGCTGCTGAAACCTACAGAAATTGAGAATAAGAAAGAAAAAAGTAAAAACACCTCACTCTCAGACAACATGTACCATATAACCTAACAAACCCCAAGCCTTTCCTAAAGACATAATAATCACTTGCATTAATAGAGCAACTAGTCCATCCAATTTCAGCACAGCAGATGTTTACATTATTTAAAATAAAAGCACAAGGCTCAGTACAGAAAGTAATTTCTACAACTGATTTTTTTTTTTCTGCAGTTTTATGTGCCATCATAGTTTTTGCACTATGCTTAAATGAATCCTGCCATCCAAGCTGCTTCACTCACAGGACCTCATACTTGATAAAAGCTGCTAAAAATCCATTTTTTGTTCTTTCCTCACTGAAATGATGCCAGAAAGATTACAAACATTACCTGCTTGGTCTTGGGTTTGGGAGTCAGAGGCTTTATAACTGGAGGGTTCTGCTTGTTTACAGCTCGACTGCCAGACAAAGATGTTTTCTTCGAGTATTTGGTCATATTGTCTAAAATATTTGCTGAGGGCACCACTGGGTCCTTTTTGCTGGATGACACCTAGCAAAACAAACAAATAGGTGTTTTATTTATTTTCTGTCATGTTCCCCCTCCGAGGTATCTGTTATATTGGAAAGTGCAGACAGAATCTGTTGTGATTTTCAGAGCACCGCAATCGACCCAGCTGCAAAACTCTTACCTTAAATGGATTCACTCGTCCTCTGCTGCTGGATGCAACCAGAGCTGCTTCAGAGGAGAGAGAAAAGAATGTAAAAATGTGTGCACTCACACATACATCCTCAGCTTTGAGGCAATGTGCACATTTTAGATGAGAAGAAAGAGACTTTAATAACCCCGTGAAGGTTATGCTGTACGTGCTTAGCTATTCTTAGTTATCAGAAATGCCACACAGGACCAACAGCTTAAAATACAAACCCGGAGGAAGACCCAGTACTTCCTCCACTCCCAAATCCGTTTCCACTCCTATTATTCTTGCTCAAGGGTTGGCAGGTTGCTGGAGGTCACATTGTGCCCCTGCCTGCCCACACTCACAGTTCTGCCTCAGGATTTCTCACTCTGCTTTGCAAGTAATAAATGTGCCTGTGATTAGTGAAACAAACCCACTGATCACTGTTCTCATGTCTCCCTTGTCCCTTCATGGCATAGCCAGGCAGGCATTGATTCAGCATTTGGCACAGCCAAGGCAATCAGGACAGTGCTAGGGATCATCATTAGGTAGTGAAGACAGGAACAGGGAACCTCTTAAAAACCTGAGAGCAGCCACTGGTGTGACCAGGGCAGCTTGGACAGGGCTTGGAGCAACCTGGGATAGTGGAAGGTGTCCCTGTCCATGGCAGGGGGTGGAATGAGATGAGCTTTAAGGTCCCTTCCAAGCCAAGCCATCCCATGATTCTGTGAATTTGCCATTTGATGACATTGCTATGCACTAAATTTAAGTAGCAATGGGAGAATAGAGGATAAAAACCAGGAGCAGATATTGTGAAGAAGGACAAAGGTGTCATCCTTTTATCCTGGAATAAATGATTTACTCACCAGGCTTTGGAGTGGTCACCTCTGCTGAAGTGACACCTTTGGAGAAATGACTTGGCTCTTCTGAAAAAAGAAAAGAGAACACATTTAAATGCAATAAAATATTGTAGCATAAATTCTTTAAAAAAAAATCAAACCAAACAGACAAGTAAGGAAGGATGGGGCTTGAGCAACCTGGTCTAGTGGGAGGTGTCCCTGACCTTGGCAGCAGGGCTGCAACTGGATGATCTAAAGGTCCCTTCCAACCCAAACCATTCTGTGATTCCAAGATTACAGTAAAGTTATCTATATTTTAAAGCATGACTTCTCATTTTCAGACAGTACAAACACTTTTACAAAACCATCTGTCACCTCTACCTAGATTTAGAGTTGTAAATTGATTTCTTAAACCTTAAGCTTATTCCTTAAAGTGTGTCCAGCAAACTATTCATCTATCAATCCACCTCCTGCAAGATCAGAGCTGAAATCAAAGTAACTGATTAGAAGGTGAGCCAGTCCTTTAGGAATAAAATCAGGCAACAGGAAAAAGTCCCCCAGGGCCCCTCTAATGGATACTGAGCACAGTGCACACACAGCTGTGACACAGCAGATGACACACAGTGAACTTGTTTCTCTGCAGTGACTGCAGGCACAGGCTGGAATATGGAGCCACTTAATTCCTTATTAAGTCTGCAAAAGTTATCTGATAACTCCCAGTCTATTCACAGAATATATTTTTCTTACTCTCTTTGTGTACTTCTGGGGTTTCTTCTGCTTCCTCACAGGCATCAGTTTCTTCAGCATCTTCCACTTCTTGGTGCTGCTGAACATTCCTGCCTGGCAGCTGACCCCAACTCATGGCAGAGCTGCTGTAGCTAAAAGGAAGGAATGCAGCAGAAAGGAAGTGGTCACCAAGTTCAGAAGGCAAACTGAAACAACAGATAGCAAGCTCATTTACCTAAATTAGGCAATAAGAACAATATTATTTGGCATTTATGTGCATTATACCTTGATTAAACTGTGATGATTAAAGATTCATTAACCACTCCATAACTTTATTGCCAGCACACTTTGCAACAGATATAAATGCAAATATTAAAGACCTTCTGTAAGCACCATGTAAACACATATTCCCCCAGCATCATCAGATTGCTTTTCTGCATCATGAATATACACACAGGTGCTAACATGGGTGTATAATTTCATACTGAAGGCATCAAGTTTTAACATTTAATCTAATTATTCTCTAAACTCCCAGTATAGTAGGATGTACAATTCTTGCATTCTCCTCCTAAAATTTGCCAATTACCAAAATCTGTAAAATACACATAAACAAAAGGCCCATTTTTTTCAGTCAAAACAGTCAGTATTAGATGACCATGGCACTAAGAACAACATTGTGTTTGTGATGGATTTTAACCCTCAGAGTGGTTGAAGTTGCAGACATGGGATTACAGCTCCCACACATGATCCAGAAGAACAAGCCAGAATATTTAGAAATGAGTTTTGACTGTGCAATTTAAAACAGAAGAATAAGGGAAAGGCTACAGATAAGTTCAGGGACTTACCACTTCCTTTTGCTTAAATAAGTCCCAAACTTCATACATAAAATTGCCATGGGAAGACATTGCTTCCAACAATATCCCATAAATGAATATAAATGTATATTATTATTATAAATTTAAATATGTTAAAAAACAACCTCATAACAATTTTTTTAAAAACCACCAAAACACACACACCCCTTTTGCCTCATCATGTTAAACAAAGCAAATGCAGGTAGGAGAGGAAAGATTGAGAGCACAAAGAGAAAAAGAATACAAAGCCCATCTGTAGTATGTTCCATGGCTTTGAAGAGCTGGGATTAGCTAGGAGGGAGTAAGACTAAATAAAATAAATTGAGATGGGATAGTGAAAAAGAGGGATGGGTGGAGGACAATAGGATTTTAACACAGGTATGGAATGAATCGAGATTGAGAGACTGAGACAAAGTCTCACAAAGAGACTCAAAGAGGGAAAAAAAAAGGTGGGAGTCAAATAATTAAAGGTAGGGAAAGGTGGGAAGAGAAAAATCCAGTCAGAGCAACTTAGTATAAAGTCTGCTTTGGCTCTGAGGCTGTTGGACACGGGCACATAGGAAGTGGGGAGTGGAGCTATTTCCCTCTGTGCCGGTATCCTGGGACTAACGAGTCCTCACAAGACACCAACAAGGATGTGCCATTTCACAAGTACCATTTACAAGCAGAGCAACTCCAAGTGTCCCTTCACCCACAAACACCCTGCACACTGTGGGCCAGAGAAGCACATCAAAACATTATTAACAGAGCAGTAAAAACCATCCTGGTGTTTCAGGCAGGGAAATCGGCGTTACCCAGCGTTGGAGCGCTTTCGGAAATCCTCTTCCTCCTCCTCCTCCTCCTCCTCCTCCTCTTCCTGCACTGTTGCCAGCCCTGAGGTTTTTTGCACAGCCAGCTGGCTGAGGCGCTGGGCTAAGCTCAGCCTGCGGGAGCGGGAGGAGTATTTGATGGCCAAGTTCACCACGCTGGGCGTCATGAGGTCGGCGAGCTCCACGCAGCGGAACTCGCGCTCCAGCTTGCAGGAAAGCTGCAAGAGAAGAGGCACACACCTCAATTCCACTGCTCCCCCCCAAGACTCCAGGAGTAGAATGTGGCATTCTGGATGTGCTTAAAAAAAAAAAAAAGATTGGATGTGGCACTGGGTGCCATGGTTTAGTTGAGGTGTTAGGGCACGGGTTGGACTCGATGATCTTGGAGGTCTCTTCCAACTTGGTCATTCTGTGAATATCATGGTCTTGGTGGAGTGAATGAATCAAGATAAGCCACCAACAATCATGAGCTACAGGTCAAAGAAAAAGCTTCACACTGATAAACAAGATCACCTGCAGCCCACCTTTTATCAGAGTCTGAACTAGCTGGATTGCCAACCACTAGCCAGACTCCTAATAAGAGGAATCACATAAGCATTTACATCAGATGCCATCTCCAAATAAATTATAGAATCATAAAATGGTTTGGGTTGAAAGGGACCTTAAAGCTCATATTTATTTATTTATTTACTTATTTATTTATTATTTATTCATTTATTATTTATTTATCTTTATTAAATTCCAACCCTCTGCCATGGACAGGGACACCTCCCACTATCCCAGGTTGTTCCAAGCCTCATCCAATCTGGCCCTTAGCACCTCCAGTCTCAGAGACAAATCTCAGGGATGCTTTCTATCATGCATTTGTACTTACAGCAAACAGCTTCATTAGAAGTTCCTGCTGTTCTTTCACTGCCTGATTTTTAGCATTTTCATCAAATTCATAACCATTCTTTGACAAGTAATCCACATGGCCGTGAAATAAAACAGAACGCCAGTACTGTTCCTGAAAAAAAGGGAGAAGGATGAGTGTTGGAATTCAGAGGGGAAAAAACCAGTCCATGACATAATGCCTAATAATTTACAATGTATTTTATCCACTTCTTCTTAAATGTTCCTTTGCTCTGATAATGAGGGTGAAGGGTAGACAATTCTCCTCCAAGTCAATGCCTACCAAGGAGAAGATGGATAGCAACCACACTTACACACACTGATCCAGTTGCCATATATGTTGAATTTCATTTATATTACAGGCTTGCAGCAGGATGAAACCTACATGTTCATCAGCATACTATCAGGATTCTAGACAAGACATTCTAGAACAAGTTATTTTATCTGCTGTCCCACAGCAAACTGGAAGTATTCCAGAATAACTCAGTAAACTAAGGAGTTCACCTGAGAGACACATAAACAGAAACTACAATGCAAGTATGGCTGTTAGACCAGGCTAGCCTTGTTCAAAATAATTAGAAACTTATTCAAAACCAGTATGTTTTCATCAGATGTGTTAGAGTAACTTTTCTTTACCTACACATATTACCTCAAGCCAAATTAACAGTTCCTGGCATTCTCATCCCATTATTTTGGGTAGAGGGAGGAATGGCAAACATACTCTATCAGATAAAGAACAAAACACTTAACCAAATGAAGGGGAATTAAAAATGACAATGTGTTTACTATTGAAACTTTCTATCTACACTTCTGTCAAAGAGAATAAATTTCAAATAGCATTAAGCTGTTCACAGGCTGAGGTTAGAATTTTATGTCCATTTCTCTTTTGTGCATTACAGCTGAGCATCACAAGTTTGAAATACTTAAACCGATAAAAATTGAAGAATAAATACAGTTATTTGTTTAGAAGTTGTCCACAGGCATGTCTTGCTTCAACCAGCCTCTAAATAAGCCAAGCCAGAAGACCTGTGTTTTCAGTGATTATGAATTTGGATACTTAGTACATCTTTCAAAAACTTTGTTATGCCTAAAATAGTAAAACTCAGACATTTTCAAGGGCATCTTGACTGGGATCCCCAAATCTGGTATCACTAAAAAAACAAGAGCGAGAAAGACTTCACTGGTCAGAAACAGATCATGTGTAAATACAACTTTTATCAGCTCTGCCAGTTTTGTGTTCTTCTAGGAACAGTTGTGAACCAAACCAGCTTTTTGTGGAAAAGCTCCACAAAACACTGAACCCAAATAAACCCCCGGCCACTTGTTTTACTCAGGGTTTGCACTGTCCTCCTTCACAGCAGAGCTGATTAAAGGGGAGTCTTGTACCATGCCCACTCCAGGGACACCTGAGCCTCCCAGCTGTGGGCTCCACACCAGCCCTTACCTCCATCTGTCCCTTCTCTGTTGCAACTTGACAATAAGGAAGTTTAAAGGCAGGATTGCTACAGCAGGTCGTGGCAGGGTGGGAGGGAAGCGGGCTCCTTTACAGGGAATACACCTGTGCACAGGAAACAAAACAAACCCACTCTCACCAGATATTCCAAATCTAAACCACATCTCCTAAGCAGCAAAGGACTTTAAGAGGATTTATCCTCTGGAAAGTAGCAATTAAATGACTGGCTTAAACACAGCAGTGTATAAGATTGCATGGTAAAGGGTTATCTTTACATGGCAAGCAAGAAAAGATTTCAAAACCAGCAAGGCACACGCTGCTCTTGTTCACACTTGAAACTCCAAATGTGGCACTGTAACACACTCTGATCTTGAGCTCACACAATGTTTGATTTAACAGCTGTTACAAAGAGTACACACAATATATTAAAATCAGAAACCACTGAACAACTGAAGGCACAGACTTATTGTTTCATTATACTTAAAGGAGAAATTTCTGGTAACAATCACTTAGGCAAACCATTGACTGGGGCAGAGCTGAGTTTCCTGCAGCACCAACGCAGCATTGACAAAAACATCTGGGTTTCTAAGCTGCTGTTTCAGAGACTTGGAAAAAAAAAGAACAGGAAGCATCAGTGTTCTGGCTATCTCCTAATTAAGGCATGTGGTGTTTCTACAACAGCCCTCCCCCCTCCTTATCTTCTTTATGCTGCTGGCTTTGAGTAAAATGTTCTTTGCAATTCAGAAAGCAGCACTCTGCTTCTTGGAGTAGAAGGAAAAACTCAGGATGAGAGACTCACAGTTGACCATCTCATCAATGTGATGTGACCTGGACATTTTTTGGTGAATTTTCTGGAGGCCAACATAATGATTTGGAGGGAGAAACAGGCAGGGAAGTGACATTTAAACAGAGGTATCAAATTATTTCCCTTATTCCAAAAAAGCAGATTATTACGAAGAATGCCACATAAGTTTAAATAAAATGCAGTCTCCCACCAAACTCTGCAATTGTCCATCACTAGTAAAGTAAGAGAGTCTAAATTTCAGTAAAATAAGTGAGCTGATGGATTCTGCACTGATAGGAAAAGGACAGAGACCATTGAATAAAAAAGGCTACAAATAAAGCTTAGCAACAAAATGTCCAGCATGCACCTCACACTAAAGAGAAACAGTTATTTAGACACACCAGTATAACATTTTGTAAAGAAATGGCTAGTTTTCAGCTAAATATTTGAGCAATTTTACATCCAAAATGGTCCTTCAAGGCCACAGTTTAAATATTAATATAATAACAGACAGCTCTGAATTATCTATTTCTGATGATGTAGATGGGTTAGAGGACTGGATTCTTTTCAAAGTCAAAAATGGGGAAAACAGAGGGGAAAAAAGATACCAAGAACCCCAAAAACTTGGAAAAAAAAAAGAAAAAACAACCAAAACCATCAAAAGCAGAAGTAGATTTCTAACAGCTACCACAACTTTAGAAAATTTCTCTAGAAGAATGCAGTTTTATGAATGTTTCAATAAAGTGCACACACACCTCTGAGCCAATTGATCAGCTACAAATTATAAAACTCGAATGAGTTACTCAAAACCAGTTTAATAATGAATCCTCCATGCAGAATTCTGTTTGGGGAGTTCCCATTTGCTGGGCATATTTACCAGGCACCTGTTTCAGCACCAGCTGAAGTTTGCAGTTTCTCTCCTTAAAAAAGGATCGAAAAGGGATTCTCTAGGATTGAAAAGCAAGACAAACAAAGAGCTTCCTTGTGAATTATCTGACCTGAGCTGCTGGGGATTTTCATGGATGCCAACGACCCAGTAATGATCATATTTCCCTTTGCAATGCTCTCTGGTGTTGCACACTGGAACCCAAGTGTTCCCGAGTCCTCGGTTCAGCATCCGCACGGTTCCCTCGGAATCCACGTAACAGGGGGTACCTGTTTGTTAAAAATTTCCTCATCATTTCCTCTGACAGGCAGCAAATGACAGCCCAGCAAGATGGGAGTGCTGGATACAGCTGGGAAATGATGGTTTGCACATTTCAGAGAGGACACCCTCTCTCCCAAAGGCAGCACAAATCCTTTTGGAGGAGGCGGTTTCCTTGGGAAGATGCGCCACCTTCTGTCAGCCAACACCACTGCTGGGCAGCTGACAGGCTCAAAATGAAAACATTTTATGGACAAATCGAATTTATAATGCTTGGGCAGGCTCCCAAAGGAAATCAGCTATTATACAATTACTTTTTATGTTTATTGTAAAAGGTCCTCCCAAGCTACCAGCTTCAGGGGGTTGGGGTGCTCTCATGGTGTATTAACACAGTTTATTTCTCTTGGCTGAGCAGGAAAACCAATCAGGAGAACAAGATCTGATAATATTTGAATGGGAAAATATTAAAGATTTCTGACAAATATATTGAAAAAAGAGAAAAATTGAATTTTTCTTATTGTTGAGGAGATTGGAAGAAAGTCCAGCTCCCAAGACCTACATTACTGGAAGCGCATTGATTAGCCAAACTTCTCCATAGAATAACAGGATGGTTTGGGTTGGAAGGAACGTTAAAAATGGGATAATGGAAGGTGTTTCATGGGCAGGGACATCTTCCACTATCCCAGGTTGCTCCAAGCCCCGTCCAACCTGGCTTTGGACACTTCCAGGGATCCAGGGGCAGCCACAGCTTCTCTGGGCACCCTGTGCCAGGGCCTCCTCACCCTCACAGGGAAGAATTTCTTCCCAATATCCCATCTAATCTTGCCCTCTGGCAGTTTGAAGCCATTTCCCCTTGTCCTGTCCAAAGTCCCTCTCCAGCTTTCCTGTAAACCCCCAGCAGTGTCAACATTCCTCAACACCTCTCATGCAGGTGTTTCATACCTTCAGCAGAGAATCCAAGCCACACCAAATAGGATCTCCTTGTGAGAGAAAGAGGGTCTCCATGCAAAATTTGTCTTTTCTTCACTCCTAACTCCATCAGCTGCACCCCCAGGCACTGGTCCCCATCAAACCCAGTACCTAGGAAGAAGTTGTTCAATGACTGTGTTAGAAAACAGAAGAATTGGCTAAATTAGTTTTGACTCAAAAATTAATTCTAACGCAGCGTTACCCATGGATACCACTGTCAGACACTATTTTGATATTTTGGACACACGAAATGTGCATAACAACAACTTCCTTAATTTCCTGTAGTAATTCCTTCTGGCACATCTGAAACTCAAATTTCATATATTCATTTCACTGTTGTAAAATCCTCCCCTTCCCCACAGATTAATCTCAGCATCCCAATATCAAACATAGGCTCTGCTCTCAGAAGTCACAGGTCCATGGGTTGGGATGGATGTGCTTGTAAAAGCATCACCCAGATAAGGAAAAGGAGAAACACCATGAAGGAAAGAAGAAGGAAAGAGAAGAAGGAAAGAAGAAGGAAAGAAGAAGGAAAGAAGAAGGAAAGAAGAAGAAAAGAAGAAGAAAAGAAGAAGAAAAGAAGAAGAAAAGAAGAAGAAAAGAAGAAGGAAAGAAGAAGAAAAGAAGAAGAAAAGAAGAAGAAAAGAAGAAGAAAAGAAGAAGAAAAGAAGAAGAAAAGAAGAAGAAAAGAAGAAGAAAAGAAGAAGAAAAGAAGAAGAAAAGAAGAAGAAAAGAAGAAGAAAAGAAGAAGAAAAGAAGAAGAAAAGAAGAAGAAAAGAAGAAGAAAATTCTCTCTGGTGATTACAAATTAACCAGTGTGTGAAGCCACTGAGAAGTGAGGATTGAAAACTACCCCAGTTCAAAAAAAGACAAAGGGAGAAAACTACCTCTGTGATAAACAACCATCAGCTGCTCTCCATGTCCTGCCATGGACACCACTGGGCCTGGGAGGCTGAAGATCTCTTTCTGAACCCCTCCAACTGTGAACACACGGACCAGCAGGGCAGTGGTGGCACAGGCAGCCCAGCCCTGACCTAGACAGATGGCCTCAATCTCTTCATCCTTTGGCATATCCACAGTCCACTCCTTGTTGGCATCCCAGGAGCCAAAATGGATGCAGTGGAGCTTGCTAAGGCAGAGACAAAGAATGAATAAACATCTCAACATGAAGCTAATATAATATCTGAAAATACACCAGTATATTAAATTTTTATCAGAGATCTCTGATGGAACAACAGATGGCACTAAGAATTTCCAGTGGTCATTTGCAAAGGTGTTGCCCTTATTATTCCAAAACTGAAGAGCCAGCTTGACCTCCAGCACTGTAGATTTAAAGCTTCTGAAGTAGAGACAGTTGAAAGGTCTGAAGGGAGATTTTTTATATGGAAGCAGGTAAACATCCTCCTTGGCACCCTGAATATCAGCCCTCATTAGAGGCTAATTATGCTATCTTTCAAAGGGAAAAAATATTAAAAACTTCAGTCCCTAATACCTGAAAACTGCCTATGACCAATCCACAGACATGGTGCCTTTTGAGAGGTTACCTATTTCCATTGAGAAAAACACTGACACTTTCAAAATCAGACAACCAGTATATAACAAACAATACTTTTAAAGGGTGCTTTTCAACTTACCACAAGGCTGTATGTGAGAAAATAGGAAGAAAGCTCTTTCTTCAAGACATTTCCACAGAAACCAACAATAAAAATACTGTTGAAATTGTTCTTAAATGCAAGAACAGAGTTTAGCTGGCCTAGCTGCTTAAATCTTTCTGTGGTTTTCATAAACTTGTGTTCTTCACACTTGAAATTCTTAAGGGTATCTCTAAACATCTCCTTAGCAACAGTGTGAAAAGAAATAGCTGAACCCATATGATTGATCTTTGATCTGAGCAGACTGAAAAACCATTGTTCATGTTTACAATTCCCTTTGAGCCTGCAGTATGTGAAGTTTCCAATATATATACATTTGAAAAAGGCATTAAAAAGAAAATCTCAATTAGCAAATTACATTTTTCGATACTCTTGAAGTGTCCAAGCAGGTGGAAGCTAAAATCCTCCTTGGAAAGTGGTCCCATAAATAAAAAACACAATTAAAAGCCAAAAAAGCTCAAAATTGATAAGAAGCCGAGAACAAAAGCCACAAGTTAAAAGCAGCTCCCTGCCATGGGTTTTGCAGAGCAAGGCCATGACTTACCTGGCAAGTTCCTCTGTGCTCTCAGAGGCCAGCAGGATGGCTTCAGTGGAGAGGTCAGCCATGGTGTGGCTGAGGGAGTTGGGGAGGTGTGTGGCGTGGTGCACGGAGGTGTCGTGGAACTCGACGTCGATGGCGTTGTCCTGCTCGTCGTTGTAGCAGCGAACGATCCCGACCGAGTTCCACACCTGCCAAAAGGAACCACACACACCCCCCCAAAAAAAAACCCCCATCAAATCAAATGCCCTAAATCCATCAGAGAGTGCACTAAACCAGCCTGCTGGAAGTATTTTATCTGAAACCAGAGCGGGTGGCAGGCTGGGGAAAGATTGAAGAGCAGTCAGGACTTGTGGTTCCTAAAACAGGTGAATTAGGCAGAAAGTTTCACTCTCACTGCTCAGCCATCTTTCTCCTTACCAAATTAAGTGTAAAGAACTTGCAGACAGAGAGAAATAGTGAATGATTAACATACAAGTCTTAACAGCACAAAAATATCTGCAGTTCTGACTTAAAAGGGATTTTTAAATGGATTTGCTAGAATTGAGTAGTACGGGCACAAACTGTGTAGCTTGATTTTGTCTTAAAGCAAAGTATTTCTTTCTAAAGCAGCTGCAATGTAAACCAAAGCATTATGGAGTCCTTGCCTGAAAACAAAGCTAATTTGCATTATTTGGCTTCACACTGTAAGGTATTAAAAAAAAAAATCTTGGATTAGATTAAAACACGACACAAAATGGCCAATATTAAATATAGAAGAAGCATCTAAACCTAAATAACCACACAGATTTTACCATGAATCGATGCATGAGGTGCACAGGAGTGGAGCCAGACTGGAAGGGCTTTTGCCTGGGGGTTGGCATTGGTCCATCATAGAAAGGCTGCTGTGTAGATGATGGTGGCAAAGCTGAAAAACCACCAGTCTGATCATCACCATCATCCTCCTTTTCAAGAAGACCAGAACTAGCTTTTATCAACCCAATATCTAGAAGTTAAAAAAAAAAAAAGAAATCTTACACACAGTATTATGACAGAATATAGGTTAAAAAAAACCCTTAAAACAGTCAAGATTTCTCTGGAAAAACAAAGCAGAATGTATCTGAGTAGAGGATGCTAAAAGATCATTCCAGTAAAAGAGCTCTGGAAAATAAGTTCATTGTGTACCTAGTGAGTTATCATCATCATCATCAATTACTGCCCGTCTCGTGTGGCCTGGGGGTTGCATGAGGTCATCAGCATCATCCTCATTATCTCCAGTTTTTGGGGAAGAAGGTGGTTCAACCATGTCCCCATTTAAATAATCATCATCATCTCCATCAAACAGATCGTTGTAGTCTTTGGCCACTGCACGGGCAACCTGCAACCAGATCAGCCATCAGCACAAAGCTTCCTCTGGACATTGGTCTCAAGAAATAAATTAACACTCAAGAGGGAACTTGCAAAGCACAAAACAGAGTGTTCCATATAGCTTATAACCTAATTAATGATATTAATTCAAGAAATCATTGGTACTGAGCACCTTGTCATTTGGCTTCTCTGCATCACCAATATTTTCCAACAGCCCCAGATTTCCTTCAGTGTCTGTGTAAGCAATTTGTTTATATTTAGGGTGCCATGCCAGGCCACAAATTGAGTATTTTTTCTCATGCTTCATCCTAAAAAGAATATGAAAATAATGGATTTTAGTAAGCTCCTCAGGACAGAACCTTCCCCTCCAAGAGTTATTGCAAAAAGTGGTGATTTTTATTAGTACAAGAAAGTGATATTGCACATAATAAGATAATTAATAGGTCACCTTCAGAGTAAACAGCTGCTATAAAAATAGAGCAAGTCTTCCTTTTCTATGAAGAAAATAATTTAAGGTTTAAAAATCAATCAGAATCATATTCTTAAAACAGCAGCTTCCTGACACACATTTAGAAGATCAAGGAACTCCTCAGCATTCATTTATTCCA
Organism: Phylloscopus whistleri; assembly: GCA_017589585.1. NCBI lineage: Eukaryota > Metazoa > Chordata > Aves > Passeriformes > Phylloscopidae > Phylloscopus > Phylloscopus whistleri. The sequence goes on along the minus strand of JADMLD010000405.1, from coordinate 448,529 downwards.
GAACCATCCAGCAGCTGAAAGAACATTATTTGTTTCTCTTGAATAAACTGATAAATTAATCCTCTATGTTTTTCCATAAAAAATCATCCCATTAATTATTTACATAATAATCATGTAAATAATTATTATTTACATTATTAATAATAATTAATCTGTCTATAATTCTTAGCATACAGATTGCAGTTACAATCACGTTTCTTACAGAGAACGTTCAGATAATTCTCTTATTCTCTACCTCATTTAATAATACCTTTGATTTTAATTGGGGGGATATTTAGGGTTGTTTTTTTTTTAAGAGCTTTAATTAGCCAAATTGCCATTTGCCAGTCTGTCCTTTTTGGCCTACAGGTGAGGATGGCTGACTGACTGACCTGTGTTTCCCTCTCCCTCTAGAAAACATGTTACTGGGGTCTGGGATGTGAGGAAAATTTGTTTCCTTCAAAGCTATCCTTCAATCAATCATCAGTTTCAAAAATAATAACAGATATACACAGAAGGATGGATTCTGGGATTTGAACAAAATTCAAGTCCCTTCCCTAAAGTACCTGACAGGTTAAACCAGAAAACCCAGTAAATCTCATCAGGGCTTTTGGTTTGTCAAGAGGCAGAGTTCTACATTTGCACAAAAAAAGTGTTACAGAAAAGACCATAAAATTCTGTTTTGAGAAAAAGAGATGAAGTTGGGGATTTATGGAAACACTGAATACCTCTCTATGCACTGCTGGGTTTCCACATTCCACACCACTATATTCCCATCCACACTTCCAGCTGCCAGGAACTGCCCACAAGGAGACCAGACCACAACATTCAAGGGCTAAGGAAAAAAAAATAAAACAATTAATAATAAAAAGTGACCAATGCATGCACAGCATTGCTATTCTGGAGCTTAAAACAGACAGATATTCTGTATTCCTATTCTATATATGGGTTGGGGCTAAGCAGTTCTTTTTCTTTAAAAACTATTATAAAAATGGCTGCTTTAAAAAAAACCAAAACACTCTTTAAGATAGCACACCTATTTTTGTTTCAGAATATGCATCTTCTGTCATTAAACAGTGCCATGGGGCCAAACAAAACCCAATTCTAGATGTGCAGAAAGAAGCACTTTGCAAACTCAGCACTCAACATAGCTTCATTTATTTTGAACTTAATACAGTCCCCTAAATTAAAATCCAAGGCTGCATGTGCTGCATCTTAACAACACTAGAATCTCTTCAACCCAAAGATTCCCAAGTACATAGTGAGGCCAAAAGAAAGAAGGTGGCACAGTCAGGTCTACTAAATTTCAGCTCAATAAAATATGAAGTGAGCAACTGACATCTCTGCTCTGTGCAGAAATAACACTCCTGACATTTTCTCTAAAAAGCTCTGTATTTAGAGCAATTTGTGAAAACAGATGTTCTTCAGCTGCAGTGGGTGAGTCACTGGCAGACTTTAGAGACCTGGTGGGTTACTATAAATGAAAGAGGGGAATCAGAAGGTGTTTGACACCACTCAGTATCTCTGCCCTGTTTTCCAACAGAAAGTAACAGGATCAGAAATGAAACAGAAAATGTGAACAAACATTACCAAGAGAAGGGGGCCAGGGAAGGGAGAGGTACTGTGCAGAAGACAATTTCTAGCAGATTAACATTCAAATTACAGAGTGTTTAACAAGCCCCTGGTTTCTGCACCTACCTGTGTGATGGAGGCATCAGACAGATCAAATTGACTATCCCAGGTTTCTCTTTTGAACAGTTCAACAGCTTTATCTACAGGAACTGCCAGCAGCTGCTCAAAGGAAAAATATTACACAATTTACAACAGGTTACCTGTCAAACAGAACACTCAAACAGCACAGTTCCCTCATTCAGAAGCCTCACAGATGTGACTGCCTCAGGATTTAACAGCTCTCTAACATCCCAGCCATGCCAACTGAGAGAGGAAGCTGAAGTAATTTAAATTACAAGGTTCTTTAATGCTTTCCACAGGCAACAGAGCAAAACATGCCTGTTTTTACTGTAATCTTCATTTCCTTCTGGCAGAAAACTGCACCATAAGGTTGTAAGTTCTTATTTATCAAAACACAACAGACACACATAGCTTTCAAGGTCCTGAGTACAAGGCTTAGGTGATTCTTTACTCTCCCTCCCCAAACTCCTTTTGATCATGTTACAATTTCTCAATAAATCTGATTTGAATAGCTGATTCCTAAACCAGCTCATTTCATCTTCCATAAAACTCCATATATGTTACTGGCTGGTTATTTCTTTAGGATTTATTTTTGGTAGGATTCTAACAATTTGCTTTGTAAGAGAAGCAAGACAACTGCTTACATTTTGAATGTGTGTGTGTGTGTAAAGAATTACTCTAAAATGGAAAGTATGCATTTGTTTTTATGCAATATAGATACTGAAAATTTGTACTGAGGGTGACATTCACTCTTCCATGGAAAATTGATACATAACACTGTCCTATCAGCCAGGGATTTACTTAGCTTGGAAAAGACCTCTAAGGTCATCAAGTCCAACAATTAACCTGGCAGTGTCATCTTCACCACTAACCCCTGTCCCCAAGTGCCACATCCACACAGCTTTTAAATCCCTCCAGGGATGGGGACTCCATCACTGCCCTGGGCAGCTGTGCCAGGTCTGACAACCCTTTTGGTGAGGATATTTCCCCTAATACTCAATCTAAACCTCCCCTGATGCAAACTGAGGCCATCTCCTCTTGTCCTGACGTTTGTGACCTGGGACAAGACACCAACCCCCACCCGGCTACAACCTCCTGCAACTTTGATCTTCAGGTGAAAAGAAAGGGAGCAACTTACTGAGGAAATATTTACTGACTAGTAAATAATTCACTTAAAGCAGGGAAGGACAGGACTCTTTTGATGCTCTGTTGTGAACAATTTGATTACTTCCCTCGTGTACAATGTTCCTTCCTATTCAGAACACCAAGACTGTTTAATGCTGCTTAGGGCTGACAGCTGGACTCCTGCCAAGCTCAGTCTGGAGTTTAAACAAGGAACCATTTCCAGCTTTTTATGTTTCTTAAAAGGGAACTTCACCCAAATTTTTTCTTTACTCCCAGGAGGTGCAATTTGGGCTTGCCCAGATTGAATTCTACCACTGGACTCAGAGGCAAAAGAAGGATTAAGATGTGATAGAACAATGCCACTTACCTTGCCAGTGCCAGGTTGCCAGGCAAGCCTGCAGATTGATTTAGCATTTATCACATCATTACATTTCTGCAGTAGCAACCAGCTTGTTGTGCATGTCTGAAAACAAAAATTTTAAAAAATTAGCTTTTTAGCTCAGCAAAAATCTGCTGTTTAGTACAAATCCTTAAAGGAAAAGGGAGGGGGAAAAAACCAAAAGGAAGAAATAGATCTGAACTAAAATAATCTCTTTCATCAAAATACAGTAGTACATACTGCCTTGAAAGTACTTTGTCAATGTAGCCCTGAAACTATTTTAATGACAATAAAACTACTTGTAACAGAAATAAGATCACAGAACATGTATTTTTAATCAAGTACAGAACAAATGAGCTCATCTATTTTTAGGTTATAGAGAAATGTGGCCAAAAAGCATTTGTCAAACCCAGATCAACTGCAGCAAGGTGACACGCAGCAGCCTGAATATGGTCCCAGCAGTATAAAGAATGAATGGCTGTAATCTCAAATCACAGCAAGATTCATGCATCAAACTGCCCCAATCCTGGAACATTCTCAGTATCATTTCCCCAGAAGGCACCCACTGTCAGTCTGAGATTTCACATAACTATGCTTGTGTCTTAAAAAAGTAGCAAGCCACAAGTGTGGGGGGTATATTTTCAACTGTACTTACAGGAATAATTCCACAGGGATTCTTACTCCAGTCAGTGACATTTAGCAAAATTAATTCCATATCCATATGCAGAACTGCATTATTAAAGCCCTCACCTGAAATTCTCAAGTTCCTAGAGTTCTAAGAGCAGTGGCTAAATATGTTTACTACAGTCAATAAATTGTTTATTATAATCAAAATTCCTCAGTCCTGAAAGCAACGAGCTGAAATTCTGAAATGAGGAATCTGCTGTCAGTTGCTATCCTCATTTTGTCCTTGGCACTTACAGTGTTGGCCAATTAGGAGAGATGAACAGAAGGAATCAGGGATTTCACAGACAGGAAGAACAAAACACAGCTACCCAGGCAACATTTCATAATCAGGCTTTGGAATTTCTCCCAGAAGCAGATAGAAGTATTCTGTGAAGTGTAGCTAGATTTCATCCCCAAAAGGAAAATCCTGCTCCACGAGGGTTATTTCAGTCCAGCTCCTCTTGCTGTCTGTGAAATCCTGGATTGCTTAGGAAAGATTTCACGTGGAAAGGGCAGCCTTTACCTGATCTGCAAGGTTCCAGACTCTGACAGAACCGTCACAGCTCGCCGAGGCCTCAGTAAGAGAAAGGAGTAAACAAATTAATAATTAAAGACATAGAGAAATTAATGCTGCAAAATGGAAAAATCCCTATAACCAATGCCACAGACACAGGATACACAGGCAGTTTTAAGAAGAAAGCCTCCCTGTTTAAACCACTTCAAGATTTAAAACTTTCCAATGCTGTCATCTTGATAATTGTACTCAGCTCCAAGCTGCTGTAATTACAAACCCTCGTACTTCAAGTGAGCTATTTATTTGCAAAAGAGGCTCAAAATTAATATTAAATTTCTTTAGTGAGGCACCTTTTCTGCTCTAAATTAGATTCCAGAAGAACACAGACAGATTAGTAAAGCAAAGACTGAGTTCTCTTGGGAGGCAACAAGTTGTGACAGACTCCATCACCAGCAAAGTCAGATGGTTTGGTCACTGGTTGGTTTTTTTGGTAAAAACTACATTTTTAATTTTTTTCCTCCCACCAGGAATAATGAGATTCAAAGCAGAAAGCAAATAAGAGACGTTTTGGGTTTTTTTTTACCAGGTAAACATCCTTGGGGTCAAAAGACAGGCTTAAAACAGGAGCATCGTGTCCTCGGAATGTTTTCTGCTTGCTGCTATCAGTCACCTCCACAACTTTGATCATAAAGTCACTGCAGATCACAATGATATAGAATTGTTAACTTTGCTATTAACAAGGACAAGCTATGTTTTTATGGCAATAAAAAATTTGGCATTAAATATCTTTTGGGGAAGTTACAGCTCTCAACACTAAATGATGTAATGGAAAATGAGAATCTTGAGGGTTGTCACAATAGGAGTCAGGCCAGTCTGTTTTTATCAGAAAATTATTTTTGTTCGTGTCAAAATTCATAAAATATGGTTGTTTTTTGAAGAAGATATTATGGACACAAAAACCATATATTATGGACACACAAACCATATATATTCTACATGATCCAATAAAAATCTCTGCTCAGATACCAGAGAGCTGATGATTTAACAAGAACTATCTGCTGAGTGGGACCCATAGGCATTACTATAATTATTTGGCCAAGTGGCTTTTAAAAAACGAGATGGTGCAAGTAGTTTATTTTGTGTTACTTTTTAACAGGATTTTTAAGACTATTTAGTGTATCAGATACAATAAGAGAATTTTTTACAATTTCATTCCTTCTTCCAAAATCGTACCCACTGCTGCAGTTTAACTCAAAATATCAATCCTAACTCCTAAGACAAAGAGCTCCTGTGATAAACTTCCAGTACCACTCCCTCTCAAACCTCATTGCAATACCCTCAGAAATCTCATTTTAGGATCTAGTCCTATAGGGTTAACCACTACTTTTAACCTTTTTCATGTATTTCGTGTGAACTTTGGCAGCCAGTTAAATTTATATACAACTGAAGTTTGAAGATTTCATGTAAAAATGGAGAAATCTGGTACAAATAAAGGCAATTCTTCTCAGCTACACTCCTTCACTTCATGCCTTTCACCATTCTCCTTCAGTATGACATGAAAGACCTCATGAAGGGGTGGCCTGACAGTCTTGTGAGCTCTTTTTCCTAAAAATGTGGGAGCCCCAGCCAGGCTGCAGGAGTACTGAGGGTTTAGAAAAATTTAGAAAGAAAGGTTTAGAAACAGCAAAGAGTTTGCTGTCTGCCTAATCTCTCTAATCAAAGCTGGATCCTGGGGCAGAGCTGTTCTCCGAGAAACAAGCACTGGCAGAGGGCCCAAAGCCATGATCCCTGTCAGATTTGGAGATTACAGTGGTTACTGCCCAGCCTCCCAGTTTTGGTGGAGCTGCTGCCAGAGTTCACAGTCCAGCATGTTCATCCAAAATGCTTTTCTGGTTCAATTCACACTTAGAGAAGTCAGGAAGCAGATCTCTGCCATCGCCCCTGTGGAGCAAAATCCCAGAAGAGAGGCAAGCAGACAGCCTGAATTAGCTGTGACTGCCCAAAGAGTTCACCAAATCCAATTAAAAATCACCCAAGCCTTAAATACATGAAAAAACCCCACAAAAACCCCAATGCCTGCTGGCTATTTTGCCTCCCCTGTTAAAGGACTAGAGTATATTCTGTAAAAGTACACGTGCTGCCCTAAGAAAAGAACTAAACCACATATTAAATTCCCCTTTAGGCAAGTCTTGAAAGTCTCATCTGTTATCGTTTGGCAGATCGGTGATGCTTGTGCCAGAGAATGACTCAAACTCTGACACAAATCAGAACCAATCTAACTTTTAGATGTGCACATTCATCTGCAACTCCATGATCCTGAGCAGTTGGGACATCATCCTCAGCTCCTCGATGAGAGGAGACATCCATAAGGGTGAACAATTGTGCTTCAGACTGAGAGCTGAAAACACTGGAGCCTCCCAAAGAAAAGAAATCATTTCACAACACCAGGCTTCTATATAAAACTACTTGGTGGATCAAGTATCTCCCAGAGCATTGTTTCCTCAACTCCACTTCATTCCTTTCCTCCCCTCCACCCCCTTGAAGGCATTTTCCAATCCTTTACAGCCCTCAGAGGTTTGTGGGTTCATGACCTCGCTGGTAACAACCAGCCTGTGAGGAAGTTTCCAGATTCTGGAGGGGCAGCAGTGCCTTTTCCTCACGGTGCCCACATCACCTGGATCCAGCAGCAACCCTGGTGCCATCAGGACTGAAGGTGACGTGGTTGGCGTGCATGGTGAAACGGGTGAGGATCCCATCAGGAGCTCCCTCAGGAAATGTGTGGATCTGGACAGTGTTGTTGGAGACTGCTGTGATCAGCTTTCCATTCTGACAACAAAAATCAGCCATAAAATCTGTCAGTTCAAACACATTTATGCCACAGAGACAAAAATCCCGCTCTGATGTCCCAAACATTTTGGCAGATAAACTTTATTCATTCCAAAAAGTAACACTGACAGTAAGAGTAGTAAGGGAAATACTCTTTAACTTCTATTTTTTCCACCCAAAAATACAGACAAGCATAGTAACTTCAATAATGCATCACTTTAACCAAACTAACTCGCATGCTATTTAGATTCATCTGCTGCAGCATCAGGAGAGGGCACCCTTGGACTGGAATTCTCAGTTAAATGCCACCAGGGAAAGATGAGACGTTCATGAACTATAGCTCAGTTCTTTACAGAAAACAGAAGGCAGACGTGTATTAAAAATTAATCCAGATTTTAAAAAGTGCAAAACAAAAGAAATAATTATCCCATACTTGAAAAATAATACCTCTTTGAGTGACAATACTACTCCTCAGTTGCACACAGCAGTAAAACTTTAAAATAAAGAAATGCCTTATTTTCTTTTTTATTGTGTGTATTTTTTTGGGGGGAGGCAGTATTGGGGGGGTGGGTTTTTTTGTTAAGGTGTGTAAAATTATAGTAAAAAATCCTGAAGGTGAAGGAAGCAGCAGTCAGTAGTGAATAACCTAAAAAAACAAGAGATTAGATTTCTTACCCAGATTACATCAACATCTCAGAACAGTCCCACATGACATTTCACTAATGAAGAGTAATTTTTGAAAAAAGGATTTCCTGACATTTGAGTCTCCCACTGTTTAAAAATAAAACATCCCTCAAAACTCCCTTTCTTAATTTTTCCCAGGATTTTTCCTCATCTATTCTTTAACAGTTTTAGCAATTTCTGGCTCTGCCACTGATTTGTTAAGAGAACCCATTCAAGTCACCTCACTTGGTTTGTGAAACAAGAATTAATGTGATGGAAATCTACAGCAAAATACTCTAAAAATCAATGATGAAACTTTGACTTTACAGGTATTGAGGAATAGGTACATGAGGTATGTTAAAAAGGACATGAGAAAGAGGATTCAATTAAGGCAGTAACTCTGAATTAAGAGTTCTAATTGATAATTGATAATTCTAAATGATAATTCCTTTAATGCAGTACAAATGTGTTAACACTCATTTATTTCCTTTTTCATACTCCTCTACAAAATCACAAGGAGTTGAAAATCAATTTTAAAATTTCTCTTTATCACTGCCAGGTTAAAAATACAATATTTGTAGAACTGATGTAGGCTTCTGGAAGTCTTCTCTTCTAAAATGGCCACAAAGACAATATTTTAGACCCACTATGATTAATGTAGTATAAAGAAAATGGGACATGAAGGAAATAATGTGACAATTCTCAAGCTAAATACATGAACATGCATAGTAAAAATAATTGTTTTCTATTATACAAACCCTCTTCTCACCTCAGGGACACTGGGTCAGAGGCATCTTTAGGCCAAACAACAATTTTGAGAGTGAAGCAGCAACCAATTATTAAAAAAAGAAGTGTTACCAAACCATTACTCACTTTGTGAGAACAAGTTTTGATTAATACAGATTATAATTCCTTGGACTTTAACACAGGCCCACATAAAACCACCTCTTGGCTTTCCTCCTAATACTTGATGATCACATCCTATGCTGGGAAAATTCTTGCAGCTCACATGGTGAGAAAACACTGAAACAGCCTAAAAAGTTCACTGCATAATTAGCTTAATCTGCTGGGTTTGTTTCTCAGAAGGAGATCAAAGTCAGAAATGAATAAAAGTGAACCTGAAGGAAGAGGAGGGGAAAAAACATTACAAAAGTTTAGTGTAAGTGATAACTCCTCTACAGCTGGGTATGGGGTAGAATGAATTGCCAGAGGTAATTCTTGTTTACTGTTACCCACAGAAGCAGCACCCCTGAGCTGGCAAATCCACAATCTGTAGGAAGAGCCACAACTGTGAGGAGCTGTGTAACAACCCTACCTTTAGAGCACATGAGAAGGCCTTTTCTCCCACATTAATGGACTTGGGGTCGTCGTCATCCAGGTTCTCCCAAATCCTAACATCTCCATCACTGCCACAAGTCACAATGCAGCTGTGGAGAGACACAGGATTTGTTAACATCCAGGAGTCTGCATCCTTTTTTAAGCACTTGGTTGTAATGCCAAAGGAGGCTTCAAGGGATTGTTACCAGACCATCTCTTATGAACAGTCTTTGCATAATGAACTTAAGAAAGGAATAAAATAATATGGACTTTAACCATAACCAGTATATAAGGTGTATCCCTTGAGTTTGTTTTGAGAGGGCTTGGGGTTTTTTTTTTTGTTTACCTTTTAGTCTATAAAAAGGCAATACTAAATATATAGTTTGTACTTATACATTCAAAAAGCAGCACAAGGAAGAGATGAAAATATAGCAATCCCAATATTGCATTCCCTCAACTATATTTTTAATTTCTTAGTGCATACATAAGTGTATTTACTCCCACACTACACTGATTTCTGCTAAAATCTATGAAGTCACTCCCATATAATGTGCATATAGAGTTTTTATATATATAATACTTACTATATAGATACATAAGGATATATATACACACATAGGGATATATATATGCTTACATCTAAGTTATAAATCAATCACTTCTAAACTCAGAGCACCTAAATACATCACACAGCCAGTTCTCAGCACAGGCAAAACCCAAAAGATTTCTTGGACCATGCACGGCCATAAATCCATTCCAGTATCTCACACAGCAGTGGCTGATATAGAAACTTATTGAATCATTAAGGTTGAAAAATGCCCTCTAAGATGGTTGAGCCCAACTATTCCCCCAGCACTGCTGAGGTCACCACCAATCCATGTCCCCAAGTGCCACATCCACAGGGCTTTTAAATCCCTCCAGGGACAGGGACTCCACCACTGCCCTGGGCAGCCTGTGCCAATGACTGGCCACTCTTTCAGTGCAAAATTTTTCCTAATACCAAACTCCCGGGAAAGCATCAAACAGGAACAAGGCTGTCCCTCTCTGGGTCTCTGGGAGTGGTGCTGTCACCTGCCAGTGTCATCGAAGCAGACATCGGTGTGTCCCTCGGTGTGGCCGAACCGCATCGGCCTCTGCGTCGACGGCATCTTTGCTCCCACCTGTCTGCTTATGGAGAGGGAAAAAAGAGGAGAAATAACATCAGTTAAAAGGAAACACTTCGGAAGAGCACCTGAGGTGAGGGGACAAGGTGAGAGGTGCTGGCACAGCCACCCGTTCAACAAACACTCGCGGGGATGGAGACACCGAGGGGATGGGGACATCAAGGGGATGGGAGATGAGGACACTGGGGATGAGGACATGGGAAAGGGGACATTGCTGGGAGGGGAGTACAGGGTTGGGAGAGGGGGACACTGTAGGGATGAGGACATGGGAATGGGGACATTGCTGGGAGGGAGCACGGGGTTGGGAGAGGGGGACACTGTAGGGATGGCGATATCACAGGGATGGGGGCACGGGGATGGAGACGGGGACACTGTGGGAATGGGGACACATGGATGAGGTCATGGAGACAGGAGATGGGGACACTGTAGGGATGGTGACATCATGGGGATGGGGAAATGGGGTTAGGGGGAGCCAAAGAGATGGGGGCATCGGAAAAAAGACACGGGGATAGGAGATGGGGACACTGGATATTGCGGGGATGAGGGACAGGCTGATGAGGTCACGGGTAGGAGATGGGGACACTGTAGGGACGGTGACATTTCAGGGATGGCGATATCGCGGCGATTGGAGATGGGGACACCATGGGGAAGAGGACTCGAGGATAGGGGGCCTGGGGATGGGGACACGGCGGGGATGGGGGCCCAGGTTCCAGAGGCCCGGAGGGGCCTGGCACGCCGGGGCCTCTCCCTCGGCCGCCCCGGGGCAGGCCAGACAAGCCGCCCGCCGGGCCCCGGCAGGGACCCCCATTCCCCGCGGCTGCCCCCGCTCCGGAAAGGTCCCGCACCGCCCGCGGGGTCTCGGTGAGGCCGCAGCCGCCACCCATCCACCCCTTCCTCCCTCCGCTCACCGCCGGCCCCGCCGCCCGTTCGAGCCTTCCCGCGCCCGCCGCCGCCGCTCCGCCCTCGGCGGGGCCGGGCCCGGGAGCCGTCAGCGCCGGGGCGGGGCCGGGGCGGGCGCGGGGCGGCCCCGGCAGCGGGGATGGCGGCGGCGGCCGGCTGAGGGGCCGCGGCTGGCAGCGCCGAGCCCGCCGAGCCGCCGGCACCCGGCTGGGGACAGAGCCGGCGGAGAGCGCCGGCCCCGCGGGCAGCGCTGCCGCACCATCGTGAGTTGGGGTCGCGGGCTGAGGGGCGGCAGGCGGGGGTGAGCAGCGCTACCGGGGAAATCGGCGTCTCCTGTCACCGGGAGGGCTCGGGGTCTGCGCCCCTGTCAGTGACCGGCGGGCTCGGAGCGGGGTCTCCTGTCAGCGGTGGGGGGGATTGGCCTGGGGTCCGCCCTTGTGTCACCGCGGTGCTCGGACCGCGGTCAGCGCTCTGTGCCCCGGGGGGGACTCGGACCGGGGTCTGCTGTCACCGGGGTAGCTCGACCCGGGGGCTGAGCCTCGTCACCGGGGGGGACTCGGTCCGGGGTCTGCTGTTACCGGGGGGCTTGGCCCGGGGTCTGAGCCGCTGCCGGTGACCGGGGGGCTCGGGGTCTGCTGTCACCGAGGATGTTCAGTCCGGGCTCTCCTGTCACCGGGGGGATTCTGTCCAGGGTCTTCGCTCTGTCGCCGGGGGCTTCGATCCGTTTGCTTCTCTTCTGAAAAACCCTGTGCCCGACGTATGTATCCTCACACAAATAGAGCACGTATATTCCCTGCTTATCCTTCTGTATACGGATTTAATGGCAGCTCCTCAGGAGGCACAGGAACGGCAGGGAAAGCCCAAACGAGGGGCTGTGCCCTTCACCCACCTCCCTCGGGCATCACCCCCATAACAGCGGGGGCTGCGCTCACCCAGCCGCAGCATCAAACCCCTTCGGAGATCCTGATGGTCATTATGGAATTACTCTGGAATTCCAGCCATCCTGATGCGTGTGCGAGGTGGAGTTGACAGCAGTGGTAATCACAGGTAGGTAGTGATTGCACTGCAAAAATAATTAGGATTTTTTTCCCTTTCTTTTTTTTTTTTTCTTTTTTTTTTAATGAAAAATAGAAAGAAAGCATCTTGGCTGATCTCTTGAAGGATTAAAAAAAAAATGCTAGAATTGAACATACCTGGAATACAGAGGGAAAACCAGCATTATCTGTCTTCCCTTTATGTAGCCTTAACGATCTGGCCCAGTTTATTCCTGTTTCTAAGAAAAAATTGCTTCCAGGCAAAACCCTTTTATCTTCAGTTTTGCTCTGCAGCGGGGTTATTGGTGGTTGGGGTGAGCAGAGCGATTTATTTGTATTGGAAATGTGTTTCTCTCTAACACTCACATTGCTGGTAGTTTCATGAATGAATAAGTGACAGGATTACAAAGCAGGCACAGTTCTTTAAACAAAAATTACAGAAATATGGCCGGATTTCATTATTAAACCTCGTGGAAAGCTGTGTAGAGACATGTTTTCCATGGGTGTATCCTACATATTTCAGTAAATCGTGATTTCTGGCGAGGATAATGTGTTCTAGAGAAATGATTTGGAGCTGAACTGCTTTATCAGATGAGTGGGAAGACCAAGCTATTCCTGCTGCAAGCCGCTGCCTGGGATGGAGACAAATGCCTGTCAAATGTGTTTATTTTTCTTAATCACTTTAATTTTCGGAGGCTGTGATAGAAACTGCACCTCAAGTGTTTTGCAATATAAAAGCTGTTTTACGTTCGGTTCTGTGGAGCAACTAATGTCCTTGTCTGGGGGTGCTGCCTGCTGGGATAACTCTTTGAACGGCACAGGAAAACTGGGGGGAGGTTTTTCAGCGATCCCGTGGTCACTTGTCCAAGGGACCGCAGGCGTCGTGGCTTTGTCCCAAGTGACACGGCACCAAAATGCAAAGTTATCCTTTAAATCCGGCTGGGAACTCGGGCTGCTGCTGGCTTGATGAATAGGTGTGAGTGGCTGCGAGCGGGGCGGGAGCCGGGAATCGCTGCCCTGCTCGGTTTCTGGGTGGAGCACGGAGTGTTGGTCATGGACCATAAAGCTTTCACTGATTTTAGTGCTGGAGAGGCTGCCGCGGTTTGCCAAGCGCTGCCTGCATCTCTCCTGCCACACACGAGCAGAGCTTCATCGAGGCAGGAGATACGAGCAGCCCTCACCTCCGGCACCTGCTGCCAGCTCAGTTCCACCTCCTGGGAGTGAATAAAGTATCACCCGTGTTGGGCTTAGCTGGGCATGGCTCCCCTCTTCCTACAGGTCCAGGGATAAATACACGGTATTTCTAAGGAAGAAATATTTAGGTTGCCAACAGTACCTTTGGAAAGTCTTTTTCTTTTGTGTGTATGTGTGATAATTGCTTTAATTTGCTGTAAGGGCCTCTGGAGTCAAGCTTAGGTATTTTTAGATGGTATCATAAATCAAAGTAAAGCCAGAACTGAAGAAAAATAATTTAAGATGAGGACTTGACATTTATTGTTATCCTGAGTAGGTTGGGAAGGTCAGGTTTTGAAATGTGGTCTTGTGGCCAAAATCTGATTGGGTGAAATTAATGAAAGCAGCCTGTGACCAGTTAGATTTTGTTTTAAAATAACTTTTATGTAAGTTATGAAAGAAAAAGTATTCCAGTTTATTGCAGCTTGCTCTTCTCTCTTAGGATTTTATCAGCTCTACAAAATCAACTTCCATAACGATTCCAAAATTGATTCATTGCTCTTTGTGAGCCTTCTTTTGTTGTTTAATTAGAGGCACAATACAGCAACGCTTCATGTGCTTGGACAGAAAACTTTCCAAGTACTTCCTGCACTAGGAGGGTTGTGCAGCATGGGAGCACCAGAGAGGTGGTGGGACCTTCATCCTGGGAGGTTTCCAGGACATGGCCAGGCCATGCCATGGCTCCCCTGAGCCCATGCTGGCAGCAATCCCACTCCAAGTGGGAGGTTGGGCTGGAGACCCCCCACCATCTGCTCCGTCTTCATACAGAAAGGGAAGCAGCTGGATGAAGAGGACTGTTGGGCTAGAGGCAAGGATCCAGCAGCTCAGGACATAAGTATCTGGTTAAAGCAGTTCAGTATTCAAGTATTTATTGGATAAGTAAATTTTAAAAAAAGGCTGTCTACATTTATGATTTTGATTCTCTTATTGGCATTATTGATTAGACATATGGTGAGGCTGTCGCTGTCTTATCACAGCTGTGGGTTGCAGCTTTCCCTTGGCTAGGAGGGAATACTGTTATCCCTCCAAACAGCAACTGGATATTGTTTTTAGTCTGGGCTTGAAGTCTCAGGGTTGAGGCATCAGCTTGTGAAAGAAAAAGCACTTTGTCTGCAAAGAGGAGAGAGGAACCTCTGAAGGAGGGAGCTGGGCACAGCACAAAACCAACAGCAAAATCCACCCAGCTCCCTGCCTGTCCTCAGGGACTGTAGCTCTGACAGTGTTGGGTAACCTTGGACTACCAGCCGGGTCCTGTGGCCTGAAGTGAACTCTGCTCATCCCCCTATGTGTCTTTATCTTTGCTGTTTCCTTAGGGGAGAGGTTTCCAGCATAAGGGTTTTGTCCAAATCTGCCATCATCGGAGATGCCTGAGGAGTCCCCGTGCAGGACGAGGCTTTTGCAGGCAGGACGCTCATTATTTCTCCCAAAAGGAGCTCAGACCTGATGCATGTGAGCTGCACAGCAGCTCCTCCATTTAACCTTCCCCTCTAGGGAAAAGTACACTCTGTGTTCCCTCTCTTTTATCCTTGCCCTCCTGTCCTGCTCTTCCAGCAGCGCTCCAGCCGTTAATGGAAGTACGTGGCATTTCCCTTGGATGCTGCAGTGAAAGGAAGAGCTGCTTTAGATGGATGGCCCGAAGTGGTAATAGAGCACTGAATGCCTTCCCTGGCCTTTTATGCCTTTTTTTTTTTTTTGTTCTGGCACTTTAATTATTTTCGGTCCCCGTTTTATCGGTGGGGCTGTGACTCACTGATGCAGAAGGGTGTGAAGGTGCGATCCCTGGCTGTAATGCCAAGCAGCGGGATTTGGGAGGCAGCCCCTCCCGCAGCACGCAGACCTTTGTAACACACGGCCAGGTTCAAACCTGGCTTTAGGAGGATGACATGCCTTTTTTTTTCCTTCATCTGTTCCCTGCTCTTTTCACGGCTCTAGTGTTCTGTCTGATTAGCAATCCCTGCTCTGACGTGGCAGGAGCGGCGCCTGGGCTCCAGCAGCCCTTCACACCCCAGGGAAGCATCTCTGGCTAATGGTGCGTGGCTTTGCAGCACCACGTGCTGCTTTCCCCGGCTTCTCTTGCAGGGTTCAGGTGCCACTAATGATTCACGGCGGGAGAAAGGTACAAAGGAGAAGGTGGCTTTGCAGCTCAATACAACAGGCAGCCCAGAAATTCCATAAAACCCAAGCTTCTTTCGGGTTGGAAGGCTGAAGTTAGGAGATAACAGGCGCTTCTGGGTTTTGTGTGTTTTGCAGTTTTTAATTAAAAGCCCGTATTCTGCGTGTTCTTATTCCTTATATGGGCTGGATGAGCAGAATGAGATAGTTGAAGGTTTCAAAAGCAATTACAAACTGTCGGATCCTAATTTTTAAGTACTTGACTTTGCAACCTCAGTGATGTCTCTCTGCCCAATTAAAAATCCCATATATAGACAATTAATGTATTTTACTACAGGATGAATCTAAAAACTTTTTGTCTTCAGTGACTTCAGATTATCACCAGGGTAAATGAGATTGCTTTTTTCCCCTCTTTTTCTTTGAACTGTGGAGAAAATTCAGTGCTCCACTCTAGGTATTTCTGGATGAAAAATATCAGCGTTCCAAAAGCAATCAATGACTCCTGGTGTAAATAAAGATGTTTGGAGTCTCATATGCAAATGTTTCCTTTCTCCTGTCTTCATTGTGTCTTGCCATGCTTTCACTGAAAGGCAATTTGCAAAACTCTGACAGAAGAAAAATAAATCTTTAGTTTAATCTTTGGTTTGTAATTGCTGAAATATGGACCCTTTCCTGTGATTCCTCTTGGTACCAGTGAGGTGATATTCATCTGCATTGCTCTAATGCCATTTTTCTTCCCAACACATTTCCAATATTGAACCTATCTTACCTTCAGTCTACATTTCTGCATCTCCTCCCTTCCCCTGCCTTTTCCTTTCCCCCACAGCTCTCAGGTCTGTGGGTTTTAAATAAGGAATGCAATGTGAAAAATTCCTGGGTGAAAGTTCCATCTGGGCTGCATTTGGCCCACAGATTGCATGTGAGCCTTTTGGCAAGGCTGTCTTGTTCTTTTACTGAAAGCAGAGGCTCGAACTCAGCCTGCGCAGCCCCGGGGGACTGCAGAGAGGTTGTGTCATGCTGGCTAATCCTGATGATGAGAATGGATTGAATGGAGAGAGGAAGTGGATGCCCTTTTCTTTTCCTGCTTAGTATTTACCATGTCAATTAGTTGTAAAAAAAATCCAATCCCCCCCCTCAAAAAACATGACAGAAAAACCCACAGCCAAAAACCAAAAAACATACCCCAGTGCAAAAGAGGAGCTGTGCATGGTTTTGGTGTAGAAGCATCACAGAATCATAGAATATCCTGGTTATGATAAGTGATGGGAAATATTTCTACATCCTGCCATGCCTCAGGGGGTATAGCATCCATACCATATTGCCATCTACGTATCTTGAAAAAATCCTGCTCCACTTTCAACTGAGTAATCAAAAGAGGATTTTTTTCATCTTTTTTTTTTTCAAAGTGCAGCAGTCAAAAAGAAACCTCTTATCTGTTTGAGAATTCAATATACCTTTGGAAACAAAAGAAAATGAAATCAGCAACCGTAGGTCTCAAAGCAACACTGATTTTAATAATGTAAACTTCCTTCTCTAATGAGTAATAAGCAATTCCATCTTTCACGGCCTTTTAGAATTGCTTTTAGTAAGGGGCTGGATTGTTTTAATCCTTTTCAGTATGTAAAGCCCCAGATATTTCAATCCCTTAGGGCCTCAGTATTTCCTAGCTCCCTTCCTTTGAAAAGGCAGAGGAAAACAGCTTTCAGAAACTGACAGAATCTGTGACTGATAAAATTTAGGTTGGTTTTTTTGTTGTTTTTTTTTTTTTTTTTTTTATCCCGAAAGTGACCCAAAAGTGTCAGTTAAGAAAAAGATCTCTGGCATCCCACCCTGTGGATTAGTAGCAAACAGGCATATCATCTAGGTACAGTAGCTCTTTGTACTCTGACCTACTTGTTTCTGTTCTGGTTTGTTCCTTCTTGAAAGGTTATTTGGAAGAGATGCAGAATTTGCTCCATAAACAGCTAAAGCAGTATCACCTGCCCCAGGAAGGGTTTCCTTTTGAAATGGGCCCTGGCACAATGGGGTTGCCAACACCTAAAACGTTCTGCTCTGCTGCATAATCAGAATGAAAACTCAACCAATACGTTAAGGGAGTTTTTTTTCTGGAGGATGCTTTTCCCAAGGAAGGGTTAAGAGAGCTTTTTTCTGGGATCAGGCTGGTATTTGTGGGGTGTGCTACTGAATTCACCTCAATCACATGATTTTTACGTGGTCAGCGATTCATTGTCACTGTTGTCCTGTAATCCACCAGCACCGCTGTTGCACTGTGTGTGTGCAGAGCAGTCAACTGAGCTGTGTTTCCTTTTTCCTTAGATATTCCAGAAAGTGCCTCGAGGAAACTTCCTTATGTAGAAAAAACCCCACAAGAAAACCCGGCGTGCCCTTCCCGGCAGCTCGTGGAGCAAAGCTGTCACCATGGCAGAAAACCAGGACAGCGGCGCGAAAAACGCGGATGTGAGGCCCAAAAGCAGCCGGAGCAGGAGCGCAGACAGAAAGGATGGGTATGTCTGGAGTGGGAAGAAGCTCTCCTGGTCCAAGAAAAGCGAGCATTGTCCTGATGCCGAAACTGCAAGTGCTGCAGGAAGGTCGGGGGCTAATTTAAGGGGCCAAGAGAGGAAGTACAGCTGCTCGTCCATCGAGCTGGATCTAGACCGGTCCTGTGGCCACAGGTTTTTGGGCCGCTCTCTCAAGCAGAAGCTGCAGGATGCTGTGGGCCAGTGCTTTCCCATCAAGAACTGCAGCAGCCGGCACGCCTCCGGACTGCCATCCAAAAGGAAAATCCATATCAGTGAGCTGATGCTGGATAAGTGTCCTTTCCCCCCGCGCTCCGAGCTGGCCTTCCGGTGGCACTTGATCAAAAGGCACACGGCCCCTATAAGTCCAAAGGCAGAGGAATGGATAATTGCTGATTTATCCCAGCAGGAGGAAAGGGAGGATCAGCTGCGAGATGAGGAGATTGCCAATGGGGGGATGGACTCTCCCTCCCCGTCCTGTGACTTCACTGACAGCAGTTCCTCTCGGGGTGACCCGAGGCCTGAGCTGGTGACAGGTAAGGTGGCGAGGAGCAGTAGGGATGAGAGCGACATGGACTCCGACGATGAGGTCATAACCCTGTGCACAAGCTCTCGGAAACGAAACAAGCCCAAGTGGGAAACGGACGACGAGCTGCTGCGGATGGAAACGCCCCCGAAATACCACACCCAGATCGATTATGTCCACTGCCTAGTGCCAGACCTCCTCCAGATCAATAACAACCCCTGCTACTGGGGAGTCATGGATAAATACGCAGCCGAGGCGCTGCTGGAAGGGAAGCCGGAGGGAACGTTCCTGTTGAGAGACTCTGCCCAGGAGGACTATTTGTTCTCCGTCAGCTTCAGGCGCTACAGCCGCTCCCTCCACGCCCGGATAGAGCAGTGGAATCACAACTTCAGCTTTGACGCCCACGATCCCTGTGTCTTCCATTCTCCTGACATCACGGGACTCCTAGAACACTACAAGGATCCAAGTTCCTGTATGTTCTTCGAACCACTTTTGTCCACCCCCCTGAACAGGACCTTTCCCTTCTCTCTCCAGCATATATGTAGAACGGTCATTTGCAACTGTACAACCTATGATGGTATCGATGCACTTCCCATTCCTCCCTCGGTGAAGCTGTATCTGAAGGAATATCATTATAAGTCAAAAGTTAGAGTGCTCAGGATTGATGTGCCAGAGCAGCAAAGCTAGAAAAATATTTTTGTGCAAGAAATTTTCTCCAAACAGACAATAGTATGTTCCATCTCTTTTCCTTCTAGGTTTTTTTTTAAATAGCCACTTGATTATTTTTTTCTTTTTCTGCATATTATTTACCACCCAAATTAGCCTCTGTTGAAATGTGCTTTTGAGTCTTCACAGCTCTCTTTTTTAGAAATTATATTCATTGTGGGCTTTTGGTACGGTCCCTAGGCTAGAGTTTGATAGAATTCCAGGTAGGCTTTCTGGTATTTCTGTAGATGGATAGTTGTTAGATCTAAAACGCCCTGAAAATCAGTTTTGAACTTGATCTGTCTTTTCTATTGTAGTTGACACGTGTTGCTGACATGATTGAAATGATGCACTGGTAACTCTAAAGATTGACTCATCTGTATTTTCTGCATTTCTTTTAAAATGAGTGCTCTAGCCTCTGTGTGTGTGTGTGTCTGTCTCTATCCACTGCAGTAAATTCGTCAGTCTATTTCTAACATTACTATTCCAAGCAAAATGAAGTTTGAAAGAGGATATGATCTCTCTATAAATATATCAGGGGACTAAATACCAGGGAGAGGAAAAACAATTCAAGTTAAGGACAACACTCAGGGCAGGAACAAACATGTATAAACTGGTCCTGAAAAGATTTTGGTTGGAGAGGAGGAAGACTCATCGTCGTCAGAGCAGCAGGGTTCTGGAAGAGCTTTTCATTTGGTATAATAGCAGTAAAAAGCAAACTGCTCATAAACTGGGATTTGATCAGTGTCTGGAAGAGATAATCATGTAGTTACTGATGATAGATGGGGCTTGGACTTGGGAACTCTGTTTCTGTGTTACTGTTGCATTATATGAAATACCCAGTCTTTGCTGTAGGAGTTGCCACTGCTTAAATGATAAAGCACAGGGTGGGAGGGTGGGAAGGAAGATATTTCCTTAAAAATCTGCACATTTAACGATCTGATTCTGCATGGTTGAGCCCGAGGTGATGGTGAATAACTTCCCTACTTTGTTAGTAGGGGGGGTTGGTTTTTTTAATGAGTATAGTTAAAAAAGAAAACAAGTCTGCTGATTTTTCTTGCAATGTGAAGCATTCGGTCGAATGGCTTCCTGCCAAATTCCATGTACGGGAAAACCATGCATGGATAATGCTCCTAAAAGCATTACTTACATTACATGGATAGGCAGATCTGCTGCTGAGTTGTTGGTGGAATCCCACGGGACTCAGTGGATGTGGGTTCAGGCAGGAAACTCCAGGCTGGCAGCTCCAGGAGGTGCAGCAGTGACCTGCAGTTCTGTTCCCTGCATGTGCTTTATCTCCTCTCCCCAACCGGGCCTGGATCTCCTCTGCCAAAAGAATGTGAGATGGTGTAATTGTAACTCCAACAACCACATTGTTTCCCCTCCTTTGACCACAGGGAGCTTTTGTATCCTCTCAAAATGCTTTTGAAACTGAGCCCCAAGCCTGCTGAATTACAAATGTGTTTAATTTCATGCATGTGAAGGATCTTATCAAAAAATCAGCAATGACCTGTGGGTGAGGTTATCACTGAATGGTTGGGGTTGGAAGGGAGCTCTGGAGAGAATCTCATCCAAGCCCCCTGCTCAAGCACAAGATCACATCCAGGTGGGTTTTGAACATCTCCAGAGCAGGAGACTCCACAACCTCCCTGTGCAGCCTGTTCTAGGCCTCCATCACCTGCACAGTAAAGAGGTTTTTCCTCATATTCAGATGGAACTTCTTGTCTTTCAGTTTGTGCCTGCTGCTCTTTGTCCTGTGTCAGGGCACTGCTGGAAAAGTCTGTTCCCATCCTCCTGTCACCTGCCCTTAAGGGATTTGTATGGATTGATTGGTTTCTCTCTCAGCTGTCACTTCTCTGAGCTGAGGCCCAGCTCCCTCAGCCTTTCCTCATAGGAGAGATGCCCCTGACCAGCCTCACAGCCCCTCCACTGGCCCACTCCAGTAATTCCTTGTATTTCTCATACTAAGCAGCCCAGAACTGGACACAGCAGTCCCAGCTGAGCCCTCACCAGAGCTGAGGAGAGGGGCAGGATCACCTCCCTCAACCTGCTGGCCACACTCTCCCTCATGCAGCCCAGGATACCACTGGCCTTGGCCACAAGGACACAGTGCTGGCCCAGCCCAGGTCCTTCTCCACAGCGCTGCTTTCCAGCAGGTCAGCCCCCAGCCTGGACTGGTGCCTGGGGTTATTCTTCCCCAGGGTATGGGGATCCTGCTTGAACTTCCTTAGGTTCTTCCCTGCCCATCTCTCCAGTCTGTTCCAGGTCTGGCTGAGTGTCAGCACAGCCTGTTGGTGTGTCAGCCACTCCTCCCAGTTCTGGATCACCAGCAAACCTGCTGAGGGAACATTCTGTCCCTTCATCCAGGGCAGTGAATAAACTGAACAAGACTGAACCCATCACTGATCCCTTGGGAATCCGTGTGCAGGCAAGGAGCAGTAGAGCACAGTGCTGTAGATCTGGCTCCAAGATTGTAGACTCAGACTAAGCAATACTTCCATTTGAATCTTTTCATCTCACCTTGTACAGAGTCCTATAAATTTGCAGACATCAAATGCATCCTGCAAGGTGGCAGCTCAGGAGTTACCGAGGGAGCTTTGCTGTGCAACTCCACCAGGACCTGCCACCCTGCCCCAACCTGAGCAGATAAAACCCTTTCCACTGAGCTGCTGCCACTGTGATGATGTAAACAGATTTCCAGGGACATCTGCCTAGAGACCAGCCCGTTTGTTTTCACTGGGTTTTAAATAGGTTTGGAACCAAAGTCTCCAGGGAGAAAATGCTAACACATCAATCCATGGCATCGCACATGGATGAACGCTCCGGGACGAATTCTCAGCTGCTATAAATCAGCCTGGCTTTATTGATACACTTACAGTGGCTTATCCCAGCTGAGATCCTCCCTCCTCCATATCCAAAGGGAATTGTGAGACTGAGGTCAGAAAAATGACCCTGGGTTTTTTTTCTGTAATTTTTCTCTTGTGCTGCTTCCATTCATTGCCTTCTGCATAAAGTGTATTTTATCAAGGCCAGCTTTACACTGCTAAGTCTGTTTTATCCTGCCACTGCCATTTTCCAGATGCAACGTAGGGCTCATCATTGCTCTGCTCTTGTCCACTGTGCCTGTCATGGTGGGATGGCGGGCTGGGATTTGGGTGGCTGCAGTACGAAGAAAGAGCTCCTGGTTCAAGATCTGGAGTGACCTCAGAGATATTTGCAGTCTGCTTGATTAAAATTCTCTTTCAGGAACTTCTAATTAGGGGAAAAAAGCTCATCATTTTAGCTAGAGATTAGCATTATTTTTATGGCAGGACCAAAAACATTAGGTTTTGACCAAAAGTTGTACTTCAGAAGTTACTGAAGGCCACTGTCATTTTCAAAATCAGCAAAGATTTTGTCCCTTCAAAATGAAAGGCCAGGAGAGAACCCTTTTTGGGGTATCATTCCCCAACACACTGCATTCCAGTGTCATTTTGGAGGCAGCCTACATTGTTTTGACATGGGTTGATGCATCACTTACCCCCAAAACATCTTGAGCACTCCAAATTTAGGAGACCTATATAATACAGAAGAATGGGGAAGAAGGTGTGGCACATAAAAATAGTTCCTTTGGACTGGGGGGCAGTTAATTGCATTAGTTCAGAGAAATTATATGTGGAAAGTATTGATAAATGGGGTTTTGTGAAAGTTCCCACTATTTTTTCCTGATTTTTGTCCACCTGTGTGACATTTGTCCCTAATGACACCGAGTCATGTCACACCTGCAGTCTGTGCAAGATCCATGGCATGAACTGTACATGTTTTGTGAAATGGAAGAACTCAAAAGATCTATTTTGTTTAAATCCATTTACCTTTTTTTCTCTTCTTTCCCTCTCTATTTTAAATAAACATGGTAGGACTGGTTTTACGATACGCCAAGAACTGTCATCCTTAAGTTTTCCTCCCACTGCTGTCATTAACAGTCCTATCAGTGCTGCTCATTCCAGCACCACCTTAGAACACCTTGACCCAAAGACAAACAGATCATGAATTCAGTTTTGAAGCCTTCTGAAAAATTAGCCTTAAAGACAGGGTAAGAACTTCCATTTTCTAGAATCACAGAGTCCCAGAATGGTTTGGATTGGAAAGAACCTTACAGATCATGCAGTTCCTCCCTCTGCCATGGGCAGGGACACTTTCCACTACTCCAGGTTTTCCAGGTTGCTCCAAGCTCCATCCAACCTGGCCTTGAACACTTCCCAGGATGAGGAGTCCACAGCCTCTCTTCTCAGCCCAAATCCTGCCAAGACAGAAATCCCCCATTCTTCAGGATGAAGATTTAAAGTGGAACAAGGAAAGGTGCAGAGATCTGCCAAACCCCATGTGTTCAAGATTATGCAGCAGGCCAGTGGTTGAGCAAGGTCATAACTCCAGAGGTGACTCTGGCCACAGCTCCTGTGTTTTGGGGCACCCAACCATCTGTGCATCAGGAATTGTCTGTGCACGTCTGCAAGGCGTGCTTGGAATTGTTTTGAAGGTTAGAGTGTATTGAATTGGTGTGAACAGCTTCTGGTTAAAAAAAATAAGATCTGATTTTCATAAATTCTTTTGATATAATTTGGGAGGAAATGGTCAGGCTCTTGATGAAATGGTCAGGCAAACTACATATAAAAGTTATTTTTACGGGATGGTTTAGAAAAAAAATTAAACACTCTTTCCATTAATTGTGTCCTCTGGAGTTTGCCTGGAATGACTTTTTGCAGGTCTGTAACAATGTCACTCATTGACCCGGGGCCATCAATACAGAGCGACTTCAATTCCAGCAGAATCATTGATGGTTGGGGTAGTTTGTGTGTCTGATAATTGGGAATACACATTATTTCTCGATTTTCCTGTTCTCAGCATTTGTCTTGATGAAATCCAGAGTGTATTTGGAGCAGGATATGTATATTTATAGCAGCATGTCCAACTTAAAAAAAAAAACAAACCAACAAATTATCATGATTTAAATGCTTTCCTTTTAAAGATGCTGGTGGGCTTCCAGTATAAAGAAGAAATCCTTGTATGATGCAGTCATACAGGGCCTTACTATAAAATTGACATGCTCTTAAATAATTAAAAACGGGGATACTTTAATTTTGAAAAAGGATACTGGAGGAAGGAGGTTAAAGGAAGCTTTTAGTCAGATCCAAGGCTAGATTTATTGATCTAGTGATCAATCCTTTTCTCTTTCCTGAATTTAAAGCTAATGGGAGACTGTGGTCAGAGATGAGTGGCTTTTAGTTAAGGTTTTTGACTCTTATAAATAATACAACAAATGTCCTAGTAAGTAATAAGAAATAAGATACTCGCTCATTCTTTTTAAATAGAACAAACGTGGCAAACAAGACTCAGCTGTAATTTTTGAAGTCATTTATTAGACAAATTGCTCTTCTCTACTTCTTTTACAAGAGAGACATAAACCATTATATTATTTATTCATGAATCATAGCCATTAAGATGATAAATCAAATTATCAGCTTCCTGTCTCTCTTCAGTTTTAATCATTTTTTATAGTTCATGCACTATAAAGACAGCTTCCTTCCTATGAAACAAGAGACCTTCAGAGACCTTTTTATTGTAAACGTACATTTCCTTCCCATTTTTCAGTATATCCTAGAGATTTTCCCTGTCAATTTTATCTGCAATAAAAATCCAATAAGGAACTTGTTCATTGATTCAATGTAGCAAAGTTAGCCATGAAGTAAGTGATTTTGGTTAACCTCTGAAACAATGGAGCACTTGAAAATGCAGTTAGAGGACTTTTTTTTTCCCTGCCACCCCTAAATGTGCACGGTGGCATCGTATATTTTATAGAGAGAAATATTTAATAGAGAGAAATATTTAATAGAGAGAAATCTTGACACAAGCTCACCTGTCGCACTGACATAAAGAATTCACACTCACACTTTGTGACGTCTGAGGCAGAAAAGAGGAGGGTTTATTTACAGAATCAACATTTATTGAACTCCAGCAGTGACCATGGATTGGAGGAAGAAAATCTTCTTCTCCAACCACACTGGACAACCCAAGAGTCTATCAACAGTCTCCTCCTTATGAAAAGAATGTAAACATTGCTAGATTTTACAATAACAAGAAGCTTGTTTATACAAAAGTGTATCTGACTCCAAAACACAGAAGGCTAAAAATAAAACTTCACCAAACTCCTTAAAGGGGGCAGAGGAGAACGGCAAAAACCCAGACAACACTCACCTACCGATAGCCAGACCCTTCACAGAGGGTTTAATGTGATCTTTGCAGTAGTATCACTTTTAAAATGCATTCAAGCTTCTTTTTTTTTTTTTTTTTCCTGCTCTATTCACACAAGCCAGCACGTCTTCGCCTCTGCCCGGGAGGTGGGAGAGCTGAGGCTGCTGTGTGTGAGCTGAGATGGTTTCACACCTCCTCCCTCCCTTCCCTCACTCTCCGCCCGCGCCTGTCTGGCCCCGCATCCCGGGGAAGTGTCCATTCAGAGGGAAATGCACATCGATTTCCACTCCCAGCCAGCTGCTTCCAAACTGGCTCACCCTCGGGAAAGGATACTCCTCGCTCAGGAAGCACCGGTGAGGTCAGAGGTACCCAGGGTGAAAGCGGAGCCTCTGCATCGCTGCAAATCCTCATCCGTGCTGCAGTGTAAAAATCGATACTTGTTTACTCAACTCTATGAATAATAGAGCTTTGGATGTAAATATATAATTTATGCATCTCAGATCTATAGCGTGGGGCTGACGGGAGGTGCAATAACTTCCCTGTATCCCTTTTAAAAATCCCCTGGGTGTCTGGGTGATGCGTTATCTGGACAAAACACATCCCCAGGCCAGCCTCCCACAGGCAGGTCATTGCAAACATCTTCCTGTGGGGATCCTTTAGGAGTGACTGCCAAGTGCCCCATGGATGGCCTTGTGTGGCATTCCAGATATTTAATTGCTGTGGAGATTCCCTTGAATAGTGTGGGTTTGGGACCAGTCTGAGGGATGCCTGCAGCAAGCACAGCTCCCGTGGTTGCCACGACATGATCAGAGGGCTGGAGTAGCTCTCCTGTGAGGAAAGGTTGAGAGAATTGGAGTTGTTCAGCTTGGAAAAGAGAAGGCTTCAGGGTGACCTGATTGTGGCCTTCCAGTACCTGAAGGGAGCCTACAAGAAACATGAAGAGGAACTTTTTAGAAGAGCATAGAGTGACAAGGCAAGGGGGAGTGGATTCAAACTGACAGAGAGTAGGTTTAGATGAGATATTAGGATGAAATTCTTCCCTGTGAGGGGTGTGAGGCCCTGGCACAGGTTACCCAGAGAAGCTGTGGCTGCCCCATCTCTGGACATGTCCAAGGTCAGGCTGGACAGGGCTTGGAGCAGCCTGGGATAATGGAAAGTGTGTATGCTTATGGCAGGAATGTTATGATCTTTAAGGTCCCTTCCAGCCCCAACCATTCCCCGATTCTGTGAGGAACACTCTCACAACATAATTATCATCATTTCCCAGAAGGATGTCTGGCCTGTGTAGAGGGCCAAAGCCAGAGTCCCTCTGCTAAAGCTGGGCCTTGGGAATATGGATCCCTCTTCCCTGCTCTCTTGTTTTTCCTGTGGTTCTTACACATCAAAATGATGCAGCAGGAAAAACACTGGGCCCGTTGCTGGGAAGTGCCAACTTAAAGATTTGAATCCAGATTCAAGATAGGAGATTGTTTGGCTACCTAGAAAATCTTCCATCTTGTTTTCCTTAATTTTATTTTTAATTCTTTGGGGGAAAAAAGTCTTACTTGTTTCTTAAGTCTGATGTTGTGCCAGTAGCTCAGAGCATCTCAAGTTTGTTTCAGATGAGCAGGTTCATTGCCAGACCTTTTATTTTTAATGTGTGTCAGTTGGACTAGACCACAGTTCATGGCTTGTGCTAAAGTGGGATTTTTTTTGTTCAGGAAAAGGCTGGGTTTGTCCCTCCTCGCAGTTACATGATTGTATTTCTAGGTCAGGTCTTTATGTGCAGCCAAATGAAGTTTCAAATTGGACAAAACACCTAGCAAGGGTCTTGATGCTTGATGCTGTTATGATTAGAAAGTTGTCTGATCAAATTTTGTTTCCAATTAAAAAAAATTGGATGAGCTTTCAGATTGAGACCCGCGCTGTTATTTTTAGTCTACAACTAATGAACCCCTGAAAATAGAGTGTATAATGAAAATACGGTGATTGGTTCTGCTGGGATGGTTGAGAAAATACATTAGCAGATCAGAAAGGGTAATAAATCTTCCGTCACAACCTTCCTCATTAAACTAGATAATTTGAAATTGCCTCTGGTGTATTAAACAGTTCATTATTTGGAGGGGAGCAACACACCAGACAAAAGAGTTGTGTTCTTTTAATTGATATCCAAAGCCTGAAAAAGAAATAAAAAGTTAAGCAAATTTAGACAAGAATAATCGATCTGAGCAATGGCTGTGTTGTTTGGAGCCATCCAAAACTTCTCATCCTCTGACTCAGGAGAAGGAGGAAAGGTCTTCATGAACACTGGGGCAGTGAAAAGGGAGTAGCTCTATTAAATATGACATTTGCACAGTCGCAAATTGAGGTAATTTCAGGTTTGTGGATATTTTTTTGGATGGTTTTAGCATATTAGGAATTAGTCCACCCACAACGCCCCCCCTCCCCCAAATTTAATTTCTTTATCAGCATTGCAGTGTTATTCCAGAAGCCTCTCATGCAACAAACATACCAAGGGTGCTGTCAGCCTGAGGGAAGGGTGTCTGCAGGAGCAGGAAGGGATGAAGAGGAGCAAGAGAGGGGAACTGGGTTAACAGCTGGAGCGAAGAAAAAAGGCAGTGCTGGGGTGCAACAGAGCCTCCTCTCTGTGGGGCTGGCCATGATTCCCACAGCAGTAGGAATGGGAACCTCCACCCTGGTGGTTTTTTGACACCTTTGACCTGGCAAGCTGGAAGCTGAGGACAAGCTGAAGGCTGTTTTTGTCCCTCTCTTCCCAGCAGAACCTCTGGCATCAGACTGGAGGCTGCCTGGGATGTCGCCGCCGCCAAGGTCCTGCAGGGCTGGCCACGGGGACACCCTGTCATTGTCACACTCCTGTCATTTTTATACTCTCTGAGACAAATTATATCCCAGTGTGATGCTGCTGGCTCTGGCCTTCTTGTACACCAGCAATCTGGGTCCTGTGCCCAAGGAGAGGGCACACGTGAAGGGGGAATAGGAGAAGATTTTATTGGGGAAGATACGGCCAAGGAGGACACTGAGTGG
The DNA here is from genome assembly GCA_017589585.1 of Phylloscopus whistleri. Taxonomy (NCBI): domain Eukaryota; kingdom Metazoa; phylum Chordata; class Aves; order Passeriformes; family Phylloscopidae; genus Phylloscopus; species Phylloscopus whistleri. The sequence continues at coordinate 419,927 of JADMLD010000405.1, read as the reverse complement.
GAGGGTGTGAGTTTGAGCACTCAGCAGATGAGGCACTCCCTCGTCTCACTAGGAGCACACACATTTATTAAGGTAAGATTTTAACAGGTTCCCTGTTTGAGCAAAAGCCTCTCCCCAAGTCTTCCCCTCCTCCAAAGGTGTTGAAAAAACCCCAATCAGCTCTCCTCCCCTTTCCAGCCAGCCTTCCTCACACATGAGCAATGCCTGGTTTCTGCTGGATATTCCCTCCTGACAGGATCTTCTGCTCCCACAGGTAGGATCTGTTGGTACAAATTACCTGAGTGGGCGGCAGATTCTTGGCTAGACAAAAGGCCAGCCAAGGAATAAAAGGCTCCTTTCTTTTACAAGGAGCTGGGAGGATGCAGGGAGTACTTTGATACTGTATTTCGTATAATAGCAAAAGCACAAGGAAACAATCCCTTGCCTTATCTGATGCACTCCTTTTATTGATTCCAGACAGGCAGGATTATCGAGGGGGGAAGGAAGGAGACAGAAAGAGGAGGCAGGGAAACTGAGGAACCGGAGTCACCTCTTTCCAAGGGCTTCCCAAGCTATGAGTTGTGTCCCTGCTCTGTAATCTTCTGCCCTCCTTCCCCCAGCCTGCACTCCTAATTATTTCGATACCCACACGCTGTCATCAAATACAGCTCCCCAAAGCACACTTTGGAACTTTGTTTGCCAAATGCTTGGCCACGTTAGGGTGGAAATTATTCCAGATAAATTCATTCAGCACTTTATGAGCTAAAAATGGCACATTTGTTAGCACACAAATAACATATGGCATTAGCAAATGAAATTTAATACTGTAACAGCTGAAATCACAAGTGGGCCTTATCCACCTTAACCTGAAATGCTCAGTGGGAGGGAGTAAAGCCAAAAGACCATGTACATTTCCCTCCATCGCCTGCTGGCTGGAGCACTGTCATGAGCATCCAAAATTCCTTCTTGTGCTCTAATACAAGACTTGGTTTTCTCTAAAAGCAGAACAAGTCCATGGCCATGCCAGGCTGGGCCAAAAGTCCATATGGATGAGTCCTCTGTATCCCGCAGCAGCCACAAGTGAAGGCTCAAGAAAGAATAGCTCAGGCAATGGCCAGCCCAATTTATCAGTGTGCTTTACTCACCTCAAAATAAAAATATTTTTAAAAATATAAGCATTATTGTATGAAGTTGTTTCGAATGAAACACTCAACTCTTGCATTGGACAATGATCTCAGGCACGTGTTGGGATTCTTGGGGCTGTCCTGTGCAGGGCCAGGAGTTGGAATCGATGATCCTTGCGTGTCCCTCCCACAGGATATTCTGTGATTTTGCATTCATGGCTAAATGTCATAAACTGTCTGAATTTCTGTCAGTAGGGAGAGTCATTGCAAACAACTGACTGCAAATCAGAGAGTGAATGAGAGTGGACCTCCACAAAAGTGCACTTGATTCATTTGCTAACTGCAGCTCCTTTTTAACTATGAAAATACATTTTAGCACACATGTAATACATACATTGTCTAAAAGAAAAATAATTCCTAGCAGTAGCAGACCTAACCTCGGTGAAACCTTTGCTGAGGGAAAGAGTCCTTCCATTTTTTACTGCACTTCAGCACAATGGTTTAGCTGGAGTCTTATCCTGAAATCCTTGCTCCTACCTACGTGTTCTTCAGAAACAATGTGCGTGCTTAGGAGCTATCCAGAAGTCGAAAGAGCACTGCACCGGTTGTTTTTACCTCCTGTTACTTCACCAAGCCCGCGGTTCAAGCTGGGGGAAGGCCTCCTGTTTGGGGAGTTGGTCCTCTCTGCTATTTTGGCAGCACACCTTGTTGTTTTCCCAGAATGTGTTTAGCTGAGGTAGCGCCGAGGGAAGGAGGGTGGCACGGTCCCGAACCAGACTGGTTTTCTCAGGTCGCCAGCCGGCCTGAGCGCTGTGACACCGGGCTGGAGTATCACCGAGGAAATGTTATTCACCTTATTTGTGTTGCAATAGGCACACCTCGAAACCGAAGCGAGGAGATGCTCCACGTCCCGAGGAAATTCCGAGTGGGAAACAATAGATATGGATGGCTCCACGTCCCGAGGAAATTCAGAGTGGGAAATAAAAGAGATGGATGGCTCCACGTCCCGAGGAAATTCCGAGTGGGAAACAATAGAGATGGATGGCTCCAGGAGCGGTGCTGGGGCGGGCGGGCTCTGCGGCAGCGCCTCAACCGAGGCCGGGGCTGCAGCCATGGGATGGGGAATCAAAGGACGGGAATTTCCCAGAGGAGCAGGAGGAGGAGGAGGAGGAGGAGGAAAACGAGCTCCTGCCAAGCGGAGCAAAGGCAACGAGGGAGCTGAGAAAGCAGGCAGCGGGGAGCGGAGTTTGCTGGAGGCACATTTTAAGCGCCCGTTCTGCTAAAGTGCCTGCAGCACAGCCCTGGGGAGCACGGGAATAACAAGGCAATTATGTCCTCAGATCCCTGCGATGCTGTTAGAGCTCAGCCCGGGATGTTTTGCCGCGCACTTTATCACAACAGTCAGTCCCTTTGCTTTCTAAATGGCTGTAGAGAGGAGTATTCCCGCTAATTAATTAGGATGCCTTCGCCCCAGGGGTGGGGAAAGAGCTTACGGTGGGGATTTGGAATCTGTTTCTTCAGACAATATTGCAAACTGAAGGAGGAGTGCTGGCCCCCAGGCAGGGAGAGCTGAGGTAAGGGATGATGCTCACTCACAGCCTGGAGCTGTAAGGCTCTGCTCTGGCGGGGGAAAGAGCAGCCTGGCTGCTGGGAAGGCTCGGGATGAATTCTAGATGTAAAATTTCCATAAAAAAAAAAAATGCACTGCTGAGTTGACACTATTTTGCCCTGCTTCAACGAGAACTCCCCAGCGTAAACCTGCACAAAGACAAACCTGCCACTCAAACTCAGCAGGGTTCAGCGTTTCTCGTCTCAAACCTGATCCAAAAAGCCCCGGAATCAGCGAGGAAGCTTGGAAATGAAGTTTGGATCAGGCTCATTCCCAACCTTCCGTTATCTCACTCGCAATTTATCACTGAAATGGCTGTAATTCTCCCCAGGGAGAATTTCTAGTATTTAAACAGCTACTATCGTGCATAATTTCTTCCTGTTTTCATACGAGAAAGAGGAACTGAGAACATTATGCTAAATGCCTCAAGAGTCCAAAGACTAGAGATTTTCATGGAATTTTCTGAATTTATTATCATTGTGAGAGATGTGGCTGGAAACAAGCCCAAGGTTAAAAAGTTCAAATTATTGTTTTCTTTTTTTTTTTTTTTTAATGACTCTGGAAATGATCTTGACTTCAGTGAATTCCAGCTCTATTTGCACCTTAAAGGATCTCTATTAGGCAGATATTAAAAATATATAAGTCTCTTTTATTTATAGGACTCCTTCGTAGTTGGGCAACTATTGACTTGACAAATCCATTTGACCTAAAATATGACTAAGAAGTGTATTTGTGGTTTGTTTATTAGTTGAGAAGCCCTTCCCTGGCTAATCTGTTTTCTGGCTGTACTCTTCCAGCAGGCTGATGGAAAAATAAGACCCAAAGAAGGAAGCGGATTCTTAACAGTGATCGTGAAAACTGCTTTATTCTCAGGGCATTTTTGCATGGCATTAGCAACTAAAAGGCACCACTTCAGCCTGGCACTTAAGCTATTTGCTTAATCAGGGCCTGAAAGCTGAGGAGGAGGAGGAGGAGGAATAGCATGGGTGTTATTCCCACAGAATTTCTTGGAGCATGAAATGGCTATTAGCTGATGGGACAAGATTTAACTCTATGAAGCTGCAGTGGGTGAAATTCGGGTTTTTTTGGATGAGGTAGCCCAAAGCAGCCATTAAATCCCTGCCTGGAGCAGGGAGGGTAGAATAAGATACAAAACTCAGTCCAGGAATGGAATAAACTCTCTTAGCTGCACCAGGCATTTGGTAAATGCCCACCCCAGTTTAGTGAAGAAATGTTTGGGAAAAACTTTCCCACCCTGAAAGATCCTAAAACTACTGAAATTACCAGAAGAACATCAGGAAAGCTGAGAATGCAGCTCAGCCCACGCTGCCACACCCCCCTCCCCGGATCAGCTCTGGATGTAACACTTTGCACAGAGTGTTTTTTACTCAATACTCCTGTCGATAATTCATCACATGCCCTTCAGTAGCACCTTTGTCACATCAATGACTTAGAGATCTTTCACGAGCTCAAACGATCCTTCCGTGCCTCATTCCCTGCATTACTACAAGCCATTTGCCTGTAAATGTGTTCTTTGGCACCCATCAGTGGATCATTGACCTTGCCAGTACGGCCACACCATCAATACACATCCGAACTAGAGACACTTGGTGTCGAGCATTTAATGTCCTGTACAAAATCCCAAAATCATTTAGGTTGGAAAAGACCTTTAAGATCATCGAGTCCAACTATTACCCCGCCACTGCCATAACCAGAGACCTCAAAAGGCCCTCAGAGGTTTGCAGAGAAAAGTGACCAAGCAGGGGAGCATCTCCCAGCGAGCAAATGGGTTCCCAACACAGAAAGATAAAAACGAGGCACAAAGATACAGCCACAAATGGTGCCACGGGGAAGTGATGAAAAAACTGAGTGATTGAGATTTTAGCAATCCAGGCACATCCTTCCTGCTAGGAGCTGCTCACAGGACAGCAGAGATCACCAGCAGCCATCCCGTGGCACAAATGACACTGTCCCACAGCCTTGCCTCGGGTGGGGGTCCCACGGCTGCTGCTGCAGATGTAACCCCAGAGTGCCAAGTGCCAGGGGCCTGGAGGCTTGGCAAGGGGAGGATCACACCACATTCCTTGTCTTTCTCCTTGTCCTGAGGACCTGGTGTTGCCCACAGTCGTGAGGCCAGCTGGTCTTCTAGGCTGTCCCACTGTGACTGCTCTAAAGTCTCTCCCCCAGGGATGTGTGAATGTGCTTGTGTATTTATATCTGTCAGAGCATCTGGACCAAGGGAAGAATCAACTTTGCCCTCACTGCCAGGGCAAAGCCTCCACAGCCAGTTATTCCTCACCTCCTCCTCCTCCCTCTCCAAAAAAAAAAAAAAAAAGCTTTGTTTACAATTGCAACATCAGAGTGAAATAAAATAAGAGGTCCTTTTATCTGCTTTTCAAGGATAAATAAATTTTGCAGCTTTTTCTCCACAGCACTGAGCACTTGAAAACATGATCCTTCAGAGAATGAAGGGCCATAATTCCATATTATCATCTGCCTGTTGGAGCCATGGCTGTCAGCCAGACAGCAAATGTCACACAACCCATTGAGAGGCTGTGAGGATTGCAACACCATGCTGGGAGCCACGCTCTGGGCTTGGGCATGTGGAGCAAAGGGGAAGGGCAGGAAGGGATCAGAAGGAATTTTGGACATCAGAAGGAATTCCTTCATGGAAAGGATGGTTAAACACTGGAAAGGGCTGCCCAGGGAGGTGAAGAAGTCACTGTCCCTCAGGGTGTTCAAAGAATGACTGGATGTGGCACTCCGTGCTCTGGTCTGGCTGGCAGGGTGGTGACAGTCACAGGTTGGACTCAATGATCTTGGAGGTCTTTTCCAACCTAAATGATTCTGTGATTCCATGACAGAGAGTAGTGACAAAGGTTTGGATCACTCCAGGAAGCTGTGGTTCTCAGTTTGGGGGTGAGGACAAGGTGAGCACCTCTCTGAGAGGACAGATGGTGAGGTGGGTTCTATTGCTGTCACCCACAGAGGAATTTCCTACTTCTTATTCACTAAAGAAGAAAAAAAAAAAAGTGAAGAGAGCTCTGTTTTCTGCTGCCAGCCGTAATCACTAACTCCAAAACCTGAAAACAAACTCATACAGTAACTTGACACATGATCAAGGCTTTACATATCCACCACTGTGGGAAGAAAATGTACCCAAAAAAATTCACTCCTTGTCACAGAAAGCTCATGTGTTAGTACCAAAGTGACTGTCGGCGTGTCTTTAATGACAGTTCACCTGCTCATAATTTCACAACAAGCAGACAGCTATGCTTCCTTTCCAGTTCAATCCAGTTTATCTCCTCTCCTCAATAGGGTGAATTTGCCATCCCCATGCACTTTGAACCAGTTTTATGATTTTATCTTCATGGCAACGAGCCTCTGCTTTGAGGAAGAGCACTTATTAACTAGAGACGGCGTCATTTTCAAAGTGATTTATTTTACGAGAGTTTTGAAATAAATGATCAGTCAGTGATTGGCCATAGGGGAAAAGCATATAAAAGCTTACCACATGCATTGAACATACCATCTGGTATCCTTTAAAATCTAGCTTCAGGGTGGCTCAGCTAATTCTTCAGAGCGCTTGATGTTCACAGAGCACACTGAGGCATGAATTGAAAAGCGAGTGACATCGCCCTGTAAGAATCAACACTGGAGCTGAAGATTAATATCTTGCATCTCACTGTTCCAGCCCATCAGCAAGAGACTGGCATCTTCTTAACGAAAGCTGACGTTACATTCCACGATTTTAAACTTGTTAAAAAAACCTTTTATTTGCGGGTTGGATAGCAAAGCGATGCCTCGGCTGTGTGCTGTTCCTCCTGACTGGCTGATGTAAAAGGGAGGTACAACAAAGATATTGGTATTGTTCCTTTGAATTGACTGTTCATGGCATGAGCAGCCCTCCGGGTGCGATAAAGTTCCCTGCCTCTGATGCCTGTCACAACTCAAGATCTCTGTTATTGTCCCTGAAAAGTACTGAATCGGACAATTTAAGTATTGTCTGTTGCTCTTTTACCCCAAAACAAAGGCTGAGGCAGGCAATTATGCCCAATTTTGTCACTGAAAGACAAGAGAGATGCTGAAACCGGAGGGAGTTCAGCAGGGGCCAGTGGCACAGTTGGGGGCCAGAGCACGAAGAAAGGCTTTGGAAATTGTGTTTTTGAGCTGGGAGAGAGGGTAGGAAGGAGCTCAGGGCAGCCTCCAGCCATCCAGGCGGGTGGTACGGAGTGGGCAGAGGTAGGTGGCAGGAGGACAAGCCACAAGGACAGCCAGGGAAAGTCTGACGGGATGTGGGGAATAATGGCAGCACTCACAGGGGCTGCTCTTAGGGATGGAACATCCAGAGAGGTTGAGCAATCCCCGACCTTGGAGACACTCAGCGCTCATGCAGACAAGGTTCACAGCTATCCCTGGTTTGGGACAGAGGTTAGACCAGAGCTTCCTTCCAACCCAAATATTTACATGAAGCTGAGCTAAAAACAGAGTGGCCGATACTTGTAGCACACAGGCAGCACGGCAGGCCCTGCAATACAGGCCTGTAATGAAAAACTGCCCTCACATTATTACACCAAACAGCCTTTCTGAATAATTTAAATTCACAGTTCCAACCCAACGTTTCTTTCATTACGTGATTTAGTGTGCAAAGTAACATCTTCCAACAGGATGTGGCCAGGGCTCGGTGTTAGCCCCTCCCAAGACCTATTCCTGGCACAAAGATGAATCAATTGAATGTAAATTCCACACTGGCACAGGCTGCCCAAAGAAGCTGGGGCTGCCTCATTCCTGGCAGTGTTCCAGGCCAGGTTGGACGGGGCTTGGAACAACCTGATCTAGTGGGAGGTGTCCCTGCCCATGGCATGGGGCTGGAACGAGCTGATCTTTAAGATCCCTTCCCAAACCATTCTGGGATCCATTCTACAGCCTTCAGCATACACATATACACAGCTGAAGAGCTGCATTTGCCCAAGGGAGGGGTAAAAGTGCAAAAATCCCTCATCCTCCTTTTCTGCTTCTACATACTGTGTGATCCTAATGTGAAGCTCAGCAAGGCTGGCTGGTGAGATTATTGATTAAAAGTGCTGTCGCAGTCCCAGTCTGATTTTTAAAGTGAGACATCACCACCGCTGTCGGCTGCATGTTTGCTCATTAATTAGGGTTTCTAACTACCAGATTGCTCAGGAAGAAACGTTCAAGCTCTGGGGACTCCTGCTGTCACCACTGGCAGCCCAGGACACGGCAGCAGCCGCCCTTTCAAGCGTGGAGAAGCAAAGGTGCCCTGAACACAGCTGGGAGGAGGATTGATTTCATTCCTATTTGCTCATTTCTCCCAAGGAGGCCACGCCGAAAGGGCTCTTCCCACAGGAACTCCCAGTGGTTACTGGGCTCAGAAAGGCAATTGTGAAAGAGCAGTGAAGTCAGCCTGTATCTTCTGTGGCTTTTGTTTAAATTCAGAGGGCAGCTTGTCGTGTCCTTATGGGATGGGGGTCTGTAGCAAATGCCCATTTAGTTTTGGTATTAATTATTTATGAAAATTAGTCAGCAAAAACATTGCAGTTTCATGCCTGTTACAGCTACCATAGGATTTCAGAATGGTTTGGGTTGGAAAGGGACATTAAAGACCATCTTGTTCCATCCCCTGGCATGGGCAGGGACACCTTCCACTATCCCAGGGTGCTCCAAGCCCCCTCCAACCTGGTCCAGTGTATTTTTTTATTTTTGATCAATGCTTGAAGTCAGCAGTGTTGAATTCCTGATTGTCTAAGGAATTAAGCAGGTCAGAAGCTGTACCAAAGTAATTCAGAGAATCATGGAATAATCTGGGTTGGAAGAGACTTTAAAGATCATCTTATTTCACCCTTGGCATGGGCAGGGACACCTTCCACTACCCCAGGGTGCTCCAAGCCCCATCCAACCTGGCCTTGGACACTTCCAGGGATCCTGGGGCAGCCACAGCTTCTCTGGGCACCCTGTGCAGGCGGCCTCCCCACCCTCATAGCCAGGAATTCCTTCCCAATATCCCATCTAACCCTGCCCTCTGGCAGAGGGAAGCCATTCCCTGTGTCCTGTCCTTTTGTCCCTTGTCCCCAGTCCCTCTCCAGCTCTCCTGGAGCCCCTTAGGCCATGGCAGGGGCTCTGAGCTCTCCCTGGATCCTTCTCTCCTCCAGGTGAACACCCCCAGCTCTCCCAGCCTGGCTCCAGAGCAGAGGGGCTCCAGCCCTTGGAACATCTCCTGGATTTCCTCTGGACTTGCTCCAGCAGCTCCACCTCCTTTAAATTTTGAGGGCCCCAGAGCTGGACACAACACTCCAGCGGGGTCTCAGGGCACTGAAGCAGAGGGGCAGATCCCCCCTGTCCCTGCTGCTCACACTCCTGGGAACACAGCCCAGGACACGGGCGGTCTCTGGGCTGGAGCACCCGGCTCCTGCCGCTGAATTTCCCCCGTTACTTCAGAAAGGGCCGAACAACGACCTTGAAAAGCACAAATAGATGTGCACTCCCAAGGGAAGGGCGCCAGCGGCCGGGTCGGCATGTGCTGGGCATCGGCCGTGCCCACGTTTCTGCTGAGTTTAACGGAATGATCCGGGCACGGAAAGGCTCAGGATTAGTGCCATAGCTGGGAAGGGCAGGGCAGGGAACCACACCGTGTGCTCGGGCCCTGCCACGGGGGCACACAGGGAAAAGGGCAAGGGGAAAACCCAGATTTCGGGGGCAACTTCAGGTTTGAAATGTAAAAATTGGGTGATTTGGGGTAACTTAAATAATGAAAATTTGGTGAGATTTTGTGCAAGGTGACGGGAAATCCCAACCAGTGGTCGTGGCCCCAGGGCTGACAGAGCTCAGGGAGGGTTTGGACAAGGCTCCCAGGAACGTGGTGGAATTGCTGGCGCTGTCGGGATTGCCTTCAGACGTTCCTATGGGGCAAGAAGAAAATCAGAATTGGATTTTCAGCAGTCATGCAGATCCATGAGAAACAGCTGTTTATATGATTATTAATTACACTGTTTATATGCTTGTTAATTACACTGTTAAACACGATAGGAATTGTGCAGCTTCTGCTGAAGTGTTTGTGCTGGCGGCTGTAGGTCTAAACAAATCAATGTTCTTGAGCTTTTACTGGAACCATCAATGGCAATTTACCTCGTACATAGAAATAACATTTTCGTTTCTTAGTAGTTAAATTGTTAATTTTTCTTTTTACGCGAAGAATATTTGCGCTTTTTTTTTTCGTTGAAGGGACAGAAACGCAAGCGCTTTGCTTTGTTGGTTTCTGCTGCTGGTTTTGAACCGCACGGCGCAGTTTTGGATTCCCGGACGAGGGGGGCGACAAATCGAGATGCCAGTTTATTTATTTATTTTTATGAAAGTGGCGAAAACGCTGTTTAACAGCAGCTCTCGGATCCCCGAGGGCATTGCGGGGACATCGCGGGGACACCAGACCGGGTCCCCTCAGGGGCCGCGCCCGCCCCTCGGAGGAGGCGTCACGTGACCACGGGGGGGCGCCGCGCGCCGGGCAAGGGCAGGGCCGCGCCCGCCGTCACGTGACCTCACCCAGACAAGGCGGTGTTGCTGGAGGGGGCGTGGCCTAGGGATGGATGGGCGTGGTCAGGGATGGGCGTGGCCGGTGACGCTCGTTTGCGCGCCAGGGAGGGGGCGTGGCCAGACCGGGGCGGGGGGGGGCGGTGCCGGTGACACGGCGGCCGTCGAGGGGCGTGGCCAAGCGCGCGCCCCTCCGGTGTGGCGGGGGGAGGGTGTGGGCGCGGCCGCCGTGACGCAGTTCCGGTTCCGGTGCCCGTCGCGGTGGCGGTGGAGCTGTGGCCGCCGCGTCGCTCCCGGGCCTGCGCCGGCTCCCCCCGCACAGGTACCGCCACCCGGGCCCCGCCGCCGCCACGGGCCCTGCGCCGCCGCGGGGGAGCGCGGGAGGGCGCGGGGGGGGGCGCTGCGGCCGGGGAGCCGCCGGGCCGCGCCTCAGACATCCCGGAGATGCCGCCCCGCCTGCGGGGGGGCGGGCGGTGCCGCTGCCTGCAGAGCACCGGGGGTCGCTCGTGGCGGGGCCTGGTGGCTCCGTAGCGCTGGCGGCGGCGCTTTCTTGGCTGGGTTCAATATTTGTTCGGCTTTTTTTTTATTTTTTTGTTTTGTCTCGTGTGGTCGTAGTTTATTAACGAGCCCGTCAATGAGCGTGGATTGCATATAAGCGACTTTGACTTAAAGCTTCGCCTCTAAAGGAGGGCTCGGGAAAGGCAGTTTTTCCGAGTTGATGAGAAGTTGGTTTATCAAATTTTAACGTGTTTAAGGCAGCTGACCTACAGGGGCGGGCCGGCGCTGTGCGGTACCGGCGCTCCCCGCCAGCTGCCCCCCGGACAGGTTTTGTTCCCGACGGAAAACTTGTTCCCGGGTGAATTCCGTGCAAAACGGGGCTGATCCGATGGTACCCAGTGGTGTAAGAACAGAAGTTGCTGCTTTGTCTTTTTGGAACCCAAAATGGCACGCCCTGAACCTGCAGCTCCCGGGGCCTGTGCGGGTCAGGGGCTGAAGGGGAAATTGGTGATCAATACCGGGCCAGTCCTGGAAAGCTTTTTTGGTGCCAGGTGTGAATCCTGAGATGAGATTTGCCTGGGAGAGAGCTGAGGAGCCAGAGGGTGTCTGGGTTTGTGTGTCAGAGGTGGAATGTGACACACTGGGGGTGACACACCAGCAGCAGAGCTGTTTGATAGCCACCCCGTGGAATCAGAGTGTTTATTGCGTCCAAAACAATTAAAATAATTAAGCTGGTAATGCCTGAGAGGGGAGCAGAGGCTGCCCAGGGAAGCTGTGGCTGCCCCTGGAGGTGTCCCAGGGGAGGCTGGATGGGTTTGGAGCAGCCTGGGACAGTGGGAGGTGAAGGGAGTGGGATGGGAGGGGCTTTAAGGTCCCTTCCACCCCAAACCATTCTGGGAGTTGGTGAGGTGATGCTCTCTAAGTCTCAGTATAATTTAGAAGCAGCTCTGAAAGCTCAATTTCCATCATCCCAGGCTGCTGGACTGACAGATCCTTCTCAGGATTCCCAGGGCTGGGCAGGAGGGATCCTTGGCAGCAGAGGCTCCCTGTTGTGCCCTGGCTTTGTGTCACAGCTGGCACCAAACCAGGCACCTCCCTGTGCTCCGTGGGACCATCTGGGCTTGGGGAGCAGGTGAGGGATCAGCCCTGGCCCTGCTGGGGGGGCAGCTGTGGAACTGAGTGCCTTGGTGAGGGTGAGGAGCTGGCACAGACCACAGATCCTGATGGCTTTCTGTTTCACAGCACTTCTGTTTTGGGGAATTATTTTCTTTTTGGGAGTTGACAGTTTCTGGCAAATGCCAGAGTTTGGTTGTCTCTTAATGACATCTGCCCTGGAAATCTGAAAAGTGACTTTTGTCATTTTTTTCACTTATGACAGACAGGGAAAGGGGCAGGAATGTCCCCAAAGGGGCAGGAATGTCCTCAAAGGGGCAGGAATGTCCTCAAAGGGGCAGGAATGTCCCCAAAGGGGCAGAAACATCCTCAAAGGGCCAGAAATGTCCCCAAACCTCTCCTAGCCACTGCTGATGTAGCTGTTGGTTTAATTTGTCAATTAACTTTATTTTCCCAATGGATAAAAACCACCAAAATCATTTTTTTGGCATTTGAGCACTGGGGAGGCTTTAAAGATGGGGAAAGGGCCAGGGGAGGTCACCACCATGATCAGAGGGTGCAGGAAAAGTGAGGAAAGGCTGAGAGTGTTGGGTTGGTTCATCCTGGCTCTGGGGTGATGTAATTGTGGCCTTCCAGGACCTGAGGAGAGTCTGCAAGAAGGATGGAGAGGGTTTGGAAGAGGATGGAGGGACAGGACACAGGGAATGGCTTCTCTGCCAGAGGGCAGGGTGAGGTGGGAGATTGGGAAGGAATTCCTGGCCGGGAGGGTGAGGAGAGCCTGGCACAGGGTGCCCAGAGAAGCTGTGGCTGCCCCTGGATCCCTGGCAGTGGATGGGCCTTGGAGCAAGCTGGGACAGTGGAGGGAATGGAACTGGATGAGCTTTCAGCTCCCTCCCAGCCCAAACCATTCCGGGATCCTGGAAAGGCTGTGAAGTGTTGATATTTAACGCCTGAAGCTGCAGGAATTTGCATATTTTAGAAAACATTTAGAAGCTGTCAAAGGCTTGGTGTCTCTCTCCATTTTTCTCCCGTGTGCTATGTTGGGTAGTTACACTTCTGTGGGCAGCAGTGCTGTTGTGGATGAGGTGATGCTGGCAGGAATTAGTCATGTCACAGTGACAAAGGAACCTCTCTGCCGAGGCTGCCGTGCCACCCAGTGGAAATGCAGCACAGCCCTGGTGCACATCCGAGAACCTTTTTTTTCTGTGTTTGAAAGATGATCTTGGAGACAGGAACTAAATCTGGCACATCAAGTGCTGGAAAAATGTCATACAACTCACCAAAAAAAAAAAAAATATGGAAAGCAGTTGATGCTTAGTTTTGGGTAAGGAAGAAAAAATGCTTTGGACAGCTCTTCCTAAGGAGGGTCTGTAAGGACTGATGGTGGATAAAAGCCAGGAAAGGCAAAAATTGCTACTACACCCATAGTTTGAGTGAGATGGATGCAATCCAAGAGGGTTCAGAGCTGAACAAACCAGCGTGGGGCTGCTCTGTTGTGGAAGCTGCTCAGCAGGAGGGAGTTAGCAGGGCACACGTAGCACCAGGCTCCCAGAACCATTCCCCAGCCCTCTCTGAGAGGCACCACTTGGATGTGAGTGCTGTTGGGAGAGCTCTCCTGCCAGAGAATTCCTGTTGGAATTGTGCTTCCCAGCCTTTCTCTTCCCAGTCAGCCCAGCAGCCTCGCTCATCTCACCTCCCTGCTGGGAATTTCTGGGAGCAGATATGGATATCCAGGAGGCCTTGGCCTGTGGCCTGAAGGTTTTGCAGGTTATGATTTCTGGGCAGGTGCTGTGAAGTCCTTCCTGCCTCTCTCATGGCTCTTCAAGATAAAGGGTGAGAGGGATTTAGCTCCTGGCAGCCTTTTTTTTGCAGGCATTCACTGATCATCTCTTCTCCATCCCTCACCTCCATCCCTTCAGTTTGATGTGCTGGGAGGTGGTGCCCTGGCCAGCAGAGCTGGAGCTGGCAGGCTCTGGAAAGCCAGAGATGTTTCCAGGGGCGTTGGCCTTCAGAAAACAAAGGGAATCTTATCTTACAGCACAGTGGATGCAAGCAGGGCTTCACTTTGAGTGCTGCCAGCTCTGTTGTCTTTCTGCTCCCTGCCAAACCCCTGAACCCTCCTGCCATTTGCTCTTTTCTTCATCTCAGCTGCAGGGAGGATGATTTGGAGCAGAGTTTGAATGTGGCAGAATGAATGTCTGTTCCATGAGTGGGTTTCTCTGCTGATGTCAGTGCTTGTGCACCAGGAAAGCTTCAAGAGATAATTGGTTAATCCAGCAGTCCATTTGTTAATTGTGATGACTCTAAAAATCCCTTCAAGCCACCATTCCGTGTGGAGGTTTTTTTATAAAATCTTGAGCCCATGTGTGGCCAGGTGGGACTTTAAAATTTGGTTACTTGGAAGTCTTCTGTCTGACAGTTTCTGAGTCTGATTGGTGAGCATGTGAGTGCCTTGGGCAATAATTGCAATAATATCATTGATATTCCTGTGAGCTTTTGACTGAAATTCTTTAACTGCTGTTGAACAACCTGAATGGAATACAGATCCCAGATTTAAAGTACAGATGAGTTCATATGTTGTCTGAATGTTAAGGGTAATTTCAGTTGCTTTTTGATGAAATGAAGGTGGCAGAACCCAGATTAAGTGTCTGTTTAAAAAACATCCCTGAAATAGGCCATCCTGTCTGCAAGAGGATCCTTGACATGCTTGGCATGGGCTCAGTTATCCCAAATGTTGCCAACAAATGTTGCTCTTGTCTGCTTGCCAAAGTAAAAAAGCCACTAAATCTCATTATAAGCTGTGCTTAACTACTTTTTTTTTTTTTTTCCCCATAAATTGTGCAGCAGAATTGTTCCCTTCATGGCACAGAAATATTTGGCAATGATCTGCTAACAAATATTAGTTGATATTTGGGAAGCAGGCCTGTTTCAACCATGTTCACCCACTGCTTGACTTGATTTTACTCCTCTCTGACACTTTTGTGACAGATCACAAGATTTCCTTCTGAGTTCTCCTTTAGTTTCATTTCTTCTCTTCCTTCTCTCCCTCGCAGCAAATGTTCCAACTTCTTCTGTGGACTTTTTTCAATCTGTTCTAGATCTGGTTTTCAGTTGGTGTTATCCTGTCTCTCCATCTGCCTAAAGAAATGAGGATTCTCTAGACCTGTTTTGATGGTGTTTTTTAATAACCTGATTATGGTGATGATTATTATTATCTGGGCACTTATGTAAAAGGTTTTTTTTGTACTTGTCTGTGTATTAATGATTGTTTTCCTTTATTTTGGGGTTCTGTTATATTTACCTTCTCTGTCCATGAAGGTAAATTGAACGACAGTACCACCAAAAAGCACCTGCCAACTTACTTATTATTGAGTGTGGTTAATTGCAAAAATTAATGAATTCTTAGCAGAAGAGGTATTTCTTGAAGATAAATTGAGTTTCTGGTAGATATGTCTCAGACAGCTGAGCTGTTAATAACAGGAGCAGAAAGCACTTCCCTGATGCAATTCAGTTGGTTTCTCAATTTTAAACAAATAGTCTTTGATCTGAACGTGTTCCTCCTCTGAGACAAAGAGTCCTCACTTGAAAGAACCACTGCTGTTATAAATTAATGCTGGAGTTTTAACAAACCTTTGTGTTTGTGCAATTAGGCACTGAATTCCATCAACTTTGTAGATTACCTTTTCTTAAAAGGTTTATTTAAATTATTACATGTCTCTTGAAAGATTTATTTAAATTACTAGGTATTTCTTGAAAGGTTTATTTAAATTACAAGTTGTTTCTTAAAAGGGTTATTTAAATTATTAGGTGGAACTTGAAAAGTTCACTGTGTTTCCACAGAGGTCTGGGTTGTTCCATGTGGTCATAAATAACTTGGGAAATGAGATGAGCAGTGTCTTGTTGATACAAAGCCATTCAGGAAAGTAAGGATTAGGTAATAAATTGGCAGAAATAATTCAATGGCAATAAATCTGCTGTGATTCAGAGTAGATAAATGTAGAGTGGTACATATAATTTCACATATAAAATGCTGGGCTGACCCTTGACACCACGGAGTGAAATATTGCCACAGAAGTGTCAGTTCCATAGGGATCTAAAAGCAGCTGAAAAATTAAGAAGTATCAGGAAGGAAATAGAAGACAAACCAGAGCATAATTATGATACTGTATAAATCAATGGTTATCCCACATCTTCAATTCTCTGTGGTTCTTGCTTGTCATTCATCCCAAAAGATGCAAAAGACTTGGAAAAGCCTTAAATTGAGACAAGGTATGGAATCAAAGGTATGGAATAGCTGCTGCACCAGGGTCAGGGGAATGAGCTGGAGAAGGGACAGCTGGAAGAAAATGGTAAAAATCTGTAGGGTAATGATCAGCATGGAGTCTGAGAACAGACTTGCTGATTTCCTCAGCTGCAAGAATGGAGGAGCAACAACTAGTAAAAACTAGTAAAATCCAGGTTTAGAACAAAAAAAAGGAGGTGGCTTTTGTGCAACAAGCAGCAGCCTGTGGAGTTCCTTGCCAGTGGGTGTTGTAGGAACAAGGCTGAGGTGGGCAAATGAGATATCCCCTCATCTAAGTGAGGAATCTGGATGTCTTTGTGGAAAAGGAATTGTTTGAGGGTTATTACTGCAGAGAAATTGTCCACAGCTTAGGAGGTGGCTGAGCTTGGAATCACTGAAGTGTTGGGGTGTCCTTCCTGTTCTTGTTCTTCTCTACTGGCCATTGTTAAGGTAAAATGGGATGCCGAGATAAATGGCCCCTTGTTCTGATCCAGAGATCCTGATCTCTGATCTGGGATCAGGAGATTGTGTTGATAATAAATTTACAGTACAGTCTCAGAGATGAATGTATAAATAATATCATGTCAATAATGTGAATATCTATTAACCTAAGGGAGCTTATAAACCTATTTGATCTGGGCTTTCTGTACAAACCTCCATCCCTGAGACCATCCTCTGTCTTGGAAGTCAGTGCTTCACCATCAACAAGGGGAGCACAAGGATCATGTCATGTCAGAACCAACTTTGCAGGAGTATTTGTACTCTTGACTTCTATTTTACATTTTTCCTCCTCTTACATTCCTTTCTGGCTCCTACACTCTTCCCTAAAACTTTCTGGCTGCTCTTGCTCATCTTTTTACCAGTTCCTCACCTCTGGTTATTTGTTAATATGGCTCATTGGTGCCTGTTTTTTGGTACTTATTTTTTTTTTGGAAGTGTGGAGAGGTTGGAAGTTGGATAGGTATTAGTGACAGCCCTGTAGTCAGTTGCTGGAGTTGGTGAATGTAAATAAAAGCATCCTCTGCCCTTGGTGTTGTTATTTATTCTGAAATACTTGGAGGAGAAACCATCAGCAAGCTATAGTTCTTTTATTTTTGGCAGTAAGATCTGTGTGGGGGTTCCAGCTCTGAGGTCCCCAGCATCAGAAGGACCTACTGGGGCAAGTCCAGAGGAAGCCACAGAGATGCTCCAGGAGCTGGGCCCCCTCTGCTCTGGAGCCAGGCTGGGAGAGCCAGGAATGTTCACCTGGAGAGGAGAAGGCTCCAGGGAGAGCTCAGAGCCCCTTCCAGGGCCTGAAGGGGCTCCAGGAGAGCTGGAGAGGGACTGGGGACAAGGGATGGAGGGACAGGACACAGGGAATGGCTTCCCACTGCCAGAGGGCAGGGATGGATGGGAGATTGGGAAGAATTTTGAGGGTGGTGAGGCCCTGGCACAGGGTGCCCAGTGAAGCTGTGGCTGCCCCTGGATCCCTGGAAGTGTCCAAGGCCGGGCTGGGCAGGATTGGAGCACCCTGGGGTGGTGGAAGGTGTCCCTGCCCACATCAGGGGGCTGTAACTGGGTGATCTTTAATGTCCCTTCCAACCCAAACCATCCCATGATTCTCTGATTTAATTGTGTTTTGTTTTAGAGACATTGACTTCACCCACAAGAATCCTGCTATACCTTTTCCAAATCCCAGTTTAGAAAACACCTGGAATCCTTCCCAGGCATCCCTGTCTGGGCAGGCTCCATATGCTCCATGTGAATGCTTAAAATGTTTTTTCCTCTTGCAATGTGACCCATTTACATCCTGTGTGGCACCTGTCTGAGAGGAGGCAGGTGGAGGCTCAGGACTTTCCCTTTCATGGGAACTTCATCCAGAGAAAGGTGTTTGGGTTGCTCTGTGAGCACAGAGGAGGCAGCTGGGACTGCAATAAATCCTTCCCTAAAACACAAAGAGTAAATTTATTCCCATTATCTCAGTAACTGGGGAGCCCCAAAGCAACACCTGGCACAGGTGTCCCAGCAGCCACCTGACACTGAGAGGTTTGGGTGTCTTCACTGGAGACTAGAATTGTTAAATTAACCTCATGAGGGCACAGTTGTTAGAGTCTGCAGTATTTGCAGAACCTTTCTAACATAAAGCCTCTAAGTCCCAAGTAGAAGTGGTGGCATCTTATTAGTAGCAGTAGAGGCAGTAGCAACAGCACTTGTGTTCTGTGTCCCCTAAGTGAGTGTCTTGGCATTCTCTGTACATTTTATTTTATTTTTAGCTAATCAGGCTTAAACACAAACTCTCTACAGAAGTGTTGGCCTTATCTTAAGCTAAAATTGGTGTCCATCAATTTTCGTACATTCTCACACAAATTCTACACATCCAGCTCTATCTGTTCTATTTAGGAATTTTCAGCAAGGCTACATTATTTTTGTTATGACTAAAATTTAACTAACTTTGCAAAAGGCAGTGTTACTGAACTATAAACTAGGCATTAGGTCTTTTTCTTACTTACTGACACAGGCTCTTATTTGTTTAAGGCACTTAAAACTCCTCTATTTGTTTAAAACTAAACTTGCATTTCTACTGCATCTTAATTTCTCAGAAGTTTTTAATTCAGTCCCCACATCTTTGGACACTCCTGGGCCTGTGTGGATGGGGCCCAGGGGGATTTGTAGCCCAACATCCACCCTGATCCGTGCTCCAGGCGTGGGCCAGAGGCACTGGGACCAAGGCAGCAGGAGGTGCTGCCGGTTCAGCACCTGCTGTGCTCCGAACGAGACAAATGTCGATGTCTCATGAAGTCTTGCTTAAAGATACCTTTATTATTTTCAACAAATTTCACTTTATCTTACCTTACTTTTCAGCACAATGTCTGGAACTGATGATTTTTCGGTAAGTAACAGTTTTTCTTTCCTGAAGATCAGCCAGTTGTGTTGATTGCTCCAAAAGCTGACAGAGTTTTTTGAAGGCAAGAGGGGAGCTGACAGCTGAGAGGTTTCTCTGTGTCGCAGCGGTGGTGTTTTCCTTTTGGGTAGATGTAGCAATCCCTGGACTGAACATCAGAAGCTGCTGGGTGCCTCGTGGGTTCTCTCCTGTGACATTAACAAAGGAGCTGTGCTTTCCTGCCATCAGGATAGTTGTGATGCAAATCTAGGAGAATGTTTGCAGGTTTGTGCCGCAGCAGCTGCCTGTTGTTCCGTGCCTTTTACCTCTGGCTTTTTAACTGCGGCCTGTCAGAATGCCTCTGCTGCCTTAGTGATAGGAGCTGCACCAAAAAAATGAATGTAATCATGTCTGTGCAGCCACCGAGAGGGAGCTCTTCTCCTCCTGCTCCGGCAGCTGGGATGTGGCCACGTGGTGGGGGGATGTCTGCAGCCGGGGATTCCGGCGGGCACCTTCCCTTCTCGCCGGGCACTTCCCCTCTCACCGGTGCTTTGTCTTTCAGTTGGCAGATGCTTTACCAGACCAGTCGCCTGCTAAAACCTCCAAAGTGAGCAGCACCAAGCCTGGCCAGCAGCCCGGGCAGCCTCCGCAGGGCTGGCCGGCTTCCAACCCTTGGAATAACCCCAGCGCCCCCCCTATGACTCCGACCGGACTGCCGCCAAACACCTCGGCTTCCAGCGTGCCCTTCGGACCTCCTCCCACGGGAATGTATCCTTCCATGCCCCCGGGACCACCTGCTCCATTTCCTCCTCCTCCTACTGGACCCTCCTGCCCTCCTCCTGGTGGTCCATATCCACCCCCAACTGTGCCAGGTCCTGTCCCTCCAGGGCAGTATCCTCCACCAAACATGCCCTTTCCAGAGCTTCCACGACCTTACGGAGGTCCAACAGAGCCAGCCGCGCCTCCTGCTCCTGTTGGGCCATGGGGATCCATGCCCTCCGGAGCATGGGGACCAACAATGGGAGGGCAGTATCCTGCTCCCAGCATGCCATATCCACCCCCAGGGCCATATTCCGCTCCTACCCAGACTCCGGGGGCTGCGCCGACGGTACCGTGGGGTACGGTCCCGCCCGGAACGTGGGGACCGACACCGCCCGGGCCATTCCCTCCACCCACAGGATCATATCCAGCTCCAGGACTATATCCTACGCCCCCTAATCCTTTTCAAGTGCCATCTGGTCCTGCTGGTGCTCCATCAATGCCTGGTGGTCCCCATGTGAGTATTTCACTTCAGTCTCAAATTACTCTAAACTGTTTCGCTTTGAAGTGGGGAAATTCGGTAGCGTAGAACCTGTTAGTGCAGGTAAGGAGTTTCAGCACACCTGTTTTATTCCTCAAGTCAGTGAGATAACAGCAACTTGTTAAATATTAAGTATCCTAGAATGGCTAAATTGGAGCATGTCTCAGATTATAGTGGTCTTCCACTGCTTGGAAAGACTCTGAAAGCCAAAAAAGGGGGGGAAAGCGCTGTAATAATTCTGAAAGAGAAAATATTCTAATCTCTTTAATCTAGAGAGATTGCTGATAGAGCAATAGGGAGGGAGTAACAAACTACAAGGATGAATTTGTGATGAATTAACAATGTTTTTAACTGTGAATGAACTGCTGTGTTAAAAGCCTGTATTGACCATGACTTCTTGTCTCTTGCAGCCTTACCGCTGAATACATCCTGGGCAACAAAATACTGTAGTTTTCCACCTTCATCCACTACTTACAGAGATTTTTACAGTTTTTGTTTCAGTAATGTATGGGGCTACGAAGAATATTGCCTCTTGTATGTGCATTTGAGGTATGAAGGAGCAGTTTACATCACTTTACCTTGCTCATATGCTGGCATAATTATTTGGTTTAATCAAGTGAAATACAAAGAGAAGAAATCAACTAACACACCTGTGGTTCTTACGTTGGCAAGCGTTCCTTGGAAGAACAGGAGTTGTCATGTAAGGATTATAAAGAATCAGGCCCACGGAATTGCAAAAAAGTTAATTCTTAGATTTCCATTAATGCTTTAAGTCTCGTTGCCAGACTCCTGCTGGTCATTGAACGGATGGATAGTTCATATTTTGTCTATTTTCAGGTTATTCTAAAAAGTCAATAGAGAAAGTGTTTCAACATTTTAGTCAAGAAACCTAATTTTTGGACACGCTACAGTAATTCAAACTAACAAGACAGAGCATGTGAACTCGAAGGTTTTCTCAGCATTTTGTACATACTCAAACCAATTGCTCGGTCTGGGACTACGGAGGAGAAGAGCCACGTTTGGAAGCCTTGGTGTGACTTGTCAGCACACCGTTGGTGTTCACAAACAGGCATTCCTGTGCAAGTGAAATAACCTGGATGTGCAAAAGTTAACTTTGAATCAGCAAAATGTGAGTTTTATGCATGCAAATGAGGACATCCTGTTGCCAGTTCTCATTCTGTGGTGGTTGGAAGTTTGGCTTTGGTCTGTGTAAAGAGAAACTGATTCCCCACGTAGGTACTTCCCTATTTCTGACCTGGGTTCTAGTCATTTCAAATTCGACTTGGCAGCTGGGTTGTGTAAACCTGGCTGACTTTTTCAGAGTCCCTGGAAACTGAACTTGAGCTTAAAACCCAACCTGAGCATTCCCTTCCCAGCAGTTTTTGGCACAGCTGTGTCACGCCAAGAGATCCTCGTTGCCGCGGTTGGGCGCGAGCCGGTCTCGTTTGCTGTCCCTGGGAGCAGCCCCCTGTTCCCAGCTGGGTGTCTGCATACCTCACGGAGTAGGTGGAATTTTGGGAGAGATTGAATGTCAGGAAGCCTGTGCACTGCTGTGCAGCTGCCCCTCCCCAGGGGCACTGCGTTAAGTTTTCGTGTTCTTGCAATATCTGTGCCAAGCGCGTCCGAGGGGTTTGCCGAGACGCAGCCTCGTCTCTTGGTGGTACTTCATGGCCTACACTTGGACCACGGACAGTTTGTTTCCTCCCCAGCTGGGGATCTCCTGACTTAGCCTCTGTGGGTAGAATTAGGAACAGATTTTGCTTCACATAGTAGCTCATTAGGGAGTCTTTGTATCATGGAACTGTGAACCACGAGTTAATTCTCTTCCAGTACCTTTGTGGCTTCCTGCATGCGTGTGATGGACGCTCTAAAAGCACATGGGGTGACCTGGTGGTGATGCTCCTTGGTAGTCACAGCCTTTATGGCAAAGTCCTGCAGTATTTCTGCAGGAGAAAGCAGCCAGCTGAGCTGTGGCTGCTTTAATCCAACGTCATGAAAGCTGATAGCAAAGGAATGTCTATTTTTTTTCTTTTAGGAAGACAATACTGGAGCTGAACAAAAATACTTTAACATTTCAACTCAAACCCCAGCAACCTAACCCTTGGAATAAGAACCAAAAGTGCAAGTCTTTGCTAACCTTAAAAAAAACCCCCAAGTTGCCCCCCAAGCAGACTTGGCAAGACTAATTAAAAATTAACATAAGCAACATTGACTGCATTTGCTCAAGTGCTTTTTTGATACCTGCAGCCTTAGACTGTAAATCATTGCAATGAAAAAAAACCACATTTATTCCAAATGAATGGATCATGCAGTAGCAGCACTCCAGTTGGAATTGCACTGGCCATATGTCTCTGCAGGGAATGGGAAGAGGTAGGAAAGGATAAAGCATAAGTAGCAAGTCATGATTTTTGGAAAGGGGTTTTGTAAAAGTAACTAGACTTCTAGGTTCTTCCTGAAATAGGCAGGATTTATTACTGGAACATTTAGGCTAAAATTCAATATATATGGGATGTTTTTCAATGTATATTCGTATTTCTTGAGGTCATGAAAAAACTGTTTCATAACCCCTTCGTTTTTGTGAGCAGAGTTCTTTGCATAGCAGTGAAAAGGGTATTCCTGTTAATCTATTGTGTAAAAAAAACTCAAGGTGTCACTATATTACCGTGTAGTAACTTTATCACATGTTATGTCAAGTGTGAGCAACTTCTGGCCTGAAGCTTTTGCAATGGAATTTGTACATTTCTATGCATCATTTTGAGTTCAGTTGCTGAGGAGTTCGTTTTGACTTGTGCTTTGAGGTTGACATACTGCATTTGTTTACAATACGAAATATAAGCAATCACATCTTTAAAGTATAGATTATCACCTGCTGCTGTATTTTCTTTAGATGAAACAAATATTGCTGTATGATAGTGAGAAGCTATAAATACAGGATTTGATATTTTTTTGAAAATGCTGTCACTTTTGTATAAGATTAGACATTAAACGTATTTTCAAGACTGTTGTGTTCACTGTTTTTCAATTCCTGCTTTTGCCATGCCTGTGTAGACTTTTGCCTTGAATGAATAGTAAAAATAGGACATCCTTGATTTGCAAAGCCTGAATATAAAATCAGAATTACTTGACTTCTGTGAGTGTTTTTCCTCTTCCTTTTGTGATATTTGCAGCCTGTACATAAGGGATATTAAATGTGGATGCAACCATGGCTCTGGTGTAGCATGTCAGCCCCAGGTACTGCCTGTTCACAAATTCCTTGGTAATTTAGGAGAGAAAAGATCTGGTCTTGCTTGTTCCAGAGGAGGAGTGGGACTGGTTTTCACCTGTGAAGAGTTGTGTGGGTGTTTTCCCTGCCTCTGAACAATTCCTGTGCTAGATTGACACACGTGGATGTGGTAAGTCACCCCCAAACCACAGTCCTTACACACTTGGCAGGAGTTTGATGGCATGAAGTGAATAGCAGAAACTTCAGGGCTTGGCATCAGTGTGAACTACTAAATTTGCGCATCACTTGTGGCTGCATTCCCATATATTGGCTTGCAGAGCAGTTCACACTGAGCTGGCCAATGCTGCTACCCTGGTTCACACCTTCATCCTTCAGGGAAGGTTAAAATGGCAGCAGTGAACAGGAGAGATTAGAAACAAAATTATTTATTCACTTCAGGCTTGAGAAAAGCTCTTTTTAGGCCATGGTCCAAAAATAATCCTTACATCTGTTAATAGAGCAGTGCAGTGTGTGGGCAGTGCTTTATCCTGACTGTTCAGCTGTGGGATTGTCCCTTCCTCTGGATTTCTCAAATGAATTCTGTCTGCAACTCCTGTGCATCAGTAAAGACATGGCCATGCAGATCCAATTCTGTTAATTGCTGCCCTGCAGACCCAGAAAACCTCAGTTGAATATTTTTGAGGGACCAAGTCTTATGAGGGGCAGCTGAGGGAGCTGGGAAGGAAAGGGGCTCAGCCTGGAGAAAAGGAGGCTCAGGGGGGACATTCTGGCTCTGCACAGCTCCTGACAGGAGGGGACAGCCAGGGGGGTTTGGGCTCTGCTCCCAGGAACAGGGACAGGAGGAGAGGGAATTACTTGAAACTGCACCAGGGGAGCTTTAGATTGGATGTTAAAATTTCCTCCAGAAAAGAATTGTCCAGCCCTGGCACAGCTGCCCAGGGCAGTGGTGGAGCCCCCATCCCTGGAGGGATTTAGAAGCCCTGTGGATGTGGCACTTGGGGACAGGGCTGAGTGGTGGCCTTGGCAGTGCTGAGGGAATGGTTGGTCTTGATCTTAGAGGTCTTGTCCAACCTAAAGGATTCAGTGGTTCTAAGTGGTGTTTATCTATATAATTCTTAGGAGTAGGAGCTGTTCAGGGCTCCTGCAGAGTGCTCAGTGCAGGGGTCTGTGGGTGTGTCAGTTCTGCTCCTCTCCTGTGAAGGAGCTGCCCAAACTCCTGTGGGTGAGTCCAGGTCCATTGCTGTGCCCACACATCAATGGATTCCCTGCCCAGCCAGTCCAACCTGCCCCAGGAGAGAGATGATCACAGAGTGGCTTGGGTTGGAAGGGGCCTTAAAAACCTTCTCATTCTGGTGAGGGGCTTGGAACACAAACCCTGTGAGGAACAACTGAGGGAGCTGGGGTTGTTCAGCCTGGAGAAAAGGAGACTCAGAGGTGACCTTAGCACTCTCTACAACTCCCTGAAGGGTGGCTGTGGTCAGCTGGGGTTGGTCTCTTTCTCCAGGCTGACAGAACGAGAGGACACAGTCTCAAGCTTTGTCAAGGGAAGTACAGGTTGGACATTAAGAAAAGGTTTTTCATGGAAAGAGTGATAAAATACTGGTGATAAAGAGTGATAAAATACTCCCTCCTGCCAGGGGAGGTGGTGGAGTCACCATCCCTGGATGTGTTTAAACAAAGACTGGATGTGGCACTCAGTGCCATGGTTTAGTTGAGGCGTCAGGGTATTGTAGCCACAGTTTGTGCCTGCCATGTTTTGGTTTCGGGAAACTCTTTTCCCACAGACACCTGTTGTAAACAAGATAGTTTATAATAACATGCTCTTGTAAACAAGATAGTTTATAATAACATGCTCTTGTAAACAAGATAGTTTATAATAACATGCTCTTGTAAACAAGATAGTTTATAATAACATGCTCTTGTTTACAACAGGTGTCTGTGGGAAAAGAATTTCCCGAGACCAAAACATGGCAGGCACAAGCTGTAGCTACAGGGTATGGGTTAGACTCGATGGTCTTGAAGGTCTCTTCCAACCTAGAAATTCTGTGATTCTGTGATTCCATCCCCTTCCACCTTGATAGGAAGGGTGTCCTGAGCCTCAGTGCTGTGACAGCCCTTGGGCATCTGAGGAAGGATGGAAAGTTCCATGTGTATTTTTATTAATATTAGCCACCCTATTTCTTAAGTTAAGCTCAGAATTCCAGTTGTTAGAGGGCAATTCCATACACACCAAACAGCCATTACTCACCAGGCACTGCTATCTGAGTGTCAGCTGGAAAGTGCAAAAACACAAGTTGCAGCTTTCACACAAAGCTTCCCATCAATGCATCCACACCACAGGAACAACTCCCACGTCACACACCAGGGTTTGTTTATCTCAGAGAGAGCTGCAGGAGGATCCCAAGTGGATTTGGACCTGGATGTGCCTGTGGGTGGGTGTTGGAGGTGTTTGTGCCATGCAGGGGAGTGAGCTCTGCACCCACAGCCACCCATCCCTGGGTGCTGCTGGGCAGCCCATGGGACCCAGGGCTATGGGCTGGAGAGGGGTGGTGGCTCCACTGCTGGGACACTCCCCTACTTCACTTCCTCTTGCCCCAGGTTTCCCATTTCCAAGGTTGATGTAGGGGGATGAGCTGCTATAACTTTTCCTCTGCTCTCACAGTTTAGTGAGTGGAATGAGTTAACTAGAAATTCCAGCTGATAACAGTGAGGTCGCTCTTGCCTGCAGAATCTCTCAGGTTTGTTGGAAGCAGGTTGCCCATGGAAGCTGTGGAAGTGTCCAAGGCCGGATTGGGTGGGGCTTGGAGCACCCTGGGATAGTGGCAGGTGTCCCTGCTCATGGCAGGGGGTGGAGTTGGATCATCTTTAAGGTCTCTTCCAACCCCAGCCCTTCTGGGATTCCGTGATAACTTTTGTTTCAGAGATTTGCTGGTTGGTCAGGTTGTCCTGTTTGATGACAATGGGACTTTGTATCCCCTGCACAGCAGATCATCAGCTGCTGTGAAGTTCCGAGTTACACCCAGGTAAGTCACAGGTGTAGCAGTAGGAACAGTTCTGCTCCCTGTTATCACTCTCCAAAGTGAACCCTCCCTGTTAAATGAGAGACAGATAAAATCACCGTGCCTGTGTTCCTGTCCTCTTCCCAACTTTCTCATGACAAGACAGGGAAGGGCTGTGTTGAGCAGCCCTTGGCACACCTTGGGTTTCACTTCAGGTCCTCCTCCTATTGTCTGCACAAGATCTTACCTGCTCTTGCACATTCATGTTCCTGTAATCAGGAGAGAGAATTCCTGTAGCAATTAACCCCTAAACTCCTGCATCAGCTCAGTTTCATTCCAAGTGAGAACTAGGAACAGTGTCCCTTCCCACCAGAATCACACATTACACTTAAAAAAGTAGTGCTGCTTTATGCCTGGTTAAAAGCAAATATGAAATTTATTCCTTCTTGAAATAAATTCAGAAGATGACAAAAGACACTGGATTTCATTTGTGAATTCCTGAGCTTGGCATGAATGGGGAATGGCTGGAGCTGTGTCAGAGGAGGTTTAGGTTGGATATTAGGAAAAGGTTCTTCCCCAGAGGGTGCTGGGCACTGCCCAGGCTCCCCAGGGAATGGTGACATTCCTGAGGCTGCCAGAGCTCCAGGAGTGTTTGGACAGCACTGCCAGGGGTGCCCAGGGTGGGATTGTTGGGGTGTCTGTGCAGAGCCTGGAGCTGGGCTCTGATCCCTGTGAGTCCCTCTCCACTCAGGATATCCTGTGACACCTCTGGCTCATGAAAGCAGTGTTGTCCAGGGGTGGATCCGTGGTGAGAACCCCAGAAGTGTGTGCTGACAAGGGTGTTTTGTCAGGATACTCCACTTTCCTGAGCTGTTCAAGGATAATGAAAAGTAACCCTGTGCTGTGGTGCCTTTTCAAAGGAACTTGCACAATGTGAAATCTTTGCATTCCAGTGCTTTGTGTGACAGAAATGGTTCAGGGGGCCTGTATTCCCTTCAGTTACAGGCAACACCCTCCAGCAAAGAGAAGGTGACAGAATATCACAGTTTAAATTCACTTAAAGTGGGGAAAATTGCTGCTTTAATACCCTGGTGCTGCTCTCACTGCGTGCCAGGCTCTGTAAAGCCAGGCTTTGCTGACACTCCTCAAGGAGGCACAGTTGTTTATCTTGAAAGTTTTTTAATTGAGGCACTTCAAAGTCTCATCAGCTTCCATGCCAGGCTTTCATTTCTGCGTTTCTGCCTGGGTTCTGTCCTGTTTTCCCCTCAGAA
The DNA here is from genome assembly GCA_017589585.1 of Phylloscopus whistleri. NCBI lineage: Eukaryota > Metazoa > Chordata > Aves > Passeriformes > Phylloscopidae > Phylloscopus > Phylloscopus whistleri. The sequence goes on along the minus strand of JADMLD010000405.1, from coordinate 392,127 downwards.
AGCAGCACACATAAACCTGGAATACTGGGGTGATCACATTCATGGCTCTGTGCTGCCACTGTCACCATCCTTGTCTAGATGCTCCTCTCCTGAGGCTCTTTCCTGGTTTTCAGGATAAGGAGCTGCTAAAATGAGAGTGGGAGTAGAGCAACATCAAGCAAACTGCTCTGAGTGGGTCAAAAAGTATATATAAGATATTGGAAAAACGAGCTTTTTGAGTGTTGTGTAAAAGCAAAGCACCATGTGGTTCCTCTGGGTTTTGCTCTCCCATCCTGCTCATCACCAGAGGGCTCTGCTGCTGCTCCACCTGCCCTGCAAAGCCTCTGGGAGAGGCAGCTGTGGCTGGCATTGATTATTTTTAACACTGAGCTTGATAAAAAAATGGCAAAAACAACATTTTAGCGACATACAGCACTGCTGGGGGAGGTGGTTATAACCTGCACCTTGGCACTGCCTGAGCTCTGGCTGCTGCAGCAGGAACACAAACACAGGTTTAAATCTGAGCCCTGCTTAGTGTAAGGCTTCCTAGCAGAGTGGATTTCTGTGCTCTGCAAAAAAATCTAGTGCAGGAAAGAAGGAAAAGGTCTCCTCCAAAGCTCTTCCCTTTCCCTCTCCTCTGCTTTCCTGAGATATGGCAAAAACCACCCACTGAGGCTGGATTTGATCATCCTAAAGGTGTTTCCCAGCCACAAAGATTCTGTGATTGCTGTGCAATAAATTTCATTCTCCCTGTGGAGCATCAGTCCCAGAGACAAGGGGGATTCTCCCTGCCCTCAGTGAGGGTTGCCATGAGCTCATTAAATCCCTTCCTTCAGCACAGCTCTATTCCCCTCAGCTTTTTAGGCTGGAGTAGTTTCTGGAGGGGTTGGTCTTGCATTTTGATGGCCACGAGCCATGGGGGTCTTTGGCCCCATCTGCATCAGCATTTGGGGTCACTGTAGGCATTTCTCCTGCAGTTGTTTAATAATATTTGCATGAAGGACTCTCCAGAAGAGCCCCTGGGCACCAGGCTGCAGAGGAGGATGGAATTTCTGTGGAGTTCAAAGCCAGGGGGAGTTTGAGGACTTTGGTAAATCTCTGTTGACACGAATTGCTACAAGACTCATTTAAGGCTTGAAAAGCAACTTCTGCTCAGATCTGAATGTCAGGCTCAGAGTGCTTCTCATTTCCTCATCTTTAATAATGTAAAAGCTTCAAGCCTCAGGAGGGTTTTGCTCATCTACATCATGAGAAGCTGGGGGAAGCTTTTTGGGGTGGGCTTGCATCTCAGGGTCTGTGGTGCCCTGCCTGGTGCTGCCAGAGCAGGAGGGCACTGGCTGAGCTGCACTTTCTGTGTTCTCCAGGAGGAGGAGGAAGCTCCAAAGGCAGCAGTTTTGCTTTGGTTCTTTATAAACAGAATAAAAGGAGGATAAAGAGAGCAAGCCCAGACTTGCTTGGTACACACGAGGGTTCATGTGAGCAGCAGGGGTGGTGCTCCTCATCTGCTGATTTTCCTTTCTTTGCCATCAAACTTGACTTGCTGAAGTTCTCAACCTTCCTCTCACGGAGGTTTTTTTCCCCCAGTGCTGGGACAAAGTGATGTTTGGGGAGGGGGAGATGGCAGTGCAGCCAGGGAAGCTCTGGAATGAACCCAGTCCCCAGAAGGGCTGCCTGAGGAGGAGGACGGGAGGAGGAGGAGGAGGGGGCTCCTCAATCCCTGCTCTCAGAAGTCCTGGGAGGATATTGCTCAAGTCTGGCCGCTCACAAAGGAGATCCCTCTTGCCTGATTTTGCCGTGCTGCCCTTTTTTTATTGCTGGAGGTGACTCAGCCGCTGGAATGCGGGGCTGGAGCCGCGGGGACACCTCGGGGAAGGGCAGCGAGGGGCTCCTCAGAGACCCCTCGGAGCCTCATCCATCCCCAGCTCTGAGAAAGGAGGGGATGCTGTGGCAGCTCCCCAGGCTGGGAGGCTGCCCAGGGGAGGAGGCAGAGCTGGAGGCTGAATTTAGCGCTCTGGGCTGGTGCCAGGCACGGCCCCCGTGGCAGATCTGCAGCCCAAACATTGCAGCCCGTGGGCGCTGCCGGTCCCACACGCGGCAGGGCCACGGCAATCACAAGGCAGGGAAACACGTGGGTGTGGGTTGTTCTTCTGCTCCGGGAAGGGAAGCACGTCTCTCATGCCATGGAGCCCTCTAGATCGATTTCCTCCACATTAATTTACCACCAGAAAGAGAGAAGAGGCTTTCTGCTTATTATTTTCCACTGAGCAGTTTGGAATCGCTGCTTTAAAGTCATTTAGCTTTTAGAGATCAATTATCTGTTGCAGTGGGGTGTTTTTCCACGGCTCTGCACCAGCTGCAGTGAAGAGCATCAACCTCCCCCAGCCAAACCCAGCCACGGTTTGATGTCACCTGGCTCTTGCCATTGGAGAAACGCTGGGAATTCTAAAATGGGGGAAGTAACTCATGCTTGGAGTGTTTGGCTGCAGTGAAGGGCAAGTTGAGAGCACATCCCCAAAAAAACGGGGTGGTCTCGTGGCTGATCCACCTCCCTGTGTCCTCCACCTCCCACCCCCTGGGTTTGCAGTTTGGGGCTTTAAACAATCCATGGTACCAAGGAAGGGTTTGTTTTACATTGAGGGGTCTCTAAAGCAAACAAGACACTTGGGGGTGCTTAAAAAATATTCAACCCCACAGAATATCTCGATTTTTTAGGCATAGCTTGTTCTTTACCCACTTTGAAGGAGTCAGGGTTGCATGGCCAGGGCATCCCAACGCTGTGGGTGAGGAGATCCGTGTCTGACATCTCCCTCCCAGCCAGGGTGTCGCAGCCCTGCTCTGCTGGCTCCTGGCAATAAACCAACCTTGCATTTCCCCGGCTCCCAGGAGGCAGAGCCGAGGCTCGGTGGCCGCACCTCGGCGTCCTGTGAGTCACCCTGGGCTGACTCAGACCCGGAGCATCGCTGGCTCTGTGTGCAAAGGGCTCCAGCACCCACCCCAGGGATGCTGAATCATGGAATCACGGAACGGTTTGGGTTGGAAGGGACCTTAAAAACCATTTCATGCCACTCCTGCTATGGGCAGGGACACCTTCCACCAGCTCATGTTGCTCCAAGCCCCGTCCAGCCTCACTCAGCATCCTTGTGGCAGCTTGGTTTATTTAAATGGAGGAATTCGTTAGATCTGGTTTTGATTTCTGGATTCACTGACTTTTGGTCAAATATTTTTCTTTAACATCATGTGTCTGTTGCATAACTGAAGGCACAAACCTTATGGCATTGGAACAGAAAAAAAACACAAAAAACAAAAAAAAACCCCAAAAAAACAAAACCAACCAACCAAACAAACCACCAAAACCAAAAAAACCCACAAAAACAAAAAAACCCAACAACAACAACAAAAACAAAACAAAACAAACAAACAAAACAACAAAAACAAACAAAAAACCAAACCCAACCCCAAAACAAAAACAAACAAAAAAAAATCCCCCCCAAACCACAAAAAAACCCAAAACCCCCGCAAAACAAAAAAAAAAAACCCCAAACAAACAAAAACCAAACCAAACCAAAAGAAACAACAAACAAACAAACAAAAAAAACCACCCCAAAAACCCCACCCAACCAAAAAAAAACACCAAAAAGCCCAGGCAAACCCTTTTGGGTAATGTTCGAAGCCTTTCAGTAAAATCCTGAAAATAGCAACACGTGTTTTCCATGAAAATCTCTCTTCCCAAAGACATCTTGAGGGAGTCTTAGGGGGAAAGGGAAAACCCTGTGCACTGAGGAATTCATGCAGCCTGGTCTGTGTCAGAGGCTCAGGAAGCTGCAGCTCCTCATGCCAAGGATCAGGGATCCTCCAGCTGTTCTGCCTTGAATCCTCTCCAGGTCCCTTTGCCCTAAAACACCTCCAAAGGTATTGCAGTGTCTGTTTACTCTGGGCTGGGTGCTGTGAGAGGCAAGTGAAGCAGCACTCCCTAATTAAGTGCATTTCTTGCATCCCAATTATAGCTAGTAAATGTTAAGTATTAAATATATATTTCCCTGAAATACTTAATTCCTGGCCACTCCCACGGGCATCCCTGGCATTTTTACACCCTCAAGTTTGGCCTGAATCCCTGTGACAAGAATTACATGAAGCTGAAGGATGTTAAAACCAGGCTGGAGCCCTGATGGAGAGGAGGCTGCCCTCTTTTAAGCCAAATCTTTAGATAAGCAGAGTTGAATCAGAGGAATTTATACTAAAATTAATCAGGGCCAAAATCAACAGATTTTTGCCCTTTTTTTCATATCAGCTGCAGTATCAGCTGAGCCCTTGAGCTGAGCTGCTGCCTAAAAGAAGCAGTTTCTATGTCTGTAATGACACCAATTAGAGGGTGAGCCCCTTAATCACCTTTGGTCAGCCCTGAATTGGTCAGGGAGGTGGATTAGGTTGTCATTGTGGGTGTCTTCCAGCTGAAATCCTCTGCTCTGTTTGATTCTAATCCATTCCATTCCATTCCATTCCACTCCATTCCATTCCCTTTCCCTTCTCCCTGCAGCCCAGTGCAGCCGATCGGGATTTCAGCCCAAAACCGCCTCGTTCTTTCCCATTGCTTTGAGCCCTGGAGCCCATGGAGCAAACCAGAGGTGATTCACCCTCAACCTCAAATAAAATCGGGCTTGTTGAAATTCCAGCTGCCTCGAGCAGCTTCCCGGAGCCCATCCCCTGCCGGCCTCGCTGCGTAGGGTGAAAGCAAAGCTTTTTTTTCTTTTTTTCCTTTTTTTTTTTCTTTTTTTCTTTCTTTTCTTTATCTTTTTTCTTTTTTTCTTTTTTCTTTTTTCTTTCTTTTTTCTTTTTTCATTTCTTTTTCTTTTTTCTTTTTTTTTCTTTTTTTCTTTTTTCTTTTTTCTTTTTCTTTTTTCTTTTTTCTTTTTTTCTTTTTCTTTTTTCTTTTTTCTTTTCTTTTTTCTCTTTTCTTTTTCTTTTTTCTTTTTCTTTTTTCTTTTTTTCTTTTTTCTTTTTTCTTTTTTCTTTTTTCTTTTTTCTTTTTTCTTTTTTCTTTTTTCTCTTTTTCTTTTTTCTTTTTCAATTTCTTTTTTCTTTTCTTTTTTCTTTTTTCTTTTTTCTTCTTTCTTTTTTTCTTTTTTCTTTTTTGTTTTTTAATTTCTTTTTGCTCTTTTCATTTCTTTTTTCTCCTTTTCTTGTCTTGTCTTGTCTTGTCTTGTCTTGTCTTGTCTTGTCTTGTCTTTTCTCCTTTTTTTTTTTTTTTTGAGGGGGAAGGAGAAAATGCTCACAGTTTCAAACTCAACTGGTGTTTCAGCTTCACTAAAGCTGGGGGGGGGGCGGGGGAAGGAGCCGTGAGCCACATCTGGCAAGGAGAAGAACATCTGGCTCCAGGTGCGGGCAGGGGATCGCGAACCGCCGTGCGAGGAACGGACCCGCGCAAGGCACAAACCGCCAGAAAAAAACCCCAAATTATTCCCTGTTAGCATCCCCCGCTGGTGATGTCACGATAAGGGGACACACCCCGCGGTTCTGGGCTGTCACGGGTGTCCCCGTCCCCGCCCCATCCCCGTCCCCGCCCCGGGCGGGTTCCGCTGCGGGAGCGCAGAGCCGCCGCACGCAGGTGAGGGGATGCGGCTCCCGCGGGGGTCCCGGCGGGGAACAGCGGGATTAGGGACAAATATCCCTGAAAGGGAAAGGTTTGGGGAGCGCTGGTCCCCTGGGAGTGCGAGGTGGGACACGCGGGGGGTGCCCCGGCTGGTTTTAGGGGATGGGGGCTGTGGGGAGCTCCGAGGGTGTTTGAAACTCCTGGGGTGCCGGACAGCGCTGCCCGTGCCCCAAAATCCTGGCGGGGTGGGAGGGGGGAGTGGGGCTGGAACACCCAGAGGGACACCCAGGGGAGCAGCTGCGGGAGTGGCACCGGAGGGGACAGAGCTGGTGTTTCTTTCCCAAAGAGAAGGGGTTTTACCAGGGGATGTTTGGGGTCAGCTCCGGGATGTTCCCTGCGGCTGATCCCTGGCCGAGGCAGGGAGAGCTCGAGCGAGCTCAGCTGCCCAAAAGCTGCTGGAAATCAGAGCTCAAGGACTCGATGAGGAGAGGCTGAGAGAGCTGGGAGGAAAGGGGCTCAGCCTGGAGAAAAGGAGGCTCAGGGGGGACACTCTGGCTCTGCACAACTCCTGACAGGAGGGGACAGCCAGGGGGGTTTGGGCTCTGCTCCCAGGGAACAGGGACAGGAGGAGAGGGAATTACTTTAAACTGCACCAGGGGAGCTTTAGATTGGATGTTAAAATTTCCTCCTGAAAAGAATGGTCCAGGCCTGGCACAGCTGCCCAGGGCAGTGGTGGAGCCCCCATCCCTGGAGGGATTTAGAAGCCCTGTGGATGTGGCACTTGGGGACAGGGCTGAGTGGTGGCCTTGGCAGTACTGGGGGCATGGTTGGTCTTGATCTTAGAGGTCTTCTCCAACCTAAAGGATTCAGTGGTTCTAAGTGATGTTTATCTATATAATTCTTAGGAGTAGAAGCTGTTCAGGGCTCCTGCAGAGTGCTCAGTGCAGGGGTCTGTGGGTGTGTCAGTTCTGCTCCTCTCCTGTGAAGGAGCTGCCCAAACTCCTGTGGGTGAGTCCAGGTCCACTGCTGAAATGTCCTCATGTTGCTCTAGAGGAGGTTTAATTGGATATCAGGGAAAATTTCTTCATGGAAAGAGTTGTCCAGCCCTGGCACAGCTGCCCAGGGCAGTGCTGGAGCCCCCATCCCTTCAGGGATTTAGAAGCCCGATGGATGTGGCACCTGGGGACACAGTGCTGGGGGAATGGTTGGACTCAGTGGTCTCAGAGAGCTTCTCCAGCCTCAGTGATGCTGTGATTCTCTGCAATCCATCACTGGGGCACTGCTGAAGGAGGTGGGAGGAAACCCCTTCCCAGGCCAATAACCCAGAGGGGCATTTCCAGAGAGCTCCAAGAGCTCCAAGAGCTCTGCAGTGACAGAGAGGAGGTGACTCTGGGCTCCAAGCCTGCCTGGTGCCAGAGGATTAGTGGCTTTTGGGGATTTTGGTTACAGACTCCAAACTGTCCAGACCTGACTGGGAGACAGAGGCTCTGGCCACCTTGTCCCTCTGGGGCCTAAGGGAACAGAACTGCTGCTCCCTGAGGAGTTCCAGGGGAACAGGGGGATCGTGCAGGACCCACTGGAGCAGCACAAGGCTCTGGCAGCCACGGAACAAACCCTGGGAGCTGGCTGGGTGCAGGCTGTGTGTGCACCCCTGGCTGACTAAAGGCAAACCCAAGGGCTGTAAAAGGAGCCCAGCAGGCAAAGAAAAGCTTTGGGAGATCCGGGGCTGCTCAAACACTCCGGGCTACTGGATTCTGCTGGGAAGGCCGCCTTAAAAACCCCCCTGGGCTCGGGAGAATGAGTGTTTTGCAGGGAGAGATTTGCTGGTTGTGAAACTCGGGGGTTTGTTATTCCTGAGGCAGGGCAGCCACACCTCCTGCGAGCTTTGTATTCATCTTTCAGAGAGAATTTGCCTTCTCCCTTTCAAATTTGGAATTTTCTCTCCCCGTTTCTGGCTCTCCCTTTTTTTCCTTCTCTTATGAATGCTCCCTTTGATGGGAGGAACCCAGCTGGGGTTATTCCTGTGCACAGGCAGGTGTGTGTTCAGCCAGGCTGTGGCTTGGACTCTCCAAACTTGCAAAGCAGCTTTTATCCTTTTTATTAATGGGACAACTGTGGATGCACGGGAGGAGAAAATGGGGACCTGTGGCTGCCACCCTCCTGTCCCCATTCCAGGCCATCCCAGGCTGCGTGTCCCCGACGTGCTGTGCTGCATTTGCAGCTCCCAAACAGCTCCTGGTGGATGCTGTTGGGGCACCAACCCCCCGGGGATCCCGTTTGAGTTTTTTTTGTTGTTGGTTTTTTTGGTGGGGTTTTTTTGTGGTTTTTTTTTTTGTTTTGTTTGTTTTGGTTTTTTTTTTGTTTTTTTTGTGTGTGTGTGTGTTGGTTTTTTTTTTGTGTATGTGTTTTGGGTTTTGGGGTTTTTTTTTGTGTGTGTGGTTGTTTGGTTGGTTGGTTTTGGTGGGTTTTTTGTTTGTTTGTTTTTGCTTTTTTTTAATGGAAATACTTTCCTGGATGGCGCCTCAGGGCTGGGGAAGTGAATGGCACTGGGAGTGTTGTAAGCTCAGGGCTGGATTTCATCCGGAGGGTGTCTGGGCTGGATTCAGCCCGGAGCATCCAGGCTGACTCCCGGTTATCCCCCAGGTGTTGCACCAGGATTTGCTCTTTGGCACCGCAGCTGTCGGCTCTGCTGGGCAGGTACGTGATGGGAACTCAGCAATTCCCACCTCTAAACTGGAACTCCCCTCAAAAATTCCCTGGTTTTGGGACGGGGCAGGTTAAAAATGACTGATGCTTCCTTTTTTTTATGTTTTTTAGGAAACATGTCAGACGGTTTCTCCGTAAGTATGGATTTCTTTAAAAAACCGTGGGGGCTGTGGCTGTGGCCTTGGGATGGGACGGGAGGGAACACATCCCTTGCAAATCCCCAAACCCTCTCCAGTTATGGTTCTCTGGAAAAACCCAGGGGGCAGCTGAGAGTTGAGCTCTTGGCCACGCTGCAGGCTGCCAAAGATGGACTTTGGAGAACTCAGGGTGACCCCAGGAGGAATCTCCCCCACCTGAGCCTTGTCCTCTCCTCTCCTCTGTCCCCAGTTATCTGATGCCTTGGCCAACAGCAACAACCCAGCCCCCTGTGCCCCCCCAGCCCAGGGCTGGCCCTCCTGGGGGAACCAACCAGCAGCTCCTGGAGCATTCCCAGGGTATCCTGGAGCACCAGGAGCCTATCCTGGAGCACCAGGAACCTGTCCTGGAGGACCTGGAGCATACCCTGCAGCACCTGGAGCTTATCCTGGAGCACCTGGAGCTTATCCTGGAGGACCAGCAGGACCTGGAGCTTATCCTGGAGGACCAGCAGGACCTGGAGCCTATCCAGGAGCACCTGGAGCATTCCCTGGAGCTCCAGCAGCAACGGGGCCGTTTCCTGCCCCAGGACAACCATCCAGTGGCCCTGGATTTGGGCCTTCTGCCCCACAGGGAGGGCCAACTCCTCCTCAGGGAGGACCAGCTCCTCAGGGAGGACCAACTCCTGCAATGGTAATGGCTCCATCACTATGAGGGTTTCTGTCTCTCCAGTGGCTGATTTTGCTTGGCCACGTCAGAGCCGTGAGGCTGGCTGTCCCCAGGGGGTGGCACTGGGCTTTTGACAGGATTTTTTTGCTGACACCAAATCCCTGTTGTCTCCCAGAAAGTGCCCTTTGAGCTGCCCCTGCAGGCAGGGCTGGTCCCTCGGCTGCTCATCACCATCACCGGGACCGTGAACCCCAACCCAGACAGGTACTGGGGGTGTCCAGCTCTGAGGGTGGGGGGCTTCCAGGGGGCACTGCTGGCTGGAGCAAGGGGGGGCTGCAATTTGCTCTCCATTCCTGAATAACACCTGCCTGGTGTGACATCAAATATTAAATAAAAATACCATCAAATATTAAATAAATGTGTAAATGCCCTGTTGCTGCCCAGCGGGGTCTGTGGGGTTTTCTTTCTGCTGTTTTTGGGAAGCCCTGTAACAGAGTCCAGGGGGTTTGGGGGCAAAAGCAGCAATTCCATTATTGTTTGTGCAGGTTTTCTCTGGATTTCAAGAGAGGGAACGACGTTGCCTTCCACTTCAACCCCCGCTTCAATGAAGACAACAGGAAAGTCATCGTCTGCAATTCCATGTTCCAAAATAACTGGGGGAAGGAGGAGAGGACAGCTCCCAGGTTCCCATTTGAAGCTGGAAAACCCTTCAAGGTACCAGAAAAACCCATCCCAGCAGAGTCTCAGTGCACCAAAAGCACTTGAGAGGGTTTGGGCCATAAGACCTGTGTAAGGACCATGCCTTTGCACAGGAATCAGCTCCCAGGGGTGCTTCTGGGGCAGCCACCCTGTGTCCCTACAGCACCTTCCCAGCTCTTCTGACCCCTTCCTGCAGCTCCAGCTGCCCAGAGCATACCTTCTCCCCCGTTCTGGTATCCCCATGGATTATGAAACCCTCCTTATTTACACTGCTGTTCTGCACAGTGGTTGGACAGGTTTCTGTAACATGTTTGTCCCGCTGGCAGCTCTGCACGAGGTGTTTTCTTTCCTGCAAAGGAGGTTCACACCGTGGAGTCTTGCTTTGAGGGACTGGCAGAGGGATGAGGAGGCAGAAACCGGGCTAAAACACGGAGGAGGGAGAGCACAGGAGAGTTTTGGGAAGGCAAAGGTCGCTGGTGTTGCAGCTGAGCTCCTCCACATGCCCCAGGGGCTGGATTCAGCTGCAGCAACCTCCAGCCTGCTCGAGTGTGTGGCCTAAAACTTGTTCTGGAACAAATCCAACTGGCTTTTGGGACTGATTTGGGGTTTTTTTTCCTTCAGCTGCAGATCCTGTGTGAGACGGATCACTTCAAGGTGGCGGTGAACGACGCCCACCTGCTGCAGTACAACTTCCGCGAGAAGCGGCTGGGCGAGGTCACCAAGCTCTGCATCCGCGGGGACATCGCCCTCACCAGCGTCCTGCCCACCATGATCTAGCTGGGGGGGAGCTCTGGGCAGGCTCTGGGCTCTGTCTGTGCTGTAACCAAAGTGCCTTCTCACCAGGTCACTGTGATGTAATAAAACATTTAACCTGTAAAATCTGGTTTTGATGTCTCAAAGGAGGGGACGCTCTCTGGGCAAGCTGAGGGCTGATTTGGAAGGAGCTGTTCCTGCTGTAGAGACAGCAACAAGGAGCTGGATTTCTGTGGGGAGGGACTTGGGAAAGCAGCCTGTGGCATTCTGCCCCATTCTGCTGTCAACAGGGGCAGAAATCCTTTAGGAGGCACAGGGAAAACCTGCCACCCTCCAAGCCTGACCAGGATGAGGCATTTCAGGAGAGGGTTCAGCGCTGGAGGAAGCAAAACCTCTCTGCTAGACTGTGGCTGGAGAAGCCATCCCTGTGCTTCATTTCTGTGTGTTCCAGGTGATTTCCCAGCCCAGGGAGATCCCATCCCTCTGTGCAGTTTCACACTGCACAGAACGGGTCACGAGCCCTGTGCTGCTCCCCACTCAGCACCCCTGTGTGAGTCAAGACTGGTTTCAAGGGTGGGGAAGTTTATTGGCAACTTCACCCCGTGAGTCAGGCTGGTAAAAAAAGAAAACAGAAGTATGTTCCCTTTGCTGTGAGTCACTGCAGTCTTGTCTGGAAAACAAGAACAGTGCAACAGCCACCACTGAAATTTCCAAAGCTTTCTGTGACGTGGCTCATGCTGTTTTATAACAGTGACTCCTTTTATACTTGGAGTGCCAAGTTACAAGCAGAGTCCTTAAAATTTCCAGCAGATGCAGCAGTCTAGAGCAGCACACTGCTACCACCAGCATGGAGAAGCTGTGGCTGCCCCATCCCTGGAAGTGCTCCAGACCAAGCTGGATGGGGCTTGGAGCAACCTCATCTATGGAAGGTGCCCCTTCCCTCTGCCCATGGTAGGGGCTGGAACGTGATGGGCTTGAAATTCCCTCCCAACCCAAACCATTCCTCAGCAGGAAAGTCATTAAAAGGCACCTAGTGAAAGGATCTGCAGAATTGGAGTTTAATAATGAAGAAAATGGATTCCAGCATACATCAGCTTCCTCTCTTTATTCAATGTAATAGTACACAGCTTCCAGCTAAAAGCCAGACGAGCTCCCCTGGCAGTGGCAGCAACAATTTCTGCTGAGGGACTGAAATCTTTGCTTGGTTTGGGATCAAGGGATCAAGGAAGGATGTGTGTGTTACACTCAGGTCACCAGTACAAGAAGAAGCCCAGTGAGGTATTCATTAAAGATATAACAACTGGTGGTACTTAAATGCTACTCCTCAAATCCAGAGTCTATAGAACTGGCATGTTCCTTATGCACAAACATGTTACAGGCTGGCTGGGGAATGCACAAGGAACAAGATGAGAGAAGAGACTCATAAACATCTCAAAAACAAGTAGAAAACATTGGTCCTTAAGATACTCAATAGAAAACTGCATCCTTAAAGGAAATAGTATCAATACCTATTGAAAAGCTATTACCTGACTTAGAAATCCTTGTTCTGAGTTAGTTCCTGACATTACAAACCCAATGGTTGTTAAACACCAGGAAAACTTCCCCAGGAAAGAATTGCATGCATCCAACTCTGCCACAGCTGGTGCTGAGGCAGGAGGTAACACAGCACACTGCAGCCTGAGGGTGCAGAGGGACCCCCAGAGCCTGGCAGAGTGTTCTGGGGAGGGAACAGGTTGGGTCTCACCCCAAAACTGCCCTCCCAGCAGAAAAAGGGCATGAGGTCAGTCAGGCCAGGGTAGAAAAGTTTAAAGGTGAACAGTTTTACAGCCTGGAGGAGACAGCAAATACAATTAAATGATACCAATATAAAAATGCTTCAGGTTGCAGTCAGAATTTACAGCCAGAGGATACAGCAGGGATCACCAGAACACAGCCCACTACTGATGCACAGCAGAGCTTGGTGCATCACAGCTGCACCATAAAATGATACAAACCCCATCACCAGATCCATTACCAGAGGTACCCTGCCTCTCTCAACACAGTTCCAGGGTAGCAGACTGTGTTCCAGATACCCTCTGTGGGCTTCCTGTCCAGAGAATTTACATATTTTGCATTTAAAGTCACTTTTCACTGATCCCCAGAGGGACCAACAGGAGAAAACACGATGAGGTCACTGACTACTTCAGCTGCTGCAAACTTCTGGGCCTTGGTCTTGACTGGAGTGAAGGGAAGCTCAGCATCCAGCCTTGGCTGTGGGAGGAGCCAGAGTGTGGAGTCAGTGTGTGAGGAACACTTAAAAGCACAGAGCACTGGAAGGACTCTGATTTCCCCAAGAGTAATTTTGCAAGCTTATCTCCCAGGCATAAAATAAAAAGTGATTACACATGGTCTGTGTTGAAGACAGACACTGCTTACTCAAGTCAGTAATCCATTTTTTAAAGAGGATTTTTCACAAGAAATCCTACACTCAAACTCTATTAATTCTATTAAGTGTGAAAGCTTTTGCACACCTGCTTTTCCCTGCTGAATGTTACTTCCAGCCCTAAATGCTGAAGTGATTTAAAAAGAGTTGGGATAGACTTAAAAAAATCCAGGAAGAAAAAAAAAGGCTGTTAGTGAACATCTACAAGGAAATTTGTAAGAAACAAAATTTAAAGGCTCAATCTGACAAGAATCAGACATTGTCCTGCTGCAAATGTCTTGATTCATCCTACACTCATCATGTGCAATAAGGAACACCAGTGTGAGCCCAAGCAAGGAGACAGCTGGGAGGTGGTTTGTATTTGAAGTTACATCAATTGGCTTGATAACATCTTTAAGAGTTTAATTTTCTTTGTGCAGTAACTGAGTCTGCAGCAAAGGTGAACAGTCCTGCAACATACAGCTTGTCTTAGTCAAATAAACTTGAAGGTCAACTTACCATATCAAAAGGATTTCTGTCAATGAGTGTCAAATCACTGCATGAAACATCTGAAAAATAAGTATATTTAATTTTTTTAAAAAAAGCTGATCTGTTGCTGCCAAAACTGAAAAACCTGTATTGTTTTCTGTATTTATTAGAAGAAATCCAAACTCTAAACTGTATTTTTTAAGAAATATTAGCTTTCTCCTTCACTTATCACTCAGAAACTGTACAGAGAAATCCAGGGGCACTGTTTGCTCATGTGCAAAGTGTGTTTAAGTCACACCAGCTCAGGGAGGCTTTTCTAACAGCACACACAAACCAAGCTGACATTGCTTTCAAAGAGTAATGTTCAAATTATCATAAATCCTTAGAATAACCAGAAGGCCCCAGCAATGCCACCCAAACTGCAGCATGTAGTTAAGATAAGCACCTGATTTATGTGTTTGTGGCTCTCCAGACTGAGCAGAGTTTGTCTCCTTCTCTGGGCTGCACATGACAATGTCTTGTCCTTGTTCTGCAGCAGACAGCTCCGTCTCTTCCATGCCATCCATTGCTTTTGATTCACTGCTAGAATTTCCCAGAACCTGAAAAACAGGGATTTTCTCTGTTCCCAGCCATGTCCTTGTTATGTCAGACCCAGTCCACACATTTAACCTACAGAGTTTTTATGGACAGCTCAGGAGAGATGGAGTTTTAACTGTACAGGGCAAAGGCAGGGTTTAAGGCTGTGACTCATATCCCAAACACCCTTTAAAGCCTGAAAATCCCTCTGACAGTATAAAGGAAGTTCTTCCACAGGAAGGAAGGTTTTGAACTTCAAGAGTTATCTGGTGACTTTTCCTCCAGAAAAAACTTATCAGCAACACTGAAAGGTTTCCCCAGAGAGTGAAATCACCAACAAGTGATTTCTCATTGTGATAGAGAAAGGATGAAATAAAAGACATAGAAAAAAAAATCACTAACCAGGACTTTTTAATATATATGTAAGGGGATGGGAGGGGAAATGACTGCTGCAGTCATGCACAGATGCAAGCAGTAACAAATCAAATTTAAAGACTCCATTTCCCATGAAAGTTACTGAAGGATGATTGACTCCCAAGCACTGACTTTCACTGGTAGCACAGTATCATCTAAACTAGAGGCCACATTCCTGCTTTTTGAAGGCTACTCAAACACAGGCAATGTCACCAAGCCTTCAGACATTTCAGACATTTCTGATACCTGGATTAGTTCTTGCCATACCTTTAAGGAGATTAAGAGCCCAATGCTCTGCTGTGGGGGATGCTCTGAGGACTGGGTGTTGTTGCTTTTAGTCAGGGTCCATAAATGCACAAGCATTTAAAAAATCTACACCAGAAAACAGGAGGTGGTGGACTTCTAGGAACATTGCTTGTCCAAGTGACAAGTGTCCTCCTGGAGCAGCCAGGACCTTGAAAATACAGATCTAAAGAGCAGGACAAGGTTCCCAAACTGCAGCAGTCCCTACCTTTGTCCACCCAGAGGTAAAAAGCACTGCCCTGAGGAATACACAAAGTTTCTAAGTAAGGATTTGATCAGAAGTCCAAGTGTCTGGGGCAATCAAAAGGATTTTTCCTTTGCTAGTAATAACAGAATAATTAAAGCACATCCATGAACAATGCATGACTTACCTTTTTTCCCTCTGCTGTGCCAGCAACCAGACACATTTCTTCTGCAACCACAGAAACGCTGGAAGAGAAACCAAGACATTTTCACTCTTCTCAATCATCTTCATCAATCACCTTCATCATCTTCTGACTTGTCCAACTCATCTTACAATTTGTTCTGCAATTTTGCTGCTTTGCTTGGCACTGGTGAGCTACATCAAACTTCCTGGGCAAACAATAAACTTCTACCCCAGCAGCAAAATTACATTTGGGCAAAGCTCTTAGTATTTGCTTAAGGGGAGGAAAAGTCACAAGTACTTTGCAAACTTTATCACTGCCAAATTGACAGGTAACCTTTAATGGGTTTTAACATCATGTCTTTCAGTCCCAACTCTAAAGTGATTTGTACAAGGTGAATTAAAAGCTGCTTTAACATGCCTACCTTTGTTCAGGAGCATCAGGGAGTTTATCCAGTGGGGGAGTTTTTTCAGTGGGAAGCTGGTCCATTTTCAAGCTCTGTGTGGGGTGGAAGCCTTTGGGGCCTGATGGGGTTTGTTTTGCAGGTGCATCCTTGGGGTCACAGAGAGGAGAAGGATTGTGCCGGGTCAAAGATCTCACGGATGATCTGGGATTTGTCAATTTTGCAAGGGTTCTTGGAAGCACACCTGGAAAATGGGTTTGATGCTTCACTCCTACAGAACTTTACAGAAGCTGAAATAACTGATCATTATGATTCTAACCAGGGATACAATTGATGTCTGCTTGCTGAACCATCTTATACAAATATTAGTTGGAAATCTTATACACACTTGCAAGGAGAAATTGAAATTATTAGCTTCCATCTCTCAAATGAGGCAATTTTAATAGACTTGAAGACACAGATTCAGAACTGATGCTTATAACAGATTTTCTGCTGGAGTTGGCTTAAACCCAGTGTTGCTCAAAGCTTTCCAGGAGTTCTCCCCTACTAACAAGAGGCACATGAAAAATAATTGCTCATTTTGTGATGAGAAGAGAGATGTACACCCAAAAAAAAGGGAGTTTAAAATCAAATTATGAACTAGAAATGTGAGAGAAACAAAATTACTGGAAATACTGGCTGCACACAGATATCAATAAGCTAAGATGCTGAAAATGAAGTTATATTTTGAGCACCTGTTAAAAAAACTGAACTATTAAACAGGTTTTATAGCAAACTGGATTATGTTACAATCTTGCTAACCATGAACACAGATTATAGGTGGACTTTATTTGCAGCTTTGAAGACAGCACTGCAAGAAGTTTAGTTAAAAAAAAACCCCAAACTAACAGCAGCTCCTGTCCTACAATTAGAGGATGTGAGCTGGCATTGACTTTGATGCAGAGGCTCATCAGCTGAATCTGGGAACGCTCAGATTAGAATTTCATTATTAAATTTATGCTGGAAAAACATGAACCAGCTATTTCACCTCTGTCTAAGCAGGGATTTCATGCTGCCATAACCACTCAAATCAGCACATTCATGTACACGAGTTTACTTTGGATGAAATTAGTCACTGGTTGAAACAGTGTGACCAGGACTGGAGTTGTAGCCAGAATAAACAGCACAATTCCTCTCCCCAGTGAAATTAAACTCTCTTCAGTACTTGCAAGTCACAGAAACCACAATGAAGCTTCACCTACCTGAAAAGTTTTTCACAGGGCTTTCAATCCTGAAAAATCCTGCTTCAAAAACCACTTGTTCTGCCTCTGGCAGCTTGTCTTGATGTGCACCCCCAGCAGCTTCCCCCTGCTTCATCCTGTCCCTCATGGCAGCTTTCACAGAGGCCAGGCGGCTGCGGGCTGCACTTCTGGCAGCTGATTCCACCTTGGCTCTGGGCGCTCCACTGGGAATTGCCTTCTTCTGGAAAGGGAACAGAGCTGGGTCACACCTGGGAATTCTGGATAGGGGCATGAACTCTAGAGAGGTGCTGCTGCCACAGACACAGCAAGGAGCAGAAGGAGGCTCAGGGAACCTTCTGGCTCTGCACAGCTCCCTGACAGGAGGGGGTCGGGCTCTGCTCCCAGGGAATGAGGAACAGGATGAGAGGAACTGGACTTAATTGGCACCAGAGGAGGTTTAATCAGACATCATAAAAAATATCTTCATTGAAAAGGTTGTCCAGCCTGCTCAGGGTAAGGGTGGGGTCCCCATCCCTGGAGGGATTTAAAAGCTGTGTGGATGTGGCACTTGGGGACAGGGTTCACTGGTGGCCTTGGCAGTGCTGGGGGAATGGTTGGACTTGATGACTTTCCCAACCTCAACAATTCTACAGTTTTATGCATCAAGGTCTCTGCCCATCCCCAGCATCTCTTGGGCTGCCATCCAGCTGTAAAGGTAAGTCTATGATGACTACATTTAAGACTTTTTTTTTTTTCCAAATGAATCTGTAGTTCAAAAATCCCCAATGTAATTTTTTTCCTAATAAATTCAGTAAGATTTTGGAAGCACTGACATGCAGGGACTCCTAGTGGCAAGGACACAGTGTAACCACAGGACAGACTCCAGGCACTCAGTGAAGCCTCTCTTGGCATTTTTTTCAAGGGAAGTTTTGTTTTGTACCACCTGAAGGGTTCTGGTATTTATGAGCAGCTCCCACAGACCACATTCCCTCTTTCCCCATGCCTGGAGTTTCTTATCCACCTTCATGTCCATGTTATGATTAGTTAGGCAATCTCAAGGAACTGCACAGAGTTTACCAAAATACCAAAATGCAAATACAACTCCATAGTCAGAAGCAAACATATATTTCAAACCAAAAAGTAAATAAAACAACTCACATTACAGCTTATTTTGCAATAAGTATTAACTTATTTTGGAGTGCCAGATCCATTTGTGTTTAGAGAAGCAGCAGTTTAAAGCCACCCATGGTGTTGGCTTGATGGGACACCACTATAATTGAGCTCAAAACTGGCACTCACTCCCAAATTCCTGTGTGGTTTACTTCCCAGTTAAGTCAGTGGCCCAGATAAATTGTTTTACAGCTGAAGGGTAAGTTTATATCCTAAATTTAAGAGATTTGTCTTACTAGCATAGAATCCAATGACTCCAAAAGAGTCATTGTTAATTCTTAGCTCTAATCTTACCAGCCAAAAGAGGCAACTAGGATTAAACTCACCAAAAAATACAATGCATGTGGGGAGAGGTGAGGGAGAAGGGTGCACCCTGAGAGGAATTTCACTCAATATTCCATACATCTAAAGAAGCCACACAAGATGTGCTTTAGGGGCTGTTCATACCTTGACAACTGCTTTGCTTAGGACATCAAGTGGCTGCCACTCATTGTCTTGAAGCTTCTTCAGGTTATCAAATTTTTTATTCACATCTTCAACCTGTTGGTCACATTTAAGGAAAGCAAAAGAATATATTGTAAAATAACCTTCATCCAAACAAGCACAATCATCTATCCTGTAGGAAACATCTCTCAAATACCTCTGAAGAAGCAGATCAAACTCTTATGCTTCCTGAAGAGAAGTCAAAACCTATGACTAGGACCATAACAAATCCATCTCTGCATTTAATTTGGCTACTTACAAACTCCTTTGTTGAGTGCTGAGTTACAAATACTGTTGAGAGCCCTTTTGATAATTCAGATTATATTTCATTCTGAAGCTAAAAAAAGCATCAACAGAGGACAAGAGATGAAGGTTTTCTACCACCTAAGCTCAGCCCTAAACAGAATTACTGTAGTTTCTGCATTATTCTCATACTGAAGCATGGAACCCCTACTTCTCAGGTAAAAAAAAATCCAGAAATTCCAGGAATTTTCCAAAAACTGGGAGGTAGACATTGTGACAGTATCCTCACTCCAAAACAGAGTAAGATTTGGCCAAACATATTCATTCCAGAGACAGACAAGATACACAGGTCACAGGAAGACACAACAGAAGAACTGGTCCATGAATTATAAGTCATAGTATCCCAACTACTCACTGTCATAAAGTGTTAAAAACAAGGCCCTGCATTTTTTTACATTGAAAATAAAAAATAGAACCTGAATATTAAAAAAAATAAATTCAGTACTTGGTTCATAAATAACTCCTTCAGTTTTATCCTACCAATGAACATGCAAGTACATACCTGAAAATTAATCATATCCCAAAATCCATCCAGGTCTGTACATTTTGTTTTTCTTTCACCTCGTCTAAATGCACAATCATCAACCAGTCTTTCAAACTGTTTGAACCTTTCTCCTATGAGCAGCCTTGTCTGACCAACTGTGGTACGAATCTGGTCTTTAGCTGGTAGCAACAAGAAAAAAAACCACAGGACATCATGGATAAATGTTTGAGGAATCTGGAGTTTGTTCCATTTATTGCAAATCTGCAGTTCAATTCAGATGGAGCTTTCCTGTCCACTGAAATGTTCTGAAGTTGCTTCTTTCAAAAAAAAAAATAAATTATTCCCTCATATTTTAAAGATAAGCATTTCTGGAGTCAAAGGGTACTTATTCCACGTTAAAAGCTAATCTTATTTTTAAAAACTAGCTTGGTTAAAGTTCATACATTTAAATGCTCTTCAGACTGGCAATAGAACAGCTGTTTTGAAGTTCACTGCCTTCACCTGATCAGTCACCATCACTGCAAGTGCTACACAAATTTTAGGAACAGGAGACTTTTTGTATCTTGGGGCAGATACACCTCCAAATTTTCTCTAGAAGAGCTTTGAAAAATTTTTTTTTTTGCTATTTTGCAAACAGCAGACACATGTCCTTCCCTCTGTCCCATTCAGCTCCCACAATCCCCCTTCCAGTGCCTATTGCAGCTCACCCTTACCATCCTCTGGAATATCCAGCTCCAGGTTTCCTTCCCACTGCAGGCACTGAGACAGCAGCCTCTCTGTCTCAGTCCGAACAATGTTCCTGAAAATACAGGGAGAGAGAAAAAATAAGGATTTGGAGAATTTCCTGATTTGTGGTTGTTAATGGTGACTATCCTTTTGCTCTCAGAGAAGCCACAGGTCTTTGAGCTGAAGATTTGATTGTTTTATCTTGCTGAGTGGCTTGCTGAGGTGTGATTTTCTTTCTGCTGCTTTCAAGCTCATGATCCTTAGGACAAGGTGTTAGTCTCCAGAATTTTACATTCTTTCCTTGCACTTAAGGCACAAAAAGGAAGACAGGAATGTCTGCCTGCTCAGGTCACAGCTGACAGACACCAACCACCACTAAATTATGCTGATCTTTGGAAGAAATCTCATTATTCATATTAAGAACCTTCAAATGGACATCAGGGAAGTGAAACAAGTGAACCCAAACCTGAAATAGGGCACATTACGCTCTTGCTCTCTTGTTTCATCTGACTTCACTGCAAGTGCTGTTGAGACAGTTGTTGTTTTGTTTGATCTCTGAGTGGAAGTTCTCTCATCTGATTCACCTGCTGAAAAACATGAAAGGAATCTGTTCAGATGTTCAGAATCTGGTGATAATTGAAAGCATTAGAATAAAGGAAATGTGAACTTCCTACCTCCTCCTTTCAAACTTGTGGTCATCTGCTGTTCTTGAATGCTTTTAACAGAAGGTGAAGTTTGACTTTTTAAATTAGGCTTTTGTGCTTTAGTTTCACTGGATCCTTCAAATATTTTGCTGGAAACAAACCCAAGTACATTTAGTTAAGACACACTGAGAAAGTGACATCAAATCTGGCCAATATCACAGAAATGCAGAGTTTAGAAGGCAAACCTCCACACAACACTAGAGAACTCAAATAAATAAATCTGTGCAGATACAGGGCAGAGTCCTTGGCAGCTGCTCCTCAAGCATGGACAGAATTATGGATTATATCCAAATCTGCTCTTGTGTTAAGTCCACATTTAAGCAATGATAGAAACCCCAAGGATTAGGTGTTACAACACCACACTTCATTACAAAATGAATCATTCTATAGAAAAAATGGGGTTTTTTTTGCATCCCCACAGAGAGGTTTACTTGCATTTTTGGCCCCATTAGAAGGAAGAATCTTACACTGGAGATTTTGAAAAATTCCAGACAGCACTGGGTGTCAAAAAGGCATTTGCCCTTGAAGGAGACATGGGTGTCACAGAGTAGGTTGCCAATTCACTCAGAGGCTGAAACATGAAGTTTTGAGGTGCAAAGGAGTGTGTTCTGGGTCTCCTTGGAGAAAAATTGTTCTTTTCCACTGAGGTTTGCTCTTGCTGAACTTCTACTGGCATTGAGTGTTTGGAATCAGCTGCAGAACTTTTCACTCCTGGATCCACTCCTGCATTTGTCTCCACTTCATGTTTAGAAGAAACTGCCTGTAACAGCATAGATAGACAAATTAAATCATCAAATCAATCATGGGTTTGCAATAGGCATGGGCTGACTTATAACATGAGTGTCTGAAAGGCATCAGGAAGGGAACAGCTTAAGGTAAATCAGCTCCTAAAACAGCATCCCTGGACAGAAGTGATGAGTTACCAACAAGTCCTACCATTTCTGACACCTGCAAATCATTCTAGAGACAGAAGTAACACTTCACTACAAAGAATGTAACAATCCACTCCAGGAGGCTAAAGCAGAACACCTCACCTACCAAAACAATAATTATTGGCAAATGCTTGCTCCCACTGCTAGAAAAAAAAAGCTTTAAGGTGATAAAATCCTCAAGAGCACAATTACTGGCTCCAAATCCAACTAAGCCTGTTGAATACTCATGGTTTATGCACATACTCCAATCCAAAGACTGAAAAACAAGCTGGAATAGGCTGATAGCTGAGGAATGCAACCCAAGACAAGTGCAGTTAGCACCACAGAATGTCATTGAAAGAAGAGAAAAACATTAAACAATAATTCACATTCTTATGAGACGAGTGACCAGATAGTCACACAGAACACATTTCTGAGATACCTAATTGAGATTGTTAGCTCCAGCCAGCCAGAAAAACTTCGGGTGTTTTTCAAGAAAATATGCATCTTCAATCCACTGCAAGTCTTGTTACACTTCAGTCACCTCTGCTAGGAATGTAAACCTTGAAATTTGCTTTTAACCACAGAAAGTTACAGCAAGTTTACCAACTGGCAGGGACTCCTGCCTGTGAGGAGGTGTTTGTCCAAGGAAGATACAAGTGCTCTTATCTTCTGTTTGGGTGTGATTGCACAACCTCAACCACACTAAAGCACAGCTGCAGTTACAGGAACAAGGTGGAGATGGGAGGTGTGAGAGGGAAGAGTGGAGCAAAAGAAGGAAAAAATCATGGACAGCTCTTGCACAGAACTGTCTGCACATGAATGCATAAAGAATTCTGGAAGTGATGACACCAAGAACCACAATGACTGCCTTCAGCTGTAAATCATGCAGAGAACAGTGATCTACCTTGCAGAGAACAGCACTTCCAGCTTTATTTTTTGGTGGTTCAAAACCTAAAATTGTATTTATTTCTTAGCTTCTGGAGTGTCATATTGTTACCTGAGCAGGAAAAGGATTCATTCAGAATACACTTCAAAAAGGAAGGAGCTGCACAAAATTACAGCTGCTTGATTAAACCAGCAAAGCAGTATTTTTTTTTTTTTACTAGTTAAAACCTCAGAAAAATGTCATGCAAGAACTTCTTGTCTGTTTTAAATTATTGTCCAGATCCTGATTAGTAATCACATCACCCATCAGTCACATCCATATCCATGGTGGGATTCTTGGGGTTGTCCTGTGAAGGGCCAGGAGGATTGGGATGATCACAGCATTCTGTGATTCTACATGAGCACTAAATCTGACCCTGATTTTTAAAATATGGCAGTATCAATATATACAACTCCTTCCCAAATTCTAGCTTATTAATGAAATTACTCCTTTTATGCTTGAGCACTTCAGCTACAATGACACAGTTATTGGCTCTTAATCAGTTTTACTACTTTTCCATTTCAGCTGTTACATGACCTACCTTTGTGGGATCAGGTTTGACAGCTTTCTTTGGCTTTCCTACATTTGCTGTCTTTCTCTGTGACTGGTTACCTACAAAAAGAGACACTCCCAGAGGTCAAAAAGGCATCTGATTAATGCAATCTTTCACCAAAACACTGCCATAAAAATCCAGTTGCTAAAGACAGGGAGAGACTGTTTTATTTCTTGGGTGGGAGGTGGCTAAAGGGAAGAAATAGCATTGCAAAAGTTAATTCAAAAGAAAACCTGGCCTAGGATTTAACAGCTTAGTAACAGATGTGTCACCAAGAAAACAGATTCATTAAGTCATCAATCTTTAGATGTTGCCATATAGTAAAAATAAAAGTCACTTATTTACTAAAAGGTTGAGGAGTGTCAAGCCAATTTGAGTTTAGATTTTTAATTTCTATATGGCATAGGAATTCTGTTGGTGGATTGAATTCTAGTAAACAGGCAAACACAGACAAAGAGAAATTCTTAACCTGAGAAGGCTCTCATCTCTTCCAGAGATGTTCCTGCCTACACATTTAATCATTATATGGCCATAAACAGCCACACACCAAAGTGCCAATCTTTACCAGTGCTGGCTTTGTTTTGAGTTTGTAATTACCATGTGGACATGGATGCTCCACACTGATTGATTTTGTGGGAAACTGTCCAGTGTTGGTTTCAATATTTTGATGTAGATATTGCACTAGAGCTCCAGACAAGAGTCTGAGTGATCCAGCATTTAGTCCTTTTCTTAGATGATAATTTGGCATGACTTAAATGCAGTGTAAGGCACAGCTGAGCTACACAACCCTGCCTCACTTACCAGCAGTAGCAGCAGCTGGTTTCAACATCTGTCTGGCTGCAGAGGCAGCTGCTCTGGTGACTCTCACACTTGGGGCTGGTTGGGCTGCACTCTGCAACACTGCAGAGAGATTAATCCCAGAGATCCCAAGTTTAATAAAGAGCTGCACTCGAGTAATAACTGAAAGTTCACATTTTGTAGAAATGGGAAAACGCACCAGCAGTTATCAGTTGCATGGCTTTGCCAGAATGAACAGGGTTGGATGGTTTTGGTCAGTTCAGAGCACAGCTTGGCCTTGGCATCCAGGCACTGCACTGAGGGATGCTGGCTGGACCTGCTTTTACTGTACAGGTCCATCAAGTGTGCTTGATGCCAGGCACAAAGCCTAAGGAATGCTTCCCACTGCTCCCTGCAATCAGAGCCAAAGCCCTCCCTGTTTTACAGATGAAGTTTTTTTAGAGTAATATCTCTGCCATGGTTATTTGCACAGCTGGAAGCTTAAGCAAACCATTGGTGTAACAAAGTGATGCCCTGGCCATTATATGAAAGATTTCCAAGGTCAGAATTTAATGCAATGTAACAAAGTACTCTTAGGACTAATTGGCTCTGAAATATTTTATAAAACATGACAAGTTCATGCACCATATTACCCATCTTAATCATTTTCATCTTTGTATTTTAGCACTGTTTCTAATAGGCTTTTAAAACTACAGCATTTTCCTGCACAGACAAATTTCATGGGAGCTCTTCATTCCATTCCCTGTGTGTCTGAAATCCCCACTTGGCTCCTGTTAATGCTATTCCTGTCTTTAATGTCAAGCTGTGATTCTGTAGAAGCTAGAATGAAAAGTTAGGAAAAAAATTACTGGGTAAATAACTACAACGTTGGATTTATCAAACATTCACCTCCCAAACATTTTTATTTTGGTGTTTCACAGAATGGTTTGAGTTGGAAGGGACCTTAAGGATCACCTCATTGCAACCTCCCTGCCATGGGCAGGGAAGTCTAAATTCATATAATGCATATCCTTGATTCAGTACAAAAGAAATAATCAATTTTAGAAAGAAAAAAACCAATGGATATAGAAAAAGAAATAATCAATGGATGACCATTTTGCAAAAATGAAACATTTTAATTGTTATATCAAACACTAATAATACTTTTAAACACTAATAATCTTTTCAGTATTCACTAAAGGCACTACTGAAATTTATTTAAATAAAGGTCTGCTGCTTGCTGATGTGATTAGATTAATGATGTGAAAGTCATTTCACTCTGCTTTACTGAATATCTTGCATTAACATCAGCATTCCACATGACTTGGTTGTATCTACTTAAGGATATCACTGAGCTATGAGGAAGAGTTTCTGATCCAAGTATTCTAATCTCTTTAAGGTGGCACAGGTTGGGGGTTTTTTTAATTGCTGTTTTCTTATGAAATATCTGTAATTGTGGCATAGAAAGTGACAGACACAGAAGGCACTTGTTCTTTTCTAACAGCAGTCACTACCTGTGACAGTCTTCTTGAGGCAAACCAACCTCTGCACAGCTCCAGGAGCTGAGGCATCTGGCAGTTGTGCAATTTGCCCACTGACCTGTTTCTTTTCCCTCTCCCAGGGGGAATAATGAGTAACCAGGACTCTCAGGATCCTGCATTCCATTTCCCCCAGCCTATGGAGGCAACAAACTCATGTGGCCCCTGGAGCCACACACTCAATAATCTGCCAGCTGCTGCCCTTGGTAGGAATGGCCACCTTAAAATCTCCTCCTTCCTTCCTACACCCAAAAATGTACTGTGGATCTTTCCCCCCAAAAAACCCCAACTTTCAGGTTCAGCTGTATTTCCATACCTTTCTCTTTTTCAGCCACTTTAACTGTACTCATCTGTTTATGTCCTGCCTGTGCAGAGCGCACGCTCTGCCCATGGGCACTGACCTACAAGAACAAAAAACAGGTTTTTTGTCAAGTATAATATTTCAGGAAATTCAGCAGCCCAATTTCTTTCCTCATCTACCTATCCTAGATTACAGGAAAGGAAAAAGTCAAATAATTTGGCACAGGGAGCTTTAAAAGGTGGAGAGACAGCAAGGATAACCTAAAATAGATTGGTTTAGGGATATGTTGTCATGCATTGTCCAACTAGTTAATAAATTGTCAGAAAAAGAATCAAGAAAAATATATAAGCAACAGTTTAAGCATCTTGAAAAACTTGACTGAAAAACAGATCTGGAAAACCTGTGCTGTTTTCTGTTTCTACTGATCTAATCAAACTTGTAAAGATACTACCCTGAGTCTGAAATTGCATCCATTTCTCTAAATTTATTCACAGAAGTTTAAATACATAAAACAAACCGTAGAGGACTTAGATGCAGTTGGTATCAAAATTGGTATCATAGATTTTTTTCCTTCTTGCATCTTGGCTTTTGATTGAGTAATCCTTCCAGAGAAAGCAGGAGCTGCCTGGAAACATCCCAAGGAAATGAGATTTAATAAACTCCCTTTTCCCCTTGTCACTGAGAGACTGAGCATAAAAGTGAAAAACAACATGTCTGTGCAAAATGGGTCAAGTGTGCAATCTGGAAAGCTTTCAAAGCTGAGCTGACTAAATATGAACAAGTTACTAGTTCTAAAATAACACAGCTCTTTCATTTGTGGATGAATCATTCCAGTTTTTGAGCTGAACACAGCCACAAACACAAAAATCCACATATCATTGGGTACTGTTCTCCAGCTTTGTTTAAAAGAGAATGAGCCAAATTACTCCCTTCTCGTTCCTCATCATAACAAACATTAATAAAGCATTGGCAAAACAACCAGCTTATTTGGAGTAACACACACACACATCTCGTACACAAACAGCAATTTAAACGGAGTACACAAGATGCCATTAATTTAGAGATGAAATATTACCCTTGTTTCCTTCTCTTTTGGCTTTGCTGCTGCTGGTTCCTCAGCAGCAAGTGCAAGGAAGCCAGGTGCAGCTGGTCTGTAGAGGCCGACCTTGAACACCCCTTTCTTGGCTTTCTCTCTCTGCTCCTGCAGTTTGCGAAGCTCCTTCTCCTCCTTGTAGCGCTGCAGCATCGCCTTGCGCTCGTTCATCCTCTGGGTGGCTGCACTGGGGGCTTGCTCTGCAGCAGACATGCAAGACAGACGTGGTACAGAATTGTGAGGATGTTTTTGAGCCAACAAGGAGGCAGGAATCTCCAATAAACTTTTCCAAGCTGGAAGAGGAAGGTAAGTCAAAGAGCAGAACTGACTAGAATTTCTTAAGTTGTTTTAAGCCTTCCCACTAGAAGGGAACTCAGTAAATTTCAGCTTACAAATTGACTTCCCTGAACATCCACCTGAGGATTATTAAAATTCGCTCCCATTTCACAGGCTTGCAGGTTACTGGTATGAAAATTAACACTTCAGCTTCTTATTTGGTTTATTTGTACAAGTTTCTCTATTCAAACACTTGCAATGTCATTGAAAACTGAGCTTTAGGTCAGCTTTAGATACCAAAGTCTGACTCAGGCTGAGAAGAAATGAGGCAGAAGTTATATGAAAGAATAAAACCTTAAGATGATGCCAAACTTGGATTATGTCTACCTGAAAAATTAATATCCACTTAAAGTTGAATTTATTAAATTATTTATTTAATAAATACTATTAATTTCATTTATTAAAAATTAAATTAATCAAGATGAATTTATTACATTTCATATTTGATATTATTACATACAGACTGCACTCCAATAATATTAAAAATTACAATCCTGCAATAATCTTCTGCTATCAAAATACTAAAGGAGAAAGTATTTCTAAAAAGCCCTGTTAACATTTTTAAGTATTAACTTAATTTCATAGACCACAAGCATCCAGGAGAGCCAGGGGCCAGAATTCAGCATATATGCAGGCTCTATTTTCTGAGAGGAAAATAAGTTGCCAACACCCAGCCATTTTCAAAATAAAATCATACTATGCATTTACCCATTAATAATTTTATATATAATATAAAATTGCCCATTGCTAAGCACATGACAGGCATCATTTAGATGTTAGATGGTATTTTAGACTGGAGGTTTTCACATCTTAAAGGACAAAAAATTATAAAGACACTTCCCATTGAATATTAATAACAAAATGTATTCTTCCTTTAGCTGCTGCAGAGAAATCAGAGCAAAGTTTCATTCATACCACTGGAGCAGTGAGGAGGGTGCAGCTGTATTAAGCTTTTACTGGAAAGGCTGATAGGGTTTTAAATCTTAAACTTTTTTGTCAAATTAAAATGTTGACCGCTATTAAGTTTCTGTGATAATGCTACTAAACCTACTTTAAAAAAAAAAGTCTACAGCAAGTTTTTACTTACTCTGTTTCACATTGCTGTTCTCTTGAGAGCACGATTCCCTGGTTTCCTCGAGCTCAGCAGTTCCCCTCTCCTTGGAGAGCTGGACATTGACATCCGCCAGCCCGAACTGGCGGCCCTTCTCGAAGAGCTTGTGCCTGTTCTCCTTCTGGTGGATGGATCTCCTGCGGGCCACCTTGGTTCTCAGGGCTTCTGTGCTCAAATTCTTCTTGTAGCGACAGGCAAACTGGGAGGTGGCAGCCATCCTGATAACCTTAGACAACAAGCACAGTGATTAGGAAAACACTGCCACAGTTTCTTCTCCTTTTTTGTTAAGGTTTGCACGTTATGAGCAAAGCCCTGATTTTTTTTTATTCCTGTGGGTCACCACAGAAAATTCAAATTTCAGCAATGACTTTCTCAGCAAATTCTCATGATTTTTACTCATTCCAGGGACCAGTTTGGTTGCTGAGTAGTCACTGAGTCTGACACAGGATTAGGAGGGGACACTGCACCCTATGCCTGGGATTGGCTGGGCTGCTTTCTCCACAGCTGTTTTCCACATTAAGGAGATGAGCAAGTAAATGACAAGGCTGTAGGACAATACTTGGAAGCAACACTCCATTTAGATTAGACCCATCTGATAGCAAGGAATTTTGCAGCAGAGTACTCAGAACCAGGATGTTTCCAGGGTGGAACTGCAATACAACAGTGGTTATATTGCAAACAGCAATTTTTCAAACAGCATTTTTTCCCATCTTTTTTTAACCTGAGGAAGCCTTAAGCCAGTTGTCAGTTGGTTTGCACTTGCTGTGCTTACTGTACCTAAAGAGGCTCCAGGAGAGGTGGGGAGGGACACTGGGCAAAGGCCTGGACTGACAAACACGGGGGAGTAGATGTAAACAGACAGAGGGCAGGGATAGTGGGATAGTGGGAAGAAATTCTTCTCTGTGAGGGTGGTGAGGCCCTGGCACAGGGTGCCCAGAGAAGCTGTGGCTGTCCCTGAATCCCTGGAAACGTTCAAGGCCAGGCTGGATGGGGGTTGGAGCACCCTGGGATAGTGGGAGGTGCTCCTGCCTGTGGCAGGGGATGGGAACAAGATGGAGCTTTAAGGTCCCTTCCTACCCAAACCATTCTGGGATTCTGTTATCCCCTCCATCCCCACTGAAACCTGTCTTGTCAAGGGTTTTCCACCTCAGCCATGGTCTTTCACACACCTCCTCTTCCACCACTAACAGCTTTACAGTAAGCAGGGTGACAGAGCTAAACTAAACACCCAACAGTTATTAATTCATTGGTAATTTAGTCATTTACTGAGGCTCTTCATTTCAGGACAGCATGAAGGAACCACCAGTGAACTGAACAGCTTTGACAATAGGGTGTACAGGATTTTTAAAGTCCTTCCCATCTATGTGCTACCAAAAGCCAAAAACTCAACCAGCAGCCTAGCTGGAAAAGCCAAATGTTAGGAGAAAAAGCAGTGAAATAGAAACAGTGCAGAAATAAACTGCATATACTTATGGGAAAAGCAGCCAAGGAGAGAACCTGAGCTGTTGGAATAAGGAATACAGCCCCAGCCTGTTCAGATGCTTGCTCAGATCCCTGTTCCCCACTTCACAGCACCAACAGCACCTGCACAACCTCCTGGAATTGCTTAGAACAGATACTGGACAGAAACCTAAACCAGTGCATTTTTTTTTTTTTCTGATATGTTCAGTGCTGCAGGAGAGAAAAATGGTTAGTGGAAATTAGAAAGCAAAGGGAAATAAAAATCAAAACTCAAATCAGGGACTGGAACTCCTCCACACCATCCTGGAAGAGCTGGTCCATGCCAGCAGCACCTGATTTGTGAATATCTTGGGCTTCACCCTGCATCTTGCATTCCAGCTTTCAGAAATGGATTAAAAATGCCACTTAATGATGAGTGCAAAAAAACTCCACTGCAGTTCATGGGTCATGTTTGCCCTGCTTTACATTTAAGTGATTAAGGGAGGTTAATTCATGAGCATCTCCAATAATCATATTTGAGCTGATCCTGCTGGTAATTACAGAATTAGCCATTACACAATTGTTAGCAATTACATGGCTTTACAGAAAGCCATAATGAAAACAGTGGGAATACATCTCTACTACCTGTGTCCTAGAAGGAGCAGGCTTTTGAGCCCAGTGGACGATAAATATTCCTCAAAGCAGCAGTTTAGTCTCTACACTCACCCTTTTTCAGGACAAAGTTCCTAAATTTACCCTTAGACACGTTCTTTGAGTACAGCAAGGTTACCAGGGGTATCTGTGGGCTCATTAAAAAATGTGTGTCATGCTCAATATCCCAAAGATGTGTTTAGAAGAAAAGTACCTGTCTCCTCTTCTTCCCAGGTTACTGTTCCCGTGGAGTATCTTCGCAAACAGGAGCCTAGGAAGATTAATTGGTATTTAAATTGGCATAAACTCAAGTAAAGACTATTAGCAAGAAAGGGACAGAGGGCTTACACAAAAGATTTACGACTGGCTGACATATAGTACCAAAAATTAAAGCTGATCATTTATTTCGATAAATAACAGCGAAGGAAAAGAGACACTTTTGACCGGCAACACCCTAAGAACCAAAGGGCGACATGAGCACGAAAACATTTAGGTGCTCTTTTAGCCTGAACAGTGAGAAAACAGAGAAGGAAGAGCAAACATCGCTACGTTTAAAGCGGGTAGGGACGGAGTAAAACCTGGACTTAACGGTTTCGAGACGGGGGGCCCCGGGGGGGGGGTCGGACCAGACTGTCGGGGACACCCCCCGACCTCGCTGTGCGGGGCCGCCCCAGGATTGTCCCCTCAGCCCCTTCCCCGCCAGCGCCTCGGGGTGTTCCCACCCCAACTCAGAGAAGAAGCACCGCTGCCAGCCCCCCGCCAGGCGAGACCGCCCGCCGGGATCCCTTACGGAGCACATTGCCGGGGAGCCAAGGTCCTTCCGAGCCCTCGAAGCCTCCCCAGGACTCCCAAATCCCGCCCGGGGACCCTCAATCCCCCCGGGCCCGCCATTACCTGCCCCGGCCCCGCGCGCAGCGCAGCCCCCTCGCGCGCCGCCCCGCCTCGCTTTCAAATCGCACCCCCCAACGCTCATTGGCCAGCCCCGCACCGCCGGCTGCCATTGGCCTCACCCGCGGCCGGTGATTAGCAGCGCCGGAACACCACAGCGGCTGCTCATTGGTCGCCCTGTGGACACCCTTAATTTCCATTGGCTGCTCGGGGCATTTCCCCGCCCGCGCTTGCCGCTCATTGGCTGGAAGCGCGAGGGAGGGGAGGCCGCTGAGGGCGCGGGGGACCAGGCCTGCCCTTGCCGCCCCGAGGTGCGCGGGGGCGCTAAGATGGCGGCGGGGGTCTCCTGTGGCCGGGGGTCACCTGTGGCCGGGATCAGCTCAACCTGGCACCGGTTTGGGCTTGCAAAGCCGTCACTCCCGCCGGGACTCAGGGACAGCGATGAGCTCTCCCACCACCCACAGAGTCCCAGAACGGACAAGGCTGAAAAAGGACGCCAGTGGCTCATCTGGTCCGATGTCCCTGCTGAGGCAGGGTCATCCCAGAGCTCAGGGCACAGGATTGTGTCCAGAGGGAGACTCCACACACTCTGTGGTCTCTATTCAGGGCTGGGGTCACTGCACAGGGAAGTTCTGCCTCATGTTCAGGTGGAACTTGTGGGCATCAGTTCCTGCTCGTTCCCCTGGTGCCATTGCTGGGCCGCACGGAGCGAAACCTGCTCCGTCTGAGCCCTTCCTGCAGACACTGACCGACAAGGATCAGGTCCCTCTCGAGCCTGAACAGCCCCTGCTCCCTCAGCCTTTCCTCAGCAGAGAGATGCTCCAGTCCCGCTGTCCTCCCCTCCACCCACTCCGGGAGCTCCACGTTTCGCCTGAACCGAGGAGCCCGCAAGGTCTGTGTCCACACCTTAATATCCGCATTTTGCCATCTCCTGAGGAGCCGAAGCCGGGTCTCCCTAAGTCTGAAATTGCCACAAACACTTTATTAAAGTGGTTTTTATTAACCACCCTTTATTTCCTGCCGTACCCGCATCTCACCAACCCCGCGGTTTGCTGGGGCGGGTTGCGTTTAACACCGCTCTCAGCTACTGGAGAGTTCTGTGTTTGTCGTGAGTGGTAGCCCGAGAAATTCAAATGCTAACGGGGGAACCATCCGCTTGGTGGCACTGCAAAAATGGGGACGGCGTTTGGAGAGAAAAAAAAAATAAAAGTGTTTGGAAACTGCTGAGCAGGAGGAGCGGTGGTCAGCACAGCCGTGCCCTTCCAAGCAGCCTGAAAATGCGAGATCCCCTCTGGCGTTACACAAATATATCGGTCATTTTGTATGTAAATGCGATTTTAAGGCAGCGATGAATGGATTAAGCGCCACAGTCAGGGCACAGAGCTGTTCCCCACGGCAACGATCAGAGTGAGTGAGTGGCCGTGGGCATCCCAGATCGGAGCAGTCGGGGAAAAGTCACCCCCTGTTTCTGCACAGACTGGCAAAGGTTACAGCAAAGGTTACAAATATTGACCGTCCAGCCTAATCCTACAGGCATTTATTTGCCAGAGGTAATAAAAGATCAGCATGGAGGCTATTGAGTACTGCCAAAGTGAAGGTTTGAAAGAGATCCAATTAAACAGAACCACGGGAGCTCAGATCCGTGGAGTCCAACCCAGTGCAGTCCTCGGTGTTTGCTGACTTTCCTTACTCCACTTTTTCTCCTATGGCAGTGGAATTCGAGGACATTCAGCAGTTCTACCTTGTACCAGGATATAGTTCAATGATGTGAGCCATGCTGAAACACAAGTTCTAGGGAGAAAGTGAGTTGAGAAGTATCATAATTTCAACCAAAAATCGGGGTTTTTCCTTACTGCACACCTGAATATGCTGAAACAACACCTGTTTGCTCCTCGGAGCCTTTGCTCATTTCCACTCTGGTGGGTGTGGATACAGAATTTAGGAAGCTTTGCTACAGCCTGGAGCTCAAATAACAACAGGAGTGACGGGCCCTTGAGGAACCCGAGTCCCTGCCTTGGGTTTGCTGTGCACCTCTGCAGGAGTTACCTGAGCCAGGTAGGTTACAGCCAGAATGGGAATTGGTTTCCTTAACATGCTGCAGAGGCACCTTCCACTGACAATATTTAGGTCACCACAAGGGTCTCAGTGTGTTTGAATAACTCCAGGATTTTAAAGTGGTGTGATGTCACTTCAGATAAAAACACTCTTATCAGGTGTTTTCCAGCCAGATTCCTGATTGCTGCTGATTTTATTGTGCTAGGAGAAATATTGTGTTGAGAGGAATAAACACATTACCATTTCATAGAAATAAACAAGGGATATGAATGTCTAAACTCATTTATCCTGTGCAGATATTAGCCATGCCTGAAAGGTTAAACTCCTTGTTCTCATACAGACCTGATGGTTTTATGATAATATCCCATTTTAGCCACAGAGCTTTGAGAACCAATTTGAATTCCTTTATTTCTTGGCACTGTAACTGTCATTATCCCATACATTTTGTGCTGAGGAGATCATTATGTGGCAATCTGCTAACTTGCTCTTTCTGCTCTTCCTTCCTTCACATGGAATATTGTTCTTTGTAAAGCTGATTCTCCTCACCCTTGCACAAATGAAGAGCAATATGGAGTGTGTAGGGAAATCTATTCTCAAATTTAGCCCTTAAATACATTTTCTGATCATGTTTTTGATGAAAGTACAGGTAAATGGAGTTAATAAAGCTGTACCCCACAGCCACTTGCATGCAGTCCAAGAAAATCCTCTGTAGGCAAAAAAAAGACACTGCAGAGGGCACAGGGTGCCAAATTTAATTGATAATCTCTCAATCAAGTATTGAACAGCAAATTCATTGTGAGGCATTGGCTGCTGTTCCTACTTCTGCTCAGGCTTTTCATCTGAAGTGGTTGCTAGTTTAAAAACCAGAACAAATTCTAGGAGCAGCAAATAGAAGTGAAATTCCTGTCTTTGAGCAGCTAGGGAACACAGTTCAGCCTCTGCTCTGTTCTGTGAGGTTTATTTTGCTCTGCAGCCCATTTTTACCAGGAGTGGCAGGAAGTGACAGGAGTGGCACCCCACCCTGTGCCTCAGCCTGTCACTTGGGAGGAGGGCATGGTCCAAGCAGATAGAGATGTTTGGACTCTCACCTGGATGAGCCTGGAGAGTGTTTTCCCTTTCCTGGGTATTTCCCCACCACCCAGATCAGCACATACAACAAATAACATCAAATGCAGCCTCGACACCCACGGTGTTAAACAGAAATTGTTACTGCTCCAACCCTTCAAAGAGCACTGACAGACTCCTAAAGCCCCCTGTGTGGGCCTGGGAGCCTGAACTGATGGAAACACCTCCACTGGCAATGCAGAGTGACTCTAACACTGCCCTCCTGTGATGTTCCCTTCTCCCTGCTCTCTGCTCCCAGGTGGGAGTTTCCACTTGCCCTTGGGAAGTGTCTCTCTCCGGGCTAGAAATAGAAGGACGAGGTACCTGACTCTGGAGATTCTATTGCACTCTGGCAGCTGATACCCAAAAGCTGGATGTTGTAGCACATTTATGAGCTGCCAGCTTTCACAAAAAATGCAAACTAGCAATGTCAGCATGCAAAGTGCAGTTGGGAACACAGCCTGAGTGGTTTTTACCTCAGCATATCTGCATGCCCTCTGTTATTTACGGGGTGTTCACACCAAATGTTTCCCTGCTGCTACAGATGTCACTCACAAAGCTGCTCCAGCACTGCAGGTGAAAGTGTCCTCAGCTGGCTTCTTTCTTCAAAGCCCAAGGCCACATTCTTAAGGATATCACACTTCTTTCCAAGCAGACTCAACCCTTCTTAGTTTTCTTCCATGGCAAAGAGGGGAGTGGGAATTAATCCCAGAAGAAATGCTGGATTCAACCATAAGCCAACCATAAACTGAGCTGAGACCAAACTTTTTTTTTTTTTTTTTTGTTTCCAGGGACTTTGAGTGGGTTGATTTGGGGAAATTGTGTTTTTATGGTTTTTATCCCCTTGAGCAAAAGCAGATGAAGAAACCACTTAGTGGGGTGGGATTAGATGAAATCTCAGCAGCAGGAAGCAGGTTTCTGAGTTAGGCCAAGACCATTACATTTTCCTCTGAAAAGAGCATCCTTTTCCCTACTTGCACAATAATTCCGGGTTTTCTTTTCTTCTTTTCTTCTTTTTTTTAATTTTTGGCTGAAAACCTGTAGCTTTTTTTGGCATGTGCCTCCATTGCCCAGAACACCCCCTGTGGAAGCTGGATGGAGCTGCTGGGGTTGTGTTTCATGGTTAAAATTAATACAGCCAGTAAGGGACAGTTTCTTCTCTTGGTTTAGAGAGTACAGCACAAAGCTGTGAGGAACATGACTGCTAACCAAGATGGAAACAATAAAAGAGCTGCAAGGACTTGGTTAATCCTCTTTGTTCTAACAGAGTTCAACTTCTCCAGGTCTCAACAAGATAGGGCTGGTTTTCTTTATCTATTGTTTTTTTAATGTTCAAGGCTACTGAAATGCAGAAGGGCCAGATGGCCATTTAAGCTAAACAACGTGCAAAATCTTTCTTATATTATCACTAAATGCCCCGAGGGGGTGGGAGGAGAAAGGTTCTTTAATCATTAGGAGTCACTTAGCAGCAAATGGCAGTTCACTGTCTTTATCAATTTACAATAAAAGATTGGGGCCTTATCTTTGTGCAGCCTTTTTCTAGTATGACAGGGCACATATTTCATTGTCCTTTAAGTCATCTGGGGTGCATATCACCAAACTGTGGGGCCATGCTAGTAAATAGTTGTTGTTTTTTTTCTTTGTATGCATTTGGTCCTATACCAAAATGCAGACTTTTTCCGTGGAACACAGGAAACCACTGTGTCAGCAGCAGCTAAATCCCGTTGTTGTTCTGTGGTTTGTTACAGTCCAGTGGAGAAAGGACTGGAGGGGTGAGAACAGTAGGGGCTGTTTTCTCTTCTCATCTAATATTTGACCTTCAGCCATTCAACTTACCTCTCTTTCCTCCCACCCTTGCTTTGTGTATAGCAGCCATAGCCACCAGGGGCTCGAGAGACTTTGGGAGGTTCATCTCAGCCCTCTGAGACACCGTGTAAATGTGATCCTGGGCCTTGGCTAATTAGCTCTGCCCCTCGTCAGGACTGTCATGGCACAGTGCTGTGCTGGCACACTCACACGGCATTTTAGCTTGAGAACAGTCTCAAGGGTCCCCTCTCAGCAGTGAACACAGAGAGTAAGTGGTGCTGCCCTCCAGCAGGTCAGGAAATCGTCGAGTTGTAGAATATCCTGAGTGGAAAGGGACCCACAAGGTTCATCCAGATCAACTCCTGGCCTGCAGGACACCCCAACAATCCCACCCTGTGCCTAGAGCTGTGTTCCAAGCACTTCTTGACCTCTGGCAGCCTTGGAGCTGTGCCCGTTCCCTGGGGAGCCTGGGCAGTGCCACACCACCCTCTGGAGGAAGAACCTCCTCCTGACAGCCACCCTAAACGTCCTGTGAACAGCTTCCTGCTGTTCCCTGGGGTGGAAAGGAACCAGGCCTGTTCAGTTTGCTGCCTGCTTCCATCTAAGTGGGAACGATTTGCCAAAATCTTTTAAGGAGAGGGGAAGCTCCTTCTTGTAGAAACTCATTTAGGTTCAAACCACCATCTGATGCCACCACTTATTTCCCCTTTTCCCAATACCTGCTCTTTGTGTTTCTCTCTTGTCCTCGGAGAGAGCAGAGGATTCAGAAGATTTCTCCAGTGCCCTTCTCTTTCTCCCTGCAGGCTGACACTTCTTGAGCACCACACAGAGAAGATGGCAGCACAGAGAAGATGGCTTGGGATGATGCTTGCATGACAAACCACTGCTGTGGATACATCTACAGCAGGAACAGCAGCTCATGTTTTCCTCTGCCAAAGCCAGGTGATAGCAAAGGGTATTTAATGATTTTACAAACAAGCTGGCAAGGCTGGCACCACGCTGGTGGGGTTCCAGTAGGGAGAGACACTCCCAGTGAGCTCCCTGCAGCTCTTTTGGGATGGACTGCCCAGGGAGATGGTGGAGTCACCATCCCTGGAGGTGTTTAAGGAAAAACTCGACGTGGCACTCAGTGCCATGATGTGGTTGACAGGGTGGTGTTCTGCCATGGGTTGGACTCGATGATCTCAGAGGTCGTTTCCAACCTAATTGATTCTGTGATTCTTCTGGCCCTGCAATCGGGAGTTCAGTGGGTTTCAAAGCCAGGAGGTTTATCGAACGACTTTTTGGTCTCCTGTAGAGGACCTTACAGATTTTTAGCTCGTTATCACCAGACTAAATCCTCTGATAAGCTGCCAGTGCCCCGCAGCGGGCTGGGAACTGGCACCCCCGTGGCTTCCAGTGCCACGTTGGTCGCTAAACCTCTTCGGTGAGCTGCAAGCCCGGCACACCGGGGAGAGCGGGGGAAGCACGGGGGTCGCCGGCGCCAGAGGCAGCCTCGGAGCTCGCTGGCCTCGAACAGGGACTTGCAAGGAGCGAGGAGCCCGGGAAGCGCCCCGAGCCGAGCCCCCGGTGCCTGGCGCAGCGGAGCGGCCGGTGCCTGGCGCGGCGCGGGGGCGGCTCCGCGTCCCTCCCCGGCGGCTCCGCGTCCCGCCCCGTTCCGCCCCGGATTGGCGCGGCCGCCCGGCTCCTCCCGCCGCCGCCGGGCGCAGGGGGGATCCGGCCGAGCCGAGCCGAGCCGAGCCGAGCCTGGCGGCTCCGCCACGGCCCGTCCTCCGGCCCCGCTCCCGGTAGGCTCCCGCGGGCGCGGCAGGGGCGGGTGGGCGCTGGGTTCGGCGCGCTGCGGGCAGGTGGGCGGCGGGCGGCCAGCGGGGCCCGCCCGCAGCGCCCGCGCTCCGCCGGCCATGGCGGCTGCGGGGCCGCCGAGGGGCCGCTGCCGCCCGCAGGACGGGGCCGCGCCGAGGGCACCGCGCCCTGTCCCCCGCTTCGCTGGGCTTTATTTTAGCCTCTCGCTTTATTCTGGCCGCGGTGCTCCCCCAGCGCCGGCGCCCCGCTCCCGGCCTCTCCGGGGGGTTTTGTGGTGCTCCTTCCCCGCCGCCGCTGGCAGCGCTGCCGCGGCTCTCCCGGCCCGGCGGGTCGGGCAGCGGGAGCCCGGGAGCGGTGCCGTGTCCCCCGCACCGCCCGGTCACCGTGCGGGGCGCGGAGCATCCCATCCCCGCTCCCACGCGGTTGCGTAACGCGCCTGTCCCACGCGTGGCCCGGGAGACCGAGCTCCCCCTGCTTTCTGCGGGTCAGTCTTTTCCCGGACCTTCTTTTAAAAGCAACCCTCTCTCCCAAACCGCGTGTTTTCCCCCCAAATTTTGATCTCCTGAGTTGCGGTCACTTCCTCGTCGTGTTTTTTTTTTCTGCACGGCTTCCCCCGTGGTTCATACATCGATCAGTCGCCCTTCAGAAGGGAGGGGTTGTGAACTCGCTAAACATAAACAGTGATCCGAAAAGAGCTTTAATGATTATTAGATACTGTGGTAATTCTCGAATAACGCCTTCACGTGGGGATGGCGTAAGAACCTAAGGAAAGGTTAAAAGTACAATTACAGTGGAAGTGATTTCTTCTCGGAATTACTTCCTCCAAGGCCTTACTCGAAACAATAAGCGTAGCTTTTAATTTCTTCAGTAAACCGAGGTTATTGACTTGTGCCATGCGGCTCCCAGTTGCAAAAATCTGCTTGGATCAGCCGGACCAGTGGGTCTGAGGCTCGTCCTGCGAGGTGCTTCGTACAACGCCCAGCAGCCGCGTGTCTCTGCTCTGTTTTTAAATAACCGGCTTGCATGGGGCTGGTAAAGCTCAGCCGCAGCAGCCCTGAGCGTGTTGCGGGCTGTAAAACCGTGTAAGTACTCCAGGGGCTGGCCCTGCCCTGCTGGGCGCTGTCCTGGCCGTGCCACAGCGCTCGGCATCCAGTTTTGGTGGCTGGAGATCTCCAGGGGAAGCTGTGGAACAGGCGAACGTGCGGCGCAGGCTCCAGCCGAGAGTCTTAATGAGTGTTTGCGTAGCGCTTCGTGTTTTCTCGGATGAAAGCTTTTACATAATTGGCCATTATAATTGTCTGTCACCCCTAGAGAAGAGCCAAAAAAAAAACCCCTTAAAAAACAAGCGTGGAGGTAGGTAGTTGTCTTAAAAGTCCAAAGTCTAAATGCCTGTAGGTTGTGAATGCTGTTACTGCTCAGTGTGGAGGCAGCAAAATGACTGAGTAAAAAGAAAAAAAAAAAAGAATTAATCTAATTCTGACCTCCTTTTGAGCCATTCGATCAGCATCATTGGGACAAACGACATCCTGCTTGTGTTTGAGCTGCTTGTTCCTCGGTGCCCAGAAGAATTCCTAATGTGACTCTGGTTCTACCGGTGTTAATGTTGGTTGGTTGTTTTTTGGTTTGTTTTATTTTTTTTCCTTGAAATTTTAACTGGAAGCCTTTTACAGTGTTTTGATTCCTTTTTAATAAATGGCTAATCCCTTGCTGCAGGGGATGGGAGTGTTTTGAGCGCAGCATTTTTGGGTCCTGAGGGGAGGGGGAAGGGAGCGCCTTGTGTTGCTTTCCAGCAGCCACCCGCCTTCCCCCAGCCCGAGTGAAAGGGCCTTATTGACTGATTTGGAAGGTAACCTGCCCAATTCTCCTCTTACATGCTAAAACCCATAAATTTGCTGTAGCACAGAGCCTTTGAGGGGAAGAAATGGAATGTCAAGGAGCCTGGGCTTCATCACGAGCAGCCTGGTAACAAAGGCACTGTCTGTTAATTGCACGGTGCTTATCGAAATCTCCCCTCCTAATGACAAAGTAACAATTTAATAGGTGTGAAAAGTTGTGGGATTTGATTTAATACCACTGTCTTCAAAATCTTCCTGCGTGCTCAGTATGACTAAGTTGTTGCTTTCATATTTAACTGGAGAGCCAGCAGAGCTTGAGGAGAAAGCTGGGGATGTTTCACTTGCACTAAATGCTCTTCAAAATCTTTTCTCCATTTGGAGAAGCATTGTGAAGAATTGTGAGCGCCTTGTTAAGTGCTAAGCTGCAGCTGAGTGACTTACAGGTTATAAAACACCTTTCTGTGTCTCTTCAATCACAGTGTTCACAGGCTGGTCTGCAGCTCCCTTGGTTTTGGGCTGTGGAGGTGCCACGTTAGGTTTGGGTGATGTGAAGGTGAGCACTGTGCAGTGGATGCATGACACTCCCTGAGGTTCCAGGTGTGTCAACACCTCCATCACCACGTGCTATTTTCACTTCTCCCTGCCCTGTAGCATAACCAAGCCAGCATTTTGGAGTAATCCTCACACAGAGGTGGTTGTATTCCCAGCAGATAGGATATATTTCAGTATTCCTGTTGCAGGTGTCAGAGAAGAGAGCAGCTTTTCTTGGACCTGATGGTTGAGCCTATAAGGAAAACACAGGGCTGATCCTAAACCTGTCATGAAAGATAATATAGCTTGGGAATGATAAATGATAATATAGCTTGGGAAACATCTCTCTTGCCCTTGTCTGCTGGGATTCTTTGACTCTGGTGGGTTATTTGGTCATTGGATTTATCACTGGGTGTTCCTATCCATAGATCTGAGCTTTTGAAGGAAATACTGGGGTAGTGAAAGTTATGGGTTAGAGATCCTCTTCCCAGCTCTGTAAGCTCTGCAGGAAGGAGGGCACAGGAATGCTGCTTTGGTATGTGTGGCTGCTCCATTTTTATTTGTACCATATTTTACTGGCTTTGTTTTCTAAGCTATTTTGATTCTATTAACTTATTAAACTTAAGAGTCTATTAAAGTCAGTGTGACAGTCTTTCTTTAATGTAGGAATGTTGTCCTTTCTTTTCAGATGTCCTTTATTCACCCCTAAAACATGAAACAGAATAATTGTCCATAGTTCATATTCTGCCTGCAATTGTGGGACTTGTATTTGGAATTCACATTGTAGTTGTGGATTTAGTGTTTATTCCCCAAATAACTTTCTTTTTGTCTTTTTTTTTTGGAAGGGGAATATCTGCTGTATCACTTGCTAATCCTGCTGTTGCAATTTTATGCCTAGAGCACAACTGGAGCTGTATTTACCACTGCAGGCATGGTGGTTGGTTTATTTAACTGTTTTGGGTGTCAAACACAGAGAAATCACAGCAGGGCTGTCTGGTGCAGGTACAGGATGAGCATCAGTGGTACCATGACCTGGCTGTCCAAATTTGGGTGTCTGCAGCGTCATTGCCATGGGTGGCAGGGAGGGATGGATTAAATATAGCTCAGGTGTGCCCCAACATGTTGCAGCTGCTCCTCCTGTTGCAGTACAGGGCTGATAGGAATGTTTACATAGATCACCTTCCTACACATCCCAGCTTCAGCCACCTCTTTGGTAGCAATTTGCTGCTGGGCAGCCACATGACTGCTCAAAGCTGTTTGGAGAGGAGAAAAAACTCTACAGAGGGACACATAAATGGCTGTTAATAAAGTGTCAGCTTAAAGAAATT
The DNA here is from genome assembly GCA_017589585.1 of Phylloscopus whistleri. Lineage (NCBI taxonomy): Eukaryota > Metazoa > Chordata > Aves > Passeriformes > Phylloscopidae > Phylloscopus > Phylloscopus whistleri. The sequence continues at coordinate 350,569 of JADMLD010000405.1, read as the reverse complement.
TAGAAATGGCTGGCTGGTATCTTGGGGTGCAGAAAATAGTGCTGTTTTTTTTTTTTTACTGTGTGATTAAAAAATAATCCTGCTTTAGAAGCTGCTCTGTCTGCAGTTCACAGCGAAGTGATGGCATTTGGGTAGCAGGGAGGCAGAATTCCTGCCAGTTAAAATCTTGCTGTCCTAATGTGCCATTCCATGCAGTGCTTGGAAGCTGATATACAGTGTTCTTCTGCCTTGCAGCAAAACAACTAGTGATTAAAAATTCAGCAGATGCTGTGGTTCACTTAACTACTTGTTCTTGCATCATTCAGGTCATATCACACAATTAATGTTGCTAATGTTCAATCTAGCTTTTTTTCTTTCCTCTAAGAATGAAAATTATCTGAGCTACCATGGGATTTACAGAACTGTTTTGGCAGGAATTGGGCTATGCAAAGTAAGTTATTCAGGACTGTTTTTGCCCTTCCCCTAACTTGGAGAATCTTCTTCTGGTTTCAGAAATATGATTTGTTCGTGCCAGACAGGGCTGTAATTTCTGCAACTTTTCTGACTTAAAAAAATCAAAGTGTTTTCTTTTGATTGCTTTGAGCTAAATGAGACTCCCTAGATGAGAAGGACGAGGGGGAGAGCAGGATAGGTGTAAGTGCTTGCTTTCCTATTTAAACTCAGTGTTTCATTTGGCCACAGAAGTATTTTTGTAAGAGAATTCTCGTTTTGTTGCGGGCAGGGTTTCTGCTGCTTTCAGTACATCCACTTTTAACTTGCACAATTTTGGTTAATAGTATTCAATCCAGGGTGTCACTTACTTGACTTTGAAATGAGCATTAAACTTTACCTTCCCCTCCCTATGTTCCTTTAATTATGTGAGTTTTGCTTTCTTTTTGTAACACACGCAGATTCTAGAAATCTTCTCTGGGCTGCCTGAGAGTAATATTCATGTAGGAAGAGACTTGTAGTTTGTTTTCACTTCTTTTACCAGTTTTCTGCTTGGAAGCTGGTGCTTAGGAAGAAGCTGATCCACTCTCTGTGATCAGTGCAGTAACTTGGTTTTGGTTGCCCTCCCTGCACCTTCTCCAGACTCTCCTGCTGCAGTGGGAGATGCTCCTGGGTGGTGCCCCCTGAACTGGATGGATGTGTTGATATGAGCCTTCATGGCTTGTGCTGTTCTAAGGAAGATAAAATGCAGCCTGACAACAGAGAAAAAAATGCTGGGTCTTTCAGTGTTTTTGAGAGGAACTTGCTGTGGTGGGGCAGCTCTGGGCTGCAGAGCTCAAGAAATTAAATTGAAAATATGGAACACAGGTGGAGTATTTTGGTCAAGGGCACACACGAGGTTCAACCCTTGCTGGAGAGCTGCAGGGCTGAGGGGAAGGTTGTGTCTTTTTAAGTGTGAAATTAGGGGCAAATCCATAACAGGAATGGAAAAGGTGAATTTATATCACACAATGTATGATGGATAATCCTTTGAACCAGATTTTGGAGAAGAAACGGCCAAACCCAGGAGCCTTTGTTGACACATGTTGTTTGGACTTGCAGTTTGGGTGACTTTTTGTGATGTGTCAATTAGCACATCAAGAGGATGTATTTTTAGTCGAGGCAGACATATTTCTTTGGAGAAACCTGTTCGGACTATTAACTCTAAATGTACTTTGAAAGAACTTGTCTCAAGCAAGTTGTCAGCAATCAGTTTGAAAAATGAAGTCTTAAATATGTAAACCCTCCCCCAGCCTCTTCAGTGTCCTGTTGAAAATGATGGCAGAGAAGGATTCAGGCTGGCTTTTGCATATCCCTGCTTCCATGAATGCACATGTCCAACGTGCTGCACTTGCAGAATTGATATTCAGGATAATATGGTTAATCTTCAATTGCAAAAAAAATTAGCTTCACACATAGCTAATTCCATCTGCTGGAGAAATAAGAGCGAGGCTAACTTCATCACTTATTTGGGACCTGCTTTTTGCTGGGCTAATTACTATGTATGAACTTTGGAAATTTGCATAATTTTTTGGCAAACCTAAGCGGCAGCCATTTAATTTAGAATTTATATTAACTTGAAACATCCCTAGCAACTCCTAAGCTACTTCTGCTTCATTCTGTGGTTTTGGTGTTTTACAGGGTTTGATTTTCCAAGCTTCAGTAGCTTCTTTTTCCTTTCCTTGCAATGACTTTATATAAGCAACAGCAGCTTGCTGCCATTTCCAGTAACTTTCAACCTGCAGTGTGACACAGAATTCCTTCTGTCATTCAGATAAAAAAAAAAGTGTTGAAGTTAAGTTCTCGTAAAAAAAATAATTCTAAAAAAGTAAAATTAGAAGGTAGGTTTTGGTTCCTCTTCTGCAGTGTGAGCAGAGCACTTGAAATATTTTAAGAGTGGATGCATTTCCAAAAGTAACCTTAGGGAAACTGGGGCATGTCAAGTCTGGTCCTTATTCTGGTGAAAGCTGGTCTTATGACGTGAATTTTCAAAGAGTTTGGGTGTAAATTCATTGTTGCAGATAGCTACTAAATGTTCTCTCTTACTCAAAGGCTGTATTTTGACACATTTTCAGCTTCCCAAGGTGTCTAGCCATGCCTTTTCCACTTGGTTTGCTTTTGTTTTTGTGACCTCCACCTTTTGCTGATTTTGCTGGTTGGCAGTCAGTGGAGGCGGATAATCTGTAAAATATTGAAGCAGTTGGAATTTTATAGCAAAAAGTACTGTCTGCTTTATTGGAATGCTGTCATTTGGAGTCAGCTGTTACATGCTGATTTTCTTTTGGAGGCAATAGACTGGATTAATTTTAAAATTTGAATTATTTGTACCCACTTTCTGTCTCACTACCATCAGTAACTTCTTATGTTGCTCTGTGCAGTTGCACTCCCAAGTCTTTGTCCCTCTTTCCTCATCCCTCCTGCTCCATTGACCACTTAAAAATGCAGTTTCTTCCTGGGGATGAACGGGGTTGTATTGCCAGACTCTTTAATTCCTCTCTAATTGGCAGAAAGCCAAGCATAAAATCTTCTTCATAAGTCACCCTAGAGGTTTCTTTGTATGTGCTATTATTTTCTTTGCGTGCTAACATCACTGAAAATACTTTTTCTTTCTTTTTTTTTTTTTTCCCCTCCCCCCAAGTCTAGACCAGGCATAATTATGTTCGTGTGTATGTGTAGGCTTGGGTGTTGCCACGCTGCAGCCCAGAGAGCAATTTGAAGTCCTTGGGCAGTTTAAGACCAAAATGTCTTGTAGCATCAAAGGCAGCACTATCCCCTCTGCATCTAGGGAGGTGAAGTAATTTTCTGGTGGATCTGAACTTCAAAGACAAGCTCATGGCTTGTGCCTGTGGTCTCTGAGTTGTGTCATACTGGAGGCTATATTTTAAAAAAAGAGTTTGGACCCTGGATTCAAGCAGGGCTAGTGCATCAGTGGTAGTGGCTAGTGTTGGATTGTGGATGATGTTCATGTGCTTCCAGAGCACCCCAGTTCTCTTTTCATTTATGAAACTGTTCATTGAGGTCTTTGTTCTGAGCTTCACCTCTATTGCAAAGTCTCAAAATCCTTTCCATCATGGAGCCTTTGCTCTTGTGTTGTGCCTCTTGATGTTTTTATGTCTTCAGAGCTTCTGTGCTTCCTCCCACCCTGACTCCTGAGGTTGAGACAAGCTCCCTGTGAATGTACATGCAAAACTGCCCCTTTTTCTCCTGCTGAAAGGCACCTCTTGCTTTGCCATGATGTCTTCTGTGATTTTTCCTCTTCATTTCCCTTCCTGACCTCCTGCATGTGTCCTGGTGCTGGGGAGAGGAGGATCCACTGCTGAACACTGAGGGCATGCAAGACATGGTACCTTGAGGCAAGTGTCAGGCATTTGATAAGGGAATTCTAAAAAAAAAAAAAATAAAATCCTTAAGTCTTGTTGCCTGAAAAGGAGTTTATACACCTGAATTTAACCATCATGGCACCAGAGCTTGCCAGCAGGTGTGGGACAGACTGTTAATTTCTTGTGTTTTTTTACTTCATTTTCTCTCTAAAGAAGGATGGCACTCTACCATTGGTTTGGTGGTTTGTTTGGATTCTTTTTAATTTTTTTTAACGAGGTAACTTTATCTTAATAAACAGATGAATGAAGTGATGCAAAGAGTGCTTGGTTTTTGCAGCTGAAATCTCTGTGAATCTGCTGCCGCTTCTGAAACTGGGGCTGTGGGAGGATTACTGATAGCAATGAATCCCTCTTCCATGGTGTTAAAGGAAAAGAAAAGTTCCTGTATTTCTCTTAAAGTGCTCATGGATTTTTTTAGATGCAGTAGGACTGCAGATGTAGTCATATTAAAATATAAAACGACTCACTTCAAATTGGTCTCTCAGCAGAAGGAGCTGGAGACGTGACTTTGGTAGAAGTTGCTGGGAATTCTGTTTTTAATGCAGCCTTGCAGCCTGTGCTGTGGATGGGAGCCCAGAGCAGTCTGAGTCATGCTTCCTCCATGCAGAGGACATGGGATGCCACCAGCAGTGGACTGAACCAGTTTTCCTAATGGTTGCTTTGTTCAGCTTTAGCTACTTCTGGGGTTGTTAGGATGGTGTCAGCTGATGTGTCAGCTGGAGGCCATGGGGTAAATTGTAGGATAAAGAGCAGTAGTTTACATACCTTTGTAGCAAATGTCTCTGCAGAATTCTGCACTCTTCTTGTGTGCCTTAAAAGGCTTTTTTTTTTAGCCCTTTTTACTCTCTTTGTATCAGTGGATGTATGGAGTGAGGAAAGGGTTGTGTATGGATTTTGTGAGGTTAACACAGCTTCATCCCTGACCTGCTGAATCCAACAAAGTGAAGGCACCAATGCATCCTGCAGGGGTGCAGGAAATTCACTCAGTTGAGTGAATTTCACTGAGTGAAAATTGTTGCATCTCTAGTGGACCTATACCGAGCAAGTTTGTTGATGTTGCTTTAATGGTGGTTGTAAGGTTACTTTAATATTTATATTTTTATTTTATTTTAAGGCTTTGGGGAATGCCCCCTGTTTCCTGGCTCTCCCCTGTGTTCCTTGGGTCACAGATAGAGAGACTTTACTGGGCTATATGTAAGGCAGAGGGTGCTGAGAGAAGCCCTGTCTTTAATTAGACCAATGGGTGTCACTGGGGTGGAGGGGAAGAGATGAGTGAGCTTTTGAGCCTGAATAAATGTCAGATTGTATTTTATCAGAATTGCAGTTTGGGATCAGGGATTCACTGAGTTTCCATTTGGCTCTGGGCTGTCTGGGCCCTTTTTGCATCTTCCATCTCTTAGCTGCAGTTATGAGAAAGCTGCATGTACCACTTTACATACAGCACAGCTCTTTAGGGGAAGGAAGGGTAAAGGACACAGGTAAAATGAGCCAGGCTGGAGTCAGTAAAACTACCCAGAGTGCCAGCAAGTGATACCTGTGGCCTGAGTTTAATATATTCCCCTCCCAGTGGGCATGCCCAGGAGGATTAGTGAGAGATGCTTTAACCTAAAGCTACTAAGAACAGCAGTGCTTTTTTTTTTTTTTTTCCTCCCCTCTCAAAAGTGGTTTGCTTTTACTAAAATAGCTAAATGCAGGCATGTTAAGCTTAATATATATGTGTGTGTGGGTACCTGAGAAAGCATCCCATTAGGTAACCCTGTAGCTTTCTCCTGGGGAGATGCTGAGAATATCACCTTTGCTGCCAGTCAGGGCCAAGCCAGGCTTGTTAGCAGCTTGTAAGTGACAGCCCTACTTTGCTTTGTGGGTATTTTAAGTGATGAGGGTAGCAGAGCTCCAGGGAGAGGTGATAACGTCTGTGCTGGTTTTCTTCTTGATAGGGGGGTGGCAGAGGAGGAGGAGATAGGACTAATTGCATACCTTCCAATTCCAGTTACTTCATTACAGAATAATCGTTGGAGCAGCCCTGCAATCTGCTCTGATAGCAGATAAGTGGCGTGGCTCACAGCACTTCAATCTAAACAAAACTTAAGTGCTTTTTCCTTTTTCCCTGGAGTGAAACTGTAATTTCGTTACGTGAATGTTAGCCAGGACAAAGTTGTTTTTGCAGCTGTCATGATGATTCTCTGGGCTTTGTGTTCGAGGTATGTCCCCAGTGTATGGAGCAAAAATATCCTAAACCACTGCATTCCCTTACCTGGAAGCTTCAGTTGAAGGCTCTCCAAATGTTTGCCAGGTGAAGATCTGTTTAGCTTTGACGTTAGATGTCTCAGAGGGTTTAGATATAAACCAGTGAAGGTTTGGATTATACTCCTTTCCATAGCAATACATGTTAATTAGCTTCTCTGTCTGTCTTAGGGCCTGAAACAGGCAAGTGAAAGAGCCTGAGCACATCTCTGCTGCTTCAGAATACGAGTCCCTGTGGTGAGGGTGGTCACGTTGAAGTGTTTGGTTCTCTGGTGTAGAAATGGTGGTTAAATGCAACCCATGTGATGCAAAAAAGAATTATCAGGCAGAGCTTGGGAGAGAGATTTTGCCTTTCTTTGCAATGGGGTAAAAGTAAATTTGTACTCCAGGCTGAACCCTGGGAAATCATAAAATCCCAGAATGTTTAGGTTGGGAGGGACCTTCAAGCTCATCTCGTTCCAACCCCCTCCCATGGGCAGGGACACCTTCCACTAGCCCAGGTTGTTCCAAGCCCCTTCCAGTCTGGCTTTGGACACTTCCAGGCTCTGGGCAACCTGTGCCAGGGCCTCATAAAATACCTGGAGCTGCTGTTGATGATGATGACGACTTTAAGGTACCAATTTAAGGCCACAAGAGCACCCCAGACAAGTGCCTGGACTTTGCACAGCGCAGTGCTGGCCAAACCTTAAACTCTCTTCAGGCTCATTTTTTCTGGACTGCCACAGAACCATTAAATCTGATCCGTTCCTAAAAAGACAGCTGACTGTGCAATCTGAGCCACATAAAATTCTTTGTCTCTGCTTTGGACTTGAATGGAAAAGTAGTTTGTTTTCCCATTAAATTGACCTCAACTGTCGCTGCCCCAAAGGGGGTCTGTTCTTGCAGGCTCTGCTTGGCCAGGAGGCAGAATGTGCTTGGCTCTCCCTGTGTTTTGCTGCAAGCCTGCTCACTCACTCCAGGACAATGGGAGGATGGTAATGCACTAAGGCAGGTATTTGTTAGCAGGTTAAATGTTTGGGAAATAAAATGTAATGTACTTTGTAGAAGTTAATAGTTTTGTAAGTTCAGGCTTGGTTGGGTTGGTTGTAACTTGGCTGATAGGGTTGATTGTGTAGATCCAACTGCAGCATTAAGCTCTGGGAATAAATAAGGGGATGTGGTGTGAATTTCAAAGGATTGAAGAGTACAAGGCCCCCCCTTAATTGAGTCTTATATTTTTAGGGTGGCTTTCAGAGTAAAAGGCCCAAACACACTTTGTAAACCAACCTGTGCATTGTGTCCTGTAGTGAATCCATGCTTTGATAGGAACAGCATGACTTATTTAATGAGATGTTCTTATTTAAAAGAGGTGTTTATTTATTTGTATTGGAGAAAAATACATTTTTCCTGAGAGTCTGTAGCTGATCAGACACCTGAATGCCTTTCTAGCCACTGATGTTGCAGGGACAGGAGGCTGGCAGGCTGCATTGGGTATTGCCTGAATAAAAATGAGGTTCAAGCCTGGAGTGTAGCCTGGCAGGGCTGCCTGACCCCCACTGCTGGGGTGCTGACTCACAGTGCTCTTTGCTCATGGTTTGTTTAGGAGAAGGTTTTAGGATGTGAGTCTCATGTGGGAGCACAGGTGCCACGCTGCCTTTTTAAGAGGTTGGATGCCTTGACTTTGTAGGGAAAAGAAGCCAAACAATGGGCTGTGATACCTTTCATGCTGGCCAAGGGTAATTCAGGTGGAAGGGACTCACCTATGGACAGAAGGTTCAGCTGGATAGTCAGGAAGCATCAATAAAGCACAGCTCCTTCCTATGAGTGGACAAAGTTCCTCCACCTGTAAACACCATCACCTACACCCAGCCTTGGCTCTTCTCTGGCTTCTGTTTGCCTTTTAATGGTCACAGAGTGCCTCGGTGCTTCCTTCCTGTCTTCCTGGTGTTTGGCTCAGGGCTTTGATGGCCCCTCTGATGTTGGAATCAGCACATGGGAGCAGGTGGGTACTTGGTGAATGTCCATGGGATTACACTGGTGTGTTTATGACCTGGGATGGCTGCACTGGGACTTCTCACGTGCTTCCATATCCAGGACTTAGTTACCATCCATCTTCACTGCAGAAAATGAATTGAAGGCAAATTGTTACTGGAGACTTTTCTAGGGAAAAAGTTTTTAATGAGTACCTGAAGGGCCACAATCCTATGGATCGTGTGTGGTGTCATATAGCTGTGAGCAGGTTTTTCTTATTGCAGAAGCTGGATTGACTCCTTGGCTGGATAGCATCTGATTTTTATATGAGGGATGGGGAAAAGCTGTCTGACTTTAATCTGAATTTACTAGGTACTTAATAAGAAAGACCTCTGCCCTGAGTGACTTGCTAAGCCTATGTTGTGTTGCAGGAGCTCCATGGAGATGAAGCCTGCTGGCTTTATTTTGCTCTGAAATCCATTTGGCTCAAAGTTGCTTCCAGAATCTCATCCTCCCTGGTACTTCAGACTTGTGACTGAGTAACCTGCTGACTGTTAAAGGTTGTGGCAAAGCCTGGCTGCTTTGGTGGCTGAGAGGTGACACTGGCACGTGGAACTTGTCCTCCAGGTGACAGGCAGAGGCACAATTCTGAGAGCTGTGTGCTTCTGCCTGTCTCGTCCCTTTATAATCTGCAACTTATATTTAAAAGTAGAGGGATTTAATTTGTTTTCTGTGCAGTGGTGCTCCATGGGAGCAGTTGGCTGCCGTGGTGTTTGGCCCTGGAGCTGCCTTGGTGGCCGATTGCGTAAGCGCGCAGGGAGTGAGCGAAGGTGTTTGCAGCAGTCACTTGGAAACTGGGATAATTCAACTCTCGATCGAGCTCAGGCTCAAACAGGTTGTGGAATTTATTTATACAACACCACTGGGGCGTGTGACACTGCAGAGCCAAGTAAACAGTTGATCCCAGCCCCAAGGCTTGTGTCGGGTATTAGATAACGAGGGACGGGGTAATTACAGCCAGGGACATGGGTGGAGGGGTTAGGAGTGGGTGAGGGCTACATCCGTGTGGAGAACGTGAAATGTGCCTGGTTAATGGCAGTGTTAAGAAACTGTGGGTGTGTTTGGGGTTATGGCAAGGCTGGAGGTCAGCTCTGCAGGAGGAAGTGTTGGCTGAGTTATTGGAGACGCGTGGATTAATAAGGGAAAGCGGAAGGAGGCAAAGTGAAACCGGCCAAGCGTGCGGGGAGGGGCTGGGTGACACGGAAGCTGACGTACAACAGCAGTGGCACTCCAAGGGCTTGGGGAATTTGGGTGTCAGAGCAGCCACTGGGAATCTACACCTGGACCCCACAACGTCTGCTTGATAGGAACAAGATAGGTAAAGAAAGGGGCCACTGTGGCTTCTGGGGGCTTTGCGGTCCCTCCTCTCTGCTATCTCTGCTCCCTGGGCTCTCATGGTGCCAGATTGGCTTCTGCCCAGCCACCGGTAGTTTTGCTGGGCTGTTTTTGGGGTGTACTCCATCAGACAGCACTGAAGACCTTGAATTGGTGGTTCTCCACGTCAGCAATGCATGGGTTGTTGTTCCCAGGTGCCCTTTGCTCTGGACAAACTGGATCTTTTGGGTTTTAGGAGCTGGGTAGTGGTTGTTAACACCGTTACTGTGTCACTAATTTCCTTTTTCCTTCCCTTTTGCTCCTCAGAAATGCCATTCTCGTGAGTGTGCAAGGAACCTCCACAACTGTAATGTCTAACCCTCCATGGAATAACAACTCTTGGAAGGTACCACCCTTTTTTAACTACATGGCTTTGTTACAGGTTGGGTTAATGATGTGCTGATCTTTGCTTCAAAGCTTGAAATTGAAGAACTCTGTCTTATGTAATGCTGTCCCTTTGAAAGGGCTGACAGTGCTGTGATCCTCCAGTCTCTGATTTCCAGAAAAACTGGGTGCAACCTAACACTCGGTTTGGGGTGCTGAGGGGCCATCCCTGTTTCTCTGTGGATGATGTCTTTAGGCAGCTCTGGTGTTGCCTTAGGAACAGATGGTGGTTGCTATTCAGAGAGCTGAACTAAGCTTTCTTCATACTTGGTGGCCATCCTTGGAAACATATTGCCCTTCTTTTTAGTGATGCATGGTGCCTGTTTCTTCGATTCAGTGACCTTCTGGATTGTCTTTCTTGAGGCTGCTAGGCGTATTTATGAAGAATATTGTGATGAAGTGCAGTTACACTTTAACATTTAGATTGAAATGCCTTGGCTGTTCGTGCTGCATTAACCAGCTCTCAGGCGTTGGCTTGTTCTGCTGTCTGATCCCGCAGTGATGCCATAATACTGAATTTTGGACTGCCCTGTGCATTGCCATGGCAACAGACTGATGTCACACGCTCAAGGACATGACTTCAGTGCACGATCATGCAGAGGCACAATCAGATTTGTGGAGGAGAAAGCTGACTAATGCACATCTCAAAAGCAAACAAGGGGAGTGCAGGTTACAGCTGACCAGCCAAGGTGCCTCAGTGTGAAAATTCCCCGCTTAGAGGAGGGGCTGATTCTGTTTCTAAGGCAGGAGCAGTTGTCTTGATGAGCTTCTCTTCACCGTGGAGAAGCAGATGACTTGCAGGTCTCCTGTATCTTTAAAACAGGTGGTGGAAGAGATCATTGTTTCTGGGCTGGGGAAATGCTTTCTGGTTTCAGAGCTTTGAAAGGGCACTGCTTTGTTTTAATTTTAAAGAACCTCTCCGTGGTCTTGTAAGCACCCTGAGAACACTTTGACTTGCTTCATGTTGTTCAAACAGTTTAATTGGTTTTCCAAAGCTTTTATTTTATCCATAACATTGGAAGGTGAAAGGGGAACTCCGCATCTGCATTATGGTCACATTTTCCTATATCCTATTAGCAGATTCCAAGATTGTTTAATGTGATCTCCACCCATTTCATTTGGCTGCAACCTTTGCTCCCATGAAAACAAGGCTGATTGTTCTGAATTGCTGTGTGTATGTGCTTTGGCACGGCATGAAGGTACCTATAATAACACAACCATTGTCTGGAAAAAAAGGCAGTTTGCAGTAATAACTACAAATAAAAGGGTGCAGTCCAGGGGCAAGACAGATAATGGGCGTTTTCCCACCCGTTGCACAGGGCAGATTCTCAAACGTGGTCACCCCTCACAGCATGACAGGGCTGTGGGCTTTAGCCTGGGATGTGAATACTGGGAATAAGGGACTGAAATATTTGCACATTGTTCCAACTTTCTCTTTCCTGGCCGCGGTTCCACTGCTCATATCTACGGATGGGGAGACGGAATGACTTTTGCACAATGCGCTGTTTTATTTGCATGCTGTGAGCAGTTTAACAAGTGTGTGTGTGCTAAATGAAGCATTCCCACTTTCAGTCAGCAGCTGATGCACCCTTAAAATAAAATTAAAAAAAAAAACTTAAAAAAAGAGGTGCCTTTAGGTTGAACAGTGGGGTTTTGAGGGGTGACATTGTGCTGTGTGCTCGAGCGGATGGTGGGTCGTGCCAAGCCTGAATGTTAACTAGAAACACTGTGAGATGCAGCAAATAACCAACTCACACTCCTTGGTGCTCAAGGAATTTTTGCTCATCTCTGCACTTTGTGGGATAAAAGCTGTTAGGGTGTGAGATTTGGAAGTAGTGTAATTGTTTTAAAGGCTCGGTGTCACAGGAATTGAGGATATTTAACAGAAACTGGCATTTTTGTAGCAGTTTGGTCGCCTCCCAGGACAGGAAAGTGTGGAGTGTTAAAAAAGAGTCAGGGAAGGAGTCTAACAACCCTCTCTGTAAATCACGGTGCTTGAATTCAGATCCTGGCCTTGAGCTGAAAGGACTGGAAGCTCTGCAAGACCCAGTGATTCAAGCTGCTCTGCAGAGAACAAGAAGATAATGGTGATGGGCTATCAAGAAGGCAGCCTTGCTGAAAAGAGAGGCTTTGTGATACGGTCAGGGGGAAGGAAGTCTGGAGAACTCAGAAAAGGAACAGATGTTTTTGGTGGTGGGGAAAAACTTAACTATCCCTGCAGTTCACTCTTGCAGCAGAGCCAGCAGGAGGAACTTGATACCAAACAAAAGTAGGCACACCCAGGATTTAGCAGAGGGATCCTGGAAAGCTGAAAATCGGTGCTTTGGTGCTTTTCTGTTTGACAAATGCCTTTTACAGTGGCACCTGGCAGATAGAATAATACATGTGTGTGCAAAGGTGTGTGTAAAACAGCTCAAAGGTGTTTGATGCTTCTCTTTAGCAACAATAAAAGAAGTATTGATATATGAAGTGATACTCAAAGTGGGGAGCCAAGAGAGCTGCCATTCCCTGAGAAGGAAATAATGGCAGAAGATGCATTAAAAAGAGGGTGAGGTTTTTTTTCTAGGGTGTGTTTATGGATGGCAATGACTTGCAGTGTGATAAAACAGATTGCTGATCCTGTGTATCAAAGTACCAGTGGCAATGATTTTTCAAGCTGTTGAAACTTGCATCCACACACACAGAAATATCTATTTTGTTCTTCCTAATAGGTTAATCCACTGTAATTGGCTGTGAAATCAACCTGGGGGAATTTTCCCATCTGTAAGTGATGCACAGCCTCTTTGCTGTCTACTTGGCAACCATACCTTCAGATAATTAAAAGCTGTTTTTTAAATCCACATTTCTTTCAACTCTTGTTTTTCTGCATCTCGCTACTTCTCTGAGAGCTGCCAGTCACTCTTCTGGCTAAGGTATAAAAACCAAGATGATGTCCTTTTAGGAAAGGAAAACTGCAGATCATCTTTTTACTTTAATTAAAAAAAAAAAAAAAAGCATAAAAAATACAAAACTGGATGAATGTGAGGAGCTTTTTAGCATGCATTTCTAAAAGTAACTAAACTTTCCCAGTCCAGTATGGAAAACTTTGACTTTCAGAGCTCTGGTGCCACTTGCCCCTCTAAAATCAATAACCAAGGCTCCATGGTTGGCTCAGGAAGCAGCTCCAGTTCCCCAGAAATGACAGGAGCAGTTCAGCACAGGGATCCTCTGGTTTCAGCACATACTTTCATTGCTCTGTAGTGTTTTGAGAGGCCGAAGGGTGGGATGCAGCTCCAGTGAATTTCCAGATTCCTAACAGTGTGAGGGACTGTTTTTAATAGTGATGATAAAAACAGTTATTCCCAGTTGGAAGTTTAGTCAGTGGTATAATTATCAGAGCTATGAAATAGTGCAGGGATGGCTCAGGATGGAAAAAACTAAGGCTTGAAACTTATTTTCTTGAGGGAGCTGTTTGAAATTATTTCCTGCAAGCTCGTAGAGAATTGGTGAGAGATGTCAAATGGTGAGGGCTCAAGATTGGTGGTTGCTTTGGTAATTCAGTGTTTGGGCTGGCAAGCTGCAGCTGGCTTTTGGGAGAGAATTGGTTGTTGAAAGCCAGGGTGGTGAGTGGGAGCTCTGGAGTGGCACGTTTGGTTTGTGAAGTGCTGAGGATTTCCACAGCAGGGTCCCAATCCCCAGCTCCAAAGCTGGCTCACTGAAACCATCCCTTCTAAACCACAGCTGTGGGCTCCTTATTTTCTGCTTCACTTCTTAGTGATTTGGTGGGGTTTATTCATATTTTCTCCCTTTTGTCCGAGAGGGGGAAACTGTGAGAAGAAAATACTGTTTGTGCTGGAGGGAGCAGTGGGAATATTGGGTTAGAGAGCAATGCAGGTATTTTTTCCTTTTCTGTTTTGATTATAAAACTGTTTTTTGGACCTGTTAGAGTGGGTCTAGAGGAGACCACAAAGATGCTCTGAGGACTGGAGCACCTCTGCCCTGGAGCCAGGCTGGGAAGACTGGGAGTGTTCACCCAGAGAAGGGAAGGCTCTGGGGAGACTTTGGAGCCCCTTCCAGTGCTTGAGGGGACTTGGAAAAAAGAAGGAATGTGACGTTTTAGGCAAGCAGATAGGGATGGGACAAAGGAGAACAGTTTTAAAATAAAAGAGAAGAGCTTTATATTAGTTCTTGGAAAGAAGTTCTTCCCTGTGAGGGTGGGGAGGCCCTGGCACAGGTTCCCAGAGAAGCTGTGGCTGCCCCTGATCCCTGGAAGTGTCCAAGGCCAGGTTGGACAGGGCTTGGAGCAACCTGGGATAGTGGGAGGTGTCCCTTCCCATGGAAGCAGAGATCATGAAGGTCCCTTCCAACCCAAACCATTCTGGGATTTTATGTTTTCTGTATTTTCTCATTAAAAAAAAAAGTTTCAAGTCTTGTAAAACAACCCCAAATCTGATGTTCTCAGTGGACTTTAGAAAAGTTCATACTTCCAAAATGGTTATTAACGTGGAAAGAATTGCACTAGAATGATTTCTGGTGTCCTCTTATAGGTCTGTGCCACTGAATTTTGAGAAGGAGATGTGAAAAGGGAAAAGCAGAAGCAGAAAGCAGTTGTCATAGCTCAGAAGCGTGCAGAAGTTGTCCTTTACTGAAATTTCAATGCTATTTTGGGGCCTTGCTTTTTTCTTTAAGAGTGAATTACAGTGGAATTTGTGCTATGCTTAGGATTTCTGAAATTTTAATTGTGTCAGTTGCTAGGTGTATTGACTGCAAAGCTCTGAAAATATCAAACTATTTTTTACTTCAGTAATTCTTGAGTTATTAATGGGGAAAAAAAATCTTTCAAAATAGAGCTAAGAAAAGATTAAAGATCAGTGGAATTGGTAAGTTTCCAGATCAGTTTAGATTTTAAACAGTCCTTTGAAACCATCATGCAATAAGATATTGTATTTAATGTTGGTCTCTACTGCAGTTTGCCAGTCAAACCCCCTGAATTTATCTGAAGCTGACTTGCTTCAGCAGATGTTTTGTGTATAACGTTCTCTTGGGAGTTTCTGTAAGCCCAGGTGATGCTTTGTCTGGGAAGGATTTGTGGTGTGTCCTCTTGGCTGCCTTCTCTCTTCACCTTGAGCTCTTTGGCCATAACGTGTCACATGTCTGTGCTTTGGGTGTTCAAAGTCCTTCCTGGTCCCTTTAAAGGGGTCCTGTGCTTTTTTACAAGCTGCAAAGCAGTTTAGGGTGGGAAATACCCTGATGCTGCTTTGGGATCATCCAGCTGTGTTTTGTGAGCCCAGCTCTGCTCAGCAATGCCCTGTTCCCTCCCTGGCTGTGCTTGGGTGAGCTCTGCAGGTGCCTGGTTCTGCCTGATGGATATTGAGGGTCTGATTGGATCAGCAGCATCCTGCCAAGTGCTGTTGTGAGTCTTGTCTGCCTTGCTGTGCTGTTCCTCCTGTCACTGGTGAGCATTCCAGCTTTGTGCTGCTGGCTGTGACACTCTGGTGTCCTGTTTCTTCCCCTTTCCTTGCATGACCTCATGCTGCAGGCCTGGAGCTGTAGGGGAGATGCTCATTCCTGGCAGCCCCAATGATGTCAGAGGGTCCCTGCCAAAGAGACCTGGTGGCAGTAGAGCTCTGAAGGCCTCTGGTTGTAAAGAGTGGCTGCTCCCTGTGCAGGAAACTGGGGCTGAGTCACCTCTCCAGAAGGTGTGTCCTCACTGAGGAGCTGTGTCACCAGGTCCAGTGGTACGAGAACGCAAGAAGGTTGTGTGGCGTTCATGGGGGTGAGAAACCTCGTCAGGTTCAACAAGTGCAGGTGCAAGGTGCTGCTCCTGGGTCAGGGCAGTCCCAGGTGTGAGTACAGACTGGGACAAGAAGTCACTGAGGACAGCCCTGCAGAGGAGGACTTGGCAGTTCTGGTGGATGAAAAGGGGGCTGTGAGGCAGCCATGTGTGCTCACAGTCCAGAGGGATAGCTGAGTCCAGGGCTGCTTCAAAACAAGAGAGGGCAGCAGGTCAAGGGATGTGATTCTCCCCCCCAGGCTGCCCAGAGAAGCTGTGGCTGCCCCATCCTTGGAAGTGTCCAAGGCCAGGTTGGATGGGGCTTGGAGAAACCTGGGATAGTGGAAGTTGTCCCTGCCCTTGACCAGGGGTTGAAACTGGATGGACTTTGAGGTCCCTTCCAACCTGAACCTTTAAGGGTTCTGTGAAATAGGATGTTTTTAGAGAGCTCAGAGGCTCAGAAGTCTGAATTCCCCCCTACATCAGGGTCCCAGTGGGGTCTGCACCACGTCTCACCACAAGTCAGAATTGAATAAAAGAGGGTGACTGGAAAGTGGTCACTCCCCATACAAGGAGGAATATTCCTGTCCCTCCTGAAGACTAGACATTAATAATAAGCTGTGAGTGATTGTAGTGACTCCCTGCTACAGGGGACAGACACATCCATTTGCCCACCTGATGGGTCCAGAGGAGGTTGTTGCCTGCCAGGGACAGGAGTCAGAGATGTCACGGAAGGGCTTGTGGACAAAACAAAAACTCATCATTTATTGGTGGCTAGAATAGTAAAATAATAGCAAGAAACAAGCATAAACCCAACATCTCTCTCCAGTTTCACTGTGGGGCATGACCTGCTCTGCCATGGAGCACCCCTTATCCTTCCCTGGCCTTGGTGGGGTTTTTCCTCATTGTCTCTCTGTCAGATGTTTTTCACCCTTTCTTAAATGTTTCCTCAGTGGTACCACTTGGTTCAGTGCTGGGCTCAGCCACGTGCTGTGGTGGGACATGAGGAGCTGCCTGGAAAGGGCCTGGGGTAGCCCTGACCTCCTCTAGCAGAAGCTCTGTTAGAACCTGACACTAATTAGTGATTTTTTTTTTTTTTTAATCTTAGATTGTAACCTGTTCTTTAGGAGCTTTATGTTTTGTTTTGTAAGACACAGCTGGAAAGCCCAGTGAATCCAAAGCTTGTTCAGAGGGTGTGGGTGGTGGTGTGTCTTGTTGGTTGGTGGGTGGGTGGGTTGTTTTTAGATGTTCCTAAGGAATCTGTTCTGGTGGAAGTTTGTAGATGTAATGAGGCACTTTGATCCAAAATGTGCTGTGAAAAACAGTTTGAACTTCTTTCTGCATGAAATCTGCCCTGAAGTTGGGTATACTTGGATAGCTCTTTCCCTAAGTGCAGAGCAGACTTTTTTTGTAAACTGCTGACCCGTAAAGTTGAGATTTCTGAGTTCAGCATTTTTGCATTGTCCTTGCAGGGTGGAAGATAGTTCTCTGTGAAAGTGTGACATTGGGACACCAGCAGTGGCCTACTTTAAACAAAAGTTTGAAAAGATTTAAGATTTTGTGACAATTCATCAGACATTGACACTAAAAATAGTGGAAAATGCTCTTATGTGAGAATAAAGTGGATTCAGGAATATGACAGAAAAAACCTTGGGCATTTGAATGGCAGAAATCATAGAATCCTAGAATGCTAAGGGGTTGGAAGGGACCTTAAAAATCATTTCATCCCAACCTCCTGCCATGTGCAGGAACTTCTCCCTCTAGACCAGGTTGCTTAAGGCTTTATCCAACCTATCCAAATATTTGCAAGTAATGGCACAGTTCCTTCTAAAACTCTTTTTTGGTACTGTTATATTTAATCTAGTGTTTGTGCTGCTGAGTAAGGTTTGCTGAATTTGGATTTGGAGACCTTTAGGAAAAATCTGAGCACTTTAGAGATGCCTAATGGATATTGTAGCCTCTCAACCCTGCAGTGGATGGGCAGAATGAATCCATGTGGATGAAGCTGTGTCATTCTGCTTTGAGTCTTTTGTGTGTCTGTGTGGGTTTGGTTTGCTTGGAGTTTTTTGGGGAGTGTTTTTTGGGGTTCTTTTGTGCCCCTGTCACTGCTGCAAAGGTATCCACGGTGGTATAGGACAGAGAAATGCACCCTTTTTGGCTAAAGGGTAAGATTCCACAGAAGTAAATAAAAATGAATTACCCCTTATTCTGCTGAACTGTGCAGGTCTGGGAATCTGTGATCAGGAATATGAGGTGGTCTCAGAAAGGAGAATTGGCACCAAGGGCTGGTCCAAACCAGTTAGAGCCATAGAAACCTCTTAAAGCCACATTTCATTCAGTGAATTGAGTTTTAAAGGTGATGAAATTAATGCTTAAGGTTGAGTCACCTGCTGTGGGGCTTTCCTTGTTAGTAGAGTTCTGAAGAGGAAGCTTTAGGTATTTATTTATTTATTTGCTTGATATTTAGAAGTCAGCTGTATTTTAGGTTCTGTGAGTCAGTTCTGCTATTTTAGAAGCCATTTCATACCCCATGGAGAGAAGTGCAGGAGCAATTAATTATTCCTGTGCATTTTGTGCCGTGGTGCTGGGAGCCTTCTTCCCTGTGTAGTGTCCTGTAGGAGTTTTTTGGTGACATTTTACTTTGTTACTCTTTACCAATCAAAAGGCCAGTCCTATGCTGGAGTACACAGATGTAGAGATACACAAGGATACACTTGTAATCAGAGTTTTGCAACTGAGTTTATTTCTGTTGTGTTACAAGATCTGCCCTGACACAGGAGAAGGGAACTTGAAGAATTAAAATGGCTCGTTCTCCCGTGCTGCTGGGTCACTAACAAACTGTTCCTGGTGAACTGGCGAGGAATTTCTGTCAGGCAGGGCATGTGATGGTCACTTTACGAGCTGTCACAGCAAAAACAAATCCACCCTCTGCGTGCCAAAGTGAGTCAAGTGCACCTCTCCAGCCAGGATCCCTGCTACCACAGGCAAAACAGGGTGATGAAATGATGGTTGGCAATGCTAATCTGCCACGTCAGGGTTGTAGTAATAGTAATAATAATAATGATGATGGTGATGATCTTTTTTAGGAAGCTTATGTTGTGTTCTTAAAAAAGACCTTGTTTCTTCTTGCTGGTTTTGACTGGCTTTCTCTAAAGTGGGCCAGGTTGGCTCTCTCCTGGTGTTCCCATAGAGGCAGTCTGGGTTTTTGCCTCTGGTGCTTGTCCTGAAACTCCCTTTTCACGTCAGTTCTGCATCTTGCAGTCCTTTCTACCCATCTTTGCATGTGCAGAAGCAATCCAGCGAGACCTTAGCCTCACAAAACCAGGGCACGACGTCTCCAGAGCTCTGGGAGTGCTGCTCTACTATATTTGGAACCAGCTCTATTGCTTCTATAATAGGAAGGCTTCTGGAAGCTTTCTCCTTCCTCTCGCCCCAAGAAAGTAGCCTTTCAGCTGAGCTGTCATTAATTCACAATCTGCATGGCAAAACAGATGTAGTTTTATAGGCTAAATAATTCAGAGGTGGCTCGTGGGTCACGTGGCCTCGAGTTGGTGTGTTCAGGGAGGATTTTTGCCCCGTGAGCTGAGGGTGCAGCAGCCACAGCCCCACTCATGGGGGCTTTGCTACCCCCAGTTTGGCATTCGGGGCACGCGACGCTGCCAAGGGGTGCCAAGGCAGCTTTCTAGAAAGCAGAGTGATGTGTGAGCCCCGTGTGTTTGTCAGCAGAGCTGCAGCAGCACTGCCCAGGGAGGGATTTACTGGTTTTGTTTTCCTCTTGGATCAAGCAGAACGAATCTAATGAGCCAGTTCTTAACTTCTTCCCAGCTGAGCAGCTGTCCTTACCCAAACTGTGCAAGGCAGCTGAAACCTTTCAGGAACAGTTGAACAAGGGAAACACTTGTAATATTATTTTTCCCAATACTCATGCAGGGCTAAGAGGGTGCAGCAGAGCTTGTCTTTATTTTCTTTTTCCCTTCTGAGGTTTTCCTTCTGAGGGGACAACTTAGTCCTTCCAACGCTTACCCCAGCTAGAGAGAAAACATGTGAGCCACGAATGTGGAGCCTTTCAAGCTTTATTGACATGATCTTGGAAGGAAAACAGGTTCTCCCTGTAGTGTTTCATTGGAATAAGCATTTCACATGCTTATCAGTACAGCAAGTAGTGCTGTTTGACAGCAGTGAGGAGTCAAATGTTGCCTTGGAGCTCTACATGCTCATTTCCCTGCTTCTGAAACACTCTGGATTTTGCCCACTGTGCATTCAGAAGTGTTCCTTTCCACTGAAAGGACCTAAAATCCACTTGTAGCAGACACATTTTCCAGCATGATTCCAGGTGTGGATTGGAGATGGCTGAGTCCAGTCTTGAGTTTCTGAGAACCTTGTCCTGCTAGGCTTTGTGAGTTCCTGCCAGGTCAGGGGTAAGTGGGTTCAGGGAGCTGAACCAGCCACTGTTGGGTTGATTCTGTCCTAGTCCAGCTCCTTGAGTGGCTTCAGGTGAGAAATCAGACAGGAAGGAAGTGCTGATAAAGGGGAAGGTGTGAAAGACTAAACAGACCCAGCTCCTGGAGTCTTTCCTCATAAGAGAGGTGCTCAGACCCCTCATCATCTTTGTGGCCTCTGCTGATTCTGTTTACTTGGGAATCTTCAGTTTTCGTTTAAATTGCTGTTCTGTCTGGTGTGATCCAAGGATGGGAGCTTGGAGGGGCTTTGAGAAGGAAGGGCTGGAGTGAATTTGGTGGGGAAATGAGCAAAGGGCCATGGTAACCAGGTCCTGCTCCTTTGCCAGCTCTGGTTCCTGGTGCCCAGCAGAAGTGCCATCAGCTGGTTTTGGTGTGGGAGTAGACACAGGAAGCTCCCCCACATTAATTCCAGCTGGAGCCCCTGTGGCAGTTTCATTGCCTTTAGATGAGATAACATCAGATCTGACTGACCATCAAACAGGGGGGAAGCTGAGCACACAAGTGATGCCTGTGATGGCTTCTTTAGGATTAAAAGGCAGTTCTTTAGGTGTTTAAAATATGTAGATATTACCTGAAGAACAGTTAAAAAGAAATGATTATGTTCCTATAGGTGTCTAAGAGGCTGGAGGACCTGGTGTGTCAATCACCTCAGTGTCAGATCTAGCCTGGGAGCTGCTGTGGATTGTTCCCAGTGGGAGTGTTGGGATGAGGAAGGACTGTGCCAAAGCCTCTTGCTTAGGAGAATCTGGTGCTGTTACAAGTGTCCTGAGGGGTGTTTGGGGAGGGAGGGAGGGAGGGAGGGATGACTTGGCTGGGGATGGCAGCAATTCACGTCTGGTGAAATATTCTTTTGGAGACAAGGATCATGTAACAACCTAAGCTTGAGCTCCATGGTGGGAGAATGGACATGGAACCTGGTTTTTGCAACAAAACAAATACCCTTAACCTTATTATAAAGCCTCAGCATTAACTTTTTCCACCCTAATGACTGTTTTTGGTATTAACTCCTCTGAGATCTGCTCTGAAATACTTGCTGCTGCTTCCTTCTGTGTCTTGAGTGTGCTGGTGCTCTTTGCCCAGCTGATCCAGAGTGACATCCCTGTGGAACATCCCAAAGCTTGCCCTGCATGGAGGTGGGCTGGTCAAATGTGTTTTTACACTTGTTTTTACACCAACAGGGTGATTGTTGCTCAGATCTAGCTCCGAGGCTGTGGCCTCCTTTCAAGAAAGTGAATTTTCTGAGAGGATGTGCCCACCCTTTGAACTGGTTTGTTGGTCAGTTACTGTTGCTACAGCTAAAACACACTTGCACTTGCACTTATCAAAATATCGAGAGCTGTAGTGAATTGCTACACAGACAGGGAGACCTTGACTGCAGCCTGGTGGAGTTGATACATTTGTTTTCCTAAGCTGCAGCAGTGTTCAAACCTGGTGATAAGGCAGGGAATTTTGTGGGACTGTTCCCTGCGCTGCCGTCCGTGCCTGAGAGGATGTGATGCTTTCTGCTGCCAAAACCCGAGTCCTTCCCACATCTTGTGCAGAAAGGCATATGTTTGGGGGTGGTTTCAGAGAGGGAGAAGAACACGATTAGGGTTTTAACTTCCTCTTCTGTTTTGTTTCTCTGTGCATCTGTATTTCAGTTTTTCGGGCTGTACCTGACTCTGTGCAAAAATTAACAAATCGGCTGCAGCTCCTGCTAAGGATCAGCCTTGGTACAGAAACAGTGGTAGTTAAAAGGCAGTAAGTATATCTGCTAGCTTAAATGCTGGGGTTTTTTTTTTTTCTCTTTTCCTTTTTTTTTTTTTTAAATTCACAAGCACAGCTTTTTACTCCTCACACAGTAGGAACTTGTCAGGAGCTTGCTGGCATTAATAGTCTATTTCAGCTCTTTTCTATAGCCCAGCAGCTACAGAGGGGGGAAAAAGCATGCTTTGTATGGAGCTGTGGTTGGGTCTGTGCTGCAGTGCACATCTGAACTTGGTTGTGTCTATTTTGTCAGCTTTTGCTTCCCTCTAGTAGTTGCTGGTCCCTTCCTAAACTCACGAAATCCCACCATACAGTGCCTGTGCTTGGATCAGGGTTCTGCTCCTGACCTGAACCACTTCTCTTGATGATTTTGTTTCTCAAGCTCTTTACTGCAAACAAGATACCTTTGGGTTTCAATTTTGTCTGGCTTTTTATCTTTTACTTCTCAACTGATCTCCAGAAGAGTGGGACTAGGACAAAACATGTGGTACTCTTAACCAGGGATCCATGGAGAGGGTTTAAGCCATTGGAAAAGTGAGTGGCATTCTTGAAATGGTGTGGTTGCGTTTATTTGGGTGTGGATATAATCATGTTTCTGTGATACAGTTCCTGCTGAGTTTGAAATGCTAGTGTTAGTAAAGCCAGAAGGAGAGCCAGACAAAAGCTTGGAGAAAAGTCAGAATTTCAGTGCCTCTTAGTGATGGTCCATGGGAAAGTAACGATTTTGTGTTTGATTCTCCTAAAGCACCGGGCATATGCTTTTTCTTCTCTGTGAATTACTGTTTGTGAATATATATCTTTACAGAACATCAGAAACAGCTGGTTTTGTGCCTAGGTTTCACTCGTAGAGGTAGGTCCTTGTTAGAGACTCTGGGTAGTCTGATGAAAATGGTGTTTAACTACAAAGCTTCAATTTCTGCTGTTGCTGATCATGGCAGCCTAATTCCTGGTCTTCCTGGATCCCTGGAGCAGAGGACATGCTCTCCTCCTCCTTGCTCTGCCACTGCCCTGCCTCCGTCTCTTCCACCCCACACATTTCTTAGCCTTGTGTAGAGCTCAGCAGAGATTTCTTCCTGAAGACTGGAATGTGTTTATATAATATTTTATATATTATTTTAGGCTCCTGCTACTCAAATGTAGGCAAACGCTTAACCTCTTATTCACCATAATTAGATGAACCGTGAAATTGCTGTAGCACACACCAAGTCAGGTGGATCTAAACCAGCTTCTGTTTTTCCTGCTTGAAAAGTTCATCCTTCATCATTTTCTTGGCAAGTGTGGCTACCAAGAGCAGGTTTTCCAGGCCAGGAGTGTTTAGTGTATTGTGAACCACACTGGTCAAGCAGTGCTGGGCGTAGTGGGGGCTCTTCTCTGTGGGAGGCATCGGGAAGGAGGTGATGTGAGAGGCTCAATCTCTGCAAAAGCAGGGGTAGGGCAGCAGTAGGAACACTGGGCAGAGCTGCTGAAAGCTGGGAGAGAACAACCTGCTGCACTAAATCACAGCTCCCCTGGGGACACAGCTCCATAGTTAGCATCCTCAAATGGCATTCCTTTATTACGTGCATCATTGTGCACGGTCCTCTAGAGAGGAAGCAAACGGTCTCTAAAACAATCTGCTGGCAGCTCAGGCTGGAGTATTTGAGGTTTTCCAGGGCTCTTTTGCTGTGTCACTCTTCCCTTTAATGTTCCAGCTTGAAGGTTGTTGTTCTTTCTCCATCAAAGTGCGTTAAAGCGCCGGTAAGAGTGTCTGCTCCAAGGACAAGGTGGAGAAGGCAGCAGCCCAGGGAGAGCAAGAGATACTGCAGAACAGCTTTGTTTTGGTGTAATGTGTCTTATCTGCGTGTGATGCAAAGACAGGGCAGTTTTCACAAGACTTGGAGGCTGCGTGGCGACATGTTTTCTGTCCTTTTATAAAATCCACCACGTTATTTTGATTAGAGCAGCTAACGTAACTCCTGGCAGCCTCAAATCTCACTGCTAGCAGCTACTTCCCTCCAAAGCCTGATGTGGTGCTAACAAGCAGAGGGAGATCTTGTGCGTCCTGTTTACACGGAGCTGGGAAGACAGCGTGTTCCGTGGGAGGTGCCAAGGTAGCGCTGCATTCGGATATAAGGTGAAAAAAAACCTCCCCGTGTGCAGACAGGCTGCGCTGGGGCGTGTTCATTTGTGTTTGGTGGTGTTCAGGAACTCCAGCTGCAGTACTGGCATGATGATGTTACATTGTTTTATATCTGAATATGTATCTTTTCTATCTGTGCATGCCTAGCATGTTTGTGTTTGTATATATTTATATTTATGTATCTATTCTCTCTCACGGGAAAGTCCACGTCCCGATCACCTGTGCTGGTGATCTTCTGATGTGGCTCTCTGTCGTTCAGTTTTTAGGTGGCAGAGACACGGTGAAGCTGAGCGTGGGGCAGGCAGAGCTGATGGGGGAGCCTGGGGTGTAGCCCAGGATGGACTGGCTGTGACGACGACGTGCCTTAGCCAGAGAGGTCGTTACCATGAAGAGTTCCTGCAGAGCTGGCCTCCACAGGGAACCACTGACTTCCACATCCTCCACCTTCCACCAAGTCAAACGGTACGAACAGGCTGCCTGCTCTGCCTGCAGCTGAGCATTCAGCACTGATTTTAGCTTTTTCCTTGTCCTCTCCCGTTGTCTCGTGCTGTCACTCAAACCTTCGCTCTAAATTCTGACTTTGGGGTAGTGTTGAAGCGAAACATTGTAATGGCTTAAGGGCAGAAATGTTCTTTGACGTTTTTATTTGATAATGACAACTACAGATTCGCTGCAGCTGGTAGTGCACTTGCAGAAATCCTTGGGTTTTCTAGCAACAGCTGTAAATTAGTTTGGGAAACATGACTTTGAAGTAAAACTTAATTGGCGAAAGGCTCATCAGAGTAGGCTTTAAAACATGCAGGCAGCTTAAAGCAAGTGGAAATGCTGGCAGTCACTGTTGCGGTTTGTCTTACTATGGACTAAGTAATTAGATTAGTTTAAGCTCAGATTTTGCATTGCTCACTCTCCTGTGTCTCTTATTAAGGAGAAATGCACGATTGATTTCAAACACTTGGGCTTATGTGACAATTAAGTGGATGCCTCTCACTGTGTCTCCTTATAGGAACACCGTGCAGAACAATTTGTCCTCATGCAAATGGCAAGGACATGCCAGTTTGTTGGAGTTCAAACTACTTCAAAATAGATGTTGATTTTTTATTTTTTTTTTAATACTTTTTCTGAAACCAAGGCTCTTAAACTTCCTCAGTCTGGAGGAAGAGTGCCAGCTTTTTGGTTTCCAAAGGCTGTGTGGGTTTAAAGCAAACTTTTAACCTTTGTTCTTTGTGGTTGTGTAGACAGCATATACTTGCTATGTTAGTCTCATGGTAATTTAGTGCTGGAAAAGACTTCCTGGGTCACCCAGCTCCTTGCTTTCCCAAGCAGGATCTCATAATCCCTTTCGTGAACTTAGTCCAGCCTAAAAGCATTTACATCTTTTCTTGCATCTTTTCTTCTCTCCTCCTGTAGATTAAGCCATTACTGAAGATGACAGACCTTGCTGTGCAATTAGGAACCTTCTTTTCATTCCCAGGCTGAACATTCATGACAGTTTATAGACTCATTTGAGTTTCTGTTCCTTTATTTTCCTTCTGCCTAAGGACCGCTGCTTATTTTCAGTGGTTTACCTCTCCTTCTGCATTCTGTAAGAGGGGATTTAAACCACCCTCACCTGTGGTTTTGCTAAGTGACCCAAGTGTTCTCTAGTAGCTTCCTGAGTGCTGCTGTTCTCAGTGTGATGCCCCTCACAGAATATTCTCAGTCCTGGCTGAAGGTGTGTGCTGTGCTCTGGAGCTGCTCTGGCTGGAGGGCTTCTCACTGCTGTCCCAGCATCACCTCCACTTCCTTATTTCATGGATGTCTCTATGGTGGCCAGTTCACCTCAGTTACTTCCAAAATTTATTGGTGTTCCTCTTGCTGGTGCATCACTGCCTGCATTTCAAAACCCTCCTCAGTTTCTGTTACTTGGAGCTTTGTGCCTCTGCTGTTTTGGAACTGCCTCTATTTCTGTGGGTGCAGAATTAGTGCTGAGGTCATTCCTAACAAAATCAGATGTTCCCAGGGCTGATTCTTGAGGCATGTCTTTGGTTTCCAGGCTGGTATTTTCTTATTCAGCATCACCTGGGGCTGTCTGCTGCTAAGCCAGCTCCTTTGTCTGTTTTCCCATTCCTCTGCCAATCTGTCTTAACCAGTAAATCTCTTTGTGCTCTCTGAAGTCCATGTGAGGAAGATATAGTAGATTGGTCTAAAAAGATGGCTTTTTTTTGAGAACCTTGAGGTTAGTCTGGCATATTGAACTATTCCCTCTTCCCCCTTTTTCTCTGTGTCACATTAATCCTCTTTGCTTGCAAAGCACCTTTATATTGGAGTTAGAATACGAGCCCTGGAGAGGCTGTGATCATTCTCCTTCTCTTTCTCCCCTGCAGTGCCCCCTCCAATGTGCCACATGTTTATTATCTCCTATTGTTGCCTTTCAAGAGGTTTATAAATCCTGTTTCTTGGCCTGCAGTGCCTGAGCCTATCTGGTTTGGATTCTAAAACTGGGATGAGCCAATCCTCACAATTTTTATGAAGCTCTCTAATCCTCCTCCTGCCAATGCTCTTGTTCAGATTAATGCCTGGGCTTTTGCCCTCACCAGTCACCCTTACCTCCCCTCTTTAAAAATGGTGCAAAGTCAAATTTGGTATTTTGTGTTGGACTTTTGATCTCTGCCCTGCCCTTGCTTGCATCCCTGTTTCTCTTTTCTCTCACAAACTGAAAAAAACCTTTCACTATTTCTTTGTTGTTAAATATCTCTACAGTGACTTAACACTGCACCAGTTCTCATGTTTATTTCTGGACTTTCTGATCTCTAAGATAGAAGTTTCCAAGTGATGTGACCTGAAACTTCTGCTTCTGGTATTCCTTCACAAAGAGGGATCACATCCAGTTGGAGTTGCTTTGGATCTTGTTTGGGATGTGTTCTTGATAATGAAAACACCTTCTGGCTCCTGGAGAATGCTGTGTGAAGTGAAATCCTCCCCGTGAACTTCATGAACCAGTTTCTTTCACTCTTGAGTTTCAAAAGGGCAACCTGATAACTTGCCTTCAGCTCTACTTTTGCTTGTTTTTTCTTTTGAATGCTGAGTCTGTTACTGATCCTGTGGTCCAAGGTTAATTTCTGCAACCTTTCATGTGTTCTCATTATGTATGCACAAAAATGAAAGCTATAAATAGCATCACTCTGTGTTGGTTCGTTAACACAAGAAATTTGTTGCACTGTGATATGAAGAAAGGTCTTGGTCCTCTTGCACTTTATAAATCAGGAAACAAATTAATAAAGGTAGAACATTTCCAGAAGGACACTTGTCACTTACCTGTGCTGCTCTGGGCAGCTTTCAGCAGAAACCCTGTAAAACCACCAGTTTTTGTCTTGCTGTCCCTGTGTGATTTCCCCTCATCCTATCCCACAACAGCCACGTGTGCCATCCAATCATCTCTGAGCTACTGATAACCTTGAAGTCCAAATCTTTCAGTTTGTTTTGTTCCCTTCTGCTTTGTGGTCTCTGTGTCTTGTCTGCTGTGGTTGGGAAGCAGTGCTTTGAGCTTCCTGAGGCTCAGCACAGAATTGCTGCTACATCTCTCCCTTCATGGTAAGTGCTTTTCTACAAAAACCTGGCAAAGCAGTGGCACTTCTTCCTGTACTAAATTTAGGAAGTAGCCAAGGCAGCTGTGCTTTACTGAGGGGTGTGGGGGTGTGTGTTTAGTGTAAAACATGTTCAAACCATTGATGGGTGGGAGCCCTCAAAGTGGAGTGGTCTGTGTTGGGCTTGGGGCTGCCTCCTGTCACCCGAAACCTCTGTGTGCTGCAGATGATGGGCTGTGTGGGATGGATTTTCTGGCTGTGCTGTGTGCAGCTGTATTTGGGTGTTGTCTCCCCCAGGGTCTGGTTATCTGTGTACCTGACACAGGTGAACAAGCTGGGGAGGGACCCAGTGTTAGGAGTTTGGTTCTTACAGTGCATTTAGCTCCTCAGCTCTGCTGGGCCAGCTCTGCCCCACGGTTTTGGCATTCTTCCACTTGCCCCAGGCTGGCCACTGGAGCAGAGAGCTCTCCTTCAGCAGCCACATGCCTTCTGTTTGCCTTCAAATCCCACTCTAATCCTCGCTGGCTCTCCCTTTGCTGCAAGAGGCGTTTTGGAGGTGTCGGGAGGTGGGTCAGGAGCAGTTGCTGCTCCAAGGGGAGTGGATTTTCAGGAAATCAGATGCTTCCACAGCTGCTAGAGTCAAACCCACCCCTGCTCTGGAGCTTCCCAGCCCTCCTTTCTCTGAGCTTGGACCTTTGCCATGCTCCAGAACAAACTCCATGAGCAGCAGAGCGCCTTCCATCCCGGGACTTTCCCGCCCCGGCAGAATCCATGGAATGCCTTTGAAGCAGCTCTCTGTCTGCTTTGCCTTGCCCTGGCAGTGCAAAGGGGATGGAAATGGTACTGGAGATGGAGCCCAAAGGACCCACCAAGCCCTTCCAGAAATAACAAGTGGTTGACCGTGGTTAACTCCCACTCAGTGCTCAGTCCTTGCTAATTGTCAGTGTCCTTGATGGAGGAGGAAAACTCTGTGGACAGAGAGCTGGGATGCCAGGGAGGAGGAATGCTTTGCAAGAGGTGTGGAGTTTTATTGTTGTTGGTTTTTTTTACTTTTTTTTTCTTCTTTTTTTGGCTTCTGCCTTGTGTTAGTATGTCCTGAGGGTTTTTTCAGAGTTGTAGTTGGCACTGGGTGTGCAGTCAGCAACGTGAGGAGCTTTTTTGTGAGGAGTTGGTGTTTACAAGGAGAAATCCATAGGAAACTTGGGGGTTTTGATGGAAATTTTCACCCTAATAAAACCTTCCTGTGCTTTGCCCAGAAAACTTGCAGTGTGAATATGCTGTTTGTGAAGATCAGGCTTTTTTGTCGTTGTTGTTCTTGCTGGCCAGAGGAAATCTTTTGGCTTCACAGGGGCATCACAGAGTCCCTGAGCTGGGAGCTGCAAGGGGAATTAAGGCTCTCTGTGGACCTTACAAAGGAGTTGTGAAAACTGTGTCTTTTCTAACAGATTTTCCTCCAACTCTTGAGTTTCCACTAAAGCCAATATATTATTGTTTTAGGCTGCTGTGATTTAGAATGTACATAAATACAACAGGATGCTGGAAGATTCTGGCCAGCTTGGCAAGTAGAATCATGGAATGGTTTGGGTTGGAAAAGACCTCAAAGGCCATCTCATTCCAACCCATTGCCATGGGCAGGGACACCTCCCACTAGACCAGGTTGCTCCAAGCCCCATCCAGCCTGGATTTGGACACTTTCAGGGATGGGGAGTCCACCAGTGGGTTATGGGTCTTCCTTTGGGTGGGGAGAAGAGTGCTGTCTGAGTGTCTGAGCTCACACAAAGAAATATATTTCTGTATCAACAACGTGTAGTAACCAACTTGATAAAACTGCAGTGGAAACAAGCTGTAGTTACAACTTAGAAAAACAGCAGTGTCATTCCAGCAGTGCAAGTATCCTGTTTTTCAGACACAGCTGATTAGAAATAGAAAAGCTGGCCCCTTTATTTCATCAGCTTAAGGATGGAATAACAGTATAAAGGCAGCACTGCTCGTTGTTTCAGTGCTGATCATTCCTGGCAGAGTTCTCTCTTATCAGCAATTTAAAACCGCACATTTGGGATTGAAAACCTTTTATGTTTGCTCCTGTGGACTTCTGAAGAGTCGTTGTCTCTAAAGATAGAATTAGAGAGCCTGATAACTTAAAGGGTGGAGGAAAGCAAACAGAATTATTCTGGAATGAAGTGTCATAGGGAATATGTGAGTTCACCTTTTAACAACTATTTTTGGTGGGTTTAAATATTTAAAAGCTTACCTGCAGCTGCCACAGCTCTCTGCTTGCCAGCACTGAGAAACAGGGGAGTCTGTGGGTGGGGACTGGGCTCTGGTTCATCTTCAAAGCAATTTCTGCTGGGAAGCCTTGTTCTAATTCTAGGAGCTAGAGATGAAATGTGCTGCTGACGTGCAGGGAAGAAGCTGTGATTGCCTAAAAGTTCATTCTCCATGTCCACAGCAAAGGGCGTGTGAGGTGGGGGCCTGTTTTTTCCAAGTGACACTTTCAGGTAAGGCCCACTGCTAAGATGGCTTTTAAAATGAAAGTTCTCTTCCCTGCTGCAGGAAAACTCTGAGGCAGGTGGCAGCTGGTCTCGTGGAGTTTACAGTGCTCTTTATAGCTGTCTGAAGTTATTAGATGAAGGTTTTCTTTAAATCTGGATCCATTAAAACGTGTGCAATGAACTGAGTGCTGAATTCAAATGAGGCAATTATTCTGGCAGTAAAACTTCTGACTAAGGCATAATTTTGTTATGTAAATTATAACTTTTCAACCTTAAATGGTATTGTTGGCTTAGCCAGGGACTAACTGAAACATAGGAAATATAACCTTAAACAAGAAATCTGTAATAGGTGAGGCAGAACTTTACCTTTTGTCTTTCTCCATAGAGCAGAAATAGCTGGGAGCAGCTGAACCAACTCTGCTGGCTGAACATGTCCCCTGTGCCTGTTGGGGTAACCAGTTTGGTTCTGGTTTTATTCATATAATGCCTGCCCTCACCTCCATTTGCAGCTTCTCTTAATGAAGAGTGTTGAGCTGATTGTCCTGCTGGATTCCTGAAAACTGCTCGAAGAAAGCCTTTTACAAACAAGCTCAGCTCATCTTTCAAACACCTTGGCATGAAAACTCATGAATGAAATTTGATCTTCTGCTCCTGGCTCAGGAGATTTCAGCATGCAAAGTCGTGTTTTAATTGTATTCACCTCTTCTCCCCAGGGTACGGTGGTGAGCAGCCACTGGAGCTTTTCTCTCTCTAGTCTGGGAAATGTCCTTCTGGAAGGGAAGGGAGGGGAAGGCTGCAGGCACTGTTCTCTGCAGCAGTTTGCTGCAGTGCTTCACCTGCTGCTCCTCTGGGCTGGGCTTTGGCCAGGCCACATCAGTGGCCTGACCCTGCTTCACTGTGAAGTATGACCAGAATGAGGCAGCCCCTGTGAAAAATGAGGCCAAAGCAAACTCCAGCAGCCTCGATTTCCCATTTTTCTCTCCATGCATCTATTTCAATGCCCTCAAGTTCTATTTTTATGAGATTATTTTAGTTTTTAGCATCCGACTGAGGAGGCAAACAAAGTAGCTCAGTTGCATTTTGCAGAGGAGACTAAACTGGGAGGTGACCTAATTCCAACGAGCTGGAGTTGGCACGCAGGAGGCACGGGGAGAGAATTAACCCAGGGGCTGGGTAGGTGTGTCTGCAGCACTGGGATCTCTTACCCCCACAGCCTCTATCTAGGTGAGATGCAGGTGCTTTTGGCATTGTCTGGTTGCAAGAGCCAGGTGATGGTCTCCCTAAAAAATCCAGAGGGAAGGAACACGACATCTGCCTTTCCAGCAGCTGCTTCCTGGCCTTCAAAGCCCTGCTTGGACCAAAGGGGTGTAGAAAGGTGAACTACACCCTTCCTCTTGATGGACCTCCCCAAATTCCCTGTGCCTGCCTCCCTTCTTGTCACTAGGGCCAGAAGGAGGAACCAGACCTCCAGGGAAAGCAGTGCTTAGGCAACACAGCTCCTTCTAGTCCTGGAGGCTTCCTCTGCTTGGGCGACATCACTTATAAATTTGTTGGACTTTACAGACCAGTGAATTGAGGTTTTTAGTTAAAAGCTGGTTTTAGGCTAGAAATCTACGGAGTTGGAATACTTAAACAACTCTTTTGGTGTTGGCTCTCAAGGGAAACATGTTCAGTGCCTGAAGGTGTCTGTATCAGCTCATGATGAACGTGGCATTGAACCTGCTGCTCTTCAACTCTTGAGCACAGATCATCCCTGAAGAGGAGGCCTTTGAGTGCAACAACTCAAAGATTACCATGGAAACATAATCTAAAGTTATTTCTGTAATGTGCTTATGTGATACTCCTGGGAGAAGAGCCTGGAGTCTCCTGGTGGTTGCATCCTGTGTGGCAGTGACCCCAGCTCTGGCATTCCTGAGCTTTGAATGGAAGGTGGCTGTGGAGGTGTGACAGGACAGAGGAGTCTGGGGCTGCTGCTGCAGTGTCAGCAGCATCCAAGGGGTCCTTCACAGCTCTGGAATTCCTGACTCTAAAATCCCATCCCTGAGAGGGGGTGTCCTCAGCTGGATGTCATGCTGCTGTCACTTTGGGGGGTGCATCAGATGTATAACATAAGGACCCTTATGGGAAAGTCACCAAATTTGCCATTATCAATATGCTAAAGGAAAAGTTTCATTGCCCAGGGAAGCTGTGGCTGCTTCATCCCTGGAAGTGTCCAGTGATGGGTTGGATGGGACTTGGAGCAACCTGAGACAGTGGAAGGTATCCCTGCCCATGAAAGGAAGTGGAACAAAATGAGCTTTAAGGTCCCTTCCAGCCCAAACCACTGTGTGATTTTGGGTGGTACTAGGAGATTAGATATCCCCTGGGATCTCTGATTAATGTAATTATTCTTGCTAATTTCCCTTTTGAGCTTTAACCACATTTTATCTACTGAAAAGACTGTGTGGTAGCTGATGTCTAGATAAGGCCTGTGACCCATGTGTGCCTTACAACTGGATTAAGGAATGAACAGGCAGAAGGATGGCTCTAGCTCAAGAACGAAACACTAGCTGTGTTTTCACAACTGATACAACTTAAACTGTAGGATTTCTCCTTGCAGCTGCCTGGAAACAGATTTCTCTAATGGGAAGTTCTCTCCTGCTGCAGGAAGTTCTTCAAGGGTGGATATTGCAGCCTTGGTGGCTCTTTTCCTTTCTCATGTGGTTCCTCTTGAGGTGTGGGCCGGTGCCTGCTCTGGGCCACCTTCTCTAATTCCAGACAGGCATATTTTGCAACTCTAACTTCTTCCCTCTCTGTTTTTCCAGGGTTTCTGGTATGCACTTAAAGCCATATCTCAAGTTACAGAAGAAAGAGCGATCCCCAGAAATAAGCCAGGATTCCCTGCGAGGCCACCAGGGACCAGCCCAAGGAGAAAAATACACCAACTGCACCAAACTGAGCGTTTTCCCAAAACCCTCCCTCGTGGCTCCATCTCAGAAGCTTCTGGGGATTATTTATCCAAATACTATGTGCAATATGAACGGGAAAGGCCCAGCGGACGGCCCCAGCGCCAGGGAAAAGAAGAACGCCCTGTCTGCCACGATCCACCAGGGAGAAGAAGGGGAAGGGCCGCTGGATGTCTGGGCCGTGGTGAAACCCGGCAACACCAAGGAGAAAATCGCCTTCTTCGCAGCCCAGCAGTGCAGCAGCAGCAGCACCCGCCCGGGCTCCATGAAAATCAAGAGCACGTGGGACATCGACGGGAGAACGGCCAAACGCAGGAAAAAATCGGTGGATCTTAAAAAAGCCAAAATTCAGCTGGAGAGGATGAGGGAGGCGAACGCCAGGTGCTCCCAGCCGGAGCCCTTCGCCTGCGGCATCGAGCACTGCTCGGTGCACTTGGGCGGCGAGGGCGGCGAGGGCGCCTTCCCGGGCCGCTCGCTGTCGGTCATCGAGATGGTGGCGTTCCTGGAGCAGCGGGCCAGCGCCCTGCTGGTGGACTGTGCCAAGAGCTGTGGCACCACCAGGCTGAGCGCCCAGCCCAGGGCCGCCCCGCCCGCCTCCGAGCCCTTCCCGTCGGGCGAGGCGGAGCCCCAGGGCGAGCCCGTGCGCGTGCTGGACATGGTGGCCAAGCTGGAGTCCGAGTGCCTGAGGCGGCAGAGCGAGCGCGAGGCCGGCGGCCTCTCCCGCAACAACAGCTTCCGCAGGAACGTGGGCAGGGTGCTCCTGGCCAGCGGCACCCAGCCCGAGGGGGAGGTGGGCAAGGGGGGCCCGGCTCCGGGGGACGGCCTTGGGGGGGAGGCGGGGGTGGCGGAGGCCGGGTATGGAGGTGGCTGTGGCCCTCTGGGTGACACCGAGCTGTGGGACGGCGGCGCCTCTGCCCAGCAGCCGTTTCCTTCGGGGCTGGATACCCGCGTGGGGAACGTGAACTCGGGGCTTGCCCACGCGGTGTTGGCCATGACGGCCGGCAGGAATGACACTGAAACGCGGATCGAGCCTCCCAGGGCTCTGCTGTCCCCGTGTCCAGCTGCTGCCAGGCTGCCACCGGACCCCTTGCAGAGCAAGAACGCGACCGTTGATTGTACGTCGAAAGAGCCTGTAATTTTCCCAAAGCATCCTGCTAGGAAGGAGCCCTTGTGCATCAGTATATCAGTCACCAAGACAGAGGAAGGGTGCAGGAAGGAGAAGCTCTCCAGTTCTGGTGAGGATTCCCTCCCAGGGAGGCTGTTTTTCCTCCAGGGTGAGCAGCCTGCTGCTCACGAGCAACAGCCGCGGCGGGAGGGTACCCAGGAGAAGCCAGGGGAAGTAGCCCAAAGCGAGGATGAGGATGCTCTGGCATCTGGTAGCTCCTGTGTCAGCAGCAGTGTCCCTACAGAGCCATCGGCCCCTTCTGTCCCTCCCACAGAAGGGGCTTTGCAAGTACTTGATGCTTCCTGCCTAAAGCGGCAGGTTTCACATGACTTTCTGGAGACCAGGTTTAAAATCCAGCAGCTTCTGGAGCCTCAGCAGTACATGGCCTTCTTGCCTCACCACATCATCGTGAAGATCTTCGGCTTGCTTCCCACCAGGAGCCTGGTTGCCCTGAAATGCACTTGCTACTACTTCAAGTTCATCATCGAGTATTACAACATCCGGCCGGCCGACTCGCGCTGGGTGCGCGACCCCCGCTACCGGGAGGACCCTTGCAAGCAGTGCAAGAAGAAATACGTGAAGGGGGACGTGTCCCTGTGCAGGTGGCACCCCAAGCCCTACTGCCAGGCTCTGCCCTATGGGCCTGGCTACTGGATGTGCTGCCACCGCTCCCAGAAGGGCATCCCGGGCTGTAAGCTGGGCCTCCACGACAATCACTGGGTCCCTGCCTGCCACAGCTTTAACCGCGCCATCCATAAGAAAACCCGAGGAGCGGGAGCGGAGGTGGAAGAGGAATATTAATTAGTGCACAAACACTTTTCCTGCAAGATTGTTTTGGGATAGGAGGAGGAGATTCTCATGCCTTGTGCTGTTTACAGTGTATATAATTGTCGTGATTTTTTTGGTTTTTTTTCCCCCACAGGGCTATGAAACTGCACATACTCAAACACAAGAGCCTTTACCTTTTAGATTAAAAGAGAGCTTTTAGTCCATCTCTGTAAATAACACTATAAAAACTAATTGTACATACAGAGTCTACAGCTGGCTGAACAAGGTAACCCCTACAATGCAGCTACTCCAGTGTTGCGGCTATAGGTGTGTGTGTTTTTAAGTGTCTTGTTTCAAAATCTGTATATCCTGTATAATATATGAATGTTTCTGAGAAGAAACTCTAAATAGGTAAAGGTCAACTTGTTTAAAGAAGCTGCAGACAACTTAACTGGACAACCTGAAACTTTAGACTATAGAACAGATCCATTATAGTAGCGTGGCAGTGGATTGAAAAAAAAAAAAAAAAAAGAGAGGAATATTATTGTATAGTCAGAATATTAAAAAAAAAAAAAAAGTTTTTGTCAACCTTACCCATGTTGTCTGGTTGGGATTTTTTTTTTTTTTTACATGAATAAAATGTGCATTCTAGATCTGCCTTACCAGACTTTCTATTGTAAGACTTTTGCCCCAAAATAAAAATGCTGTAAAACACGTGGCAGAAGCTTGGTGCTGTGCTGTAGTTCAGACGTGCAATATGCTTTCTCTAGCAAACCTGTCCTCCTACTAACAAAGAAACAAAAACACCCCAAATCTCTACTACTTGGAGAACTCCTTGCTGTAGCATTCACAGATTCCAGCTTTTCCTTCCTGCCAGCCCTGCGTGTCGCAGAGGCTCCTTTCCCCTTGGGAATTCTGGTGCTAGGTGTGTAAAGCTTGCAAAAACCAGGCACTTTCTGCTCCTTCTGCCTCTTGGCTCTTGTGTGGGCACCTGCCCTGTTCCCTGGATGCTCGAGGATGGAGTGTGGGTCCAGCAGGGTGAGCGTGGAGTTGCCTTGGCTCTGTGGTGTGCTGGAAGCTTTCCTGTCTGTTCTGTATGGAATTTTTCCCTTGCAAGAAGAATCCTCTCAGTGCTTTGCCCTGCCCTGCTGCAGCCCCTGGCCTCTCCTCCCCGTGCTGTGGGTCGGTGCCTCCCAGGGGAATTGCAGAGCTTTGGTCGGATGGACGGCGATTCCTCACGCTCAGAACGGGAGCAGAGGTGGCAGAATTTCCCTGGATCCATTCCTGTCCTGCCATGCTGGGAGCCAGACCTCACCCCTCGCAGGGTGGATGGTTTGGAAGCCTGGGGATTGACCCTGGCCAGTCCAGCTCAGCCAGGGGAGCAGCAGCTGTTGTCCAGGGAGCTGTGGAGCGTGGCAGCCGTGCCTTTGCCCTGGCCACATCCCTTCTCTCCCCCACCTGGTGCTGGTGCCTTCTCAGGGCACAGATGGACTCCTGGCTCTCACCATTCCAGCTGGAGCAGCCAAAAATCTCTGACCTGGTGCAAGGAGAGCCGGTGCCACCTTCCCATGGGGCTCACCTTGGGCCTTCCTCTGCCCTGCCAACCCCAGGGAGCTGCTGGAAAGGGCAGGGGTGGGGTGGCCCTGCCTGGCTCATCCTCTTCTTTATCCTTTGGTGCTGGATCAGCAAGGTGTGGAAAACTGTTGGCTGTGGGGGCCAGGCTGAGCCACCCACCTCCACCTGCCCTGGGCTCACAGGGAATGACTCGCCTGGTTTTGGAGCCTGAGGAGGACAAAAGAGGGTTTGAAGGCTTTTGTTCTTTCCTTTAACAGTGGGAGAAGGAAAATCGAGCCCTGGCAGCCTGAAACGTGGGTTTGGCGAGCTCAGGCTTTTCAGGGAGGTTGAAAGGATGTGCTGGTTTTACATTTTGCCTTCACCTGCTCCTGCCACCCACCGGGTGCAGCACCCACCCCTCCCGGAGCTGCTCAGCCTCCCTGCGCTGCAGACATGATGACAACCAGGAGGAATGAAATTAGGAATCTGAAAGGAGGGTGTGGCCGCCTTGTAATCTGCTGGGAAGAGGGAGAGGAAAAGCACGACCCCTCCTTAATCCCTGACTTCGTCCTCTAACGGGGCACAGGCTTCACCCCAACTTCCATCTGCTCCCTCGGCTGCGCCCGGACCAGCAGCAAAACAACCTCCAGGCTGTTGTTTTGCCAAAGCCATCAACGGCCTTCAGCTCCATTTTGATCAGGGGAAAAGGGAAAGAAGCTGCTTTCCTGCCCCCCCAGCCAAGACTCTGGAAAACTTGAGGCTGACAGCAGCGAGGAAAGTCCCTGCGAGGCTGCAATGGAGTGGCAGAGGAAAATATTTTGTCATTAGATAAGGGGCCAGTGAGGTCATTTTCTTTGGAACAGGGTGTGAGATTTTGGTCACTTTTGTTGAGCAAGGGGAACAGTGAGGATAAAATAATATCATGAGGCTCTTTTGTTCTTGGAGCAGGTAAATCCAGAGGACAACTTGGTGCCTACCCTACCCCATCCCTGCCCTCCCCCCGGGCTGGCTGGGGAGCGTGGGCTGGTTTATACATCATTTATTATGCTGTCTGCTGGAACTGTCCCTTCTGCACGTTAAAAATTGTTTCACAGAGCAAGCTTTTGCACCCACAAGTGGGTTGGTTCTGAGTGTTGCCATGCTGAGCTGCCTGCAGCCTGTTTTTTTTTTTTTCATGTAACATTGTAAAATGCAGATTTCTGTTTCCTTAAGGGATGGTTCAGGGAGAAGCCAAGGTTTGATGAATGTTAGGGTTTTGGTTGTTTTCCTAAGAAGCAAATAACAACAACAACAACAAAAAATAAATCCAGTGTTGGATTTACAAAGTTCAGTGTTTAGAACTGAGGATGAAGGACTGCACCATGTGCTTGACTTCCCTGCCTGGGAGCACTTGGAGTGTCTGGACTGAATTTCCAGATAGGCCTGCGAAGAAGTTGTAACAACATTTCCATTGTCCATAAGCTTCCAGTTTTCATCAAGCTCTGGGGCTCTCCTGGCATGGACAGCACTGAGAAAGCTGCCTGTGGCTGAGCCTTGTGGTTGGGCTCTTGCTCCATCCTGGCTGTTTCTGCAGCAGCTTATCCCTTTGCTGGGCCCTGTTCCCTGTGGAGAAATCCTGGGATGCTGCAGCAGAGTTCAGTTCCTTGTGTTGGGCCCAGCCCCGTGCCACCCCCTGGAGCTGTTGGAAAGGCCACGGAAAAGCTCCCAGGGCTGGAGCCCCTCTGCTCTGAGCCAGGCTGGGACAGCTGGGGGTGCTCACCTGGAGAAGGCTCCAGGGAGAGCTCAGAGCCCCTGCCATGGCCTAAAGGGGCTCCAGGAGAGCTGGAGAGGGACTGGGGACAAGGGGTGGAGGGACAGGACACAGGGAATGGCTTCCCACTGCCAGAGGGCAGGGATGGATGGGAGATTGGGAAGGAATTCCTGGCTGTGAGGGTGGTGAGGTCCTGGCACAGGGTGCCCAGAGAAGCTGTGGCTGCCCCTGGATCCCTGGAAGTGTCCAAGGCCAGGTTGGAGGATGCTTGGAGCAGCCTGGGATAGTGGAAGGTGTCCCTGCCATGGCAGGGGGTGGAATGAGATGATCTTTAAGGTCTCTTCCAAGCCAAACCATTCTAGGATTTTCAACCTGCACCAAACTGCACTGACAGATCCAGCCTGTGTCTCAACTCCCACTTCTTGCACGGTGGAAATGGTGCTGGAGCCTCACCCGGGGCTGTTTCTCCTTCCCACCTCCCTTTGGGTCCGGGCAGTCCTGGTGTAGGGACAGGTGAGGGCATTGCCAGGCTGCTCTCGTGCCACAAACCAGAGTGGGCAGAGGCCCAAAGCTGCTGCTGCTGGTCCTGCTTGAGCAGAAGTGGCCTGAGCATTGTCTGCACGAGCTGAGCTTTGCTCTGCCCCTGGCCATGACCTGACTGTGCTGGGAGCGAGGCCATGAACTGCCCCAGCTCTGTGTGCAGGAGCCCCAGCTGGCTGCTGCCCCCACTCCTGAGTGTCCAACAGCCAGGAATCCCAGAGCCATCGTCCTCCCCCTCCAGGATGTCACAAAAATGGACTGGGAGGGGTTGTTTCTCCTCCACCATCCAGCAGCCTGTGAGCCATGGGCTGCCAGGCATGGTGGGCACAGCCTGCTTGGCCCTTCCCCATCCCTGTCACTCTGACACTGCTTCACTTTAATAATCCTTCAAAAGACACCTTCCTGCCTCCTGAAATGAGCTTGTAATGAGGAGCCTTTGCATGCAGAAGGAATCCAGCACCTGCAGAAACATCCCCCAGCACAGGAGCAGCCCCGAGGCAGGCTCACCCAAGAGGTTTGTCTGTTTACATGTACAGAGAGGGATGTGTGTGTGTGTGTGTTGTGCAGGACTCCACCCCCTGCTCCCATGGAGATGCAGTTATTTTATGTAAGAGTATTTTTTTAGAATGGGTATTGCTTATTCCACCGCTGTAAGACTGATTGCACTGTAACAGGTCTGCTCCCTGTGATGCTTTGAAGGCTGGAAATTCTCGTGTACTTTGCCCAGCACGGTAAAAAAAAAAACAACAAAACCACACAGAAGTAACAGTCATAAATATACAACTTTAAAAAAAAAATTACTGTTAAAGATTTATTGCAATAATACAATAAAATTTAGAAGAAAAAAAACCAAAACAAAACAAAAAACCCAAACCATTTGTGTTCAGTTACATCTGAAGCCCGGAAGTTGCGAGAGAGGGGCCGGGAGTTCCCTCAGGTGACAAAGCCACCCCCAGGTGTCCCACCCCAGACCCTGCACAGGCACCTGATTTTCAGCACAGGGCTGGGCCCCTGAAATCAGGGCTCTTCCTTGGCAGCCCAAATTGGCCACCCCAGGTCACTGGTCACCACCAGAAGTCCCGGCCCGAACTGAAATTCCCGTGTTCATGCTACACAAAAGTGTTTTGTAAACTCTCAGCTGGCTGCCTTCAAATATCTATAACGACAGATATTCCTGCCCTCCCTCCCCCACCCCCCCCAAAGAACCTGGGAAACGAATCCTGGTGATTGCACTCAAGGTTTGGATACACACAATTCTTCCTCAGCTACACATGTGCAAAAACACTTTTAAAAAAAAACCCACCACAACCTTGTGTTCTGTTACAAAAAAAGGTTCCATGAAAAGCCCCACCCCAACACATTTGAACACCCTCAGGGTGCCCTTGTGCACTCTCCAAGAGTATGACAGGGTTGCAAATAAATTATTTTGGAAAACATGGATAGGAAGAATATGGCTTAGAAAAGTTATTGTGTCGGATTTTCTCTCCCTAAGTTCAGTGACAGTGCACGCAGCTGAGTCATGGCCTAACCTTCCGGGGCTCGAAGCACAAAGGCAGCAATGAAAAAGGGACTGAAATGCCTATTAAAAAACAACAAAAAAAGGGTATTTAGATGGTGGGGTCCAGTGCAAAATCCACGGGGAAGCTGAAGGGACTGGGCTGCGAGCCCAGTTTCCAATACTGGCGTGTGCTGGTTGCTCAGAGCTGCGAGGGATAAAGTGCTGTGAGCCAAGAGAGCCCAAAGGCCCGGGCTGGGCTGGGGGCACTGGCCCCCACCAGGCTGCAGCAGCCCAGGGGCCTGGGCTCTCCTCCTAAAACAAACCCAACTCTCAGAGCAGAGGAGCGGCAGGAGCGAGGGCAGTGCTGTCTGACACCGCGCCAAGTTAAGGGTCTTTGGTTTAAAAAAAAAAGGAAAAAGAAAAAAAGAAAAATGAGCAGAAACCACTGAGCACAGATGCCCAAGCTCGGGGCTAAAGTGAAGCAGCTGCCATGGAGGGGTGGGTGGCACAATGCTCAGCTGGGCCCCTGGCATGGGGCACACGGGTGGAATTCTCACCCCTCCGGCCTGGGGACAGAGGCAGCACTGGGCAGCCCGGAGAGGAACAGAGAAATCCACCACCAAACACCCTGTGAGGTGGCTGGGAAAGCCAGCCTGGAGCTGGGACTGGGCAGGGATGTGGCCTCTGTCACCATGTCCTGGTTAGGAGCTGTGTCCCCACAAGCTGTGGGGCAGTGGCAGAAATCCTCCCTCGTGGAGGGAGAGCAGGAGGCTCTTCCCTTGCTGGGCCTGTGGAGGAACTGTCCCAGCTCTCCATGTAAACGTTGGAAGCTCTGCTGAGCAAACCACCCGTGGGTGCCCCGTCCTGCAAGGCAGAGGAAGAGGAGGAGCCCTTGCTCACCAGATCACCATTCAGCACCCACGAGCCAGCTGTGCCAGGAAACCAAACCAACTTCTTGGCAGTCAGTAAATAACAAACCCCACCATGAACATACAATAAAAACAGGGTTAAAAACACACGTAGTGCGGAGAGCCTGTGACTTTACCAAACTGGCTTGAAATGAGGTTCTGCTAATGCTAAAATGTGGCAACATGATGTGGTAACCCATGGATATTATTGCAACAATGCAATTCTGTATCAGCATCGAATGTGGGTCTAGCAAGAGAACGTCCAGTGTTTCTTTGGTGTATGGTATTAAGAGTACAGAGCCTGTGTGCCTCAGCACAACACAAAACTTCTACACCTACCAGTGGGAACAGCATGAAACAAGCCAGTTTTCTATGGCAAAACTGGGTACAGATTCACAACCAAATCTAAACCAAGAGCAATTTGCTGTGTGAATTACCTGTCCATGCTGATCGTTTGTATTAAAAATATGGCAACAGAGATTAGAAAACATGTTAAAAATGCATAATTTTCATGTCCTGAATGAAAAAAATTTAGAAATACGCAATTTTTTTGCATTATGCAAGACAGATTTAAAACACACACACACACGAAGGAAAACCCTGTAAGGAGTTAAGAAAGTGGGAACTGCATTTGCACCACTGTACAGACCGCGCCCTGAGCAGCCTTCCCTGCGCTCATCCCACTCCAAAGGCTCCAAAATCTGCTTCTTCTTCAGAAGGCAGAGCTGGAGGTTGCTGGGTCCTTTTGCAATCCTCGATGCAGAACCAAGAGACGAAGCGCCCTGGCGGGATCCGCCGGGAGCTCAGTTACAAAACGGGGCCGTCACAGTCATCGGGGGGGAATAAAAAGGTTTTTCTCCGGTTTACAAAACTCAAGTCTGACCTTTCCTTTGTTCCAGGCACTCCTTAACTGAACAGGTCGAGGCTGGCTAGAGCACAGTCGGGCAGGGGTTCCTGGCAGTGCCCGTTAGCGGTGCCCGGTGTAAGCCTTGAGCCACGAGGTGACCGAGGCGGCGGCGGACGAGATCATCCCGCCCGCGCTGCTGCTGGCGATGGGCTGGGACACCTGGGTGCTCTGGCTCTGCAGCATCTCCACCTGCTGCGAGGGGATGTCACAGAACCTGGGGCTGGGCAGGTTCTCCCAGTCCGTGCCCAGGTCCGTCTCCTCGTCGCTCACGTGCTCGTCGCCGCTCTCGTCCGTCTCGCCCGCCGCGCTGGGCTCCACGAACTCCATGGAGTCCTCCAGGTCGGCGCTGATCTCGAAGGGGCCCGACCTGGGGGGGAGGACACGGTGCCATCAGTGCCTCTGTCCCCACAGCAGCCTGCTCTGCCACGGGCACAGCAGGGATCCACCAGCTCTATCAGCTGGCAGAGGAACTGCAGAGGGAACTTTGTGACGCTTGGCTGAGGAAGGGACGGGGTTCCAGACCACGGAGCAGGAACGGTGGGAGAGCAGTTCTGCTCTGGCAGGGATGGAGAAACACACACACAACAGAGAAAGCCACTGGTGATAACTCAGGGCTCCACTGGTGGGAATCTTGGCTTGATGTGGAGCAGCTTTAGTTTCCAACACCAGCCCTGGCCAGGCCAAGAGAGCTCAGCTCTGTCAGGCTGTACCCTGCAACTCACAGGTCTGGCACAACTCACCAGTGGAGACTCCACTCTGCCCGAGCAACACCTCAATCTCTGTCTCACTCTGAGGCTGGCCAGGCACTGGAACAGGCTGCCCAGAGAGGCTGAGGGGTCTCCCTAGAGACACTCCAAACCCCACCACACAGAGTCACAGAGTGGGTCAGGTTGGAAGTCACCACAGTGGCTCATCTGGTCCGATCTCCCTGCTGAGACAGGGCCATCCCAGAGCTCAGGGCACAGGATTGTGTCCAGACAGCTCTGGAATATCCCCAGTGAGGGAGACTCCACAGCCTCTCTGGTCTCTGTTCAGGGCTGGGTCACTGCACAGGGAAGTTATGCCTCATGTTCAGGTGGAACTCACTGGGCATCAGTTCCTGCTCGTTCCTCAGTGATGCCATTGTTGGGCCCCCCAGAGCAGAGCCTGGGCCCTGCTCTGAGCCCTCCCTGCAGACAGGGACAGACAGGGCTGAGGGCCCCTCTCAGCTGAGCAGCCCCAGCTCCCTCAGCTTTTCCTGGGCAGGGAGATGCTCCGTGCTGGGCACTGGCTCTGCTCTGAGCAGGGCCATGGGCTGCATCTCCATGGTCCTGCAGGGTCCCACCTGTGCTGAGACTCAGAGTTCCCTGCTGCCACTGCCTGGTGGGAGAGGCGATTGCATCCTGCCCCATCCCACTGCTGTGGGCTGCCTGTATTCCAGGGGAAAAGGCAGATTCCCCACAGCAAGCAGCATCCCTGACAGAGCTCACCCCAAGCCACAAAACTGCCCCATGAACATGAGCAAGAATTGGATGCAATCATGGAATCATTTAGGCTGGAAAAGACCCCCAAGATCACTGAGTCCAACC
This sequence comes from Phylloscopus whistleri, assembly GCA_017589585.1. NCBI lineage: Eukaryota > Metazoa > Chordata > Aves > Passeriformes > Phylloscopidae > Phylloscopus > Phylloscopus whistleri. The sequence goes on along the minus strand of JADMLD010000405.1, from coordinate 306,974 downwards.
ATTAAACACAGGAACCATTTAACACAGGCAAGAGTTTATCCAGCCTTAGTGGGAAAAGGAGCCCAAAGCAGTGATTTGTCATGGGAAGTATTAATCCAGATAATTAAAGCTTGGTAAAATCATAAGCATATGAAAAAAGCAGCATATAAAGGAGATTGTCAGGCAACCACAGGCTTAGGTATCCAAAGGAAAATAAGGAGAGCTGGTTGCTCTTTATTGCTGCCTTTGCAGCCAGCTGAGAAATTAAAGGCAAACACTCCTCTTTCATAATCTGGGAAGGAATGGGAGCACTGCCTCCTGGCAAAGCCTTTTGCTTAACAAGGCAGCACAAGAAGGGAGTCATCAGGGTTGAGGCCAGAAGGGACCATGAGATCATCTCAAGTGACCTCCTCTCCAACAAAGGCCACGGTGTCCCACCCCTTCTCCCTGCCCTGAGCCCAGCAACTCCTGCCTGATGACAGCATCCATTCCAGCAACTCATCCAGCCTTAAGAGGATGACAGAAGGAAAGAGAATCCCCACCTTCATTCCTGTGGGTAATGAATGCCTCTGCTAAGTGCATGTGCCTCATTCCAGCCAGCTCAGACTCTTTGCTCCCAGTGGTGTCTGGAAAGCCATTCAGCAGCCTGGTGGGTATTTCATCCAACCCTCCTGTAACCCTTTCTTTTGCTCTCCAGACCCAGCTGATGCATGTGGAGCTCTGTGACACCTGCACAGGTGCCCACTGCAGCCCCTGGACCTTTTAGAGCAGCTGCTTTCCTTTGAGGACACAGCTCTCCATTTCCACCACTCTATTTTCAGGCAAGCAGCAGCAAGCACAGATTTTTGTCCAAAATCTTTTACAAAGATGTGGCTCCCCACGTCTCTGGGCTGAATCAGCAGGGATAGATCCAGAGAACACAAGGATGTGGGAACAGGCAGCTCCTCTTAGTGGCACTGCAGGTTTTTGAATAAAACAAGATTTGGACAAGAGAACAAAGCAGAAAAGCAGATTTCAGAACAATACTGTGTTTAAGGGGGGGAATAAAACACCAGGCACATCAAACAAATATTTGCAGACTGTCTTAGGCACAAGTGACTTGTGTCTGGGTTATCCCAATGGGGAGATCAGTGTCATTTGCTTTCTTATATTTAACTTGTAAAAAAAGAAATAAATCATTAAACCTGGTGCGTGCAGGCCAGAACTGATGTTCTTTTCATCACATTCTAAGCTAAGAGAACAGCTGTCTTTAATCTTAATTTCCATATAAATGAATATTATTTATGGGGTCAGCTTTGGTCTAGGCAGCTCATTGACTGGAAGTATTTTGGGAAAGGTTTGCCTGGGATTCTTTTCAGGGTTTGTGTTACTGGATGCTCTCAGGTATTTGCACGTTGGCAAGGCGTGGGCAGGGTCACACTGGGAGCATGGCAGAGCTGCCTGGCATTTGTGCTGCTGTTCCCTGGAGGGAAGGAGTTCCTGCTCCTGGGTGTAGGGGAAATAAGTCCATCATCAGCTGCAAAGCCTCCAGCTGAGCCTGCCACAGGCAGAAGCACAGCAAACACACGTCTGTGAGATTTAATTCCCTACTCAGGAGCCCCTTTTTCTGTCCAGTCTTTCCTCCTGCTGGAACTACCCTGATTTCTGTGCTGAGGGCTGATCTATAGGCACAGCAGAAGGGAATTTCCCTCACAAGTAACAAGGCAAAGGCATAAATTCCAAAGGGATCCAGCCACAGGAGAGTCCATATTTTGCTTTTCTTACCTGCCCAAGTTCTCGGTGTCTGGGCTGACCAGGTACATGAGGTTCCTGAGGGTATGCAGGGGGTGCAACAGATCTAAATTTACATGCTGACATGGGGAAGGGAAAGAAAAAACAACATCATCAGGTCCTGAAGGAAACCAGCAGGCACAGCTGATATTTAAAAAGCTATTTAAAGGTATCAAATGTGCATCCCCCCTACCTGAGAGAAGCAGAGGTGAAGGATATTAGCATTCAGCTTCTTCACTGCCCTTGTGAACCTGTGTCTGCTGAGATTCTCTCCACAGAATTCACTGTTAAAACACCACACACACAAAAAGTACACAGAGAGCAAAATGCTGTGAAAATACACTTACTGGAGGCACCAGCATTCCCTGCCCTGGCTTCCTAACAAATCCTGGAGTAAAAATCCTTGCAGCGAGCACTTGTTCAGGGTCTACAGCCAGTTTTAGAGTGCTGAGGAGATTAATTTTAAACCTGGCAGGACTGTGAGCATTTTATCAGCAAGCTCTGCTTGCCCTGGCCTCACCAGTTTCCACAGGACAGGTGGTGTGAAGTGTAGGGAACTCAGATCCACCAGAGCCAAACTGCTTCAGATCTTTAAAAACTTGCATCATTTCCTGTTCCCAACCTTCTCCTTCTGTGAGGGCTGAACACTCAAAAAATCAGATAATCACAGAATGGTTTGGGTTGGAAGGGACCTTCAAGATCATCTGGTTCCAACCCCCAGCCACGGGGTGGGACAAAGCTGAAACCCTACACAACTTTTGTGCCCTCACTTTGACAACCACTCTTTGAAAACACTTAAAAGAATCTCAGGAGCACATTTGGGAGCCCTGGAAGTCTGGAGCTCCTTCTGTGCAGATCCCAGCTGCTCCAGACAGACACCAAAATTCTAACAGTGCTCTCATCCCAAATGGGGTTTATACAGAGCACTCCTAGGTGTTTTATCCCACTGGGAATTACACTGCTGCCATGCCATATTACAGGACTTGTCCTGCAGCACAGGAGGCAGCAGAGCTGTTCAAGAGCTGCTGGATTGGGCTGGGATTTTGTGAAGCACAGTGGGTTCCAATCAAATGAAAAGTGCCATTCATGCACTGCCATATTTCATCTCTCATTTGAGGATGCTGAATATGCCAATTAGAGAGGTGTTATTTTCAACTGTGATGGTTGGTCTCCCTCTCAGGAATTAAAAAAGGAGGGAGGAACTGTTAACTGTGGTCTAAACCCTGTTAGCCCTCCCCTCAAACAGCACAAAAATCCACGAGCCACCTATGTTATCAAAAGCTGTTCCAATTCATGACTTTGTTCTTCAAACTTAACTGATCAAGGTCACTGATTGCTCTGCTGTGTTTTTACTTGCCTGTTGCAGAGCTTCTTGGGAAGATTTACATCAAGTATGAGAGACAAAGTGTTAACGAGCTGAGTTGCATAGCACAATGCAGCACTGATGGTATGAGCAGGGTTATTATGTTCCATATCTGAAAGAAATAAAAAAAAGAAATAAAAACAACATGAAATCTTTGTTTTAAATGAAGCCTCGGTGGGTGTGTTAATATGTTCCTGGAGTCTACTCTGGAATATGTCATTTCTAAGTATGGAGAACAGCCTGAATCTAGCAATCATTTCCAGTGAAATCTGTCAGAAGTTGGAAGAAAATAGTAATTCTTGGAATTCCTGTTAAGATGATGACATGTGAACTGTGTCAAAACTGTGAATAATTAACTTTCTCTACTTCGCTGTGCTGTGCATCCCAGTGAGCATTTCATGCAAAAGAAGATTTCAGCAGACTAATCATAAAATCACAGAACAGTTAGGGTTGGAAGGGACCTTAAAAGCCACCTGGTTCCAACTGGGCAGGGAATCTTCTCCTAAAATCCTTATCCTTGCATTTATTTCTGGCTCAGGGTGAGAACAAACGAACCAGCCTACTGTTGGCACCCAACACTCCTGGAGTGTCCCAGCTGCCTAAAACCAAAACACAAAAGGCTTTACTCCTTACCAGGTCCCTGTGTAGTCTTCTTCTCCTCCACCCAGCTGTAGTAAGCTGAGTAGTCCCCATTGTTGGGGAGGATGATCCAGGGCCCCGTGATGCTGATGCTGGTGTCCCCGTTGTGGTCGTCACACACCCAGCGCCCCGACAGGTACGTGGTTCTCCGTGCCTCTGCCAGCTTGCTCACAGTGCTGGAGGTCATGGCATTGTCACTCTCTGAGGACACGTCTGCAGGGTCCCTGCAGGACACAGAAGGGGTTGGAAAGGAGTGGTTGAAAGCAGAATCCAATCTGCTGAGCCAGATTTCATTTGGGGTAGGTGCTGCTAGGAATGCTCCTGCAAAACTCCTCAGTCCCAAAACTACTTTCGTTTGTTTGGGGGGTTTTTAATGGGCTGTTTTTGTAGAATCCAGGAATGGTTTGGGTTGGAAAGGAGCTTATAGACCACTTCTGCAAAACTCCTCATTCCCAAAACGACTTTCATTTTCTCTGGGATTTTTAATTACCTGTTTTTGTAGAATCCCAGAATGGTTTGGGCTGGAAGGAGCCTTACAGACCATCTCAGTCCACCCCCTGCCATGGCCAGGGCCACTTTCCACTATCCCAGGCTGCTCCAAGCCCCATCCAGCCTGGCTTTGAACACTTCCAGGGATAGGAATCCATATTTTAAGGAAGTTTAACACTGCACATGCAGCTCAGGTCCCTCAGTGGGGAGATGCAGACTCAGATCCTTCTGTCCCGGACCTCTACGTGAGGTGAGAACACAACTCCTCCTCCTCCCCACAGACCCTAAGGGAGCCAGACCACCTACCTCAGACTGACACAACTCCAGGGATAGGAAATCCATATTTTAAGGAAATTTAACACTGGACATGCAGCTCAGGTCCCTCAGTGGGGAGATGCAAGCACCTCCAGACTCAGATCCTTCTGTCCCGGACCTCTATGTGAGGTGAGAACACAACTCCTCCTCCTCCCCACAGACCCTAAGGGAGCCAGACCACCTACCTCAGACTGCCACAACTCCCTCCTGGCAGCCTAAAGCCAAGCAAAACGATCCCAAAAGGACAAGCCTGCCTTACCTCATGCTGGTCTTCACCTCCTCGATGGGGAAGATGACCGAGGTCAGCTCCAGGATGTGCGTCCGCCGCAGGTTGGCCAGGTGCTCGTACTGCGTCTTCAGCTCGTAGGTTTTCTTCTCCACCAGGTCTCCCAGCTTCCTGTTGTGCCTCTGGATCTTCTCCTTCTTCTCCTGGTGCCTCTGAGCCCTGCGATAATGCTTCTGGTTCTCCTCTTTAATCCTCAGCAGCCCCTCCGTGTCTGTGAGAACAGCAGCAGATGTTATCCCCCTTGGAAAAGGAGCTGGGAGGTGCTCGTTGGAAAAGCTGGAGAAAAGGTTTATTAATATTTATGGCAAACAAGATCTATGGCAGCTTAAAACAGAAAACCCTGCTAAACTGTTAACATCTTCCAGCTGCTCAGTGGCACAACTTTTTAATCTCCTCTGAAGATCTCCAAAGAGGCTGCAACTGGGATTATTCTCTCCCTATCTTTTACCCAGCTATTTTTGGATTTGGAGCACAAAAGCCAAGATTTCCCAGTTTAATTAAACTCCTGAGGTAATCATCCTGACAGAAATAGCCTGACTGTACATGTTTGCCTCGTGCTGGCCAAAAAAGCCCTGCCCTGCTTGCAGCCAAAATCAAGTGCAGATAGCATCTTCATTCACCATTTCTGGCACCTCTGCTGCTGTTAGTGTGGGTTATTTGGGCTTCACTCACGGATGTGCTCTCACAGCACTTGGATCCCAACAGTGCAGGCTCCTTGCTCCCACAGGGAACACTGGCTATCTCCCCTTCCACTCACAAAATGGGAATTGTGCTCATGGGCTGAAGTGCTGCAACTGCCTGGATTCACCCCACGTGTCAGGCACGCTGAGGATTGGAAAAATACCCTGCAAGAGCATCTTGAAGCACCCAAGGTTGGGCCTGATGATCTTAGAACTCTTCTGCAACCTTGATGATCCTGTGATCTGCTGATTTTGCTATAAAATAACTGGCTGTGGTAATGCTCCCACAGAGAGTCAGCCACCTCTGTCTTTTAAAAGCACAGGGAAAGATTTCTTGTGCTCTCCCCAAATACAGGTTTAAAACTCTCCCTGCCCTAGTTTGAAGTGTGCCTGCCCCTGCAGTACAGAGGCTGCTCTCTCTGAACATCAGGAATTGTTTCCAGTCATCTGATCTGCTGCAATCCATGGTGTGTCTGGCAGGAAGCAAGATCTGGTATGTGGGAGATGCAAAGTCCCAAATTAAAGGAGGTGAGAAAAGCTCCTCCATGCAGATAAGAACTAATAATCCCCAGGTTTATATAATATAGATAAGTGACCCCTGTTAGAGGAGCAGTAGGAAAATCCACTTTTCTTTGAGCAATACCAGAATCCCTATATGTCAGCTGTAATTCCCTTTCCTTTAAGCAGTCCTGTAACATCAACAGAAAATCAATTAACACTTCCATTCATAGTCCCAAACCCTCCCTTTGCCTAAAGAACAAGAGACAGAGGAGGAGGAAAAGGTCCATCTGTTCAATTTTCACATTCACATTCAACTTGAAAGGCTACTTTTTCAGAGTGAACTCCCTTCCCTGCAGGTCCAACAGCAATTATTTGGGAGCAGGGGAGACACTGCACCCACATTTCCTCCTCAGCAGTCCCAGTGCACTAACAATTGTCCAGCTCTCTGCACAGCACCTCTGCTTTATGACCCACTTTATGAGGTGATTAAAAATCTGTCCCCAGGAGTATTTCAGGACACCACTCTGTCCCACACACCTGCACTGCCTGACAAATGCAAGCCCAGGCACACTGATCTCTGCCCAGAGAGCTCTGCCAGGTGTTTGCAAGCCTGTCTCCTTGAACTGTTCTGCACAGAAGGAAGGCAAACACACAGATTTTAAAACATTATTTTAAGCACCACCAATTATTGAGGTCTCCAGGAGAGTCAACTCCAAAAGCAGGAACCCAGTGTTCTAGAAATGGTTTTTATTTCAGAAAATTAAACCATGCCACATCCAAGAGCAGAGAAACAACCTTTTCACACTTTTTAACGTGGCCCAAAAGTGACCAAGTTGGATCCTGATCTGTTGGCTACTCACAGCTAGAACTCATTTCTGGTCTCTCTCCAAAAGCAACTGAGCTAACAATAGGTTAGTTGGGCAACAATCAGCTCAGTTTTTAGGTTAAATCTAATCAAATTCACTGTGAATCAAGAGAAGTTGCAAAAGTTGCAGAAGATAAATTCCACAGAAGAATGGGAAAATGGAGAACCTCACTCCCTGGTTGGTCCTAACACTCTGCCACCTTCAGAGCAGACCATTTTGAGAAAAGGTGACTAATTCCTTGAAGTCACATTGATTTCCTCTTCCCCTTTCTTCACAGGCAAAAAAAAAAAAAAAAAGTCATAATCTAATCTCCATAACAATAATCTTCTACCTCCTGAAAAGCTTGTTTTTGTTCAACTTCCTCTTCTCTAAACCAAACACGAATTTTCTGAGCTGTTCTGTTTAATTTTCAATACTCAGACTTTCCCCAGCTGATTTGTATCTTAAATTGTTTAAATTGGACACCAGACTTCCACTAAAGCAACAGCAATACCTGGCACAGCAGGATAACTGCTTCCATTTTAAATACAGCAGTTATATTAGTTAACCCAGAAAGAGGCCTGGACCTTTCTGGAGCAGCATGAGATTGATAATTTTTATTTAATTTGCAATTCCCTAGATCCCTTCCTGCCCAATCTCACCATCCCCCATTCTGGGTTTATGTTTCTCTTTACAAGAATGTGTACCTTGATTTTGTCCTTTTCAGAAGATGTTATCTATTTAGCTGCAGGATTTTGAATTTGGTCCTGGTCTCCACAGAACTCATTTCAGGATCCAGCCTGGCTTCCTCCATTCCACCCCCTATCCTACTGAGCTATTATGGGAAATACTGAAGAGAACTGGGCCAGGAACTGGCTCCTGCTGAGCTCCACCTGTCTCACCTCCTCAGCTTGACCAGTGTCACCACTCTTTGAATGCAGCTTTTCTAACCTTTTGTGATGACTTTGCAGGGGTCACACCCAGAACAAATCTTGTTTGCTCACAAGACAGTTCCAGGCAGTGCCCAAATCCAAGTTATGTGCAGCTTCTGCTTCATCCTCCACTGCACCACTTGGATCTCCAGATGAGGGGTTGATTTGATGTGAATATCATGACATAAATAACAAAGCATGGATTTGACATGAATATCATGACTAAGTGATGCCTATTTTTAACCACCTTATCTGCCAGTTGCCAGCAAAGCCCCCCAGGTCTGTAACAGGATGCCTGTGTCATCACTCTGAGGTTCTCTCTTCCTGCAGCCTGTGAAAGCAGGTACTGCTCTCAGCTTCCCCAGACACCCTCACGTGTTCCCAAGTGCACCACAGACCCCTTCAGCTTGTTCCTTGAGTTCCATAAAGCTAATTAATGTGTAGCTGTCTGTTTCCTTTCCTTAGCCTGCAGTCCTTTCATGATGTAAAATTTAACCTGGCTAAGCAGCTGATGCCATTTTCTTTGCAGGAAGATGAAGCAAAGGCAGCAGTGGATGAATGCTTCAGACTCCTCTGCACTGTTATTTGCTCTCTTTCCTGCTAACTAACACACTTGTCTGCTCCTTCACCTTTTCTTTATCATCCATTTATTATTCTTACTGTCCATCCTTTTTATTTAATTGAAAATAATTTTTCATCTCAGCCTTTTTGATTTTTCACCCCAAGCCCATAAAGCTAATGCCTTATGACTCTTCTCAGGTTATGCCTCTGCTTCCACTCTCTGTATGGCTCCTCTTGAATTTCAAACCATAAAAATATCCCAGATTCAATCAATATAGTTCTGAATATGCTTCCTCTACTTCCCTTGCAAGTAGGTTGTAAGGAGAGCTGCATATTCTCTTCTGAAAAATGACCCTGCAAATTTAAATTTAAAACAATCTAATGGGTTTCAAAAACTGAACTTTCTGAATGGAGCCTACACCATATTTCAGTGACTCTTGCTCAAGTAGGATTTTAGGATTTTCAGACAGGTGTGGGTTAAAATTCAGCAGTTCCACAAAAATCTGTGACAGCTGCAGAGCTGTTTGCTCCTCTTTATCAAGAGGAAGTGATCAGAAACACTACACTGAATAAAGCCATCTCTAGGGACTCAGCCAGAGTCACAGCCTGCTAAGCATTTGCTCTTAAAGCTGTTGCAAAACCATCTCCATCCAGCTGAATAATGTCTGCTGCTTGCTAATTAAAACCCAAGCACAAAAAGGCCAAAATCCACTCGGTGATTTGCCTTCAAGTTGATTTAGGAAGAGATGGTTTGGAAATTCACCATTTTTTAAAAAAAAAACTAACCCTCAAATTCACCTCAATTGATTTTTCACTCTAAGGCACAGGGAGTTTTTCCACATCACAAAAGCACAGGCATTACTCACGTCTTGTCACTTCATCATTTTCCTTGCAAATGGTCTGTTTCAGCTGCTCAATCCTCATCTTGCAAGACATTATTTTCCATCTCTGAAAAAGAACATTCAGCAACTCTGGGGCACAAATGACTTCAAACACACTCAACTAATGATTAACAAAGCCAGCAGCTTCAGTGCAAAAGTAGCAGGATGCTCTTGAATGGATCAAACAACTAAATATTTCATACAGTGTTCTGTGCACAGAAGAATGCCACAAACAAAACGAGTGCTTAGCATAAAGTCAATTGGTGAAATAAGTTATTGAACAGATATCTAGAGAGAAATGAAAAATTTAGACAGCTTGGAACAGTCTGCTGGCAGAGCCCATTTCAGTTTTGCTTACAACAGGCTCTTTGGGAAAGCAACACAATGCCCTCAAGGTAAACTGTAACTTTAAACTATGAGATCTAGGAATTCAGAGAGTTTAAAAACCATGGGACTCTTGGAGCAACTCACCAGCTGATCAGTTACTTCTTTCCCTTCCATGGCCTTCAAAACACTAGAGGAAAAAACATGATTGAAAGTTTGATGACTATCTGGACTCTGTCTGTCTCCAGCAACAGTGTGTTAAAAGAGACTGTTCCCTTTTATGAGATCTCTTAGCTTTTATATCAATTTAGTAAATACAACTTACTGTTTTTGGAATTCTCTCTGTTTGGCTTTAAGATGCATCAGCCTTTCTTTCTTTTCTGAAAACCTGGAAGAGATTAAATTCTTTTATTGATATTTTGCACAATTACAGCACTGTAAGTTGCCTGAAAAAGATAATAAAATTGAAGCTTGGGGATTCTCCAAACCTCAGCTATCTGTCTTCATCTTGGAAAGTTAATGGCTAAATGCATAAAACTCTTGCAGAATTCTAGAGCATGTGTCTCACTGGAACTGCAACAGAACCTCTAGGCTGGAAAAACATCAGAGTGTTAAACTATCAAACAAATAGCAAATTACTGCTCCTTCTAGATTTATAGCTTAGCAAGATCAGTATTTTGTGTGTTACAAAAAATACAGAGTATTTTAAAAACCTTTAGTCACTGGAGAAATTAACAGTACTATCTCACACAGCCCATGACCCAAATGTCTGCTTCAGCTCTGCTTCACTTCTAGGATATGAGAACTGATCAGAAAGGAGTTTTTTCCAGATTCACCATTCTCTGTTTTCACCCTTTGAGTAAACAGAAGCCACGTTCTGCCCCTCTTATTGTTCCACAATTCATTCTGTTTTCCTCTGCAACAGTGCAGAACTGACAATTTCATCCTAACAGAGCTGTGATACTTGCAGATGTCCCATCCCTGGAAGTGTTCAAGGCCAGCCAGGATGGGGCATGAAGGTGCCCCTGTCCATGGGAGGGGTTGGAACTAGATGGTCCTTAAGGTCCCTTCCAACCTAAACCATGTGATTTTATGATTTTACCTTTATTTCATGGATATTTAAGCTCTGTTTAGAAAGAATGGTACACTGAGCCTTGACGGGATGACATCCTGGATTTCCCTCTCTGTTACTCTGTGGATTTGATTTCAGGTAAAACTTCAAAATGCTTCACTTTTTTCCTTCAAGTGCTGAAATGTGAAAGCTTGGTGACTACCTTTGGATTCAGAGCGTGTGTGTAACCACCCTCCTAGATGACATTAGCATTAGAACAACAAAACCACTGGCTGCTGCTTCTGTAGTCAAGCAAAAGAATCTGTTTTCCTTCCAAAACAAACCAAAACCAAACGCAGGTGCTTGGCACAAAAGCCAGAGGCCACACGTGAGCTGGAGGAATGTGGTGCAACTGGAGCCCAGCTGCTCATCCCCTCTTCCTGTGTGTCCTCACCCCAGGAGTCACCGTGGAAATGACAAAAGTCCCTGCAGGAGCCTCCTGTTTACCACAGAGCAGTGCACACCTACTGCACCCCCACCTTTGGCTGCCACCAAACCCCCCTGGCCCAGAAACACAGAGCTCAGCAGCCCCACACGGAGAGCGCCGGGGCAATTCCTGGTTTCAGAGCTGGGCACAGACTCTGAACAGAATCACCCAATTCCCGTCCATCACACCAGCAAAAAGCTGAATGATCTGTCAGAGGATAGAGGAATGAATTAAGTTCTGACTGTGGAGGGAAGACAGAAATATTTGTGGGAGCCTGTAGGAATTCCAGCTCACCACGCGCTTCGGCAGCGATGTCAAGCAGCTCCTACCAACTTCTCCAGCAGGTTTCTCCTAAGCAAACATTTCCACTTCTTTATATAGCTCTGATTTCAATTGCATTGCATGCTGCAACCCATTTCTCTTTATATATATCTTTAGCCTTTCAATTTGGCAAAGAAACAAAACTCGGGATGAATTATTATAGGAACTCCCATAAAATGTAAACTGAGAGGAGAGAACATCTCGAATTACCCATGAAATGCTTCTCTTTCCTCAAGTCTTATCACATTAAGGTGAGATTTTCTGTGGTTGCCTGGCTTATCTCCACATGTTCATGATTAGAGAGAAGCAACCAGAGAGAGGGGCTTCCTAATCTGCAGGAGTTGATTAATGCTGAAAGAGCTGAGGGCACTATATTCACTACAGTGAAAAAAGTCATTATTCCCAACCATAACCCATAGCTTGGAGAAATTAGCCAGGCTCAGACGTCACAATTACATTGTCTCTGGCTTTTGCCATCTGCAGACACACAAAGCAAAGCAATTCAGCAGTCTGGGAAACACACTCTGAGAATTTATGCACATGACAGACTGGAGGACACTCCCAGGAGGAAGAGGAACCTCCGAGCTGAGACCAACATCAGGATGCCAGCTTGGCTTTTGAATATACAACACATTACTCATGGAAAGAAAGATGTCAGTGACTGTTTTACTGGAGGACTTCTGGACTACTCATCCTTAATTGTAGCTCTCCTTAAGTAATTAATCTTAACAGCTCCTCAGTCTCTCCCCCTCACAGATACGGGGTGTGATTTTTGCCAGACAGATGAAAAACTTCCAGTTTTTCTGCAGCTCTTCTAAAAATTAGCACACAAAATAGCCCCATGAAATCTGAAATAATTAGAACATGAAATTCCTTGTCTTCACATAAGGAAAATTCACAAGAAAATTCAAAAAATAAACCACTGTTGGATACAAGGAGAAATGCTTGGTTTCTTTATATTTAACCGGGAAGAGAATGAATTTCCCCCCTCTATAACATTTCAAAAAGACAAATGGAGGCCCAAGTGCCCCCAAACACTTCCACATTCTGAATTTCTCACACTGAGCCACTCAGCAAAGCCCAAGTCATGACACTCCTGCAGCACTGGCTGAGCTAAAATTAACCCAGGTAGTACTAGAAGGCATAAAATAAACAAATAAATAAGGATGGCTGTAAACAGCAGCTGAAAGGCAGCCAGTGAACTGCAGCTGTCCCTGCATGGCCTGGCCCTGCTGGTGCTTGGTCACCATCTCAAACATCTCCCCCTCTCCCAGGGCTCACACCACAAGAAATTCAGAGACACCCCCAAAGAGCAAACAAAGAAAAGTGACCTCTTCCCCCACTCTTACACCAGTCATTCCAAATATTAATTAGAGAATGCAAACAAAATGGTTCAGGCACAGTTTAAACATAATCCCATTGTCCTCAAAACCCCAAGCTTCTGTCCCCACACAGTGTTCCTGTAGCCATGGAGGATATTTAGGCTGTGAACATTGTGTTATTCATACAGGTGTGCTGGTCCTTTAATTCATTAAAATAAATTTGCTGTTTTTAATGAATTGCACTACTGGAATTCATTAATGGAAAAGCTCTGAGCAGCAGGAGAAACAAAGCCTGGGGAAATGGAGTGTGTAGGGAGCCCCCAGGTTAATACAACAGCAGTGACCCTCAGAGATGGAAACTGTGATTTCCAGGCAGAGGAGAGGAAAAAAAAAAGACCAAAAAACCCCCCAGATTTAATCCTTGCAGTTAAAAAACCACAGTGTAAATACACAGGAGCTTTTCCAGCCACAGACAAATGGGGCAGTGAAAGCTTCTCAGGAGGATGCAGTGACAACTGTCAGACAGAAAAGCTGATCCTGTCTCATGTGAGAAGATAAAGAGGGTTTTCTCTTACACTGCTGCTTCTTGTGCTTTGGCTAAAGCTGCTTCTTCATGACTTCATTTTGCTCATGGGCAGAGACTTCTTAAGCCTTGGTTAATACAGAACAATAGTGCTTTAACTCTAACAAAGGCTACAATTGAATTTCTATAATTAAACCTGATGTTTAGCCAAAAACTTAAGGCTGCAAAAAGAGACAGGAAAAAAAACCCCAAACTCGGTTTACATTCCAAGCTCCATATCCAATCTTTTAATAGAATCTGCACAAAATCCCAAACAGCCTCACACAGCTACACGACTTCCACCTGTTTTAGAAAGGCTAAATCCAGCTTGTGGTTCTACAACACACCTTTTTATATTTAAAAAAATAAAAAAAAGAGAGAGAGAAAGCCATCCAGTGCCAGACTAAAGTCTGCAAGTTCTGCAAGCTGACTCACATCGGCTGCCAGCATTTTCCCCCCTCCCGTGGATGCTGAGGGGTGAAAGGCACCACTGTCCCCTTCTTTCTGGGGACACGGGGAGCCTTTGGAGCGAGGACACCACCACCACCACCCCACAGGCCGCCTGCCACCTTCCCAAAATAGCCCCAGGGATCGCTCCCAGCAGCTGCTAACCAAGCTGCGAGCGAGGGGACCAAGAACTCGGTGCCAGCCCAGAGTCAGAGCCCTTCCAGACACGGCCCCGGGAGACTTTTGAAGAATCTGGGATGGGCACGCTGTGAACAACAGCGACGGGGGAGCCGTCTGAGTCACAGCAGGAGAAAATTTGTTTATGGGCATAACACGCATCCAGCCGCCCTCAGGGAGAGCCGGTGCTCCAAAAGGAGCAGGATGGTACACAATTAACTCAAGTGGAGGTCTTTTTCATTTTTTTTTTGTTACGTCCACGTTTATGGGTATACACACGATAAAATGTTTATTTTCTTTCTTACGCGCCTTCCTAATTTTGCTTAACGATTTAGAGAACTCTTATTTCGAGGAGTGTTGACGAAAATAGGTAACCTATTTGAAATAACTGCACGGATCTCTGTGCCCTGAGCTGCCTGGAGCCTCCGCGGCTACATCGACACGGACACATCTACACCCCGACTGACTGAAAGTCGGGGTGATCTCTTACTTATTATTAAAACTATTCTCATTTCAAGGCTCGTACCGAGGCTCCTGCAGTGTCCGCCCCCAGCCCCGGGGTGGGCCCGGCGCCTTCCCCCGCCCACACCCTGAGCCCCCCGAGCCCCGGGACAGCGGGGAAGGGGCACGACCCGGCCCCACATCCCCCGGCCCCGAGGCACAGCCCGAAAGGGCGCCCCGAGGCGAGGCGACCCGCGGTAGGGCAAGGAGAGGCCGTCCCGTTCGCCTCAGCGCCGCCGGTACCTCTCCGAGTCGCGTCCGTCGAAGAAGACGAAGTCGCCGCTCTGCACGCACTTGGCGCAGGTGAGGCGGCGGCGCGTGGTGTTGCAGAGCGGGCACCGCTCCACCGCCACGTAGAGACCCTCGGCGTCCTCCTCGGCGCCCCGCAGAGCCCCGGGCCCGGCCCCGCTGCCCCCGCCCGGCCCCGCGGGCTGCGGCCGGCGGCCGCTGGGAGCCGCCATGTTGGGCGCGCGGGTCACGTGGGACGCTGTTGCCGGGCAGGGCATTGTGGGAAGGGGCGCTGAGGCGGCGGGCGGGAGCGGGGGAGGGCGAGGGACGGGCGGCGCTCCGCCGGGAAAATCCCGAGTTTTAATAGAAACTGCGCCCTTTTCCTTCTGCGGGAGGAAAGGGATCAACCGTGCCCCGCTCCCAGAGCGATGGGGGTGTTGTACTGCGGTTCATGGGGCTTTACAGCGGGTAGCCGTAGCATAACCAGTCAGTAACGCTGCTGTGGGGACTACGGCTACCGCTCAAAGCACGGCCGTGTATTTACAGTAACATCCAAATCGCTTTGGGCAAGTAGCAAATACCGATGGCACATCCTTAAAAGCGACGCAGGGGGAGGTTGCCTCAAGCCAGCCTCCATGGTGGAGCGACGATGAGGAGACAAATACAGAAGGATGAAGTAGGGCTGAGGGGAAGGGACCTTAAAAATCATCCAGTTCCAACCTCCTGACCTCGAAAGGGACACCCTCCCCTAGACCAGGGTGCTCAAAGCTCCCTCCAGCCTGGCCTTGGGCACTGCCAGGGATCCAGGGGCAGCCACAGCTTCTCTGGGCACCCTGTGCCAGGGCCTCTCCATCCCCTTCTGCATAGAGAATTTTTTTCCTGATAACTAATGTTTCCTGATATTAGGAAATATTATAATAAATATATTCAAATATTATAATAATATTTCCTACTCTCAAGTTTGAAGCCATTCCCTCTTCTGTCTGTAGGACAATTAGAGGAGACAGTCCACAGAAGCCAGAATAACATAAGTAATATCCCCACATCCCCCTTCCCAAAAGAAACACAACTCCAACAAAACACTGCTTTTTTTTTTTTTTTTTAAAGAGCAATTCCCAGCCTATATTTTTCCCCTTCCCAGTGTTATCAAACACTGAGCAGGAACAGCACTGTAGAGGTAGAACCAAGATTGCTGTTTTTAAGACAAGGGTTACCACAGCAAACATTAACTTAATCAGTAGCTCAGTGAAAAGGCACAGAGCCCATTTCTTATCTCTGAGGCTTTATCTGTACTTCTAAAGAGCACTAATTTTAACACTGAAATCATGTGGCAAGCTCTTAAGCAAAATGTGATTTCTTGAAGAGGGGTCATCTTAGATAAACTCTTTTTTCCCCCCCAATGCCAAAAAAACCAGGGTGTTTTCACTTAGAAAAGATGATTGTAGCTGAAGCTCATCAGCTGTTACTACAGCTCCAGTGCAAATAAAAGTCCAGCCCATGGCTGTGGAAAGTCTCCAGCGTTAGAAAGCAAACAGAAAAGTAAGCCTGTGTTTAAAATAGATTAGAGTGTGGAAATCCAGAGTTTGACAGGGAAACTGATAACAGCTAAGACCAGCTTATCATGAGGAAGTGCACAAAGTTTTTCAAACTCCTTTCCAGAGAAGCAGGGAGATAGATATGAAAACACTTGTGAGAGACACATAACAGATACAGAAGATGAGGTCACACCCTCACAGAAATCAGAAATAAACTTTTGTGGCAGCAAAGCTCAGCCCAGCAAGACCCTGTTTTGAGTTAAGCCATAGCTCATCCCAAGTATTTCCAGCAAGGACAGAGGAGGATTTTGGCCTGGGTTACACTTAAGACATCTAAGAGCAACCTCTAGTGGTGTTCCCAGACAGGTACCACACCTTCGGGAGGGGAGGACGCAACACAAAATGTTCTGGCTGGCTGCCAGGGGCTTTCCAGAGCAGCCATGGGATGGGCTTTGCACTGCTCCTGCTCCCAGCACCACTCGGAGCAGGACACCTTCTGAGAAAAAAGGCTTAACTTCAGACCAAGGACAGGAAACCCCATTGTTTTTGCTCCAAAAATTACCAAATGTACCAAAAATTACCAAATGTACCAAAAATTACCATTGGCTGAACTCTGGTTAAGGAATACAGATAATTAAGTCATGAGCATCCAAGACTTTTTGTATTTTCCTCAAATCCCTTTTTAACTAAGTTCCAAAGCAACATGTTTTTGTCTGCACTGAACTTCCATCATCTGAGGGCACCCTCAGTAATACAAGCGGGCACCATTTAGTTAAAATCTAACTTGCCCCATGTCAAATTAGATCATTTAATTAGTTACCCCTCCACCCATAGATTTTTCTAGGTACATCCCAGCAGTCAGGGCCTGGAATGTCTGCTTCTCTGTGAAAGAAAATCCTGCACCATCACACACAAGAGTTTAGCCACCCAGTGGGATCAGAGTGATTTCAGTGCATGTCTTCTGGACACCAAAATCAACTCATGCAGGAGTTTGTAAGCCATGTTATAGACAATAATATATGTTGAGCTTAAACATGAAACTACAACACTACAGGAGCAATTCAGGGCACTTTGAGCTGAGGATTTTGATTAAACCAGATTGAAGTGCAGTGTGAATTCACCTGTTCAACAGGGAAAGAGACACATGGCTTCTATTACAAAATATTTTAAGTACCACCTTAATATACATTCAACTGAAAGTGCATTTATCAAGTGTTCTAACTTGAACACAGGTGGATTACAGACAGATCATCTGAAAGAAAAGAACATCTCACAGGCTATAGAAAGGCACCAGCATACGTGGCATTCAGAAATGAATAATTTGCTTAATAATCCACAAATGGGTCCAGGAATCCCCTTGGCCTCTGTTCCATGCACAGCAAAACAAACCCAGCAGTTATCCTGGATTGCTTTGTGAGCCGTATCACGATGGTTTCTTGAAACCTCTTAAGATGGGGTAGATGTTCTCAAATGCCTCATAGAGCTCAGAACGGTCTTTTGCTCCTAAATGGACATTTAAGGAAGAAAAAAAAAACAAACCCATGAATTAACAGAGTGCTGAGAGTAACTGAATGCAGTTTAAACCCAGTAAGGTTACAAACCATGAAGAAATCCAGGAGATTGGAAGCACCTTAGTATTAAAGGCAGGATTTCTGTCTGCCACCTCAAAGAACAATTTCTAGCTTGCTTAGCTTTAAGACTGGTTTTGTTTAATCTGTGGATCCAAAAAAGCAATTTTCTGCTCCTGACAGTTGCAAAATATTGGCTTTGAAGGAGGAAAAAAAGCAACTGAGCACCACCATGGTGTTATCTGCTTAAAAATAACAGCTCTGCCTGTTCATCAGGTGAGTGGAAAGGTAGAAACAAGAAGTAAAAGGCCTTTATTTCATACTGGGAGTTGTTCCACAGCTTGAGAACTCTCCTTCTCCAGCTCTGAAAAGCAACTTTAATTTTAAGCTGTGTGTTAGGACACCTTTGATTTCAGATCCCTTTCTGTGATACTGTAAACAAATCTTTAATACCAAATCTTGCACACCAACTGCATTTCAGTAGGCAGGAACATTCCCTGTCAGCAACACTACTCATGCTGGTCCAACAAACATCAGCTACAAAAAAACTGCATTTAAGTGAACTAAAAGTGGAATTAAACCCTGCTCAGGTTGAATGTGTAAACCTTTTCTCATGTCCTCACTTGGACATGAATAATTCATCTGCCTTACCACAACTTTTACTTTCAAAAGTAAAGTTACTTTCTTGATTAGGGAAAAAAAATAAAAACCTCCTCACAGCTCAGCAAATTCAGTTTTGTTGTTACTGCTGGGCCCAGTACTCACAGAAAAGGACTGAGTGTGCAGCAGGCCCTGAAGCAAGGGTGTTACAATTACTGTACCCCAAAAAATGCAAGCATCACTGGAATGGAACTGAGCAGCATGATTTTACTGGCCAATTTGATTTTACTGAACCTAAGAAAATTGTGGACATTGGAGGGGGAAGCATTTAAAGCTTTGTCCTGGGTGCCCCATCCTTCAGTTCCACTGAGCTAATTCCTGATTTATGGTTGTGAGCATCTCTGGCTAAGGCAGGCACTTCTCTTGCCCTCCACATGTCTCCAAGCTCTGTTGTGAATATGAATACCACATTCAGAGCTTCTGGGAACAAGCACCACTTACCTTTCAGTACATCTGAATAGAAGCATTTTTATGAGCTTTACAAAAAGGATGTGCCAGGAGCTCAGGAATTCACCTTTTTTGACCTGGGATCTGAGGTACAGGTATCTGCTGAGCACACTGACTCAGCAAGGCTTCTGCCTCATGATTTTTTTGCCAGTCTGGAACAAGCTCTTAGATCTCCACCCTTTTCCTCTGATAATCCCTACTAAATGTTGTCAGTGAAGTGTTTTAAGAAGTCTGTTTCCTGTCCAAGCAATTTTAAATTGCTTATTGTGAGGTTCTTATTTAAGTGCCTGAGTAGTTGCTGGCATGTCAGTATCCTGTTGGCATCCTCTGCATTGGCACATGGCATCAGGCTTTGAATAAAAAAATACTTCACATGGAAATCTGAGACTCTATGTATGAAATAGTACAAGATTCTAGTGCAACAATACTGATGTTATCTGCAGAAAACACAGATAAGCTGCAGCAGCCATTAAAAAGCTCCCTGAGTGGCTTTCCTGTGGGCAAACGATACTGGTTTTTAGTTAATGTTTAATTTAAATGCTCTCTCAGAAAGTGAAGTAGCAGTGGGCTACAAATATAAGGAGGCACCACTTACCAGTCAGTACAACTTTTCCAGACACAAAGATCAGCAGCACTATCCTTGGCTTGACCATCCTATAAACCAGGCCAGGGAATAGTTCAGGTTCATAGCTGTTCAGAGCAAGCAGGAGAGATTAGTAAAATGCAAATGCTGTTTCAGTGTTGTATGAATAAAGTGCTCTTTAATTACAGTAACAATAGGGTAATTAACCACACAGATTTTATCTAACTGCCCCTGAGAAAAGCAGGTCAGGTTTTGGACATCTTGAAGAGAAACCTGTTAAACCCAGCTGGAGCTGGTGGGGGATCTTCATGCTGACTTCTAAAGACTTGTGAGCCACTTCTGATTTGTCATAGCAAGGGAACCTTTATTGTAATCTTCAAACAGTCCTCAAATCATGGAATGGCCTGGGTTGGAAGGGGCCTTAAAAATCATCCAGTTTCATGGGCAGGGACACCTTTCACTATCCCAGGTTGCTCCAAGCCCCATCCAACCCAGCCTTGGGCACTTCCAGGGATGGGGCAGCCACAGCTTCTCTGGACACCCTGTGCCAGGGCCTCACCCCCCTCACAGTAAATCCTTCCTTGTCTCCAAAGACCCCTTATCAGAAGCATCTTGTGCAACTAAGGCAAGATAACAGCCAACATAAATATTTGATATATACCTAGTTCCTAAATGAAATGCAAACTATTAGGTGCAGTGCTAACAAAAGACAACTGAATTTTGGTTTTGTCAGTGCTGAAATCATCCTTTCCTGATGGCAATAGCTAGTTTTGAACAAGCTGATCTGGCAGGCACAACACGCCCATCCCCTCAGCTACAGCTTTACTTTCAGTTCTTGGCTAAAGAACTGAAAATCCAAACAGAACCAAAACAATATCCCAGAAAAACACTATAGAGCTGCAATTCTGTGTTTTGCAAATGCCTGAAGGTTGGAAACCATATCCCTGCAGACAGGAATCTGCTTTGCTGGGAGTTAAGAGGCCACCTTGGTATTAAAAGTCTGCAGTGGAGCAAAGACATGGACCAGGCTCAGGCAGCTGCAGATCCTGCTGCAAGGTGCACAGGGTTGTGCCTGATTTCCTCATACCTGCTGAACTGCTGGTGGGTGAGAACCAAGCTTTCCAGGCGGATGGGGAACCTCACATCACAGCTCCCCACTATATTCTGGATCTTGAAGTCCAAGAACTTGGCAGGGAAGCCGAGCTTCTGCACCACCCTCGCGTATTTCCTGGCTGCCAGCCTTGACTGCTCCTCACTAGAGGGAGAAACCTTTATTGTAATCTCCAAACAGCCCTCAAATCAGAGAATCCCAGAATGGCTGGGGCTGGAAGGGACCTTAAGGCCCATCTTGTTCCACCCCCTGGCTTGGGCAGGGACACCATTCCAGGTTTCTCCAAGCCCTGTCCAACCTTGCCTTGGACACTTCCAGGGGTGGGGTTTTTCACTGAAGCAAAAGCAAAGGGGGGAAAAAAAAAAATCAACTTTTATTAGTGCTTTCCTCTGCTCTTGAAGTGGAATTCAGTTTATAGCCACCACTGTGCTAATCTGCACTCCAGAAAAAGAGATCCTGCCACTCAAAATAGCAAGGCTGCATCCCCAAAACTGCTGCAGGGAGCTAAAAGGAGTAAGGCACTTGTTGATTCACCTTCCTGTGGTCTGGGTGAACCCACTGGAGAAGTTTCATCACTCAGAGGTTCCCCTTTTGAGAGGTTTTCAGTTCCTCAAAACAGCTTCTCAGTGCTGATCTGGGAGTTAGACTGCAGGCACCAGTACAACCACCTACCTGGGGTGCTGGTAGGGGCTGGAGAAAAGATCTCTTAAGCATGAGTTAATTAATCCTAATTGACTGCTTTGGGATATAAAAACCAAGGCAGTCTCTGCTGGACTTCAGGGAAAAAATGCTTCAGAGTGCAGAAATAAACTTTTGCTTTCCCCAATTCCCATTTCCTCCAGAGGCAGATGTGTTGACTGGTGAACACAGACACTGAAGAGAGACTTGACAGACACAAGCTATCTCCTAAACACTTTAAAAATCAGTGAGAAATGCAAACAATCCCTGAACTTCTGGGAATTTTAGCAGCTTTTCTACTGACATCTGCTCAGCTCAATCTAAATTCAGGGACAGAAGTACACAGTTCAGAAATTGCTAAGGTGCCATCACGAAGGAAGCAAGATTTTCAGTATCAGTGCTTCACTTTTTCTTGCAATTAGTCCTTTGCTAGATGCTTTAAACAAGACTTTTCAGACATTCTCCATCAGAATATATGCATAGCTGCAAGAGCCAGACCTTTAGAGGGAAGGGAAAACCCAGAAAAATACCTTTTTGCTCCCGTGCAGACCATTTTTCCTGAACTGAAGATGAGGGCTGTTGTTCGTGGTTCCCTGATTCTCATGATGACAGCAGAAAACCTCTACAAATTCAAAGGAGACCATGACAGGATTTTAGCTGTATTTCTGTACAGCCTTACAACAATTAACACTTTCACAGCTTGTCACAACACATTTGCTTTTTAAGTGTTTCTTTACCACCCTGAAGTTATTTTTAACCCACCTAGGAGCAGGAGAGTTAAGACCACAGTCATGGAACCATTGGGATCTATCAGCACTGGGAAAGGGAAGGGAGAGTAAAGCTTTGAGTCCAAGATTTACCTTTGGGTTATACTCTGCATTTCTGGCATGCAGAGCTATGTTCTTCAGATCCAGTTTACAGGCCAGGTTTACAGTTGACACGATATTCCTGGGGAATGAGGGAAAATTTTTCTCATTGCACAATCCAGCCACTGCAGAGCCACCACCCAGCAGTACCAGCTTCACTTGGAGTCACATTCCAATTAATAATTGCCATCAACTGATTTCCTGCCTGTCTCTTCCCTACTTCAGCATTAAGCTACTTCTGGCAAAACTTAAGTAATTCAATCCCAAAACTGCACTTTGAGACAGAACAAGGTATGAAATTATTAGCCTCTGAATTATAAGCTTGTGTGTCTTCCAAAAACTGCATCACTGAAGCCTTTCACAGCTTTGGAGTGAACCATGACTGACTATTTAGAGTTACTACAGCACCTAAGGTAGGTAAGGGTGGGTTATTTTCTGCAGGTATAAACTATTCCAGAGTTGCTCTATCCTAGACAGGGCAGCATCTTTTAATGCCAGATGCTGGCATTAAAAGATAATGGAGGCCAGAGTTTCTCACACTCAGTTCTGTTCCTCCTTCTGAAAAAGCAGAGTGACATCTTTAAACCTCTGGAGTCTGCTGTCATCCTTCACATTCTCCTTCCTGGAAGAAATCCTGCTTTTCAAGTATCCTCATTTTTTTATGCAATATTGTCAGTTCATTTTCTCCACCTCTCCCCTTCAAGAGGAACAACTGCTCCTGTAGGTTTTTTGGCTTATTTAAGACCAAGTCCTGCTTGCTACGTTCTCCAAGTGAAAAGTCAGAGTAACACCTTGCAGTTTAAGCCAAACTCTGACTTGTGGTGTGTGCTACATAAATAAGACGTAACTTACTGTAGCTCGGGGACAATTCCAGAGCTTTCTGAAGGTGACACTGGGGTCACCGGAGTCAGGGGAGGACACATGCCAGCTGCTTCAGGAGATGGCTGAGCTGCACCTGGATGTGACAAGCTGCTTTCATCCATGAAAACACCACTGTCCTCGTTACTTGGGAGTGACCCATCAAGCTCTTTTTGCATTTCATGACCATCCTCTGAGGGGTTTTGTTCTTTGGTGTCTTGGGTAACATCTGGGAGGAAGCTGAGATCCATGGAGGAGAAGTCTGTATGGAGCTCCTTGGGCTGACTTAGCTGGGAGGCAAACACCCCATCTTCAGCTGTTGGAAGTTCTAAATCATAAGGGCCCACAGGAGTGAACAGATGAGGACCAGTGGAGAAGTCATCCTTGAATTAAGAAAGAGTGCCATTAAGGGTCTTGCATTAAAACAGTTACTGTAACTGGGAAAGTAAATGAAAATTCATCTTCAGTGAGGAAGTTTCAATAACTTTTCCCCAATACATATTTTTGCAAAGATAGTTTGAAGGTTGATTGTGTGTCCTTTGCTTCTCTGTGAGTGTATAAAAATCCAGATAGCTTGGATAATGCATTTTCCCACCACAGTCCATGGGCACTCTAGAGAATTCCTGGGATAGCACAAATTGAGAAATGCAGGTACAACACTGGCACTTCACCCTTCACAGCCACTGTCACACAACCACATTATCACACTCATGAGTTTTTCCAAGGAAGACAGACAGCATTTCCTGGCTGTCTTCATCTCCCATTCTGTATATTATTCCATTTCCTGTCCCTGCTAGCAGGGGACAGTGTCAGCATTGCTTTGTGCAACAGAGGGCAGCAGCTCACAGAACCAGCAGCAGCTCATTCCTCAGCTCCTGGAGGCCACCAGCCTGATTGAAGCTATAGATGTGAATATGGGACTAAAAAAAGCCTCACCACAGTCAGCAGAACCAGCATCCTGCCCTGCACCGAGCACACAACACACCTGCAAGTAAGCTCTTTCATCCTAATGTCCTTCTTTATCAACTATTTATTATTAAAAGCTGTTCCAAAAGCATCATCACATCGATGAGGCAAGAATTTCAGGACAGGATTTATTCCCTCTCCATTGGTACATAAGCCTCTGCTCAGTGGAAATCCTCTTCCTGAAGGTGCTTTCTGCCAACATCCACAGCAGGTGACAGCTTGGACTAAAAGAATCCGTACAAGAGGTTTTGTGTTTAATCAGGCATTTTTAGGCTCAAGAGCTAGAAGGACTTGAAAAGTCCCAGCACAAATCAGAGCAGGGAATGGTGCATAAGACTGAGGCCTTTGAGTTGGCAGCAACTGCCTGACCTCCAGCAGGAGCAGTATTTCCAGATCAATGCTTCCCAGCCCTGAGCTAGTGCTGCTCTCTTCGAGTCAGCTCACTTGGCAACCCAGCCATGCACACGGGGAGATCTCTGCTCCTACTTTGCAATATATTTGCCTGCAGACACTTGGAGAACTCTGACAAAGGGACAAGTCCTCCCAGAGAAGCCTCACTGGCCTGAATACAGATGCAATCAGGAAAGCATTGCCAACACCTGCATTTAAAACTGCTGCTAAAACTGACTTCTAAATACAGAGCCCCAAGAAGAGCTGGTGGGGCAGGGAGCTGTTGAGTAAGTCTATGTACTCCTTTACTCTTTAGAAAAAAGGGTCAAATATGTAATTAACAGTTAGAAATAAAACATTATAGAATTACAAAAATACATCTATGTTAAATAGATAGCTTTCAAGTCAGCAGCAAGGGAAGGAAGTCACAGTCTCTGCAAGAATTCCAGTGCACTAAAGGATTAGCTGTACAGGAGCTCATTAGGAAGGTTTTGTATGAACCACAACGTAGAGAAAATGGTACAAAAAGCTCCTTGTGAGACTACTCACCTCATGCTAATGGGCATCAGAAGATGAATATAACAGTAAAAAAACCACCCACAAACAACCAAAGCAAATTTGTGACATATTTTAAAGAAGCTGATGGAGAAACGAGTGGTACATGAGGCTGGAAGTATCACACAGCTGTAAAGTTCTCAAAAAGTAGAGTAAATTGCATAGAGCAGGTAGAAACAGAAAGCAAATTTTCCTTTCCTGACCAGGTTTGCACCTAAGAGGCGTGAGGAAAAGCCCTGCTAGGGTTAAATTCTGGGGAATATTTCCTTCATGTCAGACAGATGCTCAGAGGCTGTGAAAGGGGCACAAGACAGTGTTTGCATTGGGCTGGCTGCCAAGGGTTACTGCTATAGACTCTGGGTTAATTAACTCCACCAAAGGCCCCACCAAGTGCATAGCTTTGGACATCTCCCAGCAGCTCCAGGGAGGAGATTCCACACACAGATCCTGTCTGAGATCCCCTGGTTTGGGGCAGCTTGAGAGGAAACAGCTTTTTCCACTTCCACTGCAGAAATCTCTGCAACTCAGGTAGACACAAATCAAACCCAGCTGCCTTAAGCAACAGACTTGGATTATTTTTTTTTTCCTCCCTGCAGTGATATCACACATCTGCTATTATCAGGTGTACCAGCAAGTCTGAGTATAAAAAGCTCACTAACATTTGTAAAGCTGTATTATACCTTACCACATTTATATACTTGGTGAGGGCACATTCAGAGGGTTTTACCCACTGCCACAGGAAGGTCTCCGGATTTAAACAGCTTGTGCTAAGCCTGTTTTCTGAGCTGAAAAGTAGTTTACAGCAGGATGGAAACAAGTTTTGTTCCCTGAGTAACGATGATGCTCAGCTGTGGAGTGCAACCCTCTCCCAGTTGTTCCTACAACCACCTGAGATCAGGACGACCATTCCAAATACCGAAATAATTAATTTTCGCAGACATTTATCAGCTAGAACGAGGAGATGCCAGCCTCCTGCCCTCTCAGCGCCCACCCACCACCCGGGCTAACCCTCGCAAGCAGCGTCCCACCGCAAGAGTTTAAACGCAGCCGCATCATCTCTCATGCAGGGAGTAAAAGCGACCTCCCGCTCCAGAGAGCTCCTCCGTGCTCCGGGCAGCTCCGGGACAGGGAGGAATCCCTCGGGACAGGGAGGAATCCCTCGGGACAGGGAGGAATCCCTCGGGACAGTGGAATTTGGGGCTGAGCCCGGCAGGGATGCGGTAGTGACGCAGTTGAGGTGCGGCTGGTGGGGTGCTTTCAGCACAGCGTTGGTGGTATAGTGGTGAGCATAGCTGCCTTCCAAGCAGTTGACCCGGGTTCGATTCCCGGCCAACGCAGCTTTGTTTTACTTAGGTTCACTTTCTTTTTATTCCCCCCTCACTTCATTTTTTCCTCCCTCCCTCCCTTACCTGCCCGCTGCAGCTCTCCAGGTACCGCTCCAGCGGCGATGCGCCTTCCATGGGTACAGCCGCCAGCACAAACCCCCCCAAACCCTGCTCCGGTCCGGCTTTTAACCCCCAGGGACAGCCCCGGGGCCACGTGCAGCTTGTCAGGGAGCAGAGCCCATCACAGCTGCGAGTTTTACCCTCATCAAGCAGCCTGGGAGCCTCTCGCCTGCCTGCACGGCTGTCGGAGAGGGTTTACCCCATCCTGCAGGACCAGAGAAATCGGGGTGCTCTTCTCGTGTGCTTTACAGGAGCCTAAAAATACAATCTGTCCTGAGCTCCTCTGAGCCTGCTTTCTTCTGCAGGGTTGAAGAGAAATGGAGTTGGACCTGCAGTTTAGACCTTGCACAGATGATGCTTTTAGCAAGTGTCTTGTGTCCCTTAATTCCTCCCACCTGCCTCATCGGGTGCAAGGAGGCACATCTGGTCCTTTGAGAGGAGCCCCCCGCAGCCAAAAGTGTCAACTTCAAACTGAAGGCAGAATTGGTTTATTCTCAGCTGGGCTAACACTGCTTAGGAGGGGTGGGGAGAAGCCCTTACTCTTTACATTCACTGTCCTCTCCCCTCTGTTGTGTACTTCTGCCCTCTGCCAGTGATGATTCAGGGCCATTCCCCTTTCTTGTGTCCCGGTGTGAGGCAGCACGTTCCCGGGAAGGAGCTCGTGTTGTGCCTGGCTGCTGGAGGCTGTGGGAGTCTCACCCTGCTGACACAGTTTGGCTTGGGTGCTGCTTGAGTCGATGCCAGCACTTGCTGTCTGACTTGTTCCTTCTCTCCTGTCCTGTTGCTGTGTGGTGATGGATGGAGGGATGGATGGATGGATGGATGGATGGATGGATGGATGGATGGATGGATGGATGGATTTCTGTGGAGGCACAGCTGGGAACACATCCCTGTGCCTGCCTGGGCTGCTGGATGTGCTGACTGTCGTGATCACTGCACCTGTTGCTCTGCCAGACAGGACTTTGCTGGGAGATTTGCTTACAAACAGCAAGCTGAGCTGAGGAAACCCTTTAGAGGAAGATGTCAAGGCTCAGATATGCAGCAGGTCCTTGGGAGGTGCTGCCAGGCTCTTCTCAGTGCCCCAGGTGCAAAAGCTTAGATTAATACCCTTTATCCAAGGAACAGCGTATACATGGCTGATGAGCATCCTTCCCCCCTCAGCCAGCCTGCTGGGCTTGTTTGTGGTATTTCTGAGACTCACTTACAAGTGAGTAGTAAAAGGTGCCAAATCCTCCCAGCCCCAGAAAAATCCAGCCTCAAGCAGGTTGATTTACATCACACAGCCTGTCCTGGAGCTCCCGGGAGGCAAATCAGGCAGCAAAGCAAGGAGAGGCCTCAGAGAGGTTGTACTTTGAATGAGGGAGGCTGCTGGAGCTAGCTGGGGTCAGCTCAGGATGGTTAAATCTAAGCAGTCCCATTCAGGGCTGGCAGGTGATTGGGGTGCTTGCAGACAGCTCCATGGGCTCAGCTGCTTTTTTGGGCACAGCAGGATGGGGTACTGAGGGCTGTGGTGAGGGGCTCTGCTCCCACCAGCAGGGCAAACCCAGCCCTCACAGCTGCCTCCTGACAGTGTGGGCCTGCCCTGCCCACAGAAATCATTTAACTGAGCACAGGGATTGTGCTGAGTGGTGTCCTTGCAGTGACATCTCAGGGGAACAGGAGGTTGGTGCTCCCCCAGCATGTGACACTATTGCTGTGCTTAAGTTGGGAAGCTGGAGCTGCTCCTGGGGCTCCCCTGGTGTGGCCCTGTCTGTAGCACTGCAGCTGTGAATTTACTCAGCTAATTAATTCTTCATTGCAGAACCCCCTAGAGAGGAGATCTGTTCATCCTGCAGCCCCTGGGAATTGATTTGTCTGCATTTTGTGAACCTGAGACACAGAAGGTCAAACTGTGGTGCTCAAGTCAGTGAGGCTACATCAGAGAGGAACATAAAATACAATTCTCTTGATACTGGTGTTGTTTCTTGCCTTGAATAAGGACAAATGGCAGGGGCACAAGGAAGTGTTGAGATTTTGGGTGAGTCATGGAGTCTGGTGTCTGAGGTTAAATGGGTGAAAGATTGTTTACCCATTTGAAGAAGGGACGATGTTTAGAGAGCTGAGAGAGCCTCTGAGGATCCAAGAGTCACAGTGTGTGTGCAATTCAAGCTTTCAGGGTTGCTTTGCTGTAGGGGAAAGGTCTTCTGGGCACTGCCCAAAGGAGGGCAGGTATGGCTGTGCCTCGGGAGGGCTCTGTGCTCACAGCCTCCTCTTCCAGGCTGGGCATCTGCCCGGTGGGGGAGGCTCCATGAGGGAGCAGTGATGGGGAGTGAAAGCCCAGGTGGTGGGAGGTGCAGGGAGCAGTGTTCCAGCGAGCAGGAGGCACCTGGGCTTCTCCCCTCAGCCTCCCAACTCCTGTGCCTCTCCTTAGTCAGCAGAGGCATCATTCCCTCTCTGCTCCTTCCTTCTTCAGCAGCAGACTGAGCCCTGTCATGTGTTGGACAGGATGGTAATGCAAAATGTACCACTTAGAACTCATGTGACATACCTGCTTAATTTCTGATCATCCAAGTCAAATAATGTTAGAAAAGGCAACTATTTTTCCCATGCCAGCTTTAAAAGAGATTATTTCTCTCTCAAGCTGCCTGGGGTTCCACCCACCCCCTTTTTTTCCCCTCTATCTTTCCCCACTCCTTCTCTTCTTTTCCCTCCATATTTTCCTTCCCTCCCTCTCTTCTTTTCCTCTCCTTCTCTTTCCCCCACCTTTTAAATTCCTTTGGAAAGCAGCAGCCATCCAGATTCCGGCCCGAGTGAGTCACGGCAGGAGGGCTCAGAGCAGGGAAGGAACCCTTCCCCACGTCCCCGAGAGGAGCCGGTGACCGGGGGATGAATCACTGCAGCGCAGAGCTACTGTCATGATGAATTGCCGTGAGCCTTAATTAGCAAATTGGTTAATTTTACTTCGAAAGTTAACGATTAGCGCAACAATAAGTGCTCCGTGTATTCTCTGTAAGAGTCATTCAGCATCACTCTTCCTTGGATAACTAATGGGGGAAGACTGTTCCACAGAGCTCCTGCTAACCCGCCTCGATCAGCCTTTTGAACATCCCTGTAGCAGGCACTGCTGCATCACTTGGACGCTGTAGTCTCGTTAGGGGATGGGACTAATCACAGCCGATTTACAAAAACCTGGAAGGGACAGGGAGCAAGGAATTAAGGAACCTCTACCTGTTTCATTCATCAGTGCTCTGCACAGCTGCATTCTATTCCAGCATGCCCTGAATGCCTTGCTGCTTGCTTTGAAGTTGGTTAATCTGGTTTGGCTTTATCTTATCTTTTTTTAGGAGCCAGTTTTGGAGTTAAAAGCTTGTGACTGACAGCGTTCTGCTTTCTGCTCTCCTGAGCTTTATGCTAAACTTTTATAGCTGCAATTGTCTCAGAAGAGTGTAGCTTGCCTCAGGTGTAGCTTCCCTCTCCTGGTGCCCTCACTGCCTGCAGTGTTTAAGCTCTGCCTTTGGAGCACGTAGAAGAACAACACAGAGCTGGACTGTGTTCCAAGGGAAAAAAAAAATCAATATATTATGCACAAGATATCTCCAAATTCAGCACCTTCTAATTAGTCCAGGAGCCAGCACTCTTCTGTCAACAGCAGAATCTGAGTCTTGTTGTGGAGGTTGTTCCTTCTGGGTGGTTTAGCTTTGTTTTGGTCCCTGTGCCTTGATTCCCATCGTGTCAGGGATGTAAATGGAGTGAGGTGCTGATGGGGACCCCAGAGAGGGTCAGGGAGAGGAGCAGTTGAGCTGCAGCCAAGTCAGTGGGAGCAAAGGATCTGCACGGAGCTGGAAAAGCTCTCGAGAAATGCCTGCGGCCCAAAAGGCAACTCAGAGAGAGATGCTGGTGTGCCTTTGGTCTGACAAGTGTGACCATCACCCTCAGGCTTATCTGTCCCATAATACTCCATTCTAGACCTGATCAATGCCTGCCAGTATCAACAGATCCTGGATTTATTGCTAGGAAAGGAAAGAAGTTGCCATGACTACTCACCGAGTAATAGTGAGTAATCTGACTTTTAATTGTGAATTATTTAATGTCATCAGCAGGTTGTGCTGGTGTAAACTGAACAGAATCAGGTCCATTGGAGTTGTTATCTGGCTCTAACTTGCCCTGTGTAAATCAGGAGTAACCCTCTGGCAGAAGTGAGGTTACACTGGTTGGAAGCTGAGCCAGAATCCAGTGTAATTTCCCAGGTTTGCTGGGTGATGGGAAGGGCTGTAAGTTCATCTTTACCCCTAGTGCTGTGTGCCCCTCCCTGGATCACAAATCACACAGTGCTAAGGCTGCCTCTTGCCCTGGTTAAACCAGGGCCCTCTAATTCCCTTGGAAGGGCAGCAATGGAGGAATTTGGTACTTTTTGCAAACATCAGTGGACTCTGAGCATTTGTGTGCTAATGCCTGTGCCTGCCATGCTCACTGGCAGAGACCAGGGTGTGTTGGCTTCTGGATCAGGAAGGAAAATCACCTCTGTCAGATGAGAAAGGGGTAAACTGGCTAGAAAAGAGCCATTTTTTTCTGGCTTCTACAGCTCTATTATGTGCAATGGAGACACCAACTTGCCCCCATGTCAGAGAATTGCTGAGAACCAGACCCTGAGAGGATTGCCAAATTCTCTGCTGAATGCCAGAGGAAGAAGCACTGTAAGTAGAGTCATCTGTCTCAACTGAAAGGCTGAATGGTGACTTGAAAACTGTACAGTTAACTTCATTTGATTTTCCTATCTGTGTCAGGCAACAAACTGACTGAAGGAAGGCATTCTGTGTGGTGTTTGCATAGAAATCCACTCCCCCTGGCCCAGCCTCACGTGGGGCAGGGCACAGCAGTCTATTTTTTTTTATTTTTCATTCTGTGTTGTATTTAAAATGTGGCCAGAAAAGGGGGGAATGGGATGGGGAGGGTTTTAAACCTTGGCTGCCACCTTAATTGCAGCCTAGCAATGAATGGCTGCAGGCTTTCTTGGACAGCTCCTCCGTGATGTCACACACAAATCCATCTGACACCTGGGGTCAGAAGTATTCTCTCGTGCTTTTTGTTAAGTCATCTTTCCCCCTTTTGTGCCAAAGGGTCTGGCTAAATTGAATAGCATTTAAATGAGGTGAGTGTGTGATGGAGCAGCCCAGTGCTGCTGTTTCCCCTCCAAGTTTTGTGACAAATCTCTCTAATGCAAACACCGTGTCTCATACCTTGAACTCGCTGCTGCAATTAAATCCTGATCCTTTAAGCCTTGTCTGGAAAAACAATATAGCAAGAGCAGCCCTGCGTGTTTGCACAGGGAAGGAGAGGTGTGCAGGCAGCAGATGCTGGCAGAGCTCTGGTGATGCAGTTTGCAGGGGTCACAGTCACATTGGAGACACCAGCAGTGCCATCAGCACGTCCAGACCTTCAGTGCAAGCTCTCCAGGAATTCGAGCATGTACTGTGCTGCCTTCACTGCTGTGAGAGCTGAGCTGTGACACCACCACGGCTTTTTATCAGTTTTATCAGTTTTTATACTGTACAACTAAATGCAAATACAGTGAGTCAAAGAAGGGTGCTGACCAATCACTGAATTCCCCCCAAAACTGAGTTTTGCCTGAGTGATCAGCAAGATATGATGAGTGACACTGGGATGAGTCTGCAGGGCACACAGCTCTGTGATTAGTCAGTTCTCATCACCTCTTCCTCCAATTAACGTCAGCAAATCAGTGCTCCTGAACCAACGAGGACCTCAGGAGAAAGTGAGCTTCCCCAAAACGCTGCCAGATGTCAGCAGAAGCTGCACTCCCCTCGCCTTGATGGTTCTGTGCTTTTCACACACATAATTAACTGTTAACACCGTCCCGTGTCTGTCACTCCAGCCCCTCACCCGTGGTCTGCTGATAAATGCTGTTGGTTCAGCTGTGATGGAGGAGTCTGTGCCCAGCTCTGCTGCCTCATGCTCCTGCTCTTCATCTCATTTCCATGCTCATCCCAGCCAAGCAGGAACCCAGCCTGAGATCTCTTTTGTTACAGCTTCATCACTCCTTTTGGATCTTCCTCCCTCCTCCTTGCTGTCTTTGCAGTTTCCCTCCAACACATTATGGCATTTGGATTTTATGGTCAGACTCTGGAAGGGGAATATGAGTTATAAATAAATATATATAATATATAAAATATATGAATATATAAAATATGTATAAATATATAAAATATGTAAATATATAAATATATAATATATATATATATAAATATAATATATAAAATATATATAATATCTAAAAAGATATGTATAAACTATATAAAATATATATTTAAATATATAAATATATATATATTTTAAATATATATTTTTGGTATCTGCAGGCTGTGGAGGAAGCTCACTTGTTGCAATGCCCTTCATTACAAAGGTGTTGGTTTTTTTCCTCTTTTTATTTTTTTTTTCCCCTGTGACTTGTCAGGAATAATTAAATGCTGTGATTGCTTTGGCCTCCCTTCAAAGGGCATTTACCCAACTCATAAATACAAGAGTAGCTGCCCTGAACTCTGTTTCCACTCAGGTAGAGTTGTGAAGGTTTGCTCAGTGATGCTCTGAGGAAAAGAGGAACCCAGATGTGCTTGTGTTTGGGAGGATCCTGAGTTGGTTGTTCTCTAAAACCCAAATAGTGTTGCTCAGATCAGTTAATATTTGCTTATTATGATTAAAAATACATTAATCCCCAGGCATTTTCACAGTCTCCTTTGCTCCCAAATTAGCATGGGCAGTGCTGCTGTCCAAAATAAATGAAGTGTGTGAAGACAGGCAGTTTAAAGGCGTTGAGGAATTTCAGACCTTTTACATCTCACTTGCTTCCACCTAATTTGTTAATGGGTATGTTTCTCCCTGTGGGAAAATAAAGCTTTTCTCTCTGACATTTTGTAAAGGACCTACTAAACCTCCTTTTGTCCCTTTGGGTAAAACACTGAATTGGTTTTTCTGGTGCCTTTTTCTTTTCCCGAGAGAATCTGAGTTGATTCTTAACCCTTTCTGCCCCCAGACCCTATAGAACAGTCTGACAGAAACCCTTAGATACCTTACAAGTCTAGGCATAATGTGGGCAGCTGTAGGTTCACTAGGCAGAGGCTTATTACTATGTAAAAAAATTGGATATATAGGTGAGAGAAAGAATATTTGCTCATTTTAGGGGTGAGCTAAAACAGAAGCTTGCAGAGGGATGCACGATGAGTTTGCAACATCACTGGGAATTCCTGGATCTCCTGGGGCACCAGAGAACAGGATGTCTCCTCAGACAAAAGGATTTGTGAACATTTCCAAGTCTCCAAGTCTCCAGCCACCCTGGGAACACAGGTATGTGTCACCACCAGGGATGGCACACCAGGGACCTTGGTGTGACACTCATTGCTCCAGGCAGACACATCCCTTGTGGAGACACCTCAAACAAAATACTTCCATATTGTGAAAAACAACATTTCACCTTTTTATATTATTTTATAAGTTTAATAAAAATAAAATAAAACAGAATAAAA
The DNA here is from genome assembly GCA_017589585.1 of Phylloscopus whistleri. NCBI lineage: Eukaryota > Metazoa > Chordata > Aves > Passeriformes > Phylloscopidae > Phylloscopus > Phylloscopus whistleri. The sequence goes on along the minus strand of JADMLD010000405.1, from coordinate 273,137 downwards.
ATAGACAGTTGGGAGACAGGAAAAGATAGCTACTCAGCTGAGGGTGCAAAGCAACACACCGTCTGTCTTCAGATCCTTTGTTTTAAGGACCTCTGTGTTACATATTTAGATAAGCTAATGCATGATTCAAATGTTCGTTTTGGTTTCAAGACCCCCCTAAATATACAATTTATCTGTAAAATTCCACGTAGTCTGGGTAGATGTTGTAAATCTGTCTTCTGAAGATTCAAACCCTCAAAAGGCTCGATTGTTCTTTATCAGCATTTTTTTTTTTACAGGAATGTCAGAAGACCCTTCTGGCCTCTATCTAGTTAGAGGTTACAAAAAAGTACAACCCCCATCTCTTACTTTGTTACAATTAGGAAATATACCTTCATTAGATTTCTAAATTCCACAAATAAAAGGAAATACAGTACAACCTCCTTACATTACACGTATAACATTCATGTCAATATTTGCGAAAAGCCAACTCCAAAAGATGCATTTATAACACATATTAACCAACTCTGGGGTGGCAAGAGCAGCTGGGATGGCTCCTGTGCTCTTGGATTTATCCAGACAGGCTACCAGGGTGTTTGCTGCACGTTTCCTTACGAGTTTGTCACAGCCTGACACATGCCGTTCCCCTGACGCCTCAGTCAATGTCCTTCCCCGGCTGCAGGAGGAAAACATGCTGAGCCAGCCTTGCAAACTGCTCCAGCCCCCAGGGATACCTGATCCTCAGGCTGAAAGAGCCCTTGGGGCACGAGGTCTGTCTGACTCTCCGTTGCTTTTTTCTCCCTGTGCTGGTTGGAAAGCAAAACCAGTGAGACTCCAAGTCAGAAATACAATTTAATAGGAGAAGAGAGGGAAAAAAAAAGTAAAATAAAATAAATGGAATGATACAACCTGACACCCTGTTGGTTAGGGTGGTGGTAGCAGTCCAGATGAAGTGATCTTGTTGAAGTAGAAATCCCATAGAAAGGTCTGATGGCTCTTGTCCTCTGGGAATGCAAAGATAAAGGCTGCTGTGCTGTCCCAAATCCCAGATTATATCCAGGTGGGAATGCTTGGCTCCTCCCCCTGGGCAGACCATCCCACAATGGGCTGATATCATTCCACCAGTCATGTAATGGGTCCTTGATTGCCCATTAAACAGAGAGAGCTCCCAGAGGCAGTTACCTGTGAGTCCTGCAGCAAGGCATTGATGGCCCATTAACAGGAGATAGCCTGGAGGGAGGGGGCAAGGAAAACACTGCTCCACCTGGTTCAACAGCTCCTGAAGATGGTGATAGAATACAGACTTTGGGTTGTAACCTAGTTGTAGGTTAACCTCATTTTAGTTGTAACCTAGGACACTCCTCATCTCTCACTTCTTATTCTGTTGGCTGTCCATCCTGCTACAGGAGCACATCGTGTTGGTGTTGCCAAGGTTTTTCTTTGCAAAGGAAAACATCTTCATTCCACAGGTATTGATGAAGAGGAGTATGAATTTAAAACCTGCCCTAGATTAATGTAGAACAGCATAAATAACCAGCTGTGAATGATGAATGGGAGAAAAGGATTTGGACTGTCACTGCTCCACCACACGGGGAGTGTTTTAAAGGAGGACAAGGTGTTTTCTGTGTCATTTCTGCATTTGCTTTACTTAAAAACAACCATTAACCTCCCACTCTTAAAAAGCCACCTTCTGCTAGGATGCTACCAAGAAAGAAGAGGACAATTTGGAACTTGCTTTGAAATAGCCCTCTCATGGGAATTCAAGGCATGGTTATTATTGTGCTGCTTGGAAAGCTGCTTTTCTGTCCAGCTTCCCTGTGATCCCTTTAGCTCTATCTGATACTAAAGGCTTGAGATCTCCAGATTAGAAATTAAATGCCACCTCTGTGGCCCAGACCTGATGACCTACTGGAATCACAGCAAATAGGTTTTCCTTTACAGTAAATGCTTCCAGCTAAAGCTGTTGCTTTTTGGTCAAAATCAATCTTTTTTTTGGGAAAAAAAAAATTAAAGCCATGTGATGCAGGTGTAGGAATGATAATTGACTTGAAATTGAGTAGGGATTATGCAGAGTGATGGCAGGCCCTGATCTTGGAGGGATTTAGGTGCTTGTTTTGTTCTGCTGGCATGTGTGAGTACACAGGACAGTCAGGAGGGCTCTGCCCTGGGGGATTTAGGGGAGGCTGTGGCATGGCCAGGAGCTGAGCAGCTGGAACAGCTGGGTGGATGCAGCACTTAGAATATCAGCAGCAATTCCTGCTGCTAAGTTGGGTATAAACCACAGCATGTCAGGGGTGGACAGGTGTGATTTGGGTGTCTGGTACAGGCACAGCAGCCTGGGGAGGGCAGGAGAGGGATTTTCCCTTCAATTTCTGGTTTATTTTGCGAAGTAGAAACTGGGAGTGACTGGTGTCAGGCTTGTGCTGGGAGGTGGGGACTGGGGAGCCTCAAGGGAAACTGGCAGAAATCATGATTTAAGTGTGATTACTCTGAAGATGTCAGTCACTGAGATGGGCACTCAGCTGTCTGGAGGCCTCTAATTGTGCTGCTCATAGCTGGTCATATTTTGAATGTGATAAAATTGAGCAGTACAGTTTTAAATCAAATTTTGAGCTTTTCAGTGCTCTGTTACAATGATGAAATGGAAGGTGAATGTAGTTTATAAATAATTTTTTTTCCAGTGAGCTCTGCAACAGTTTTGAACAATTCACTTAATTAGCTGGATTTCCAGCTGTACAAAATGTGACCATGTCAATTTAATTAACAGCATATCTACATTGTGATAGTGTGGGGATTATGTGGAGACTGGTGGATTTTCCTCCTGCTCACATACAATGTCATGGTTTATATTGTTGTTTTTCTTTTTATTATGAGCTTTTACTCTTCTTTCAAGAGTTTCCAGTGTCATTTCTGCTGACAGATGCTGCTTAGGACAGATTTATTTTTATTCCCTTACAGCTGAATTGGATCAAACGTCTTTTTCCATATAGCTCAAGTTTCCACAATGGAGTTACTCCTAGTTGACTACTCTGAGAAGAAAACTGTAGTCATTTTTGTGATCTTCTTTAGCAGCAGTTGAAATGGTTTTTTGGCATGTGTGCATATAATTTATTAATTTCCACTTCCTGTCAATTGCAGGGATTCATGATTATAAATAGTATGAAAAATTTTAATGCAAATAAAGATAGAGAGAGAGAGAGAAAACCCAGCATTTGGTCTTTTTTTTCTTTTTTTCCTAGTTGGATTCAGTGAGGTGTTGAAACATGCAGGGCGTTTGTTTCAGGCTTTGATAAGGATCTCTCACATTCTTATATAAAATGCTAAATTAACAATAATCAGCCCCCATGACTTACAGCCCTGCTCGGTGCATAGCTTGCCTTTACTCTCGGGCTTCCTCTGAATCCACAGATCTGAGGGCTTTTTCCCTGTGATCTGAGAGAGCAAAATTCCTGACAAAACTAATGACTTGGGGCTCCTGCGGCATTTTAAACCCTTTTCTTTTTCCCCATGAGTGGCTGCCTAATGTGAGGGGGATTTCAGTGGCTGTTTGCATTATTTCCTCCCTGCAGTCGGGACATTCAGCATCATTAGCCTGCCTGGCTGCTCGGCACAGCCCTGGCTCTCTGGTGAAGTTCTCCACCCAGGTTTCCCAATCCACACCACTGAGATAGTTTACTGCTTTAAGTTTTGGGTAATGGTGTCTTGACATGGGATTTTAAAGCATTTTCAGGGACTTTATGCTGTGATGTTGGGGCAAATCTGTAAGATGTGAAGGACCAGAGACTTCTGAGCTGGAGGGAAGTGGAATGTTCTCAGCTGAAATCTTTCAGAGCCAGCAGCGACCACCCAGCAAGGAAATCAGCTCCGAATCCTGGAAGGAGGAAGAGAAGAAAGTTCTGGATTATAGAATCAGAGAATATCCTGAGTTGGAAGGGACACACAAGGATCATAAGTCTGACTGCTGGCCCTGCACAGACACCCCAACAGTTCCATGCTGTGCCTGAGAGAGTTGTCCAAGCACTCCTGGAGGTCTGGCAGCTTTGGGGCTGTGCTCATTCCCTGGGGAGCCTGGGCAGTGCCCAGCACCCTCTGGGGGAAGAACCTTTCCCTGATATCCAACCTAAACTTCCTCTGACACAGCTCCAGCTGTTCCCTCTGGTCCTGTCACTGTCACAGAGTGCAGAGATGGGTGCCTGTCCCTTCTGTAGCTGTAGCAGCTGGATTTGCCCTGTCTGCTTTTCCATTGCAGCTCCTCTCCTGGCAGGAGGGGCAGCTCTGTCCCTCCAATGCCCTTCCCAGCCTTGTGGCTCCAATCTTTCTCTCTCTGTTGGCAGGACCCTCACCCACTGTCTGTGAGGCAGCAAATCCCATTCCTGGGAAGTCGTGGTTTGCTTCTGATGCCAGCTGGAAAACTCTACTGTGGACAAAAGCAATGAAACCTCTGCAGAATCTGCTGCTGCTGAGCCCTGCCACCACCACTCCTGGAATGGTTAATATCAGGAAGATTTGGCCTTAAATTTTCACCTTGGAAGTGCAGGGTGGGGGTGCTGCCTTTGGCCGGATCATGTGCTGCTCTCAGCAGTGGAGTGACCGGCCGGGATGTGCTGAGCCAGGGCAGCTCCGGGATGAAGCAGCAAAACGCTGCCTGGCCAGCTGCTGGCCGCTCACACATCCCAAGTGTCCGGCTGCCTCCACGCCCCCGTGGCCACCCCTCCAGCGAGGCCTCGCCCCTGGGCCCGCTTCACCTCCCGGGCAAAGGCACAGCTTCCGTCAGCATCCACCTCATTCCTTTGTCTGCTCCGGAGTTTGGGAATGCGGCGGGATTGCAGCGGAGTGACAGGCTCGGCTGGCCCGGAGGGGAACGCTGAGCTCTCCCCGCAGCTCCGTGCAAATCCTTCCTTGATACCCAGCGGAGCGGCTGATTTCTCAGAGATGCTGTGGGACAAATAAACAAATGGCTTGCTGGGAGCAACACGGCCTGGAGGGTCAAACCAGGCTCCTTATTGCCAGGGGTCAGAAGAAATGATGGGAGGGTGCCTGCAGAGCCCTGGGGTGATGCCAGCCTCCCTCTGTGCTGAGGTGTGGATACCTGACCAGCACCAGAAGCTCCCTGCAGCCATCTCAGCCGTCCTGCTGAACCCAAACCTGTGCTTTTTCTCGTGTTTTCCCCAACATGTTGGGAATTCCGGGAAGCTGGGAGTTAATGGCAGTCCCCCAGCGATGGAGCTGGACGGGTGCCCTGGGTGGCTTTTTGGGCCGTTTCGCTGTCTCCGAGTAATTGACACAGCATCAGTTTCCATCGCTGTGGGCACCCACAGATCCGTGGTCAGCCGCTGAGCTCAGGCAGGAGGAGAAAGCAATCTGCCCTGTGAGCACTTTGGGAAGGATCCACGTCAGAGGAAAAAAGAACTTGGGGCTCTAAGAAGTCAGAGCTGAAAAAAAAAATCCAGTTAATCTCCCTCCCTGTAGGCTCCACAGCGTGCTGGGATGTTCACCGTAGGAGCCCCTGTTATGCCTGTGGTGCAGGCAGGGCTGCTGGGCAGTTTTAAGAGATTTAAGGAAAATTGAAGGACAAGCCCTGTTCCTGGTCATGAGGAGGTGTCTGGTCTCTTTCATGTCCTGGAGGAGGCCTTGGGGTGTGCTCTGTCTGCTTGCCTTGGGCCCCTGGGATCCCACACCTGCCCATTGTGCCAGCTCCGGGAAAGGGAGTGGAGAGGGATCTGGTGGGACCTGGCTGGAATTGGGGGGCTGGGTGGGCAATCCCTGTGAGTGTGGGCAGTGGGATCCCTGCATCGGGCAGGTCTGGGGAGAAAGGTCCCCACACATGGGTGGGGAGAACCCTGGGGAGACCTGTGTGGGGGAAGTGATTCCCAGGCTTGGGTGGGGTTTGCGTGGACGTATCTGTGTTCCCTGTGTGTGGGAAACCTGGATGGGAGGATCCCTACCTCCGGGAGGTCTGAGTGGGGATCCCTGCCCATGGGTGGGGTATGGTGGTGAGATCCCTGGGCATCCCCTTCTGGGGGAACTCAGGGTGGGTGATCCCTGGGGATCCTTGCCTGGTGGAAGTGTAGGTAGGTGATCCTCAGGAACAGGGGAGGGATTGCAGCGTGGGGAAGCTTTCGGGTGGTGGGATCCCTGCGTGGGGAGAGTCTGGGTGGGTGATCCCTGAGGATGCCCACGTGGGGAGAGTCTGGGTGGGTGATCCCTGGAATCCCGGTGTAGGGAGAGTCTGGGTGGGTGATCCCTGGGGATCCCGGTGTGAGGAGAATCTGGGTGGGTGATCCCTGGGATCCCGGTGTGAGGAGAGTCTGGGTGGGTGATCCCTGGGATCCCCATGTGAGGAGAGTCTGGGTGGGTGATCTCTGGGATTCCAGTGTAGGGAGAGTGTGGGTGGGTGATCCCTGGGGATCCCCGTGTGAGGAGAGTCTGGGTGGGTGATCCCTGAGGATCCCCGTGTGGGGAGAGTCTGGATGGGTGATCCCTGGGGATCCCCGTGTGAGGAGAGTCTGGGTGGGTGATCCTTGGGATTCCAGTGTAGGGAGAGTGTGGGTGGGTGATCCCTGGGATCCCTGCGTGGGGAGAGTCTGGATGGGTGATCCCCAGGGATCCCCACGTGAGGAGAGTCTGGGTGAGTGATCCCTGGGATCCCTACATGGGGAGAGTCTGGGTGGGTGATCCCTGGGATCCCTACATGGGGAGAGTCTGGGTGGGTGATCCCTGGGGATCCCCGCGTGGGGAGAGTCTGGGTGGGCGAACCTCAGGGCCAGGTGAGGGATCCCCAGGCGGGGAGCTCGGGGGGCGATCCCCCGGCGCACGGGCGGGCTCCGGGCGATGCACCCACACACGTGGCAAAGCCGGGCGGGCTCTCGGCGCTGCCGGGGCTCCCCCGCGGGTGCGCTGCGGCCGGGCAGGGCCGGGCGGTGCCGGGGGCTCCCGGCCGGGGCGGTGCCGGTGCCTTTAACGCGCGGGGGGGGCGGCCGCAGCCGCGGCGGACGTGCGGGGCCGCCTCCTCCCCTTCCTGCCGCCCGCGCCGCGCAGCACCGGCCGCTCCCGCTCCGTCCCTGCAGCCCCGGCCCGGCACGGCCCTGCCCTGCCCGCCGCCGTCTCGGTGAGTCCCGCCCGGGGAGCGCCGCGGGTCGCGGCCAGGCCGGGCCCTCCCGGCGAGGGGCGGCGGGCCCAGGCCGCGGCGGGCCCGGGGCTGCGGCCCGGCCCGGGGAGGGGGGAGCGGGCGCGGCCCCACGCCGGGGAGAGGCCGCTGCCGTGGGGCCGGCGGGGTTCGGGGGGGCTGCGGTGGGGCTCCGCTGCTTCCCGAGCGCATCTCCCCGGAGCCGGGGGAAAGCGGGGCAAACGCGCCGTGTCCGCGGTGTTCCCGGAGCCCGCTGCCTTAACCCGCCCGCCGAGGGGCGGCTGGGCGATAATTGACGCCCGAAATGCCATTTCCGAGCCTTCCCCGTGGCTGTGGGAGCCCCGGGTGAGGTTTGGCCGGAGGCGGGTGCTGCGGCGCCCGGGTGGCCGTAGGGGCTTTAATGAGCATTGCGCTTCATTACCGCGGTCTGGGCCGCCTTGGGTGCCCGTGCCGGTGTCAAACGCTGCCAAATGCTGCTCCCCACCCTCGGAGGTGATGTTGTCTGGGGGGTTTCATTTCTGAGTGCCCTTTGGTACATCCCCGGTGCTGTTCTGTTAACCCTGGAGGTGTTCGTGCCCCCCTCGCCTCTCCTCTGCTCAAAGCTGGCTCCCTTCTTCCAGTCTACAAGTTATGGAGCAAAGAGGAGTTAAGGTGGCAAAGCTACACCTTTTGTACCTGGCTGCCTTCAGTTGATGAAGTATTTTAATTGAGTAGGTGGTTATTAAGAATAACATAGCTTAGCATCTTTTAGTCACTGCATTAGACAGTGACAAGTTCTGCTCTCTAGTGATGTGCATCCACCCGTGTGCTGTAGGTTTGTCATTTTATAACCTTTTTGTCCCCCATACCCCCCTCCAAGGCTGTGCTGTGTATTTCGAGGTCACTGTTAGAAAACCTGAAAGCTGATTTCTCACTTTGTGGAAGAGGAGCTGAGCTGATACTCTGCTGTAGCTCTTTTCTGCTTAAAATTCTCTTTTTCCCCCCCCGTTCCTTCAGTGTTTCCGTTGCTGCCTCTCTCCACCAACACAAATGGCATTTAATTGACATAACTATTCTATTTGACATCTCTTTACCTATGACAAGGCAAAAATCCCTGGCTGGGCAGTCCGAACTGGTTGCTGCAAAAGTTGAGAAGGGATTCAGTCCCTGTGTTCCACCTCCTTTCAGATGATTTTCCTTGCTTTTTCTCTTAATGGATCACTATCATCCTCCAGTTTGGCTTGGGCTGGAAGTGTTTCTCTGCCTTGTGGACCTCTTGCCTGTAACTGTGCTGTAATTTCTGCCTGTGAACAGGCCATGCAACTCGCTTTACCACATATTTTTTCTCTTGCCTCATATGCTGATGCTGCTTTCTGCATACTGTGATTAAAATAACTTTTGTGTGTAACTGCAGCAGTGAAAGGTTGGGGATTGGAGAGAAACACTAATTCTCTGGGAGAGTTATTACCAAATACCTTTTTTGGTAGGTTTTTTTCTTACCACCCCCCCCTTTCCTAGCTGCTCTCAAGAAGATGCTTTCTGCTCTCAGAAATAGCAGCAGGAGGATCTGAAGGACGCAATGAGGTTTTAATTTTATCCCCTGGTCACAAACCCTCTGTCACAGCCCTGATGACTACTTTGTTTTTGAAACCCCCTGAAGAAAAGGGAAAGACTTGCTCAAACCTGTGTGGAGCTGTGGTGTTGCTTGGTTAGCTCTGTAACAGCTCTCGTTTGCGTCATCTGCCCTTGCTGTTGGAGATTTGGTGGTTATGGCTCAAAAATGTCTAATCATTCTTGACCCTGGGTGCTATACACCTAGGGCTAAAAAAAAAAATCCCTTAGGAGCTGGAATTCCCTGTGAATTTCAGAGGTGATGGCCGGGTCTGTGTTTAAGCTACACCCAAGCCCCTAAAGCGTGAGGACACAGCGGACAGGACATGTGTTTTATTTTAAGCATCAAACTTGGTTGCTCCTAATCCCTTCCCCTGCTGCTGCCAAGGCACCCACCTCTCACCATTGACTCTGTGAGGCTTCAGCTCCCAAGTTTAGTTCCCTGGTCATACCCCAGTGACGTGCCTCAGTAAATGGTGTGAGTGCTCCCTGTGCTGTCCCGGAGGGATGGGGAGGAAGCAGAAGGCAGAGTGGCAGGAGGAGGTAATTCTTCATCCTGCACTTCACTCCAGAAGCTGTGGCAGCAACCCAAATCAAGTTTAATTTCCCTGGTTTTAGCACCCATCCATGCTGTGGATGCCTTTTATAACACAGCTGCTTCCAAGGTGGAACTTGATTGGTTTATTCTTTCTCCATCTCCGTGGGAGAGCTGTTGGAAAACCTCCTTGAAGTCTCGAGCAGTTGCTGAATTTCCATCCTCAGAGTGTTCTTGGCCTGTTTGTGTAATTTGTTTTTGGTTCTAGTGTTTCCGTTTGCTTTAAATGATTGTTTTCCCTCCCTGATGTAATTAGAGCAATCGGATCCCCTCTTGACCCCTTGTTTTCATAGGTTAAACAAGTCGAAGTCTTTAAGTCTCCTTGAGTTGTTCTCTTATTGATATTCTCAGGATTTCCTTGTCAGTGACAACCTTTTGCCTTTACCCATCAGAACCTTTTTAATATAAAGGGAATTTTATGCATCCGTGTTTAGCTCTTTAAACTTCCTGATCTGCATTGGCAAAGCAGCAGGATTAGGCTATTTTTAAAAGTAGGAATATTTTGGAGGGGACTGATTGCTGCACTAAGCTCACAAACTTTTTGACATTCCTTGTGTGATTGTTTCTGGCTAATGAGACAGGGAGTTGCTGGGCTAAATCTGTCCCAGACAAATCACTTCTTGTTAATGACTGTGCATAAACTATGGAGATGATAAATTGGGAGAATTACCAGCCCATGACTCCTAGGAATCTGCTTCTCCTCTCATCATTATACAAGATGTCCAACCAAATAAAACACATGGGGACTTTTTTTTAAAAAAAGAAGTATTTATTTATGTTTTTTAGAAATGTAAAAGCTTCTTCCTGTTCGCATGCCTGAACTACAGCTGGTGGCAGGAGAGAGGGTACTTGGGAGCTTTGAAAACTTCCTATTTCTTGCCAGAATGGAGCTTTTAAAGTATTTTCTTACAATGTGGACTCTTTGGCACTTTTTCCAGGCTGATGCCTGTGGTCTGCAGTTTGGGAACGCATCTGTGCCTGCTGGCGTGGGCACTGCCTTCAAGACTCATTCCTGCTTTTTTTTTTTTTTTTTTTTTTTTTTTTTTTTTTTTTTTTTTTTTGCCCCCATTTTCAGTAATTTCAGAGCAGGAGCAGCAGCCCTTTCGTGGATAAGCACCATGCATAGATCTGGATGCTGCTGCTTCCAGTTGAGGAATTGTTTTTTCCCTGGTGGAGGGAAGAAGCAGAGTTGGGTGCAGGTGCTGCTCCAGACAGTGCATCTGCAATTCCTGCCATTCCTCTGCAAGGTTTTTTTTTTTTTTCCCCCTCTTTGTGAGAACTAAGTAGCACCTGGGCTGGGTTCCCTGTGTTTGAACTCGTCCTCTCCTGGTCACTGCCATGCCTGTGTACAGGACTGCTGCATCTAATTAGATTATATTAGAATGAATAAGTGAATCTCAATAAATGAGCTTACGGGGGCACTGTCGGGTCAGCTCAGTCCCTAAATATAGGTCCTGGGCAGAGGGCAGGCTTGGTGCAGGATCTCTCCATCCAGCAGAATTAAGCAGAGATCTCCTGGGAGTGCATAAATTCCTCTGCCTTGGCTATCTTGTCAATCTGGATGCTCCAGTGTCTTGGTACAAGAAATACCAAAGTCCACCCAAATGTGAAGATTCTGTAATTGAAGCTTGGTGTGGAGTTGGAAGGGGAATTCATGGCAGTGGAAACTCTAATAATCTGAGGTGCTAAAGAGTGCAAATCTCATGATCCTTTTTAATGCTTCCAATTTAACTTGAGGTGAGGGTTGTGGGTTTTTTTTTTGGTTTTTTTTTTAATCTCTTAGTGTAGAAAACAGGGAGAAAGAGGAATGGTATCTGTTACATGAAAACTCTGGAAACAATCTCTAACTGTGCTAACACAAATAAAGAACATTATCTCCATGCCACTATGTTTTGCAGAGAAGTATTTTGGGTGCTTCAAGCCTTGAGTTTTGCTGTGGAATGAGTGTGGGGTGGCAGGGAGAGGAGAGGGGCAGGAGCTATAAGGTTTTTGGGCTAATCAAGAGAGTTCTTTGCAGCTCTCCTCGTTCTTTTCTGCAATGTTCTGTTTTCGTGAGTGCTTTGTGGCCACCCTGCTTACCAAAATCTGCAGCTCTAAACTGCTGCTACTGAAGAGAAGTAAAAGCAGTTTCTTCCCTTTTTCTTCCCATGAAGGTTTATTTAGAGAATAGCTTTTCTTTCTGTTTCAAATGAAAGCTCGTCTTTGCTTGTGCATCACTGGGGCTGCATTGTAACTCGGAGAAAGTGTCTGTAAATCATTCATGTGGACAAGCTACTCATTTTGTTGCACTAATAATCCCTATTATAAATGGTGTTGTCCTCTGCTTGCATTTACAGCTCTTTGCTGTGGTTGCTCTTAGGTGTGCAGGATTTTCAGGGGTAGTGAAACACGGGAACAGCTCTTCTTGCAGGTTTTTTTTCTCCTTTTCCATTGGACACTCTTCCTTCTGGCTGATCCCTCTGCTTGGCTTCCCTGTCTGGATCTGCTCTCAGCCAGGCAATCCTGCAAATCACTGCTCTGCTGGAGCTGCTGCATCACGGCTCCCCTGCTGCAGGAAGCATCTTTAAGCCCTTGTATGCTGTGAAGTTGAGGAAATAGAGCAAAACTCCTGTTTTCCTTCAAGTCGCAGTTGAATGACTAATGGAGCATCAGGGAAGGCTCTTTTGTTCTCGGAAGAGGTGTGTTGATGTTATCTAGCAAAACACAAGTTCTGACTTTGGGATTGCACCTATTAATTGAGTAGGTGACCTTCTCAGCCTGCCTGTCTGGTGTCCAGCTCACCAAGCATGTGTTGAATGACTGAGGGAAAATCAAGCTGGAGTTCAGAATTAGGTGAGTGTCAAAGGCTCTTAAAGCCTGGTATATTTATGCCTGTGATTCGTGGTGCTTCCAAAAACAATCCAGCTCTCATCCTGCAGAGGGGAAGTACCTCAGTCCAGTGTTACCAACATTTGCTTAGCTGCCAGAGCAATATAAACTCAACCCGAGTTATTTTGGGCTCCTTATTCTTTTGCTTCCAAATCCCACCCTGCAAGTTCCTTGTAGAAAAAATGCTGGCTTCATTCTGTTTTACACTCTCCTGCATGGACTGAAAACAGTAAGCAGGGTATTTTATTTCAGGGTTGTGACAAATTTTAGTACATCTCGTTCCTGTCCGTGGTGTGAAAAGGTGTCTTTTGTCCGCCTGCTACCACACAGGAAGGAAGTTGTTGAGTCTGGGAGATAAAAGCTTTATCTCCTCCCCTGCAAGGGATAAGCTACCCACTCCTAGGCTGGCACCACTCTGCTCTGTCCTGCCTGTAGTAGGGCAGAGGGAAAAATTTTCATGGGAAAATGTGAGCGGACTCAAAATCTGTTTGTAAGTGCATAGCTGTCAAGGAAGATGATGACTAAGCTATTGCACAAGGTGCAGCTCTTCAGGGAGCTTGCCAGGGTTGGGCTGGATCATGACTGACTCATAAGAGAGCCTATAACATCAGTCACCTCCTCATTTTAATTATTACTGGTTTGATCTGACCACTGGCCATGACTGCTTTTCTTTCCCAGCCAATTTGCTGTGGGGTTTTAAGTTGGGAAGTCTACACTTGATGGCAACAAATTAAAAAGTCCAGTTTGTTGGAGGAAGTGATTGGTTCCCAGGCCTTGGGTGGGCAGTGCTGCGTGGCAGGAGTGTTTAAGCTGATGTTTTGGATTTGGCTCACCTGGGTGTTTCTCCATCAGGCACCTGCCCTGTGCTGCTGCCAGGCTCTGGCATGGCACTTACCTGCCCATTTTACAGAAGGGAAAGCAGAGGCCAAGCACCTGCAGGTGAAGATGCCGGGAGGTCACCAGCAGAGCAGCTGGTGATGTTTTTTCTTGGTCTCATCTGTGACCTGAACCCCTGGCAGTCAGCTGGTGGGTGAGCTGTGTTGTCATATAGTGACAGGACAAGGAGGAATGGATTTGAACAAAGAGAGGAGAGATTTGGATTAGATATTAGGGAGGAATTGTTCTCTGTGAGGGTGATGAGGGCCTGGCACACAGGGTGCCCAGAGAAGCTGTGGCTGCCCCTGATCCCTGAAGTGTCAAGGCTAGGTTGGACGGGGCTTGGAGCAACTGGGATAGCTGCTCCATGGCAGGGGGTTGGAATGTGATGATCTTTAAGGGTCCCTTCCAACCCAAACTGCTCTGTAATATGACGTGAAACTGCTTTCCTGCAGCAACCAGGATTGTTCCCACGTGCCCCTTCCTTTCAGGGTCTCTTCTCTGGTGTGGGTGGGAGGCCAGGCCCGGCCCCAGAAAGTGATGTTGCTTCTTGCCTCCCAGCCTGGTTTGAGAGGCTGCCTTGGTGTTCAGTGCTGCTTTGCCCTCTTAAGTCATCACTTAATGTTGCAAGTGGACATCCCAGCTTGACTTTCGTGTAGGCATCGTCTTTAATTCTGTGTGAGGACCTAAAAACAGGTACATGAAACCAGTTACAGCATCTCTGCTGCTCCTCTCTGCTTCAGCTCCAGGTGTACCTGAGAGCATCACCATGGCTACAGCAGCTCGTAGCCACTGGAGCTTTTACAGGGCATTTTCAGATCTGGGAAGTGATCAGAGTTTAGGGTGCTGTGCCAGGAAGGGCCCTTTCCCCCAGGACTGGTGGGAACTCCTTTGCCTCCTTTAGCTTGCTGTTCTCCAGGACAACTCTGTGTCCTGTCCTTGGAGCAGGCAGTGTCTGCAGTTCTCAGGGGGTGTGGTGCTGGGAACTGGCAGAAAATGGAGTTTCCAGGTCAATGCTGTGTCTCCTGTCACACCTCCTGACCTTTGCTTGGTTCAACACCTGTTGGCAGCATGTGTGGCTCCAGCTGTGATGGAAGGACAAAGGACTGTGCTGCTTTTTCTCTTCGTGCTGCCTGGTTTTGTGTTCACAGCAGTGATGCTGGAGGTCCATCAAGCTTACTTCTCCAAGCTCATGGAGAACTGTTTGCCCTGAGGTGTGCTAAGAAGGTTCCTCCCAACCCTGTCCCCAGCATGGACAACGAGCAGCATTGCCCAGAAGAGAGGTGGAGGTGGCATCTCAAAGCCTTGGAAACCACCAAGCTGCCCAGAGGATTTATGGAGGTTTTGTTAGGATTTTATTGGGCTATCTGGGCTTTCCCACGGCAGCTCAATGGGAGTACTGACAGTTTTTCCTTGTTACCTTCACCTAAGGTCACTTCCATATCTTCAGCCTGTGCTACACTACTGCTAGGATTGGGTTGCATGCTAAATTTAGTGAACCCTTCTACAGCTTGGTTTGTGTGTGTAAAACCAGAGGGGTTTTTGGCAGCTTTTAAGGGGTTGGAGCCTGATTCAAGATGCCCAACAAGGCCAGGCTTTCTTTGCACAGGTGGCAGCACCCCAGGCCAGGTGTGGGAGGGTTCTTCTCTGCCTCAGTGTACTTCCACACAGGGATTTGCTGAGGTGCTGAGCCCTTGGGAGGGAGGGAGGGCTGTGGAGGCACAATTAGAACTTGCATAACATGGTCTGCAGTCTGAGGCATGTGAGAAGTGCTGGCGAAGGGGTTGGGTTTCAGAAGTTTTAAAGGCTTGTGAAAATTCTTGATCAGATGTTTCCATCACAATCCTGCCTTTTTCACCCCCACCCCCCCATCTCCAAGTTTCTACCTCTTTTCCTATGCTGTTTGTGTGCCAAAAGAAGAATTTTTTGCTTCAGGTCTGGTGTACCTATTTCTAAGTAAATTTTTTAATCCTTGCTTGGCATTACAGACTACTGGAGTAATAGTTTGAGATGCAGCTTAAGTTGGAGGCAAATAAGTTTAGATCTGTGTGGTTGCAGTGAAGTGTTTGTTCAGTTCTTGCATGCCAAAGGAGGAGCAGATTGTGGGACAGCAAGGCAAAGGGAGTGAGAACCCAGAGAAGCGTGAGAGAAATGACCTCAATTACTCTGCATTTCTGTTGCTGAGCATTTTTAGGCCTTTTTAACAACCTGGCGTGTTCTTGAGTTCAGATCAGTGCTGAGCGTGTTGGGGCGGGTGTGTGTGCTTGTGTTAGGGCGTTTTGGGGGCAGAACTCTGGGATATTGGGTTCTTGTCTTGAACTCAAAACTCTTCAAATATGCATTTCAGTGTCTCCAGTTTCTGTAGGAGACCCCTGCAGTCTTGGTCCTTATGGTCACAAGTGGCAAGAACCAGGAAGCCTTTAGAGATGTGCTTTGAGCACACCTTTTGCAGGGCTCTCAGAATTGCTCTGTGTGGGGTGATGCAGTGAACTGGGTTGTGGACTGGGACCAGTAAGGAGGATTGCAGCATCCCCTGGGCTGCTGCTCCTCAGAGGAACATGAGCAGCCCTCAGCATCACTCACCTGGGGCATCAACGGCTGCGTGGGGAAGGTGGTAAAAGAAAGCTCCTTCACCACGTGGCTCAGATGTGATTCAAGCATTAAGCAAGTCTGTGGAGGAGCTGGAGCCTTTTCCCTGCTGCTGGAGGGGAGTCTGGTCCCCTCCTCTGGGTGTTTTAAGAGGCAAATACTGCCTGGAGGTCTGCTGAAACACTGCACTCCTTCCTGAGAACTGTGACCTTCTTAAGCTGCCTGCCAGAGCCTAAAGGATGTGGGTGATGACACCAGGAGCTGTGTATCATTTCTTCAGCTGTGAGTGCCTTCAGCAGACTGGTCAGTGAAGCACAGAGAGGTTAACAAGGTGAAAAGCAGCCTTGTGGGGAGGAATGTGTGGTGCTGCTGTTCAGGAGCACATCTCCTCGTGGAAGCTGAAAGGATGGCATCTCACTGGAGCTGTAGCCAGTGGCATTCTTGCTGTAGTGCAGGAGGTGTTTTGGATGGATGAGGAGGTGAGCTCTTAGTGCTGCCCTCGATAAATGAGATATGTGCAGTGTCTCAAAGGAGAGTAGAGAAAGGCCTTAACACTTCACCTGCCTCAGCAGGGAATGACCACAGTTCAGCAGCAATTTCTAAAACTTCATGTTGTGCTTTTAAACAGTTAGAAGTTCCAGCTCACGATGCAGTTTATACTTTGAAATGCAGTGCTGTAACTTGTATGGTGCCAGTGCTGCAGGGATTGCTTCTAAAGCCTCTTTTGTTCCTAAACCATTTTGAAACTTTATTTCTAACAGTATTAACAGCACCATACTCTACAACATGAGGGATCTGGCTTGGATATAGAAGTGCTGTCTTTATGCCTGCATGATAACGTGCTTTAGGGTAAATGTTGAAGGATGGCTTTGCTATGGAGCAGTCAAACTAAATCATATCTACTGTGAAAGTTTTCATGATGGAAGTTTGTTCAGCCTTCAGCTGGTGCAAATTTCTGCTGGAGCAGAAAGTCATAATATCAGTGCTGTAGGAATTCCCATCACCAGCAGAAACTTCTGTGGTCCAAATTCAGTCCTGAGCATACCTCTGAACATTCCCTGTGTTCAGAGGGTCTGTAAATAGAGTGTGAACAATGCTTTAATCTGGCAAATGATTTTAAATTTAATGCACAGTTGAAATAAAATCCAGCCCTCTTTGGAGTTGTCGTTTCTAATGTGACTATGGATTAAAACTCATTGATTGCTACCAGCAGAAGACTGAGATAAAACACAGTGCCCCTGCTCCATGCAGAGGCTGCAGATTGACCATTAGAGCACTGAGCACCTTGTTGGATTGAGGATTGAGAGCGTTTTCCCGACTTGCAGCCAAAATGCAGCCCTGGCCCATTGCTGCCCATTTGTTCCCACGCCAGCATTGTCCTCTGGCTTCAGCCCCTCCCTGCAAGGTGGGAGCAGAGGAAGCTGGGCAGGGTCCTGTTCCTTGGGTGCAGTTCAGGGCAGCAGAGCTGTTCGTGCACAGAGGAAGGGAGGGTAGCAAGTAATGCCTGCTCAAGCCTGGCTGTTTGGATTTTTTCAGTGTTTTTGTGTCTTTCTGACCCACGGCTGTGGTGTAGAGTATTAAAAGTAAAAACAGACCTGCTGATGCAGTGCTTAACAGGCTGTGTAGACTGAAGAGGAGGCAATTCCAGCCTCGTAGTACTCTCTAAATTCTAGTTTGGTAGTTGTGCATGTTGGTGATAATTTCATTTATGATGCCTCTGTCAGCTTACAGGAACTTTGTTTCTCTGTCATTCTCTGTGTTTAGTCTCTGTTCCTCCAGTCATCCAGCCTAATTTGAAGCTGCCCTTTTAAAATCTTGGGGTTGAGAAACTAACTGCATACCCCTGAGTTTTAAACTCTTGGCACATTCGAAAATTTATTACCACTCTGTGAGCTTTGGTTGTTTAACTAATGGATACTTTTTCTTTCATCGTGCTGCGTGTGGTGACAAAGAAGAAAGATCTTCCCTGTTGATTCCTCTCAGTTTGCAGTTGAAGAATTATCAAGACTCAGTCTGATGATGGGGTACAGCAATCTTGTTTCACCTGCTGCCTTCTGATGCTCTCATTTAGCTACATCTGTGCCACAGTGACAGTAATTTTGATACAGCAATCACACGTTTTCTCTTTAGAGACAACTGAAATCATTCAACTGCTTAGACATAATGTGTGCAATAAATAATGTCTTGAGACTCCAGGTAGTTAGAAGAAACCACATGAAAGCATCTAGATCTGATATGATTCACAATCACTGAAGTTTTGATTTCCCTCTGAGCTAACAACTCTCCTCTGCCTTGCAGCCTGTTCCCAGCACAGCTCAATTTCATTTTCCTCTAGGAATTAGAATAGATGAGAGCATCCGTCTGCTGCTGGCTTCTCCTTTTGTCCATTGCTGTTCAACAATAGGATTGTCGAGTCACTGAGAGGTTAACAAAGCTTTTTTTTTTTTCTGTCAGTGGTCCAACCTCTTTGTATAGCTGTGTGGAACAGCACACTGAACAGAAATAATGGGAAAATCTTGTTGCTGGAATGACTGGGGTTGTCATTTTGTGATACCAGGGTAAAGACCTGTTTAAGCTTCTGGCTGTGCTGCGGGGAGGCTGAGCACAAATCCCTCTGCAAGAACATTAAATATTAGTTTCTCTGTCTCCTTGCATCCAGCAGCGTTGGAGTGAGGGGAGGAAATCTGAACGATTACAGTGGGTTCAGCAGTAGCTCCCATTTAGTGCTTAGAATGGTTTTGTTACGAGCCTTTTGGGGTTTGGCATTGGAAAAAGGGTGAATTGTAGCCCTTAATTATGAAGTGTGGGAACAATTGGAGCTGGACAGACAGGCAGCAGTCCAGCTCCTCTTCCTGAGCGAGCAAAGCTTTTGTGCTGTGCCATCCCACTGCACAAATGACCATGCCAGGCTGTTGCTGGATTGATTGGTTTTGATCCCTTTTAGGAAGGGGTTTGGAAGCTCTAATTTTGGGTTTATCACAGTAGTCAGGCTCCTGCCCTGCTGCTCTAAGCATGCCTGTTACCGTGGCTGCCCCAAAGAACTTCCCGTGGGATTAAAAACCAGTTGTTAAATCCAGTTGAACTGGGACATCAGTGGCTTGGCTCGTGTGGGTTCAGTGACTGAGTAACTGCAAGGAAAGATGTGGAGGTGCTGTGTTTTGCTCATGCAGGGGATGGAGAGCTTTGAGTGGAAATTGAGCTTGGGATGGTGTGAGATGGGTGGCACGTGGGGGAGCTGTGACTTGCTGGATGTCACCTGGGACACTTTCCTTGCTCTATCTCTTATCAGCTTTGGATGAGGGCACCCAGCAGAGCAGGGTGGCAATGGGATTTAGAGGAGTGTTTGCTGGTGGCAGTGCTCCAAGAAACTCTCACCTTTTCCCTCTAGAGCGCCTCTCCAGGCTGGGTTTTCCCTACAGTTCAGGCAAAGTGCACCTGTTATCACTCAGGCCTTGCTGCTGGCCCCAGCCATGCCTCCTTTCCAGGCTCTCATTCCAGCAGATCTCATGCCGAAAAAATGGAAAATACAGAACTCCTCTTTGGGACACAACTTCACTTTTTTTCTCATTTTCTGTTTTTTTTATTTTCCCCTCCCAGGAGCTGCTGAGCCTCCGTGGTGGCTGGTGTATGCATGGCCCTGCATTCTCCTGTTGGGAATGTTAAAAATACCAGCTACAATTTTCCCTTTCCACATACCAAAATATATTAATGTGCTGCTGCTTTGATTAGTCATTTCCTCTTCTTTTGTTCCTTTCGCAACAGGGTAAAGGACAGCGTGTGCACACTTGAGTAAAATCTTGTCTGGCTAAGAAGTCTGAAGCTAAATAGATTTTCTTGGTTAATACCTGTCTTTGTTGGCAGAAGAGTTCTGTTCTCATCCCTTCAATGTACGTTCAAAAATAAGTCCGGATCAAGTCACTTTTATGGTGTTCAGACTAAGAATATCTTTGTGTGATTTATTTTTGTAGTGGAAAGAAATTCTAATATGAACAAGATTAATATTCTTACCCTGAATTTAATATCTTCTTGCAGGAAGACCTTTGGTGATACATTGCTATAGGAAATTTTCCAAATTCACGTATTTTGAGGTATCTTGTCTTCCTCTTGTGCCACCACCTCTGTGCACACATTTCTCCTTTCCTGAGCTGCTGTGAGACCTCATTCAGTGTGGGTGGAAACTTGGTGAAAGCAGCAGTGTGACACTGTTGGGCTGTGCATGGCTCAGTTTGGGGTAATTCTGGCAGCCTCTGCACTTTGGGGTGTGGGGGTACAAAGGTCAATAAATCCAACTTACAGGGACCTGCTAACGTTGCTCTCAGCGACCTGCTCGCCCTCGAAGGCTGGATATTTTTTGCTTCTCTATTGCTGTGGCTGCCTTAGGAGGAAATTTGGGAGAAAAGCTTTAGCACCAGACGGACTGGAGAACTGCAGAACAAGTGGGTAGGTTTAAAACTTCCTTGTGTGTGTGGAGGAATTCAAGTGAATAACCTAAAAAGTTGCCTGGCGAGTGTAGTTAAGGGCGAAGCTGAGAAGAAATCCGGAGAATCGAGCAATAAATTAAGACTGATCTCTGCTCAGTTATGTCCAAACTTTAGGAACACAACCCATAAACAACATGCCATCCTCTTTAGCAATCTGTCGTGGTTTTCCTTTCGCTCTGGCGCCGAGGGCGTCTGCTGTGCCCTGGATTCAGACGGAGGACAGCTTGTGCCTGCCCGGGGAGGTGAGGCTTGGGCAGCAGCCTGAGGGAAAACTCTGCTGCTGGGGATGTGCAGAGCTTGCAGGAAGGGGATTTTGCCTCTCCTGGGATGCACAGGCAGGTAATACACTCGAGTCTTCTCCCTGGCTCTTTGCAGCTCTTGTATGTAAAACCCTGGGTTGTTTTTTTGAATGAGCATTAGCCTCCCAGTATTCGGATGCCATTCATACTTTCACAGAATCTGCTAAGGCAAAAAAAAAAAAAGAAAAAAGCTGCACCATAGGGCTTTGCTTCTTTTGTTTCTGTCTCTTCTTATTTTACATTTATTTTTTAAAATATTAACAAGAATTCAAAGTACAGGAATGTATATTTATATAGTTATATTTGCTATATACACTGGGAAAGGGAAAATGTTTCATTCCAGCTGTTTTCTTTTTGCAGATTGCTGTGAAGGTATGAGAGGAATTTGAGTACTGAGAAGCTACTGCTCATACCTGCTTTCCTCTGTTATAGAATCATGGAATGATTTGGGTTTGGGAGGGACCTTAAAAACCATCTTATTTCCACCCTATGCCACGGGCAGGGACACAAGACCAGGCTGCTCTTAGCCCCATCCAAACTGTATTTGAACACTTCAGGGATGGGGCAGCCACAGCTTTTCTGGGCAACCTGTGCCAGGGCCTCACCACCCTCACAGCCAAGAATTTCCTTCCACACTTGGAATTGGATGTAAGGAGATGAAAGGGATGTAGCAGCCCTAAATTTCTCAGGGGATGATCTTAATTTTTTTTTGGTTTTACTTAGAAGTTGGGGCTCTGCCTCATTTGTGAGCAGAGGGTCGTCAACTGCATCGTTCCCAGGGTGCTGCAGACTTTGTTTTAGTTGAGTTAAAGTAATAGAGCCTGGCAGGGGTAGGTGCAGAATGAACATACTTACACTAATGCAACTTCTTCCTGCGTCAGAAAGGGATTAAACTGTGTTAGAGTGAGCAAACCCAGCTGGGCTCAGACTTGCACTGGCTTTTTAGGGACTGGTAGCTGCTCCCTGAGGCTTTCTCTGGGTCCAAGGTGAAGATTCTACTGTGAATGTCTGTTTATACACTAGACCACAACAGCTGTCTTAAGGCCTTTGTTGAGGTGCACAGAGGCTTTAAAGCTGTGTAAGTGGCTTTGTGTGTGGTAAAGCTGAGCTGCCATGGAGTGTCACAGCAACCCGGATTGTACAAACCCCTGTGAACTTCCCAGACAGCTGGTTAGAGGAAAAACAGGTGTGGCCTGGTCCCTCCCTCCTGTCCAGGTGCTGGGCAGAAGCAGATTTCAGGTGTGGTTGTGTGTGTTTAGTGCTTTTTGCCTGTCTGACCCAAGAGTCCTGGCTCAAATCTGCACCTGGCTTGTGCTTTTGGATGGGCTCATGCTGCAGGAGATCCCTTGATGCTCAAAAACTACACGGCATATGGAACTGCTGCTCAGACTGGGAACCTAAACTCAGCTTTGGCCATAAGTCTGCTAGATTTGGCTCTTATTTGTAGTATTATTTTGAGAAAATTCTGTGATCTTCTTTTTATGCCTTCCTATTTTGAGAAGTATCGCTTCCCAGTTCCCTGTGCAGGGAAGCAGGTGGTGATTGAAGAGCAAATGTCTGATCTGGTCCCTGCCTGCGTGGAGAGCAGGAGAAGGGGAAGTGCTTACCCAAAAGGCTGAGCTGGCTGCTCAGGTGTTTAAATGCCTCTTAAATAGTTGATGGTGGTGTGGGCAGAGCACGTCTGTACATGAATGCGTGAAGGAAGGCGCTGGGGAAGCCTCAGGGACTCCTTGGAAGCAGTGATGGGAAGATGCAGACTTGCTGAGTAATTCCTGCTGGAAGAAAGAAACCTTTGATTCTTTACAGGCACTTTGGAAAAAGGTAGTGTAAAGACAATTTGTTATCTTCTGACTCTGGAGATGATAGGTGTGTGTGTTAGCTGTCAGTGATTTAAAGGGGAAACTTGCAGCTTCTGGAGTCCAGTGGAGCCAAGGACATTTTTTGCTGGTCCTGACACACGCTGCCTTTTATCCCAAGTAACATCCTCTCACAAATACTGCAAGAAATGTTTTGGTTTCCTAAGACTTTCCTGTGCTGGACAATATAGACTCATTTAGGTTGGGAGAGCCCTGTGAGATCCAGTCTAGCCATTCTCTCAGCACTGCCAAGGCCACCACTAACCCATGTCCCCAGGTGCCACATCCACATGGCTTTTAAATCCCTCCAGGGATGGGGACTCCATCACTGCCCTTGGCAGCCTGTGCCAGTGCCTGACCACCCTTTCAGTGAAGGAATTTTCTCTAATAGCCAATCTAAACCTCCTCTGGCACAACTTGAGGCTGTTTCATCTTGTCCTGTCCCTTGTTCCGTGGGAGCAGAGCCTGAGCCCCTCAGGCTGCACCCTCCTGGCAGGGAGTTGGGGAGAGTGAGAAGGTCCCCCCGAGCTTCCTTTTCTCCAGACTGAACCCTCTCAGCTGTCCCTGATGCTCCAAACCCTTCCCCATCTCTGTTCCCTTTTCTGGACAAGCTCCAGCTCCTCAACCTCTTCCTTTTTGTGAGGGGCCCAAAACTGCCCCTGGGACTGCAGCAGTGCCCAGCACAGGGGACAATCCCCACCCTGGTCCTGCTGCCACACTATTCCTGATATCAGTGCATTGTGCCCGTGCTTTGGTGAACCCAGTGAGGTGCTGCTGTGACAGGGTCTGTGCAGTTTCAGGATATTTGTGTGAGCTGCCAGGCAGGAGCGCAGAGCGTGGTTTCCCTGTGCCAGCCGCAGGTGTGTGCGCGTTTATCCCCGGCTAAACGCAAGGCCGCTCGCTCCACTTTCACTGCTGCTAATTCCAGTCCTGGGCTTTATCCTGCAGCCCAGGTGGTTTCAGGGCGTCAGCTGCTGCCTGGTGAATCCTGCCCTGCCTTATCTTGTAGGAACTTGCCCGAAGATCCGGGCTGTGGTGGATCCCCCACGCGGGAGGTACCTGGGTGCTCCCCGCTGCCGGCACTGGGACAGGATCAAGGACATCAGCTGGGTACTGCTGGCAAGGTGGTGCAGCCCTATGGTGCTCCCAGCTTCCTCTCGGCTGCATTTTGTCAGGTGTTGGCTCTGAAGCTGTGTTAAAAAAAAAACCCAACCCTCAGAAAGTAAAGGCTTTTGTTGAAGCAAAGCTACTCTTTCTGGAATTTAATAAAGAGCTTGTCTGTGTTAACTAACATCAAGCGACTGCGAGCAGACCGAGCCCAACAGATGGTACAAACAGCGGCATGTTTGGAATGGAAAATATTTACCTAGAGGGTATTCGAAGCACTGAGCTTGTGCTCTGCAAATGGCTTAATTGTATCAGTGAAATAAAGTGGGAGAGCAAGATGTATTGACAGGTTTTGCTCTGCTGTTGCTGTCAGCACCTTGGAGGGGGTGTCAAGCACTGTTGAGCTTCCCTTGAACAGGTCTCCTTCCTGGGAAGAGTCGTTTTAACACCTGAATGGCTCAGTTGGTGTTTTCGAGTGTCTACAGCTTTCTCCTGTGGCTGCACAAATCCTGCTGTCAGGGCAAGTATTGAAATGAAAAATTCAGAGCTTGAAATGCTGTTTATTGTGCTTCCCACCCAGTCTTGGGTTTGGGAGGGTTGGTGTAAACAGAGCATGGAAATAGAGATATAAAACTAAATTCTTTAAAAAACAATACAGATAGGTAGGTTAAATTTTACCCTGAGTAATGTGTGCAGTTTGGATACCACAATATAAGAAGGTTATAAAGGTATTGGAGAGTGCCCAAGGGCCATAGAAGTGGTGAAGGGTCAAGAGGAGAAGCCGTGAGAGGAGTGGCCGAGGTCGCCTGGCTTGTTCAGCCTGGAGGGGATGAGACAGGACAGGCTTCATCCTGGTGTGCAGCTTCCTACAAGGGGAAGTGGAGGCGCAGATGCTGGTCTCTTCTCCCTGGTGACCAGCAACATGACCTGTGGGAATGGCTGGAGCTGTGTCAGGGCAGGTTTAGGTTGGATATTAGGAAAGGTTCTTCCCCCAGAGGGTGCTGGGCACTGCCCAGGCTCCTCAGGGAATGGGCACAGCCCAAGGCTGCCAGAGGTCTCAGGCACAGGGTGAAATTGTTGGGGTGTCTGTGCAGGGCCAGGAGCTGGATTCTGATCCTTGTGGGTCCCTTCCAACTCAGAATATTCTATGACTCTTCTGTAATTTTCTGATTTGCCACTGGGATCAAAACTCACAGGTCCATTTAGATCTTCAGCTTTTCTGGCTGCTGAGTGCCTCATGCATGACTTTAAACTGTGCCATTTTAAAAGTGACCCGTGAGAAGATTGTGTGTGGTCTTACTGGAAGCTGTGCCTTTTCTTTACGTAAGTGTCAGGTGAAGTTTATGTGCAATACCTTAATTCTGCTGTGAAAAAACTTCTCAGGTGCAGTCAGCTCCTTGCTGGTGTTCTCTGGACTGGGAGTTTTTGGGAAGGCTGAGGACTACAGGGGCTCCTTCCTTCCCAGTGTGGCTCACCTGCTGAATTTAACCAGGTGTTATTGAACTCAAGTTTGATGGGCTAAAATCCCTGGCTGCTCCAACAGCTCTTTCGTGTCACATCACAGCAGCTCTGCTGTCTTTTGTCTTGTCTTGGGGCATGAAGAACCCATCTTGTTTTTTCAGTAACACACAGCACTGCTCAAAAAACCTCTGACTAAACCAACCTAAGCTGTAATTCTGCAGTTTTCCCATGTACTGTACCAACACTGATGTTGAGTGAACTACCCTGAGGTTTTTCTGGCAGCCCCCCTTCCTAGAGCTTGAGCCCAGCAGTGCTTTAGTCAGGTAATACTCATGAACAAATCACAGAGAGCTGGTTGCTCTTGCTGTATGATTGTGGAACAGGCATGGAGTGGCTGAACTTCTTGTTTAATTTCATACCTTGCCTGTGGCAGATCTGGGTTTAGTTGCCCAAGTCTCTGGACATCTCTGGAAAAGCTCTGGGGAGGATGAGCTTGGGAGTGAAGCTGTTTTCAAGAGGATCCTCTTTGCAGCTGGCTGATACAGAGCGTGTTCCAAACTGTGTGCAGATTAGGGAGAACAAAAATAGTGTTATCTATTGGAGGAATTTATTGAATCCAGATACTGCTCTGAGACTTCTTGCTGTGCTTCTAGTGACTGTTGGATGTGAGTCTGCTTGCCAGCTTGAGAAAATCCCAGGCAAATATCCCAATTAAAGGAGCTGTTGCCTTGGCTAAATCATACGTGGTATCTCTTAAACTGCTTAGTATTTCAAAAAAGGCACCTTGGTACCTGTATTTCCCCCCTTTAATGTTAGTTTTTCAAAGAGGCACAAATCCCTGAAGCTTATGTGCATTTTGGGACCCAAGCATTTATAAAAGCCGTGCTTCTCGTGTGCTGGGGCTAAGCTGTGAGTGACTCATTAGCCAGATGGAGCTATAATTTATTTCTATCTTCTCAAGTAAGTTAATCCCCTGGACCTAAACTGAATGAATATCCTGTGAAATGTGGTATCTGCACAGGGCGAAACTTGAGATTTAGATTCAAAAAAGGCAGAAGGTGGGTTAGAAAATCCAGGGCAGCGTGAACTGGCAGGGGAAGTCAGGTGCAGGCAGTAATAGCACAGAGGAGTTCAGAAATAGTTATTTTTCTGTGGCAGGGGCTCTGTTTAGGGAACAAAAGTGCAATTCTTTTGTTAAAGGCGGGATGGGAACAGTAAGTGGGTCTGTGCACGGCCTGGGACAGATGCAGCTTGTTCCCCTTTTTCAGAATGACTAAAGGGATGTTGTGAGGTCTGGAATTTACGGGTGAGACGGGAGCGTGTCTGCAAGGGGGGAGCCTGGCACGGGTGCTGGACTCCTAAGAAACGTGATCAAGAGCAGGTTGAATATCAAATAGGAATGAAAGGTGAGTATTTAGCCCAATACCTTGAAATTTAAATGTAGCTAAAGTTAGCTGTGCCTCTGTAGGCAGTAGGGAGGGGGAGTGCAGTGTGATTGCTGCTGGGAGTGCCTTGCCTGGGATTGTGGGTTTGGGTGGGTGGGGAGCTGGGGCAGCCGCCCTGGAGAGTTCTCTGAAGGAACTGTAAGTGATAGAAGTCCCATTGCAGCACTTCGGGGGGAGAAATGCCTTTTTTTTTTTGTGAGAGTGTCTGCTAACCAGGATGGTAAAACTAAATGGAGCAGTTAAGCTGGTAGCTGAAGGTGTGTCAATGTAGCATTTGCTTTTTTCTACTTTAACACAATGAGTTTCTTCATCCTGTTTCTTTCTGCATGGCATAGGATTTTTCCCTCCTGTAGATTGGTTCTGTTTTTTCTAAATGGCTTGTCAGTGTAATACAGAAAAATAAATGGAAATGATGGAAGTGTTTTAGTAATTGTAGACTGTCAGAGGACAACTGGAAACTGTGTGTGAGCCAAAACCACTGCCAATTTACCCCATGGCAAGGATGCCACTTTATAAAGATATTTTGACAGGGGGTGGTGTGATGGATGTTGTTTTGTCATTCTGCATAGAGCCAGCAGCAGTGGGATCCTCCTAGAGTGAGTTTTAAATGCCCTTGCTGGGCTGAGATGAGAAATTAGTGTATAGCCATCAGAGCAGAGCTTTTGCTTGCTGCTCCTGTGTGCTTAATCAATTCTAGTTACACCCTGAGACTGTTATTTAGATTTAGGGTTTTTTTTTTTTGAATTGTGCTTCAGTCCAAAATGTGAAAAACTGGATTTGTGTATGGAGTTTAGAGATCAGATCTACCTTCCTCTGCTCGGTGTTTGGGGTGGGAGGGTCCGTGTGGCTCGTGTTTGGCTTTGCCCTGATGAGCAGGAGGGGGGACAGGAGCAGGAATGGAGCCTGGGGAGGCTCTGGGCCTCATCACTGCAGTGTCATGCTCCAGATCTGGGAGATGATCCCGTTTTTGGTGAAGTGCAGGGAGGGGGGAGCAGGGCGGGGGACGGAGGCTCGGCAGAGCTTGTCCAGCTCTGAGATCAGACCTCAGCCAGTCCAGCACACGTTCCCCACCCGGACTAGCTGCTGTAATTATGTATTTATGGCTCCTCTGGAAGCAGCTGTAGCTTTTAAGTGTGTCTCTCCTCTCTGGTCGTGGAGCAACAATCACTTTGTGGAGCACGTCCTGCCTCGATGGCCCTCGTGCCCCTCCTGACCCTCGAGCCTTGAACCTCTTGACCAGCAAATGTTACCCCGAGCCTGTGGTCTGCCCTGAGCATCTGGTGTCAGATGCTGGGAAATGTGTAGGGACTGGCAGGGTGTGACTGTCCATCCCATGAGTTCATGGCTGGCTGTGTGCTGGGTCTCCGCAGGGCTGTGCTCGGGTATTGTAACTGTTGCAGTAATGTATTGTAATGATCAACTTAATTACACTTGTGAAGAATCTGCTTAATTACATATTTACTTTGGGGATTAGCTTTTCCCCGTAAGCATTCAATATTGACTTTGGCTGAGACAAATTTTCAAGATCTGCTTCCTTCAAGAGATGACTAATATTAGATCACTTAGTGCAGGGAGCTGAGTTTATCAAGTAGCTGTAATTAATCATTTTGAAAGCTCCAGCTTAGTTTTGAGCATCTGTGCTTTTTCTCCCCAAAAGACAAGCTTTTCTTCCCATCCCTCTCAGCCCTCCCAAAACTTTCTGTGCTGGATGTAATTTTAGACCCTGTAATTTTCAGTGAGCTGTGTGCATGCAGAAAATAAATAGAAACTGGGAGGAGACTTAATGTTAAGACAACTGATGAATAATTAGTGTATTGAAGCCTTAGTCTTTTATTTGGATAAGTTAATAGCCAAATTAGAGTTCCCAAGCCTTGCTTTCTGTGCTGCTCAATGCACTGTACAAATATATTATCACAGTAACTCTTCTCTGTCCAGAAATTATTCTATATAACAAATATTCCCTCTTGAGCCAGAGCCAGACTCCACACTGAGCTCTCTGCAGTGTGGCAGGATGGCACAAGCCAATTTGTGACAGCAGCTTCCAAAACAGTCAGGAATTGAGGTAAAACAACTTTAAATGAGTAAATCTTCTGCCCAGAGGCAAGGAGAGCCTGTCCTCTCCCTGCACCACGCAGCTTCTGCGTGGACTTTATTCCCTGTGCCCTCGGTAGGCACATCTGTTTTCATTTTTCAAGCAGCAGTGGAAGTATTCCAAGAAACCTGGGTTAAATCCCTTGCCTTTCATTCCCAAGAGGATGAGTGTCCCCAGGGACACTCGAGTTGAAGAGTCATTTTTTCTCTTGTGTAGAGGAAAATGTAGTTGTGGCATGTGCTTCCCATGATGGGTTTTAAACCGAGTTGGTGGATTGGGAATTGCACTTGCCTAATTAGTCTGGATTTTTTAAAAATATTGGGTGGTGATTCGTTTTTTGGGGTTTATTTTCCTTCTTGGAACAAACAGTCTGGAGAAGATTTGGATTCTTCCTGCAAAAATCCAGGTCCGTTCATAGCAATCAGTTGTGAAATGGGAAAATCTGGCTTGTTTTGACCCCAAAGTTAGGTTTTTTGACATTGTTTTGACTTTTTTTTAACTCTGTGGTTCCTGCTTTTTGAAAAAGAAAGTAAACATGTTTGTGACAAAAATATTGTTTTCAGCAAATTATCCTGGAATCATCTGGTCTGTATAAGTGCCCTGGAAGTTTTATCTTTTGAACATCACATGTTTCAAAATAAGTAACAGATCTCTCTGTTTCCCCATAAATGTATGGAATTTTCATGAGTGTAAAGCTGGGTTTTAGACTTCAAAAAGCAGTTTTGAAAATACCTGATCCTTTATGGCTGACTAAAATCCAGGGCTCTCTCCTGTCTTTTCCTCATTCCACCTCTGAAGCTGTCATCAATTTGGGAACAAAGGGAAGGTAGTTTTAACTCCCACTTGCCAGGATAAGAATCTTAACTCATTATGTTTGATTCATGAAAAAAAGTGGTGTTCTGCATATACTGGTCCTTACTTCACAGCCTCTGGAAGTGCTGTCTCATGTATTTCTGAAATCAAAAGCTTTAACTTTATGAAAGTCACGTGGGAAGGAAGAGTGAGGAAGATGAAGAAAAGCAAGGGAAGGGAATTATTCTCTCCCCAGATCAGCAGTCTGGCAAACTGCACTTCTTCCTATCCAGGCCAACCACTTTGAAGCAAGTGGTAAATGATTCCAGAAGCTGTTCCATGGCTGATGTAGTTTGGTAATTTTATTAAAGCTACTTTGAGGCTACTCTATAACAATGAGAAATCTTCTTTTATTATTATAATTGGTGGAGGAAATAACACTGAGGGAAAAGCTGTTCAAAACCTAATTTTTCTCCTTTTTTTTTTCCTTTCTCCTGTAGGTTTTTAAAGAAATCATAGCTAAGCAAAAGCACAATGGAGTTTTACGAGTCTACCTACTTCATCATCCTCATTCCTTCTGTGGTTATTACAGTCATCTTCCTCTTCTTCTGGCTTTTCATGAAAGAGACTTTGTACGACGAAGTCCTCGCCAAACAGAAACGGGACTTGAAGTTCCCGCCCACCAAGGCCGACAAGAAGAAAACCGAGAAGAAGAAGAACAAGAAGAAAGAGGCTCAGAACGGGAACATCCACGAGTCTGACTCGGAGAGTGCCCCTCGGGACTTTAAGCTGTCTGATGCCCTGGGCACGGAGGAGGAGCACGTCACCGCCGTCCCCGCGGGCGTCGCCGAGGCGCCCGCCGGCCTCCGCGAGCGCAAGAAGAAGGAGAAGAAGCACAAGGCCAACCAGGATGATCACGTAACTAAGGACTCGGAAGGATCCAAGTCTTCAGGCAAGAAAGTAGATCCAGTCCCTGTTACAAAACAGCCCACTCCACCATCCGAACCAGCAGCAGCTAAGAAGAAGCCTGGGCAGAAGAAGCAGAAAAATGGAATGGGTATCTGATGTTGCATATGCTTCTTGCACAGAACGCCAAAACCGTGTTCTGCTTTTTGCAAGGCCACAGAGTGTCTCTCACGACTGTTCTGCCTGATCTCTAGGGGGCAAAGCTCCCTTCTAACCTTCTCCTTTTTTACGAGCTATTGCTTTTTTCCCCCCTGTTTTTCATCTGGCAGCAGTGCTCTGGTTTTCCTCCTCCCATCCTTGCTTTCTTCTACCAAAGATGAAGTGAAACAGAGTAGCTTGTTCCTCTGCTTTGCTCTGTGGTTTGGCTGCTTTGCTCTCAAACAAAATTTTGATTACCTGGGAGAAGCTAGGAGATGTTTTTGCTGTGTGCATTCTGAGCCAGGCTGTGAAAAAGTGGAGTCCTAAGAGTGGTTGCTCTGATAAGGGAGGGCATCTCAAGAAACCTCATACCAATCTGCAAAATAAATCACTGTTCAAGTGCAGGCTTAATGCACAGAGAGGTGTTTGGTGGCTGATTCATGGATTGGTGGTTGATTCATTGCTGCCCACCTGCTACACCTCTTTAACTGAATGGAACTGATGCTAAAACTGCTCTGGCTGTTGTGACTGAAATATCCAACCCAAAACAGACCAAAAACTCGTCAGAATCACTTCTGACTGTCTTGACCGTGTCCTCAGCAGCTGACATGTCTCACTGTGGTTGTCTTGACTAGGAATAGAAGTGAAAAAAGAATAAAAATACCCAGTTCTAGAAATAAATGAAACCCAAGATATTTGCAGATCCCCTTGTGAGATGGAGGCACAGCAGGTCTGCACAGGGAGTGAGGAAAAAAAATGACATTGCTGCTCGATGTGGTAGATTTTCTTTTTCGGAAAAAAAAAAAAAAAGGAGAAAAAAAGACCCACCCACTACCAACAGAGAAAGTATCCAATCTTGTTTGTGGGTGTTCTCCAAAAATCTCTGTGGCACAGTTAAAATGTGGTCTGCAAGCACAGTTCTGAGGGCAGCCACAACGAACTCTTATCCTTAACTACAGGAGCTGACACCAGAGCCCTGTGCTGTGCATGTCACCTCTGACAAGAATCTTAATATAGCACAGGCTGTCCAAAATGATAAAAAAATTTCTCACTGGAAACTGCTTTTAAAAAGAACAGTTCCCTAATGGGAAACACTGTATTTTCTGCTTCTCACAGTCCCAGTAGCTATTGGGGGTGTGTGTTTAAAGTGCCCAAGTGGGTTCATGGGGGGGAAAAGTACATTTCTAAATAAGAAACTAATATGGGTAATGTGTGCTGTCTGCTCTGTCACAGTGAAATCTGGATTGGAGTTGTTAAACTGTTCCTTGCATTGCCGTGTGTTCTGCTTGCACAGGAGATTCCTGTCTTAAAAATCACTGGGTGCTGTGGCTCTTGACTCTCCTAAACCTTCCTGTTGCTTTGGGGTCTCACCTGATCTGGGAGCTGTGTGTGTGTGAGTCTGTGTGTGTGTGTGTATGTGTGGATAAATTTGTGTTCTGATTTAAAAGATGTGAGTTTGTTTTCCTGGGAGTGGAGAATTTGGTTATTACAGATCTGCTGATTGGAAAGTAATGCTGAGAATATACAGATATATTGTCTTAATTGTCTGTTGCAGATGATCAAGACAGTAAGACTGATTCTGTTGTATCTCCTGCCAAAAAGCAAGAACCAGTGCTGCTCCACCAGGAGATAAAGCAAGAAAATGTGTCAGGGAAGAAGAAGGTCTCTGCTAAGAAGCAGAAAGTTGATAATGGTAAGAATTCAGTCTGTGACATTGCTCTGCTAAACCTGACTGTTAAACCTTTTTTTGCCACCCATGCTTTAGTTTCTCTTCCTTTGGAAAAAGAACTTGTAGAATAGTAACTCTTTTGATTTGAAAAAGCAGGAATTCCAGATAGGAAAGATTTCTGAGCCTGAGATCCTATTAAATTTTATGAACATCTGGTACCACTGGAGCACGGGTAATGAGTGTTGTGAACCTTTCTGAGCTCTCTTGGAGGCAAACATCCATGCCTGAGTGAGGAGTAATGTGCAGACTTAGACTACAAGCTGAGCAGGCTCTAAGTTGCTCTGAGCAAGGCATGTCTGGAACTGCTGCAGTCATCTGCCCCAAACAAGATTGCAGTTTTTTCAGCCAGTTGCTTTGACCACATTCCTCTCTTATTGTCCTTTTGTTGGCTGGCTCTTGCTCCAACATAAACTGTTCATCTTTGCTGTCAAGGCCTTCACTGTTTGTCATCCCTTGTTCTCTGCCAAGATGCTGCTTCTTGTGTCCTCTTGGCTCACTGTGCCTCTGTGTGTGTGTGTGTTTTTCTCTTTTTTTTTTTCTAATTTTTTACAATGAGAGCTGTTGTGTCTGGCTTTTGGACGCAGTGTGACCATGAAGTGCTGTGAGGCCACCTTGTTAGCTTCTCAAGGCTCTTCTCTGCTGGGGCAGTGATGAAGTTGGAAGCTGATGGGCTGCTCCTGGAGGAGACACTGTTGCCCACTGTTCCTTTATACTTTGGTCAGGTTAGCAGGGTGCAGATCTGTCATGGGCCCTGTTCAGTCCAGGATGGAGTTCCAAGCACTGTAGGGTTCCTGTATAACTGAAAATCTCCTAAATGGTTCCTGGAAAAAGCCTACTGTTGGGGAACTTAGCATGTGATCACCTTTTATGGATGTTCTTTTGCTTTTTCTGATGGAAATGGGTGCATTGCACTTTTTAATGGGCCACAAACTTGTCTATACATGGTAATAAATGCCAGTACCAGCTCAGCCAGCAGCAAAGCTGAGCTGTCAGTGCTACAGGGCAATAGCTCATGCATTATTTGAATGCAAACTCTTTTCTTCTCAGGCCGCCTCTCCAAAACGACAGAGTAAAGATGAGCTGTGGTGCCCACCAGGATTAGCCAAGGCATGACTTTGGGGATTTCATACTGCAAAATGTCTCGTTGATATTAACAAGGTTTTGAAAGGAGGGGAAGTTAATAAGGAGATAAAGGAAAAATATGAGGAGAGCAACTGGAGTAGCTGGTGGTTGTTTCTGCTAGAGGAGAGCTCTCCTCTCTTCTAAGCTTGCAGTGTACCTGCAGGTGTTTGCTGGCTGCTTAAGTGGAGAGACACCAGGTGACACAAAAAGGTCCATCTTGGCCTACTCCCCTCCTTTGACAGCAGCCAGAATTTAAGAGTGTTTTATAACTGGCTCTCAGGCAGCATACTTGTTTTGCACTGATGCCCAAAACCCTGCATCCCACCCAGTTCCTCCTCTCTCTGTGCTGCTGCCTGGCATCTGTTGTCCATCAACCCTGCAGTCTGGGCTGGCTGGGGCAGTGATTTTCCTGTTGGCCCATGCACAGCCTCTGGCACCCTGCAGGCAGTGTGGAGCAGGAGCTGGGCAAGCAGCAGCTGCAGCTCTGGCTGTGCCTCTTGCCCCAGGTCTGTCACTCCTGCTCTCCCCTCGCCTGCTTTTGTCTCTGCTGAAGAGCTCTTTGGGCAGAGGCTGCTCCTCACCATGGTGACCCAGTGGTGTGAGAGTGGAGACCTGGGGTTGGGCAGTACCTCTGGGTACCTCTCTGCATGTTAATGATGCCCAAAGGCTGCTCTGACAGATGAGAGATCTTCATTCAGTGCAGTGGAGTCTGCATGCAAAATAAGCTCGACTGCTGCCCTTGCTGCATGTTCTGCCTAAGTGGTTGAGTTCACAGGTGATGTAATCCATGAGAATGCTGGCAGTGAAGTGCCAGCTTTTAACAGAATAGGGACAAAAGGCTTTACTCATATTTTAGGGATGCTGAATGATTTCCTGCACAGCCACAAGTAAAACCATAACATTGATGCAACTTTCTTACTAAAGTGAAATGAAAGTCAAATGTGAAGGTTCTTCTCTTCTTCTTGTTAAAATGCTAAAAGACAGCTTTGGAAGTAGAAATTTAATTGAAGCTATTAAATTACTATGCATTAGAGACCTTTATTTAATGGACTTACCTGAAGACCTTTAATGAGTTAAACTGTGAAGGATAATAGAAATGGAGAGTACTGAGTAACTATTGAGGTTAGATTTGCTTTACTTCCACTGGTAATATGTTAGGCACCTTTTCTAAAAACGTTGGTGTCAATTATTACAAAGCTTTAACCCATCCTGTGGACTTGTGATTACAGTTTTGGTGGATGAACCTCTTATTCAAGCAACTACTTATATTCCTTTGATGGATAATTCTGACTCAGGCACTTTGGAAAAGCGTGAGCCGGTTGAAGTTGTAAAACACAACGTGAATGAGGGCATCCAGAAAAGCAGTGGCAAGAAAATGAAGAATGAAACAGATAAAGGTAAGAAACTGATAATTCAGCCTGTTTCTGGCACAGCCTGCTTGCAAGCTTCAGCAGGGAAGAGGGGAGGGGGGTCCTCTCTGATGTAATGTGAAGAAGGGATTTGAGGAAAACATTTGTGGCTGCAGGATGCTCTTCTTGTGTGTGCTCCTTTCTGCCTTGTCTTTGGCACTGTGGAAAGGGCTCTGTGCCATCTGAATCCTTTCAGCTCTGACTGGGCTTTTGTGTCCCCAGTGAGCAAAAGGGTGATCACAGACCACACAGATGCAGCGAGGGAATTCACAGTGGAGAGTTCAGACATTGCTCACAGGGATGGACTCCAAACCAAGCTCTTGGAGCACGAGCTCTTGGAGTCTGCTGGAGGCTGGGAGGGCAGCCTGCATGCTCTAGGGCTGTTCATGGAGCTATCTGAGGCTGACCCAGTGCAATACAGAGTGACCTGAAGCAGATTGTCAGTGGAGAGAGCCTGGCAATTTCCAGGGAGACTCCAAATTTTCCCTTCAGCGCAGCTGGAATTGGTTGGGACAGGGGAACTTCCTTCATACTCTCCCACAAATGCCTGGAGTGATTAATGAGCATTGTGTTCCACTCTGAAGCTTTAAATAGGCCTCTGACCATCTCAAAGCCTGACAAACGTTCTGAGCCATGAGGTGAGACCTCAAATTTGTGAGCAGCCAGAGGAAAGCCAGGCAGCTGAGCAGTGACACCCAGCTCAGGTTTGGGCAGAGCGCTGATTCTTCAGCACTGTCTGGTCACTCACCCCACTCTTTGGAACCTCTCTTTTTAGCCTTGTCTTCTAAAATGCCCCCTCTAAAGCTTCCTGGCAGCTCTTTAATTGCATTCCCACATTCCTGAGGCTCCTCATGTGCTTCTGGCTCAGTGGCTGCACGTTACTGTCCTGCAGCATCAAAGCCTCTCACGTGCAGCCGTCCCTTCTCATTTCCTCTGCGCGCTGTGACCTTCTCCACCAACTCCTAATTCCCCTGTGTCAGCTGGGATTTGCCCTCCCGATATAGAACTCTGGCCCTGCTCTAATTGTAAGCTCCTTGGGTGCAGGGGCAAGGTCTGTGTGCCTTCAGGGAGCACAGGGCTGGGGCTGGTCCTGGCCCAGCTGTGATCAGTTCCAGGCTCACCGGGCTGAGGATCTTGGCGTATTCCTGGTAACAGCATCACTGATGATGTCAATGCAAGCACTGATGTGAGCTGAAGTGAAGACTAAGTTGGATTTAAGACTAAGGGAGAGAGTGTGCTAGATTTCCTCAGCACTCCCTCCCCATGCTCTGTCATTCAGTGATTTTATGCTTGATAATTTGTTTTAGGGCATAGTTTCACTGCTGCTTCTTTGTTTTTCATTTATTTCTCAGACCAGTCTTTGGGTTTGATGTGTAACTTGGTTTCAGGGGCATGTTTAGCACCTGTGGTGAGAAACCCAGACCTGTCTCCATGATCTATGGGACAATTTCTGACCAAGCATCACTTCTAAGCTTGTGCTTTTTTGAATTCTTCCCATCCCTTCACATACTTCTGGGCACTGGTGAATATTTGACAGGGATATGGGGTGCCTTGGTCTTGTGTGCTCCCATTTCCTGGAGTCAGAGGGCCACCTAATGACCTGTCTATGAGCAGCCTGTTTGTGAGCAGTGTTTTTTGTTAGAGAATAGTTCAGTTGAATGGTCTTTCTTTGTGTGAATATTTTTAAACACTTGGTCAGCCATTAAGAGGGATCTTACTGATTTATCTTCCTACTGCTGAACTCTTCTTGCAGCAGTTCCCTCAATCTAAATTTGGAAGTTAATATTTTTGTCTTCCATATATTGTAATCAAAAATGTGCCAGTTTTTAAATTAATTAACTTGTCATGTGCATATTGCTTGTGCAGCCAGGCTGTCCTCCAAATTGAGAGCTCAGTTTAAATTACTGTCATGATAAACTGGAAAGGACTCTTCATTTTTTTTTCACATTTATGCTATTTTCCTCCTCCAAAATCTGTGTTATGCTTTGTCTTCTTGCTAGCAACACTATAAACGTTACCAACTGTGCAAACAAAGTGGTGGGATTTTTCTCTTTTCCCAAAACTATCAGCTGGCAGATTGTTATCGGGTTTAAATTGGAGAGATGTTGTTTTTGCTGAATGTTCATGACCTCTTGCTTCTTGGCATTTCAGACTGGAATTAAACATAATGCATAATGATACCCCATCACATGCTGTTTCAAGGCAAAATAAATAATTCTGTGTGGAGTCCAAAGTCAATAAATCCTCCCTTCTGTGTTGCAGAGAATGCTGAAGTAAAATTCAAGGATTTTGTAACATCCATGAAGAATATGATCTTCTCTGAAGACGAGGCCCGTTGTGTAGTGGAGGTGTTAAAGGGAAAATCTGGTGCAATTCATGATTTCTTGCAAAAGGTGAATGACTGTGGAGTGTGGGGGGAAGGCAAAACTTATTAAACAAGCAGAAATTGGAAGAGGTGCTGGCAGATGAGCTCTGTCAGTGATCTGGGCACTGTGTCTTTGGAAGGCTCTCTCCAGCTGCTCTGTGCTTGCCTTGCATGCAGGAATGAGCTGTCAGATGCCTTTGTGCTGCCATCTGCCATGCCAGGGGTGGCTCTGGCCACTTAGAAAGTGCAGGCATGGCCATGGAGAACAAGGAATAAAGCAGGAATGCTGCTGCTGCTGTGTGTTGGCACAGGGAAGGATGGCCAGTGACTTTTGGGAGGGATCTTTCCCAAATGTGTCAATGGGATAAGCTGTGGGAGGAATTCAGTGCAAGCTGCTGTGGCTGTGCACTTCATCAACTAATTCTGTGTTTTGCAAGTCTGTACAATGTAGTTTGACTTCTTGGGATATTTTTCATAGGATTGTAGGGCAATTGAGGTTTGGAAGGGACCTCAAGGGATTTGGAGTCCAGCCTCCTGCTTGAAGCAGGACCAGCTCTGAGGTCAGCCCACGCTGCTCAGGGCTTTATCCAGTCTGGGTATCTTGAAGCCTTCAGGGAATGGGACTGGAAAACCCCTCTAGACAACCTGTGCCAGTGCTTGGCAGTTCTTTTTAATTCTTGTAGTCAAGACAGAAGAGAATGGTGTTCACCAATATCTTATCAATACAGAATCACACAATCCTTAGGGTTGGAAGGAACTCTGGAGGCCATCCAGTCCAAGCCCCTGGCCAAGGCAGGGTCACCTGGAGCAGGTGACACAGGAATGTGAATGTGTCCAGGTGGATTTGGAATGTTTTCCAGAGAGGGAAACTCCACCCTTTCCCTGGGCAGCTGTTCCAGGTCTCTGCCATCCTCCAGGGAAAGCAGCTCTTGAGGTGAAACTTGTGTTTTAGTTTGTGGCCATTGCTCCTCGTCCTGTGGCTGGGCACACACTACTCCTCCCTGCAGTGACTCACTGTGGGTGTCACTGTGTGCTTGTCACATCCCATGTGTCACACTGGAGCTCTTGCAATCCTGTCATGATTGCAGATATGATACCAGAGCAGAAATGCAGAACTGGCCACATCTCAGTCCAGTTAATGCAATAAATCAGCATAACAACACAGTTTGTGCTGGGAGGGGCTTCAGGAAGGTGTGCAGTCCAGCTGGCTGCTCAGAACAGGTCCAACACTGAATTCTGAGCAAGTTTTTCAGGGATTTGTCCAGCTGCATCTTGAAAACCTCCAAGGACAAAACCCAGTAGTGCTACCCTTGGAATGGTGTTGCCTGTTTGAGCAGCCACCCTGCTTGCTGTGGTTTTTTTCTTGCTTTTAAAGGAAGGTTTGGTGTTGAGGCTGAACCTTTAGGATGAAAACGAGTTCCTGGGTTTGTATACAACAAAAAAAAGTAGGTTTCTGTAGGTGGAAGTGTGAATTGTCTTCTCTGTAGTTCATGCAAGTCACTGAGAGTGTGTTTGTACTGCAGGCATGCACATTACCACTAAAGGAGAATTTCCAAACAAATTCAGGATCCACTTTATGGGACTGACACTTCTTTCCTTCTTCAGTTATCAGACTTTAGTGAGTGAAGTCCAAGTAGTCCAACCTCCTCCTCAAAGCAGCACCAACTCTGAGGTCAGCACAGGCTGCTCAAGGAGGGCTTTATCCAGTCTGGGCTTGAAACCTTTAAGGGCTGAGACTGCACAACCACTCTGGGCAACCATCACACTTCAGTGAGTCAAATCTGAGCACAAACACATAGAATTTGTGCTCCTTATTACATTCATTTCATGTGTAGGACCAGTATGCAAGTGGCAAGACCATGGGGGTGGTTCCTCTAGGTCTATTCCCTGGAGCATCTCTGAAACGTTGTGTCAGTGTGCCAGCAGAAATGTAATTACATCAGCTGGAGGCTCTCCTGGGAAGTGGAAGGAGACACCAGATCAGTGTTTCCTTTTCCCTTTGTGGTGGGATATTTCAAGCAATTACATTTGTTGGATTATACCTGCTCTGAATGTGGGCTGGACCAGCTGATCTTGGAAGTCCTTCCAGCCACAGCTATCGACTGATCCAGCATCTCTGCATCTTTTCCCATTATTTCTCTTAATGGCTGCTCTTTATTTTCCCCACTGCCACCACAGCAGCTCTCTTCCAATGGGAAGCACCTTAAGAGCCCATTTACTCTCTTAATTGGTTTCCATGCTTTGAAAATGCATTTCTTTGCCTGCTGAAAGGGGATCCATTAGCAGCAGAACCGGGTACTGGTGGTGCCACCTGCACCGTGCAGATGGAAAATTTTAGGGCAGGAGGGGGTGTTTCCTCCTCTCAGGTCTGCTCTGCTGCCTTTTAGTGTGCTCTGCCACTACTTGTGGTTATTTTTATGTCATCCTGCTGCAGGCCAGCAAGGCTGAGACGGCTGCAGCTCTGCACCAGCTCCAGGACAAGGAGAAGATGCTGGCAGCCATGAAGGAGGAGGCAGCTGTTGCAAAGGAGCAGTGCAAGCAGCTCTCCCAGGTAAATATTGAGGTATTCATGGGTAGAGAGAGGAGCAGGGCTTTGTAGGATGAGCAGCCAGCAAATGCTGGTTTACTGAGCTTAGTATAAGCCAAAAGGTGGAATATTTTTAGTGAAAAAGCTTACCAAGATGCTACATTTGGTTTTACATTGTATTTATGCAGTTACTTTCCAGTAGTTTTTCCAGGGAGTTTATTTACTGAGACTTGTAAGCTGAGCCTGTTTTTCTTTTCAAATGGTTACTTTAAAAGCACTTCCTTCACTGCTATGGGACTGTTCTGTGGATGCAAATATTAAATGTCTTTCCTGCAGTGCAGTTTTAATTTGGTCCATATTGTAGCATTCACATGCCTGTGTGCTTCTAGGCACAACAGACTTTGGTTTTCTTCAAGAAGGAAGGAAGTGCAGACTGCCTGCTTAGCCTCTGGAGGTGCAGCTCTGATTGCTTTGGACTTGGATGCTGATGCATCACTGTCAAAACTAGTTTGTAAAAATTTACCTTTTTATGAACGTTTCAGAGGAAAGCAGTTACAGTAGACCAAATAATGAGGCAGATACAGAGTGAATTTTGGAGCTTTGGGAGAAAGATTTGTGTTTTGGCTGGTGTGGAAGCACATGAGCATTAGACTCAGGAAGGCCATGTTGTGGGACATAATTTAGGCACAGAAAGCTGGGTGGCCAAAGTGGGAACAGAGTGGCCAGAGGATGCAAGAGCCTTGGGAGATGAGAAGGGAAGAAGGGAGTGGGTGTTGTGTGGGCTCCTGGCAGGGCACAGGTGTTTACAAGTGGGATCAAGAGGTTTGGGATAGTTAATGTGTAACTATAGGGAGAAGGGGCTTGTGATGTGTTTGGAGGGAAAAAAGAAACTGGCTCAGGACTGCAGAATCAAACTGGAGAGAGGGATCTGCTCCTGAAGGAGCAGAGGGAATGGATGAAGGAATCTGAGTGTGGGAAATGCAGATGTGGTTGGGGAAAAAAACATCTGCAAAGTGATGCTTGTAGAGGAGAGGCAGGAACTGTAGAGAGGTAGGAATCATTGGGGGTTTTTCCCATCTGGATTGGGGAAGGGAAAAGCTGGGAGAAAATGGATAAAAGCAAAGTTGCTGCATTGCTGAAGTATCAGGATAAACAAGGGATAAAGCTCAGCTTGACTGATAAAAGCTCTTATCTTCCAGTTAATGTGTTTCTCTGAAAACATTGTCAAAAGCTAAAGGTGCTTTAATGTGCAGAATGGTTCCTGCAGGGGTCTTGATAAAGATAATACCTGGAGAGGATAAATAAGAGCAAAAGCTGAGTACCTTAATACTCAGAGGTATTTGGCAAAACACAAACTGAGGAAAAGTTAATCTTCCCAGGATCTCTGGTTCTGTCCTGATGAGGTAGCTGGGTTACTGAGAGCTGCAAATGAATGGTGGGATTGGTGTAGGATAGAAGGCTGCAGTGTGTGCATCTTAGTTAAAAAAATCATGGAGAAAGATTTGTTTCAAGCTGTCTGTATTGTATTTATAGAAGTGGCTTCAAACTAGTTTGATCTACAAGACAGAATAGCTTTTATTTAAACTAAAAGGTGAAAAAGACTATAATTACTCCAAAGAGATGGAGGGTATTCAGGCTGATAATTTGGAGCACTTAAATTGTGTCAGGGCTCCCTGGCAGTGTTAGGAGCTGTGTGGCTGGAAGCACCTGAAGCTCGGGTGGTACAAATTCCTGTTTGTGTGATGGGAGCTGCTGAAAGCTGCACTTAATGTTTTTGCTTACTACAGCAAGTGCATTTATATTGCAGAGGAGCAGCTCTGTGGATTTCTCAGGTGTCTGGGTTGAATTACTGGCTAATAAAAGATTAAAAAGCAATGTGTATTTTCATCTGAAAGCAGTAATGTGGCATCATGCAGGTGGGATTCAGGGCTCCTCTGGCCTTTGTAGTGCACTAATAGCCCTGTGGCAAAGCTGTTGGCTTTGCAACCTGCTACAAAGCAATTATTTTGCTCTAAAGTGCTCTATTTTGCCGTGGTGCTTTACCTGTGTTCTTCTATTTTGCTAAACCTGGGATAAATGAGACAATTTGAGATAAATCCTCCAATCTAAGCTTTGTCCTCTGTGATAGCTGTGGTTTTAGCTGTTAGGACTCTGCGATTTGGCCAGACCTGATAGAAGTAAGACTCCATCTCTTCTGAGACAATGCAAGATCAGTGTTTGAACTGGCAAACTTTTTAATAAACATGAGATTTATGATGATGTAGGATCAGCATAAGGTTTTGGAAGTTTGGTCTGGTTCTGTAAATTCGGTGAACGAA
Source organism: Phylloscopus whistleri (assembly GCA_017589585.1). Taxonomy (NCBI): domain Eukaryota; kingdom Metazoa; phylum Chordata; class Aves; order Passeriformes; family Phylloscopidae; genus Phylloscopus; species Phylloscopus whistleri. Next base: position 231,407 of record JADMLD010000405.1, on the reverse strand, counting down.
GATTTGATGCTGACTTTGGTTTGATGCACACTTGCTGTATTTTTAGTGATCTTACAGACTTCTAGCCTTTTGAAAGGAGCAGTTGGGTGACTTGTTTCCCTTTCCCTGTCTCTCCCCACCCCAGGAGCTGGTTGCAGAGAAGGAGAGGAACGGTTTGCTCACGGCCAAGATGCGCGAGCGCATCAACGCGCTGGAGAAGGAGCATGGCACCTTCCAGAGCAAAATCCACGTCAGCTACCAAGAGTCTCAGCAGATGAAGATAAAGGTAAATGCTTTGCCAAAACTGCTGGAGTTGATGCTCGTGCACAAGCAGGTATGCTGAGAAATCACCACAAGACTTTGTGGCAGCTTCCTGATTTAGAAGAGAAAGGCAGGGAGTTCTCACAGGTGACTTTTGTGGTATGTGAAGCCCCGTGCTGACCAGGCAGCTGCTCCCTGATCTAGTTACTTTTCCTTCCTGGTGTTCTGCTGAAATGTTATTCAATTAAAGTGTAAAGTCTAATTGAAATACTCAGCTTAATGATGCTGATGATCATTTACCAGCAGATAAATGTCTCTAAGATGATAGTGCAGAGTGACAACATAGCATAATACACATGAAATATCATTGCCTGAGGGAGTGCTTTGCTGGAAATATTTGAAGAGCAGCCACTTGTATTTTTTTAAGACCTTTATTACTTTTTTGTAGTTGCTTTATGGAGTGACCTTAGGAGGGTTTGTTTCATCAGGTTAAAAAGTTTGACTTAGAATTTTCTAAGGAAAATGGCCCCTCTCATGCTTAGATTTCATTCTAGTTGTTCTTTCCTGTGTGGATGTCACAGCATTAAGCCCAACATGTGAACTTCCCAACTTCAAAATCCTATTTTCTGTCTTGGCCCTTAGGAGAGTAGCATCTCTGCAGTTTTGGAGCAGAGGGAACCTCCTTGGAAACTGTGTAGATAACTGGACAAGGAGAGGGTCTTGCTGCTGGCTGGGGAAGGAGACCTGGGCACACCTGGGAGACTTCAGCAAGTGCTGCTGTCCCAGGCTGAGCTGGAGAAAGGAAACACAAAAGATCCAGTGCTCTGGTCCTGCTCCCTCTGCTGATGTGCTGCAGCATGGCAGAGAAGCTGAAAAAGGTCACAGCTTCCAGCTGGGTGGGGTTTATGCCCCTGCTTCCATTGGGATCTTGTTGCCATTAAAAAATAAAATAGGCAAGGAAAAGAACCCCCCAATAAATGTCCAAGGCCCAGCTCATTATGTTTGTTGGGGCAGAACTGGAGGTGGCTGCCCTACAAGGGGCTGTTCTCTGCTCCTGTGGTTGTTACACAAACATTTGTTTGGATTTTCCAGTGCAAGAAATGCTTACTGATGAATCAGCCACTTGATGAAGCTGGGTTTTGGAATGGTGTCAGCCATATCTACAGACTGGCACTGATAAAGGAAGAGTGTTGTGTGTGCTTGAGGATTTTCAGAGCAGACTTTTGGGCTCCAAGACCAGCTCTGCTGTGTTTGCATATGCAGAGTCCATTTTTTTCTCTTTAAATCCTGTCTTTTGGCTTTATTTACACTATTCTGAACCTTGGGTTGTTAGGGCTTCTTTCTGCCTCAGCTTTGAAAATCAGAATATTAGATGAGAACTGGTCTTTTGCAGTTTGCATGCTATATAATCTGTGTATTGTTAGTTATTTGTTGCTTTTCCTGGTTTGTTGAAAGGAACAGCAAATGGGGATTATCTAATGATAATTCACAGCACATTTGTTTTATTTCCCTTTGGAAAAGTAATATGTTGGTAGCCAGTTATTGCTAGATATTGCTAGGTTATGTAGCTGAGCAATTGGCATTCTAGGTAACACTTACATAGTCTTTTAAGCAATAAAAAGGTTGCCTTGATAAATAGGTTGATGCATTGATATAAAAGGAAACCTGTGCTTTGATTTGAGCACGAGGGTCTCAGCAGCACAATTTAATTTAAGAATTGGTGTGTGAGGAAAGGACAAAGCTCCCCCTCTCCCAAAAAATCCACTTAGTTTTATTTACTGAAATTATTGTGATCCCTTACCTACTTCTACAAGCTTTTTTTGTTGTTTTTATTGCTCCTTAGCCTTATCTTTTACAGAATTGATCTTTCTTTCCCCATCAGTTCCAGCAGCTCCGTGAGCAGATGGAGGCTGAAATAAGCCACCTGAAGCAGGAAAATGGTATCCTGAGAGATGCTGTCAGCACTTCCACCAATCAAATGGAGAGCAAGTATGTTGGCAGCTATTTTGGAGCTCTGTGTGCTTTTGAGTCTCCCCTGAAGAGTTGTTCTGGCTTCTGTTCTTTTGTTTCCAAGTCCTTGGCTGTCTCTGAATTAGTAGTTGAGCTGGGGACACAGATATTTTAGGCTGAACAGGTAGCTGGTGGTGTTTGTATTGAGCCAGAGCTTTCAGAACAAATAATTACCTTTTTTTTCAACTTGAAGCCTGAGCTTTTAGGCTGTGGTGCTGAGGCTTTAAGAGAAAGAGGTGTAGCAGTGCTCAGGCACCTCTGGTGTTCTTGGCAGGCTGTGTATCCTTCCCCAGTGGCTTTAGGAGAGGTGCTGGTTGTGGCCTCTTGGGAGAACAGCAACTCTAAACTTAAAATATCAATACCCTGCAGTTACTGGTGCTGCTGGAGTGGCACTTGGATTTATCTGCTGGTGGTGCAAATGTTTGGAAAAACAAAAAAATTATCCTTTGTGAGTTATGATTTGGGCTGCCCCTGAGCTGGCAGGGAGGATTTTGTGCCTTGTACAGGTAAAAGCTGAGCACCCTGGTTAAGGTGTGTAGATGACAAAACTGACACAATATCATCTCTCAGATATTTGTAACTGAATGTCAAGTGCTCAGAGAAGGGTGTGGAACCCTCATTTTGAGTGTCCTGTTCATTTAAATGAAGCATGATTATCTTTCAGACAGTTATCCTGAAAAGGCTTTAATTCAAGCAAACTTGAGATAAAAATGAATTACTTCTCACTTGCTTGGGCACAAAGGGGAACCTCTTAAAATTCTCCCCTTGGGCTGAAGGAATGCATCTTCTCTCCCAGCTGAGAAAGTGCATCAGATACCTCCAGAAGTTAATAGTCAGGTCAAGGCCAGAAGGCAGCAAATAGTCTGAAGAAATGTGTGCAGTTAGTCCAGGAGGAGTAGTCCTCAGCAAGCCTGAGATCAATAACCCTTCATGGCAAGAGGAAAAGAATGCAAATTTCGATGCAAGACCTTTCCTCATGCTGAGCCTCTTTAGTTTACATCAGCCTGCCCAAATCTTGCCAGGCAGCTTGCAGACCTCTTCAAGGAGCTGATGCTTGTGGCTTATTGCTGACCTTTTGTTCTTGACCCTGCCTTGCAGCTACTGACTTCTGCTGATGACTGAGAGTGATGCTTTCGCTGCTGTGGCCAGGACTATCTGACCCTCATCCCTTCCCTAGGATAAAACAGCTTTAGAGAGGGGGGAAAACACCCCAACCTCACCCTGTCCAGCCCTTTGGTTGCAAATATAGGACTTGGTGTTGATGTTTGAGTAGCAAACCCCTGTGGAAATGTTTGTTTCCAGGCAGTCGGCCGAGCTGAACAAGCTGCGCCAGGACTACGCCAGGCTGATGAACGAGCTGGGGGAGAAGAGCAGCAAACTGCAGCAAGAGGAGCTCCAGAAGAAGAATGCAGAGCAGGCAGTGGCTCAGCTGAAGGTGCCTGGGGTTTTCTCTGCCTGTCAGGTTGTGCTCAGGGTTTTGTCTGAGCCGGGATGTGAGGCGTGTGGGAATTGCTTTAGCTGCTTGTTTCAGATGGGCTCAGCCAGCCTTGGGGTTTATTTAATGTTTTTATTCAGTGCACTGGGTTCTGAGTGATTACAGACCTCCCTGTGAAGTGAAACTTACCTTCCAGGTAAATATCTTTTCAACATCACCAGTTAAGCTTTTTATTTTGCTTTCTGTGAGAGTACAATTCCAACAGGAGTTGATACTCCAGAGCCATTCATCCAGATGGCACTGTCCTTGTGTGGTTTTTATTTGAAGCTACATGCTTTTGCTGAAATGTATGCTTAATTTTTAAAATGAATATACTTTTTAAAGAGTTAAAATGTAAGTGGACAGGCTTTCTGTTTGGAAGAAAAAGTCTTTTGCCTTTTTTTTTAAGAAGAGAAAATGTGATTGACGTTTTCAGGTGAGAATATCAATCCAGAGCTCATGATTTCTTTAATGTTTTGCAATTAAATCTTACATACCAGAAGTTCTCCCTGCCTTTTGCCCTGGCAGGTGGAGAATTGCTATCTAGAGTTGAGATGTTTTAATTACTGAATGCAGATTTATGTGATGCTTGGCTGGTCTGGCTTCTGGTGTTAATTCTGAACTATCAGGGCAAAGATGCTACATTTTCATATTACAGAAGCCATTCTGTTAAGAGCCTATAATGAAATCCTGCTCACAATTTGCCTTTCAAATTAATAGGCTAAACTAGTCTAGGAGGAGGATTACAGAGTGCTCTGTCTCTCTGATGTGCCCTAATGGAAACAAGAAACAATTTCACTTCATTGCCATATGTTTTGGGAATAGCACTGAGGAGATGCACTCTGAATGCTTCAAAAATAAATTAAAGGTTAGACTTCTTTTCATCAACTCTTTCTTCCATGTGAAGGTCCAGCAGCAGGAAGCAGAGAGAAGATGGGAAGAAATCCAGGCTTACCTCAGGAAAAGAACAGCAGAACACGAAGCAGCACAACAAGGCATGTATCAGAGTTCCCAAATAATGCTTGCTGCAGTGAGCTGGCTGTTCCCATTTGTAAAAAAAGGGCATTGTTGAGTAAATGTCTTAAATAAAACTCAGGTGAAGTCAGGCCTGCTTCAGCACCCCTGGGGAAAGTGTTTTGGGATCCCAGGTAGTCTGAGTGCTGATGGGGGAGCTGAACCTTGTTGGAGTGAGGCTCTGAATCAGCCTTCCAGTTTACAATGAAAATGATTTCCCCCAAAGTTAAATATTGACTTCTGAATTAAAACCCTGACATTTCTGCTGCAGATGTGCAGAATAAGCTTGTGGCCAAAGACAATGAAATCCAGAGCTTGCACAGTCAGCTTACTGATACAATCGTGTCAAAACAGCAGCTGGAGCAGAGGATGCTGCAGTTGTTGGAGGCTGAGCAAAAGAGAGCTACTGAGGAGGACTCCATGCAAATGCAGTTGCAGGTAGTACTGCTCAAGTGTTTTAAGGGTTTGGGGTTTTTCCTTTCACTCTGTGTCTGTGGAAACACAGAAATATCCCTGCAATGCTGCTTTAGTAAAGCTTTCCCACTGAATAAAGGATAAAAAAAACCTGCTTATGAAGTGAGACCTTGTATGTGGTGCTTTGAGGAGGTGTGGGGCCACCTTGCACCTGAGAAGCACTTGGGGTAAGTCAGGAGAAGGTGCTGACCCCATTTTCCAAGGTGTGAAATGATCCATGGTCTGGGGAACACCTTGGGAGAGTAGCCAGGAGCCTTTGATGTTTGTGTGCTCTCCCTCCTCCTGGCATCAGGTGGTGAGAGGCAGCGTGGACACAACTCTTGAGGGCTTCAGGGAAACCAAATGGATTCTGGTGGAGCAGGGAATATTTTTCCTTGGTACAGAACAGGTTCTGGTGCTTCCACTCCAACTGGTTCGTTGTAGAGGGGAGAAAAAGCCAGCATCTTCTGTAAAGTGTCTGACATGTAAATGCTGAACTGTTCTTACTAACATAATCATGGCTAAAAGCTAATCCTGGCAAAAGTGGAGTAGCTGCAGATCTCAGCCTGCTTTTCTTTCTGTGCTCTCTTACAAGGAGCTGATAGAGCAGAATGATGCTTTGAATGCTCAGCTTCAGAAGTTTCATTCACAAATGGCAGCCCAGGTACAGCATGTTCTCAGACTTCCTTTTGTAGTCATGACTTGTGAACTTTCATTAAAAGTAAGACTTTTGGTAGCTGGGTATGAGATGTAATGCTGAAAGCAGAGACTTGTTAGCATCCTCTTTTCTAATATTCCTTAAACTGTTTTAAAACTTTAAGCTTCTTTTTTTTTTGGTGGGGGAAATCCACTTATTTCCTCCCGTTGTGGCTTTCATTTATAACTAAAGGGTATAATACCTTTTTCAATGTTTTTATTTCCTGTAGCTTTGCATGTCTACCATTCTGTCTTTTGGTTCTTTTGGTCTTTCTGCAGTCCTCCTGTGAACCATCTGATTGTGCTTTTCCCTTGTGGTAACTCCTGGATCAAGCTGTCTGTTTATTTTAGTGCTGATTTCTGTGCAGAAACAAAAAAAAAAAAAAAAAAAAATCACACCAAAACCCCACCAAACCTGCACAATGCCTTTCTCAGTTATTTTAATCTTTAAAATTTTGGTTTGACTAGTTTATTTGAGACATTATTTCTGTTGTAAACACTGTGTAAAGCCTCAGGATCACCGGAGTTGCCTCCATGTAGAGGAAGGTCACAGAAATCAGCTCAGAAAGGCTTTGGGGGCACAAGTGGAGGCTGTTCCTATGCAGTTGGGTGCTGCCTTCTTTTAATCACAGATGTGCTTGATGGAATTTGATTAAATTCAGCATCAGGCTGAAAATCTGGCTTTGCTTGAAGTGCTTTAACCCACTGGGTGGGGAGAGTAGTGAGGGAAGAGCCACTCTGGATTTACAGCATCCTCATGGCCTGCTCCTCTCCTCCCTTTGAGAGCATGGGAAATAAATTCCATTGGAAATTTTACTTTTTAGCTCTGAGTCACATAGGGAGGGTGCTGGAGGTGTGCCTCAACTGGCCATGAAAATTCAGGCATGTTTTTCCACCATGGACAGTGGGTGTGAAAATAACATTTTGGAGAAGTGAGTTGGGGCTGTATCCTGCTCTGGATATCAGGGGTGATGAAACTCTTTTAGTTATTTAGAGGGACTAGAATTGTGAACACAAAAGTTCTGCCACAGTCTGAAGAGGTCCCTTGAGGCCTTCAAAACCAGTGTGGTGAGTCTCTCCTGCCCTGTTGTGTGTGACAGCCCAGGGACAGGCTTTTTCCAGAGGGAAAAATGCCACTTGCTGATTTTGTGGTGCTCTTTCTGTTCACAACACAACTCCTGATGCAGTATGCAGGGTTTTCTTCTTTACTTATTTTATTATTTTTAATTTGAGTGGTTTGTCAGGAGAGTGTCCCCTAAATCACTTAGTTCCTGGGAGAGAAGTGCTGGTGAGCCCCGTGGCTTGTTTGAATCTAGTGAAGGGCAAATAAGAGGAGTCTTTCTTCCCTTCATGTTGCATCAGGCCAGAGGGGAAGGGACATTGGTATGTGCTGGTATTCCTTCAATGTTCCTTAGCCAGGAAATAGTTGGAAGCATCCTGTGCCAGTTTAAAATAACCAGACAAATGCTATTCCTGGCTCAGTGTAGATGAGCATTCTTTGACTTGCTTTGTTTCCAGTTATTTGTTTTTATTTTTTTTTTTTCCTCCTGCAGACCTCAGCTTCAGTCCTGGCAGAAGAACTTCACAAAGTGTGAGCATCCATTTCCTCTGGGATTTGGGAGGTGTTGCTGGCTCTCAGTGCCTGCCACCTTCCCTCCCCTCACGTGCAGAGCCTTTGGGAGGGACTGGTGAAGGAAATGTTGCTGTCTGTGCTTTTAACTTCTCATGAGATCAACCTGGGAGCTGGGAAACTGCTTCCTACGGATTTCCCTTCCGTGCCTGGCCTCAGGTTTGGGGTCTGCAGTGGCTCTGAGCTCCAGAGAAAGCAGCATCTCCTCTGTTGTTTGTCCCTGCCTGTGTGCAGGGTCAGTGCAGCGTGCAGGAATGTGCGTGACCGTGAGAATTGTTGTGATTTGGGCTCTGGGGCTGTGCCAGGAGGTTTCTCCCTCTGGGAGATGGGCTGGCAGTTGTGTTTCAGAGCTAGGGAATGTCTCATAAATTTTTTGGCAAGCAGACAGCATTTAAAATGGAAAAGCTTTTGGACCCAAAGTGTCCAGTCAGCAGGATTTGGAGTAGGAGCTGGACTAAAGGGCCAAGGGTGTATTTTGGGTTTAGCCTGATGCTGCTTCCTGCACCTCTTCCATCCACATCTTCTGTACTGATCTGTCTCTGTTTCCCCCTTGTGCAGGATTGCAGAGAAGGACAAGCAGATAAAGCAGATGGAGGACTCATTAGGCAATGAACGTGCCAACTTAACCAGCAAGGAGGAAGAGCTCAAGGTATAATAAAAGCCTGTGCAAATTCCAGCTGATGGAGGGAGAGGCTTGCTGGCTGCATGTACAAAATGAAGCCCCCAAGGCTGCTCTCTTTGTGTCTAGAAAGAGCCTTTTCAGCTACAGGTCTGCTCTTCTAGGCAAGGCCAATGCTAGATGCTGGGAAAGCTGTTGATAAGGAAACTTGAGGATTTTCCTTCAAAAAAATCCCCTGAAATTTGACCCCTGTGAGTGAAAGACTGTCTGTGTATGTACAAATACATTTCCCTTTTTCCTTCCTTCAGGTCTTACAGAACATGAACCTCTCCCTGAAATCAGAAGTACAGAAGTTACAGGCTCTGACAAATGAGCAGGTAAAGCAGTAGCTTTGATTTTCCTCCCTTCCCAGTGCCTGTTCTGTCACAAATGCAAATGCAGATCTGTTGGCTTTAAGCAAGCTCTGCTTAAGCACATTAATGGTGTGAGGCTTCCGGATTGGGCTAATATCTGATTCCCTGGAGTTCTTAGAGCTGGTGTGAGGCCTAATTCTTCCCCCTTCTTCACCAGCAAAGTCTTGTACTTGGATATCCAAGTTACTGAAGCATTTTGCTTGCTTGGTTTAGATTTCCAGGCACTCAGAGTGCAGGGCACTTCACAGGAGTGAACCCAGCTGCCTGTGAATATACAGGCCTGGCATTTGCATACAAGGTTCATAAACATCCCCCCAAAAAAACCCCCAAAAAGCCCACAACTCCCCCTGCCCACCACAGAGATGTTTCTAGAGCCAAACAAAATGCTGTCCCTGCCTTGCTGCTGTGTGGCCTGTTCATTACAGAAGTGGAAATGAAGTGTTTAATTAGAGATAATCCCAGTTGTCAAATGAATCTCTTGGAGATCGTCTTCCCTTTGTATAATTGCCTGCTTGTAGATTGGTGTTCTAAAAGTGCATGAAGACAAGCTTACCCCTTTCACTCTTGATTTCAGTCATGTGCTGGGGAGGCCAAATGACTTGTTCTAGCTTTTTAATATTGTGGAATGAAAGGTTGATTGAATCATGTGATGTATCCTAAGTCTGTGTTAATCCTCTTTATATCTAGGCTGCTGCTGCACATGAGCTGGAAAGGATGCAGAAAAGGTAAATAGCTCTGGGATTTGATAAACAATGTTCATCAGTCTTTTATGTTCTTTTCAATGATGCTTTTTGTAAGACTTGGCTGGGGAACCGTGTTTAACTGTTCTGCTGTGTCTCAGCATTCACATGAAAGATGACAAAATAAGAACTCTTGAAGATCAGCTTCGAGAAGAGCTCACTCAGATTTCAAACACAAAAGAAGAATTCAAGGTAAGATACAGAACAGGTGTGTTTGTGCTTGTTTTCAGTAAGTTTTCCAGTCTCCTGAGGTTGTGGAGCAACTGTAGAACAGTGAAATAAAACTGGCCTTTGGGTGCTAAGGTGAATTACAGTACTGTTTGTAAGGCAGGAGCAATGTGGGATGTCAGAGTGGTAGCAGCAGACTGTGCAGCACAGTGAGAGGTGGGATAACACAAGTTAAATGCAGTGCCTGCATTAGTTGTGGAGAGAGAGAGGGCTTTGAATTCTGCAAGAGGAGGTTGTACAGTAAAAACTGTTGTGATTTCCCTGCATTCCACCTGCAAATGTGCCTTTCAAGGCCTTGGTGCTGTTTTTTGGAGTCTTTGTTGCTTGGATTATCATGGCAAGCCTGTTTTCTGTCAGGCAGATGTAAAAATGCTTATTTTAACTCTGCCTCTTTCCACGTTTTCTCATAAGGCTGCAGCTAAACTGCTGAAGCTTTGTTCTGACATCTGGGGTCTGCACAGCAAAGCTGCTGCTTGTTTCTGGGTGGTGTGTGCAGAGAGCTGCTTCATTCCTCCTTGCCCTCTGCCACCTTGGCCTTTTCCTTCTGAACTTGTGCTGTTAGGAACAGCCCTGCTTCCCCAGAGAGGTGCTGATCCATCCCTTGAACTCCTTTAAAGCCTGTGGTGGGTGCTGCTGCTCCTCTGATGTTTCTGGTGTGAGGTCAGTCCCTCTGAACCTCCCACTGTCACCTTGGAGAGTTTGCTAGTGGGGAACAGAGCGAGGGGGCAGTGGCAGAGGCAGGATGCTTTTGTAGGAGAAGCCTCTGGAGTCTCCTGGAGCTCTTTAAAGCAGGCAGTAAACTTGATTCTTGTATTAGAGTGACACTTTGAAAGAGGTTTTGATGAGAGTCCCTTGCCAAGGCTCTGTAGTTTCTCTAAGCTGTCAGAGGATAAGAGGGAAGAAGTTTGTTCAGTTAATGAAGTAGGAAACAAAGTACAATTTCAGCTGATTTTTGGAGTGAAGCTGCTGAGTGAATCTTCAGTGAGGTGTGTGCTGGGTCACAGGTGCATAAACAGTGTGGAAGATGACTGGGAAGAGATGGGCAGGTCTCAAGTTAGTGACACTCTCAGGGCTTTCAGTGTGGTGGAACATTATAAAATAGTAGGTGAGGGGAAAATGAATGTGAGGAGGAATATGAGCATCCTTTTGGTGTGATGATTTCTGTAGTAACTGTTACCCAGGAAAAAGGCCTTAGAAGTTGTGCTGTAATCAATTCAGTGCTAAGTAATAGCAAAAATCACCTGCAGGCAGTTGCAGCAGTTCTTGGGGAGTGAATAGAGAACTGAATGCAGATCATCCTCATGGTGATGGTGCAGAAATCCACAGTGTGCTCTCAGCATGGATATTATGTGCTGTGCTGCTCTCTCCTTCTCCTCTCTTTGATCCCAAACAGAAACCAGACCAGTGCTGCTCTAAATGCTTCCACCTAAGGAAGTGCTGCTTTTTTCCCAGGCACATGAAAGAGGGAAAAGCCAGGTTCAAAACAGAGCAATGCATCTAATCCTCCCTGCTGCTGTCCCTTCCTGCTCATGTTTTCCCTGTAAGGCTTTGGGGCTGGAGCACAGAGCACCTGTCCTGCTTTTCACCTTTGTAAAGCACCAAGCAAGTCTTTAAAAAAGACAAAAAGCAATAACAGAGGAGGATTTTAAAATACTGTCTGTTGAGGGCTGCTGTGACCATTGCATGCAGCAGGAATGCAGGAGGAGAGGTAAAAATCTGTTTGTCCTCCCCACTTATCTCTTCCCAGCTTCAGTGGGACTCAGGGTGTGGGGGAGCTGTGCAAACCTCTGTGCTGCTGGCCTGCCAATTCCTTGCTGTGCATTGAGGCAGCTGAAGGGAACTCAAAAACAGATTTTGGACCTTTTGCTTGGCCAGATGAGTGTTTTGTAAGAGGCAGTTATCAAATCTTGACACGATACTGATGCTGCTTTAGGAGGAAAATGCGTTTTTTTTTCCCCGAGCTTCTCACATTTGGCGCTGTCTGATTCTCTGCCAGGGAATAAAGATTGTAACAGCTGAATTTCTCATGGGAACATGAGGACAATACTTTTGTCCTTAATACAGAAAAGCAAGATAGAGAGGGAAAGGACTCTTTGTAGTCCTGCAGCTTCCAAAGAACTCTGTAATGACTTCTGTGCTATTTAATTGCCTCTTTGCCATTATGGAAAAGCAGTATTTAGGCTCTACAGTTCTGAACTGATAAAATACCTCTATTTTCTTCCAGGTTCTGAAGGATCAAAATACAACTCTGCAGGCTGAAGTTCAGAAGCTGCAGACTCTCCTGTCTGAGCAGGTACAGCCAGTGTTTGCTGAGCTTTTATCAAATATCTTCTGTGCTTTTAATTTCTTCAGTCTTTTTTCTTAACCTGGCTATAGGCTGAGCTGTTTGATGTCAAAACCTGATGCTTTTTTAGGTATTTTCTCTTCCATGGAGGGTCAAGTAAAGCAGTTGTGACTGTCTTGTAGACCTAGTCAGGAGTGTCTGAATGAAATCTGTATTTTTATTTTTTTCCACTCCTGAAGACTCATACAGCTTAACACAAGCAAGAAGTTATTTCTGCAACCACTCTGATCCTTAGAAATAGAAAACTCTTTACATTGTAATGTCTTTTGCCTCCTGTTCTGTATTTTTGCCCATGGCTCACCTGCTGCAGCCAGACTGGTGCTCACAGGATGCTGCAGGTTCAAAGCTGTTGTGTTATTCAGCTCCAACTCCTTTAGGATGTTCTCTGGGAGAGCTGTGGGAAACACTAAAAGCAAAAGAGGATTTTTAGGAGCTTTTTCTGTTTAAGACCTGCTTTTTCAGCTCCTAAAAATCCTCTTTTGCTTTTAGTGTTTCCCACAATGAGCCTGTGTGAACATCCCTGACTTTGCACCATTGTGGAATGAGGGATCTTCCTAAAACACTGGAAAAAGTCTGGCAGGACAGAAAACTTTTCCTGTACTTCTGCTAGTCAGGAGCTCCCTGTCTGGAGCTGCTCCCTTTCCCCTGGTGGAGAACCAGATCTGCAGCCATTGCTCCCCTGGGTCTGGCTGATCTGGTGTCCTGAATGAAAGACTGCAGGAGATTTTTCTTGGAAGCTGGTTTATGTTTCCCATCTGCTCTCTCACAATGTGGTGCTGTTGAGAAATCAGAGATGTTCTGCTGAGTAAGCCTTGGGTGGAGCTTGTGGTTCTGATAAATGCTCAAAAGGGGCAGATTCTTCAGGTACTGCAAGTTCATCAGTGTAAAACCATCAAGGCATTTGGGCTGGATCTGTCCCTCCCCTGAAAGATTGACTTCTTTCCAACATCAATTTTAAATACATATGCCATGAGGACTTTCTTCCCCTGCTTTGTTTTGCTTCTCATTAAGTTGGTACTTTCCAATTATTTGTTTTTTTAAATCCCAAACCATGATTGATCCAATTAATGATGGCCCTGTGTTTTTTTTTTCTTCATAGACAAACAAAGACTTGATAGAGCAGATGGAAAAAAGGTAAGAAGCTTTGTTTGTTTTGAATCAGAAGCTAAAATAAAGATTTTGCTGTCAGTAAGATTACTGTTGATAGCTATAAACTGCCTTCAAAGTTAAACTCCTTTTTTTTTTTTTAATTTTCACTCTTGCTTTTTCAGCATGAGAGAGAGGGATGATAAAATCAAGACAGTTGAAGAGCTGCTGGAGGCAGGACTCATCCAGGTGGCTACAAAAGAGGAGGAGCTGAAGGTAAAATCCCTCCTATTATCTTTTGATGGGGAAATAGAGATTAGGTGCTCCTGTGCAGAGTGAGTGCTGGAGTGCTCATAGTTCAGTCTGAATTCCTTCTGAACAGGAAAAGCACCTTGTGGAGATGAGGTTAAAACCTTTTCTGTAAGATAGACTAAGCATGAGCATCAGTGAGGTAGAGTAAGTGCTTCTCTCTTAGTCTAGAGCAGATTTGGCTAGGATGCCTTTTGGAATAATGGGAATATATTTCCAGAGCTGTACATTTGGAAAGGGTGTTTTGTGAAAACTTGGTATTCTAAGACTCCTGGTTTTTTTTTTTGCTTAGTTGATAATCTGAAGGGTTTAAGTGGGTTATAAGCTAGTGACATTTCTGGGATGGTGATAAAGTTATTTCCTTCCTGTTTATTTATAAAGAAGGTAGTGATGAGAGGCCTGGAGAGCCAGTACAGAAATCCCTGTCTGCTTTGAGCTGGCTCTTGCTGGAAAGCTGTGTCCACCTGGGCATAGCCAAGACAATGTTCCCTTTCCTAAGGTGCCTGAATTCCAGGGGCATTGGTGGCACCCCTGTGCTGGGGAGGGATTGTAAACCCTGAGGTTACTGAGCAGCCAAAGCTGTGAGCATATCACAGACTCCTTCAGGCTGAAAAGCCCTCTGAGATCATCAAATCCAACCATTCCCCAGCACTGCCAGGCCCATCACTAAACCACATCCCCAAGTGCCACATCCGCGTGGCTTTTAAATCCCTCCAGGGATGGTGGTGTTTTGCAAGTTATTTGTTTGAAATAATATTTTACAGTTTTTTAATAATGTTGACAGTGATGTTTAGATGATGTGATTTTTATTCTTATAGTGCCTTTCTAAAGGCATCTCTGAATTCTTATATATTTTGGATGTTATTATTGACTCCAGAGTAGAATCCAGACTGTTAAAGCCCACAGTGTTAAATAATTTTTATTTGTATTCCCAAAGTGATGAGAAGCCTGTCTGTGGGAGAATCCCAATAAATACATATGTATTTCTACATACATATTTATATGTAAATACATATAAATACAAATATAAATACATGTGAATAGATATAAATAAATGGGCTGTCGAAAAGATGGGCTGCAACATGATTGGTTACATTTGTTTTTCTGATCTCTCTGCTCAGTTACAGCACTCCCACCTTGCTCTATAGCTGGGCTCTAATTTCCTATAAATTGGTGTCCACTCCAAGTTATCCATGGTGAATAATTAGTCTGGTGAATACTTTGGCTCCAACAGCTGCAGGGGGGGGTGTCTCTCTCAGACTTTCAAAGTCTTTCACTTATTCTAAAAGAAATTACTTTTCTGTCATGCTTAACACTTTTTTTCCCCCCACAAATGAGGCTTTCATTATCTGTGTGTCTGCTTTCAAAGGCCCTGCGAACAGAAAATTCATCTCTGAGAAAAGAACTTCAAAGCCTGCAAATCCAGCAATCGGAGCAGGTAGTACTTTTCATCTGAAACTTTCATTACACCTCAACTAAATCTGAAAGAATCTTGCTGTGGTTGCAAAAGTCAAGGGAAGGAAGGTGGAGATGCCTTTGAAGCCTGTTGGCAAAGCATCCTGTTTTCTTTCAGTGTTGGTCTGGGAGCTGATGCTTCTGTCAAATACTGCCTTTGCAGAAGTGTCAGAGGCAGGGCAGAGGTACAGGATGCAGTCAGTGCTGGCTGGGGGGTTGGTTTGAGTTTGCCATGCTGTGAAATGCCTGTGGATCTCCTTTTCCCAAAGCCTGGAGCAGCAGGGCATGGCTGGCAGGCAGCTTGTACTGCCCCAGCTTCATGATGAGTGTTGGAGCTTCCCAGTGTCAATCCACACTCTGCAGGTGTCACTTCTCCCCCTTCTCCTTGTGTCTGATCAGTGACACTGTCACAGTGTTGTCACTTCTGATGTGCTGATCAGGAAGGGCCTTTCCTTGACATCCAGCTCTGCTTGGACACCTCAGGAGGGCAATTAGTTCCTAGAAAATCATTTATGGAGGAGGGGAGGCACAGTGACCCTGAAGAGATGTACAGTAGTGTCAGTATTAAATGCTGGCTGATGAATTGCTGGTCCTGAACCTCTCCCTCTCCTGGTATAGATGGTGTGGGTTTGCTTTTGTTTTCCTGGAACTTGCAGCAAGCTTAGTATTACTGGTTTGCCAGGAACTGGAGACTTGACAGCTAATTTTCTCAGGAGCAGCCAGATAAATAAAATCATTAGGCTGCTACATAGTTCATCTAGTACCAGAGAGCTCCAGCTCTGTTCTCCCCCCTCAACATTCACAGATTGTTTTGCTCTGTTCTGTTTTTCCTAAGATGAAGCTCTGTTTTTAACAGGTTTCCTTCCAATCTCTGGTGGAGGAACTGCAAAAAGTGTAAGTTACTGCACAGATTTAATTTCTGTTTGTTAATTCTCTCTGTCTTTTTTTCCACAACTAAAAGTGTATTGCTTCCCTGAAATGATTGGCTTTTAACTGGGTGAAGTGCATGTGTGGCAGGAAGCATTTTCATTTTTGAAACATGTCATGCCAGATCAATACCTGCTGAAAATCCACTTGCTTCTCTGCTAAGCAGTTAATTTCATAAACCTGCCTTTGACTAGGTGAGGAATTGCTCTGATTTGTCAGATAATCATTTTTGTTCAGGAGGCACTGCAAAAAGAGTGGGATTGTCCCCTGTGTATGTGTTTTAAGCTGATAAATACTTTGCTGGAATGGCCAGTGAAGGCTGATTTTAAGTGTGTGTCATTCCAGGCACTCTTGATATCTTAATTTGCATTTTTTGATTGTGATAGTATTGATTTAGCATGTGAACTACTGGTTATATAAAACTAGCTGGTTCTGCACTAGTCCCAGTCTTATTCTTCCTATTTGTTCCTCCTGCCTGGTCCCACTGTGGATCCCTGAGGCTGGTGATGGGATGGGATGTGATAGCAGAACTAAATTTTGTGTATTTGCTTGAGTAGCACATTTTTTTTCCAGCCAGCTGATGTTGTTTCTCTGCCCTTTCTAAGGATCCACGAGAAGGATGGAAAAATAAAATCAGTGGAAGAACTCCTGCAAGCTGAAATCTTAAAAGTAGCAAGCAAGGAGAAGACTGTCCAGGTATCTGTGTGCAATCCCTGCCTTCCTTTCTGTGTTGGTGCCATGGCCACATTTGTTTGTTACTGCATGGCATTCTACAGTGATCAATTTGTAGCCTCCATTTTCGTGGCGTTTCTGTGTTTCCATTGTCCAACCCTGTCTTGTTTTGTCATTGAAAAGGCTTTGACACAGGAAATAGAGGCTCTGAAAGAAGAAGTAGGAAATTCCCAGCTTGAGATGGAAAAACAGGTAAAATACTTTAGTGCCAGCAGTGTGAACCAGCCTTGCCTTGGGTGTGCTGCTCACTCGTTTCTGTTCTAGTGTGTTCTTTTTCACTGGTGAATGTCATTGGGCAAGGAACTTTTTGATGCTGGAGCTACACTGTTCTTGGCTATAAAGCCATAGAGATGTAGGATAACTAGTGCTGTCCTTCAGAAACCACACACCTCTGGAAGCCTGAGCTTTTTGGACCATTAGTATGAAATTTGGCAAGAATTGCTGTAGCTTAATGCATTGCAACATTAGCTCTGCCTGGGCACGCTGTCCCTGTAGTAAACATGAAACCTTGGGACATCCTTGGGAGCTGGCAACTTGGAAATTTCAAGTGCTGAAGTTCCTGCTCGTGTTGTTGGCCTTTCTGTGTTGCTGGAGCAATACTACAGGCCTGGATAGTATCTGGTTTCCAGGTAAACCCAAGACTGTTGTTTTTTTATTTTTCCCAGTGCCCAAAAAGAGTTGAGTCTTGGCACAGCCAGTTTTACTTTAGCTATCAGGAATGCAGGGATGGAGGAGTATGGGCTTTTTTGGCATGATTGCTGTCTGGCATCCAAAACAAGGGAAGCCCACGTTTCCTTAGGGAGCCCATTCTGCAGGCAGCTTAATCCATCGTGCTGTCAGGAAGTTTGCTTGTTTGTGTGGGTTGTGTTTTTGGTCTGCACTCTTTCCAGTCCCTTTAGCTACATTCCAACGTGTCACCCCCTTCTCAGTGTTAAAGAGTTTTGTCCTTTTTAGGCAAAGCTTCACAGAATGTGTTTCCTTCTTGGGCTTTTCCTCCAAAGCAAATTTCCAGGAGCTGAGGGAGTTATTTGTGTTGTATTTCCTTCCCTGGAACTGTCAGAGTCCAGAAAAAAAAAATGCAGTTTAGCTTTGCTGTTTCTGGAATGCTCTGTGAGGGGTGCTTGCTCCAAAGGTGATGTATCTGTGCACCTTTTGGTCTCCTGCAAGCAGAAGAGAGAATTTTTGGGAATGTCTGGAACTCCTGCCATGTTGTGGTAAAGGACTGACAGATAACCACTGTCAGGCTTTCACACAGCATTCAAAAGTAACACTCCCACTAAATCTTATGTCTTCAACCCATATTCAGCCTTAGAATGGGAATTTAAGGGAGTGCTGACTTTTCAGAGAGCACCCAAAAAGCTCTTCCTTATGCAAAGGTCTCAGTGACCAGGGATGATCTCTGTGGTTGGAGCTGCAGCTGCCAGTGAGATGATGGTCACAGCCACTCTGCTTCTTCCTCTGTGTCTCCTTGGGGCCTGCTTGTTGTTCCCATTTGCACTGTTTCCTTTGCTGCTCTGGAAGTCACATTTTAATTGTGGGGAATGTCAACAGTTGGAGACACTTGGTGCCTTGTAATTGAGAAGAAGTGTGTTTATGCTTACTGCAATAAGTGGTGCCTATTTTGGTAATGTCTGATAGCTTTCCCCCATGGTTCTTCATAGAGCAAATTTTAGCATTGATGTGCCTTTTCCATGTGCATTGAACTGAAGTGCTGATTCTTTTCTTTAGGTGACAATAACATCACAAGTCAAAGAACTTCAGACTCTGTAAGTGCAGCTGTTAATGTCTGATCTGCCCTGTGCACCCCTTGCTGACCCCTTAAATCCAAGTCAGGATGGAGGGATGTAGGCAAGGCATAGTGGAAAACCTACTTTGGTAATACCTGAGCTTTAGGGGTGGGGAAATGATCAGTCAGTCCCTTGTATCCCCAGCTGGGGTGGGGCAAGGCAGTATTTTTGGATGAGGAGAGCAGACACTTGTGAAACCCCTGCAGTGTGTCAGCACAGAGTTTGCTTTCACCTAATGAGCAGTGCCATTGATCAAGGGCATCTCCTGCTAACCCAGGCTGAAGTGGAAGTGTTCACACGTTGATTTTTAGTAGGTGAATTATGCTTGTGCCTTTGATCACAGCTGCTGCTTTTGTTAGGTGCTGCAAAGCATGGGATGTTTTATTTTCAGATGGATGAAAGAGCAGGGAGTTTATGCTGTGTGTCTGTGTTCAATGGCACAGGTTGAAGGGGAAGGAAAAACAGGTGAAAACCATGGAGGCCTTACTGGAAGAGAAGGAGAAAGAGATTGTTAAGAAAGGAGAATGTCTGCAGGTAAGTTGCTTTAAATATTCTGAAGGGAAATAAGTTCTCTTGCAGCACTTCTGGCTGGGAAAATTAAGTTCATGCCTCTAACCTTGCTTTTTATCTATCCAAAGGGTCAGAAGGATACAATTGCACAATTAACCAGTAAAGTTCAGGAGCTGGAACAACAGAACCTGCAACAACTCCAACAGGTACAGCCTGCAGAGTGGATGTGGTTTGGGAGTGCTGCTTGCTTGAACAGGAAGTTATTTTTTCTCCTCTGCCTCACACTGAGGATTTGCATTGGCTTCAACTTGGAGATGTTTTAAATCCTACTTGACAAAGCTGTTTATAATGCAGAGAGCCCACTAGTTCAGCTGTGCTCATCCAAAACAGGTTTTACATGGATAGCAAGTTCTGGGAGGTTTTAACTGAGATGATACTATGCATAAAGAGGAGCTTTGGTGGTCTGAAAGCCTTGGAGCTCACAGACAGTCCCAGCTGTGTCCCAGCCACCTCCTTGCCAGGCTGAAGCAGCATCTCTGCAGGGCTCTGGTCTTGCAGGAACTTTGGCTGTAACTGAACCTAAAAGCATCTCTTGAAGGGATCAGGCTGTGCTGTGATTCCTTCCTGCCTTTCCCTGGGGCTGGAATATTTTGTCTTTTGATTTCCTGCACTGGACTTGAGAGCAGACAACTGGACAACCTCGAAGCCAGCTGTTACTTAATGGAAGAATTCTTCCAATAAGGTGGTATTCTGGCTCAGTTTGGATTTTTGTTGATGGTAAAAGGAAGAGACTGAGTTGAACTTTTATTTTGGGTGGATATCTAGACACAGGCATTTATCCCAGGGGAAAGATGGAATGGAGAACAATTGGCTGGTGTGAAGTTTGGGAAGCTTGGTGTAAGCTCTGTTTCTGAAATCCATTATGTGTTTAGATATTCTTGGAGCAATGCCTGATGCAAAATTCCTGGTATTTCTTTGGCAAGTGTCTTGCAAGCTGTGTGTTGCCCTGTCTCGTGCAAAGAGCTGCTGTTAATTTGAAAACTGTGCCACCAAAATGAGACCGGGAATTACTTTTTCAGGTACCTGCTGCATCCCAAGTCCAGGACGTGGAGAACCTGTGAGTATGCAGAGTTAGCAGTTCCTCAAGTGCCTGCTGGGAATATGCATTGAGTTTATCTTCAGCTGGAATGTTGGAATTGGTGGCAGGAATTTCATGGGCTTTGCTAAACTAAGCTGTTAGTGCCGGTGGCTGGAGCACAGCGGCTGCCGTGCCTGGCGTCCCTGCCCTGAGCTGTGCTGCTCACACACTGGGAATGTGCACCCAGGGCTCTATTAACCAGTGGAACTACTGCTGCTTCTCATGTCTGGTGCTGATTTCTCCTTCTGTTCAGCATGTTTGAGGGTTGCAGTGCCTGTGGCTCAGTCGGTAGCAGCAGCGAACAGATCCGGTTTGTGCCGTTCTCAGGCTGAGATGCAATAGCCAATTCTCCAGCTCCTGTTTTATGGAGAAACGCTGCCAGGCTTTCCTCTGTTTTGACTCTGCCTTGTCTGGCTGTTCCTAGTCAGGGGAAGGTTGTATGAGACTGTGCCAGAAAGGGCTCTGTTTTCAAAGCTGCTCCTGTGACGTGCTGCTCTCCCAGCAGAGCTCTGGTACAGCCGGTGTGTGGTACCTGAGGCAGCCTCAACATACAAAATGTATTTAACTGCTGCTGCACAAACTGTCCCAGTTTGACTGTCTGTCCCATTTTTAGCATAAATTCTTACTGCAACTTTTTTTTTTTTCTTACTTTAACCCTTTCTCCTTAATTTCTAAACCGTCTTTGCAGGTTGAAAGGGGAAGAGGAACAAATGAAGAAGTTGAAAGCTATGGTGGAAGAAAAAGAGAGAGAAATTGCAAATCAAGTAAAACAGTTACAGGTAAAGTTTTGATAGAAACACCTTGTGTTGAGGAGGGTGTATATTGTGAGTGTATATCTCTGTTTATACATTAATATATATTGTCTTTTTTCTTTCAATAGGATGTGCAAAAAGAAAATGAATCTTTCAAAGCTCAAATACAGGAGTTAAAGCAGGAGAACTGCAAACAGGTACAGCTTCCAATTGCAGTGTTACTGAGTGAAGTCAAAAGTGGGTGGTGGTAGTTTGCAGGGATGATATGGAAAACCAGGAGTTGTACTGCCCATGGAAAACCAGGGACACCTTTGGGGTTGGGTTGCACTGAGCCAGCTTTTTTGGCTGTTCCATATCTGTTCCTGCTTTCTTCTGTCATATGGATTTGCAGCCTTGTGCTCTTTCTTCTGCCTGCTGTGTTCCTGGCCAGATTCTCTCAAAGGTCCAGAGTGCAGCTTTCTGCTGTTGCAGCAGTGCCTGGTTCACAAGGCAGATCCTGGTCTTTGCTGCTGCTCTGCTCCTAACACATCTCTGATCTCTTTGTAGGCATCTCTGGCTGTCCAGAGCGAGGAGCTTCTGCAAGTGTGAGTACTGCCAGGAGTTGAATGCATTAGAGAATTGATTCAGTTCACTTAATTGCTCAGGAAATTTAGAAATAAATGCCAAATGTACGATATCAGGGTATGTAAAGTGGCCAGTAAAAAAAAAAAAACAATAAATTGAATTACTGTCTAATAAAAGTTGAGCATGGGAGACTGTGCTCACACTGCTAATCCTCAGGTGTAATCTCCTGCAGACAGACAGTGCTGGCAATATGTTTTGCCCACCAGAGAAACAAGCCTTGATTGATGTTACTTTGAATGCATGCCAGCTCAGCTGTATGGCTGAAGAGTTAAATGTTGGTGTTTCAAGCAAAAGTGACAGGCTTTTTTTCTTGGAACTTCAGCTTAGCAGAGGGTTGTTCCTATTACAAAATTATCTGGAAATCTCTTCCAGGGGAAATCTCGGGTAAAAGTGTGTTATAATGTGGGGCTGAAGCACACTAAATAACTATGTGGAAGCTAATGCTATATTGTGCTAAGCAAATTGCCACTGTCATACATTTTTGGCTGGCTGAACTGTTTGTCTTTCAAGTTAAATGACTTCCAAATTGTGGATTAGGTGCGTGAAAGGGAACGCTCTCCTCCAGGAGGCAGTGCCTGTTCCGTGGTGTTGTGCTGGCGTGGGCTGGCTGACTCTGCTCTCAGCTAATGTGTTGCCTTCCCATGGCCTTGATAAATGTGTGCAGATGCCTGTTGTAGGCAAACAACAGCTTTACAATGGGTTTGCTCAGGCAGAGTGGTTCAGGGAGCAGTGGGAAGCAGGCGATACTGCCAAGTCAGTGAAAACAGCTTTTCAGAGAGAGCGTGTTGCTGGAAGGGAAGGCAGGTTAGTGTGTGGGAAAGGGTGTCAGTGCTTCACTGGAAATGTCTTCAATGTCTCCTGACTTGTTTGTGGTTCCCTTTGTTAATTCAGGGTTGCAGGCAAAGAGAAGGAGATCGCCAGTCTCCAGAGCGAGCTCGCCTCTCAGAGAAATGCTTTTGAGCAGCAGAGGAAAAAGAACAACGTAAGGAAATTCTTCCCCCACCACCCCAGAAAACCCCCCAAAACAACCAAACTTGTGTTCCCAGCACTCTTTGAGGCCTGGGGCATTTTGCAGAGAGCATTTCTGACAGCTGTCTGCTGTACTGTGTCCCTGGGCACTCCTTTCCTCCTTGGGAGTGACTCAGCACACCTGATTTCACTGCTCGGAGTTGTGTCAGCTCCTGGACAATTTGTTGATTGGATGAGGGGAAGGAGACGTGCTGGGGGGCACATCCCACAGCAGGTTCTTGGATTTGGATTCAAACCTGGTTAACCCTGTTCAGAAACATGTCCTTGGCCAAGGGGAGGGAGGCTGGGAGGAGGAAAGGTGCTGTGCTCTGATGGAGTTCTGGTCCTTGTGTGTGGACTTGGGGGCAGGGATTACCTTCAGGCTGCTCAGATGTGGCTCTTCCCGTTCCTAAGAGTGACTAATCCTGATCTTCCAGAGGAAGTGAAGGACTGAGCCTTCCTTCACAACAGCTGCTGGTGGTGCAGTCTGGGTTGTTTGTAGATGGAATTAAAGATTGTTTTTTTCATCACAGAGCTGTGGAGTTACTTCCTTGTAATGCATTACCTGTGCAGGGCAGGGGAGTGTTATCTTTTAAGTTATATGGAAGAAAGTTAAAGTACAGGGTGTTTCTCACCTATCTCTCCTTGATACCCCAAATAATCCAGTGAATACCAGGTAATAAGCTTTATTTCTTAATAGTCAGACAATCTAATACAAGGAAATATTGAGAACTTTTGAGCAAGGAGTGCTGTTTAAGAGCTGAAATAAAGTAGGGAGAAAGAGGCTGAGTAGTCTCAGAAGACAGATGAGCTGGAAAGGTAGAACAGAAGGTCTGTTTCCTGCAGATTCACAAGGTCTGAATACCCTTTGTGCTGCAGGCAGAAGTCTGGCTGCTGCTAAAGGCAGAGCAGACCTGTGGGTCCCAGCTTTTTCTCAGTTTTATCCAATGTTGTTTTTATATCCTGTGAACAGCCCTTAGGATTGTGGGCAAATAGAAGTGGCAAAGTAAAACCAGTGTAGGTGCTTGCTAGGCTTTTGATGAATTTAAAATGAAACCTTTCCAAAACAGCCCTTTGCTAAAGGAGATTTGCTCTGAGGGTTGGAAAAAATGAAATCTAAATCCCAAGCACTGTAATCTTGCTGCAAGGCCCCACCATCCTTCCTAGAGAAGAGCTGTGAGGCTGCTCTTAGAAGAGCTCTCAGCCTCTCGCTGAGCTGTGTTGACATCTTGTGGAGTACACGTTTGATGACCTCGCCAAGAAAGACACAGGAGCACGGCCCCGTGGCCTTCCCACGTGGATCTGGGATGTGCTCACCACTGCTGGAATCCCAGAGCCTCCCAGGAGGGCTGCTGAGCACCAAAGCAGTTTTCTGTGGGTGCACTGGAGAGAGCTGCAAAGCCCGAGCTGTGTGTTCCCGAAACCAGCGGTGGGTTTGGGCTGAGGGCTGGTTGCAGGGCCAGGGGCACACCTCTGACGTGTAAATGTGCACACCTCCATGTCTCCTGGGTCCATGCTGGGTTCTGCACTGCGACATGCCTAACACTCTGTTGTGTAATCTGTGGTTTGGTGTCTGTGTTCCTCACTACTTTTGAAAACTTCCCTCTTTCTTCTTACAAGTGCAGTCAAAGTGTGGGGTGGCTGTAGTGATAAGGCTCTGCAGTAACACATCAGTTTTGGTCACAGGGGCAGGTTGGGCAGAAATTGGCATTTTTTTTCCCCTCCCACTTTTCATTCAGACTCTTTGAACAATCACACTTGTTTTTGCTAGTGTATGTCACACTCCCCAGCAAGATCACCTCGCAGTAACCAGCATTTAAATGCAAATGGTGGAATGTAATGCGAAATATTTCTCTGAAGTAAAAGCAAACACAGTTTGAATATTGGCTGAACTGAAATCATTCTTTCTAAAAATGATTAGGACCTTCGGGAGAAAAACTGGGAAGCAATGGAAGCATTGGCATCAACTGAAAAATTGCTGCAGGACAAAGTGAACAAGACTGCCAAGGTTGTAATGCTGACTGCTAGAAATGATGCGTTAAGCTAGAAGCAGATCTGCAGCTGGTTTTTTAAGTGAAATGGAGACATTTAACTTTTACTGCAGTTTAAGTATAATCTCTTCTGAGTGATCATTCATATACTTTCACCTCTGCTTCTTCCTGTTGTCTTTAGGTTGTTTGTTCTTTCTTTAATGGTTAGTTTGTGGGCATGCTGACCTTTTGATTTTGTTTGCATAATTGTTAGAGCTGTCGTGAATTGTTTTTGATTTGTGGGGAGCTCCAGATTAAAAGCTGTGCTGGTGTGAGCAACCTGCTTTCTTCTACTGGGCTTTGGCTGTGCTTGAACAAATCTGTTGGACCTGGGAAGAACCAGGACTCAATTATTATTCAAAAACCTGGGAGCTTCTCAGAAAAATGGTGTGACCACAGCAGTGAATTTCCTCCTTGAAGGCTCGACAGGGACTATTGGACCAATGTTCAAAATGATATGGGGGTGTGAATTGCCCTGAAAGGAGCTTGTGGTTGCTGTGGGCCTGATTCAGTGTTCATTGCCACTGTGCAGAACTCAAAAAAAAAAGGCATCCAGCTAAGTCTAAGAACACCAGGCAGGCAGGAGCAGAGGAGCTCTGGTTTGGGGTTGTGTCTGTGTCTCTGCTCTGCTCTGACCCCGCGCCGGGAGGAGCCTGGCCCTGCTCTGGCTGTGTGCTAATGCTTGCCTGCTTTCTCTTGCAGCTGGAAGACTTCAGCAAAAACAGCCTTTTGCCACTTGGTGGTGGCTCCCAAATTGCTGCCAACTAATGCACTTAGCACAGCCTCACCACCTAATGTCTCCCGTCTGTTTCTGTCTCCGAATCTGCTCACGCCACCCATCCCTTGGAGCAGAGGAACTCAGAGCAGCCAGGCTCTGAGTCAAGGCACTGATGTCAAAGGGAAAAACAATCCCAAATAGCAGTGAAGGATTTTGGCTGAAAGCTGCCCTTCTGTGCATTGTTACAGGCTTTCTACATTGAAGTTTAAATGGGAGCCTGAGTGTTGTATGGCTAAACTAACCCAATCTGCCACAAGCACAGCAAGCACATGTCCTGTGGCTGCTCTGCTTTTAATGTTAAATACATGGAAGGGCACATCTGTGGTGCCTGTGGCTCTGGGTATTTGTATTTGCAGAGCACTAACAAAAAAAAGGCTGGAGATGGTCACACAGCTCTAATAATTATCTCCCATTGCATCCAGGGTTGGGAAAAGAGGATGTAAGAGTGGCTTCCTCTTAGTATTTACTTTCTTGGCCTGGTTCAAATGTGCATTAACACAAAGTTTCCTTTTGATTTTAATTCTCTGTTTTTGATGTGATGACGTTACCTTACAGTGATTTTTTTCACACATAAAATTATTTTAAAAGTACAGATAAAAAAAACCCAACAAAAATAGTTGATTGACCAGACTATTTGATTTTGAGCTCACTTAACCTGAGTGGCAGGGCTGGTGTGATCTGTGGATGCAGTTACTGAGCACAGTTCAGTTTGTGTTGTGGACAAGTGAATAGTGGTGTAATTTCTGTACAAACAGGCTGGATTGGAGGAGAACTTCAGAAAATAAAAGCTTAAGCGAGAACAAACGCCAAGGCCAAATTCTGAAGCAATTCAGTGCCCGTTTCTGAAGCAATTTACTGGCAATTTTAGGGACTGTAGCACCTTTCTCACTTAGAAAAAGACTTCCTGGGTTAAGTAAATTGCTGTAGGCAGAGGAGAGGCTGTTGCCAGGTCAGTGGTGCCCAATCTCACCTGTGCCCTCCTCTTGCTTTAGGAGAAGCAGCAGCATTTGGAAGCTGCCGAGGTGGAGACGCGCCAGCTCCTCCAGAAGCTCTTCCCCAAAGTCTCTCTTCCTTCCAACATGGTAAGAGAAGTGGCTCTTTTTCACCTCCTGCTGGAGTCAGGGAGCTCTGGTCCTGCTGTGCTGGGTAGTCTGGAGTGTTTCCTCACAGCCCCTCTGTCCCAAGGTTTTTGCAGTGGGATGAGAGTGGCTCTTGCTGGTGGTGCCTGTACTTGCACAGGGAAGCAAAGCTGCAGATAGGTTGCTTGAAGAAGTG
The DNA here is from genome assembly GCA_017589585.1 of Phylloscopus whistleri. Classification (NCBI taxonomy): domain Eukaryota; kingdom Metazoa; phylum Chordata; class Aves; order Passeriformes; family Phylloscopidae; genus Phylloscopus; species Phylloscopus whistleri. The sequence continues at coordinate 205,135 of JADMLD010000405.1, read as the reverse complement.
CTAAAAGAACAAAATAAAAGTGATTATCTTGTGGTTTTTATGCCCCAACATCTGATTTACCTGTGTGTTATCTTGTGTCTCACAGAGATAGGAAATTTTCAGGGGTGGGTAATGCCCTGCTGTGTTTGCTCACTGGGGATCTATATTCCCAACCTTTCCAGAGGAGCTGCAGTGCCTCAGTGACAGTTAATACAATTTAGGGGGGTTTTAGTTTGTTTCCAAGCACTGAGTTCCAATTTTATGTTTTTGATGGTTTTCAGTGGCTTGCAGGGAAAACGCCCTGGGTTCACAGGGTTCAGATGAGGTGAATAACATCAAGTGAGTCTGGAAAAATGGGTGCATTTCATTTATAACCTCTAGAGGTTTTGAATATTCATATTTAAAATTGTTCCCAAATGTGCTGAAGTAAAACCAGTCCTTAAAAAGACTTTCTGTAAGGTTATAAAACAACCTTCTTAGAGTTACACAGCATCTGCTTGAAGTGCTCAGGGATTTTGGGAAAGGTTCCTTTGAACCTTCAAATGCTCATGCAGAGAGCCCTGACACTTGCAGGGAATCCTCTGTCACCCAGCTGTATTTCAGCTCATCCAGGCCCCCCTGAACTGTGTGTGTGTCACCACCTCGTGCTCCTGGCTTGCTGCCAGCTGTGTGTGGCACTGGCTGAACAACAACCATCGGGCTGTGTGTGAGCTCCAGGGGCTTGGGGCACTGAGACTCTGCTCCCTCAGCCTGCAGTGGGGAGGCAGAGGTCCTGAGGAGAGTTCACCTGAGGTTGTTCTCAGCCTTAACTGAATGCTTTCCCAACAGAGCCACAGTGAATGGATATGTGGGTTTGAGAAGATGGCTAAAGAATACCTAAGAGAGGCTTCAGGATCTGAGGATGTCAAGGTAGGCACAAAAGATGGACAGCTGGGGTGTGGCATGTTGTATTTGTCCAGTATAAGCCTTACAAATGGTGCTGTGGGTTGGGAAGTTCAGGTTCTCAGGCAAGTCACAAGAAAATTGTTTTATATGAATTCTAGAGTGGTTTGGGTTAAAGATCATCCAGTTCCAACCCCCCTGCCTTGGCCAGGGATGCCACTCACTAGACCGGGTTGTTCCAAGCCTCACCCAGCCTGGCCTTGAACACTTCCAGAGATGAGTCAGCTACAGCTTCTGTGGGCAGCCTGCTGTTTAGATATTTACAGAAATGTATTTGCATCTTTCATAAGTCCCTTGTGATTTGTGAGTTCATGAAATGGAAAATCCCTATTCTCTTGTTTTAAGTAACAGGGTTTTTTTCAGTAACTCAAGGTTTGTGATTGGGCATTGAGAGTTGTAGGTGAACACTGCACTTGCTGTTGGCTTTTCATGGGTTGGAAAGACAGACCTGACCAGGAGTGCTACCAGCTTGTTGAAATAAGATGAATAGAACTGAAATCCATCCACTGAGATGTGACTCTTGTGGTCCCTTTCCTCCTTTGCCAGGCTATGGAGCAGAAGTTGAAGGAGGCTGAGGAAATGCACATCCTGCTGCAGCTGGAGTGTGAGAAATACAAATCTGTTCTGGCAGAGACAGTAAGTGGGATGCCTGGTCACCTCTGTGATGTTCCAGCTGCCTTTCTTCTGCTGTGAGCTTTCAAATCCCTCTCTCTTCTTAGGAGGGGATTTTACAAAGGCTACAGAGGAGTGTGGAAGAGGAAGAAAGCAAATGGAAGATAAAAGTTGAAGAATCACAGAAGGAACTTAAACAGGTATTTCTGAAGTTGTGTTGTTTTTTTTTTTTCCTCCACAGCCAGGCAGGTTCTGCTTGAAGTCACAGAGGGTGTCTGAGCTCTGTGAAGGCAGGTGTGGAACAGCCCCTGCTGCCTGGTTTGATGTGTGCATGACCAAGGGATGAAAAAGGTGAAACCTGCAACAAGTATAATAGGAATGATTCCTCATATCAATGGTATTTTGGTGCTCTGATACTTAGCTTCATGTAAAGGCTGGGTTTTCATTTTTGAAGGAATGTATTTCCACTAAAGAGACTGAAAATGGAGGATTTGTTGATGTCTTTGGATTTGTGTCACTATATCTGTTGCCATTTTTACAGAAGCAAGAAAAATGAACAGCACAGGTGGAAAGACTTTGACCATTATGATAAATCTGTGTCACAGTCACAGAATCACAGAAGGGTTTCAGTTGGAAGGACCTTAAAGCTCATCCAGTTCCAACCCCTGGGACACCTTCCACCATCCCAGGCTGCTTCAAACCCCTTCCAACCTGGCCTTGGACACTGCCAGGGATGGGGAGCCCTTTGCAGATGCTGCAGGAAGCAGCCAAATAATAATTAATAATATTAATGCTGATGGGATAGGAAGCCAAAGACTGAATGTAGAGGTGTCCCTTTAATGTGCCCAGGAATATATATTTTTCTGATCCTGATAAGTTGGACTCTATTTTTATTGAGCACATAGTTTTTTTTCCAAGTATATTTGTCAGCAGATACAGGCTCTTTGTGCTAAAATTGAAGTATTGTAGAATCATAACAGTTTTCTGAAAGCTGTTAAAGTACTGCTCAATCCATTATGGTCAACTAATTACACTTGAAATTGCCTGCAAAGCTTTCCTTTTAGGAAGGCTCTGTTGCTAGCAAAAGTGGGAAGAAAAACAGGCTTTTATGTTTCTTTTCTAATCTAGAATTAAAGTAGGTCAAACTGCTTTTTTGAAAAGTAATTTCTAAAGTATCTCTGCTTAGTAAATTTGAGTGCCACTGTGTGAGCCTGGCAGCAAACAGATGATTTATAAACATCTTGTTTGAGGGGCTTATAAAGGCTGTCAGATCTGGAACTATAGATGTGCTGCCATCTGCTGCACTTACACAGCCCCAGATAAGGCTAAAAATGCTGGATTTGGGTATGTGGATGGTGACTATTCCCAGTCTGGGAAGGATATATTCCTTACCATGGCTAATGGACAACTAGATTAGTGCTTATATTCCAGATCTTTCAGGCATGTGGGCTCTAAATATGTCAAAGAACTTGGGCTGGGAATAGGTAGGAATGGTGTAGACTCAGTATATTGAATTGTTTGAGTTAACATCTCATTCAACCACTCTGATTTCATCCTTAATATTCTTAGATAATTTCTACAAGCTTGTGTATTTATGCAGAGTTTGTCTTAGAGCAACTCAACCAAATATTTTCATTTTTCCCCCCAAACTGCAGATGCATTCCGTGGTCACATCTTTGCAGCACGAGGTGGAGAGGTTAAAGGAAGAAAACAAAGAAGTTGAAACTGTACGTGCAGGTGGTTTTTTCTTCTTGTCCTTGGAGCTTTGTGTTGTTCAAACACAATTTAGGCTCGTGCTGTAAATCTGAACCTCTCTCCTGCCAGTGGCACAGCCTGTGCTGCAGTTTGAGCCTTTTGGGGCAGTGTTTTTAAAAGGCAGGGAAGCTGGAAAGTTGTTCTGGTTTTTACTTCTGTACTCACCCACTGGGGCTCTCTCTTGTGAGGCTGAGCAGTTCACTGCTTGTTGACAATCATGGGGTTGATTCTTTCTCTTTTTATCTTATTTTCAAGGTTTAAATCTGCACTGTGCAATCACTGGGCTTGAAATGCTCTCTGAACGTCATAGAATATTTGATAGAAATTTACAGCCAGTTATAAATCAAGCAAATGATACTGCAAGAAAGCACTGAAAACGTCTTTTTTTAACTCTGTTTTTCTGTTTCTAGCTTAAAAAAGAGAGAGAACATTTGGAAAGTGAACTAGAAAAGGCAGAAATAGAACGATCTACTTATGTTTCAGAAGTCAGAGAGGTAAACACAACTGTCCAAGCTGTATTTTTTTTTTTTCTTCTCTTTTGGTTACCAGTTGGCTGGCAAACTAACCTAGTGCTTAGCCCCTGTGGCTGAGGAGTTTGTATGCTTTGTGACCTTAGGGTAGAGCAGCACACTAATAACTGAGCAGAAGAGAACGGGCATCCTAAGGAGACAAATCCTAAAACTCTAAACTTCATTTCAGCTCAAAGATCTCTTGACTGAATTGCAGAAAAAACTTGATGATTCATATTCTGAAGCAGTAAGACAGAATGAAGAGTTAAATTTGGTAAGAAGCTTGTTCTCCGTTGGGCACAAACGAGGCTCCCAGCATACGTCTGAAGCGGAGACTTATTTCAAATCCTGTCTGTTCTGCTAACCTCTTCAGCTTGATATTTTTGTCCATTTGAAACCATTTATGTAGTCTGACTTTTACAATTTGTCTCTTTTTCTCTGCTCCTAACAATAGCATGTCTGGTTCGTAAGACTTTTTTTTCCCCAAAGTCTGTAAGACTTTCATTCCTGAAACTTCTTGAGAAGATTTGCAGTGTAGGCATATGCAGCAGCAAATGTAATGTCCTTGGAGCAACAAAAGTGGTTTAACTGGAGGATTATTCTCTGGTGGGGATTTTTTGTTTTTCCCCCAAAGCTTTTGAGGATGCAGCAGTGCTGTCCGTGCTCTGACTGTGCAGAGCCTGCTCTGTATGAACAGAAATTGGCCAGACCCAAAGTTAGATGAATTCAGAGTATTCAGCCATTCAGCTGCTGACACCCTGCTGTGGCTGAATGGCTGTGCTGGCTTGGTGCTTGCATGTGTTACAGCGTGTTTGGCTAGAAATGCTTCCAGCCAATAATGCTCCTATAGCAGCTCTCTCAAGAAGGACTTGGATTAACAGCATAGACCTAAGGATGCATGGTTTTCCATTTTGAGCCCTTTCCCTTCTCCCTTGTTTCAGTGACCTGTTTTTTAAGGCTGCAGGAGCAGTCAGAGCCTTCTCTGCTTGTGTTTGGCCAGTGCTTTCCTGCTTTTTGGGCCAGAATTGGGGAGGGTTGTCTCTGTCACTGTGTCTGTGGGATGATGGGACAACCAGGCTACTGCCACTGATGTAACTGGGTTGAAACAGTTGATTTAGAAAAATAACCACAGTAACAATCTGCTCAAGTTAATAGCACACTAGCCTCAGCAAGCAAAGCCTCTCGTTCTGAAAGCGAGGGAAATGGGAATTGAATGCATATCCTGGAGTTAATCAGTAAACAGCAGCCTCTTTGAGGCAACAATTTATTATGTCTGTGCACAACAAGAGCTTAAAAGGCTGAGCTCCCTGCTAGGGCAGCTTGAGTGCAGTGTGATGGTGCTGTGCTGGAGGGAGTGTGAGGATGTGTTAGACAAGCACCTCCATGCAGCTGGCTCAGGAATGCTGTCCTGAGACGTGTGTGTGAGTGGCTTTTGCAGGAGGCTGAGGAATAGAAATGATGGGATTTCAGAATGGGTCCCCCACTATTTAAAAGGTAAGCAAGGAGAAGCTGAAACTGCAGAGAAGCTTCCCCAAGATGTGTAAGCCTAGCATTCACCACGCCAGGTGCTCTGAAGGGAGAAGCCTTCCAAGGGCGAGACAAACACAATGTGTAGGTTTGGAGTCAGTGAGAATTCAGGGCTCTGAGTAGCACGTTGTTCCCTCCTTTAATCTCCTGCTGGCTTCCAGGAAGATTGACAGCAGGAATAGTGAACATTAGCACAGCACACTTCAGAGGCACAAATCCAACAGAATTGGCACTCGAGCTCCTTGTTAGCACTTCTGTTTGAGGCTCAAGCCTCAAGTGCTGTGGCTGGTTCTGTGTGCTGTATTGAAGAGCAATCAAAATATCCTTTAAAAAACCATGTATCTCTTGGAAGGCTGCAGTTTAAGTACTGACTGCAGCCAGTACAAAGTATTCATCCCTCTTGACTGAAATAGTTTCACTTTTTTGGATTGAATCTAAACACAATCGACAACTTAATATCCCCCTGTCAGTGATTCATGCCTTGATGTGCCATTAACAGACTGGTTAAGTCAACATAGTTGTAGTAAGTGGTGCTTTATTAAGATGACAAGTAGAGCTTTTTAGTTTATTCAGCAGTAGAGAGACTGTTTAGCCTGCTCTAGGAAGATGACAATCTTCATTTTTGCATATTTGCCGTGAATTAAGTTGGAGTCTGAGCTGACTCCCGTGATAAGGATGCTGGAGAGGCTGATGCTCCTCCTGGAATGGAGTTGCAAAGTTGAAACCACTCGTAAGGAAGCCAATGCCAACCACATTTTTGTCCTCTGTAGTTTCCATTCTTTACCTTTCTCTTCACAGATGGAGCCTCTCTTCCTTGACTGTCCTTGTAAACCTCATCATACATGTCGACTAATCCAGTGTGTGCAGTAATTGTTAGTAAATCTTCCTCCCTTTGCAGTCCATGTGCACTGGGTTAATCCCTGGGACAGACAGATGAGATCTGTGTGTGTGAGGGGAAACTGATTTGCTTTGTTACTGTTTTGCAGCTGAAAACGCAGCTAAACGAAACACTATCAAAACTCAAAGTTGATCAAAACGAGAGAGAAAAGGTAGCTGGTGACTTGCCCAAGGTAAGCAGAGACCCTTAGCAGTTGCACATAGAAATGTGAGCAAAACCCTTCAGTGTCTGTAGTTTTGCAGTGCTGGAAATGATGATTTGAGGGAACTTGGTTTGAGCTGCCTGCCTGGTGGGGTGTCTTGCTCCACTGGCTGGGTCTGTAAGAGCTGCATGTCTGCAGAAATGATAAAACTGCAACTAAAAGCTCTGTTTAATCATCCTTCTTGAAAGACTCCCCTGTTCATGATAATTTTATGCCAATAGGAACAAGTGGTGATTTGGGGCTGACAAATAATTCTTTATTCAAAAGAAACCCCAGCCTGACAAAAAGCCCATCCCACAGCCTTCCACCCACACTACAGCCTGAGGCTTTTAAATCCAGTCTCACATGGCAGAGGGTTGCAAGCTGGTTTACAAAGCATTTACCCTTTTTCACATGGTGACATATCCACTATAACCCAGGAGACTGCAAATCCCAAAAGTTAGATCTGTGCAAGTGTGATGGGGCAAACAGATGGGTTTCCTGTGCTTTTCCTCAATGACTGCTCTTACAAGATGGCTTGGAGTGGAAAATCTTGAAGCCTGAGAGGTCTCAGTGCTGTCTGCCACTCCAGAAACAAAGCTGTCATGGGAGAATTGATAAATGGAGACAGGAATAGCCTGTGGAGTGGCTGGGCTCTGGCTCCAGACTCTGCAGCACCTTGTTCCTTCAGCATCATAAGCAAATGGGTCTGAGTTCTTCCAGGATTGGAGTGGGAAATGCTGTTGGGGGAGCATGTCTTGTCCTGGACAGGGATAGATGGTCACAAAAGCACTGGAGGAGGTGAGAAGCTAAAGGAAACCTGCTATAATAAAGAATTTAAAACATTTTCCTCTGGACAGTTATGTTGGGTGTGGACATACAAAGCCAGCTATGCTGATGTCCATGGTTCATGATGTATTATACCTAAGTACAGAGCTGGGGTTAGGATTTTGGAGACCTGCACTCCTGCTCTTGTGAAATTTACTGCATGATTTTTACCTAAGAACTTGATGTGAGGCTGTTAAAGCTTCCCTGTAGGACTGCTCTCTGATGCAGACAGGCTGACATGCAACATGCTGATTGTGAGGAGACATGTCAGTCTTGGCAAATGGGTTGGTCCCTGGAGCAAATCTGGCATAAAACAGATTTCCTCCTGAACAGTGATTTCCTGTGTCTCTGGTGCTCTCAGGGAGGTGGGGGTTTGCTAATTGTTGTGCCTTCCCTGTCTCTTCCTCTCTTTTTTTTTTTTTTTTAATAATGTCTTTCCCTTGCAGGCCCAGGAGTCCTTGGCAGCTCTCGAGAGGGAGATTGGGAAGGTTTTTGGGGATGCCAATGTTATTGAAAACAGCGACGTTTGCACAGACTCGGTGAGTGTTTCCTGCCCCTCATGCTCAGGGGCCACACAAACCTCAGGCAAAGTGGCAACTTGGGCAAGTGAGGTCCAGCAAAGGAACAAAGGATGTTTGCTGCTGGTGGGTGATTGGGGTTTTATGAGGATTCACTGGGAATTTTTGCTGCTCTCTGGATCATGACTTCCTTCCTTGTGGCTCAGATTTGCAAGGAGGGAGGGGGGAGATTCTGGGGGTTTGATGGGTTTTTGGTTTGTTTTGGGCAAAATTGGGGAGATCCCCAGATTTGTCCCTTCAAGAAGGGAAAAGGGAAGCTAAAATCACTCTGCTGATGACTAAGTGGGCTGAAAACACTGTTGGGTTGGCCCTTACTGACATCAGTAATGCCAAAGAAAGGCAGTCTTGCACAACCTGTAACACTCAGGCAGAGATTCTCTTGCCAGAACATGGTTCCTTCTGCTCCTCTGCAGCTGTGGCCAAGAATTTGATTTCAGCTTGGTCCTGGCTCCTGGGAATTTGTGTTGACCTTGATGTGGCCCAGCAGCAAAATCTTGCAAAGATGAGCTTCAGTAGGGAGCAGCCCTGAGTGCTGTGGGTGACTGCAGACTGCTGGTGTTCCTGTATCCTCCAGCAATGGCATTCCAGCTTGATGGTCAGGGATTGGGGATTGGGTGGGCAGTTTTTCACACTTGCAGGTGACTCCCCTGGGCCTGTGGATTGCTGTTAGCACGCTTGGTTGTGGAGCTGGTAGTCAGTGCTGCCCTGAAAACACCACCTGCACAGGGGCTTGGGCTGGGGCTTTGTCACTGGCTTTTTCCATCTCTGGGTAAAAGAGCTTTCACACCAGCCCTGGAACAGCTTTCCAGAAGGCAGCTGGGAAGGGGGAGGCTGAAGGAGATTCTCTCCCAGCTCAGTGGTGTCAGTGGAACTCATTACCCATTTTCTTCTGAGGGACAGAGAGGAAGGAGCTGCTGTCGTTGGAGGGGGAGAGGAGCCCTTGCTGACAGGACAAATCCTTTATATCGACTCCTTTTAGTGCTGAACCTAAGTGGCTTCATCAGCTGCAAGAGGAGGCTCGGGGTCCTCTGAGGAGAGCTGCAGAGCAGCCTTTGTAGTCATTAGCAGGAATGAAATGGCTTTTCCAGACTAATCAGTCCTGGATGCTGATGGACCCCTGCACTGAGCTCGCCGTGTCTGAGCCAGGGCCTGTGAGATTTGAGATGTGCCAGCCCTGGGAGCTGATTCCTGGAGGGCTGCTGAGCCCTCCCTGTGTTGCCAGGGGTTTCTGGTGCCAGCCAGGTGCTGTGTGTCCCTGTCTGCAGCAGGCTGGAGAAAACCCCCCTCAGGCCTGTGCCCAGCTCTCTGTGCTGTGTCCTTATGGCTTGTCCATGTGGTGCCTGGGCACAGTGATGCCCTCAGCCATGGCATTTGTGGCTGGTGGCTCTGGTCAGCCCCTCCTGAGCTGGGCTGGCATTAGATGTGCCCTGTGGTGGCCCAAACGAGCCCCTTTGGCTTAATTGCCTTAACTCACAAAACCCCTCTGGCTCTGGCATTGCTCTGCTCTTGCTGCACACGGTGGAGCCCAGGTTTCTGCCAGAATATCCATGGCTTCATTCTGAAGAGGAGTGTGGAAAAACAGTCCTAATAAACCTGCAATTAAGCTTTCATTAGTAAAAATACATTAATTGTCTAAGCAGTGCTCATGACAGGTAGCCATTGGCAGAGGCTGGAATTAGAACATTATCTTTTCTCCAAGCCTTTTCTGCTGCCTTTTTTTTTTTTTTCCTCATTTTGAGGGGAGAAAAGGAAACTGTCTCCCCAGAAGCCTAAAAACCCAGCTCAAAATAGCTCTCAGATCAAAAAAGAAAGTCTTCCAGCCACTTCCACCTAGCAACAGTGCCTCCTTTTTTTTCTTTTTTTTACGAAGGACCTGAAAACACATGCTTGAAAGTGAACATATTTGTTCCTTCTGGGTGCTGGAACCAACCCACAAAATTGAGAAATGATACTTGCATAAACCCTCAAACACACTCAGAGTGTTTTCTTTAGACTCCTTTTCTTTCTATTTAAAAATAGACCATTTGGGGTTTCTAATCAGCTGCTTTGTCACTTATGGGACCAGCTGATGACTAAAGGGGGCTTTTTAGTGTGCTTTAAGGAAGTCATTTATATTCAGCAGCTTGCTTAGGCACTGAGCTTATTTTGAGGCTTATGTGAAATCTAATGTGCTTTTCCCCCCAAAGCTCAGTGCAGAACACTCCATCACTGGAAACTGGGAATGCCATATGTGTGAAACAGCAGAGGGGAATCTGTCCAGACGGTTCAGCTCCTGTTTTAGCTGCTGGGTCTGAAATCACAGGGGCTTCCCCACTACCATCCTCTTCCTCTCTTCATCCTCATGTCCCAAAGAAGTGGAGTCACAGAATCCCACAATGGTTTGGGTTGGAAGGGACCTTAAGGACCATCCAGTTGCTGAGGGTGGGGACACCTCCCACTATCCCAGGTTGCTCCAAGCCCTGTCCAATCTGGCCTTGGACACTGCCAGGGATCCAGGGGCAGCCACAGCTTCTCTGGGCACCCTGTGCCAGGGCCTGCCCACCCTCCCAGGGAAGGATTTCTTCTGTCTATCTGACCTAAATTTCCCCTCTTTCCCCCGAGTGATGGAGAGCACAGGGCTGGGGCTCAGCAGTGGCTGTGTAAGGCAGCTGTGCACTCCTGGGTTAGCAGGAGCTGCAGGAGGACTGTGCTGAGCTCAAATCCATTGGGATCTAGTCAGGATTGGCCCTGGGAGGATTGGGGATGTGTCTATAATTCATGAGTGAACACTGCCTGAGATTAGTGAGGTCACAAAGCAGAAGGGAGATGCAGTAAATGAGGGAGGGAGGGAGGAACTGTTCCCACAGAGGGGGCTGGGAGTGGACTGGAGGGCTCCTTCCTTGCTGCTTCTGTGCTGCTGCCCAGGCAGCCTCACTGCTGGTCAGTGCTGGATTAATTCATCTCCTGGGCTGCTAATTGCCTTTGCCTTCCCACTTCCATCCATCTGCATGAGACTGCTAAGCCAAGTCTCAGACTTGACAGACCTGATTTTCTACTTTAATAAGGGTAAAACAGGTTAAGGCTACCTTAATGCAGATCCCAATGATTTTTTTTACAGTAGAAAAATGTTTACCAGTTGCACAGGAGTGAGAGCTTTGCTGGAGATTGTTTTGTTCTCTTGTCTGAGCCCGGAGTCGTTTCTGTAATGGTGCAGGTGTTTGAGTTTGATTTACTGCTCATTCTGCATTTCCAGCCAAATGGGAGCAGGGAAAATGGCCCTCTCTGAACTCCCTCTAATTTCCCTGGAGCTCTGGGGAGAGATTTGCACCCGCATTATGCATCAGTCTCCTTCTGTGGGTAACACCAGAGTGGAGCTGACGGATGCTGAGCGCCTGCAAACACCTCTGTGCTCCTGTGGAGAGCTGGGCACTCCTGCATTGCTGACACCATGGCAGGGTTGCTTATTTTTAGCTGTTAAATTTCAAGGAAAAGCTCTCCTGCAGGTGATCTGCATGTCTGTGTTCTGAGCTGAATAAGGAGCAGTAAGGGATGTGTCGGATGTGGAGTGCTCTGTGTGTCTCTGGAGGAGTTAATCAATAAAGATAATAAAACAGGGATTACACAGCAGTGTTAGCCCAGCAAGGCTGACAGGCAGGGAGGCAGGAGGGGGAGAGTCCATCTTCAGCTGTGACACTTCCTGATTAATAAACTGTCGAATTCCTAGGAAAAAAAAAAAAAAAGGGCATTTATTTTTGTTTCAAAACACAAGCTCAGCATTTTCATTTCAGCACAGGAAGCTTTCTAGCTTGTGGTAGCTTTCATTTTCTCCTGTTTTCTGGTGCTTGGACTGCTTTGTGAAGCCCTCATCCAAGTCCAGGTGTTGCTGGCAAGTGGGAATTCCCCAGGGGTTTGGAGCAGAGGGTGAATCCATGGGATGACTGTGGGTGGGGAAGGCTGTGGATCTCCAGGCAGCTGTTCCAAATGCTGTTTCACAGCTGGAGCTGCCTTGGGCTGGGGTGTTGGGTACTGCTGAGGGCACCATCCACAGACCCTCAGTCACACCCAGTCCTTGGTGGCCCAGGAGTTTTGCTGTTCCAGCTGTGGGGTCAGAATCATCCCTGTGCACCCCAACCTGTGTTATAAACCAGATCTGGGGGGGGTTCAGCCAGGCTGGTGGAGAAATAACCTTTGGGGCTGCATCAGCTGTGGATGCCAGCACAGTTCCTGGAAGCAGGGAGTGCTGGAGTCCCAGGCAGGAAGGGCAGGAGCTGGATGTGCAGGTGATTCCCCTGCAACAGCAAAGGGCTCCTTGACTTTGAACCACGTTCTCCTTAAACGTGGCCATAACCCTCTGACTGACAAGAATTGTTCCCATCTGCACCATGAGTTGTAATTTTATACAGAGGACCTAATCCTAGGCTTTCTTGGTAATTAGATTGTAAATGAGTTTTTAATGATTTCCTTTTTTTCTCCTTCTTCCAGGAACTGAGTGATAAAAGGCGAAATGTGGCAGTGAATCTCACCCAGGATGTGGGTCATCTCAAGAAGCTGCTGCTGTCAATAAGCCAAATGCTGTCAAAGGGATGAGGGCACTACAGCCAGGTGGGTGTGGACAGTGGCCTCCCCAGTTCAGCTGTTGGGAAGGTCACTGGTGGGTTATGGTGGGATTTTTGTAGGAAATGGATTTGTAGGGAAAATTTTGTTTCTGTCAAAACTTGGCAGAAAGCTCACGTAGTATTGTGCTTCTGTGTGCAAACTCTGAGATAAAGTGTGCTGACTTAGAAAGGCCATGGAATAGGACAGACATTGTTGAGAGAGAAATTGAACTGGAAACAAGTTTCAAATGATGACCTTGCAAATGGACTAGATATTTTGGAGAAATAGAAAATACAAAAGATGTATTGTAGTAAGACCTACGTGGGGTATTTTTAAATTATTAGCTTAGAAGCATTAGTAGCATTGTGTGGCAAAAACTAATAACCAAAAAACCACTTACAATGTATTGTAATTAGGAAATAGTTTGGCTTCTGATTGTGATAGTGTGATTTGTAACATCTGTACCATCTCTCCCTTCTCATGAGACTGAGGATGGAATGAAAGTCTTTAAAATACCTCTCAGGAACCATCTCTGGGTCAAAAAAAGAGTTTTTCTGACAGGACTTTGTTCAAATTAACAACTCTCCTGTCAGAATATAAGACTTTTTGGAGTCAGATCACAGAATCAGTGAATTATTAAGGTTGGAAAAGCCTTTTAAGACTATGAGTACAGGCATTCCCCCAGCTCTGCCAAGGCCAACACTAACCATGTCCCCCAGTGCCACATCCACATGGCTTTTAAATCCAGGGATGGAGATTCCATCACTGCCCTGTTCTAGTGCCTGACCCTGGTAACACTTTCAGTGAAGAATCTTTTCCTAACACTGATCCAAATTCGATATGCAAATCACAAAAAGCTTCTGGTAGGCACTGGATTTGTTCCTCTCTGGATGCACATGTCAATTAGCTGAGACTAATCTTGGGTTCCCCTGTCCCTCTGTAGTGATTCCACCCTCCTTCCCACTCCCTGCTACTTCCTGCAGCAGGCTGCCCCAAGTTGTGTTCTCCCAGAGCCTCTGCCTTTTTTTTCCTCTTAGTTTGCTCCACCAGCACATGCTCTGATTGCTTTGGGATGGAGGATATGAAATAACCCCCTGGCCTGGCCTGAGCTCTTCATCCAGTTACAGACACGTGGACAAGGCTTTGATTTTAGTACACAGCCAGCTTGGAAACCTGGATCTTTGTGCTGAGGAAGTTTAATGAGTTAGCTGGAGGTTGGATAAGCTCAAGACACTGAACTTTTTAAGGAAGCTGATGCAGATTTGGGTCTGAATTGGGAACTGTTTGTCTGGGGAGGCAGCACTGAACAAGGAGTGTCAGAGCTCCCTTTCATCTGCTGAGGGTGGGGACTTGTATTCCTGATTCAGGTGGATTTTATGCTCCTGCCTTTGTAACACAGGGACAGCAGAGCTGCTGGGGGGTGCCTGGGTGTTCAAGTGGCTGCTGCACCTTGGCCTCTGCTCTGGGAGGCTGTTCCTGCTCAGCCTCACCACCCAGGCTCCTTCCCCTTGAGCTGACACCAAGGCAATGCAGTGGTGCTGGATTTCCCCTTGGGAGGCTGCTCCTCTGACCTGGTGATTTGTGTTTCTCTTGCAGAGTGAAGTCACGGGGGAATCGTTCATTTGAGGATAGCAGAAGGCATTGTATTATATTTTGCCAAATTAAAGCCTTATTTATGTTTTCACCCTTTCTACTTCGTCAGAAACACTGAACAGAGTTTTGTCTTTTCTAATCCTTGTTAGACTACTGATTTAAAGAAAAAACCCAACTCTCTAGACACCTCCAGAGTTTAGTTTTATAATAAAAACAAACCTGTTTGGATAATTAGACCTTTACATTCCTGGAGAGACAGTAAACACATAATCTTTTATCTTATTTTGCTCAATAAAACTTGTTCAGAAAAACTCCAACGTGGTAAAGTCACCAATGGGAAATGACATTTTAATACTGATGTTGTACACTGTTCTACTTAATTACATTTTTGGGATTAGCTGCCTCTGACTTCAACCTCAAGTAAACACTCTTTTTTTTTTTTTTTTTTTTTTTTGGTTGCTAATGTAATCAGTTTTTGTAATGGTGTCAGCAAATAAAGGGATGCTATTATTCAAGGTGTTCCTGCTCTCTTCTTTCAAGTGAATTTGGATGACTCAGGTGAGGTTTCTACCTCTCCCCTCCCCGAAAATGAGCATCAGGCTGCACCCACTGTGCTTGTTTTTGGGCAGAGGAGGAGGCACCAGCTTGACAAGAAGCAAACTGAGGAGGTTTGGCAACTCCAGAGCGAGGTTTTGTTGTGAAGAAAAGGCATTAGGGTTTTAAAAAATACAAGAATTCCCCGTCAAAGTGCCATTCTGGTTCTGTGTCAGGTGTTGTCTTTGGGAAAGATCAGGGAGTGCCAGGGGGAGGAACAGCTGGAAACTGGCTGTGGCAAAGCCAGTGGTGAGCAGAGTGTGCCCATTTGCCCCAGATCCACCCCCTGGATGGGAGTCTGGGGTGGAAGGAGTGGTGGGAGAGGGTTTGGGTGCTCTGCTACCTTGTGCTTTGTTGGGAACAAGTGTGGGGAGGGTCTTTGATGGGGCAGGATTCTCCTGGGGGCGTGGGGAGAGCAGGTGCCCCCTCCTCTGTGTGTCTTGGAGGAACCTCTCAGTCCTGTGGGATTCTGCAGTGGGCAAGGTGAGGGGTGGTTTGGTTTTTTAGAACACTTGAGAATGTGATTATCTGAGGGAAGGCAGTAAAGCAGGGGTCAGTCATTAATTGGAGGTTAATTGCAGAGGTGAAACAGATCAAACTGCTCACTCTGAGCTGTTCACACTCCCCTCTGTGCTGTTTTTTAGTTAATATTTGGCCTTCACCAGGCAGGAGGTAAAGAAGCCTCTTCCTTACATGGTTCCTGTGATCTGGATCATGCCAAGTCCTGCTGAGAGCTGTGAAATAGCTCAGAAGAGGGAGAAAAAAAACTGGAAAATGTGGTTTCCTCACAGCAGGAGCTACCCCTGGTCTCCAGCTGTGGCCACTAAAGTGTTGTGTTCCATGGAGATGTTATTCCATGGAGTTAAAACCCAAATGCCATTAGCCTGACTTGTGTAGGTGTTTGTGTAGAAAGTAGAAAGACACCCCTGCAACTGTAGGTCCAAGGAAAACCTGGAGGGTCTCCATAGCTTGCTCAGGTTGGGGTCAGAGGCTTTAGCAGGTGTCTAAACACCTATTTTGGGGTGTAAGTGGCAATTTAATGGATCCATGCAGGTGTGACTGGTTTAAAGTGTTTTAAGAACATAACCCAAGAGATTCAGTGGTTGATGGTTTGGGCTGGGGGTGTCCCTGTGCCTCTGATTCTTTCCTGCCCCTCGTGGGGGTCCCTTGGCCACCCATGCTGGGAAGTTCTTCTGAAGCATCATCCCAATGGGAACTGGGCTCTGCAGATAAAATTATGTCCTTTTTTTTCTTTAAAAAGGTGTCTTTGCAAATGCTGGGGGTGCCTCATTCAATAAATAAATGTTTTTGGAAGGGACAGCAGTGCCTGGAGAGCCTCTGGATGCAGCCCTTGGAGCCTGGCCGTGTCTCCAGGCTCTTGACTTGGTTGAGCTGCAGAGCAGGGGGTGAAGGTGCTGCTGCAGTGCTCAGCTGAAGAGGGGAGAGATTTTCAGCATCATTCCCTTTCTCTCTTGGCAGGAATTCTCCCTGGAGAGGACGGGAGATCTTTTAGTTTTGAAATTTAAGCGCAGGTTTTTTATTTGGCTTTAGGGGATGTGCAGAGGTGTTCAAGGCAGCTGTGGAAAGATCCCCTGGAAAGCTCAGCTGAGCAAAGCCTGATCCCCTCTCTGAAGGGTGAAGAGAGGTCAGGCTGGTTCCCCAGGAGCACTGGGAGGAGGGGAGGATGCTGTTTCATCTTCTCCTCTCCAGCCCTGGATAAAACACCACTCATCTGCACTTTGGAAAGCTTTGCCTTGCCGTTTTGGCCGCTGAGAAATCCCTCCTGCTCTGAGCATCTGCCGGGAGAAAAGGGGATGAGAAAACAACAATTTACCAAGTGTGGGAAGCTGGTTCATCAGTGCAAAGGTAGAGCTGGTGCTTGGCGTGTTCCCAGGGCCGGGATCTCGGCAGAGCTGCAGCCCTGGTGCCCAGCCCGGCCGGGAGAGGAGGCAGGATGGTGTCTGCCCGCGCTAGAGGGAGACAATAGCTAATGGATACAGGGATGCTTTTCTTGGAAAAAAGCCCAGAGTGGGATGTTCAGATGCTTGCAAATCGATTGGGGTTTTTTTTTTTTGGTGTTTATTTATTTTTTTAGAGCATTTGCACCAGTTGAACCCGCGCTGTGCCATGCAGGGCTGAGTGCTTCCTGTGAGGTGCTGCCTGCCGAGCCTGGCTCCTGTACAAACCCGGCTCCTCTTGCTTTCAGTTCATCATCATCATCCCTCGAAATGGGAACGGGGGGTGCCGGGGAGGGCTCTGAGCTGTCTCCCTGAAGCTGTGCTGCCCCTCCTGAGTCCCCCAGCACGGCCCTCCCACCCTTTCCCGGCTGTTCGGGAGCAGCAGGTTGTTTACCCGGGAGCTGCTGCTGGGTTTTCTCAGGCAGTGACTCACTCAGCTATTTATTCCTGCCATTAAAAAAAAAAAAGGAAAGCTCGTGCAGCTTTAGTTCAACCCCAAATAATTCAGCTGATTTTGCCATAAGAGCCCTCTGCAATGACACAGCTGTGTGTTCCCCCCAGGGCTCCCCGTGTCCCCCTTGCTCCCTGTGACCTTGGCTTTCTCCTGCAGCTCTCTCAGGGATGTTTTTTTAGTCTGGTTCATGCCTTGGGAAGGCTGAGCTGAAAAAGAGACTGGACAGAGCTGAGAATAAAGTAAATATTTATTGAAAGGCCTTTAGGATCCACCTTGGGCAGGACAGGGCCTGGCCAGGGCTACACCCAAGGTGGACCCAAAATGGCTGACAGGTCATGAGGGCTCACACTTTGATAAGTTTTGGTCCCTTTGCATATTGGGGTTTAATTTTGCAGTTATAGCTTCAGGTTGTGAGGTCCCATCCTTCTTGTTCCTCTGTTCACCACCCTTGTTTGTGCTTTTGGGCCTGAAAGTTGTCCCTGGTCTCCAGCAGGAAAGGATTTGTTTTGTCTCCCTACCCTGTGAAGAGCTGACTGGCACTGAATGTGAGGCTCAGAACTGCACCCTGGGCAGCACAGAGTCTGAAAAACATGAAAGCTGAAACTAAAGGCATGGTGGTCACCAAGGATCTTGCCAGGCTGGTTTGGGCTGGGCTCTGCCAGAGGGGTTGTACTCGGGGACTCTTCCGTGGGTCTTGGTAGAAGCTGAGTGGGGAGAGCTTCTCCTGGCTGAGTGGGAATTCGTAAGGGAGCATCCAGAAGGTGAAAAACACCACATTTCTGCCAAACTTCAAGGTTAAACATCATCTTCAGCAAAAACTTTCCTCCATGGGCCCAGACTGTGCTCGTGCCCTGGCTGGAGAGGAAAGGTTTCTGGGGAGAAAGCCTCTGGTGATGCTGTGGGATGTAAAGCCTCCAAAAGCTTTAAGACAAATTGGAGATGATTGCTGCTTTTGCAGAATTCAGGCTTTCTCTCACCTCCTCTTGGAGATCTATCTTGCTCTCACAAATCCCTGTGGATCCCCTGTCAGCTCTGGCTGGGCAGTGGCTGCAAGGGGGAGCAGTGGGCAAGGGGTGCTCCTTGGAGAGAGATTTAACCAAATATCTCCATGGAGGGTGTCTTCTCTCCCAGACTTGCTTAAAACAAGGCTGGACTAATTCCTGAAGGCACGGATTTCTCTGGGGGCTCTGCCTGTCACAGGGGCAGGGTTAGAGCCTGAGAGGAGACCTCCTCTGGAGCTTCATCTGGATGTTTTGCCAAAGCAAACCCGTCAGTAACAGTCCTGAGGAGTTTCCCAAGTCTCTGTGAATGACCAGAAGGACAGGAGAGCCCATGGGAATGCCAAGACTTGCTCAGGTGCTCACTGGGGGAGGTCACCTGAGGTGTGACCCCTTGCAAACCCCACCTCTCCTTGTGCTGTGACACGGGGATGTACAGAATGCTTCATTTCTGTTTGAATGTCTGTGTTTGTTTTTCTAAGGGCATGTCTGGGAGGGTGCTGAGGTGGCTGCTGGCAGTGCCCCTGTCCTGATGTCCCCTGTGCTCGGGATGGGTGCAGGTTCTGCTCTCAGCTGCTGCATCCACAGCACAACCCGCACGTGGCTCCTTGGTGGCTCTTTGCAGCTTCCTGTGGGGACACTTCTATTTTTGGAGTGGTTGCACCTAAAAATACATCTTCAGGCTCCTGGGGAAGCTGGCTCTGCATCATTGAGGAGCTAATTAAACTGGGGGAAACGCAGGCCCTCGAGCAGGGCTTCTTCCATGTTGCTGAAAACGTTGTGGGTTTGTTTTTATCCCGTTTTTGCAGCGATCCGTGTCCCTCTTGCACTGCATGGGCAAGGTCCAGAGGTTTGTCCTTCCTCTGTGGGAAGGGCAGGTGTGCACCTGGGTGTTTGGGCATTAATGCTTTGGTTTTGTGCAGCTGTGACCCCCCCAGCGCCTGAATTCAGCCCCACTGTGACCATCACAGGACCCCCTGAGCAGCCCCTCGGTGGAGAAGGGATGGGGGCCTGGCAGAGAGTTTTAGATTTCACCCTGTGAATTTCTGGAGATCTGGGGGTTAATATCCAGCTCAGATGTGCTGAGGGGTCCCAGTGGGCTTTGGATCTCTGGCTTGGCCATCAGCAATTCTTTATATTAACAAAACCACTGTCAAATGTGGCCGTGGGTCCTGTTTGTGGAGACTCTGAAGGTTCAGGGCCTTTGTGATGTTCTCACAGGACTTATTTGGGTAAAACACCCCTCACCACTTCAGCCAGGCTTAAAGCAGAGAAAAGAAAGACCCCAAGAGCATTTCAAAGCTCCTATTTAGAGCCAGACTGTTCCTGCAGCACATCAATGCTGCCCAGGGCCATCCTGGAAGAACCTGATCTGCTGAAACAAGATGGGCTCATCCTAATCCAAGCCTATTGAAAACAACCTGAGCTGCACCAGGCTTGGGATATAATTCTTTAAAATCAATAAATATTTCAGGAGCAGAGGGAGCTGGTCTGTATCAGCAATGCTGGTCCTGGCTGGTCATTATTAATTCAATGGATGCAGTTGTAAATTGGCTGAGGAAGCACAACAGCTGAAATTTTAAGTGCTGCTTCCAACCCCACGTGGCTGAGATGATTTTCTGGACCTTCAGTGACTCAGAATGGGGCCCCCAGCTTTCACCCAGGTGTTAAATGCAGCAAAAAATGGTTGTTTTGCACATGCCTCAGTCTGTGTCCTCAGTCCCTGGGTGAGGGAAGCTGTGACAGCAGGACTTGGACTCCCAAACAATCAGTTGTGCTTTCTAGGATGTCTGTCCTAAATCTCCTGCTTTTGGGGCCCTGCGATGGAGTGGAAATCTTGGATTAAGGAGACTCCAAGATGATGGCTGCCCTGGCAGAGTGGGATCAGTCCCTGTTCCCAACCACAGAGGCATTCTGTTACCCAGCTGAAACAAAGAGAAACTGATACCTCTGCCCTCTGAAAGGGCTTCTGAAACCTGATGAGGAAAACCAGCAAGAGCAGCCTGTTTGTTGTGTGTGTGAGAACACAATTGCTCTCTTGAGAATAAGTGTTTGTAGGGAAAAAGCCTGAAAATGGGACACTCAGGGAACAGGAACTTCTAAATATCATGGAATCACAGAATGGTTTGGGTTAGAAGGGACTTAAATGATTGTCCAGTTCCACCCCCTGCCATGGGCAGGGACACCTTCCACTGTCCCAGGCTGCTCCAAGCCCCATCCAACCTGGCCTTGGAAGGTTCCAGGGATCCAGGGACAGCCACAGCTTCTCTGGGCACCCTGTGCCAGGGCCTCACCACCCTCACAGGGAAGAATTCCTTCCTAATAATTCCTAATTCCTAAGGATTTACTAATTCCTTCTCAATATATTTTATATATTATGTATTTTTATATGTATAACAGAATGTAAATGTAACCTCCTCTCTCCCTTACCCTGCTGGGTGGTGGGCAGGGGCAGCTGGGCTCTGTGCTGGTTTTGGGGGGATGTTTTGGGGGTTGCACCGTGTCCCCATGTGCAGAGTGCCCTTAGTCTGGCCCTCTGCCCCCCTGGGAGGTGTCATTTGAAGAGCTTTGCAGCACACAGTGTATTTATTTTAAATACACATATGTGTTGCTGCTGGGCTGGGGGGCTGTGCAGGCAGAAACACAGACTCTCCCCAAGTTTTCTTTGCCCTGGGATTCCCGTTCTTGCTGGTCAGGGTGAGTTTATTGCAAATCTTGTGGTGTTTGACAGGTGAAATCTGTCTCTGCGGGGTCCTTTTGGAAGCTGAGGCAATTTCACCCCCTGTAGCTGGGTAAAGGGTGAATCCTATGGGACCAAGAGCAGGAGAGGATCCCCCAACCCTGCATGCTTAGCATGATTTGTGCCAATAATGGGGCTCTGGTCCCATACAAACATCATGTCCATATGTTACATACATATCTCTATTTGTGTGTGTGTGTTTCACCAGTAAGGGGAGGAGTTCTGTGGTTCCAGGCCAGGCTGGACAGGGCTTGGAGCAACCTGGGATAGTGGAAGGTGTCCCTGCCCATGGCAATGAGATGATCTTTAACCAACCCAAACCATTCTGTGACTCTCTTAAGTCCTAATTTGCAGTTAAATCTTGCCTGAGGATGGCTAAATCCAAGCATAATTTTTTTTTCTCACCTTTTGCTTAAAATCCATGTTCCAGGCTAATCTTTTACCAACTAAATCCACCTTTCAGCATTAGCCTTTGCCATCATCCTGGTTCCCCAGGCCCTGCAGCTGACAATAAGCTGCTGTAACAGCAACCAGCATTAACACAAGGGCTACTCTTAATTACAGGAGCTGCTGTTTATCTCCCCAGCTCTGTTTGCTGCTGACAAAAGCCTGCTCAGGAGGGGGGTCTCTTGTTAATAAGCTGCCTGTGCACCCCAGCAGCGATATATTGATGTATTTTTAATAAATATTCTCCTTTAAAGGGCCACATATGTATTCTGGGCTAATCCTCTCATTACAAGATCGCGGGGCGGCTCCGAGGTCGGCGAGAGTGTGCCTGGCAAAGCTGGATTTCCTATTCATGGCTGGTGCCTCAGATCTTGTACTTCCTGAAGGGGAGAGATGATGAGAGCAATAACGACTCGCTGTGCTAATTATTGGCATCCTTGAAGTTTAGAGGGTGGAGGTGCCTCGACTCAATTAAGGGAAACGGGGAGCGATAACCCGATAATGGGGAAGCCTTTCATTAATCAGTCCCCCTGGAAATGGGAGGCTCTGCCGAGGCTCTCCCTGTCCAAATGCCTCCTTTAGGATGGGATAACAGGGAGGGAAATGGGGATTAGGTGTTGGGATGGTGGCAAAGGCTTCTCCTTGGCAGGAACCTGTCGCAGACGACATAAAGAACTCACACCCACACTTTGCGCTGTCCCAGGCAGAAAAGAGAGAGGTTTATTTACAGAATCAGCATTTATCGAACTCCAGCAGTGACCATGGATTGAAGGAAGAAAAACTTCTTCTCCAACCACACTGGACAACCCAACAGTCCATCTACAGTCTCCTCCTTATGAAAAGAATGTAAACATCTCTGGATTTTACAATAACAAATGGCTTGTTTATACGAAAGTGTATCTGACTCCAAAAACACAGAAGGCTAAAATTAAGACTTTTACAAACTCCTTAAAGGGGACAGAGGAGAAGGGCAAAAACCCAGACAACAGGAACCCTTCTACTGAGGGCTTTGCTCTGTGTCGAGTGGAGGCAGGGGCCACGTCCTTTTGCTGCCTAAGCTGGAGCAAACCTGGAGTTAGTGGGATGGAAAGGCACATTTAAGCCTTCCTCTCTGCTGTTTACCTTGCTCTCCCACTCGGGTTGCAGGGGCTTAAATTTGGTTAAAATCCGATTAAAATATTCCGTTACCATTTGCTCAGCGGCTGCTCTGTGTACACTGGGCATCTCAGGAAAGGGGGAAAGGGCTCAGATCAGAGCAGCTAAGCCTGCACAGGCCAGCAACCACACAGGCTTTGAACTGCTGCACCCTGATTTTAGTCAGTGTTTTCCACTCACCTGTGTTTTCCCCACTTTCATCCTTTTTCTCCCATGGAAAAGCCTCCTTTTTGTGTGAAACATCCGAGTATTTTCTTCTGCTGGCTGGGGAGAATGAGGCATCCTGGAGGTAGAGAGACTTTAAAATCAGGCTGGTGCTTTGCAGGACAAAACATTCCTGGCTCTGTAACAGTGGTTTTCCTTTCTGTGGTGGCTCTGGATGGATCCCATGGTGCAGGTTGATAAAACAGCATCACAAATATACAATTTTTTACCTCTGTCTCCCTAGGCTGGAGTGCAGGACACTTAGTGAAGACCATCTTATTTAATTTCCTGAAATATTGACACATTGCAAGGAGCAATGGTAGGGCTGGTGTGAGTCCCCTGACAGTTTTAAGAGGGTTTGGACAGTTCACATCTCTTCCTACTTGGGTTTGAACTCCTTGACTACCAGGCATGGGAGCAAGTGATGAAGGCAGCCTTGGCTTTGCAGGAGCTTTCTGCCTGTGGGGAGTTGTAGGATGGGACAAGCATCAGCCTGGAAGGGAATTTAGGGAGGCGTGAGCTGTCCCTCACCACTCTGCCAAAGCAGGAGTGAGGAGTAGAACCCCTGGGGGAGGTGTGATGCTGCCTTTTGCCTTTTCCCAGTCGTTTTAGTAACGAGATAGAGGTTTTCATCACCATCAGCTGGAGGTGCATCACATGGGCAGCCTCTCTTGGGGGCTGCTGCAGCATCCACGCCTCCATGGAGCTCGTTTCGGGGATGGGGACAGGCTGCCACTCATGAGCAGGGTTGTCTTCACCATCCTCTTGGCTTGGGATGCTGTTGAGGGGGAAACCCTGGGCGGGGAAATCACATTTGTGGCTGCTGTCGGCACCCGCGATGGGTGCCAGTGGTGCTCTGAGAGCATTTGCTCCACCGCTGCGGGGTCCGGGGGGCACACACATCCTGCAGGGATGGGCTTTGGGCAGCGCTCCGGGTTTTTTCTTTCCTTCCTCTCACCGACAGCGAGGGAGCCTGGAGGGGAAGGATTGCCTTCTGTTCTCTGCCGAGGACGCTCAGCGCTGGGGGAGGAGGTGGCGATGGGAATGACTCATCCGTCTAGCGGGTCCCTTCTCCTCGGCGCTGCTCCCACGCGGGAAGGGGATGGCTCCCCTCCTTCCTCCTCAGGGGAACAATGAAGCTGTCGGAGCTGTTCCCTCTGCAGCCGGGGGCTTTCAGAGATGCCTTCAGGGGGAGAACCCTGGGGTGGCACCGTGGCCCTCCCGGTGCCGTCACACACCTCTGAGCCCCGGGGGATTTGTGGTTTTGTGCGTCACCTAAGGGAAAATAAAAGGGGTTTTGGGCAGGGTAAGGCAAAACTCTGCAAGCCGTCTCCAGCTGCCGCCCACCCAGGGGCTGGGCAGGGTGTAAGATGCTCTCCCAGCTGCTGGTGGTCTGAGCACGGGATATCCTGAGCCACGTGTGCTTTCTGTGTGTTTAAGAACCATCCATGAGTTTATCCTATCCCTGCTGGAGCTCCCCTAACCGCGGTGTCCCGAGGCGAGGAGATCCACTGATCACACACCCACACTCACAGGGATCCACTGGTAAATCCTGCTGGCCCTGTGCTTGCAACCCCAAACGTGAACAAAGCTCTTAAAGCCTGCAGGATTTGTTCCAGAAATTCCTGGCGCGTTTCAGCAGCTCCTGGGAACTGATTTCATATTTTTGTACAAATGTTTCCCTGGCCCCTGTGAGCAGAAGGCGAGCGAGCGGCTCGTGCAGCAGCTGTTGGTGTCACAGCTGATTTTAGCCCAAATTTGGCAGCTCTAAGCTCAGAGCCTGCCCAAAGGCTTCAGCTTCTCCAGCCCTCCCAGCAGTAGGGTTTGATTTTTTCCGTGGGTTCAGACACCAGAACAAGTCCTAGGAGTTTGGGGCAAGTTGTCATCAGCAGAGAAATCAGCTTCAGCCTCTCCTCAGAGCTCCAGTGTGCTGCTCCAATCAGCTGTCCCAGAGCTTACAGGTGAAGCAGCAAAGCCTGGATGCTTTCCATAAGCTGTGGGAGAGCCCCCAACGTCTGGGTGTGGGAAGAGATGGAATGAGATGGGCAATCACAGCTGAGCCAGTGGTGCTTGGCCTTGGGAGAACCAATTTCCCCAAGTTTCTCCATATCTGAATTCCCAACCAGTGCCAGTGGTGGCTCCTGCCCTCCTCCAGGGTCTGCTGACACCTTGGCAGCATCCAGGCAGCTTTTTACTCTGGGACTTTGCCAGGGACATTTTGGGATTAGAGGGAAACTCCTACCCATGAACACATGGCTGAACCCCATCAACACCGTGAGAGCACAGGCCACAGTGATCTCCTTCCCACATCCATCCATCCATCTGTCCATCCATCTATCCATCCATCCAACATCCATCCCCACATCCATCCATCCATCATTCACCCATCCATCATCCATCCATCCATCCATCCATCATTCATCCATCCATCCATCCACCCACCATCCATCCATCTGTCCATTCATCCATCCATTATCCATCCAACATCCATCCATCCATCCATCCATCCATCCATCCATCCACCCATCCATCCATCCATCCATCCATCCACCCATCATTCATCCATCCTTCATCCATCCATCTGTCCATCTATCCCTCCATGTCTCCATCCATCCCTCCATCGCTCCATCCATCCATCCATCTGTCCATCTATCCTTCCATCCTTCCATCCCTCCATCCATCCATCCATCCATCCATCCATCCATCCATCCATCCATCCATCCATCCATCCATCCATCCCTCCATCCATCCATCCCTCCATCCCTCCATCCATCCCTCCATCCATCCATCCATCCATCCATCCATCCATCCATCCATCCATCCATCCATCCATCCATCCATCCATCCATCCATCCATCCATCCATCCATCCATCCATCCATCCATCCATCCCTCCATCCATCATCCATCCAAGTGCTCGCAGCTCTTTCCACACCCCCGGTACCCTCTCTGTCCTTTTGGCTGTCATGCTAGGAAAGGTGATCGCCGATATTATTCTCCAGATTAGATTTTTGGGGGGCTATTTATAAATCGTGGCTCGAACTCAAAAGCCTATTGTGGCAAATAGTAGGCTGCTTGTGTGGCATCCCTGAACAGGAGGGGTGTTATCCCGTCCCCATGACAACCAGCATTTGAATTAAGAGCCGTCTACTCGGAACAATTTGCCGTCACATGGTTCGGAGGAAACACTTTGAAACCCTTGTAGTTCTTTTCAATGGGCTTGATTGTTATCGTCTCCCAAACTTAATCATTTACAGGGCTCTGCAACAGATAATTACTGTGCTTTGCATTTCTCTGCCCCGCACGGCGCAGCCCCGGGACTCCTTCTCCTCCTGGAGGAGGCTGGATGAGGGAATTTTTGGAGGTTGGATGAGGGAAGTGGGTGATGGATTTTTGGCTGGCCTGAAAAAAATTGGGCAGTTTGGGCAGTTTGGGCAGTTTGGGCAGTTTGGGCAGTTTGGGCAGCAACTGCAGCACTCAGGGCTGGATGGTTTGGAGAGGGAGAAGCTGAGCCCTGCTCCAGGGCAACATCTGTAGAGTGACCGTGGGATGTTTGGGACTTTCTCTCCTTCTCTGGAAATGTCCAACACCCCTGCCACCATTCCTTGACCACGAAGCGACATGAAAAAGAATTTAAAACAGATCCTGGTGTTTTGCCTGATTGTAGAGTTTGGTGAAGGACAGCTGGGTGCTGACTGTGCTGCTCGGTGCCTGGAGGAGCCAGCCCTGGTTGCTCCAACATCAGCAAGAGAAATAGAAATTGAAAACATAAAACATATAAATACATGCTTTTGGGGGTTTTGTTTGAATTTTGGGGGTGGCTTTGGTGTTTGGTTGGGGTTTTCTTGGGGTTTTTTGGTTTTTGTTTTGGTGGTGGTGGTTTTTTGTTTGTTGATTTGGTTTTTTGTTTGTTTGTTTGTTTTTTGCTACTCAGTTTGTATTATCCAGGTGAGGAGGAGATTCATTTTGCATCCCACCTGCAGGATGCTCCCAGCAGGACCCAGCATCCCTGAGTGCAGGGCTCTTCCCCCAGCCACGGTGATGAGCTGGGAGCACTGGTGTGGCGCTGGCTCAGCCGAGGGGCAGCTCCTTGTCCCGAATGAATGGGATCTGCATTGTGCAGGAGCAGGTGGCAACAGCCTCATTTGCAATTTCTGTGCCTGCCACATGTCCCTGCAGCGGCAGGTTTGAACGGCAGGTTAAAAGAGATGGGGCCTGGCCAGCAGGACAAAAAGAACCCGGCTTGAAAGGGCCTCCTACACCTTCAAATCCTGCTTGGGTGGATACAGCATCCCCTGCCTGCCCTTCCCTTGGCCAATGTGGATGAAGCAGCCCGGACTCAGCAGGTCAATAAAGCAATTTGCACCCTGGTACAGGGCCATCCATCAAGTGACATGATTACGTCTCCACTGGTCCCAGGGTTTAATGTAAATTATGTCACAGTGATGGAAGTATCCGAGGAGTCATTTCTTCTGCCTCTGGAAATACCTTGCCCCTCCCTGCATTTATGGGGAGTCAAGGGTAGCATTATCCCACGCCAGTAGTATTTCTGTTTAATGTTATTGTTTGATTAAGGAATATTTGTGGCTTGTTTTGCCTTTAGAAGGGAAGCCCTGATGGTTTTTTTGGCTGGATGAGTGCTGGGATGTGTGTCAGCAGGGTGAGCATCCTGTCCTGTGCCAAAACTGCCACATCCTGTCCCTGCCTGCAACTGCTGTGAGGTTTCCCTGGGTTATCATAGAATCATGGAAAGGTTTGGGTTGGAAGGGACCATTAAAGTCCCAACCCCATGACAAGAACAGCTCTAGATCAAATCAATGTCCAGGAGAGGAGCTGGCAGGGGATTTGGTCCCTACTAATTTAGAGAGCCTTTTTTCCTTGCTGAAAAGATGTTGGTGCCTCCTCTCTCCTTTGTTTCTTGATCTCAGCTTCCAGAGCACCTGCTCCTGGGTTATATCTCACCCACACACCTGGGTTACTCACCCTGGCAGGATCAAGGAATTCACAGAAATTCCCTTCCCAGAAAGGTCCTGACACCCTGACAGGTCCGTGTGTTGCTCCTTCCCAGAGCCCAGATTAATTCAGTGTATTGGCTTGTAGGGCATTGGTGGGGTGATTCTTTGCTTCCATCAGGTCTGGAGAAAGCACAGGTTTTATTTTCTTGGCTCTTTTGATAGAATTATTGAATGGTTTGTGTTGGAAGGAACCTTAAAGCTCATCCAGTCCCACTTCCTGCCACGGGCAGGGACACCTTCCACAATCCCAGGTTGCTCCAAGCCCCTTCCAACCTGGCCTGGGACACTTCCAGGGGTGGGACATCCACAAATTCTCTGGGCAGCCTTTAATCTTCAGCCTGTACTTTCCTCCTCAGCTGGGGAAAGGGGCTCAAAACCACGTGGCAAAAGATTTGGGGATGGGACATCCGTGGCTTCTTTTGGCTGAGCAGGTTGGGGTCTCCATGCCCTGGGAGGGGGTGGTCCCGGGATGACCCTGCTGGTCCCCTGTGAGTGGTTCTGGGTGTGGCCAGTGCTCCCAGTCTCATGTTATCCTCAAGGATACATCCTCATGTTCCTGATGGGGAGGAGTGCAGCCAGATGAGCCAACTCTTCCTCTGGGTGTGTATTTTGGGGTGAGAAGGGGCAGAGGAATTCTCTTCCCCCTCCCCAGAGCAACGTGTGGGACTGGAATGAGGTTGTTTAAGACCACTGGGAGAAGCCAGACCTGCAAATCCTTCCACCTGTGGTGGGGACTGGAGATGGTTTGGCAGGGGGAGAGGGGTCAGAACCTTGGCTCTGTGTTTATCTCCATGCAGCAAGAGCCTCCTCTGCTGCCCTGTGCTCTCCAGCAGGGATGGGACCCAGTGCCAGGCAGCCCAGCCTCCGGCCAGGTGGCTGCTCTGCAATTAAAAGATTTTGCCAGTGAGAGGCTTAATTATCTCTGGGTTTCCAGGGCTGTACCCACACGAGTCTGTCCTGCAGCCAGGCTTTTCTGTTGGATGAGCTGGAGTTTTGTCCCAGCTGCAAGAAATTCCTCGTGGGGCTTGTCTGGGTCATGGCACCTGGAGGAAGTTTGGGGCTGGTTGGGGAGACACAAACCCTGTGAATGAAGCAGTTCCATGGGGAGAAGGTGAATGCAACAGAAGGGCAGTATTTTAGGGACTTGAAAACCCCAAACCACCAGTGCTGGTGATCCCACCACCCCCTGGACAACCTGAACCAGGGGCTATCATAGAGGAAGGTCTCGGATTGAGCCCTGGCTGCCCTATCCATCTCCTGCCAAGCCCTTACTAAATATCTCCTTTGCTTTTGGTCCCAGCCCTGCACTTTTCAGGGTGTTTCCCTTCTGGTGGAAGGGATTGGATGTTGAGTTGGCTGTGGCAGCCTAATAGGAAAAAAAAACCACCTGGTGGGAGGACTTGGGGTGATTAAAACATTTCTCTCATTTTCACTTCCATGGCACTGACAGGGCTTTTCCTTGCCCATCCTGCTCTCCAGGCTGGTTAGGAGACCACCTGCAGGAAGACTTTTGCCTCTTCAACCTGAGCCAATTTTGAGTTATTAGGGCCACAAAGCTGCTGCTGGAAACACGAGGCTCTCACTTTCACAGCACCCAATGTTTTTAACAGACTCAGCTGAAAAAAAACCCCCTTCTCCCCTCCAGTGTTGTTTTGTGGCATTGTGGGATTTGTTTTTTTGGTTTTTTTTGGGGGGTTGAAACAGATATCCTTGGGAAGAGCTGTAACCCACTGACCTGGAGGGGATGCAGTAACATCCATGGAGCACCCTGCTGTGGGAAGGACTTAACCAGGGTCAGCAGCCTGTTATTTTCTGCCTCCCCCCTGCAGCTGATAAGGAAAAGGAAGTGGATATTCGTGTCCCTGGGACAGCCTGGTTAAATAGGAAAATAACAAATGAAAAATAACACATTTCTAATGGTACCCCACTTTCCTGAAGCTACAAAACACCAGCTTGGGCTGCCTCTGCTGCCATGCAAGAGCAAGTGCTGCTCCTCTGTTTTGTAGGGATGTGGTTTTTCCTGGTGAACAGGCTCACCATCTGCTCTGGGAACACCCCAGTCTTGAGCTAAATGCACTTAAATCTCTTTTTTGGTGGGCTTTTTGTGGTAGCAGGTACAAGCTTTAATGAGATTCATGGGGTTCCCAGGCAGTTGCTCTCTTCCCTCTGCGCCCCGAGCCTTGGGCAGCTCCTCCAGCTCCTTCTTCCTGCATCAGTGATGCCAAACTCTCATCAGCTGCAGGAGTGCTGCTCGTGAGGGATGGTGTGTGCTTCAATCACTCTGGATTTACCTTGCAGTGATTGAAAACCAACACCAAACTCTGGCCCCTGCAGCTGGAAAAACTTCCTTTGCTCTTCAAATCACAGAATCCCAGAATAGTTTGGGTTGAAAGGGACCTTAAAGATCATTCTGTTCCACCCCTTTGCCATGGGCAGGGACACCTTCCACTATCCCAGGTTGCTCCAAGCTCTGTCCAGCCTGGCCTGGAACACTTCCAGGGATCCTCTGGGCACCCTGTGCCAGGGGTTCCCCACCCTCCCAGCCAACAATTCCTTCCCAATATCCCATCCATCCCTGCCCTCTGGCAGTGGGAAGCCATTCCCTGTGCCCTGTCCCTCCATCCCTTGTCCCAAATCCCTCTCCAGCTCTCCTGGAGCCCCCTTAGGCCCTGGAAGGGGCTCTGAGCTCTCCCTTCAGCAGTGCTTAGGAGGATGCTTGGTGAGCATGGTTGGCTCTGGGTGCCCAAATTCCCCTAAAACAAACCCTGGAAGCTGCTTTGCTTCCTGCCCCTGTGTGCCCTGGCAAGCAATGGCTTCTGGTTGCCCTTCCCCAGGCAGCACCAGGGCTCCCTGTCTGAAATCTGCAGCCCTGCTGGAGAGAGAAACGAGAGTTCCCGCTGACTCCAGCACGGGAGGGGGTTGTTAACACCCCCCGGGATTTATTCCAGCCACCTCCACGCTCTCATTATTGCCTGCACGTAACAGATAAACGAGCATTTCCACGCAGTCAAAGCAGGTATCGATCAGGGCCGGGCAGGGGCTGATCAATGGGACGCTGTTACCCCTGGCTGGAGCCTGTCCCAGCCCCTGGGGACTTTGCCCATCATTAACAGTCATGTGCACTCAGACAACAAGGGCCTGTTCTGTTGCCCTAATGCCAGGCCGATCTGGGAATTAATCGGGATATTTGGAAGCACCTTAACTGCCTGTGCTGATACCCGGCTCGGAGTTTCCCTCTCCTGATCTCCCGCAGGCAGCCAGGCTCTCCCGCAGGTCCCGGCGCTGGATAATGTGCCTAAGCTGGTTACAGTGAATTTGCATGAATAAACAGGCAATTCTGCCCGGGCTGAAAAGCAACTTCATTAAGACCCGGCGATAATTTGAGCTTGCTTGTTGCCTGTCCTTTGAACCCTAAAAAAGGGAAGGTTTTGAGCAACAATTGACTTTGTGTTCGGGGTCACGGGGACAGAATTTGCCTCTCTAGAAATGTCTTTCCTCTTTGCTTTCCTCCACAATCACTCTGCCAAGGTGAATAATTGTCCCGGAATGTGGAAGAAGGTTAACTGTGCTCACGGATAACAAAGTGCTGGCTGGCTGGAAAGGGGGCACACGGTGATTTACTGGGGGGTCTGCCCAGACAAACCCATGCCTGGAAACCCCGATGGAGCTGGGATGGGGAGATTGCTGTGGGGAAAATGGGCTGGGGATGCAGGAGGTGGAAACGGGAATATTGGGAAGGAGAGGATGAACATCCGTGCCTGGGTGGGAGGTGAAGGGGAGCAAACAGGACAGGGATGTGCCTGGAAAGATTTCCCACCCTGCATGGTGCAACCATGAAAATGAGCTGTGCCACCACAGGAAACGAGAGGCATTTGGGGGAGTGAAAGAGGAGGGGCAGGGACCCCGAGGGATGGAGGGCACAGTGGGCAGGGTGAGCTCGGGGACACCGGGGACAAATTCAGCTCCCTGCTGCACATTCCCTGGATTAATGAACCCTCATGGATGTGCGGGCTCTGCTGTTTCCCAGCTCTGCCAGGGCTGGGTGCTGCTCGGAGCCACGTGTGGCATTCACCTTGTGGACCCACCCGGTGCTCAAACAGGGCATCCACCTGGGCTGGGCAAACACTGGGACTGGGAGAGGCTTCAGTATTTTACCTGGATACAGGCAGCATGAGGTAAGCAAAGCTATGAATGCTGCCTGCTTTGGGAATTTTAGCATGGGGTCATCCCTTCAGCAGAAAATTTATCACCCTGTGAACAAATTGGCCAGGCCTTGTTGGCTTTCAGCCTCGCACCCAGCCCTCCAAACCTCCAGCCAAGGAGCACCCACACAGTGTCTGGGCAGTGTCCTGGCATGAGCAATGGCAGAAACACCCAAGAATTCCCAGGTGAAGCTCAGTCACTTAAGAAAAATGTTCTTTTTTTTTTTTTTTAACTCCCAGGCTCTTGGGCATGTGTTCTTGCACCTACTTTGTGTATCAGTAGCATTTTTGGGCAAGTTCCTGCATTTAAGAGCAAACTAGGAGTTTTGAGATGACTCTCAGACCCAACACAGTCTGTTTATTTGCCCAGGTGCTGGCAAAATGCTCATGAAGCCATTCCCAGGAGAGCTGCCTGTGCTTTCTCAGTGTTTAAAAAAAGCCTGGATGTGGCACTCAGTGCCATGGTTTAGTTGAGGTGTTAGAGCATGGGTTGGACTTGATGATCTTGAAGGTCTCTTCCAACCTAGAAAATTCTGTGATTCTGGCCAAAAAAAGTGTCTGGCCAAAGAGTCGTGGGGATCACAGAAAAATCCCTGTGAGCTATGAGATGAAGCTCAGCTTTGTGGTTGAAGCCCCAGGCGCAGAGAGGCTGTGCAGGGTGACAGCGAGGGGACAACGAGGGGACAACGAGTGTCCTGCTCCCCTTTGCTCCGGCTCAGCGGTGCCCGAGCTGTGCACATCAATCCTGTGCACATCAATCCTGTGCACATCCATGAGGAGGATCAGGAGCCTGGCCCGGATCAGGGAAAAGCCAGAGGGATTGTTCAGGGGGAGGCCAGCATCCCGTGGGGGTCTGTCCTTGCAGCAGGAGCTGCTCACCCAGCTGTTTTGCACATCTGCAAGGCTCGGCCGAGCGAAGAAGAAGGGCTGGAGTTTGTCCTCGGTTACCCTGACGTGATCCTGGGCTGGCAGAGGAGGCGCTCCCGTGGTTTTGAACATTTCAGTGGCTCCACGGGGTATCCCCCGCCAGCAGAAACATCCGGGGGGGGAAAAAAAACCAGATTTGGGTTGGAGTTGGCTACGTGTCTTTGTTCCGGGGATGCCCAGCACAGCCCGGGAGCCGGGAGGGGGGAGGAAGAGGAGGAGGGTGATGTGATGGCTGGGCTGTGCCGGCAGCCCAGCTCCCATCTGGCTCCCTTATCACGCCCGGCACAGCCTCGCGTGTCACATTGGGATGTAAATCGCATTAATTGAATTCACTTTGGCTGCGCTTTTGGGAGCAGACAATGACTGAGTCAAAAATCTCATTTGCATACTGATAAGACACAGTTGAAAAATGATGCCTTCTAATGAATAAAATGTGTGTAACTGGTCCAGCTTGATATTAGCATTAAAGTGTTAATCACTTTGGCATACAAGTTTATAGTGCTGAGTAAATTTGCCTTCAAAGGGTCCTGAAACAGAAATCTATGTTTCTGGACTGCCATAGCAACATATAGACGTCTTCATTGTATTTCTTGGTCAGAAAGCAGGTGCCAGCTTCTAATTAAAGCCTAATTTGCAATTTGTGTCCCATTCAGTGTTTTTCATGGGAACTTTGATGGCTGATACAGCGCTAAGCAATCACCAGCAGCACGACTTGAAAGCAGCGATGGAAATTCATCCTCCCCCGGGGGCTGCAGGGCTGAGGCAGCACGGGAGGGTCAGGAGCAGGCTGTGGCTGTGTGTCCCTGGTCCAGGAGGCTGCTGCCAGAGAGGGAAGATGGAACTCATCCCACGAGCCAGCCTGGCAGGGGCTGGTGGTCACCCTGCTCCAGCCTCCTCCAGGCAGCTCTGGCCCTTCTTCCTTGAGGACAGATGGGAAAGGCTCCTTCCAAAGCCCCAATTAGAGGCTCCAGATTAATGATGCTCACGCAGGTCTCTCGTTGCACATGTTCTCCAGCCCGCCCGCTGACCTGGAGCCGCTGGTGCTTCCCGGTCTTCCCCCTGCCACCTATCCATCTCCTCCTTTCGCTGCTAATGACAGGCTCGGGAGCTCCTGGCAGCCTGAATATCCAGGGTAATTAGCAGCAGCAGGTCTGGGGGTGCCTGGGCCCGCGGTGGCAAGGTGTCCTGTGGAGCTGGCTGCCCTGGGAGCAGCGGGGTGAGGTGCCAGCCCCGGCCCGTGGGAGGTGTTGTTCCCCATCAATGCCGTGTGTGCTGCTGCTGCCGGGGTTTGGGAAGGGCTCTGAGGGGAACGGGGCTCAGATCCCGGTGAAATTCAATCCTCCTTCAGATTCCTTTCCCTATTGCAGCCTCGGGCACTGGCTGAGGAGCTGAGCCTCCCCAAACCCTTCAGAGGCAGAGCCACGAGCTCTGCTGGAGCTATTGCCCAGCTCAGAGCCTGGCTGTGCTGGGCTTTTCACCGTCCAGACCATGGGAGCCCAGCCCCACCCCTGCACCCCTGAAAGGGGGGTGAAAGTCCCTTGGTGTGGTTTTGGCCACCCCTCAGCTCCCTGCAGGGTTTGTTACTGACAGGGTCAGTGTCACAGCAGGGGTGGCTGAAGGACCACGGGGGGCTCTGCCTTGACAGGGGGACAGCTGACAGGGTTTGGGTGGATGCGCCAACCTGCTGGGTGTCCCCCCACCATCCTGGGACAGCTGGGATCAAGCCTGTTGGGGAAGGAAAAAGGAAAGCCTTATAAATATTACTGCTTAGGTTTTGAGAATATGAAGTGTAAGTGAAATAGAATTGAAAGCAAGTTTCAATGTCTAAAGCCTCAGTTACTGGACAATGGAAAACAATAGTATGGTCAGCTGAAGATAATCTTCTTTTGATTAAACAATGCCCTTCTCCTCACCAAAAGTCCAAGGGTCAGAGCAGACCTGACTGTTCAAGATTACAACAACACAGACTCCAAGGTCAGAAGGCTGAAAATGACTCCAATCTTTATTACTCTGGAATTTCTTCCCTTTATGCTGTTTTACAAAGAACCACCCAAGGGGTGGGAGAAAGACAAACTTCTTCAACTACATTGGTCAAACCAGAGGGACATCAAGAAGAAGTCCCTCCTAGGGAAAGGAATGTAAACACAGGTTATGGTTAGGAGAACGTGTCTCTTGTTGACAGAACAGTGCCTGGGAAAAAGTTTCAGAGAACCCAAACATCACAGCACGAATCAGGGCTACAAAGACCCCACCAGCTTGGCAGGAGGAATCCAAAGAGTAGTTTTTAGGGTTTAAAATATAACACAGTATAATAATGTAATGATTCTTATAGGCTGTATATAAATGCCGTAGGATTTGTATCTTGTACTAGATTGGTTGGTGTAAATTAGAATATTCAATATAGAAGAAGATTTAATGTGTTGTAACGGGAACTTCATGCTCTTACTCCTCTTACTCCTCCTCTTCAGCTCTCGTACTTCGCTCTCTGGCTCTTGCTCTCTTCTTCTTCTCTCTCTGGGGCCTGCTCTGAGCTGCAGCTGGCAGCTCTCAGCAGAGCCCCTTCACCCACGCCCTGTGCAATAAACCACACGCTCCAAGAGCAGCCTTGACTCCAGAGATCTCTCATCACCATCCCCTCCTGCTCCTACAAAGCCAACAGGGGAAGAGTGACACTTGTGTCCTTAGGAGCAAACCACACACCCTGGGGCAGGAATCACAGCACTGCTGGAGGGGAGTATGTCTGGGGATCTGTGATCCCATGCTCCCTGAAATGGGATTTTCCTGGGTCCTGTTGACTGAAGGAGCCCTGGAAACCCCTGGAGACAGAGATGCCACCCTGGGCTTCCGTGCTCCCTGCAGGGAAGTCTGTCCATGCCTCTCTGCTGGCTGCTCCTTCCCACCTCAGCTCAGGTTTTCAGATGCAATAAATCAGCACAGTTCCACCAAAGCCAATTTCATGTCAGCCAGGGCTCTGACTCCTGGTACTCAACCTTCCCACTGAATTTATTCCCTCCATAGGGTCCATGTGCTTGTTTAAGTCCTGTAATCCATCATGGAATGTTTATAGCAGAAAAAAAAGAACAAAAAAGGAAAGGAGCCAGTGGCTTAGCCCAGGCTGCTCCTGGAGAGGCTGATCCAAGTGCATCTCACACGTGGCTAAGCAGGACAGAAAATATTGCATCCTTCTGCCCTCAGCCCTGAAATTGCCCCCTGCAGCCCCTCCTGGCTCAGGTACCACTTGGGTTGCTCAGTCTGAAGAACAGAAGGCTCCAGGGAGAGCTCAGAGATCCTTCCAGGGCCTGAAGGAGCTCCAGGAGAGCTGGAGAAGGACTGGGGACAAGGGATGGAGGGACAGGACACAGGGAATGGCTTCCCAGTGCCAGAGGGCAGGGATGGATGGGAGATTGGGAAGGAATTCCTGGCTGTGAGGGTGGTGAGGCCCTGGCACAGGTTGCCCAGTGAAGCTGTGGCTGCCCCTGAATCCCTGGAAGTGTCCAAGGCCAGGTTGGACAGGGCTTGGAGCAGCCCGGGATACTGGAAGGTGTTCCTGGCAGGGGGTGGAATGGAATGGCCTTTGAGGCCCCTTCCAACCATTTTATGATTCTGTGATTCTACAGAGTGAACACTTAAATCACTGCTGGACTATTTTATCAGCTGTGAATCTCCTCCCTGAGGGATTTGGGCTCTCCAGGGCAGGCTCCAACCACTGAATCCTAGGAGAATGAACACCTGAGAAGCTCCTTCTTCCCTGGCCTTCCAGCTGCTGTCCCTGCAGAGGCTCCTGAGCAGTGCCCTGTGCTTCAAGTGCTGCTATTTCCTCCACCACCACACGGACCTGTTCTGATTATTTTTGATGGGAATCCTTTCCAACCGTTTTTGCACTTTCGAAGCAGTGTAAAAACCACCCTGGGCTGATGCAGGTGTGCAAGCAGACACAACAACATCACACATCCTGCAGCCAGGGTGAAAACCCCCCAAAAATTGGTGGGGCACAGTCAGATGTTCGACTACATCAACAAAATAAATCTGGAATAAATGGAAAAAAAAAAAAAAAAAAAAGAGTAACCCACCTAAAACTTTGCTCACATAACAGGAAAAGCACAGCCTGGGGCTCTGTCCACCTATTTCTGCCAGTGAGTGGAAAACACCCTGCTCCAGGAATCCACCTCTTTCCTGCTTGCTGGGGGATGTGAGTTTTCCCTGCAGGGAATATCCTGTTTACCTAAAGCCCTGTTTCCTACCATTCCAGCAGGCACCACACAGGAGTGACATCCCCTAGGGAGCTGAAATCATCCTCTTCATGAGGAATTTATTAATATAAGTTTTTTTGGTTGGTTGGTTGGTTGGTTTTTTTTGTTTGTTTTTGTTTTTTTTTTCAGGGTGCTGGCAGGGTAAGAACTCCTCAGGGTCTGGAGCAGGGGTTTGGTGAGCAGGGTGGTGGAATCCAGGGCTGTGATGGCTCCTCTGAACCCAACACCTCCTCTTCCATCCCCCTCAGTCCCTTCCCCAGGTGATGCTCCAGGAGCTGTTGCAAGTTTTTCTGCTGTGCAATTCCCTGGGGCTCTGCTCAAACCCTCATGGGAACACCTGCTGGAATTGCTATGAACCCCCCACCCCTGGCTTTGTGTGGCCTAACTGAGGACATTAAAAATCTTTTCCTCAAGGGCTTTGTGCTGCTTCCCACCCCTGGGGCCAGCCTGGACATCAGCTCACAGCCCAGAGACAGGAGCTGTTTGGGGTTTCTGCCAGCTGGAATTATGGCTTATTCCAGCCCAAGCAACCCTAACCACATGATAAACATTATCAGGGTTATTAAAATGTTTTACCAGAGCCAGAAATGTTTGAAAAACCTGTTGCAACACTAAGCTGAGCGTTTTAATGCGGCCTGAGGAACAAAGAGGCTCTCTCTGTTCTTTGCACAAACTGGGGGATTTTTGTTGTCCCTTAAAGCAATCTGCCATGGGTAGGGGACGTGCTGGTGCTCAGTGGGCCTGGGCCAGCCCTGCCAGAGGGTCTGTGATGGCAGCAGACCCTGTCTGGGTCTTTCCCCAGGTCCTTGTTGTTGATATTTTGGATTGAGGGCACTTTGCACAGATCTGAACGTTCCCAGCAAGGAAAGGGGAGCTCTGATTTCTCAGGTGTGGAGGGGTAGGGCTGTTTGTGAAGGGAGCTTGGCATAAAAGCACAGCATCCAGCCTTTCCCATGGAGCCAAGAGCTGATCCAGCCAGGAATTGTGCCTTCAGCTCATCCTCCTGGCAGCTCACAGTGCTGAAGCATCCAGGCTGGGAGCTCGTGGTTGCATGGAGCAATTGCTTTCCCAAGTGCTTCAGTGCCTAAACCAGGGTCTGGCAAGGGATCTCAGAATGGTTTGGGTTGGAAGGACATTAAGGATCACCTGGGCAGGGAGTCTTGGGATTCTTGGGGCCTTGGATCTTGACATCCTGGGATTCATGTCTGGGATATCCTGGGGGCTCGTGACACCAACCTGCAATTGGATCTGATGCAGGTGGAGTCACCCTTTCCTTTCTGCTGCCAGAACAGAGCTGAGGCACCCATGGCTGGACAGACAACAGTGATTAACTCACCTGATTAAAACTTGAGCTGGCAGAAGGTCTCCAGAGGGAGAGTGGCAGCTCCCAGGAGTTTTGCTTGTTGGGGGTTCGTGCCAGGATTCAGTGTGTGAGCTGGAGCAGCACCTCCTGGACCATTTTACCTGTGCAGTCACCCACTGAGCTCCTCTGGATGCCCCAGCTGAGCATCATCTCCTTGCACACCCCCAGCCACTGCTCTGCAGGCACCACAAAAGTTACAGCATCACCCCACAGCAAATATTTGCACAACAGAGGGGAAAAGGCTCCGTGATGGAGCCGTGACTCACTCAGTTCCTCTTTGGGCTCAGAAGGAATAATTTCTGTGTTGTGAGTAATTTCTGTGTGGTGCTGAGTGTGCAGCTTGCAGCAGATGTCTCGGGTGCTGCTGAAGAGAGAGGATTTGGGAGTGAGTGTATTGATGCCTTTTTAGTTCCTATGGGGATTTTTTTTTGCCTGTTTTCTCTCCTATGTGGCTGTAGAAATAAATATAAAATCTCCTTCTGCCTGCTAAGGCAACAGTGGGGCATTTCCCACTGCCTGGGAAAAGTTGTCTTAATCCTGCTCTGGAGCAAGGAGCCTTAAGCACCAGTTGTCACAGGCAGCATCTTTCAAACACAGGTGAGTGGCCATCTCTGACAGCTTTATCTGTGTCAGATCAAGGATGATGTTTCACCCAGAATCTCCAAAGCCAGCTCCAGGCCCAGCTCCTGTCACTGCTGCCATGACCCAGCTCTGTTTTCCTCCCCTGTCTGCTCCTCTGTGTCACTCCAGGCTGTCCATTGAATGCCCATACATCACATTTTCCTCCATCAGGGCTGAGCAGTGGTCAGGGCTGACCCCTTGCCTTGGTCATTCCCAAACTTCCCAAAATTTGCTGCCCCAAATCAACGTCCTCCTTTAGTGAGAACCCCCAGATGTGCAAGCCCAGCTCTAAACACAGCCTAAGGTGAGGAGTAGAGCCTGCTAAGGTCACAAAGTGTGGCCACAGGACGTTAAAGACTGCAACAACACAGGCTCTGACTTCAGAAGGTTGACAATGACTTTGTTCATTTTTGGTAATTTTTTAAATACTATTTTATAGAGAACAACTTAACTGGTGAAAGAAAGACAAACTTTTAAAATTATATTGGTTAAACTAGAGGGACATCAAGAA
Source organism: Phylloscopus whistleri (assembly GCA_017589585.1). Lineage (NCBI taxonomy): Eukaryota > Metazoa > Chordata > Aves > Passeriformes > Phylloscopidae > Phylloscopus > Phylloscopus whistleri. Next base: position 165,720 of record JADMLD010000405.1, on the reverse strand, counting down.
GAAATCCCTCCAAGGGAAAGGAATGTAAGCAAAGGTTACAGTTAGAAAAACATGTTTTTTGTTGATAGAAAACTCTTTGGGAAAAGAGTTTCAGAGAACCAAAACATCTCAGGCACCAGCCAGGGCTACAGCCACACAGGTAGAGAACTGGGGGTTGTTGGGACCCTGGAGGCTGAGAATTTCAGGCTTTCTGTGCTAAAAGGCACTGACCTCCAAGCAAACACTGCATTTGACCTGAGGCTGTAGAACAGGCTTCCAAAATTGAGTGACAGCACTGGGGTTGTGGGTGTGTGGTTTGAATAGAAGTGTGTGATATCACAGGGTGCAAAACTTAGAATTTAAGGCTTTAGACTATAGTAATGTATCTAAAGCAAGATGGCAGGCTTAGGGTGTAGGCCAAGTCCTTCTTCTTTCACTTTCTTCTTCGTGGCTCTGGGTGATGTTTTGTAATTGGGTGAAGAAATCTGCACTGCGGCCACGGGTGTTTGGTTATTGGGTTAAATGTAAAAATAATACAGGTGTCATCTCACAATTGGACAATTTATGCTTAAAAGACCTTGGGAAGAGTTAGAGAGACAGCCATTTTTCACTTTGTTAGCTAGAACTCACAGCTTGTGAGACTGTACCATAGATGAGAATTAATAAACATCTGAGTCCCAACACGAAACTGGCTCTGACACAAGAAAAGAAGATAACAAACCCACATTTTAATGGTGTGAGGAGATTTTAGCAGGAGTCAGTAAAGGTGGAAGGCAGAGCCTGAATACCTGGGCTTTGTACCAGCAGCCAAGGATGTGCCAGTCCCTCCCCTGGGTCTGTGTGGAAGGGAATCTCAGTTTGATTTCGGGTTCAGTCTGGTGTATTTGGTCTGTTTGGAGAGGGATGGCTTTGGGAGCAAATGCAGGGAAATGGAATTCACTGGCCCTCTGCAAAAGCCAGGTGAGGATGGTTTGACATTTGTTTTTATCTAGCAGGGGTGGGATTAGCTTATGTGTGCAAGCTGTTCCTAAAATCCAGGTGAGTTTGCTCCAGAGTTTATGCTCAGATCTATCTCTACTTTAATTAACTTCAGGTTTTAGCAACGGGGTTCAGACTAAGCTTATTCTAAAATTTGGGCAAATATCTCCAGGTTTGGCTTATTTCCAGTTCTAATGTTGATTTTAGTTGCATAATAACTAAAGGTCTGACCCAGTGCTCACTGAAACCTAAAGGAGATTTCAATTCAGTACCAGCCTGGCCTGTGGGTAGAGAGTTTTCCAGCAGATCCAAGCTCAGTTCTGCTCTCCTTTACCCCTCTGTAAAATCAAAATTGAGCCAAGGGAAGAACAGAGCTGTGGGCACAGAGCCTTCCCCAGGGGCAGGATTTGGCAAGCTGTGAATAAGCAGCACTTCCAAACCCCTCCTGGGGGAGTGAGTGATGATCCAGCCACACTCAACAGACTCCAGCTGCAGCCACAATTACTTTACACACCTTTTAGACACTCATGCCATCATCTTGGTGTCTTACTCAGCATTGACAAACAAGATTCCAGCTTCCCAAGCCACGGGGGAGGCTTAAACTGAAGGGCTACTTGAGTCCATTGGAGAAAGAGACTTTAATGGCACATTTTCCTTGTTATAAAACCAGTCTAAAATAATGAGGCTCGTGAAAGGATACGACCTGAACTATAAAATGCACTTATTAAAGTTGCATGATAAATCAGAGAGGGACATTTCTGCCTCTTCCCGAGGAACTGGGTGCAGTCAGACAAGAAATGGAGGAAAGGCAGATTGATTTCTGGTGCAGGGCTCTCTCCCAGCTGGGGGTAAAGGATTAGCACAGGTCAAATTGCTCACAAACCTCTGTCAAGGAATATATATGTCTAACCTAAATGTCAGGCTGGAGTAAAGAAAACCTGGGCTCTGTGGCCCTGCTACCCCCCAGTGTGGGTGATTCCATCAGTTCTGTCCCTCTTTGCTCCTTTGTCTGGATGCTGAATTTTTGTCCCTTCTTTTTTTCCCCCTCAGACAAGTGACTCCAACAGGATGCTCTGCTGTCACATTAGTGACAGCACAGGGGGGAATTGTTTTAAACTAAAAGAGGAGACATTTAGGTTAGTATTTAGGAAGAAATTCTTCCCTGTGAGGGTGAGGAGGCCCTGGCACAGGGTGTCCAGAGAAGCTGTGGGTGCCCCTGGATCCCTGGAAGTGTCCAAGGTCAGGTTGGATGGGGCTTGGAGCAACTTTGTCTAGTGGAAAGTGTCAACAGCCTTCCCTCTGAGTGATGAACTGCACCAGTAGAAAGGAGGAGGAAAAAAAGAGGTGGAGGTTTTTTTGGGTTGTTGCTGCTAAAAATACGGCCTCATTCTTCAAATGCTTGGGAATCTTTTTTATCCCACTCAGATGATTTATTCTGCTGCAAAAGGTCTGGCTGGAGGGGATTAGCTTTCACCAGCAGCAAGCTGCAACAGGGAGCAGAGCAAGGAATGCCACTGAGGAGCTGTGGGATGCTACAGCACCTGTAAAGTGAAGGCTTAGAAGAGTGGAGGTAAAATGGTTTGCTTGCAAAACTTTTGGGTGGTTCAGGCAGCTTTTCCCCAAATCCCAGTTCCCAGAACACTGAAACAGCACCAAAATGACCTCACACCTTGCCAGGAATGGGGCTGAGCCCTCCTGTCCACTCAGGGCTTATGTCAGGGCCAGTTAAGGTGCAGGAGCTGCCTCTCCTCCCTCCAATTCCTCGTGGCACTAAGAGGCCTCAGTTCTGAGCTGCCAAGTGATTTCCTTTTGGGTAATGCAATAGTGCATGGAAGAGCCCATTATTTGCCAGTAGCAAGAGACTCAGCAAGCACTAATTGGACAAACGAGGCTCCAGGGATTTACAAACTAAGCAGATGAATATGCAGCTGGGGAAAAAAAAAAAAAAAAAGGCAAACAAGGCTCTGAGCCTCCCTGCAGGGCACCTGGGACGGTGCTTTGCTCCTGGAAGCAGAGGCACGTGCTGTGAGGGGCCATCCTGTCCTGAGAACTCCTTCCTGCCCCATAAACCACCTCCCAGAACTGTTTTCCTGGGAGCATCTCTGAGGAGCAGATTTGTTTTTCCCCAGGGATGCACTGGCTGCACTCTGTGGCAGGTATTTGGAAATATTTCCCAGGCTCTTGGCATCCTTCCCAGCCCACGCTGCCCGCAGGGACAGGCTGCCATCAGTTCTCTGTGTTGGGGACTGTGCTGGGGTGAAGACTTCATAGCTCTTCACCTGTTCCCAGCCTAAGATCTTCCCTCTAAAAAGGAAGGAAAGGAGGGAAAGGCAAGGAAAGCAAAATTCTTTACAGGGGAATGTGCTGGTTTGAAAGAAAACCAGTGAGACTCCCAGTCAGAGATACAATTTAATAGGAGAAGAGAGAGAAAAAAAAGGTAAAATAAAATAAATGGAGTAATGCAACCTGACACCCTGTTGGTCAGGGTGTTGGAAGCAGTCCAAAAGTAAGTCCTCCTGGAGTGGCAGATGTGGTTCTGTTGGAGCAGAGATGATTCTGTAGAAAAGGGTCCAGGGATGGTGAGAAGGGCCCAGGGATGGTGAGAAGGGCCCAGGGATGGTGAGAAGGGTCCAGTCTTCCTCCAGGAATCCAGTGGAACCAGATAACTTATGTTCCTGTGTCTCAGTTTTTATCCAGGTAGGAATGGTTGGATCCCCCCACTGGGTGGAGCATCTCCCACTGGGATGATGGAATGTGTCCTGTCCCTGCTGAGCCTTCATGGCCCATCAGCAGCAGAGATCCCCTGGAGGGAGGAGGGGTGGTGACAGAGATAACAAACAGTGCCCCACCTGGTTTGAACAGCTGGCCATGATCAGAAGGCATCTGCCCCCCTCCTCCCAGAGTTAGAAGAGATAAAGAAAAACATCTCCCCAGCTGCTTTCAGCAGATGAAATAGAATACACACCCCTGGCTCCACAACCCAAGACAGGGAATTAAAAAAAATAATTATTTTTGCCCTCAAATATTGCCTTTGAAAGAATATCCTGAGCTGTGCCACACTCCAGGATACCTTTTGGAAGCTCTTTTTTCTTGTGTCCTCTCATCCTTTGGGGTCACTGCTTCATCTCTGGTCCCCTTGGGTGCTGTCCCCCCTCTTTGGTCTGTGCAGGGGAACAGCTCAGAGTGTGATTTCCAATACACAGCAAAAGCCAGTGAAATTGCTTGAAAACATTGCTTTTTAGCTGCTCCCAGGCAGAACTCATGACCAGGTCACTTCTCCTTCTGCTCCTGCTCCCCTTTTCAGCAATGCCTCTGTAGGGAGGAGCGTTTGTCTCACCACCATCAAACCACGGAGCATCCTCAAACCACAAAGTTTCTGGGCATGAGAGCTGCTGCTCTCCACATCTGGGTCTTGCTCCATGACCTGGGCACCAAGCTGCTGCCACAAAATGAGGAATAAGGTGTTGTGTTCAGTCAGTGTCCGGGGCTGAAGGCTCCTGGAGCTGGGAATGTCCCCTGAGAGGACGGCCAGGAGATGAGTGATGGTGTCGAGTGAGTTACTGCAAGCCCTTCTCCAAGGAAAAAAAAAAAAAAAAAGTGGTCCTGGCTGGGGTTTGGATGATAGATCACTGCCTTCTTCTGTAGTGCATTAGCACTTGATCTCAGAGGTCGAGCCAGAAAACAACCTTCTCCCTCTAATTGACATGCAAAGCTGCTGCTGTGTATTAACTGGGCTTGGGGCTGAACTCTGAGATCAGAAAAATGGAGAGTGGGAAATCTGCAGTAAATTGCTTGGGTTTTTATAGCCTCTCAAACATGACATGTTTATTTAAAAAAAATAAAATAGAGATTGCAGTCCCTAGGATGGCTTGGCTTTCTGCAAGTGGCCAGGGTCAGAAAGTCCTCAGCCCAGTGTGGTGGGAGCAGGAAATATCTCATGGCTTTAAGGACCTGGGGAGTTTTCCAGGGTGGAATCATGGATGTCCTCTGTGTTTTCATGGCTTTACAAATGAATGGCTTGGTTTCACTGTGAGGACCATCAGTGAGGAGGGGAACTGCTGAGGCTGGAGTTACACTGGGTGGTGAATGGGGGACCCAACAATCTTCACCTTCTGGAGGTTAAAGAGCAGAAATTAGCCCGGTGAGGGGCTGCTTTAAAAGAAGGGAACAGCAGTGAAGGGGATGATTTCCTACCATTTGACCCCCCCCCCCCTATTTTTTTGCATCCAGTTAATGCTTTCATGCTTCCTTTGCAATTCTGATGGTCAGAAATGTGTTAGAAAAGATACATAACCCTACAAAGAAACCATGAGAGCTGGTGTGGGACTGAGGGGTACAGACATTCAGTTTTGGGGACCATCATGATTTTTGTGGTACCCAAACCTGGGAGGCCTGCTATCAGTGACATCTCCTGCACTGGGGTTTTCACTTGAGATAGCACCTGTCAGCCAACCCAAAGTGCAAAACTTCTTGCTAAAGGTGAAGTGGCAACACAGAGTGTAAAAAAAAAAAAAGTGATGTTAACACACCTTTCCTTTAATCTGCCTTCAGAATTACCCAGTCTTGTGAAGAAAAACCTTCCAGACCCTCTCTGTGCTGTCTGCCTTCATTTTTGCATGTCTGAAGGAGCTCTTCTTTATGTCCCCCAGAAATAATGAGAGAAGTCAAAATGAGAAAAACATAATGAAAAGGGCTGCTGTAAACAGAGCTGCATCTTCCTCTATAGTTAGAGGCTCTCATTAACCATCATGTATCCAAGGGCTTATGAATTCCAATTATTATTTTCTCTGTCTACTGTTCTTGCAAGGAGGACAACAATTAATTAAGTGGTCCTGGGCTTCATTAAGGCTCCTGGGTCTGGCAGGACTGAGCAAGCTGCCCGTGGCCAGGCTGAGTGTGAGCAGGGGGTAGTGCACACACAGAGCTCCTGTGATAAGAGGGGAGAGAACCTTCACCCCTGGGCTTGGGTTTGTGCTTGAACCAGGAATCTGGGAGATTTTTGCCTTTTGGGGGGCAGGAATATCCTGGAGCTGATCTGGAGGGATGGATGCCATGGGTCCCCCTTTAGCCTGCAGAAAAGCCCTTTCCATCCAGGGACATCCGTGCATGTCCAAGGCCTGAAGTGTGGCTCTTTGCTTGACCTATTTTTCAATTTATGACCCATTTTGCTATTTTTCTCACCTGGGTGCTACCCTGATCACAGTGGGTGTGAGAAACAGGGTGAGCACAGCTGGGACTGCCCCACACTGCAAAACAAACACCAGCATCACTCCCAGTGCTTCCCTCTCCCCTTCCCCTTTTCCAATTCAAGCACACAGCCTGACTGTGGTGTGTGCTATCACACAGCTCTCCTGCAGCCTGCTCGTGTTGGTAAACAAGGCTGCTCAAGCAGCTTTTCCCAACAGGCACGGAATGAAAGCAGCCTGGATGCTTTTCCCTCTTTGGATGTAATCTGTGCAGCATGTGGAGAGTGCAGTTCAGGTGTCTCCAGCTCTGCTACAGCAGGCACAGCACCAGCCTGATTAACAGCAGTAATAATGAGTATAACAACAACAACAACAACAAAAACACCTATTAAAATTGTTTTTTGTTATTATAAAAACAAAAACAACAATAACAATAATTACTACTACTACTACTACTACTACTATTATTATTATTATTATTATTATTATTATTATTATTATTATTATTATACCACCTTTCCTGAGCCCAGGATGAGCTGCAGCCAGTTCAGACCCGAGCCCAGAGCAGAACCAGGCTGCTGCAGCAGTGAGCAGATGCCAGGGCTGGCAGAGGGATGCATCAGGCTGCTCCTTCAGTTCTGAATCCTGGGAGGATGCCATGTCCTGCTGCCTGTGACTGATGAGCCCTGACTCCAGGACAGCCAAGCAGCATGGGGTGGACACTCCACAGTGTCCCAGGGGATGCCTGCTCTTGGAAGAAGCCCCAAGGTTGACTTTTTAGGGTGACTGTGGCTCCCAGCAGGTTCTGCTGCCCTCTGGAGCTCCCAGTTCCTCCTGGGTGAGGGTCAGGGGGTGCAGCTGGGCTGGATGTGGTGTTCCAGGACCTGATGTGCATTGATTATCACTCATGGTGGGCAGTTCAGATGATGGATTGGCTCACGTTGAAAGGAGTCCACGCTCCACCCCAGTAAGTCAGGATTTTATCCAGTAGCCATTTGCCAGTTTGCTCTGACCAGCTGAACCTAAATTCAGACATCTTTACAAATCTGTGCCAATTCAGGCAGTTGCATAAGTGAGCAGTGGGCAGGCAACTCTCCCCACGTTCACACTGCAGCCTTGCTCTCACCCACGTTTTGTTTTTCAAGGTGATGCCACAGCAAAATAATTTCTGTAGGTGTTCCTCAATCTCTGCCAACATCTGCTGCTTCCACCTCCAAGCTGGGTAAATTTTTTGATCTGAACTTCCAGGCTGAGGTGAGTTTGTACACTGAGTTCCTGTTGTTGTCTGACTTGCTCAAGGAACAAGGATTCCACCGTTTTCTCTTGGTGAATCCTGCTGGGACATGACAGAGCATTTTAGAAGATGCTGTTTAATTAAAACACTAACAACAGGAATTTCTGGAAAAACATCAGAGGTTCTCATAAATTATCCCAGTCTCCCATGTTTCACACTCCCAATCTTCCACCTTTTCTTTACTCCATTTAATTTTGGACTGTGTTTCAGGGGAATATTTATGGGTGAAGCATGTTCCTGGCTGTGACTGGCATACTTACAAATTCCCCTTTAATCAACAGATTTGATATTAATTAATAATTCATAGTCTACTCTTAGGATAAAATTGCATAATAATGTCTTTGATGCAGCCCGAAGTGTCCATTGTAGATGGCATAAAATGTTAATTAGCAGCAAAATGCAGTTAGGAGAAAACACTTTTAATTATGTAATAGGCCTCATTACAATGGGTAATCAACAGTGCTTCCAAATTAGCCCACTGACAGCATTTATCTATACATAGCAAACAAACTTTTGTTTGCAGAAAATGCATTTGAATAGTCAGCCTAGGAATTGCTTCCAGGCAGTTTTTTAAGTCACTGCAGTCCCCAGAAGTGTTTTAACAAGGACCAGGCTTCTCTGGGGCGAGCCATATGTAAAGCTCAGGGAATAATGGGGGAAATTGTTCACAAATATTTGCTCAGATATGCAAGCAAATTTCAGTTTGACCTTTTGCAGGACCCTCATCTGAATACTGGAGCATTTTTGCTGATGGTGGCGCCCAGAGAAAAATGTAAAGCATTGGTGCATGAACGTCCCCTGAATTTCACATTGTGCCTGAGGTCGTGTGGCCCTCACTGGCTGCTTTGTTGGTGAGGGGCATAAATCACCCAGCCCAGCAGCTCCAAAGTGTGGTCAGGATGGCCCAAGGGTGTGCACAAAGACCTGCTTGGAAGCCACTCATAAATCCAGCTTTTCCTTGTGAAGGAAAATGAGAGGGAGCTCAGCAAGCAGATGCCTCATGGTGATCTCTGTCCCAGCTGACTTGTCTAAGCCAGAGTGAAATTAAGGGTTTGGCTGAAATGAGCCAATTGACCCAAAGTCAATGACACAGTTGTTTTGGGTTTTTTTTTTTCACCCTGAAGCATTTTGCTGTTTCTGCCTGGATTTTTAAAGCTATCCAGCCTTCTTCAATCCTGATTTCTCCTCCAACTCAGCCAGACCTTTACGAGGTTCCATGCAGAGATGTGGTCCAGCTCAGACACTTTGGGGTATGGATAATGGATTTGTCAGGTCCTCTGTCCAGCCCAAGAAACCTTTCTGCCTCACTCCAAGTCCTTAGTGCTGCTAATAACCCTGCAGCCAGAGTTGCTAAGCAGTGCTGGTGGCCACTGGCCCTCCTCAAAGGGACAGTGTGAATCCTTGGGATATCAAGACCTTGACATGTTCTCTGCTTGTAATTGTCCTTTTAATATTGTACAACCCTGATAACCCAAGTTTATCCATATTGTGGAACAGATGGACACTCTGTTATTAGATTTGCTCTTGCAGACACCTCGCTGGATTGTCTGAATGTAATTTGGAGTCTCTGAAATCTGCGGGCACAGATCTCTGCCTCCTTCACTGTCTGGTCATTTCTTGTTCATTTCATCTCTGGAATCTAATGTAATAAAATTATAAAAGGCTCTAACTCTTCAGCATTTAATCAGCTTAGTATGAGAGAATTACATCAGCAGCCCTTAGGTGTACTTTACCCAGCAAAGGAAATCTCACATTAGGAGGCAATCGCATTATTCTCACTACTGAGGATTGCAGGAATTCCCCAAGAGTTGCCAGGAATACAGAAGACTGGAGGAAGGCTGTGTCTTTATTTACAGCAGGTAAAGAGCAGGAAGGTTTTGCTCTGCCAGCAAGGCCAGCCAGAGCTTGGCCCTGCACCCAAAGATCCTCGTGGATCCTTCACTAAGATCCAGAGTTCTGCATCAGGTAGGATTTAGGGGTGGGTAGAAACTTGGTAGATCCATCCCCACCTCTGTTCAAGACAGTTTCCTGTTTGCTGTAGATCAAACTTGTATTCAGCAGAAGAGCTGGCAGGGGATTTGGTCCCTACTAATTTAGAGAGCTTTTTTTCCTTGCTAAAAGGATGTTGGTGCCTCCTCTCTCCTTTGTTTCTTGATCTCAGCTTCCAGAGCAGCTGCTCCTGGGTTATATCTCACCCACACACCTGGGTTACTCACCCTGACAGGATCAAGGAATTCACAGGAATTCCCTTCCCAGAAAGGTCCTGACACCCTGACAGGTCCGTGTGTTGCTCCTTCCCAGAGCCCAGATTAATTCAGTGTATTGGCTTGTAGGGCATTGGTGGGGTGATTCTTTGCTTCCATCAGGTCTGGAGAAAGCACAGGTTCTATTTTCTTGGCTCTTCTGATAGAATTATTGAATGGTTTGTGTTGGAAGGGACCTTAAAGCTCATCCAGTCCCACCCCCTGCCCATGGCAGGGTCACCTTCCACAATCCCAGGTTGCTCCAAGCCCCATCCAACCTGGCCTGGGACACTTCCAGGGATCCAGGGGCAGCCACAGCTTCTCTGTGCCAGGGCCTCACCACCCTCACAGCCAAGAATTCCTTCCCAATATCCCATCCATCCCTGCCCTCTGGCAGCAGGAAGCCATTCCCTGTGTCCTCTCACTCAATTCCTTGTCCCCAAGTCCCTCTCCAGCTGTTTTGGAGTCCCTCTAGGTACTGAAAGGAGCTCTAAGGCTTCCCTGGAGCCATCTGCAGGTGAACACTTCCAGCTCTCCCAACCTGGCTCCAGAGCAGAGGAAATCCAGCTCTCAGAACATCTCTATGGTCTCTTCTGAAATTGCTCCAGCAGCTCCATATCCTTCTGATCTTGGAGGCCTCAGAGCTGGATGCAGCACTGCAGGTGGGATCTCACCAGAGCAGAGTATCCATTTTATTTATTTCAACCTGATAATTTCCAGCAACTGGTGTCATAGGGTGAATAAAGAGATGGTGTGAGGAAAGAGATGCTCCAAAGGATGACGTGTCCCACTCACCTGCCCAGGGCTGCACAGAAGCTCTGTGAGGTGAAGCAGGAGACTAAACCCACATCTTCTCTGGCTTATGTCACTGCAAAGCCACCCTGTCCCACATCTGTTCCCCATCCCTGCCCATGGGTGGCTGGAGTTGGGCCAAAACAGGATTTCCGAGGTTATTTTTGGTGCATCCCAATGTAGGCTTGGCTGAGAGGCAAAGAGAAAGGAGGAGGCAGACAGGGAGAGAAAGGAGCTGTTTAATGCAGCACAGGGACTGCACTTCTCTGGGTATGCTGAGGCCAGGGCTGTCCTTCTCTCCTGCCTCACAGATCCATGCTCTCCTGACCCCCTGAGATGGCATTTCTGCTCCTCTGGGCACCAGTGTTATTTTAAAGGAAAGCAGCTCGCTTGTTTTCCAGCCCAAGCTGGCTCAGCCAAGCTCAGCCCCTCTAACCACAGTCTGGGCATTTATTTTTGTCCTCCAGACTTTCCAAGCCATTTCTTGGGGTTGTTTGTCTGGTTCTTGCTGGGAAGGATGGAACATGATAAAAATAGAGAGGAGTCCCAGACCTGGGTTCTTTCTCCTGAAAAATTCACAGCGAAGTTTAACACAAAGCTCAGGAAACCCAGGCAGGGTCTCAGAGGAGGACATTTGACATGTCTTGGAGCCATCCATGGGGTCTGGGTGATTGAATACAACTCACTAGCGTGGCTTGCAGCTCACCCTTGGGCATGTGTTCAAAATATGGATTTGCTAAAATGTCCCAGGAACAGTGTCTCCAGCCTCAGTGAAGGCATCAGGGCTAAAATTGGTGGAAACACAAAGAATGGAGCCACCTCCACCATGTCAACTTCAGAACCTGGGGTTTTAATTAAAATATCAACTGTGATGAGGCTTGCACCTCAGCTGGAGGGTGGGCAGCACCAGCTCCTGTCCCCTGTGGCCCTGTTCTTTTCAGCCTTCTGATGCTTCCATTTTTGTCATGGAGTTTCTCACGGATTTTCACATAAACAATCTATTGTTATTGTAACTGCTCTTTTATGTTTACGTTCTTCTCATAAGGAGGAGGCTGTTGATGGACTGCTGGTTTGACCAGTGTGGTTGGAGAGGTGGCAACCTCCATCCTCCAATCCCCGATCATTGTCCAAACTCTATAAATTGAGGTCAAAGAAAATAAACTCTGTCTCTTGCCCTGAACTGCGTGTGTACTCCTCATTTCATGTCCTCTGAGGACAGTCCCCACAACACCTTTGGTGCTGCCAGTGTCCAGGGAAAGCTGTGGAGCCCAGGTTTTGTTCTGCCTGGAGCCAGGTGTTCTCCCATCCCCCGGGAGCACCAGCAGCCTGTGCTGTTGTATCTCTGTCAGTTTGAGGAGGTGTTGCTGTCCCTTGCCAAGTGCCCTCTGCACGTCACAGGGAGGTCTGTGGTGGTTCCTGGAGGAGCTCATCCGTGTCACCTTCCCCAGTAGAGCACTGCTAAGGCACAGCTGACCACTGCCCCTCTCCCAGCAAGGCCACTGGACACTGATTTAGCTGCTCCCTGGTCTGCTCAGCTGCTCTGGAGCCTGACCATGGGGTGCTTCAAAGATTTAAGTGGTTTCCCTCAATCCCCCAGGGGAGGACAGGGCGGGATTGAGGACAGGAGTTCAAACATCCTCAGCTCCCTGGGGTTTCCAAATTGATGATGGCTCGGGCTTGGCTCTGTGCCACAGCTGCATTTCAGCCCTGAGCTGAATTGTCTGTCATCATCTGTCTGTCTGGGCAGGGTGGTTTCTCCTGGGGATGAGGGGAACCATCACAGGGTGCTGCCAGGGTGGCTGAGCTCATCATGGATGGGAGCCTGGGAATATCCTGACTGTGCAAACAGCAGCAGGCTCCTCCTCTCCAGGAACTGCTCCATTCTGGGCTGCGTGGTGCCAACGTTTTCCATTTCCACCAGGACTTATCTGGGTGGGTTTTGAGCATTTCTACTATTCAGCTACAACCTTTGGTATTTGTGGAGTTTTGCATTAAGAGTGACAACCCACCCAGCACTGACCCAGCACTGCAGAGTTCACCACCAATGCACAGCAGCCACATCCACACATTTTCTGAACACCTCCAGGGATGATGATTCCATCACTGCCCTGAGCAGACTGTTCTGATGCCAGACAAACATTTCAGGGAAGCAACTTTTCCTAATATCCAATCAAAACATCTCCTGGCCCAATTTGAGGCATCACTTTTTACCTGGAAAAAGAGACTGAACCCCATCTGCCTACAGCCTCCTTTCAGGGAGTTGTAGAAATATTCTCTGCTCCTTGGTTTTGCTTTCAGACAAATGCTCTTTACACAGGGAATGAATGGTCTTGTCCAAACTGGGTACCTCAGGGGTAATGATGTCAGCAGTGGTGGTGGTGAGCAGGTCAAGCACTGGAATAATTGAACATTTCATCTGGAATCATGGGAACCCCTTCAGCAAAATGCCTGGAAAAAAAAAAGCACCAGGACATGCAGAGCTACTTAGCCATGGATGTGTGGGGGAAGAGTTCTCTTCCTGTTTGGCAGGAGGCAGCCAGGATAGAACCAGTTGTGCTGCTGGGGAGCTGTGAAAGGAGCTCTTGGGAGGCAGGTTTGGGGCAGGTCTTTGGGGTCTGACCTCCCTGGGACCTCCTCATTGCTTCAGGGCTGCTCATAACCCACCTCTTCTTGCTCCTGTTCAGGTTTTGCAGAGCCACGATTCAAACCAGCATTAGCACAATCTGTTTCCTCCTGGAAGTGGCAGCACAGCCCCAGTGCCATTATTTTTGAATGTCCTTTAAGCAGAACTGTTCACACCTCTGGATTCAAATCACCCAGTGCCTCTCAGCATTCTCACCGCTTATCTAAACAGATCGTATTCAAAGGTTTATTTTGTGGTCATAAAAATTTGCTGCTGGCACTCAAAAGAAAGCTCTCTGCTGGATCTGAGCCTAGAAACAAATGTGTTGGATTGGCTTAGGCTGGAAGGAAAGGGACCTCAGGAGTTTATGAGAAATGGGTCTCCAAACTGGAATGCTTTAAGCTGATTTCCCAGACTTACCAGTTCAGACAAAACAAATGCAGCACTTCTCCTGGCAAACATCTCCTGTGGAGCTGGCAAGGCTGTGCAGCACCAGCCCAGGGCTTCAAGAAGCCTCTGAGGAAGATGTTCTAGGCACTGATTGAAAGTTAGTCTTTGTTCAGCTCTGTAAAACAGGGGACACCAAACACAAATGATCACCTGTGCTGACCCTGAACCCACGTCGTGTGCAGCACCCTGTGTGCAAGGGAGCCCTGGATTTTGGTTTAAAACCACTCCCAGAGGCTGGTGAATGGAGAGCAAAGATATGGAGCAGAGGGACTGAGTGGTGCCAGGGCTGGGGAGGCTGCAGGCTGTCCCAGGCTATGCTGGTCCCATCCTGTCTCCTTGTTGGCCATAGAAAGTCACTTGGGATGGGCTAGGAGGCCCCCAGCCCTTGCATAGAAAAGGGAGTTGATGGCAGGAGAGCCTCATTTTGTTGAAATCAGAATTTTTTTCTCTCCATCCACTTGGTTTACCTTTATTCCTGCCTTCCTGCACTGCTGTTGTGCAGCCAGTCCCCTGTGCCCCAAGCACACTGTGCTGAGTGTGGGCTAATGAACATCACCGACTGTGGAGAAATATTCCCCTTCTGCTCATAGTTCCCTCAGCCTCTTCATTTTTGGTCTCGAATTTGATTGATATTTTTCTCAGCCTGGACTTTTTTTGCCATGAGAAGTCAGAGCAACACTGATCTGCCTGTTTTGAGGTAAGGAAACAAGAGAGGTAAGGAAAAGTCTGCAGAGCGGGTTGTACACCCTGCAGTGCCTGCAGGATGGGTGGAAGGAGCTCCAGGTGTGGTGAGGTGTTCTCCCTATCCTGGAAAGATTCCTTTGAATGGGCTGCAGAAGATGAACTTCCAGTTACAAGGGAGAGACTGGGAACAATGGGTCTGGGAGATCTGCACAGGCTCACATCCTGGGAAAGCCAGGAGGGTGGAAAACACAGCACCAGGAGGAGGAGACTGAGCACAATGGGAAACAAACTTCCAGAAAGGGTGTTGTAACCAAAGACATTGGTTAAGTGATCTCTTCCCTTTCTTTGATAAAAGCTTGGCATCTTGGCTGGCAGGATGTTGAGAATTCCAGCCTGAGCCCCAGGGAATGCTCTTTGTGCAGGTGGGCAGTCTTTTGCCAGGCTGGAGATCAGGTTCTCCACTGGTTTTCCAGTCAGGATCTGGGTGAAATGCATTGCTCAGATAAATATTGAACAAACCAAAGTGGTACAACCACAGCTCCCAGGTCTCCTTGCAGATTAATCCCTGCTTGGAAAGACTCTGCTGTTATCCCCTTAGTCCAGTAAAGGATTCCCAGAGTGTAGCTGGCCTGGGTTCTGCCTAGAGTCAATGGGAAATCCTCTGCACTCCAGTGGATGTGGATCAAGCCTGCCCCAGCCTGCTCACACTTTAAACATCCTTTTATCCCTCTCTCATTCCCAAAGGAGTCAGTGGTGAAGAGTTTGTAGACAGTGAGTCTTTACCAGACAGATCTTAGGCACAGCTCTCTCACCAAGAATGTTTTCCACCAGGGGTATTTCTTTCCCACAGGTGAAATTGTTGACTTAAACCCAAGGCCTAGCTTGTCTAAGTGTCTCACTTGCAGAAATGATTCTGGTGTTGTTGGTGGCAATCTAAGCTGTAGGCTCCTGTTTGTCCCATTGGCAAGTTTCTGCCCATCCGTGTGAGGCTGCCCAGTTTCTGCCCCCAAGACCTGCATGTAAGGACGAGGGGTTTGCTCTTGTCATGGAGCAACAAATCCAGGGAAAGGGCAGGAGGAGAGAGGAGATGATCTTTGATGTCTCTGCATCCTGCAAAGACAATGATTCACAGCTGCCCTTGTTACCTGGGAATCTGTAAGACATTCAGGTGATTAATTTTAGATTTGCTCACATAAGCCTTTTTTCATCCAGGCTGTGAAAGGCAAAGCAAAGGAGTGAGAGCCCTTTCTGGAGATGCATTAATGATCAGGGATGTATCATTTTGCTTTTACAACCTGGCTTTTAAACTGTGCAATGACAAGAGTTTCAGCCTGCTGCTGCACTAAGAAAATCTCTAATAAAAGGCCGTTTTATTTTAAGACAACATCATGAAACTGTACCAAATGGTGAGGGCTCTGCTATAAAGTGACTGAGGTCACCTATTTTTTTTATTTTTTTTTTCTGGCCCCTCTGGTTTCCCTCTGGGGAATAGAGGTTACAGTCCTTTCATCCTCCCTGCAGCAAGGTCTTCAGTCCAGGGGCCAACCCTATGCAGCATGGCTGGACACCAATTTTTGAGCCTCTGAATAGTTCTGTGGTGTGAAAACATGCAAGGAACTGCTCAGATATCTGGTTTAGCACACAGTGCAGATGTTGTGCTGCAGATGTTTTTGCAATAGATGCCGTGAGGGCTTTGAATTGCACACATTTTGTCTGATTTTCTCAGCTCCACCAGCAGAGATGTGTATGGGAGGGGATAAAATGGGGCAGACAACCCTGGGGCTTCTGCCTTGAAAATCAGCAGACCAGACACCAAAGGCTCCTAATCCTCAGCAATGCATGAGATGGTTTCTTTTCCAGCCAGCTGGCTGTGAGGACAGTTTGGAGATCTCTGTGGGGCTCTCCTTGGACAAGTCCTTGTCCTTAAATAACTTTTACCCTGGAGCTGAAGGAAATGATGCTTGTTCTTCTCAGGCTTTCACCCGCTGAGCTGTGTCTGTCTGACTCAGTCATATTTCACATCCAGCTCTGAGCAGGTTATTTAAATCCCAGTGGTAAATAAATGGTAGATCAGCAGCACTGTGGTAGGCTGCTTAACCCATGCCCCACTCCCTCCACAACAGTCTTGTTTTCCATCATTGGGGGGGAGAAAAAAATCCTCTCCTCTTTGGAGAGAAAATCTCCTCCAGGAGACAGGGGACAGCTGGCAAGTCCCCAGTGCTGCAGGGCAGCAGCTCCATGAGCAGCTCCTGCATCCCTGCAGCCATTCCCTGCGCCAGAGGTGCTTCAGGATCAGCTGCTCCTGTCTCCCCATCCATCATCCCTCTCCCTGCCTGCCCTCATTGCTGTCACTTCCCATCCTGGTGCTGACTCACGGTGTTCCTGCTGAGCTCCTTCCCTTGCCAAGCAGCCTCCCTCACTCCCTGGGTCACTTCCCATCAGCAGCAGGAACATCTCTGAGCTGTCAACCAAGATGTCTGGGGCTGGCAGCCTCTGGTGACATCTGGTTCCTGGGAGTCTCAAAGGGCTGGACGTGCTTTCCTCTGCAGCACCTCCAGGAGGTTGGCTCAGGGTCACTGAGAAGCCTGGAGGTGGAACAGCAGCCAGAGCTCCCCTCTGGCTGGCAGGACCTCCCAAGGGGGGCAAAGCAGGCTCACGAGGGCAGAAGATGATGGGCTCTTTGTCCAGAGGCAAGGTTATTTTCAGGAGGCCAGATTTAAAGGGGATTAGTCTGAAAAAATACATGAAGGCAACAAAAAAAAAGTCATAGAGAAAGAGCAGAGAGAAATCACAGGGCTGATTTAATGGCTGAAACGTTGATGCACACAGAGGAGAGTTTCCTCTTGGTCTGCCCCTGTGTCAGTTGTGGAGATGGATCTGTAACTCCTTAATGGGCATCTATGGTGGCAGAAGCAAGATTGTAAAGGAAATGGAGTAGTGGGCTGGTCTGGCTGCTGAGCACTGGTGCTTTGAGCTCTGATCATGTGGCAGAAAATGAGTGTTTTGGTAGAAAATGAGTGTTTTGGTAAAAAATGAGTGTTTTGGTTATGTGGGACCAAAGAGATTTAACCATTACAGTGGAGGAGATGGACCCATTTCCCAGGGAACAAGTGACAGGATGAGAGGAAATGGCCTCAGGTTGCAGCAGGGGAGGTTTAAGCTGGATATTAGGAAATAATTCTTCACAGAAAGGGTGGGCAGGCATTGCCACAGCTGCCCAGGGCAGGGGTGGAGTCCCCATCCCTGGAGGGACTCGAAAGCCCTGTGGATGTGGCAACTTGGGTTCATTGGGTCAGTGGCAGCCTTGGCAATCCTGCGGGAACAATTGGACCCAATGATCTGAAAGGTCTTTTCCAACCTAAATGATTCTGTGAACATTTTTGGAGGGGTAGAGAATGAAGCAATGTCCTCCTGTTCAAGTAAAATTTGCTTTTGCTGGCGTCCCCCAAAACCAGGGAAAAGTGCTGGTGATGCACAGGAGGATCCAGGGTGCAGAGCAGGGTGCAGAGCAGGGTACAGAGCAGGGTGCAGGTGCCTCTTCTTGGTCTTTTTGGGACACTGAGATGGGCCACGTGGCCTTCCCTGCCTGGCACACCCTTGAGAGCCGATGGAGGCTCATCTCCTCCGAGCTCATCCTCTGGATGTTTCTGAAAGGGCCTGTAAGGGATATGAGGGCTGCTCCCACTGCCTTTTATTCCTACATGGACACAAAAAGTGAAAGGCTGATCAGCCAGCCCTGTCTGCAGCTGATGGAGGATGTAATTTCAGCCCTATCTGCGCTTGATAACATTTAAACATTTCATTTAATCCAGGCAGAGGTGGTCTGAGGTAGACAAAAAGCCCATCCAAGCAAGAAGAACTACTAACTCCTCCACTGTCAAAAGGCTGAAACAGATCATTGCTTCTCCTCTGAGGCAAACCCAACCTCCCCAGACCTCACAGAGAGGAGGAGGAGGACGGAGCTCTGTCGGGGGACAGAGCAAATGACAAGCTGGCACACAAATGCTGTTTTGTGGTGGCAAAAAATAGATGGTTCCAGCCAGCAGCTGCCCCCGAGGAGGAGCTCTGAGCAGGCCTGGGCTGTGCTAATTACAGCCACACGCTCCTAACGAGGAGCACTGCAGGAGAGCCAGGGCAAGGCAGATGGGGGCTGATTGCCCAAACCTTACAGTCTGGGGCATGGCCAAGCAGAAAAAGAAGGAAAACAGGCAGAAAAAGAAAGAAAGAAAGCAGGACCCCATCACCTCTACAAGTCTCTCCAGCCTCTGAAGCTGCTGCATCTCAATGAGCTCCCCACAGCTCATCCCATTAACTCTATTTAAGGGTTGGGAAGTGATATGTTTATCCAGACACTGGGAGCAAAAACATGCTCACTTTTTTTTTTTTTTTTTTTTTTTTTTTTCAGTCTGGGTCATCTTATTTTAGGTTAAAGGAAACAGCAAGGAAAGGCAAAGTAAATATAACTCCCCAGGAGACAGCGAGCCCACTGTGTCTGCAAAACTCAGCCCACCAAAATCTGCTGAGGGGAGAAGTCCACAACTACCCATGGCCATGTCACCTCCGAGGAGGGAGAGTTCAAAAGAAGAATTAACCACAAACAGGTCCCTGGACTGGGAACCAGGAGGTCTGACCCTGCTTCTCCAACCCTGAGCAGAGCTGTGGGGTCACAGGGAGCAAGTCCAAGGAACAAGTTCCCTTCCAGGCTGTTGGCTCCTCACCCTGAGCTTTCTCTGTTTGAACCAAAGGCTCTCTTGGGCTGGCACTGTCTCTCTGAATGTTCCTGCACACACCTAAAATGCAAAGAAACCCCAGGTCTAGCCATTTCCACCTGCTGTGAAGTGACCCAACACTGGGAAAGCCCCTGCTCAGCTCCACAGTTTCAGGGGCTGCTCTTAGAGCTGCAGCCACTTGGCACTTGTAGGGAAGTGGGGGAAATCTGTCTTCCCTTTGAAATAAGGTCATTGCTTTTACCCCTCTCTAATAAAGTTGGTGGAGAGCTCTGGATGTGGCTGAGGATGCACAGGAGGTCCTTTTTCCCTACTTGAAATGGGTAACTGAGTAGATATCAGGAATAAATTATTGACTGTGAGAGTGGGGAGGACCTGGTACAGGATGCCCAGAGAAGCTGTGGCTGTCTCTGGATCCCTGGAGGTGTCCAAGGCCAGGTTGGACGGGGCTTGGAGCAGCCTGGGATGGTGGGAGGTGTCCTTTGGCAGGCAGTGGGACTGGGTGTGTTTTAATGCCCCTTCCAACCCAAGCCTTTCCACGACTCCATGATTCTATGGAAGTGAGTGGCAGGATTTGTCCCCTGGCACCAAGGATTGCTGCTCAGGGGAAGAAGTCTGCAAAGCACAGCTCCCCTCTGCCCTCCCTGCTCTGCTCCCTGATTCTTGCTGATGGATGTGGCTGGGATTCACCTAAGGGCAGGCTCGCTGTGGTTTCCCGTGTTCATACAATGTCTAAAGTAATCAACAAGATTTTTGAAGCTCCTCAGGGCTGGATTTTCAAGTATCTGGTGCTCACTGACATTTCACAGAAGTCTGTCTCCCATATAAGCACCTAATAAGGCTCAGAGGGAAGAGGGCAATAACACTAATAGCAATCACTGCTGCTGCTCTCCTCAGTAATTGCCTTTCCCCCATTTTGTTCATCCAGCATTGACAAACCAATTGGTTTAAAAATGTCAACAGCAAAAACCAAGGGGATGCATCACTTGCAGTGCTGGGCTTGATTTCCTTGTCCATCAGGAGGTGTTCAGCTGTGTCTGACAGGCCAGGGTCTGCCCAGCCATAATGTTTTCCTCTCTGGCTCCAGGTTTGGTGCCAAGAGGAGACAGAGATATTTGGGATGGTGGTGACCAAACACCCAGCACCTCACTGCCCACTGCACCCTGTGCTGTGCTGCTGCCTGGGGCTCTGTGCCTGCCCCCAGCACTGGGGGTGCCCTGGGCTATATCCATGAAAACCAGACTGATTGTTGGCAAAAAGGCTGCTGGGTGCTGGGAAAAGGGCATGGAAACGGTGTGTTAAACACAGGCAGACCCACCTCTGCCACAAGGCCTGTCCCAAAAGCCCAGTGTTAATCTGGGAGAAGAACAGGCAGGACCAGCCACAAAGATCTGAATTATTTCTTAAATGTGAGGTTTCAGTGTCCATGACTTCCCTGGCTCCCTGCTCCAGCCCCAGGCTTTGCAGGAATCAGCCATGACTCTCCTCCCAACCCCACAGGGGGTTTCAGACCCCATGCTTGCACATCTGCTCCTGGGGATCTCAGCATCCAGAGGGGATCAGATGGTGCCTGTGCCACCCTGGGCCAGGGGAGCCAGCACAACAGGGAGCCTGGAGAGTCTCACACAGAGACACTGTGACTGCAACAGAGGCTTCATTCAGCTGCAAAGGGGCTCTCCCAGGGTGGCACTCGGGTCCCTGCCGACCCCAGGGTGGAGTTTGCACAGTGAAATAAATTCTGCTGGGAAAAAAAACCCCACAACAAAACCTCCATGATTCATCCAGACCCAGGGAACTTGATGCTTTCTGGTTGGGGTCAGAGGAGGTGTGTGGCCACCCCATGCTCACTGGAACAGCTGACTTGTGCATTTATGGCAGCAATCTGAGAAATGCAGAGTCTTGTAAGCCAGCTGCTGGATCTGGGATGAACCTGCTGGAAGTCATTAGAGAGGAGTCAGAACTTGCTGATACCAAGCAGGAACCCAGCCCAGGGGCCAAAAGTCAGTTCTGTGATTTGGGAAAGAAAAAAAAGAAGAACGAGAAGAGGAAAGGCTGCAGTGGGTTCACCACTGAACCATCCTCCCAAGTGTCACATGCACAACCTTTTTGAAAACTTCCAGGGATGGTGATTCCACCAGATGTTAAGCTCTGAGTGAGGGAAAGTCCCTTGGGCTCCACCCACCCTGTGGAGAAGAAGAGACTCCAGAGGTTCCAGATCAGAGTGGACAACACTCCAGATGTCACCTACCTCCTACAGGACAGCTGCCCTGGATGAGGGAGGGCAGCTTGGAAGCTGAGGAGCCCCAAGAGACCTTTGCAGTGGCAGATGACATAAATCAAAGTGCCAGCTCGCTGCTGTGAAACTCCAAGGGTGTGTCTGTGGTGGGTTGGTCTCCACTGGTAATGCTGCTTATCCCTGAATTCCCCAAAATGTTGAATTTGCCTTGTAAGAAATGATCTCCCAAATGTGTAACTCAGTTCACCTTTGGGTTCCAGCCCTCTGGGGCTTTTCATGCCCTGTCCTCTGTCCTATGGTTTGGCTTGTGATAGGTCCAGGCTCCTTTTCTGGACAAAACCCCCCCTATACTTCCACAGGGAGCAAAGGCAATGCAATGGAGAAGGCAAAAATAGGGGGAAAACAACTTCCCCTTTGCTAGTTTTCCCCACTCCCAGCTCCACTTCCAGAAGTTTTTCAGGCTTGCATGAGTCTCTGAAGCTTTTTGACCTCCTTTTTTTCTACCTCTGTGGCAGCTTATACTTTATTCTCTGCCTTCAGAACTCATCATAGCTGTGCAGGGAAGGTTTTTTTAGCAGCAGTTTCTTCCCTGGCAGCAGAAAGCTGCTGCCTGGCCGTAGCAGACACAGAAAATGTTTACAAACACTCGGAAAGAGACAATTTCAAGCCACAAGTTCAACCCAAGTGTGAGGAAGTGAGGTTTTCATGAAGGAACCATTGTGCAATTGAAAGTCCCCGATGTAAACAACGGCGCTCAGGAAAGGCGACAAAACCCGAGACACGGTGATTGAAGCCTTTGAATGATCCATCAAAGCACGAGATATAAAAATGTTCTTAGGCTCAAAACTGGGCGGGAGCTGGGAAAGCTGCACATCAGAGAAAGCTGGTCATGAGGGGCTTGGAGGAGCTCTGTGAACTGGGGAGGAAAGCAGGGAAATCTGGAGGCTGATTTGGGACGGCGATGCTGCCGCTTTCCCTGAGCATAATTAGTGAGAACATGTGGGTCAAAACCTGGTGACATGCAGGGAAATCACCTGCTGTGTGGACAGGTGAGAGGCAAAAAGTGTAGGTGTGAATGCAGATTTAGCTATTTAAGGATGGAAAAAGAGCTGGAAATCTCCCAGGCACGTTTGGGCATCCCAGTCTTGTCCCACTCCTATCCTGGGGTTTGCCCACCAAGGAGCCAGCAACGAGAGTGTCTCTTTCTGCTCCCAGGAACTCTGTTGAGATCAAGGAAGATTTGTTTCTATTGGAGTCACTAAACATGATCCATGGCATGACTCCCAATAAGTATTAATGCCTGCAGTGAACACAAAGTGGATTGCAGAGTCTAAGGTGTCCAACACTCCAAGGATTCAGGCTGGGCTCTTGGAGATGCACCCCAGCTCTCAGTCTGCTCCCAGGAGTGCTGGTCACAGGCTCAGAGAATGGTTGGGAAGGACCTCCAAGGTCATTGAGTCCAACCTTTGTGATGTGGAGAAAAGGAAGAATTTGAACTGGCTGCTCCAGGTGGAAAGGTCTAAGGTAAATTTGTGATATCACCAGTTCCTGTGGTCGTCTCTCGCCTCTGAGCTCCACTGTGCAAAGATAATTTAATTCCTGTGGTATCCTAAGGACAGTGGAAAGCATTGTCAGCCCTATGGAGAAATTGATGGACAAGATTGTTTGGTTGTGTTTGAGCCCACTTAGGAGTCTTTCTGCCCCAACAGAGATCTCTCCTTCTGGAGGTGCAAGGTTGAACAAAATCCTGAAAGTTTTCCCTGGATATCCACCATCTCAGCTTCAGAGAGGAGCCCATTCAAATTCACCCCCTCTTAATTCCCTTGTCTGATGGCTCTAGCCCTATTGAGACAGGAAGAGACCATGATTAGTGCCCCAAGCTGCTTCTGTGATATTAACACCGAGAACTGATGATGACAATAGCAATAAACCCAACATCAACCACAGGACAGGTCTCCTGGGGGGACCTGGAAAGGCAGCAGATGGCTGGAGGAGATGGGAATACACAAATGCTGTCCTGGGAGGGCCTCCTTTGGAAAGCACCTTCCCTACCCTGTTTCCCAGCTGATGAGCACAGGAGGATTTAACAATATTAACTCATTAAGGCTGACAATGTCCTGGGGGGTGTAAAAGCAACGGGGGCATCATTTCATTTACGTCTCCACCGCTGTTTTCCTTGAGGACTGCAGGTGATGGAGGCACGAGAGGTGTTTGGGAGCACTTGTGTCACCTTCTCCATGGTTTTCCCTTCAGCCAGGCAGTCTGTCTGCCAGGGGAGTTGTCTGCTAGGGCTGGCTGTTGTGTGGCTGCAGCTCCCTGTGCAGGGGAGATAAAACACCTACTGGCTGGAGACTCATTAGCTCTCCTTGGTGGGCATTAGTGGTTAACAGCATAATTAGTTTCAGTGGTAAAAGGAGGTTTTGCAGACCCCAGGAGAGAGAGGCTGTTAATCTCCTGGCATTTCACACAACATCAAAATGTAGCAAGATCCGTGTTAGAAAAAAGGGCAGAAACACCGTTTGCTATTAAGCAACTTACAACTACAACACCGACCTGAGGTGGCTTTGTTTTGTGAGTTATGCTAAAGAACAGTGATTTTAATGTCGTGAAATGCCTTGTAATGTCAGTGAGCAGGCAGCAAAACATCCACCAGGATCCTGGGATTCCTTCCCACTTGTGAATATCTGCAAAATCCTCTGTCCAGGCTCAGTCCCCGAGTCATCTCCCTGCTGTGGCCAGGAGGCAGAGTTTATAATGAGGATAAAGAGGCAGCTTTTGTTTGGGTAGGATACTTTGACCACTACCTGTGTCTTGGGTCTCAAGGGCTGCACCAAGAACAGGCAGAGGAACACCTGAAATCCGTGCCCACATCGTTGGAAGCCGTCCAAACACTGTCTGGCATTTGTTTATGACCCAGAGCCCTTCTGGTGCTGCTCAGCAGCTGAAGCCAAGCATCAAATGAATACTCCAAGGAAAGTGTTTGTTTTTTGTTTTTTTTTTTTTGCTAGTGGTGCTGCAGACTTTTCCAGATTCATGATGTGCCGGTAACCTCGCGAGGAACACCGGCTGCCTCGCGTTTCCAGACTGGAGGAGGTCACACACAGTTCAGACAAGCTTTGGGGGAAACAGCTGAACTTCAGGATGTTTGTACGAACCCAACCCCTGACCTCCCCAGCCTCACACTTCACTGATTCACAAGTACAGACGGAATATTTACATGGACATCTGTGTGTGTGTTTGTGTGCGCCGTGGAAAGACACCCAAATTGTTAGAGAAAATGAACTTTCAGGCTGTGAACACGTTGCTGTTGTGTCCCAACACTTGGCAGAGGGAGGAGAAGCACCTGGGATCTGGATGATGCCTCCAGGAACAAATCCATCCCTGAACAAAGTGGGGTTTATTACTGGTAGGACTCAAATACCTCAACCCCTTTGAGGAAATGGTCTTTACACCCCGTTTGTCATCTTGAGTGAGCACCCCTGTGAACACCAGAGCAATTTAGGCACTGTGTGGAACACTGTGCACAATTTTTCTGGAAACACAGGGAAGACAGGCTCGTTGTTTGAAGGAGGAAGGTGGATTTTATTCCTGTAGCAGTGAGCTGTGGATGCAAGCACCACAAGAATGCAAAGGTGGCCTCGGGATTCAGCTTGGGCTCCAAGGGGTGCTCCTGCATTTTGAGGGGTTGTGAGTCTCCTCTGGCCCTTTTCCTTCTCTTCTGAGGGCTGGACTCCCTTGAAAACAGAAAGCAGAATTGCAAGTGGTTTAAAGGTTATCCACTGCATGCCATGTTCATTTATATGTAAACCCCAAAGGATTGATGGATCAGGGAAAAGGAGCTAAAATGGAGCGAGGTTTGCATTTCTGCAGGGTCCTTGCAGGGCACAGAGGGATGCTCAGCAGCAGGCAACATCCATGCCCAGGACCTGGAAACCCAAGAGCTGTGGACCAACCCCCTCTGGCAGCATCCCCTGCCCAGCCTGGCACGCTGCTTCCCAGCGGATTTCGGGATCCTTGGCCACCATCACTCAGCTCTGCAGGAAAACCATGCTGCATCTGGCCCTGCAGTCTGATTGCTGAGCTTGGTGAAGCATCACCAAATGTGCTCTTCCATCCCAGAAAGGGGGTGTGGAAACAAGAGGAAGAGAGGTGCTCAAATATGGGAAGCTACAACAATTTCCAATGGGCCCCTTTTCTGCTTTCCTGCTCCGAAGCAGCGTGTGGAGAAGGGAGCAGCAGCATTTCCTGACAAGTCTCTTCTGGTAGCTATAGAAACTTAAAGCACAGCCACAGTAACAAAAATACACCTCTTTGCTGGAGCTTCCTTCCTCTGTGGGTCGTGACTTTTATCTGACACGAGCTGCCCCAACCCTGACGGGCCCCAGGGAGCCTCAGCCCAGAGGCTGAATTTTTTTCTTTTTTTCCCCAGCTGGAATTGAGCAGTGTCATTTTATTGCCTGGAAATGGAGAAATGCAGAGGCAAAGCAGGGAATATCAGGGACCACCAGGGATTAACTCAGGGCAGAGATCCTGAAAATTGCGTTTGTGATAGCAATGATGTCAGTGCAGCTACGGGTTTGGAGAGAGGGATATATTGGAGCAGAAAGGCTGTGGGGAGGGCAGGGATGCTGGGGAGCAGTGGATGCCAGGAGCAGCTTGTTGGCAGAGCCCTGGTGGCACCCTCCTGCCTGCAGGTCTGCCAGCCTGGGCTCTGGCTCGGAGCCACCCGGCTTCGTGCCATTCCCTGGGCATCCAAATGGCTTTGGTGCCCAGCACGAGGCCTGGGGGCCTGCTGGGACAAGGAGGGGTTCCCTCCACCACTCCTGATGGGCTGAGACATCCACTGAGGTGATTAGCAAGGACACAGGAGGAAGGGAAGGGCTTTTTTTTTTTTTCCCCTGGCTTTTCAGGAAATGTGTGCCCACAGTGTGTGTCAGAACCTCCGGAGACATCCATCCCAACACATGCTCAGATGTGTGCTACCCCACAGTTTTCATCCCAGATTAGGGGCAGGGAGACATCTGAGAAGTGCCAACAGATTGCATTGCTTGATTTTTCTGCCCCCTAACAAATAAAAAAAAAAAGCAAAACCCACTAGACATGAGATAGATGAGCCAGTAGCTTACCCTGCTCTTGGTGTTGGCTGGTGCCATGTGCCAAGCCATGGGGGCTGTGGCTACTTGGGCTGGCTCTGCTCTATTTTCTCCCCTTGAATATTGCTCAGGGGAATAATTTGGTTAAAAGGCAGCTTGCAGCTCTTTGGGGTTTTTGGTTGCTCAGCGAGGGCTAGCAGAAGAAAACTGGATTTTTTATTTTTTTTTTATCGTGGTTTTGAGAGAATAACAGGTGGCTTTCCCATTAGCAGGGACCTCCTGCATGCAGGGGATGCTTGGGTGGGCTCCAGAGCAGACCCTGCAGCACATTCCTGCACAGGGCCAGGGGCAGGGGGTTTCAGTGGATACCACCAGTCACCTCCCCCCTGCCAAATGGTGCTCTTGAGAGGAGATGAAACCCTCACCCTCACCCCCACCCACCTCAGTGCCTTGTAAAAAACCCTGCATTTCTCCCAGCCCTTCAGGATGCGTGGAATCTTCTCAACCTCATAAGGAGTGCTCAGTGTGAGAGGGTGAGGTGAGGGTGAGGTGAGGGTGAGACCCTGGAGCTTGGTGCTGTCAGCAGAGTGGGGGATGCAGGAACCCCAAAAAAGTGATATAATGGGGTAGGGAGAGAGGGGAACCCTTTGGAGGGGATCAGGTGTGTCCCACAGGGTGACAATGTCCCCTCCCTGTGCATGGACAGCATCTCCTGCAAGGCTGTTCCTGAAAACCGCGGCTGTTTCCGCCCTTGCCTGCCGTGTCTGTTCCCATGCATTGCTCTGCTCCTGTCAGGAAGTTTTTCCCAATATTTTTCCTAATGGATGTCTCTCTCTGCTTCAGACGAAGCCGATTTCCTCCTCTCGCAGCCGCGGCGGATGCGGAGAACAATGGGTGCCATGTCTGCTCTGCCCACCCCATGTGGTGGGGACTCTTATCCCACTTCCTTAGGATGCCCAGACCTCCCCTGGGAATGAAAAAAATTCAGAGAACCCACAAAAAAAAAACCTCCCACAAAAAAATGCACTACTGCAAAGAGGTGCTTTGGGAAACAGCTTTGCAAAAAGTGGTGGAAAGCAGAAATTTAAAGAACAACGTTTGTGGCTGTTCCAGGACACTTCCAGTGAAACACACACAGGTGTGTGCAACTTTCCACAGTGCAACTTTTGTAAAATTGCTAGAAATAAAAGAATCTCATCATTGTGAGTGTCAGGAGTTCAGAAGCAGCCAGCCACGGGTGACCAGCATGATGGAAGAAAATCGTGACCAGGCTTTGTGCGCTCTGTTGCATTGCTGCAAAGGGAAGGTGCTGCCTGGGAAACCTCAGCCCAGGAGCCAGAGACCCACTTTGGGGAGCCAACCACTGCTGTGAAGCTGCTTATTGCGAAACAGGCAGCTGAATGTATCCAATTATCACCCTGTCTCCGGGTAAAGCAGACAAAACCTGAGCTTGTTTTCTCTCTCTCTCTCTCTCTCTCTCTTTTTTTTTTTTTAAGTAGCAGATGGTAAAAAGTCTGCAGCCCCCAATTCTTTAATCCCTTCTGCGTTGGCTGTTGTTTCCAGACCATGTCAGGTTGCTCTTTCCTGGACCAGCTCCAGCTCATCTGTATTATCCCTAAGCCTTGTGGAGCATTGCCATGTGCCCAGGGAGAGCTGTCACCTCTGTCACCTCCCATGGGTGCACCCAAAGGTGGCCCTTGCCCTACCCTTTCCCTCCTGAGCACCATCCCAAGCTGAGGCCCACCACAACCTCCTCAGCTATTTTTATGGTGTTTTAGACCTATCCAAATGCTACTCTAGATTTGGGTATTATTTATCCATCCAAAACACAGCCCCTTTCCCTCTTTGCTCTTACTGAATTTTGTGTATCTCACTCAAAATAAATGGCATGAATTTATTGTTTCTAATTGTCTGCCTTCCAAAAAGCTGGCACTCCTCACAGCCCAGGGTTATCCACACACTTTCTAACACACTCTCGAGTCTATCACTGAGTTGCTAATGCAAATTTTGAACCTATGAGGACTAGGTGTCACTTGCAGCCTGGCGAGGAATGCCTGATACCAGCTCGAGGGGTGCAGGTTTCCTCCCCTCTGTTGTACCTCTCTTTATAACTTCACTTGAAACAGGTTTCCTTTGTTTGTTTACAAAGTCTCAACCAAGACGTGCCAGGAGCCTCCCCTGAGCGAGGCTCTGTCACAGCTACAGCTTCCCTGCATCCCCCCCTTCCTCCATCCTCCCTTCCCTCCATCGTCCCGGCCAGTTTTCCTCTCAAAGAGCAGGAAGGATTGACAGGAATTTGCTCTGGCAAAATCCCTGTTGGCAATTTCTCTTCCCTTGCTTTCCCTCTGATCTAATATTTCTAAATTCCTTAACAATTTGCACCCATAGCTTTCCGGCTGCTGAGATCCAGGTCATGGCTAGGATGCCCTGGGCGCTGCCTGGACACTCCACCTCATTTCTGTCCTGTCCTGTCGTTGCTGACCCCAAACTGGGAACCAGTTTGGCACATCTGATTTACCAGTTCTTAGGTGGGTGAAGGCTGGCTGGAACAGAGTGCTACTCCCAGTGCTGGCTGCTGCAACACCTATGGATTTGTCCCAGCTCTGGAGAGCAATTCTCCAGGTAGAACACGCCAGGGATATTTGGGAGAAGCTCCCTGTTCTTTGAGGCTGTTGTAGAGCCTTTCAATGTGAAGTCAGAGGTTAATTGTGTTTAGGTATTTGGTGCTTGGCAACATTTAGGAAGGACAGAGAAAACATAAGGGACCGGCGTATGTTCCCAAATGCTCCATAATGATGTCAGCCGAGGAAGATTTCCATAGGAGCCGCAGCATATGGCACGCTTTAGCACTGCAATCATCTGCCAGGACATGTGCTGTCACCTAATTACACACCCACATTTGGTCTCCTCTGCTTTACATTCTGCCTGATTCCCTGCAGAGGCATCAGCCATGGGATTTTCAGGCAGAGCACTGGGTGCTGCTCCGTCAGAGCAGTGGTACATTCCTGACAAGGAGAGAGGTGTCCCTGTGGGCATCTCCTGGGCTCTGTCTCCCCTTGTGCTGGTTGATGTCTGAGAGCTTGCTGAGGAGCTAATGCACCTCTTAACTCCCATGTGGCTAAAATCCAGCTGGACAGACTCCTGTGGAGATAAAATGCAGGGGCTAAGAGCAATCAGAGCAAAGGGCTGTGCGTTTAACACATCAGCAGTTCCAAGGTGACACTGTGTTCCACATCATTCCTACATGCTCGTCCAACTTGTTCTTAGAGATTTCCAGTGACGTGGACTCTTGTGCTTCTCCAGCTAATCTAGACCCCTGCTTAATTAACCTTGTAATCGGAAAGATTTCCTTAAGCCTTCCTCGAATGTGCTGCACTTTAATTCACCCCTCCTTGTCCTGCCTGCCTTGTATGTGCTGCACTTTAATTCACCCCTCGTTGTCCTGCCTGCAGTGGCCATGGAGAACTGTCTCTGAAGGATTATTGTGCCTCTGAGGACTGGTGGAAGCTCTTCCCTTGTTGGAGTCTTAGAAACTTAGGATTTGGGGTTTTAGTGTATAGTAGTGCATGTGAGTCAAGATGGAGGATTTTGGGTGTTGTCTAAGCCCTTCTTCACCTTCTTCTTCCTTCTTCTTCATGGGTTTGGGTGGGTTTCTGTAATTGGGTGAAAAAGGTCTGCATTGCGGGCCTTGGGTGGTCATTATTGGGTTAAAAACATAAATAATGTAGGTGTCACTTCATTATTGGGGGATTATTGCTTAAATAACCTTGGAAAGAGTTAGAAGTGCTCCATTTTACCTCGTTTTCCTAGCATGCTAGTTGAAGCTCATGGTTTGAGTGTCTGTAAATACTGTAAATAGATAAGGTATAATAAACAACCAAGTCCGAACTCGATCCTATGCTTCCCGTGTATTATTCATCCTGACCTTGGCAGAGAAGAACAGAAGCCAGAACTGTCACATTCCCTCAGTCTTTCTCCCACCATTTCCTTCAGACTTTAGGTTTTCCTGACCTCTGATCACCTTTGTCTCACCCCTTCAGGCTCTGATCAGTTTGTTTGCACCTTCTCCTATGGTTGCTTTCCAGCTGTGAGCCTTGCCGAAGGAAGACCTCATGTACCTTAAATCCAACAATTGTCTCAACTCACCCCTTTTTTCAATGGCTTTTTCAGGAAAGGCAATACCAGTGGCTCTCATGGCCCAGTTGCAGCAGTGAAGAGGGGGATGGACATTGTAATCGAGAAGATGAGGATCTGCCCATCAAGGTGGGATTTTACAGAACCCAGAATGGAATCCCAGAGTGGTTTGGGTTGGAAGGAACCTTAAAGCCCATCCAGTCCCACCCCCTGCTGTGTGCAGGGACACCTTCCACTATCCCAGGTTGCTCCAAGCCCATCCAACCTGGCCTGGAACACTTCCAGGGATGGGGCAGCCACAGCTTCTCTGTGCCAGGGGCTCCCCACCCTCACAAGGAAGAATTTCTTCCCAACATTCCTCTAAACCCACCTTCTTTCCCCTCTGACTGTCTCCAACCGTGGTCTTCTAGTATGGAAAACAGCATTTCCAAAGTGGGGAAAAAAAATCAAAAAAATCTCTAATGATCCAAATGTTTTGCACTTGGAGTTTGATTTCAATGATATTTTCAGGGCAGCTTTGTTTTTAGAGTGTCTCGTTTTGAAAAGACGAGAACATTCTGTGCTGATGAAATTGTTTGGCTTAATTGCATGCTAAAAGCATGTTGATGTTTATGTTGTGTGAGTATTAATTTTAATCTCCAGTATTAATCAGCAGCACTGTAAACAATGTATCAAGTATTATCTTTGCCAGGTTGTATTTGTATAAAATTTAATATTTAC
Source organism: Phylloscopus whistleri (assembly GCA_017589585.1). Lineage (NCBI taxonomy): Eukaryota > Metazoa > Chordata > Aves > Passeriformes > Phylloscopidae > Phylloscopus > Phylloscopus whistleri. The sequence goes on along the minus strand of JADMLD010000405.1, from coordinate 134,581 downwards.
AACAGGTGTTTAATATTTTATATTATGTGATAATGTTTCTCTGTTATTGCTCATCAGGGACATGGAAAGAAATAAAGGCTCTAAATGGCAGCCAGGGAGTTTGGATTAAACATCTGGAGCATTTTTTCTTAGGGGAAGGGCAGTGAAGCACTTGGGCACATTTTTGGTGCTGGGGAGACCTTGGTGTGACCTCAGTTGTCACAGCAGTTGGTTGTCCCCAGCTGACCATCACCCCAAAACCCTTTTAGCCCCATTTTCCCAACAGGGAACTCTAGAAGCCTGTGGGAGGGACTCAGGATAGCCCTGAGAAACATATAGATTTGATTGTCCTGATGGAACTATTTCTCTATTTTGCAGGAAACAAAGATTAAAGGCAAGATCTGGACTGGCCAAATTTTGCTTTGATTGGGACAACGGGGTCCTTGAAGTGGCTTATAAATGAACTGCTCAGAAAATCATGGTCCAATTACTCCTGCTGCCAGAGTCAGATAAAATTTAGCCATCACTCCTTGTCAGGACTGAAGACCGTGAATCCAACTTGCCTCCAGATCAAGGCTGAAAACACCTGCATAAGAAATTATTTTTTACCTGTAAAGCTGGTATTTATCCCTCAGGTCTGCTCTGTGCCTGGAACACCCAGCACAGGCACAGCGTGGCATTTTAACCCCAAATTTGTAAGGCAGAAAGACCTGCTGTGATCCAAAATACAAAATAACCTGTCTCTAGTAGATTTAGTGGAGATGTCTACTCTTCAAGACATGGCTCTTGATTCCCAGCACTAGGGCAGAGCAATCCACACGATTTCCTTCCAAAATTATTTTGAGATCTCATGGAAAGATTTATGTAAGAGCTTAACAGCATTTTTATTTTTCATGCATGAACCGCTTTGACATTTTTCGACTTCTAAACTAGAAAGGGCTTTTTAATTATTATTATTATTTTCCAGGAAGCCATTTAGTTAAATTATATTTTAATAGTGTTTCAACAGACTCTAGTGTAGGAAATAAAGTAGTCACAAGTTATGCACCTAAGCAGTAATTTGCATTATTTTTCCACACCAAAAAAACCAAAAACCAACAACAACAACAACAACAAAACAAAAAAACCCACCAAAAACAGAACAACAAAAAAAACAAAACTAAAAAAATGTTGTTGCTGTGAAACCAAAAGTTTTGCTTAGATCAGACCATTTTGTTCTTATGTCATAGACAGATAGGCTGAATGAACAATGTACTGTTAATGGTGTTCACGTTAAATCTCCTTAAAGGAAAACTTTCACCTCCCACACTTCCCAAACAAATAAGGTCCCTTTAAAAATGGTTTGAGGTAAGTTCAGTGCTGCTGAAAGTTCCTCCTGGGAGAGGCAGTGAGAGGAGTGCTGGGCTGTGCGTTGGTGTAGAAATCTGAGTTTTGCAGTGATTTATGTCCTGCTTAAGTTGAGGTGTGGCTTTTGCTGATGCATCAGTTCCCTCCTTCAATAGAGGGGGTCCCTTGAGAACCCTCCTGCTCCTGTTGGGAGCCCAGAGGGGCACCAGGATGTCGATGGTGAGATGTTGCTGATGAAAGAATGGTAATGAGAATATAATTTTTGATTAGAGAAGTTTTTCCAATTGCGTTTTGGAAGAAAACTGTGGTTAGAAAAGATTCACTCCATTCCTGGAGCTGGGTCTTTAAGGGGGAAAAAAAAAGGTGAAATTCTGGGATAAAACTTCCTTTGGGTGATGATGTGTCTGGCCTTGCGCAAGGCAAGCAGGTTCTCTGCTTCTTTTGGCTGCTTGTGTGTGTGTACATTGTGCAGGTATCTATAGAATCTATATGTCCATATCTATATCTAAAAAAAGATTTATGCATGATATATATGTAAATATACATGTATAGTGTATAGTTTAGATTTTAACAAAAACTCTTGAATATATGAATATACATGTGTGTATATATATGTGTGCCTGTGACTATATATATACGTTTATATTTATAATAGCACATAAACCCATATATATTTATATATACATATAATAGCATAGATATTTATACATGCATAGATATTTAAATATGCATATAATGGCATAGATATTTATATATGCATAGATATTTATATGTGCATATAATAGGAGAGATATTTATATATACAGAAAACATACACACACAGAGAGACATATATATATATATAAAATATATATATATATATAGTCTTGGAAAAGTACTCAAAGACAGAAACTTTCCCTTGCCCCTGCCCTCTTTCATTCCTAATTGTGCATGATGGATTGCATTTATATGGCTCTCTCGAATCTCTTTTCTTAAATACAAATATATCTCTGTAAGAATTCCTTGGGAAGAGCTGTGGGCAGAAAGCTAATTCAGCCTCTGTGCTGATTCATATTCCTTGCTCGCCTCAGACATAACAGTGATGGGCTTGTGGAAGTTGGTGCTTGCAGAAAACCCCCACCTGTCTCAGGGAGCAGCTCTGGGGTGTTTCGTCCTTCCCCCCTTATCAGCACTGGGTGGCTGCAAGAATAGAGCCTGTGTAACAGCCCGGGAATGGGAAACCAGGCACAGCAGCCAAAACGGGAATGAAAGTCTCTTTTTAGCTGCTGAACAGAAGATAGGAGTTAAAATATGCAAGTCCATGACGGAGCCAGGAAAATGTGTGCCTTGTTAAAATTAACTGGTGAGGGCTGCTCCCCATCCTTCCTCCTCAGCCACTGAGGGAACACCGTGGCTCTTCTCCAGACAGGGGCTCAGTTTTGGGTTCACCTCGTGCCAGCTTCCACCCTTGGGCTGGAGGAAATGGGTGCTGTAAGCTGCAAAAATCTAAAAATTTCCTCAAATATCCATCCTGAAGATACACATTTATATGTGTGTGCATGCACATACATAAATATATATACACACACGCACACACATGTAAAAATAAATACATGTATCTATAAATTTACAAGTCCTCAGCTGCTCTGTTTGCAAAATAAACTTCCAGTCTAACTAAAAAAAATATATAAAAAAGGCAGAAAAATAGACAGTGAGTAAATAAGTTGCTGGGAGGGAAGTGATGCTGCCTGGAAGATCAGAATGTTTTCAGGGCTGCCTTTGCTGGTGTAGCCTTAAGTCCTGTCAGGAGTTACCTCCAGCACCTGTGGCAAATTCACTCTCTTGGCTTGGATTGAATTTGCAGGGAGCTCGAGGGAACAGCCCCGAATTTTAACCTGGTTCCTACCCCTGTTGCATTAAAGAGGAGAATCGTTAACTACAACTTAGCTCATTAAAAGAGGGATGAAAGGAGAGGGCAGCTCAGAGAGAGGGGAATTAACTCAGCAGGGAGCAGGGCTGAGATGAAGGGGGGTGGAAAATCCCACATGGAGCCGGTGGGGAGGGCACATTCACAAGGAGCCCTTAAAATTTTGGGAAATGCTTTTCCTGCTCTGGCTGCAGGATTTTCTATAGGGAAGGATACCTGAGAGTAACTTGGGGTAAGCTTCACATCACGAACTCACAAATCCAAATGGATTTCTTTGAGGCTCTTCAGAAACTCTGGCATTAAACTTCTAGTAGTTTTACTGGTTAAACTGGTGGTCTTGTATGGATACAGAACAGACAGCTAAGGATAAGTTGCTCCCTTTCCCTTTTGCATCCTTAAAGAAAACCCCCTGTATGAAAATGTCCTCAGCTTTTAGGGCAGGAAAGGAGCAAGATCCACGTTTTTCCTGTGAAACCAGTGCTAATTCCTGTCTGCTTTGGATGGGAGCAGGAGAGGGATTAGGGGATGCATGAAGTGTAGTTTTGTGATCAATGTGAACTTTTGGGTTTATTGCACTGGGCTGTGACACACAGGGTGGCTGTTTATACCTCCACTAGGTCAAATCAGCATTGTTATCCCTTTAGGAATGAATAGATACTAGCACACTGCCTCTTAAAAAAAAACAATTACTGCATCCATTGGGCAGTTCATTAATTGACACCTGTTAATTACAGGCTAATTTATCTCTGAACAAAATACATTTAAAATTTCCAGTGTATTATTTTATTCAATTACTGCCAATCTCTGTCCGTTTGCTGCCACAGACGAGTTGGGTTGGCAAAGCTGGGCACACACACCAGCAAACACTCAGCTTTTCCCCTCCCATTCCTGGGGAATCAGCTCCCAGGATTTCCTGGGGAATCAGCTCCAAACTCAGCCCCAGCAGCCTGATTTCTGCCTCTGGTGGCTTTTCCAAGCTTTAGTGGAGGTGGGACGTTTTCCAGCCATTCCCAGGGCCAGGGAGGTCAGATCTGGGGCCAGCAAGTGAATCTCAAATCAAGCTGATACAGAATTGGGGAAGGGGCTGAAACACCTTTATGGGATGATATCCCAGCCTTACTGAGGTCAGAGAGGAGTTGATGACCATGGTTCTGGGACTGAGGTTTCTCCTGGAACCTCTGGTGAGGTCTCCAAGGTAAACCTGGAGTGAAGCCAAGCTGAAATCCAACAGTGGCCCATCCTTTTAGTCCTTCCAGCAGAGTTGCATCATCTAATCCCAGAACTGGAAGGTACCTTACAGACCCTCTTGTTCCAAACCCCTGCCACAGACAGGGACACCTGCCACTATCCCAGATTGCTCCAAGCCCCATCCAACGTGGCCTTGTCCCAAAAGCTTAAATTTCACAAAATTCCTTGTGTTTTCAGCCACAGAAGCTCAACAAATGAAATAACCATGGGAAGATTTGCCAATCTGGCATAAATTTGTTCAGGAAGAGTTTTCCAGCTAAGGACAGACAATTCTCTGTCCGTGCTGCTAACCAGTCACAAGAAATGTGACGGATTGATGAAATCAATCCTTGTGACTAAAGGACCACTAAAATAGGGCTTTAAACAAACAAACAAACAAATGAACAAACAAATAAAATAAATGTACCTCTGGCCATATGCTCTTAAAGCCCATCCCATTCCAGCCCCCTGCCATGGGGACACCTCCCACTATCCCAGGCTGCTCCAAGCCCTGTCCAGCCTGGCCTGGAACACTTCCAGGGATCTAGGGGCAGCCACAGCTTCTGGGGCTTGTGGCAGACCCTGGGCTCTCACCTGGGCTGGCTGTAGCACAAAGCTGTGGGAAATGGCAGAGAGGATTCCATGGCTTTGGGAACACAAAGGACAAGCACTGCTGAAAGAAAAGGCTTTTGTGCAGCAAACCAGAAGACACACAGCAGCCCACTGGAAGACTTTTAAATGTATGTTGGCCATTAAACAGGCAATCACAGTCTTGCAAAATGCAGAGGGAGAGGGAGGTTTTATTTTACTATTATAATTATTTTCTGTTATATTGGCGTTTTCTGAGCAGTCTGAAATTGGGCAGGAAGCTCAGGGAAATCTGGGAAATGACACAGGCAAAATTCCTGCTGCTTTTGCCCTAAGCTACAAATCTCTCTGTGTTAAACATGCTTTCCTTAAACACAGATGCCCTCACTGCTTCATCCTGGGGCTATGAAATGTTCAGGCATTGTGAAGAGAAGGAAGACAGCCCCTTTTCCAGGGACTCCCCAGCTCTGTGGCAGTATAAGCTCTGGCTCTAGAGCATGGATTGGAGCACTTGATGAAGCCCCAGTGATTTCAGCTTTACTAAACAGGTTTTCCTTAAATATATGTTTAAGGTTAGGCATTTTCTAACCTGATACCTAAAAGATATTTTTGTCCCAACACCTTTCCATGGGCAAGGACACCTTCCACTATCCCAGGTTGCTCCAAGCCCTGTCCAGCCTGGCCTGGAACACTTCCAGGGATCCAGGGGCAGCCACAGCTTCTCTGGGCAACCTGTACCAGGACCTCACCACCCTCACAGCCAAGAATTCCTTCCCAGTCTTTAATATCCATGAACTACCAAGAGTGCTTCCTTGCAAAGAAAAATGACTTTTCATTCCAGGTTAAGCAACACTGTTCCTTTTTTTCTCCAAAGCTGCAGTTTCTTTTTCATTATGTCTGGGAGAAGGGAACACAAATAGAGACACAGGAGAAACCTGACAGTGTTCAGCCTAATAGGGAATACGGGACAGCATTTTGCTTTTAGATCTGCACTGAGTCTCTCATCTTTATTAGAGAATTTGACAACTGAGCTTATTTCTCTGTGTGATAAACCCACTGTAGTAAAAGGCTGTTTCCAGATGGCAATAGCTGGCACATAGGAGTAAACACAGATATAAGCAAAACATCAATACTCCCAACCAAAATGGTTGGCTGGTCAAAAAATTCTTCAGTTTTAATGGTGTGTGAAACGCCACATGAAACACATTCTCTCGATAAAAAGCGTGGGGGATGTTATTTTCAAACGAGCTCTTTAATTAGGAATTTTTTTCTTTAGCCTCAAAGTTTTCACTTGGTCCTGGATCAGCAGAAAAAAAAATCCAACACGGCTGATCTTATCAAGATGACACGGGAGTATTGGAAAGCTGGGGGTGGGTGGTGGCAGGGATAATTTAGGTTGTAAAGTGCTAATGACCTACTGGGATCATCAGAGCGTTTGTTTGGGTTCCTTTGGCTACAAATGCCTTTGCCCGGAAGGCACAGAACTGCTTTCAGCCCGGGGAAAGCCAGGCTGGATGCAGAGGCTGTGCCTGTGGAGGAGGTGTGGTGGGAGCAGCACTTTGCCCCCTGAGGCACGGACAGGGAGATTTCACAGCTGGAACAAGCTTTTCAAAGCAAGTTAAATCTCCTGCTCTTCACTCCGTATCATCCATATCTCGTTTGTTTCACCCTGGGTTGGTGTCCCTCACATTCCCAGCCTGGATGGGAGGTGGGCAGGTTTGGGAATTTGAGCTGTGTCCTCCCCCTCTTCCCCCTTGCCACGACTTTCTCCTGCTTCTGGCTGTGAGTCTAATAAAACACCAACCCCCTGCATTATGCAAAGCCTTTAATTTAAAATTCTATCCATAAATCCGGTCAGTTTTATTTTGCCATGGACAAGGTTTTAGCTATATTTGCTGTTTTGCCTTTTTTTTTTTTTTTTCCCTAGGATTTTTGCTCTGAATCCTCTTGGACCTGTGGTTGAGGTTTGCTCTAGGGAATGTCTGCCCTCACCCTCCAGCCTTCAAACTCCTTCCCTGTGTAAATCCTTCCATGCAGCCACAGAAATTTGCTATATATTATGTGCTATATATATTGTTTTCATGCTATATATTGCCTCTGTGTTATATATGCTCTGTCTGCTGTACATGGCCTGTGTGCTGTGTAGCCATATATTAGCATCCCAAATACACTTACATTCCATAATTATTATACAGACTCCTACAATGCCTTGGGTTGGAAAGGGAATTTAAAGCTCATCTCGTTCCAACACCCTTGCCATGGGCGGGGATGTAGCCCTGGTTCGTGCCTGTGATGTTTTGGTTTTCTGAAACTCTTTCCCAGAGAGTTTTCTGTCAACAAGAGACACGTTTTCCTAACTGTAACCTTTGTTTACATTCCTTTCCCTAGGATGGGACTTCTTCTTGATGTCCCTCTGGTTTGACCGATGTGATTGAAGAGGTTTGTCTTTCTTCCACCATTGGGTTGTTCTCTGTAGAACAGCATAAAAGGGAAGAAATTCCCGGAAATAAATGGAGTCACTGTCAGCCTTCTGAGTCTGTGTCATTGTGATCTTTAACATCGTCCCTGGGACACTTCCCACCAGACCAGGCTGCTCCAAAACCCATCCCACCTGGCCTTGAACACTCCCAGGGATGCCAGTTTCTGCTTAGAACCCCCCAGGTTTGGTTTATTTGACAGAGGAATCCCCCCAGGCCTGCCCTCAGGCACACCCCAGCCTCCTGCCTGCAGCAGGCCGAGCGGTTTTTCCGAGGAAAACAATCCAATGTGGGCTCTGGCTCCCGCTCAGAGCGTATTAGTGTGTGGATTACGTGTAATGCAAACCCATTATGCAAGGCAGCAGGGATTGCAGCCGGGATTACAGCCCGGTAACCCCCTGGAAATGCAGGTTTAGGAGCCCTGGGTGAGAGCCGGGCCCTGAGGCCGCTCACACGTGGGGTTCAACGCCGCAGGCCCCGCGGAGTTTAACTCCCACTGCAAAATAAAGGAGGGAGCTGAGCCTCAGCATTCCCTCCCCGAGGATACCCCTCAGAGCCTGGAGAAGGCATTTCATGGAATCACAGAATATCCTGAGCTGGAAGGGACCCACAAGGATCAGAGTGCAATTCCTGGCCCTGCACCCCAGCAATCCCACCCAGTGCACTCCTGGCAGCGCTCTCCAAACACTCCTGGAGCTCTGGCAGCCTCGGGGCTGTGACCATTCCTGGGAAGTGCCCAGCACCCTCTGGATGAAGAATATTTTCCTAACATCCAACCTCAACCTTCCCTGACTCAGCTCCAGCTGTTCCCCTGGGTCCTGTCACTCATGAGAGTGAAGAGCTGGTGCTGCCCCTCTGTTTCCCCTTGAGAAGATGCTGAAGGCTGCAATGAGGTCTTCCCTCAGTTGGTGTCTCAGCTCCTGGTGCACATCCCAGCAGGAATGATGTGGGATGCATCCCTGCCATGGGCTGCAAAGCCTTTTTACAGCATCCTCAGGTCCCTGGTGAATCCTCTCTCCACTCAGTCCAGAATTACACAGTCAGGACAAGGTCTGCCATAAGGTTATGATGTCTGTGGCACTTTTTTTTCCTCCTTTTTTTCCCCTCCAACCCAAATCTACTAACTATTTTTATCCCTGAGCTATCATAGCTTTGTCCTTTGCCTTTTTGGAGTATCATGCTAATTGGGTTGGAACAGAGGCTTTCATTACCAAAAGCAATAGCTCACAGAGTGGCACCAATTATTTCCCAACCAAATGCAGGATTATTTAATCCAGGGCTGGATTTTGAAGCCAGTGGCACAGAGGGATGGGGATGCCCCACTGTCCTGGCTATAGAGTCAAGGAATGGTGATAATTATCTGAGAGAGAGACATAGGCAGGGCATTGAATGCTTTTCAGGCAGGATTTTGGAGGTTGAGGAGGTGTCAGGTTTGATGAAAGGTGACTCACTGCAGAATCTGACCAGTGTCAGGATTTCCTGAGGCTGAGGTATGAGCTGTTCAAACCTGTGTGAGTCTGTAGTGGAAAATTAGAGAACCTGGAACTGCAATGGTTATAGGTAATGAGAGAGCTGGTGGTGATACTACTCTTCCTGCTTTCATAGAATCATGGAATCATGGAATGGTTAAGGAAGACCTTAAAGCTCATCCAGTTCCACCCCTTCGCCATGGGCAGGGACACCTTCCACTATCCCAGGTTGCTCCAAGCGCCCTCTAACCTGGCCTTGGACACTTCCAGGGATCCAGGGGCAGCCACAGCTTCTCTGGGCACCTTGTGCCAGGGCCTGCCCACCCTCACAGCCAGGAATTCCTTCCCAGTCTCCCATCCATCCCTGCCCTCTGGCAGTGGGAGCCATTCCCGTGTCCTGTCCCTCCATCCCTTGTCCCCAGTCCCTCTCCAGCTCTCCTGGAGCCCCTTAGGCCCTGGAAGGGGCTCTGAGATTTCCCCGGAACCTTTTCTTTTCCAGGTGAACAACCTCAGCTCTCCCAGGCTGTCTCCAGAGCAGAGAGGCTCCAGCCCTCAGAGCTTTCCTGTGGCCTCCTCTGGACTGGCTCCAGCAGCTCCATGTCCTTCTTATATTTGAGGCCATGGAGTTAAGTGTAAGGTTAAGCTTAATTACATCTCCCTGCTTGATGTCAGGATGAAATCTCTCAGGAGCAGTGGAGCACCTGAGGGTTGCTGCTTTCCAGCCCCAAAAGCAATGTGGATTTTTTCCAGCCTCCCCAGTCAGCCCAGCAGCACTCGGCCTCTCTGTCTCCCCTCCCAAACTGGGACCAGAGGGTGCAAATGGTAAAGTCACTAATGCATAGAGGAGAACCAAAATATCCTACAGAGCAGAGGCTGTAAAATATCCTTGATCCAGGGGAAACAGCAATATGGGCTGCTGTAGGGCATTAGGAGAGTACAAAGCTGGGCTGTGGGGCAGGGATGGAAACCCCCGGGCTGCCTGGTGCCTGCAGAGCCAGACCTTGGCTAATCCCTGACCTCTGTGCAGCTCCTGCAGGGAATCCAGGGGGCGAGGACAGACGCCCTGCTCCCGCAGGAACACCCAACACGTGGGGTTTTGTCCTCCGGGAGAGCTGCTCCTGGAGATGGGGAGAGAGGGAAAGCAGTGAGGAATCATCTGTCACTAATGAAACCGGAGCGCGCTCGCCCGCGGGGATCAGATCGGCCCCGAACGGGGATTGAGCCCCGCCTGTCTCCTCCAGCTTGCACTGATACTGGCCACAGCCAGATGTTTCTGGGGAAGGTGTAAGAAGTCTGGGAGCAGGCAGACACCCCTCACCCCTCAGTGTTTTCCCTCCTCTGCCCTGTTTCTCTGCCAAGCAGAGGGAACTGTGATGTGTGCTGTGCTCTGGGCTGCGGGGTGAGCTCTCTGTGCTGCAGGCTGTCATTATTTCTTTTTGGTTCTGAGTTGCAGCTGCAAGAAGATGCTGCAATTGGGGCTGGTGGCTGAGCTTGCAGTGTGACCCATGACACTGGGGACGTGGTGGGGACAGTGGGCTCTGAGACCTTGGCTGTGCTGCTCACTCTTGGGGACACCACACTGGCCCAAACTCTTTTCCAGGAGCGTGGACATAGACGTACAAAGCCCAGCCAGCTCAGGGAGGGGATCAAGGCAGGGAATAGAAGCACTTTCCTGCATTTATTTTGTATTTGAAATTCTCTCTGGCAGCTCATACTTGCCAGGTTAAATCCCTCTCCCTCTTTCCCTTGGCACTAAGCCCACTGGAGGCAGAGCTGCAGCCCCAGCTCTGTCCCCAGCCGTGGTCTCAGAGGACATGGACATGGATTTTTCCAAGTCCTTCCCTCCAGCAAAGGCAAATGACGGGTGAAGCTCAGGCTGGGGACAGGCACGGGGTCTGCACTGTGTGCTCCTACCCCCATGGATAATCTGAACACCTTCCCAGCCCCAGGGCAGGATTTTGGCTCCATCTGCCCCTGCTCCCACCTTATTGCCCTCCTTGGCACCTAGACCCTGCCACTCTCTGGAGGGCAAAGGGCTGGTGCTCATCATGCTGCTGCTGCTGCTGCTGTTGAGCCTCCTTGACTGCAGCTTTGCTGTAGAAATGCTGTTGTTTTTTTTTCTTAGAAAAAAGATTCATATTTTCTTAGATCTGCAAGGCTAATTGAGCAGAGGAATTGAATACCATGGCCATGAAAAATGTCTTATCTCTTTAAGTCTATAAAGGACTCACACTGATGTAGTTATGAAATACCTGTGAAGTCCCTGAGGTGTGTTCTGCCAGAGACCAGAGCTGCTGGTGGGGTCCCTTCCCTTGGGAAACACAAAATCCAGGGAGCTATGCCCCTTGCTTCATGTCTCTCCAGCAGGGAGCTGTGATTTCTGTCTCAAGTGGCTCCATGTTGCTCCAATCAGCAGGACTTGTCCTTGTCCATAATGGTGGAGAACACAGAGGCAGGTTTTAAATTGCTGGGGTGAGGCTGATGCTGGTGTGTCTCTGCTCACCAGTGCTGGTTATCCTTATTTCACCTCTACCCTTTGACCTGAAAACGTGGGACCTGCCAATCCTAAACATGCTGGAAGCACTGAGATATTCAGACACTTGGATTCACAGAATCACAGAATGGTTTGGGTTGGAAGGGATCTCTTAAAACTTATCCAGTTCCACCTCCTGCCATGGGCAAGGACACCTTCCACTATCCCAGGTTCCCTGTCCAACCTGGCCTTGGACACTTCCAGGGATCCAGGGCAGCCACAGCTTCTCTGGAAAACCTGTGCCAGGGCCTCACCACCCTCACAGGGAAGAATTTTTTCCTAATATCCCACCTAGACCTGCCCTCCTTGGGCTTAAAGCCACTCCCCATTGTCCTGTCACTCCATCCCTTGTGCCAAGTCCCTCCCCAGCTCTCTTGGAGCCCATTTGGGGATTTGGAAAGGGCTCTGAAGCCCCTGGAACCTTCTCCAGGTTGAACATCCCCAGCTCTCCCAGCCTGCAGAGCAGAGGGGCTCCAGCCCTGTGATCACCTTCATGGCCTCCTCGTGGTTTCTGAGCTCCAGGAGGAAATACAGTGAGAGGCACCATCCCCTGGTGTGTTCAGACAGCTCTGATGTTTTAACTCTGCCTTTTGCTTGGAATCTCAGCATCCCTTTCTGGCACACACGCCTGTGCAGAGCCACATGGAGAATTACAGGCACCAAGTATTACACAGCCAAACTTTGGGACATTCTATGTGTTTAGGCTGAATCCTGGGCCATTAGCAATCACTCCTTTATTTTTTTTTTTCCCCTCACCAGGATAATATCAGCAGCCTAAGTGGATACTTTCTATTTAATCTTTTTTTTTTTGTGTATTCTTTGTGGTGAGAACCACATAGTGAGCAATCTGTGTGCTCCAAACAAGATAATGCAGAGATACAGCAGACCCCCTGCTTGGCTGGAGATTGCTGGATAATATATGGCATTCTGGTGAGATAATAACCCCAAAAGGAGTGAGGTTTTTCTCCCTGCAGCATTTACATCAAATACTTAAGGTAGCCTTTTGTGGACAGAGAAGTCAGAGGTGGTATCATCTGACTGGAGAACAGAAAAGACTTGAAATAGGGGGATAAAAAGAGCTAGTCATCAAGATGATTTCATTTTCTTGAGCTTGCAAGGTTTGGGAGGCCGTGGGATGAAAGGGGCTGGAGGGAATAATTGGAGTTATGAAGTGTGGGCAGCGAGCTTGCTGCTGGGGGAGTTAATGAGCTCTATGAAAATGAAATCCCCAGCACGAGAACTCGCTATGAGGATGCTCTGTCTTGTTTTTCTTTTTTTTTTTTTTTTTTTCCCTGCTGGCTGCCAGCAGGTACTAGAGAATGGGATTTTGCCATGGATGATGCCAGGCCAACCTGCTGTCACCAGATTTCTTTCTTCGAAAGGGAGCAGAGTTTCTAGGCAAGGCAAATGCAGTGTCTGGAGCCTGCCTGCCTTCCCCAAAGCACTGACTGTGTGCTGGCAGGAGGTTGCAGGGGGAGTCTGAGGGTCAGTGTTGCAACTGAGGCCTGGGGAAGGGCTGTGAAAGCAAGGGGGTGGCTTAGGGGTGATGTAAAACAGGGCAAATGCCATATTGCAAAGGTTGGGCTCAAGAATCTGGCAGAGGAAGCAGATTTTCTGCTAAACAGAGGGCTCGTGAGAGGAAATGAAAAGGAGAACAAAGACCTTGGTGCATTCCCCATGTGCCATTGATATGGGATGCTGCTGAGAAAAAGGAAAAGGAACTGAAAGCCTAATAAGGAAAATAAAGATGAGGAAATATTTAAGGACTCTGCTAAATGCTCTTCGGGAATGTGCCACAGGGTTCTGGTGTTTACTCCCAAAAAGGGTGAGTTTAAATCGCAGCAGGTGCAGCACAGGGGTGTTGGGAAGGGCAGGGGAAAAGGGCCTATTTTAGGGAAGGAGCTGAAAAACATAATCTCTGTTTGGCCAAGGATGTTGGGAGAGGACGTGATGCCTGTCTATAAATACAGAGGGAATGTAAACACCAGGGAGGGAAGCAAACTGATTTAACTGGAAGGGCTGTGTCAGCAGAAAACCAAATCATTCTGAACCGGCAGGAATAAATCTGAGAGGGGATCAGCACATGGCTGGGGTGGCTGGGGCTGATAGGACTGTTGGGGGTGAAAAACCTCCAAACTCATTTTGAGGCAGAGCTTGTTAAACTGATGGAAGATCTGATGGGGCCGTTCTCTGCTGGCAGCAGAGTGGGGGCTGAGCTGGGAAATCCCTTTGGGGGTGGATTCCTGGGAGCTCCCTGACTTGCATCCACAACATCCTGGTGACCCTGAGCCTATGGTAATAGGAGTAGGCACTATGCATAGCACCACAGGATTCTTTCTTTGCATTTTCCACGCCTATCCCATGCTATTTGTAAGGAAAAAAAAAAAGGAATATTTGAAATTAGTACTGGAATATCTTAAAATGCCTCCTTGCACCAGGCTGGATGTAAATCAGGATTAGCATGGGGGCTTCCAGCAAGGTCCCTGCTGTAGGTACAAAGGAACTTGTGAAGGTCCTGTGCTGATGAGCAGAAGATGCTCAGCCCTGCCTGAGACAAGGATGTGTGGGCACAAACCCACTCTGAGCTGCTGCATATTGCTCCTATCATGGGAACCACAACATTGCGTTAGCACCTTATGGTAGCAGACCAGAAATGGGCAAAAATTTACTTTTTTCTCGGTTAATCTGAGCATTTCCTGCAATCTGAGAGCCTCCAGACTGATGGATCATAAAGCTTTTGGTGCTTTTTGGGATAGGCCCTCGCAGGGAGGTTTGTGGGCTGCCAGCCACGCTTGAGATTTTGGAAAGGGTCGTGTGAGGGAGGTGGGAGAGGCTCCCCTGGGGCAGAAGGGTGTTTGTTCTGCAGCAGGAACAGACCCAGGAATGATTTCCCTATTTTTTTTTTTTCCCTAGGCATTTCAGTTTTGTTAATCAGACGAAGCTCTCAGAACTGTTAATTCGTTGGGCTGGAATTAACCTCGTGATGAGGGTGTTTGGATAAAGCCTTTGGGAGGCTGTACTGTTTGGACACAAAAGGGGTTTGCTGAAGCTTATGTGGGGTCACAGTGGCCTAATTAGGATTTAGGGGAAATGGTGTTTTTGTAAATGGGTTTTTAGGTAAAGGAAGGAGGTGGCTGGAATGTGCTGTTAGATGTGGAGCGTAGCATTAAATGAGCATGTAAATGAGATGACTCTCATTAGAAAAGGGCAAGTTTGATGAACAGTTCCTGAGAGCTTTCCCTGGAATGATGCCTTTGACTTCTGCCTCCTGCCTTATTATGGCAGGACAAGGAGGCTGGGAGGGTGGGAGGGATAATGAACTGCTGGGAACGCTGGGAGAGCACAGCTTTGATGCTGGCAATAAGGAACAGTCATTTCACCTCTGAGCCCAGCACTGGTAAATCTGAGCATCATCCCAAAATTAATCTGCTCGGGAATATGGCAAAACCACCATCAGGCCCCTGGGACTGAGGTTTGGCTGAAAGTTCTGGTCAGTGTTGGTGGAGGTTTTTGGCTGGGCTCGTGCCTAGGGCTGCTGGGGCTGGCATGGGCAGGTGAGTCTCTCCTGGGTGTGCTTATGCTCAGACCCAGGCTTATATGGGAAGTTCTTCCCAGCATCTCCCAAGATTCTCCCCAGGACCATCTCAGCACCCAGTCCTGCCACAAGCCATGGTGGAGAACAAGCCCAGAGTTACCTCCTGCACTTGGGATGAAGCAGTGCTGTTTTTTTCCTGCCTAAAATAATCTTGACTATTATGCCTCGAGCCCTAGACCTTCTCAGCCTGACAACAGCACTTCAAGATGATTCCCCTTGAGCTCTCTCCTTGCTGAAGCAACTTGTGTGTGCTCCAGCCCAGCTGAGCACAAAGGCTCCAGGGATGAAAGCAAAATCCCATTTGTCTTTCCTGAGTGCAAACAGTTGGAGGATCAGAGATGTCCATCCCATTTAGAAGCAGGTTAGGGCAATTTTCAGGTGCAGGGGGTGCATTTTGCTGAGTAAGGTGGGTTTTGTTACCACTCCTGCAACTGAAGATGGAAGTCTTTCTCCTCATCAGCTGCCTTCCTGAATTTGGTGATCACCTCCTTTGGTTTATTGGAAATAAGCTGACAGACAAGGGGAGAGCCTCGTGGATTAATGGAGTGGAGCTGTCCTTATGGAATCTCTGCTGGATCCCCCAGGTGAGGCTGAAAAGGATTTTCTGAGCTCCTCAGCTCTCCTGGAGGAGGTTTTAAGCTCTGAGACACATCTCTGGTCAGATATCCCCAGGTGATGTAGATGCTCATGGTTCTCCTTTGAGAACTCTGATACCTTTCCTTTGAGACAAGGAGATTGATGCCCTGAGCATCTGTGAGACCATCAGATCCAAAGTATTTTCCTTCTGGGCCCATATTCTCCTGGGCCAGAAATGAAAGCTGTCTCATGTCCCCTCCATGCTGCTTTTCCTCATCCCTCCTGCACCTTAACCCTCTAACTGTGGGTTTGTCAGGGCCAGGATTAACCCCCACAGCCAGTGCAGGTTTAGGCAATGAGGTCCTGGTGTTGGTTACACCCCTCATCAGGAACTGACATTCTCTGGTGCTGGAAACTACAACCAACCCTCAAATTCCAGCAGCTCCCACGCTGCTCCCCTGACTCTGACTGCAGCCACTGGCAGCCCTGTAATTGTCGCTGTAATTGCAGGGGACTTGGAAACCCTGAGCCCTGCCAGAAACATAACCTAATCTTTCCTGAGCTGTTGCTTTTGAGGGCTGAGCGTGGGGATTTGCTCTTCTGGTGGTGGCAGGGGGTCAATCCTGATCCCAGAGCTGGCAGGGAGGGTCTGGGTGCTGCTGCTCCTTCCCAGGGCATACCAAAGAGCCCAGGTAAGCTCGTTACAGGGGCTTATTCAGCAGATGGACGAGCTGTTGCCAGGTAGATCTTATTGCTCATTAATATGCCATTGGCCTCATTTGTGTGCCCTGCTCACCTCTGGCTGTATCCTTGTCTGGTGCAGGGATTGTGTTTCCAGCCCAGACTGTCCCTGGCATCCTGTTTCCATTGTTCCCAGATGGAAATAACAGGTGAGGGACCTGGATACAGCCATACCCATTCCTGGGGCTTGAGAGATGTCCTGAATGTGGCACTGGGTCACAGTCCCAAGGCTATGGAGAAATGATGCCCCTGGATCCCTGGAAGTGTTCCAGGCCAGGTTGGACAGGGCTTGGAGCAGCCTGGGATAGTGAAGGTGTCTCTGCCCATGGCAGGGGGTGGAATGAGATGACCTTTAAGGTTCCTCCCAACTCAAACCATTCTATGAACCTATGGTTTGACTGCAAGAGATACCAAAGGTTTCTGTATCTTCTCCAGCTGTGCTCTCCCAGTGTTACAAAAGCCCCTGGGGGGGGGTGTTTTTGAGCACGTTGGCATGAGGACAGGTGGGTGACACAAAACACCTCATCCTGCAGCACAGCAGGGAGTGATTTTGGGGCTGGGAACCTGCTGCGTTCACCTGCAGCATCTACCAAAGCTCCCCCAAAAAACCAAAACCTGGCGAAATCCCTCCTACTGTGCCATTCTTTCTTCAGTGTTTGCCATCAGTACATTTGGTTCTCCATTTTCCCCGGTCCTAAAGCGAGAGATTTTACAATGATTCACACTGTGTTCTGCTGAGCAGCTTCAAGCAGCAACTGGGGAGTCTGTTAAACAGGCATCCAGCCCGGAATATTTTGTACACTATCTAAATGCAGCGCTGTAATTAAAAGACATGCTTGAAATAAATGACAGAGGGCTTGGGGTTTGTGGGTTTTTTTCCCTCCTTTTTTTTTTTCCCCCTTCCCCAAGGGAGACAGGAAGGCGGGTGGAAGTTGCACTGAAGAACCAAAAGGCACAAACAGAGCATTTAAACAAATAACATCCAACAACACAAGGGGCGACGGGACTGCTTTCAAATGCTGCATGTTGGGTTATCACCCAGGGAACTTTCTGTCTGATTAAAAATAATTATTGCTGGCATTAAATCTGCTCGGAATTACTCAGCGCAATCCGTCTCCTACCGCACGCCGCTACCATATGCCTGGCCTGTTGAGTGAAAAATGTCTCTTTTATTCGCATAAATAATGCTTTGTAAATATTTAGAGATGAATGTTCTGGATCACTGAGCGGCTAGTTTTTGGTTTTTTTTTCCCCCTGATGATAAATATGTGCAAACGAGCTTGTTTTTGGCGGCGGCTCCATTTGAGGCAGGCGCTGTATGGGGCCAGATTAATCCCCAAGTGAGAGTGCAGGATGATTTACCATGGGGACAGCAGAAGGGGCACAGAATCATGGAAGAGTTTGGGTTAAAGGCCATCTCCTTCCAAAATTACTGCAATGAGCAGAGATACCCTCCTCTAGACCTGTGGGGAACTTGGCCTGGAGCACTTCCAGGGATCCAGGGGCAGCCACAGCTTCTCTGGGCACCCTGTGCCAGGGCCTCACCACTCTCACAGCCAAGAATTCATTCCCAGTATCCCATCCATCCCTGCCCTCTGGCCTTCCCTGTTCCAGTGGGAAGCCATTCCCTGTGTCTTGTCTTCCATCCCTTGTCCCCAGTCCCTCTCCAGCTCTCCTGGAGCCCCTTAGGCCCTGGAAGGGGCTCTGAGCTCTCCCTGGAGCCTTCTCCTCTCCAGGTGAACACACCCAGACTCTTCCAGCCTGGCTCCAGAGCAGAGCCCTTGGAGCATCTTCATGGCCTCCTCTGGACTGGCTCCATGGTCCTTCTGTTGGGGGTCCCAGAGCTGGATGCAGCACTGCAGGTGGGGTCTCATGAAAGTGAAACAGAGGGAAAGAATCCCCTCTCTGCTCTGCTGCCTGAGCTGCTTTGGATGCAGCCCAGGACACTTTTGGCTTTCTGGGCTGCCAGTGCACATTGCTAGGTGATGTCCAGCCTTTCATGCATCAGACCCCAAATCTTTCTTGGCACAGCTGCTTTCAGTCCCTTCAACCCCCAGCTGTAACACTAAGGGTTGTCCCCATCAGGTGAGGAACCTTGCTCTTGGTCACTTCTGCTGCTGAGCAAGTGGGCAGAAAACTTCAAAAGATTTTAAAATCTCTTAAGATATATGCAATGCCTTTCAGCCAAACATAGTTGCAGGTACCTGGATGTTGGGCAAATGCCATGGATTTCCCTCTGCTGCTGAAGTCCCAGGAGGATCCATGGGACATGGGCAAAGGTACAAGAGCTGCATCTCACGTTGTGTCTGGATCTGACCCTGCTCCCCAATATGCCTGGAAGGAGGGTTTGTTTAAGAAATAGGACACATGAACCTCTTGGCATGCCCAGACTCCTGCCTGGTGCTGACAGAGGCTCGTGGGACTGGATGGGATCATGGGTTATAGCTCCTGGAGCCGTGTGATGGCAGTGGAGCTGACACTTTGCATCTTTCCCTTTTTACACTTCAAAAGCGCTGCGGGGAAAATGCTCATCTCGGCGCCAAAAAACGTGTTTGCTGAGCACATATAACCTCCAGGACAGCTGCTCTGGCTAGGTCCTGGTGATTCATGGAAAGGCAACACGGCTGTTGGAGGGTGCACGGAATATTTAAAGCAATGCAATTTTCACATGTCTCGTCCAGAGGCGTTGAACGAGATGAAATCTCTCCCACAGGTGAGATAACGGGCTCTGCGAGAGGTGAGAGTTCAGCCAGACACATCCTTCCACCCCCCAAAATGCCTCCCAGGGAGTGGAGGTGTTGGAGGGCACGTCCAGAAGATGAATTTCTTTCCCTCAGGATATGCAGGGGAAGAGGGATGCAAATCCCAGGCCTCTAAGTCTGCCACCTCTTCACCTCCCTCACCTCTTTCTCCCAGGCAAATTCCAAGTGGCCAGAGATCCTGGCTCGTGCCTCAGCGAACACCCTCTGGATGTATTTGCTCTGTGTTCCATTAAAACAGGGAGGCAAACAAGGGGCATTAATGAATTCCTTCGTTTATGATGACAATACGTTTTTGAGTCCCTCGATTGATTTGCCGAGCAAGCTGATCAAAAGAGCAAACCCTGCAGTATTTACCGCCCCGAGCCCGAGTGTGATGTCTGAATCAACAGAGCCTGTTTGCTGTTCAAAATTCAAATGAGGACAAAAATAATCTCCTTTTCAGGAGGCCGGCAGGCCCCTGCAGGAGGGGTTTTTTTGCCAAACTCGCTCAAAGAGATGTCAGAGCTTGGGGCCAGCCTGAAGGGCCTGGTTGGTGTAACTGGGATTTCCCCCCAGCTCTGGGGTCTCTGCTGATGCACACAGGAGCAGATGCTGGGTTGAGCTGTGCAAACTGGAAACCAGAGCAAAAAAGCTTTTGACAGTCAGCTGAGTCATCAGCTCCACGTGGTTAATTAGGCATAGTTCCTAATCAAAGTCATTATTTACCTTGGAAAGCAGGAGAGTGGGCTGCTCCAGCCTTTGCTGAGTGCAGGGCTGGGCTTTGATGTGTTTTCTAGGGAGGACAGTGGGAAAGGGAGGCATGTGGTTCCTTTGGGTGAATAGAGACAGGAAAAAACCCATGAAATGAAGAAATTGGAGCGACTGGGAGGGTCAGTGTCACCTCTGCTGCTCTGGGTTTCTTCCACACTGTCCCATGTTCAGTGGGATCTGCAGGATGGAGAGGGATGAGCAGGGTGAGCCCGGCTGACCATAGGCTGGATCAAAACCACCCTGCTCAGATTAACTACAAAAGAAAAACAAACCATAAAACCAAACAGGATTAAAGAATTTCCTTTCTCTCTCTGGAATACCGGAGACCACAGGCCATGCTTCTGCCCCCGTGCTCCCCCTGAGAGCAGATGGAGCAAACCCATCCTCTGCTTTCCATGCCAAAAAGCAGCAGCAGGCTCAAGCCTTGACCAAAGAAGCCATTACAAAGGCAAGTCAAAGCCTTGATTTAAACCAGCTTGTTCAAATATTTTCATGCTCCTTGTGGTTGGATTCCAGACTTTTACTCCCTGATTACTTTAGCCTGGCAAAAAAAAGGGAGCAAAGAAAGGCCCAATTCAGTGAGGAGGGTACGGCGCTGCTGAGCACAGGGTGCTACAGTTTCCCCAGGAATTCTTTTGGGTCTCAGAATGCCCTGCAGTAAATAAAAACAACCAAAGATTGCTAAAGATTGAGGGTGATCGTTTTGCCCATCTTAACAAGTTGTAGGATGCTTTCTGGGAGAGTCAAGTTTGGGAGAAGCTCGATGGAACTAGTAACAGTTGTGGTTATTAATGAATATCCTGGGCTTTTGGCAGCATCAAATTGTTTTTGTTCAGGTTCCTAATGTGACTTTGGGTTTCCTGGACACCCCATGGAGAGGGGCTGTGAGGACTCTTCCCACGATTTTTGTTCCTCTGAAGTGGCAGATGTGGGAGGGCAGGGGAGGCTCTGGGGCTGTGCTGGCTCCATCAGTGACTCCAGCTTCACTCACAAATTAGTTATGGTCATTACTGGCTTCTCATTCTTGGTGTCATGGAGATGCTCCACAAGCAAAAACCTCCCAGGGAGCTCACCTTGATGTCCAGGCTCATGTATGTATATATAAAATATATACATATAATTTTTATTTTTATTTTTATTTTTATTTTTATTTTTATTTTTATTTTTATTTTTATTTTTATTTTTATTTTTATTTTTATTTATTTCCTGCAGCCAGGAATGTGCTTGCAGGATCCCTTTCAAAAGCCATGAGTTATGACATTGGGGGGACACTGGAAGATCTCTCCCATACCCTACACATGACAGGCACTTGTGTCCTTGTTCCCTTTGTTGGAGAGTTTAGGCCTGGAAAGCCTCTCATGGCCACAATCATCTCTCCAAGGCCACAGAGTAGGCACAGGATACATGGGGAGTTTTTTTTTGATTTTTAGGAGGAAGGAAGCAGCTGATGGTGGTGTGTGCTCTTCCCAAACAAAGATAAAGAAGGGTGCTCCAAATAACTCTGTTCATGCTGGCAAGAGGTATTTTTAACCAGCAACATGACACAAAAATAACACAGACGGCTGGGGAAAAAAAAAAAAAAAAAGGAACTGCTGCTTTGCTGGGAGAGGAGTTTGCCCTGTTTCATGGGGAAGGCAAGAAACATTTACTTTCCACCCTCTCCCAGCTCCCCATCAGCCATGCCACTCCCAGGAGGTGTTACCCATGGTGTTTGCATGGACATGGGGGATGATTTTAAACAGCTGCTATAAAGTAATAAAGGTTGAAAGGTCAGGCTTGGGTATAAACAGCCCCCAGGAGCCTGTTTTTACACCCTGGCCATGCCCTGAACTAAGAAAGAACCGCTCAACTTTCTGGGCTCCTTCCTCCTGAGATACTTTGGACATCTGGGTGTTCTGGTTAACGCTGTCAAAAGGCAGAAAATAACAGCTCTGACTCAGTGCCAAACCAAGGAATGACCTTTTCCCAACACTCCTGCCTGCAGCCTTCCTTCCCCACTGTGCTGCAGAGCCAAGGCTCCCCTGGACCCTGCCGAGCCTGCCCGTGGCAGGGAGAGAGAGCTCTGGCACGTCCTTTTGGGCTGTCTGGGGTTTTCTAGCTCTGATAAGAGCCTCCGTGGCTTTGGGGCAATTTTTGTACATGCTCGACAGCTGTTTTTTTTCTTTTCCCCTTAGTAAAGAGCAGGAAATGAGCTGGGGTAGGGATGGGATGTGCAGTGTGTGGGGGAAGTTTTGGAAAGAGGCTCAGAGCCCAGGGCTACGCGGGGGATGTTGATATTCAGGTGGAAAAGCGGGAGTGTCCCCTTGCAGGTACACGCCGGCAGAGGGGAAATTACGGTTCTCTGGTGCTTGTCAGAGCCCCGTTTGGGGAGAGCAGTCAGGAAAAGGAGCAGTTGTGGAGGAAAATCACGGTCTGTGCTCATGGAGCAGCCCCAAGGCTCCGGCGGCTCCAGCCCCTGTCTCCGTGGTGCCGTGATGTGAGTCGGGTCCTTCCTTCCCTCTGCCTTCCCCTCCGGGATGAGTAATGGAGCCGGGACAACCTTTAACGTGTGCTGGGGACTCTCCCAGCTCCTTATTTTAAGTGTTTTATTAGCAGGGATCGGGATGCAGTAAAAGCGCAGGGGTGTGAGTGTGGAGGTGTCTGCTGGGGGTTCCAAGGAGACCCACTCAAGAAACGCACTCAGTTCCTACAGCAGCATCCACATTCTGTGGGGAGGGAGCCCTGTAACTCAGCTTTCCTCAAACTGCAGCAACCCCCCAAGTAAATCTTATTTGTGTTTTAAGGCTTAAAAGCTCCAGCAGCTCCGGGAGCCTTTGCCGGAGTCATCATTGTGGCACCTGGAGGGAGCCTCTGCCAGGCTGATCCTTGTGGTGTCCGGCCCTGGAGCACCCCAAAGGCAGCAGAAATTCAGTCAGAGTGAGGACCAAAAGGCTCCTTTCTGGCTCAAAACTGGCCCCTCACTTTTATCAGTGCTTCACAGGACAGGGTGATTGCACAGAACCACAAATCGTTTAGGTTGGAAAAGAACCTTAAGGTTGTCCAGCCAAT
Source organism: Phylloscopus whistleri (assembly GCA_017589585.1). Classification (NCBI taxonomy): domain Eukaryota; kingdom Metazoa; phylum Chordata; class Aves; order Passeriformes; family Phylloscopidae; genus Phylloscopus; species Phylloscopus whistleri. The sequence continues at coordinate 111,583 of JADMLD010000405.1, read as the reverse complement.
TGTTCACCCAGCACTGCCAACCCCACCACCCACCCATGACCCCCACGTTTCTGCCTCCATTTATTTGTACAATGGCTTGGAGAGGTGAGTCCTGTCCGTGAGTGGGATATTTTTAGCTTCTGGGGTGCAAATAATGACCTCAAGCGTGATGGGCTGAATCTGGTGGGTGCTGAAATTTTCATAAATAAATCCTTTACTGTGGGAGAGGGGAGTGTCAGACCAAGCTCTCTCCCTTTCAGGCTTACAAATAAATTGCATGGTGTGATTTTTAGGGTTGTCCCGTGCCAGGAGCTGAACTTGATGATCCTCGTGAGTCCCTTCCAGCAGAGGATATTCTGGGATTCTGTGATAAAGAATCTCTTCCCCATAACCAGTGTGCCATAATTGCACTCGGGTCGGCGAATCAGAGGCGAGCAATTTATGTCAAGATTTTCCCCTCTCTTGCAAATTATAAGGTACTATATTGTCATTATAGGATTATGATTATGTCTAATAAGCAGGAATTTTGGGTGCTGGCAGCTCTTGAAACTTCAGTGTAGTGATTTCTGTGCCCGTCCCGAGGCAGAGGCAGGCGGCGAAGTCACGCGGGCAGGGAGGGCTCTGTGGTGGCCCCAAACGAGGTGGGGTTTGGGAGGTCAGGATGAAAGGGACCATTGTGGGGGCTTGTCTGCTGCCCAGCACGTGAAGGGCCTGCTGTTCAGCAGGGCTCATCATGTGTCAGCCCTGAGCACAATCGCTGACCTTTGGTTTTGGGACCGAGGGGTTGGTTTGAGCCCAGGGGTGATGCTCAGCCCATCAAACAGCCCAGGGGTGCTTCAGGCTTTGAAGTTGTGGGGTTTGGCAGATGTGTGTGATCATTCAAGGCAGCATAAGGCTTAGGTCAGGGGAGGTTTAGGTTGGAAATTAGGAAAAGATTCCTCATCCGGAGCGTGGTTGAGAACTAGGACAGGCTCCCCAGGGCAGAGGGTGTGGCATAAAGCCTGTCAGAGTTCTAGAAGTGGTTGGAGAGTTCTCTCAGACACATAGTGTGACTTTTGGGGTTATCCTGTGCAGGGTCAGGAGCTGGACTTGGTGATCCTTGTGGGTCCTTTCCAACTCAGGATATTCCACGATTCTATGATTCTGTATGTTGGAGGAGCCTTTTGGGCACCTGAGCTAATTCAATTCCTTCATTACCTGCAAAATAGTCCTGCATGGGGTATTTAATTGTATTATTAATTTCTCGTAGGTACTGAGCAGTTTCAAAAGATGAAATCTCAAAACACCAATGTCAAATTAAAAAAAAAATAAAAAAAAAAAAAGTTGAATGCTTTCTGTGATTTGCTGATATTTCCAGTGTCAGTTGTAAGATTTTGGGGGCTTTGGTGTAGACTTTAATAACTGCAGTTGGTAAGACTGGATTTAAAGGGCTGTTATTGGTGTATATAAAATTTCAGGTATTTAGTTATGTGTCATCTGTATGAAAATTGAAGCCACCTTCTCCCTCAGATCTCCTGCTAATAGTGTTGTTTTAATTTAGGCTTGTTAATGGGCCGTGTAATTTAAGGACAAACCCCTGTCTTTGAAGCATTCCCAATCACTTCAAGTCCCTCATCAGCACTCAGGACCTTCCTGCCTGTGCAGAAGGCAGCAGATGGAAAACATAGGGGCCTCCAGAGGCAAACAACAGGTGTATCTCCACATCCAAGAAAGGGTTATGTACTTGTGTGTCTGAGCGTCCAGGATATCGGGGATCTGTTCTTGCCCCAGCCCTGGAAGTGTCCAAGGGCAGGTTGGACAGGGCTTGGAGCAACTTGGGCTAGTGGGAGGTGTCCTTGCCCATGGCAGGTGGTTGCAATGAGATAGGCTTCAATTTCCCTTCCAATCCAAACCATTCTGTGATCCTATGAAGACATGGAATGTCTTTGGGAAGGTCTCCTTGTTGGAACAGCCCTCAAACCCACAGTGCTGGGATAAATTGTGGGGATTGTGCTGGGACACAATTGTGCTGGGACAAGGCATCCAGGTAGTCATGCCCAGCTCAGCAGCTGATGTTCCAGCTAGGAATTCTTCTCCAAAAGTGGGCTTTTCCTTCCACTGCCTCCCTGATGGTCTGCTGGGCTCCTTCAGCACCAGGAGGAGGAGGAGATGGAGGAAGGCTGTCACACAGCACTTGCTCTTCTCAGGATTTTACAGCACCCATATCTGCTCCTGAGCTTCTCACCACATCCTTCTCCTCTGCAGAAGGGTCTCATGTTCTATGCTGCTGTCTGGTCCCATTTCCCCACCACAGCTCCTGGAAGGGAGGCTCTACATCTCCTGTGGTTTTAATTCATCCACCTCTCACCATGCAAGACACAAGAGCACCATTAAGCACATGAACATATCTCTGATAATTTATGGTCCAGCTTGGGAACTCCGTGGCTTCTGGATGCTGCTAAGTGGTTCTGCAAGTGAAATAAATATCATCCCTTCAGGATTCAAGCTGATGGCTTTATTTTAGGCGTTTTTCCCAAGGGGAAAAGGTAGAATCTGCACTTTAATTCTTCGCTGGTACCTGTTCCTCCTGAAAAATGTTGCTGGACTGAGTCATGAGGAGAAGGAATGTGTCTAGGTGCAGAGCCAGTTGCCACCACCTGGGATTTATGCCATGGAAAACACCATTCCATCAGGACGTAGCTGCCATGGGCACCTCATCAGCATGATGGGAGGTTGCATTTATCCTGTAGTGTGGATGCAGAATGGGCACCTCCACGATAAATCCAGTGCCAATGCCTCACTGGAGAATTTCGTGCCTGTGGTGGTAGGAGGAATCTTATTAACACCAACTTCAGAGGGACCCAGCCCTGCCAGCCAGAAGACAAATGCTGCAGTGCTATCATCATCCATCAAATGGAGAATGACCTTTGCTATCCATTAGGATGAAATGAAAAGATTTGGGCTTTAACTTGGTTAAAATGCACATGGCTGTCTTTTTAGATCCTGGAGCCGGGCACATCGCTGAGATTAATCAAATTGAGCATTTTGCAAGTGCTTAAGCAGTATTGTTATGTAACTCCATCTCCTCATGGCTTCAAGACAGAAAGCAGAATAATTACGCCGAGCCTGGCTGTGGAATCATCCTGCTGTGGTCAACAGCTGAGGAGGCAGGAGGGGGTTGGAGCCAAGTGCCAACCCCATGTTCTTAAATCTTGAATCCAGCTTTTTTTCTGGTCAGAATTAAGTGTATGGGTCACTGAGGCTGTGTGTGTGCTCATCTGAGGGACGTGGGTGCATCTCACTGTGGTCTATCCTAAATCTCCCCACAGAAAGGGGGTGTAGGAGTGGGTTTTTCTGGTATTTCTCTGAAAATATTCACTCTGAAAAATGCTGATGTGCCTCAGAAATGTAGCCATGCTGAAAACAGGGAGAAGAGAGCATTGCTCTGCTGGCATTGGCCATCAGAGAAGGGGCCCACAGATGGAAGCAGGGCCTGGTGGGGGTCTGTGCCTCTGGGGTGACTGGGGAATGAGCTGGATGCCAGTGAAGAACATGCCTGGAAAACCCTCTTTCCACCAGCTATTTAAGCAAGAGAGCTCTGACCATGGGTCCCTCCTCTTTGATCACACCTTGTCTCTGAGACAAGCACAAATTCAGCCATTACCTAAGAGAATGAATAACCCAGATCATCATGTCCAAAGTGTTGCAGTCAACGTCTCAGTGTCCCAGCGGAGATCATCCAGTGGTGTCCCTCAAGGGAAGGTATTGGGACTGGTTGGAGCTGGACCTTTAAAGGTCCCTCCCAGCCCAGCCCACTCCATGATTGTAAATCCTCACAAACCTTCCCTGTGTGTGTCTTCCCCTCCCTTTCTCACCTCAAGCTCTTTCCTGTTTTTCTCCTTGTCACAATGAAGCCCACCTCAATCCTGTTGCTGTGTGGGCTGATAATTTGGGACCTTCTGTGGCATGGACAACTCTTGGTGCACCCATGCCAAAGATGAATCTATTTTTCTGCACAACCTCTGGAGTATTTCTATTTTCTTGGCAATTCTTCGCATAAGGTGCAGACAATTCTGCCAAGCCATGCAGGCAAGGCAGTCAGATGGTGACTGATACCTCCTTGTCTTCACCTGAGAGCTGCACCCAACTCTGCATCCCTGGGTTTTCCACCATTGCTGCTCCATGGGAAGTTGGATCCTGCTGTACAGCCAAATCCCATTCCCTGCTGACTTGAGCAAAAGCAGGAAACGCTTGGAGCAAACAAAACAAACCCCAAAAGTCTGTGCAGCTGTGTGGATTAGGTTGGATGGAATCAGTCTGAGGTGTCACCTTACAGTCCCTGGTTAGAAAAACTGCTGTGTTTATAAGTTGTAACCCCACCTGTATTTATTTCAGTGTCAGTCTAAGCAGATGCTTTACTTAAGCCTATAAATATCTTTTTTTTTTTTTTTTGCCTGCTTAAAGTATCTGCTTATTTACAAACAGAAATAAAATCCACTTTAGAGGTTATGATGTAACAGGGTCTTATATTGAAATAACAACAAGCTTTGGGTTCCAGCTGGTGTAGCTCAGCTGGCAGATAAGACCATAATACTACTGCATATAGACAAGCCTAGAAGCAAACTAATATATTCTTGTAGCTTCAGTGCAAAAGGCAAGGAAAAGTGATGATGAGGAGAGCTGGAGTGCTGTAAATCAGCAAAGCACCATTGGCGGATCTGACAGGAGCTGAACAAAGAGGAGCTGATACCTCAGTGGAAATCAATCCCTTAATGGACAGTTTCCCTTGTCTGTTCCTGGAGTTGATGCAAGTCTCTGGGAGGATCTAAAATGATTAGCTGAAAACACATCCTTGTTTGAGCAGGGTCTTTGGGAAATGTGTCTTTAACTCAAGTTGTATGAACTTTCAGCCTGATGGTGACATCAGACAAATCACCTCTAAAGTGGGCTCGATCTGGGATTTCTGTTATACCAAATCTGGAGGAATTTCCTCATGGAAAGGGTTGTTAAGCGTTGGAATGGAGTGCCTGGGGAGGTGGTGGAGTCCCCATCCCTGGAGATGTCTAAGACATGGACTGGACATGGCATTCAGTGCTCTGGTCTGGGTGACAAGCTGGTGACAGTCACAGGTTGGACTCGATGAATTCAGAGGTCTTTTCCAACCTAAGTGATTCTGTGATATAGGATGTGCTATTTATGCCTGTGTGCTGGTAATAACCAAGTCTGCATTGCTCAGTTACAAACCCACATGCAAAAGCCATTTCCAGTGTGAATACCTGGAGGAGCTGCGTGGCACCGGATCCACGTCCTGCTCGGACCCTGCTCTCCCCTGGGAATGGAGCCTTCAACGGGAACCAGTGACTAAATATTAACTCAGAAGAAACAAAGACCCCATTTAGATGTAAATGGCATTGGAGGGGGGAGGAGAGGGGGAAGCGGGGGGGAGGAGAAGGAAGGAAGCAGAAATACATAAAATAGGAGTTACAAGCAGAATTATTTCTTCGCAGATTCCGTTTTCCAGACTTCCCTCGGCGAGTTGTCAGCAACAATCCACATATTTGTCCAGCTCCATAGCTGTGAGGCACAAGTACATTCTCCAGGAGTGTGGGGTGGAACTGGATGATCCTTAAGGTCTCTTCCAACCCAAGCCATTCCATGATTCTGTGCCTGAAGGTCTGATCATGGACATCAGCGCTGGGCTGCTCCTGCATTGGAACAACAGGGAGATGTAGCAGGAAAACCCAGCAAATCTGACAGAGTAGCTTCCTCTTTGCCACTAACACAAGATGCACCTTGCTGGGAAGTGTCAACACTTCAGCATTTCCAAAACAGGGTCTGTCAGACCTCTCTGCACACACGCTAATTGCTTTTAGTGGTGAGGCTGCTCAGCTCAGCTGACAGACCCAGGTGCCTCTGGCCCTGTCTCAGCTCCTCTGTGATCAGCCTGTCCTTGAGAAGCAGGTTGTCCATCGGTGCCATCCATCTGCCTTCCTTTGGTTGGGGAGCTGTCACCCCTGAGTCTGAGAGTTTGCAGCTCCAGGAAAGGCTGCAGCAAGCTGGAGATGTGAAAAGGCAGCGCTCATTTGTCTCCCTGACCAGCAGAATGAGTGCTCAGGGTGTGCAAAATGAGGTTAAAACAATGTAATATATATTGTTCCAGCTTTTTTTCCCCCTCTTCTGTTGGTGTCACTGGCAGTAACTGACCAAGATGGAGAGGAGATCTGGGAGAGAAGGGAAACTGCGTGCTCAAGGTCAATGATTTTTCTGAGCTCCAATGGGAAAATAAAGAGCAAAAAGTCAAACCTCTGCCACAAAACCCTGAGCCCACCAAATTTACACCTCTAAAAGGGGTTTGTTCCTCCACTGCTGCTCACATCAGTCCAAGTGTTGGCATCACACCTGTGCTTGTCCAACTGGCTTGGCTGCAGGTGTGGGGAGTTACCTGTGTCCTACCCTTGACAGGCAGAAACACCCTCTTTTTCTATCTTATTTTTTCCACTTGCTGGGAAAATGGGGGCAAATCCAAGAGTCTGTCATCCAGGTGCATGGGATTGAGCAGCTGCTCCACACTGGGGGCACCAACACGAGAAGAAGGTGTTCAAGAGCTCTGCCAAGGGACCCTGCTCTGTCAGGGCTCCCAGCAAACCTTGTTTGTTCCCGACGTGAATTTTTCCTGTGGATGAAGAGCACGTTATCCTTGGAGACACAACCCAGAGCTGTGCTTGCAAATTGAAATCTTGGGCCCTGCCTGCTCCCTGGGAAGCATCAGATCAGGGGTGAACACTCACAGCACGCTGCCCTTCTTCACAGGGGCATGTCTGCAGGGGCTTTGCTGCTTGCAAGGGTCTCCTGCTCCACAGTGGGGGAAAGCAGGGTTTTCCTCTGTTGGTTTGGTTTTTGTTTTTTCTTTTTTTTTTTTTTTTTTTTTGTGAAAGGCTTTACAGGCTGGGATTTGGAAGCATTCCCAGTTTTTGCAAATAAAACTGTGAGTCTGTCTGAGAGCGTTGGAAGAGGAATCTCAGGAACGTGGGAGCGTTCTCCCTCGAGCCGCTCTGGAGTTTCTCCTCTTGTTGCTTCAAAATATTCCTAAGGCAATGGTTGTTCTGCACATCTCCAGGTGCTGGAAACAAAGGGGAAGTGAGACCTTAACAGCAAGTTTGTTTGGCAAAACATACAGGCCAAAATTAAAAGCAGGATTTGCCCCTGCAGTTACAGAACCAAAAGAGGGAATATCAAACCCCGATTCTGCACGAGTGAGGACAATGATGGAACAAGTTCCCTGGAGAAACTGAATGCTCCAACCCTGGAAGTGTTCCAGGACAGGTTGGATGGGGCTTGGAGCAACCTGGGATCATGGAAGGTGTCCCTGCCCATGGCAGAGGGTGGAATGAGTTGATCTTTAATGTCCTTTCCAGCACAAAACACTCTGTGACAAAATAAATATCAGCAGTGACCCCTGTGTCGGTGACTGCAGTTTGTGAAAGACCCCCAGCACATCATTTTGCCCCACTTTTCACGTCCTCACAGAATGTCAGGACAGCTAAACAGCTTCCAGACTTGGATGGAACTTGAGGAAGCCAAGAGACATCCAAGGAGCTGAGATAAAAGTCTGCAGTTGTCTCCCAAGCTGTCTGTATTAAAACGAGAACCATGCCTTGCTTGTTGTTTCCCATTCACATGAAGGATATGATGTCTAATCACAAAACTGTATGGAACAAAAGCTCATGGGCATTTCATTCGCTTTTTTGTGACTTAGGAGTCATGGACAGTTCAGGAATGTGATGAACCCTGAGAAGAAGTTTTATCTTCTTAACCAAGGCCTGGAGCCGCGCAGTACCGCCGGCGGGATAATCTATTTCCTCCAGGCTGCTGCCTTAGAAATGTCAAAAAGTTAAAGGGATTTGAGTAAAAATAGAAAACGACATCCTGGATGATGGGGGCAGGCTTTGTGTCCGGTGGGAAGCCAGGGAAGGCAGGAAGTCACCAGGCAAAGCCCAGCACTATCAGGGAGGCCAGCTCGCACGGGGACCCGTGGGCTGGGGTGGGAGGAGGGAGAACAAACCTCGTGGAAAGTTAAAAATCCAGCCTGGCTGTTATTCTTGGGGGGAAAATGTTGGGGTTTCTGCTTGTTCTTGCTGCTCTGCCATGTGCATGGGGCCAAAATGAGATGGGTGCCAGGGCTGGGTTGGCTCTTGGGGGGACAAAACACCTTCTGCTTCCCACGGCAGCACCGGCGTGAACAGAAAACCCTGGGATTTATGGCTCAAAGGCCATCCCAGCAAACAGGAGCTCTTGGAATTTCCATTTCCAATGGATAGGCAATGCCAGTGATCCTGGGATGGAGATGTGGAGTCATGGAGAGCTGAGGGGTGGCCTGTTTCCAGGGCTTGGTGCTGAAATGTTGTCTTGGTATAATTGAGTGAAGAAGACTCAGCCTGTCCTCTAACAGCAAATTAAACACAACTTTGTGGGTTTGGTGGTTTGCTGCCAAGTGCCAATACAGCTCCATAGTAATGGCTTATGACAGGATTATTCTCCCTGTTTTTGGCAGGAGGCAGCTCTTTGGCCTTAGTCCTGCTTGTGGCTGAGGGAAGAAACCCAGTGTATCCCAGGTATTTGCCAATGGTGTAACTCCCAAATACTGCTTAAATCCCAAATTTTCAGAGAGGAGCAGGGCAGAATGACCCTGCATCAATCCAAAAATGCTGCCAGGAGGCAGGGAGAGGTGAGAACCCTTCATGTACATCCCAGGGTGAAGCTCAGTCTACCCCATGAGCAGGAATTGCCTTGTGCAACTGTGGGCATCCATCCTCTCAGTATAAATATAATGTATAAACATAATGATAAATACAAAAAGATATAATATTTTATATAGATATAAAAATATGATATGTAAAAATGTATGTGTGAGGTTGTTAAATCAACAGCTTCTAAAAAAAAATTAATACCAGCAGTGAGCTCAATATTTAAATGCCTGAAATGGGGTAAAACCCCCAAACAATAGGGTTGGAAATGGGAAAGCAAAACGGATTTGAAGCAGTAGGTTTGGGAGGGCAAAGTACTCAGCACACAACCAGGTCAAAACCTCTTTGGAGGGCATCTGGATGAAGGCTCCCACAGCATTAATCCTTTTTAAAATTCACAGACTCCAGCCAGGGACCTCAGTGGTCAAAGAAAATCTATTTAAGTGAAAATCTCCAAATTACACACCCAGCATCCCACCCTCCCCTGTGCTTGCAGTGATGAGGGACTGACCAGAGAAGCTTCAAGGGCTTGATTTTGGGAAAAGCTGAGTTGTCAGCATGGGCAGCTGAGCTTCACTGAACTGAACAGGCAGCATCACTGGAAATAAAAGCAGCGTGGGTGGTTTGTCCAAGAGAGAAATTTCAAAATTTCTCCCTGATTGTTGAAGTGTTGGCTGGGTCTGTGAGGATTTGCCGGTGTGGGCAGCAGGGCTGGGCTGCACTGGTCAGTGCTGGGGCTGGGGACAGGACAAAGATACGTGTGTGCAAACCACCAAAACCTCCAGGAAAAAAATGAGGACAGGCTTGAATTTTTATAAGGAGGTCAGCACAGCCATGGCTTTGTGCTTCCCACGGACCTGCGGACAATGTCCCTTCTCACTGTTACACATTGGCAAAGAGGAGGAGGGGAAAGAACAAAAGTCAAACTTTGTCTCCTGCGCCTTGCCCGTGCCAGCCATGCCCTGTGGGCACAGAGGAGGTGACAGGGGGGCTGGGGTGGAGGTGACACCCTGCAGCACCGAGCTGCCGTCGCTGCATCCCCTGGCGAGGCACAGGAGGCAATGCGAATTTTGGGAGGGAGAAATGTTTGTCTTGACTTCACGCTGGAAACTGTGTGGAGTAACCAGGAGTCAAAGCACAAAGAGCTAACTACAGGGAGAGAAAAAAACCAAAAACAAACAAAAACCAAACCAAAACCAAAACAAAAATCCCAAACAAAACAAACAAAACAAACCAAACACCACCACCACCAAAAAACCCCAAAAACCAGAAAAAAAAAAAAAAGAAAAAAACACAAGAAAGAAAGAAAGAAAGGAAGGAAGGAAGAAAAGAAGAAAGGAAGAAAGGAAGAAAGGAAGAGAGAAAGAGAGAAAGAGAGAAAGAAAGAGAGAAAGAGAGAAAGAGAGAAAGAGAGAAAGAGAGAAAGGGAAGAAAGGAAGAAAGGAAAGGAAAGAAAGGAAAGGAAAGAAAGGAAGGAAGGAAGGAAGGAAGGAAGGAAGGAAGGAAGGAAGGAAGGAAGGAAGGAAGGAAGGAAGGAAGGAAGGAAGAAAGAAAAGAAAGAAAGAAAGAAAGAAAGAGAAAGAAAGAAAGAAAGAAAGAAAGAAAGAAAGAAAGAAAGAAAGAAAGAAAGAAAGAAAGAAAGAGAAAGAAAGAAAGAAAGAAAGAAAGAAAGAAAGAAAGAAAGAAAGAAAGAAAGAAAGAAAGAAAGAAAGAAAGAAAGAAAGAAAGAAAGAAAGAAAGAAAGAAAGAAAACCAAACAAAAAAATGAACCCCAAAGCCCTCAGGACGCTTCAGTCTGCTTCAAAGTTCTCATGTGGCACAAAACAGAGACATCTGCACTTTTTTTCTGTGTTTCCTTATCTTCCCCAAAACAGAGGAGCATTTACCCACACGCACGCAACATTTGTGAGAGGATCCAGGCGCAGACACGCTGAAATATTTAAATGTAGCACCATGCTCAGCCAATGACCTCTGCATAATTAGCAGCTCTTTCTCTTTCTGATCATGGAAATGGCCTGTGGCTTCTGCCTTTGTGCTGCCCGCTATAGTCTCCATATGCTCCATTTGCATCCTGGAATTATCGATCACCCCTGCCTCTCAAATGTAAAGATTTATAAGCAGCCGTGGCAGGGTTGGGGATCCCAGGTGGGGGGGTTGAGGTCACCGAGGCTTTGGCTGCTGCAGATGGGGCGAGCAGAGGGTTTGGCTCTGTAGGGCCACTCTAATGAGCTGCAGGTTGGGTCAGTTCTTGGATGAGGAGGCTTCCTATGGCTCTGTTCCCGTCTCTTCCCCAAAATCTGGTGAACGAAACGCGAAATAAGTGAAATAATACATAAAATGAATCTTGTGAAATGACAACTGTTGGGGCAAGGCCAGGCTGGATGGGGCTTGGAGCAACCTGGGGTAGTGGAAGGTGTCCCTGCTCATGGCAGGGGGATGGAACAAGATGGGCTTTAAGGTCCCTTCCAACTCAAGCCATTCCACAACCCTGTGATATTGCCACCACCAGATCTGGATTTATAAGGTTGTTTTTGCTTTCCTGGATGCTTGGATTTCACTGAAACATCTGACCCGAGGACTCCTGCTCTCCAGAAGGCAGATGGTGATTTTTATTAGCAAGTGGTTTCCTGTTCTTTTGATTCCTTCAATAATGTATTTTCTGTTGCTGGGGCTGGATGTACTCCCTGTGATTGCTACCCCTTAGCAATGAATTCATGTTGATTTTCTTTCAGCTCAAAGGCTTTCCTCATTCATCTTCCATCTCTTAATGGCAACAGCAGGTATGTGTGTGCTCTTTTTGTGCCAAAAAACATCTCACACACTTTTCACAGGTTCTTCTGGGGTTTCCATACAAAAATCTTCCCCTCTTTAAAGAGCTGCGAGTGCCTTTTGCCTGCCCAAAAGGTGAGGAGCTCTCAGCCTCTCCCGTGAGAACTCGGCTCCTTTTGTTAAGGAAAGGCATTATCTGATGAGGTACAAGGTGAAATAAATAAAGGGCTCCAAGTTATGCATTGTATGTTGTATGTTGGATTGATGTTGTATGTTGTATTGTTGTACTGTTTACCATGTAGTTAAAAAGGTTATGCTGTTACTTACCTGTTATTTCGAACTGTTCGTGTTGGATCTGTACCCTCATATCTCAGTCTCCTATGTTCAAGTTGTGCATTCCCTTTCCCCAAATCCCAAACTCCCCTTACCTTCTGTCGAGATAGGCCTCCGCTGCTCCCGCCTGCTCGTCAAACTGCTGACCCCGCCCAATATGCAAATCCAGAGGCTCCCATGATGCACCACTCCAAGCGGAACTCCAGTCGACCCCAAAAAGACCCCGAAAACAACGAGCCGACCCAAAATCTGGACCTCCGACCCAAAATCTGGACCTCCAAAGGACACTGCCATGCGAGGAGGACATCCAGCCATCTGTGGAAGGCTTCCCACCTACTCGCCATGACCTGGAGAGTACTGGACAAAGGTGACACCCCTGGACTAAACCGAGCCAAGTGATTTCCTAAGAACTCCCGTGAGGAAGGAATCCCGACTCTGCAGCACGAGCAGCAGACTCGCACCTCCTCCTCCATGGTGTCCAGTGGGAGCAGCGGCGGCGTGCGCGGCCCCTCGAGCCCCCTACCCAGAGCTGACTTCTAATAAAGGCCTTTCTAAAGGAGCTGGGCTCCGGGCCCATTTTTAAGGATCTGTACCCTCAAATCTCTGTTTCCTATGTTCAAGTTGTGCATTCCCTTTCCCCAAATCCCAAATTCCCCTTACCTTCCGAATTCCCCCTTACCTTCCGTCAGGTTAGGCCTCTGCTGCTCCCCGCCTGCTCGTCAAACTGCTGACCCCGCCCAATATGCAAATCCAGAGGCTCCCATGATGCACTGCTCCAAGCGGAACTCCAGTTGACCCCAAAAAGACCCCGAAAACAACGAGCCGACCCAAAATCTGACCCTCCAAAGGACACTGCCGGGCGAGGAGGACATCCAGCCATCTGTGGAAGGCTTCCCCCCTGCTCGCCATGACCTGGAGAGTACTGGACAAAGGTGACACCCCTGGACTAAACCGAGCCAAGTGATTTCCTAAGAACTCCCGTGAGGAAGGAATCCCGACTCTGCAGCACTTGCACCTCCTCCTCCGTGGTGTCCAGTGGGAGCAGCGGCGGCGTGCGCAGCCCCTCGAGCCCCCGACTCAGAGCTGACCTCTAACAAAGGCCTTTCCAAAGGAGCTGGGTTCCTGGCCCATTTTTAACACAAGGCATCTCCATCTCCCAACGATCCCAGGAGCAGTCGGGGGCCCACCAGGACTGGGTTTCTCAGCCATGACCTGATGGCAGTGAAGGTCCATCTCCTAAAGAGCCCATCCTAAAGACAGCTCCGCCGGAATCCCGGCCGCTCCTGAGGCAGCCGGCCTTTCAGCTCGGAAAGATAATGGAGGAGAAGTGACCATCCATGATCCTGCAGTGCAAGCTCCCACGGCCGGCAGGAAGGCAGCGCTCCGGATTTTGGGAGCTGCCGCTGCACGCTGATCTCGCAGGATGCTGCAGGATGTCGCTCCTCCTGCCACATCCTCCCGACATCTGCACGCTGATGGTGGTCGCTGCTCTTTGGTGGTGCGTTTGTTGTGGTTTGGGGGTTTTTTTCTTCCTTTTTTCCTTCCCCTCTTGCTCAGATTTCAAGGATTTTGGTGGCTGCAGCAGCTTCTTTTTCTTTTTTCTTTTTTCTTTTTTCTTTTTCTTTTTCTTTTTCTTTTTCTTTTTCTTTTTCTTTTTCTTTTTCTTTTTCTTTTTCTTTTTCTTCTTCTTTCTTCTTCTTCTTCTTCTTCTTCTTCTTCTTTTTCTTCTTCTTTTTCTTTTTCTTCTTTTTTCTTTCCTTTTTCCTCTTCCTCTTCCTCTTCCTCTTCCTCTTCCTCTTCCTCTTCCTCTTCCTCTTCCTCTTCCTCTTCCTTTTCCTTTTCCTTTTCCTTTTCCTTTTCCTTTTCCTTTTCCTTTTCCTTTTCCTTTCCCTTTCCCTTTCCCTTTCCCTTTCCCTTTCCCTTTTCCTTTTCTTTTTTCTTTTTTCGTTTTTCTTTTTTCCTTTTTCTTTCTTTCTTTTTTTTTTTTTTTTTTCCTCACTGAGTTTATGCACTGGGTGGCTGAAGGCAGCCTGGAATCCTGCCAGGGGCACCTGGCAATGCACTCAGTAAATTACAGCAGGGAAAAGAATGTCAGATGCTGGGAGGGAGTTATAAGGCTTTGCTGGTGTATACACTTTGGAGGCCAAATGCTGCTTTTATAGCATACTCAGGTATGACCTGGCATCTCTTTACCCTAACGAGATGTAGAGGAGGAAATGATGAATTGCCAGGTCTTGCTGCCCACGAAGACAGAGCTCTCCAGTTGTTCTTAACCACAGAACAGACTCAGAGAGTAGTTTGGGCTGGAAGGGACCCTTAAAGATCTTCTTGTCTAAGCCACCTGCAATAAGGAGCAACATCTTCAACTAGAGCAGGGTGCTGAGAGCCCTGTCCAAACCCTGCCTTGAATGTTTGCAGTGATGGTCACCCACCACCTCTTTGGTCAGCCTGCTCCACCACCCCCATCATAAAACCTTCCTCAAAGAACACAAAGGTCCACCAAGATCCCAAAGCCCTTTCTGCCCCACCAAGTCCTGGAGAGTTTTCCTTCTCTTCCAAAATCAGTGCTGCAAAGATTGCCAAGGGCAATGATGAGGAATTTGGGGAGACAAATGGTTGGGCTCCCACGGGCTCAGTGCTTCTGGCTGTGGAACTGAATCCTGCTCGGGAACAGCCCGAGCTGGATCACACTGGAGATGTGGAGGAGGTTTCTGTAACCTGCTGATTATCTGCTGGCTGAATGGGAGCCAGGGGAATGTCTCTTGTTTCTAACATGCAATAATTTCTAAAATGCATTTCATTTTCTGTAGCAGAAATATGTGAAAGTGATGTTTGGTTTTAAAGTGTCTTTGTGGGTGTTCACGCCTTGGGGGTGGGTGAGGAATTTTGGCACCTGCAAACTGGGGAAGTTTTGGGTCTGAGGTTCAGGGTGCTGGCACTGCTGGCTCCCATCATCCTGAAACTCCTCGAGCATCTCCTGAAGAGTGGATTTCTTGGCTGATAAAAACTGGTTGTGTGATAGGAGCAGCTGGAGGGGGTATTCAGGTGACGTTGTTTACAAGATTACAAACGACACAGACGCCGAGGTCAGAAGGCTGAAATGACTCCAATCTTTTTTTACCCAGGAATTTCTTTCCCTTTATACTGTTTTACAAAGAACCACCCAAGGGGTGGGAGAAAGACAAACTTCTTCAACTACATTGGTCAAGTCAGAGGGACATCAGGAAAAGGTCCCTCCTAGGGAAAGGAATGTAAACATAGGTTATGGTTAGGAAAACGTGTCTCTTGTTGACAGAACAGTGTCTGGGAAAAAGTTTCAGAGAACCCAAACATCACAGCACGAACCAGGGCTACATTCAGGGATCAGTGCAACTGGGTGACAAACCCTGACCAAGGCAGCCTTTCACAGCACTGCCAGGCTGAGACCACAGAGCTCCAGTGCTTGGAGAGCAGAGCTCCTCTCTAGCCTCATATCCTGCAATGATTTGGGTGTTCTCATTATGTCTGACTGGGGGAAGCCTGGCTGATTTATGGGATGGCTGAATCTCTCTCTGTGGATGGGGACCCAGCCATCTGCTCTGGAAGCTGCTCCCCTGGGGGATGGGGACCATCCTTGCCAGGGATGGCTCCTGCAGGAGGATGATGCAGTCCAAGCCCAGGGATCCATATCCACCAGCTTTGTCTGCTGGGATAAAGGTCAGAGCAGCAGAATTTCCCCTAAATTAGGTATAAGTGAATTACAGGGAAACTGTGCCCATCTTTTGCATCCCACCATTGTGTTCATGTTTGCTTTGCAATGGAGCCAAAATTTAAAAGGAAAAAGGGGTGACACCTTGAAGTGGAAAAGTCCATTCCCAAAACAGCAGCTGGGATAGGATAGAGGGATGTGGTGATTGAGAGGGGATTTGGCTCTGGGCTGCAAGATCCTCAGCAGGAGTTGGAGCTGTGGCTGGACCTGATTCCTCTTGGGAAAAAAGTGCAATAAGGGCAGCACCGAGATTTGGGATGCCAGTGCTCTGATTTTGGCAGACACACACAAAAGGTGTTTATTTTTATTCCCCCTTGGCTAACACAAGTCCTTCAGGAGCCGAGCTGCAAAGTGAGTGCACAGTGCTGGTGTTCCAGGAAAGGGGGGGGTGGGCTGTGGGGCACAGGAAAAGGGACTCAGAACATCCCTCTGGAATAACCCACGTTGCTGTGAAAGACATCCAGAACCAGCTGGGCACAGTTTGTGCTTTAGATTTAGATCATTCTCTTTCAAGAGAAGGATCTGTAGTGCCTGTAACACCTGGGGATGCCTTTCTGGAATGACAATAGCTCAATTACAGCCAGCCATTAGACAGATATGGCTAAGGTCATCCTGTATCTACTTGACTTGGACGTTTTCTTGCTGGGTCCTTCTAGAACTCCTTGCAGTCAGCTTAAAATTTTTTTTGGCTTGTCAGCAAACTTTCCTATTAGAAGTCAGCAGCCTGGCCAGGGCCCCACGATACCACAAAATCCCAGCAATAACCTCTCCCTACTGTGAAAATGAAAACTGATTTCCAGCCTTTGGTTCCTCTTGTCTCAGCTGCTAATCCATGCAGTCCTTTCTTTATCTCATGCAACTTTTATCTCTTTGACAGCTCTTGTGGTGCCAAAGCTTTGCTGAACCCCAGGTATGTGATACACATGCAATCACCTCCTCCAAGATATTCATTGACTGCTTTAAGGGGTGTGAATGTGTTATAAACTCTGACTTCTTTCTGCAAAAACTTCCTGTTGCCCTTTCCCTGGTGTATCAGATCTTCCCAGTGCATCCCAGGTATCCATATTTACCTGAAATTCATTGTATTTTCATTTGTGTAGTGCAGGTCAGACTTCAACTCTTAAAAGTTTTTTAAACTTGCTTCTTAAGTGGCAAGTTTGTTATTTCTCATCCTGCAGGCTGATTTTTACACTGATTTTGGGAAGTAGAAATTGGCAAACTTGAAACCACCACACACGTGCAGTCCTTCACAGAATTGAACAAATGCAAATATATGATATTATATCTATACAATGTTTTATAGAATATGGTTATACAAATACAATTATTCATATCATTGCATTTGAATCTCTTTCTAAGCCTTAGGCCAGTGACGTCTCACTCTGGAAATTTGCTCCTCTGTCAATTTACCTTTCTATTCCAAGATTTTCTTGGTGACACTTACATTTAAGAAGCTCATCAGAGCCACTGCAGGAAAGGAGGGTTTTTCTGTGGGAGTCTCAAGCCCAGACACATGGGGGGCTCATTTACTCGACCCACCAGTGTTTTATTTCACTCCAAACTTCTCACTTTCACTGCTTGCTGGTCTCACTGAGTCCCTGGTTGACTTTCTGTCTCTGCTGTGTTTTTATGAGCATTTTTATGCCTCTGGTAAACTGCTTTGAAATATCTTCTCCATTTGCCTGGCTGTGATTTTATTATTTGCTAGTGTTTGGGCTCTGTTCCATTTCCCTCATTTTTGACAGCTATCTTTTTTGTTCCTAATAGCCTTCCCCACTCTGCTACTTAACCTCTTTGCTTTTAAAAATTCCTTTAGGGTCTTTATTAGGGAGTGTTACATATTAAGCTGCAGCCTGTACCATATCTTTAAGCTGCTGCCAGGGTATTTGAAAGTATTTTATCCTTTTAGCTCTTCCACTTATTTCTTAATGCAATTCTCCTCTCTAAATTTTAGGAGGTACTATGAATCAAGACCATTACATGCCACGGTGGAAAATTAAGACAATAGGAGAGATTCTCAAATGGAGTAAGGAAAAGGAAATCTGTTTTAGCCTGACCTCAGTCAGGCACTGAAACATGGACTGAGAGGCTCCCCCAAACACGCTACTCTTGGTATTGCATCATTATGAGCAATCACATCTTGTTTTTCCTGTAATTTGTTCGTCAAATCTACTTTTAAAACACCTGCTGCTCTTTCTTCTGCTGTTTCTGCTTGGTGGCTGCTTGAGAGCCTCACTCACCTGCCAGCTGGAGACTTTCCAGCCTGAAAGGTATCACCCACCCAGGTGATCCTAACCTTAGAGCTGAGAGAGTTTTTCTCCTTTTCCTGGGGTTTATTCCCCTCCCTGGAGCACCAAATCCAGGCTGCTGTGACCCCAGGGTTTAATTTTCCCAGCCCCAACCATCCCCACCGATGGCTGAACATAAACCTGATCCCAGTCCTGGGAGTGACCATACAGGGCTGGGCATGGAAACTTTGTCCCCATTTGTGCTCCAATCCCTTGTGCCATGAGTTCCATGTGCACAGTGAGCTGCAGGTGTGATTCAGGGGATATTTAGACTCAGAGGAGCCCAGGATGGTTTGGGTTGGAAGGGACCTTAAAATTCATCCCATTCCAACCCCCTCCCATGGCAGGGACACCTTCCACTGTCCCAGGGTGCTCCAGCCTGGCCTTGGACACTTCCAGGGATCCAGGGGCAGCCACAGCTTCTCTGGGCAACCTATGCCAGGGCCTCCCACCCTCCCAGGGAAGAATTTCTTCCCAATATCCCATCTAAATCTCCCCTCTTCTACTTTAAAAACCTCTTTCAATACTTTTGAAGCCCATTCCCTAAGCCCCGACTCATAAAAGCACTGAAGTACACTCAGAGTCCAGCACATCTGGAAGTACTTTGCAGAATTAGAGCATTAATAATCTTCCTGCATTTAAAATAACTTTTTTATTGCATTTTAAAAATAAATGGGCATGTACTATTTCTTCATGTTTGGGATTCTTTTTTTTATTTTTTTTTTCAAACATTGATTTTTAATGCTCGCCTGGCTTGGCTGGATATTCCTCCATCCAGCCAAGCAGCTGCTCGTGCTAAACCTGGGAGCAAAATCCCTCTCTCAGTGTTGATGCAGCCTAGAAGGAGCTCCAAGTTATCCATGACTCCCACTTCTAGTGGCAAACAACCAAACCTCCCTTCACTGCCCTGAAAAGCCACCCTGAGACATCCCAAATCCAAAAAGGAAGGATGTTTTTTGAGCTGAAAAGCAGCAGAGTGCAGCTGTGGGTATATTTCTCAATTATTTCAATGGGTTTGGGGAAAAATGCCAGCCAAGTGTTGCTCGTACCAGTTGCAAAAGGAATTTTTTGGAGCTGGAGGAAATAGAGGGGCTGGGATTTGGGGTTGGGATCTGTGTGGGGCAGGGAGCTGTGTAAAGTGTGGCAGAGCTGCTGCCTCCTCCTGGCTCTGCTTCATCAGCCAAAAAGCAGAAATTTTAAATATTAAACAATTCTAAGCAGGTTTCCAGTGCTGGCAGCTATTGGTCCTGGGGAATTGAAATGAGAAACCCTGAAATTTGGCAAGAAAAGACTCAGCAGCCCTTGGAACACCTTGTGGGGCTGGGGCTGATTTTTCCTCAGCCTAAAACACCCCGAGAGATTGGACATGGACAAATGAAGCACATTTCCAAGGGGAAAAAAAATAAAAAAAGGATCTAACCCTGATCCAAGCTCAGAGTTTATGTCACAGGTGCATGGCAGGTGAGTGCCCCTCACCCCAGCACAGCTCATCCACCTCCTGCCAACACACAGGTGTAAATATTCCCCTGTGAATCCCACTGGGATCTTTTTTTTCTCCCTGAACATTTGTTTTTCAGCAATGCCAAGAAGAGCATTTTCTGTATTTAATATTTTTTTTTCAGCAGTGCAAACCAGTGCATTTTCTGTAGTCATGGAGTGGGAGTCGCTTGTGTGTTTAATGACAGCAAATGCACTGGTTTGTGTGCTAGGAAAATAAGGTGCAGGTTTGGGGAAAAGGGTGCAGAGCTGCCCAGCTCCCCCCTGTTTTCCAAAAAAAGCAACGTTAGAAAACAAGGAAGTGAAAAAAAAAGGGGCAAAATCAGACCTCCATGGTGCTTCCTCATCCCTCCATCCCCAGGAGGGAGCAGTAAAAGATGCTTCAAGTCCAGACACAGCAGTGACTTCTTGTCTTGGGTTATGGAGCCAAGGATGTGTATTCTATTTCATCTGTTAAAAGCAGCTGGGGAGATGTTCTTCTTTGTAACTCTGGAGGGAGGGGGGCAGATGCCTTCTGATAATGGCCCAGCTGTTCAAACCAGGTGGGGCAGTGTTTGTTATCTCTGTCACCACCCCTCCTCCCTCCAGGGGATCTCTGCTGCTGATGGGCCATGAAGGCTCACCAAGGACAGGACACATTCCATCATCCCAGTGGGAGATGCTGCACCCAGTGCGGGGAGCCAACCATTCCTACCTGGATAAAAACTGAGACACAGGAGCACAAGTTATCTGGTTCCACTGGATTCCTGGAGGGAGACCGGACCCTTCTCACCATCCCTGGACCCTTCTCACCATCCCTGGACCCTTTTCTCTCAGGATCATCTCTGCTCCAACAGAACCACATCTGCCACTCCAGGATGACTTACTTTTGGACTGCTTCCAACAGCCTGACCAAGAGGGTGTTAGGTTGTATTATTCCATTTATTTTATTTTACCTTTTTTTCCTCTCTTCTCCTATTAAATTGTATCTCTGGCTGGGAGTCTCACTGGTTTTGCTTTCAAACCAGCACATTTTTGGAAGCCCATCTGAGCTGAGCTGCTCAGCAGCATTTTTTTTGGAAGAGTATTGGAGTTTGTTAATGCCATGGGAAAGCCAGGCTGCTGCTTTCAGGGGGGAAATGCAGAAGTTGAAGAGGATGCAGCCGGGAGCTTTGTTTTCCACACCGTTTTTGGGAATGTGTTTGTTTCCTTTGACAGTGACTTACGGCCCGGCTTTCTTTTCTATTTTGTTAGAGCAATAAAGAAGATAAATCTGTGATAATTCAGCTCCCTGTCTTCAATAAAATCTTCTCTTCTTCACACGGCCCCTGGGAAGATCTCCGTTTTGCAGCCCTTCGAGATTGGTTGTGTTTTTCCATTTCACCTCTTCGCCAGAACGACAGAAAAATAATATTACCGGTAAAATTAATAGCTAAACACCATTTCTGGCAGAGGGAGAGGAGGAGGAGCTGGATCCTGAGTGGGACTGTGCCAACCCCAAGGATACTCTTCAGCAAAGGTGGATGCTCCCATTGCTTTTGTCTTGGGTAACGGGTTGGGAACATCAAATATCAGATAATGAGAATTTTCTGTCCTCAACATGGATTAACATCAAGCCAATCTTTGTTGGTTTTGGGCTTTAGGCAGGTGCAGAGGACAAAGGAGGAGAGAAGGGGATGGTGGTGGGGGAGACTGAGGCAGGAAAAAAATCCTTGGAAGTCATAGAATGGGTTGGGTTGGGAAGGACCTGAAAGACCACTAAAGAACAAAGGGGGTGAGGGCATTTCTGCCCCCTCGGAAGAAGACAGTGGACAGAAGGGGCTGGAGTGTGGGCTCCAGGGCTCCTGCCACCTCCAGGGATGGGAGACAGGAGATGGGACTGGAGAGCACCACCGGTGCAGAGTCTGGTGGCGGCCCCACTGCTGGGACCCCATGAAGGTGCAGGGGGCGGGTGGTGGCTGAGCCCCTCCCTCGGGGGCAGGAGGTGACCCGGGGGCTCTGCACAGATCCCCAGAGCCCCGGGGAGCTGATTCAGAACCCCCGTCCCAGACCGGAGGCGACGCGGCCCCTCAGTGACCCGAACCTGGGGCAGCTGAGGTCTAGAGACTCCCCGTGGATCTGGAGACACCCCGTGGATCTAGATACGCCCCGGGGGCAGGAGAGGATCTCGAACCCCGCAGCTGATGTGGAACCGAGGGTGAGGTGACCCAGGCCCCCCCGCTCGGGACCCCTCGGTGACCCCGAGCCGCGGCCGCCGGTGCGCGGCCCCTTTAAGAGCGGCCGGCTCCCCTTTACTCTATGTTTACATAACACGGCCGGGCCGTACCACTGCTGCCCATGCCGGGGGGGGGGGGGCGCGGCGCGCGGGGGGGGGCGGAGCGCACCCGCGCCCGGCCCCGCCCCGTCCGCCGGCAGTTAATGGGCGCGGGGAAGGCGGGGCCACTCGCAGCCTCGCGGGGGGGGGGACGGCGCCGGTTCGCTCCTCCCGCCCCCCCCCGCCGCGGCGGGTTGGTCGGTTCTCCCCGCTGGCTCCGCCCCCCGCCCCCCCCCCGCGGTGTAGTGGCCGTTGCCGGTGGCCGGCGGCGCAGAGCGGAGCGGAGCCCGCTCGGGACGCGCCCCCGCGGCGGCGGCGGCTCGGACGGGGGCGGCCGGTGCTACCACAGCGGCGGCCTCATGTTTTCCCCTAGCCAGGAGGAGCTGTGCGCGCTGAACAAGGAGCCCGTCAAGTACGGGGAGCTGGTGGTGCTGGGGTAAGCGCTGGGCAGGGGTTCCGGGGAGGGGGGAGAAGCGCGGCGGTCCCGGGGCGGCGGGAGCGGCGGGGGCTGCTCCCCTTGCAGGCTCCGGCTCAGCGCCGGCCGCGTCTCCGCGCTGCGAGGCAGCGCTGGGAGGTGGAGGGGGGCGCGAGGGGGCGCGTGGCGCTTCCCGCCTTCCCGCCGGCCGAGTGCGCGGCGCGGCCGCTGGAGGCGGGGGGTGATCCCGGTGCCCGAGGGATCCATGGGGGGGAGCGGGGGGGGACGGTCCCGGTGCCCGAGGGGAGCAGGGAAGGGAGAGGGGAAGGGTCCCGTTGCCCGAGGGGAGGAAGGGGTGGAGGGATGGGGGGGGTCCCGGTGGCCGAGAGGAGCGGGGAGAGCTGGAGGAGTGAAGGGGGGGGGAAATCCCGGTGCGTGACGGGGCGCGCGGTGCGGCCGTTGCGGGGTCCCGGTGCCGGCGGGGAGCGGGGCGGGATGGAGCGGGGACCCGGTGCCTGAGAGGAGCAGGGATGCACGGATGGATGCATGGATGGATGGATGGATGGATGGTGGTCCCGGTGCCGGAGCGGCCCGCGCGGCGCGGCCCTTGCGGGGTCCCGGTGCCGGAGGGACGGACGGAGCAGGGTCCTGCCGCTCTGGGGCACGCAGATCGCGGTGGGCCTGGGGAAGAAACTTCTTGCGGGGCCGAGGGGTGTGGGGTTATGGCACACAAAGCCCCCCCGCTCCCCGCTGCGGGCCCCGTCACTCCGCCGGTGCCGCCGTCCCTCGGCCCGGCGTCCTCCTTGCAGATGGCAGGGAGATGACTTTGGAATGAGGAGCGGGAGGAGGAGGAGGAGGAGGGGAGGGGGGTGAAGCACTTACATTCACATTCGTCGTGGAAATGTTTATTTTCTCGGCTTGATATGGATCTTAAAGTAATCCGCTTGGCATTACGCTGTTGCCCTGCTGTTAAAGCTCGCAGCCGCTCTGCTGAGCGCCGCGGAAGCAGATGAGGGAGAAGCGTCTAAGCCGGGCTTGCTGAGAGCCCTCGCGGACCTCAGAAGAGATGCTTAATTTTGGTAGTTTAATACGTGGTAGCGTATGGTTAATGGGGTAATTTTTCAGCGCTGAACACAACGGAAAGGTTCGGAGCCAGCCGCGAAGCAGCACAGTCACAGCCTCGCTGCGTTACTCAGCTTCCCCCAGAATCTGGCACATATTTGCTGCAAGGTCGTAGAAAAACCCTGTTCTGGTTTCTTAGGGGTTTTTGTTTCGGTCCTTTCCTAAGGAGCCGTGTTCACCTTTGCAGAATAACTGTTCGAAAAAGAGTAGTCCGGGCTGGGTACTCAGATCCAGTAGTGCACCTTTTTTTCCTTAAGGGATGCTGAATGTTTCCTGTCACGAGACTGGGTCAAGATGCAGTTACCGTGGAATAAAACACAGCTGCTAGCATGAACGTGGCGTAGCTGGTACTTGAAATCCTTGAATTTAAGTCCCTTGGTTCGTGAGAAATACCCATATCGC
Source organism: Phylloscopus whistleri (assembly GCA_017589585.1). Classification (NCBI taxonomy): domain Eukaryota; kingdom Metazoa; phylum Chordata; class Aves; order Passeriformes; family Phylloscopidae; genus Phylloscopus; species Phylloscopus whistleri. The sequence continues at coordinate 88,014 of JADMLD010000405.1, read as the reverse complement.
ACTAAATTTAATAAAGAAACGTTCTGACTGTTTCATTTGTGGAAATGGAGGGTGAGCTCAGCTGTGCAACACTGTCTCTGACAATAAACTCACAGTATAATGCAGAATCTTTAATTAAATTAGAGTGCATAAATTGATGTTGTGCTGCAGAGGCTCTTTGTGCACAGCTGGAAGCATTTTCCTTTCTGTTGCTCTGCTATTTTTAGCAGCAGTTGAAAGTACAGAAGTATGAAATGTTTTGGCTCTGATCTTAACCTGGCAAAGTCTGGTGCGCTTTGCCTTTAATATGGGGACGCATTGATCTCGGCTTATCGGTTCTGCTGGGCTCTTGATCTTCACTCTGTGTGTTGAAACATGCCAATAAAATCTAAATAAAATGTCTATGGCCGAGTTTAGGTCCTGTCTGAGTTTCAGCCGTTCTCTAAAGCTACTGAGGTTGCATCTTGTAGGTGTGAGATGTATTGAGAATGCAAGCAGATCCTGTCCTTGCAGTGCAGCCGGGGACAAGAAGTCTGTGCACGGTGGCTGAGTCTCTCTGGTCACGGTGTCTCCGCTCAGACAATGGGGCATTGGCTGTCACTGCTCACACAATGTGCCTGCGAGTGCGGTGCAGGGATAGGTAGACGTGATGGAGGCAGTCCAGGAAATCTCACGACTTCAGTATCTGCATTTTTAATTTTTAGACTGAAGGTGGTTGTTTCAAGATCCATTTGCCACTTCAGGAGTTCACTGCTGCGTGTCCTATCAGAGGTGTCTTGAACGTGGTGGCACTAATAATGCGAACGTCCCTCTCTTTGGTGACTCAACATTTGTGACTGGGAGCTCTTGGAACAGCTTAAGCTGTTCATTATGCTAAAAAAACCCTCTTAGTACCTGTTTTGTATTAAAATCTTGTAATCTGGAGTTTCATTTAAATAAGACAATGTAAATCTGCTCTTCTCCCTGTAGTGAAACCGAGACCTGGGGAGCAGCAGAAGCGTAGTGTTGCAGCTCCTGTTACAACTGCCTGATTAAAATTGATAGCACAGCCTCGCAGCTAGATGAAAAAAAAAAAAAAAAAAGAAAAAGCTGTTTTGAGACACTGTGTGGGTTGTTTTTTTTTTTTTTAAAAAAAAAGCCTTGATTGTGATGTTGATGAATAACTTGTGTCTTGAACTGTGAGACTTTTAAATTAGGTGGTGAAAAGGATGATGAACAAAGGAATTGGCATACCTGGCAAACTGCTGAGCTCCTGTTTTTAAGATGACAAAACTTTCCCTTTATCTTTTGCTCTCACTCTGCCTTAGCAGTATTAAAGTGGAGTTGCTGTACCTTGACCTTTAAATCGAGGGAAAGGTGTTTTGTTTTTTTTTTTGGCAGGAGGTGGCTCTCCCAGCAGGGCACGTTCCTCATTGTCTGGCAATAGTTGTGATTGCTCAGTCTGCGCCTCAATGAGAGCCCCAGTAAATCCCGAGGCGTTTCGTGTCGGTCGGTGCAGCAAACACATTTCTAATAACCTTCTCCCAGCACCGTGCTACGTCTGTGCTGGCAGTGATGTGGCAGCGTGTGTTTGGTTAAGATTTTGCCGAGGTTTACATAATCGATGTTGTAGTGAATAGAAACAGTTTATGTAAATCGAGCCAGACAGGTCAAGATGGCTGGTAAAGAAGAGATCATCTGCTTTATTGTGAATCTGCTTGTGTACATCTGCTCCTAGCATCATCTGCTCACAAAAGGCTCTGGATTTCTTGGTGAAGCAAAAACATTCATATTCTAATTCTTTTTGAAGAAAAAAAGAAAGCAGCTTTGTTTGAAGTCCTGTCAAAGTAATGGCTCATTATATATTTCTTGGAACGTGGGGCTGGAGGGAGTTCAGAGGATGCTGAATGCAGTACCAAGCACCTGAATAGTGTCAGGGTGTTTGTTACTGCCTTTGTCAGCAGCTTTTGTTTGACTTTTCTGGTGTCTTGTTAATGTTTTGAGGTGCATGTCTTGGCCCCTTTGTCCCCTAACTTTGAATTGTGCCCTGGAGATTTTATTCCAGCAGTGTGATTCCAGCCAGCGTGGCTCTGCTAAATTCGGGAAGGAGCTGGTCCCTGGCTGCAGGGGGTGACTGTCACTGAAGGCAGGTGTCAGTGTCCCGGTGCCCTTAAATCCTTGGGGACTGCACCGTGGGGATGGGCAGCTGTGACCTCTCAGGAAAGTCACTTGATTAAAATGCTGTAAATCGAAGGAGGAACAGCAAAGAGACACGAGCTGTAGTCAGTGGCTGAGTTCTGGAGCAGTGAAAGATTTGTACCTGACATTGAATGCTTTGTTGTATGGCAGTGTTGGATGGGGTTTCTGGTAGTTGTGTGCATATAAATGCAATATTCCTTATTAACCAAAGGCGTTCTGGGTGTTTGCAACTCCTTAGCAAGGACATGCAGCCTGGTGCATCCTCAGCTGAGGAAGACTTTGTCATACAGACTTAGTGGACTTTGCAATATCTAATGCATTTATTTAATTTAACCAGACAAAACTCTTAAGGGCTGTCCCTCGGTGTTGTTACAGTAGTTACTTTGAAATTGCTGTCAGCATTTTACATGTAAATTTTCCATTGCCTACCATAAAAATAAATGAATTGGTTAATTTGGAGGCTTCAGTGCTGAAAGAAGCCACTGTGAGTTATTTATGTGAGCATTGTTCAGTGTGGACTGTTGAATGTCCTTGAATAAACTGACTGTAGTTTTGCTTAAATTTAACCTTTTAGGAGGTAGAATAAAAGGATAGTTCTTGGAGCAACCTGGTCTAGTGGAAAATGTCCCTACCCATAGCGGGGGGTGGGAACTAAATGGTCTTTAAGGTCTCTTCCAACCCAAACCATTCTGAGATTCTACAAAAATTCTCAGTTTTGTTTACAGTCATACATTTTGTGGTAATTTTTGGGAAGGTCTTCTCATTGATGGACCACTTTATACTTGAAAAGCGAGTTTAGAGCTGAAGCAGTCTTTTTGTGTTAATCTGAAGTGACATGCATTTTTAAATTCCTATTTTTCATACTGGCCTTTTTCTGACTGATCAAAGTTCCCACTACCACTACCTTCTTGCAGGGTAAATAAAGTTTCTGAAGCATTTTCTGCTTATAAACACATTTCCATTTTTTAACTTACGTAACTCTTGTTCATCTCTTGCTGTGCAGTTCAGGAAGAAGCCAGTGCAGGTTTCCAGTGGTGTTGACAAATGCAGATGCAGTGTGGGATCTCTACGTGTCCTTGAATGCTGTTTGCTTCTGTGCATGGACTGAAGGAGGAGGGAGAGTCATCCTGGCTGTGGAATTAAACTGGGGACTTAGTTTGCACATAGATGGATTTGCTGTCTGATACCAGCCTGAGGCTTGGTTTAATGACTTGGTGATTTCCTGCACTATCTGGTGTGGATATATTGGTGAAACTGCCTAGGTGACTCGAGTTCTGCTTTTAAGCCTTATTTGAAAATGTACTTTAGGTTTCATTTAAAGGAGTGACTGTAGCACATAATGGGAACTACCAGCTAAATGTGTTCAAGGTCATGATTCTCTGAGAATCATTGGCTCCAACAGTCATAGCTGGAAGGCTGTTGTTCTGGAGAAACAGATTTGGGGTTTTTTTTGGTGTTTTTGTATTGATAGTGGCTTCTTGGAGACCTTTATGTCTTGTGCTGGGTTTATGGTGGATCTTCTGTGTGCATATTGCAAATGTGATCAGGGTCAGTTCAGAATTTGCAATGCAATTAATAAAACACCAGAAGAATTGTGTCTGAGTAGAACATTAACTGCAGTGTAGGAAAACACTGGAAAGGATTATATCTGAGGAAAGGTCTGTGGATTTTTTTTTTTTTTTTTGAAAGCTTGTGTATGGCTGGATAGAGCAAACATTTTGCTTCATTTAAGCTAAGAGAGAAAACATACTTGAGTTGGTTTTCTGCAGCTATCCTATTCCTTGGAGTACTTTTGACTTTCTCAGAGTGCAGATTTGTATCCAGCTGTAGGCTTTATTCACAACATCTCAGTACCAGTGTAAAATCAGAGAGCAGAAACGTCAGACTCTAAAATCTATGTTTATTGAAGCAAATCACAGCATCAAACGTCTGCATGTTTAATGTTTGTTATAAAAAGGAAACTGAGTGCATTCTGGAAGTTAAACTAATCCCCTTGGTGTGTACAGGCAGGAGGTCACACATGTGGAAGTGAAAGACTCAGGGTTTTTTCCTTAAAATATGGAAAACAGTTTACTCTGAATAAACAAGTCTGGGAAATGTAGGACTTTGCCTTTGATGCACTTCTTGTGTAGAACCAAGTAGCTGTTCCTCTTCAGTCCTGGCAGAATCAGGGATGAATAGTTTTCCATTTTCAGCTGAAATTAGTAACTGGTTAATACTACAACAGTCCGCTTGGTTCTACTTTAAAACATGCATATAAGCCAAGAGATTACTTTCTAGGCTGTTAAGGTTTGTTTTTTGTTGCTGAAAGCAGTATCTTACTTAAGGTATTTCATGTTCCTTCTTAACAGCAGGCTGTTCTTCGACTGTGATTACAAGGTTGCCTGAGAAGAGATTTTTCCTAAGAAGTCAGGAACTTTTTATTATCCAGTTCAAACTGAAATTATGGCTGGTTTATACTTACAGAAAGAGTGCTGCTCTCTGACTTGCTCAGTAGTGATAGAAGGTATAAACTTGGTACTTGAAGATAAAAACCTCCTTCTGTACCCTAATGGGAAGGTGTGCGAGTATAGTACCGAGCCTGTGCCTTGCTCTAGGTGGGGTTTGTTAGCTCAGGGTGCCAGCAGAGAAGTTTTACAGCTGTTTGCAATGTCCTACAGAAGTGTTGTGTTTCCTGTTGGTGTTGTCTGCACAGCCTTTGGTTCTCAGTTTGTTCTGAGCACTTGGGACTGATGTGGCTGTGAAACCTCCCAAAGTTGACTCCTCTGGTGTGTTAGTTGCAGTCTTTAGTGCTTCTTGTGGTGTCATCTCAGTTGTGTCTGGTTATTCTGCACTGTCATACTTGTGGCTTATTTGTCCTGTGGTCAGCAAGGCAAGTGAAGTAGAGGAGGATTTGGTCTAAGCTCCCAGCTTGAAGCAGGGTCTCAAGCTGGTTTCCAGTGTACTTTGTGCTGTCAAATCCTTTTTTGCCTCTACTGTTTGATACTATAAATCTCATTTGTGTTGAGGATGCTTTTTCTTTTATCAACAGAAATCCTTATGTTTATTCTTGCTCTGTCCCAAGGTCACCACTGAAAGCTTGCATGTGACTTGTCACGAGTTGAAACCTTGAGGGCCAGGAATGAGGATGCTGGCATAGGGAATGTGCCTGCTTCCAGAGACTTCTGAGGCAAAGCTGCTCATTTTCTTTATTTTATAAAGACATCACTAAATGGTGCCCTTGCATTTTTCACTTCACCTGCATAGACCAATATGTTGAGGGGCTCCTGCCTTTCCTTTAGAGGGCTCGTTTCTCTCTTGATAAGATGCAGTTCAGAATTTTGTGCCTCCCTTATCTTTGCATCATATTTGTTTTTAGGTGTCTCCTGGTGTAGCTTTATGCGGGTTAGTCCTGGGTCTGGGGTTCATAGTGACATTCCTGTATTTTGAGGGACCAATTTGTGACTTGTCTGACAAACTGTAAGTAACATCTGGGATTAGACTGCTTTAATCCTATTACTTGCTAGCCTGGAATAGTCTTGGTGCTCATGTTAAGCAAAGAGTACAGTCGAGAGCAGTGGGGGTTCCGAAGCAGAGATTAGTGAACTCTGAGGGCAGGGCAGGAGCAGCAGCAGCAGTGCTGTCCCAGCTCCTGGGCTGTGCTGCAGCATCCAGCACCCTCTGCACCAGCAGCTGTGCCCCCTCTGTGCTGACTGCTCTGTCTGACCTTGTAATGTGACCTCCTGTGCAAATACTCTCCCTGGGTCTCCGCAGTGTTGATGAGTGAATAATGATTTAAAACCAAACAGCAGGCAGCAAACTGTTTGTAGGGTTTTCTTAAAGTCTGAGTAGGCATCGTGGTGCTGGGAATGCAGCCCTAAGAGTGACCTGTCCTTGGGTTTGCCTAGGAATAAAAATCTATCCTGCCCTTCCCACAAACAGCACTTGTTGGCTCGAGTTAAAAGATCTTAGAATTCAGGAAGACAGTCCTTGTAGGAAAGCCCTGTACAGTGAAACTTCAGCAGTTTTAAGTATTTGGTATTTGAAGACTTACACTGAGGAGCCCTGTGGCTGGAGGATGCAGCATTTTAGTGTGATGGGGTTATGAGTGATGTGTGAACAAGGTGACACTGGACTTGCATTGCCTGCATCTAGACAATGCTTCTACAATTACTCCTTCTGATTAGTATAACCTCTGGTCCTAAAAATAGCAAGTATCAGCTGTTTTGCAATGAAGTTTCACTCAGTTCTTCATATTCCAGCCTTGGAAGTCCTCGTGTGAGGTCACTGGGAAGCACGCACACAGCTGGGTAGTACAGCAGTTATTGGCTAATGGAGAAGAGAGAGTAATTCAGCTAAAAGCTTTCCTCTGTTTCACAACAGAAATGTCATCTGGAGGGAACACATTATAAACAGCAGTTGTGAAAGTGGATACAGACAACGTCTGCAAAGCTGAAGAGTTTGTTGTGTTAAAAGCAAAGTGGTTTGGAGATGAGCTCTATTTGATGAGGAATGATACGAAGGTGCTGATAACTGAAGGACCTGTTAGGCATCCTGCTTTCAACAGCAGTTTGTTTCTGCTGGAGAGAGGGAAAGCAAGCAAGCTCTGTTTTGTGCTTCTGGAAGTGATTTACTTCAGGTCATTAACAGTGTAATTTTTAATATTGCACACTGACCTCACTGTAGATACAACGCATGGAGTAGATGTGGGCTGTACCTAATCTGGGTAGCACAAGGCTTCCTGTTCTAGGGAATTGGCAAGAGATCACACCTGCCCTCACTGAGTATTTGTCAATAAAGACCTGGTGTTCTGTCATATTTATTGCTTATATTAACTATAATATAGCTACATTGCTGTGTAGCAACTAATTGTACTTACTAGAAGTGCTGGCAGGCAGTTGCACAGTGAGTCAAGTACTGTGTAAAATGTCGAATAAAATGTTGTGCTGCCTCCCCAAAGTAGTGGGGACAGGCAAGAAAAGCTGTGAGACAGCTGGCACATAGTAGGTTAAAAGGAGAAGGCCAAGAGGCATTGTGTTCATCTCCTTGAGTACTGTAATGTTAACTGAGCCCTGTTGTTCCAAAATTATTTTTTTTTTACATTCAAGGAACTGGGGACAAAAAGTTACCAGCCTTTCCTTCTGAGGAACACTTTTTAACTTTTTGACACACTTACTGATCTGTAATGATGTGTTTAGAGGGCTTTCAAATTACTCTTCACTCAGAAACGTGTGCTGTCTTTAATTTAGAATCCAGTTCATAAGCTGTCATGAAACAATTTTATTCTTCAAACTGGCTGGCTTTAGTAATGCCTCAACAAACAGGTAGGCTTCACACTTCTAAGGTGTATCCTCTTAAGGCATGGAAATACCATGTGTGAGGACAGAGTGGGACTGACTGAGCAGACAATTAGTCACTGTATGAAAGTAAACAAATTGAAGTGAATAAAAGCTTAAATCTCTGCTTGCCTGTTACAAATAAACTGGAGCCCAAATGTGCAAACCCTGGAGCACGCACCCCTAGGAAGAGTGAAAGAACTGTTTAGTCTGGACACAGAAGTTAATGGGCTGAAACTTTGATATAAGCACAGCTGTATTTCTTCATGTGCAACAGCATGAATTCATTTTGATTGTTGGTGTCTGATTTAGGGCTGGTGGAGGCACAGCCTTTGAAACAAGAGCAGTGTGTGTGTGTGTCCTGTTTTCACAGGAGACGCTGTGCTGGTGAAAGATAGTGAGGGCTGCGTGGTTCCTGCTTCCCAGCACATCCTGTGGCAAGGTTCAGCACCTCACAGATTGACTGTGTTTTTTATGGAACGTTGACTAATATACCAAAATGTTGCTGTACTTTCAACTTGCCTTTCTCCTCGTGCATGTTTGACCTCTGAGAGCAAATAGCTGTGCAGCTCAATACTTGGATTCAAAATCATTTTGGTGTTGAGGAAGAATCTTTCAGACTTGATAGGATTCATCACCTTGTGCTTGCCCTAACCTTCCTGCTAACATACCTGCAATACTTATTTTGAATTGCATTCTGAATCTTAAAATTTGCTGGGGTAGTTTCTCAGTGCATCAGGGAGTGAGTTTTGATTAGTGAGTTTGGTGTGCTGGGCAGTGGGCAGAAGTCCCATTCCAGAACCACGTGTGTGATGGGAGAGGTGGCAGTGCCCTGCTGCAGGTCTGCACCTCCTCTGGGAGGACTGCAGTACAGAGGAATTCTTCATAAGTGTTCCCTCATCTGACTCTGCCAGAAGATTTAATTAAATGGGCTGTCAGTACCTTGGTGGCTTTTGCCAAAAAACTACGGGCAAATTAAGCAAATGGAATGATTTGGTGTGGGGCGGATCTATGAGGAGGCAGGTGTTGGTTCATATGAGCAGCTGAGTAACTTCTATCAGAGCAAAAACTGGAGAAGGAAGTTTGGCAACAGCCAAATGGACAAGCCTTGCATGGTTTTTTTACTCCACTTCTTTTTTAGGCTGGGCTTCACTGGGAGAATGAAAGATGAGAGATGCCTCAAAACACCCCTGGTGATGCAGCTGCCCTTGGGATGGTGCTGGCATTCTGGGAGGTTGCAGGATCTGGCTCCATGGGCAGTGGCCATGGAAGCTGCTGTGCTTTGGTCTTACTGACTCTGCTCAGATTTTTTCCCTGGGTGAATGCCTTGTTCAAGGTGCCAGGGTAGAGACTGCAAGCTGCTTGTTTGGTTTTAGGGATGTGCACTGCAAATTTTTTTCCCTGTAATTTCCACAGATATTTTCTTAATACCCAAATGTTCTTTTCTACCCTTTTTGGTAATGAGTCCCTGCACCCCTATGAAAGACTTTGATGGAGCTTTCCCAAAATCTCTAGGTATGTTCCTTCTTTTGCCTATGAAAGATAACTAAGCTGGGTTTTTTCCTGTATTTTCAGTCTGCTTGCTGTCAGAGCAAAAGAGCTTTAACTTTTGACTTGGGTTTGGTGCCTTTTTCCATGTTTGAGCACAAAATGCTGGAGTTCTATTGCTTGCTTAGCTGTGCCTTATCTCTGGTTGTGCAATCCCGCTTCCAGCTGCAAAACTGGAGTCCCATATGTCCACTTTTATTGCAGATTTGGAGTTTACAGCATGCAGAGACTGCTGTTATCCAGCAAATAGCTGTCCATGTAAGGATGCAGGGAGACTACAGCAAGTACAGTTCCCTCTGTAAGCAGAGCCAGGGTTTAAGTGATTAGCAGGGTCTAAGTCAATCTCTCTGTACCCTCATAGTTTATTATGTGCAATGTGACTTCAAATTCAACTCAGGAATTGGCCTCTGATCACGTATTGCTGGTTTGCACCTTCAGCTCTTTGAAGGAGACTGGTTTATGTTATGGCTTTACCTACTGGAAACCTCTTGGTGTAGAGAGAGCAATGGTAAAATGACACTTTGTTAAAGGGTAAGCAGATTCTTGAAGCAAAAGTGATTTGCTCTTTCACCTCTGGGCATTCTGTAGCCAGTGCAGGCAGGAAGGAACTGGGTTTGGGGTTGGCTGGGGTCCAGTTGCAGGATATTTAGATCCAAGCCAGAAGGAGTATAGGTTTATTTGTAAATTTTGGGCAGAGATGACAGTTGAGAAAAACCAGCTGTCTCACTTTTGTGAACGGATGAAATTAGTTATGAATATGTCAGGTGGCAAAAGTGGGATGCTTTGTGCTGTGCAGAGATTGAGAAATGCATTAAAGATCAGTTTGTCATGCCTAAGTCAGCAGACCAAAAGACTTGGCTGAGTTAAACTAAAAGAGATAAGAATGTATGATGCGCTTTAATATCCAGAAAATAAGTGTATTCATTTGTAAAGACAACTCATTTATTGTAACCGTGAGTACAATGGGATGTTCTCCCACCTCCTGCACCATTCTTACTCGTGCATGACCTAAGTAGAGCTTGTGTAAGTGATTGTGAGCAGCCTTTGGTTTACTTAGTCATTATTAAAACTAAAGGCTGGTCTGGTTGGGGGTAACACCCATTTCATTTTCTTCCTGCTTCTCTTCCTAGACTTTACTCTGTGTTTAGAGAAAGACGTAGTTTATTTGATGTACAGACCTATGCAGTGTGACAGCTATTGTCAAAATTTAAAAAAATGTGGTATAGCAAGCAGAATTTGACAGGACATTTTTAGTTTCCTTGTTTGTTTGTTTGTTTTGTAAGAACGAAAGTCCAGATAATGACTGTTCAGGTGGGCAGTTTTTCTTGGCATAAATGAATCCTGGTTAAAATCTGGAGAAGTTCTTGTGCTTGTTTCTCACTGATGGTCGTACCTGCTTGTAGCCTCTAGAACTGCTGGTGTTTGTGGGATGAGCTGTTGAAGCATCTGGTGTTGGGACAGAGCAAGGCAGTCAGTTTTGGGATGGTGATGCCACAGCTGGAGAGAAGCAGTCGCTGCTCCTGGCTGTCCAGGCAGTTTTCTTGCAGGAGGACACTGAATCCTCAGCTCTGCTGGCATCACTGGCTCCCTGTCCCAGTCATTTTCCATCTGCCTCTGGTGAATACTCTGTGATTTACTGAGAGATGTAGTGACAGGTGAGGTTGTAGTCTGTAACTGGAAATGAAGGATGTCACTGAACTGATTTTGTTCCACAGCCTCCCGATGCTATTTGAGCTCTGGTGAGGAGAGGCTGTAAGATGAATGAGATTCCCACCCCCCTCCTTGTTAGACATCAGGGAATCCATGTGACTGATTCTCACCTCTGAGAAAAAGCTTCAATTGGAGCTGTCACCTCAGTAGACAAAGAAGGAATCCAACTGCAAGACATGTACCCAGAGGAAATCATGCTTTGCTGGTTCCCTGGCTTAGGAAACTCCTTGTTTTTTCATTGTTCTCCTTGTTACTACCAGTGCTTCACCTCTGCTGCCTGCAGTAGTAATAACAGTGTTGGGATATTGAGTTTGAGTGAGTGGGAATGGACACAAATGTTCTGCTACCCCAAGTAACTTAGGGGTGGATGTAGGAGAGGTTTGGGTGTAGAAGAGAAGAACTCTGAATGTTGTCTTTTCTTGGAAAAACAGTTTTTTGGAGTCATTTCGAATACAACCTGAAACTGCTTTGAGAATTGTGAACCATGTCTCATGTAGTTTAGCAGCCTCATATTTTGCCTCATGTATGAGCTCAGTTCAGAGCTAAGAATAGTATTCTGTGTTACTCAAACATTTAAATTCTCTGGATGTGGAAAGTCTCCTTTTCTTGGTGGTTGTAAAATAGCCTAGTGGAAAATTTTTGTCTTTGGCTAAAACTCTGAAAGGAAAAATTTGAGATTTCTCCAGACATGAATGCCTCTTCAGTAGATTTCAGGCTTGTTCCTTTATAATGGGCAGTTCCAGGAGATTTGCTTCTGAGTTTTACTGAAACAGTAAAGGATACTGAAGATACTGAAACAAACTGATGGGCTGGTGAGTATTTCTGGATGTCATTCTTATCTTCTGCTCCCCCTCAAGGTGGTGCAGCCTGAACAATATCTACAAATGCTCTTTTTAGATAGGGCTTTAGGAGGAAAGGAAAACAGTTGTGGGAGACACTTAGAGATATTCTTATGGGTATAATGCCAAAAAATTGACAGAGTAGCAAGGGAATGAGTGGTTTCTGTTCTGAAATGCATGTGCAGCACCTTGAGCTGGGCAGGGGAGGACAGGAAGGAATTTGGTGTTTGCAAAACCCACATAAAAACGAGATAGTACGGACATAATCTGAGTCTTGCCCATCCTCATGCACTGCAAAGCTCTTTAGCTTTGTGGTATTGTACCACTCCCCTCTTCAGCTGGAAACAGTGCAGCACAGCCAAGGTGCCCTTATGGAGAGTGATGTCAGGTATAAAAACTTGAGGGCAACAGGGAATCTCTCGAGCCAGGCAGCTGTAATCAATTACTTCATTTCTGTGTCTCTGAACCAGCTCCTGCAGTCATGCTTTGCTGGGCAGTGCACTTCCAATTTCAGTCTTGGGCTCATGAGCTTTATTTCCACAGCTGAATTTCCATTTGGCTTGGAAAAGCGACTTCTGAGTCCTGTAATGCTGTTTGATATTATGGCCTGTACTTGGGGAAACATTGCTTTAAACAGAGCCTCTGTTTTCTTGGTCTGGTTTGCCCCACAGGGCGTCCTTGCCTTTAAAATCAAAGGAGTCTAGAGAAGTGGAGGGAAGCATATGGGGTGGCTTGTTTTCTTGAAAGCTGGTGGACAAAAATAGTAACAGTATGCTGTCTGTCTTTGTGGGTATTGGCAAAGAGCTGGATTTCCAAAGGAAGAAAAATGAGGGAGAACTATCTGTGGTTTTAAACTTATTTTCTGTTCTGCAAACCATTGTGCCACTTGTGCACATTACTTAATGTCTGTTGCAATGAAACTTCAGCTTGCAGAGTGTAACCAGAAGTAGGCAGGCTGGAATAGCCCTGCAAATGAGCTGAGTGAGAATTTTGCTCTAGGAAACTTCTCTGCTGTAGAGCCTTCAGTGTGGATTCAGAGTTTCAGAGCTTGCATCTGTGTGTAAACACAGCCTTGTGTGGTTGTCGTGCATAAAAGTCTCTTGCTGCTTCACTGAGGAGGAGATGCCTTCCCATCTGCAGAGCACAGCAGTGCAAGATCTCTTGTTCAGGCACTGCTACACGAAGCTCTGTAGTGAGATTCTTCAGAGATCAGAATCTCTGAGCATTTGGATGTGAAAAAACATTAGGAATTCATCACTTCTGTTGCTTTGATTCATTCTTAGTAAGCGGTGTTTTCTGAGGCCTGTGAAAGGTCAATGTTTATTTTATGTAGCATTTTGGGAAGCCCTCTTCAGGGAAGCAAAATCTCAAAATTCTGTCGGTGAAAATATGAAACTGAAAGACTTTACTGTTGTGAAGGTACACAGATCAGAATTCATTCTGCTGATCAGCAGTAAACACTTAATGGCTTTGCAGAAATCTTTCCCTGGCTAGAGATGTCTGATTAACTTTGTTATAGATTATGATAAAAGCAAACACCCAAGGTTGCTGTGAATTAGTAAGCTGTCAGTGTGTTTTAAGTCTGAAGAAGATATATTGAAGTCTAGCTCTCTGCACTGCTGCACTGTTAATTTCTGGTTTATTAAGACTTTTTTTTAAAAAAACCCCCACAGTTACAGCACTGCTGTGATGCCTCTGTACTTAGGGTCTACACATGGCTCCAGTAGGTTTCAGGTAGTTCTTTCAGACTGGGGATGAAGAATAATTTATCCTGTGTGGATTTTAGGGCACATAACACACTTGCTAACCAAGAACAGGCAGAAAGGTAATTCTGTGCTTTTTCTCTTTACTTACCCACTCCAAATGTGCTAGGAGCAGGCAGTGCAGTCGATTATCTTCCCTTGGACAGCTTGTGCCAAGGAGCAGTTGATATAATGCAGAATCAGTGATATTAAGGGAGCTGCTGTGTTCAGAGGCAGCAATGCTTGCAAGTGCAAGTGCTACAAAAAAGGAAACCCAATTCTTTATTTTCTGCTTCTGAGGCAAATATTTGGGATTTTATTCAGCAGTTGGGGTTGAACTGGGAGCTGTACATTTGTCAGGGTGTCTTTTTCCCTGAGAAACTAAGAGGAATGTTAAAACTGATAGAATTAGACTTGGATATTGCAGCTCAGGATGCAGTAGTTTGTGTGCCTCACTTTCTATTCAGTGCACTGCTGGTGAGATCACCTATATTCACAAAATGGATGCAAATTTTCTCTCTTCCTTTGTGCTAAATGGTACTGAAACCAGCCTGAGAAGATTCTTGTCATGCTTGAGTGTTTGAAAAAGCTGTAAGAGACATCCTGGAACTTCTTCCACTGTCTGTGAAATCACAAAAATGACATTGCCACTGCTTGTATTTGGAGGTGAACTGAAGTTATAAGAAAGCTATCACCTTTTCTTATGGAAATGTGAACTATCAAATAGTCCTTGATAGGGTTTTAGGGAAAGCACTTGATTTCTTGGGAAATGACTGTTGGGACTGTGCTTTTATTTTCAATGGCTCAAATGGTCCTTGGAGTGAAATGTAGTTTCTCCATAATGTTTAATGTAGCACAGTTTCAGCTGTAACATGGTGTTATTACTGTTCATTCCTCAGGCTAAAATTGGAGCAGTTTGGTTTTGCGCCTTCGATTGTGTGGGAAATACAAAGAGTTTGAGACAATGTTCAGAATGTCAGGGCAGGTGGGTTTTGAGATCTCTCGTCCCCTTGCATGCTATGACATCTAATTTGTCTCAGTTTTGAAACTTGCAGCCTTTTCTTGAGCTGATGTTTAAGAGCAGATTGTAAAGAGTTTCCAAACAAAGCCGTGTGGTTCCTGAGCCTCTGGTGGCGTGGATCAACAGTCTTCCTCCTTCCCTTCTTTCCTCCTGTGCTCTGAAACCCAGCTGTGTGAAGTACTTTGCTTTGAAAGGGATTTTCTGTTTTTCTGACTTGTTTTGAATGCAGTAAAAGTCAGATCTCGCTTTCTGCTGTGTCTGTGTGTATTTAACCAAATGCCGTATCAAACTATCCCAGTGGTATTGGGTAGATTATAGATCCTTCTCAGATGAGTAGCATTTCCTCTGTGCTGTGAGAGGTTTAGGGTTGGAAAAAGGATTCTTTAAACATGGTGCTTTGCCCACCTCTTGTGCTCTTTTAGCTGTAATAAAAAGCATGCTTTGAAATGAACCTGATTAGTTTATACCCTGTATTTTGCTGTGCACTAACAGTGCTGGTTTTATGCAGTGGTGAATGGTTTTAGCTGACAGCTTTGGAGATGGGCTTAAAGCACTGAATAAAATTGCCTCCTTGTTAAATGAATGCTGGGGGGAGCAGTAAAACGTTGGAAATAAGGATTGTTAAGGAAATCATTATGTGAAAGAAGAGGTTTCCTTACCCCTTACCCTTTGCTTTCTAGAAGGGAAACCTCTTGCATTCTAATGCTCTGCTGGCATATTACTTCTGTTGGAATTACTATAATAATATCCTAAATGTGGATTTTTTTCTGTTTAAGTTGCTACCTTTCTTTTTCCCTGATCATATCATGGTTATGGATGACTTCTGTGTTTTATGTTGTGAGACTCAGGTCACCCCTGCCTAGAGAGTTTTCAGCTATTAAGTTGTTTGGAACTGTCAGGTTATTTGACTGCTTTAATTGAAGCTTATCCTGATGCTCTAGCAGGCTGCATCAGCATGTTCCTTGGGTTCCTCCAGAGTGTCAGCTTCTAATCAAACTCTTGTGCTACTTACACAGCTGTCTTTGATTGCTCAAAAACAAAAGTAACATTATTTTCCAGAAAAATAATCTGGGACAAGTAACAAGCCACTTGCTAAGAAAAATGGAGGAGGGTAATAAGAAGTTTCTGCAGAAAGTTTCTCCCAGCCCAGAAGAAACACCAGCTCTTTTGTATTCCTGACTGGATCTCCCTGGTCTTCTGTGCCAAGGAGCTGCTGTAATAAAAGCCCTGACTCCTGTGCCCCTCACTTGGGGACTGGTTGCTTCTGCTGCTTCTGTATTTTCTTACTCCAGAACTTCTCCCTTTGCCCCTCAGTGAGGAGAAGACTATCAAAATAGCAAAGAGTTTTGGGAATCTTGGAGGAAGCTGGATGTGTGGAGTAAATAAAGCTGATTAAAAGCAGTTCTCACACAATCCATTTGGTATTTGCAAGCCAAGAGCATCCTTTAATTTTTTTGTATAGAGTGAAGTTAATACAGATCAGGTGCGTTTTTCTTGAAGTGCCGGCATTACGTAAGCTAAATATACATGAGGATTAGTCAGCTGTATTTTCTGTAAATACTCTTCCTGAAACAAACTTGATTTTTTTATTACTCTTACGTTACAGCTGTTGTAAAAGCAGAGTAGTCCTGCTGGTGCTGGAGGGGGATGTGTGGAGTGGAATAATTAAAAAATAGAGAGGTAACCTGATCTGTAGGGTACCAGATTCTTTCATACCTTGGTGGGTGGAGGTAGGGGGAACAGGAGGCCACAGCAGCCAGGAATAGCCTTTCCCCCACAAACCAGAAGAGTGACCAGTTCTGTTCCAGAACACCAGGGAATAATTAAGGTCACCCTGCAGAACCTCAGCTACTGCACATGTGACTTCATGTGGTGTTTCCAGTAGATAAGGTTCTACTTAATTTTATACCCTGTGAAGGATGAAAGTAGGTTCTAGCTTATCTGATCTGCAGTAGGTGCCTCTGAAAGCTTTTTTTGTTGTTTTCTTTTCGTGGTGTGCATAACCTTTTACTGTGTGCTCAGCTAATCCATGGGGCTGGCTGGGTGGATGTGAACATGAAAGCTCTGTGAGTGAAGTGTGAGGCTTTGGGGCCAGCTCACTGCTGGGTTCCTGATGGTAGGAGCAACTTTTGAAAGGTAGCTAAAAAAAAAAGTAATTAAAAGTAGCTCCTAATCATGAGCCAGTGATGCAAATCAGCCTTTTCTCTGAAAAATCTGGGGTCATGGCACAGATCAGGTCAGGCTGCATTTCACTGAATCACTGCAGCCTCTTTGAAGGTTTGAGGACAGTACAGGGAGCAGTAAACAAAGCAAGGAGTACTGAAATTTGGTGCTGGGGAGGAGAAGGCTTGTGGTGAACACACAGGGCTGATCACTGTGCAAGTGAGTGTTCCAAAAGTGCTGGAGAGGGGAATGCTTCCTGGAGTGTTATATGATAGTAAAATGACTTCACAAATGCAAGTTGTAAGAACAAACACTTGTCTCAGAAGCAAAAAAACTAAAGCAACCCAACCAAAAAAACCCAACCCCAAACTGATTATAGCCACAATTAATAACTCCAGCATACCTTTCTTATGGATAATCAAGCTCACAGATGCAAAAACATTGCTTTTAATTGGGTAAAGAGATGAGATTATTTGGGACTTTGGAGCTTGCTGGTTTGGATTTTCTTGCTCTGCAGGAAGACTGGCTTTGTTAAGCTGTACACCTGGTAGTGATTAGGAAGCATTTCTGCCTATGGAGATGTCTTAGCCAGCAGAGTCTGAGGTGGGACTGTGTCTTTCATTCAGGACTTCCTCCCAGGTTGCATAAAGCAAAGGTTGGCTTTTTGTTAATGAAAGGATGGAAGCCCTTTGGTCACCCATGAGTTGGTCATTGCTGTAGCCTTTCTACTTAATACTACTTTAGTTTTGCTGTTTTAACTACTTAAAACATTTTCCTTCAGAAAGAAAGCAAAATCTGATGGGAATTAATCTTTTAGCACGTGAGCCTGCTGTGAGAAGGAAGAGAGAGAACAGGTTGTTTAAGCTCTTTGGTGGATTTGGCAGGAAGTGCAGGAGACTTGCTTGACCTGGATCTCCCTTGCTGTGTGCATGGGGAGAGTTTTGACTCTAAAGCTGTTGAAACACAGTGGGGAGGCCTGGATCTTCCAGACGAACTCAAACAGAGATGTCATGGATTGACTGGATCAAGCCTTTGAGCTGGGGATGGAGCAGGTGACTCTGCCAGCTCTGTTTTCTGTCATCTGTGGTCAGAAAGCAGCTGTACATTTTTCCAGAGGTACATGTGATGCAGTGGGGAAAGGGAACCTTCTGGTCAGTCAGTGTTTGGGGATGAGGGCAACAAGGATAAAACAGTGTCCTCCTTCCAGCCTCCAAGAAACTTCAGCATTAAAGGCGTTGATTGCAATCTCTTGTAGTGATCTGTGAAGCGCTGTTAAGGAGCAGTCGTGTGTTCACTGCCAAAACTCCCCGACAGGAATGGGATTAGCATTACCTCTGGTGGTGGAGGCTGCTTCTGGGACAGACACTGATGCATGCAATCAGCTGGAGACAAGCTGAGACCTAAATTCATTGTGAGTTAATATCTGTGACACTGATACAGCACCAGAGAACACAGTTCAAAGGGGGAAATGAACCAGGAGTATCCCGTTGGTACAGAAGTACTCCTTAGCTGTGCTTTTGCTATTTGGCAACTCTTTCCCATGAGATTAAGTTTGAGAATAACTTCACTGTTCTGTTTCACTGAAACTCTTAGATAACTGGCAGACAGCAGCTGCTTGTTTTCTGAAGCTGTGATGCAGAAAAATGCATTTGAAATAATTCTTGCCTTTTTTTAAAAGGAAATCCTTAGCCATTCTTTTGCTGAAATACTACTAGATACAAAATGAATTGTTGAGGTTGATACAAGGGAAGAGGGTGTAAAGACTGTGAAGTACTGGCAGTGATATTATATAAAGAGAGACACAAATACACTTATTTTGTTGTCAGCTTTGTGTATGTTGAAGCTTTCTGTTTTTGTTTTGCTGTAAACTATAAACATGGGACTTTTTCCCTTTTAATGTGTGTTCAAGGGAGGGAGTGCTGAATGCTTCGGCACGAGAGGGTTTTCCAGTTAGTCAGGACTTGAGTCTGGAGCAGTGGAAAGCTCTGGGACTGGGTGTTGCAGAGGTAAATAATGTCTCTTTAGCCTTCATATGTGGTGGATGTCATGATAGTTGCAGTCCTTCCAAGGGAATCTCTCCTGCTCTCTGCTGTGTTCCATGTTGCTGATATAACTGCTTCTGTGGCTTTGCAGTGGGCTGGAGTGTGAGGACTGTGGTTTTAAAACTGACCTTAAAACTTAAATCCAGTTTTGTTCCTCCTTCATGTGAACCAAGGAGAGAAGTAGTGGGAACGAATTAACAAACGAAAGGTGAGACTGCTGCTTTTGGCAGCAGTGTGGGACCACACTGGTTCAGGGATGGTGAAAATACAGTGTAAGCACAAACTGAGTTTTGCTCTGTGTGGAGTATGTACTACAGGGTTCTACCAAATATGGGATCAGAATGTACTTACAAGGGAAGATTTACTCAAGTCTGATTTCGCTTCTGCAGCTTTGCTGTTCAGTGAGCAGAGATGTGCTGTTTGACTCACTAAAGCTATGGAAACAACTGAACTGCAGCATCTCATCTGTTTATAGCCAAATCTGTCATTTGGGATGGGTTTCATCCAAAAATGATGAGCTGTGCTGTAGATCTGTTAGTAATAGACAAGGAAAGCAAAGTAAAATTACTCCTTTTTGTGTGGGGGAAATATTACTGGTGAAAATCAGGAGTTGTTCAGTTTTAGTCTTTTGGGACGTGGTTTGCATACGTATGCAGAAGTATTTAAGTTTACAATGGCTTGTATTTTGATAGCATTGTAAAAAAAACCAGCTACATGCAGCACCTTCAATGTCAGCTAGTAGATACTTCAATTTTAAGGATGAGTTCTTTGAGTTGAAGTCAAACTTTCCAAGGTGCGGGTTAAGATTTAGAGCTCTTGTTCCAAGTAACAGAACTGTCATTTACTCTTTGCCACTGTCTAGGCTGGAGTTTTTTTTAAACAACAAAACCAAAATAAACATAAACCAAAAAAGCTTGTGTAACAAGCCTTCTGACAAACAGTTCAAAGCTTGTTGCTGATCTCTGAAGTAGACAAGTCCTTGTAGTAGTACAAGTAGTACAAGACTTGTAGAAAGTAGGAGCTTGCCACAGTGGACTGTGGGAGAGAGCATGTGTGGTCTTGCTCTCCAGACAGCCCTGAATCCAGGCGGAGGAGAGGCTTTCATTACATATCCCAGCCATGGGAAAAGCTTAATTGGAGTTTGCAGTTCATTGTATACCAAACTCTTCAAGTGTTTGATGTAAATCTGTAGGAAACTGGCTTTGATAATTATGGTGCCCATAGCCCATGCCAGCACCACTCCCTTATTTGCAAGGAATAGTGCTATCAACTGAGATAATTATCCCAGGAGGTTTCATGATGCAGCTTGTCCCAGTACTGCTGTCACTGAGGAGCATTTGCAAAAAGTACAGGACTGCTCCTTCCATGTGTGTTTGTCTGATGAACATCTGGAGAACTTCCAAAGTGCCCCATAGATGTGTGTGTGTGGGCAGGGTGCTCTCAGAAATGATTGTTCTGTTGCTGTTTGCTTCTGAAATTTATTTTTTTTCCTGATCTGTTTATTAGTTTGTTCCAGGTGGGGTGAGGGAGAGTTCCAGCTGCAGGTTCTTTTGGTAGTACCAGGCTTGTGAAGCAAAAAGTTGTGTGGTAATGTGCTGGAACCTAAGCTGATCTATTGGAAGAGTGCAAAGGAGAAGGGAAATGGCTCCTGCTTGTGGAGTGGCTTTGTGAGAGGAAGCGTTTGGTGATGGGGAATTTGTCCTCAATCCTTGTCCCTTCTCCATCTGTGATTCCATCCTGTTCCTCAGGATGGGAGGCACTTGTTGCTCGCCCAGGCACTGCTCAGTGGAAGAGCTGAGAGCGATGGAGAAGAGAGGGCAGGGTAGGTTTTTTTGTAGTTCCTGGTGCCTGTGCTTGGAAAAGCTGATCCAGCAAGGTGTGGGCAGCTATTCCTCCTCCTGGGTGCTGAATCCAGCCGTGTCCTGTGGGACAGCTCCTGTTGGGAGGGCAGGGACAGCCAAGGCTGTGGGGGCTGCTGCCTCAGGAGCAGGGCAGGGAGGATGGGAGGGAGCAATCCTGCCACGGCTGGATCCCAGGGCATCACTGCTGGGTCACTGGGATGGAGCTTCTTCAGGGGATGGGAAGCAAAGGTGTGGCTGCAGTGCCATGGGCAGGGTTGGTTTGTGGGGAATGACTTGAGAGGCCTGGCCTAGGAAAAACAAATGTGTCTGCTGGCTGTGGAAAGAGGCAACTTCTCACACTCTCTTTTTTTCCCCCTTCTAAAACGTGTGTATCCCTAGGGATTGTCCCAGCTCTTTCTACCACTGTTGGATCAAAATCAAGCTTGCTGGTCTATAATTGCAGTGTAACAAATCATAAAACTACCACTCAATTCCTCCTGCCCTTTGTGGAAAGGAAATGTAGAAATGGGCACAAGGAAAACCTTCATGAAAAATGTTCAGTGCTAATCAGGATGAATGAGCTCAGTGTTCACTTTGCTTGTATTTCCTTCCTATTTGAATACTCCAAGAGGTTTTTTAACCTTGAGCTTCTTTATTTCTCTATTTTAAAAGTAATTAAACCCCACAGAGACCTGAAATGAAATAGAGTGGCCTTCTCCAGTTAAAATTGTGCTCTGAAAAATGAGGGGAAATAACTCCAAACAATAAAACCCCACTTGCCTGATTTTAGCTTCCAGTGGAACTACTTTAATTCAGCACTGTTTAGCAGTTACACAAGTATAAGAGAAATCAATAATTACAGGATGTAAAGCTAGCAATGGTAATATATAGCAGTTATATATTATTTCTGAGGGAATTGTTACTTTTTTAGGTTTCTAGATGAAAATACTTGTAGAAAGAATGTTGTCTTCAACAAGTTAAAACTTGCTGGCATATTCCTGATAATAGTGTCTTTGAAAGAAAGCGTGTGCATATACCCAGGGAGATTGAAGTGGAGAATCAAACAACTCCTATTTTAAGAGCTGGTATTTAAGCTGCCTGTGGAACATTTTGATGTATCTTTCTAGAGATTGGTTTCTTGTAATGAGGATCCACAGGCTGCACTTCTCTGGAGTAGAGTTAATAACAAATTTCCAAGGTGCAAGTAGGCCTGGCATGAAAGAGTAGTGATTTATTCCTGTTGGTTTTGTGCTGTGTTAGGGAATGTTCTTTAATAGTCCAGAAAGACACAGTAGTCTCCCCTGTGAAAATGGGAGTGAGAGGACAAGTTCAGCTGGAGGTGTCTCCACTTTCAGTGTGGCTTTAGCATCGTGTATTAATTGTGCATTTTAAAATGTCTAGGTTTTAAGTTCTAGAGCAGTGAGAGTGAGATAATTTTTATCTTAAATCTGTTCTTGCTTGTGCTCAGTCATTCAGCAGTCCTGCCTTTGGTCTTCCTAGAAGGGTAGGAGACTCTCCAAGTGCATTCTCCTTTATACAAATAGTTACAGGATGTAATGATTAAATATATATATATATTCTGGGTTACTGCACTGCTGCCTCTTTCCTTTTCTTATTCTTTTTCTGCTTGCAATGTTAACCTGTAATCATAAAGACTGTAGGAGAGATATGTGTGAGATCAGTGTAGAGCAGACCTCACCAGTAAGACAGAAGAGATTTTTCAGTGGAATAACGTCTGTAGTTTCTTGGGTAAAAGTCTGAAATCTCTGAGGATCAGGAGTGGAAGAGTGAGTAAAGCCCTGAAAGCTCTTCCAGCTGAGAGTTGGCAGGAATGATGGTGAAAAGCCTCTACCTGACCTAAATCTTGGGGGTGAGATGATGGTGAATTCCGTGCTTGTGCACTAAAGAAATTTCCAGTTGATCCCTTCCCTGGGGAAAGAGCTCTGTCCCCTTGAGGCTTCAGACTTCTCTGAATAATTAATCCATTGGGTCTGTGTCCTCGGGGAGAGATGAAAGAACTGTGGAGGGCTCCTGTGTTACACCTGATAAAGAAAGTCATTAGTGAGGTTTCAGATAGTCACATAAATTAAAAACACTGGCATCCTCTCTCCTTAATAATAGATGAAGCCTTTAGGATTAAAGTTTTTTTAAAAAATGGGGGGGACACAACTAGCAAAGCATGCTGTGTGAGTAAAATTCCTTTTCACATAGTTTTACTTGCCCCTAAATTACTTTGGTTTTCCATGCTGCCCCTGTTCTTCCTCCATTCCTGCCTGAGATGTGGGCAGATGGATGGTAGGGTAAAAACATTTCAGAACTCCTCATGTCCTGAAATGAAAGTGAAGGTGTAGAGTTTGTTCTTCCAAATTCCTTTGATTCTAGAGGTGAAGAAGTGTTTCTGTGGCTGAAATACTGAGTATTTAATTTGCAGTTAATTATCTTTTTAATGAGAACAAAATTTCAACCATTGGTAGGTAAAGAATGTTTGAATGCTCAATTCAGGAAGCAAAACTTAGCCTGAAGAGAACTTTTTTTTTTTTTGTTTTGCCCCTATGCATTTGATGATACCAGAATATTGTGGCCAGATCACCTCTCTCTCCTTTGCTGCATTCCAAACTGGTAGTGTTTTATGCTAAACTTTTTCCCTTTATTTCCAGGTATAATGGATCCCTCCCTAACGGTGACAGGGGGCGCAGGAAAAGCAGATTTGCCCTTTATAAGCGATCTAAAGCAAGTGGAGTTAAACCCAGCACTGTTCATGTCATCTCTACTCCTCAAGCATCAAAGGTATGTGACACTGGGCAAATCCTGGTTTTTGATGGTCCTGAGTGGAGAACAACTCAGGTATTGCTGCTGATTTACCTTGTTACCAGTTTATTCTGTGCTTGTAGATACTTTTGTTTAATGAAGAGGCTGCAGTGGATTTGCTTTCTGGGGTCTATAGCTTTAATCCAGTTACCTGTTTAAAATAGTCTGTAAGCTCAGGTATGAGATAATCTGACCTTCCTGCCCCTGTTCAGAAAGCTGGCTGTCAGTGCTGAGTGTTTTATTTGAGCCATAGAGTACACAGGGGATAAAAACAAAAAGTATTTTAGTTTCTTTCTCGTTGGAGTGATATTTCTTTCCTCTTCAGGAAGATAACTGACATGCTGCAAAAAATGCTGTGATCCCTTAGGGCCTTGCATTTTTCTTGCTAATAATGATACTGTAAGAATGTTTACCTGAAGTTTAATGTGGGTGAAGGAGAAAAAGCAGCACAGTTAATAAATTAATGTATAGGACTGTCCAGGTCAGGATTCTGGTGGTGGAATGTATTTCAGGCTGCAAAAGCTCTGCCAATCTCGCTTCTCAAAGCTTTTTTTCTTAGAAGCAAGAAGTGAGTAGAGTTTATGCTGAACTGGAGGGGGAGTTAAGTGGTGGCACAAGAGGATGGTTTGTATGAAATGTCCCTCACTGAAATATCTCTTGGGACAGAGAGAGAGAATTTACACCATGCTCAGAAATGTGTTATTGGACTTGGACCAAGAGAAGAATGTTGTTTAATACATAGTATGGGATTGTTTTCTTTGCTAATACACACCATACACAGTATATGCCTAAACTTCTCAAAATACACAATATCAGAGCTTGTTCTCTTTGAACATTGTGTAGGGCTTGCCTGCTGCAGATAAATGTGGAGCCTTTCGGATTAAAAGTTACAGTAAATATTTTTCAGTGCTTCTGTTATCAAAATAAAAGCTTTTGTGAGTTGAATCTTCCTGATGAAATCAGCCTTCAGAATAGACCTGTAGTATATGTTGGTAATTCTGGTTTGTTGCTTAAAGTGTAACAAATGGGGAAAAAATGTGTTTTACATAGTGGATGAAAATATGCATGTGTTCTCACTGAATGATCTTAAGCATTTAGACTGCAGATAGTATTTCAGCATTTGAGTTGCAAAATATTTAAACACCTGGCAGACACCACAAGGAATCTGGTTAATGTTCATCTGTGGTGTTATTGTAGTGCAGATAAAATATGTGTGCTGTACAAATTAGTGCCCTTATAAAGATAGCAGAGGATCTGGGACACTAAAGCCTTTCCTCTGAGCTGAGGATTTGGGTAGATGTGTCAAGTTGAATGTATTTTGCACTTTCTCTGAACCCTTAGAAAAGAACTTTTGTGTATTTGTGCTGCTGTCTGGGGCAGGGCTGGTGGATCTGTGCCAGAACAGTGGTGCAGTGGCTCTCAGTGAGTGCTCTTTCCAGGCACAGAAAAGTCACTTACATTTTAAAGATGCTGTCATCAGCTTTTCTTACAGCTTAGGCACCAGAGCCTGAATTGTTTTACTGAGAATTGTTTCTGCATGGAACTTGTGTAAATGGCTGAAGAAGCATAGGCTAATAAAGAGCGAGCTGCTTAGTTCATAGAAAATAATGAGCAACTTGACCTCAAAAGTTTAGTTGTGCTCTCAGTCTTCCAGTCTTAACTTGTATTTAAGAAAGATAAACCAGCAGAAACCTGTGCTGCATAGGATGTTAACAAGTTTCCTTCCTTTACGTCCTTTATTTTAACTTTTCAGGTACCAATTTTCTGTTTGGTTCTGTTTGTCTGTCACTGTAAACTGAATCTGTGAGTAAAAAGACAAGTGTAGAGTACTGATGCTTTTTGGGTGGTGGATTTAGCAGAGGTGGGAGAAGCCCTGACTGCCTCCATTAGTTTTGTCTCTGACAAACAGAGGTTTGAATAAGGTGCCTGGCTGGTTTTGTGCTGATTGCATTAATACAGCAGCTCAAGAACTGTAGCTGTCACCCAGTTTCAAGTTGGTGTGGCAGCCTGAACACTGCAATAGATGGTAAGAGGATGCTTGTCATGTTCCATTGTCCCTGCTGTGCAGGTGTCAAGGACAGCTGGAGTAGCAATGGCTTCAGTAGTAAATTTAGCTGAGCTAATTGCATATGAATCACTGCCTTTTGTTTTTTTCCACTGAGCACTTGTTTTTTGCCACTCTGCCTTCTGAGGTGCTGAAGAAAATTCAGAAATGTTTGGCCTTCTGAGGGTATATGGGTGTATTTAGGGGGAAAGCAGTGCATAGGTAGTAAGTCTCAAGTTTTATCAGAGTCGTTGTCATTGTTAAAATACAGAGACATCTCTTCAACATTGTGCACTGGACTTTAAAATCTATTTATTAACTCTGTGCTTAGGCACCATTGAGTAAATTTAGTGGTGTCCCCTATTTGACAATAAACAGAGCGTTGGAGATGGATTTTTTCCAGCATTGTCAGAATTGGTTTTACTGTAAGAAAGAGCTTAAAACTCTTCTGCTGTCCTAAGCTTGTCTGTGTGGACATGTCTGGGGTAGGGGTTTAGGGAATGAGGGACTGTGAGTCTTCATTAACTGAGTATGGATCTTTCTCAAGATTTCAATAATCCCCTTTGCTGAATTAGAGAGTTTCTTTCTAAATCATCACATCACAGGAGAGGCCTTTCCTTGCCTCTTGACCTAGGTTTCATGACAAAGAGGAAGGTTTATCAGTCATGATAATAGAATTTGTGAAAACCTTTCTCTGACTACCAAACTCATAGGTGTCAGTTTGCTGTTGGCTCATCGTAACGTAGGTGGAGTTAGTGATTCTTATTTTCAAGCTGCTGGAGCTGTTTAACAAAGTCAGAAATTAGTTGTAATGTTTATTTCATTTAGTTGAGTTGTGTTAATTGTTGTTTTCATGCACAATATTTGATGCTGTGAAACTCCAGTCAGTGTCTGCTGGTGTCTGAAATGATTACAGGGTTTACTTGGGCAGAAATTTTCCAGAAAGGGCTGAGCTTTAGGTGAGAGTGGGATAAAAGGTTGTCTTTAGAATAATCACCTGGGAATGATGGTGCTGAATAGCACCATCACTGGGCTTCACTGGGTTTGGGCAGGAATAGGGA
Organism: Phylloscopus whistleri; assembly: GCA_017589585.1. Taxonomy (NCBI): domain Eukaryota; kingdom Metazoa; phylum Chordata; class Aves; order Passeriformes; family Phylloscopidae; genus Phylloscopus; species Phylloscopus whistleri. The sequence goes on along the minus strand of JADMLD010000405.1, from coordinate 61,723 downwards.
AAGGTTTTCGTAAGGGCTTTTTGTATTTGGGGGGGTTTGTAAGATTTGATTGGTTGGGGATATTTGAATCTAACAGGGAAAGAGGTGTCTGACTGAAAACAAAACTGTGGAATAATATTTGAGGACAGTAGGTTTTTCTTACAGATCTTAAGCAGGTCAGTCATATGCTGTCAAAATAAAACTGTATGATCCCAATTCGTGCAAAGCGTGGATGTTCCTGTTCCAGTCCACATCCAGTCTCTTGATTCAGTGGGATCACTAGGTTAACATTAGCACTTTGCCCTGTACAAGCACAGGTCAATAGTCACTCCTCATAGCTCCTCTCCATGACCATCCCTGGCTTCTTGCTAGATGTTGATAGTTGGGATTCTTTTTGTGGAACAGTGGGAGAGAACTCCCCCAGTCCCATCTGAGAGGGGTGCTGGCAGCTGGCATTAACACTGCGCTCACTGGTGTTACTGGAAGCTCTAATTTTGGAACCCCCCATAACTTTGGCTCTGCAAGCATTTAGATTTCTCTATTGGCTTCTGATGCTTCAGAATTATTTCCATGGGTGTGAAGTTTAGAGAAATGAAGAAGGGGCTTCATGTACATTTGAATTACTTGAAGTATGGCATTAGGAAGCAGGAATTGTTGACAGCAGCCCTCCAGGACTCCTTACTCTGGAAACATGACTGAATTCCCTTGTTACAGTGTGGATGGTAATTGAGACTTTCCAAAGTATTAGCTCAGTGGGCAAGAGAATATAACTGCTGAGCATTGGAAGTATTCCTTTTTAACAAGGGAATGCTGTGCTTTCCTAAGTGATTGCATGTGTAATTGTGACTCCAGAAAAGACTCTGAATGCCTTTTGGATTGCTGAAGACTTGAAAACCCCCACCTTTAATACCTTTCTATGGTGGTGTGTCTTGGTATTTATTATGTCTGTCTTTCTTAGGATCAAAGTTTTCCTTTGGTAACCTGTGGTAGATAAAGGCAACCTATTTTCTCCCTCATGAAATTACTATTTCAAGCTGACTGAGGAACATCTCTCTGACTTCCAAGTCCAATTACCTGCCGAGTTGGCTTCTGCTTGGTGCTATCACAACAGCAGCTTGGATAGTCACTGGCTGGGTTCCTGCAGCTCTAATCAAGTTTCCTGCTGCTGCTGGAGAAGAACAAAACGCAGCCATACGAATAATTATTAGGTGGGGGAGAGAGCTGCAATTTGTGCTTTGAGTGACGAGAGAAAATGAAAGTATAGGATTCTTGTGATTAGTTATCTGCTGTAGATACTGCATCTGCTTTGACGTACTTTGAATTGGGACTAAAAAGGCCACACATCCTTTTGGCACTGACAGCTTTTTGGTGTTCATTCTGAAGGAGAGCTGTAGAGCTCAGCTGCTGTCAGGAGGATGCTGTGTCTGTCAGTGGCTTCTCTCTTTCCTGTTGGGCTTATTTATGGTCTAATCAGTTCATGGAGCACTAATTTGTTCTGAAGTAACTTAATCGCATAGGTGTCTCGAGAGCCCTGGCTTGTGCCGAGGCAGCTTTTTCTTGGCTCATCAGACTGAGTCTGCTTGAATAATAGTTTCTTGGGTGTAATGTCCTTTTCTTCTATTAAATGAGCATCATCTTAACGTGCTAACTCCCTACCCCTGTGCCCTTGCAAATAGCAGGGAATGGTTAGGCAGGAGAAAATGGCTACACCAATTACACTGGTAGGGCTGAATAAATAATAACCTTTACTTGGTTTGAAACCCTCCCTCCTGAGCTTTTGGGTCCCATTGAGCAGAATGCGTGTCAAAGGTTTAGGAAAATCATTTTATAGTGTTTTCTAACAAAACCCAGATGTTTAGCAAAGGAAGGGGAATTAAAAATTGCTGAGGTCTACAACAGTTATTTTTTTATGACTTAACGTTGCTTTTTGTTTTCGTGCTCTCCCTTCAGAGGATAAAAAAAAAAATCAAAAAATGCTTTCCTTGTAAACTCTCTTTAAACTACATCTGCTCTAAATCAATATTTTAGAGCAGATTCTACTTGAATGTGGTGCCCTTTGAAAGCAGAGGAAGATGCAGTGATCACCAGGGCTGGTGTCAGGAAACTCAGGAACATTTCGTTTCCCCATACGCTTCTCCTTGACCTCCCACAGGGAGCCAGGCTGTGGAAGCTCTGCTGTGCAGGATCTGTCACTTTGCAGCTCCCTTGACCATGTCAGAAATCACTTGGGGGGTTTGGCCTTGTGATGATGCAGAACCAGGGAAAGGAGAGGCTTCATCTCAGCTGAGGTTTAAATGCTGTAGTGTAAGGTCAGACACTGCAAATTTTGCTGCCCATCACAGAATGTCCTCAAATTTATTTTTTTTTTGTGCCACGGGAAAAGCGACGAGTAGGATTTGTACTGGAGATGGCAGAGCCACTTGTTTCACTGGAAGATGAAAATTTCACAGCTTGAGTTTAATGCAGCATGACTTGTTTAAAACTGTCTTGTTCCAGTTTGACTGGTTCCTGCATGCTTCCCCACTGTTCCCTAGAATTTAGAGTGGAAATTTTGGACCACCTGCTGTAGTGGTGAAGCTCTGTCCTGTTTCATATTTATTCTGTTTGGACTCTCAATTGGCTGGAATGGATCTGGTCTTAGAAAGTGCATGTCTCCTGAGGGCTGGGTTGCTCTGAGCTTCCTAAAAGTCAGGAAAACTCCACAGTCTGGTTTTGGATCAAAGGAAGCTGGATGGCCTGAGCCTAGTATTTGGAACTAGCCTTTGGAAATTGCCAGGGATAATTCACCCTGCAAGTTGGCAGTACTGAGGGAGATTCTCTTTAGAGTATTAAAGTGGTGGGGATCTGCTGTGGTGTTCCAGGTGTTTTGGATGTGCTGGAGCACAGTTGGGAACAGCCTGATGACTGCAGGGCCTTGTGTACAACTACTAGAGCCTGGGACTGTCAGCATCTGTAATACAGGAATTCCTCTTCTCTGTATAGGTTGTTTCATGCTCAGAAGAAAATGCCATGACAAAGGGAACATGGCAGCTGATGATGGATAGGCTTTTCTTGTTACCTCAAACTAATGTCCAGAAGAAATTGTCTTAAACGTATGGAGCATTGTGTTTTGGAAAAGTCAGGTAGCGTGTACTCAGAGTATGGAATTGCTCTCCTGGAACAGGGGAGTTGGAACTGCATCAAAGAGGAGAATGAGACTTCTCTGCTCCAAGGTTTTGTTGAGAGGGGCAATTTTGAAAACACAGAAAGCAGTTGAAGCATCATGGGCCAACAGTAACTTTTCAAAGAAACAAACAGCTGCTGTTCCTGTTTTACAAATTAGAAAATACGTGTTTTCCAGAGTGCTTAGAGATTTTGTTGATGGAAAGAACAAAATCTAAATATTTCTCTTTTTGGGAGTCTCTTATGACTCTGTCTGTAAAATGAGCAATGTTATCTCTTTGCCAAGAGAAGAACTAAGAGGGGTGACTCTCTTGTGGCATTCAAAGATTCCTCTTTCCACTCTGTAGGTCTCTTGTCTGAGACATGTTTATGCTCTGTTTTAGATGTGGATTTACTTTGTTTTGAGATCCTGCTGGTTTGCTCCTCTTCAACACCAAAGACCTCAGAAATATTTTAGGAGAAAACAGAGAGTACTTTATCCTGATAATCTCTTTTGAAGGGAGGTATCCCCAGCAAAATGCTTGTGGTGATGCTTCGTTGGCTGGATGCTCCAAGCTCTTCAGCTCTGCATGCAGAAATTCTCTGGCAGTCATAAAGCAATTCAGAATTCTTCAGCACTGTGGCTTTGCTCCTACAAGATCATTATCTTCTTTTTTTTTTTTTAAATCATCCCTGAGGTGTCCTTCCATGAAAACAAACGAGTCCAGCCACTGGACCTACATCAGAGCTTGTACTTGGGTGACCTCTGTGTCAGACTGAGTGTGTTCTGTACAGACTTGCCTTGAAATTCTGCATGTCTCTTGTCCACAGTGATTCTACTAGTTCTTCAGGAAGTTCTGGACTCTGCAGATGCCTGCTGTGAGATAATGTTTGTGGTAATCTATACTTTGGCCTTCTAATTTCAGTAGCAGCAGATGCCTATCGCTTTGACTTGAGGAAGCTCGTTAAAGGCCCAGCACTGCCAGCTTGCTCTGTTGTTCATTCTCTGTCTTCCCCCAGCTCTGAGGGATCTCTCTTCCCCTGAGTTCACCACAGCCAGGGAATGATGGATGCTTTCTTCTCTGCTTTTTGATACCAGCAAGCAGGGAGGGATGTTACTCTCTGGCTACCTAAAAAACTCCGGACTTGGTGCACTGAGCTCAGGATTGCACGTTTCCTGGGAGCACTCACTCTGGGGACTGTGGCCTGAGAACAAGGCCAGTGTCTGAGCAGGGATCTGTCTCAGACTGGGGTCATCCTGAGTTGTTGCACTCTCAGCCTTGGATGTTGACAACAACTACCACTTTTGTGGTCCCAGAGATTTTCCTGGGAGCCTCTCCTGTTTTCTAAGTTTAAGATACTCAGAGACACTTTTCTTTCTCTTTCGCCCTAACCTAGGATAAGAAAAGGGGAAGCAAGTACAGGTTTGATTTCTGTGTATTTTAGTTTTCTTTCATGAAGCTCATGTGGCCAAAGAAACTCTGGTTTCAGGGTCTGTAGCTGCTTGTGTCTGTTTCTCCTCCCAGACTTCACAACTGATCGAAGGCATAGATGACAAAGCACTCCCAGTTTGCAGCTTGGATAACTCTTGTTTCTAAAGCAATTCTTTTCAGCATTGGTTAGGGGTGTTCTTGAGCAGGGGAATCTGAAAAGTATATGGAACTTCCCTGGTGAGATAAACCACATTTTATACTTGCTCTACAGCAATGCAAATTTCTGGGTTTTATTGCTAACCTCAAATCCCAGAGAAGTTCTACTGAAGAGATGCTTTGTTTTGTGGTATCAGACAACCTCTGAAAATCAGGCCTTTGTGGGACCAGAGCACACTCATTTACACCCTGGATGACCAGGGAATTTCTGAACCTGAAGCAGCTTGCTTGTTCTCCAGCTCTTTGGGAAATTCTGTGGAAGCTGTTCTTTGGGTAGTGAGTTACAGCCACTGAGGATCAGAGCTTCTGTTCCCTTCCCCAGACAGTGCTCTTCCTAACAGTGCTGCTGCTGAAGCTTTTTTTCAGCTGAAAGAGTCCAGAATTCTAGAAGAGGTAATTAAAGATCATATGGTTCAGAGAAACTGAGGGAGAGGTGCTTTTTTGTGCTTGAGGTTTTTAGAGAGTTTCTGAGAGTTATTAAAGCAAAACTTCTTCTGTACTGCATAAATGCAAATAAAATGGTGTGAATGATCAAAAAACCCTTCAGTGGTTATGGGCTGCTTTCTGTAGTTTGTACCTTTGAGGCACTGGACTTTATATATACAGGCCTTACTAGTTTGGAATTTTCTGCAAAGGTTTGGAGAGGATGTTGAATAGGACAGTGAGAGCAAATGTACAAAAGCTGGAAGGGGGCTGAAAGAAAGTTTGGGAAGGCTTTGTGGATTCCTTTTGACTCATAACCTTCCTGTAAGGGCATTTACCATTATCAACTTTGGACAATAGGCTACAGTGTAAAATGTGCAGAAGTTTTTCCTCCTGCCTGTTATCTCTACGTTAGCATTTGGTTTTCCACATTTCTGTTCTTCAGCCCAGCAAAGAATCTTCCACTGCTGAAGGTCATGAATGAGGCAGTGCCTTGGTGGTCCAGGTGGGAGGCAGGGAGGGACAAAGCTGACGCAGTGCTTCAGCATGGGCAGCTGCTCCCAGTTTGTTCACAAAGAAAAGCTGGCCTTGGAAAGCTGGATTGTGAAACTTGTAAAAGCACATAAAGTGTTCTCCCTAACTCATCTCTCCTCCTCCTCCAAGCTTTCTCAAGTCTTTGTTTGGTGTTTTGTCACAAAAAATGACTCTGTTGTTACTTGAGTGTAATAAATAAACTGCAGAAGTCAAAACAAAATGTTTGCAATTTTGTTGGAGAGACAGCCCATGCTGAATGTCTTAAAATATGCCTGTGTTATGATCTTGCCTCTTACTGGAAACTAACTCTCTAACTCTCGTTTCCTTGGTTAAAAATACCTTGGTTATTTAATGTTGTCTCTTGGTATCTTTGCACTGTAGTAGCAAATACTGCTGGGGTTGAAAGTATCACTGTGCCATTATGTGATGCATATAAAAATAAGGCTCTTTCTGAGCCTTTTTTTCATCTCCAGATGAAGATGTACTTGCTAAATGTGGAGGTGGGGCTCTGATTTTTCTCTGACTGCTGAGAAATTCTGTGTAGAAATCCTTTGATTAAAATTGAGCCACAATGGTGAATAAAAATCTCTGTGTGTGTACCAAATACAGCATGACAAGGGAAAACACCATCATCCAGTGTGGCACTATGAATGCACTGAGGTTTTTCCAGGCTGAAGTAGTAATTGATTTTTACTTGGTGGCAGTGAGTTACCTCATTTAGCCTTAAAAACACTAAACCACTTTGAAACAGGAGTATGGAGACATCTTCCTCAGTCAAAGGCTTTGATGGCTTCAAACACATCTGTGAAAAGGAGAAGATTTTGAAATTTAACAACTGATACTTCTGCCTCAGGTTGGATTTGGGCTATGCAAATGCTGAGAGGTGATAGTTGCCTCAACAAGTGGATGTGTTAGAGGTTCCATGGAGCTGTAATCCATTCTGCTCCAGTGTTTACCAGGTAATGCTCGGCTGCAGCATTGGTGGTGGAGCAGTACTGTGAATTGGATGATTTCTGATACCCAAAGTGTCTTGCTCCCAGCTCAAGGGTAACAGTCCTGCCTAGATTTGTTGTGAATAAGGCACTGTGCATTAGGTAAAACCCCACAACAATGCTCAAGGTACAGCAGTGCAGACAATCCTTCCCTGTGGCAGCCCAGCTGTGCCAGCTTGTGGAGAAAGCAGTGTCAGGGTCATGGAGGCTGAGACTGGAGCCTGTGTTGGAAGGTTTGCTCTGTGTGGGAAGATGCTGAAGGTTTTTCTGTGCAGGGTCACTGAAGTCTGAAGGGTGGCTCAGCTGAGCAACACGTGCTGGTTTAGAGCACATGGATTTCCTCAAGGCTCCAGTGACTCAGATGTGTCCAGAAGGTCATACCAGTTTTGGTATCTTAGTTGCTGATACAACCCTGGCTGAAGGTCACTCCAGAAGGATCTGTAGCCAGTTTGTGTACATGGGATGTTTGACAACTTGGGAGCCTCATGTAATCCATTGTCCTTCAGTCATCTTTGTGCCAAAACCTTGAGTGTCTGCAGAGTCATTTTCTGAACTCCTGCCAAGATTTGGGTACTCTTTGTTTTGAAGTCAAGGAAGTTGTCTTCAAGGAAATGTCATATCCAGAATCATTTGTTAATTGTGCATAAATGGTGCATAGGCTGTATTTTAGCAGTACTTTCCCAGCTTTCACTTGCCCACTTGTGACATGTTGTTAGCACCAGTAAAAGTTCATAAACCACAGATATAATCTGTGTATTTAATCAGCCTGTCCAGTGTTCCAGAATTATCTCAGCCTTGTGTTTCTCAGGCTTGATTAACAGGAAGGAGAGAGCACTTAGGACACTTGTTATAGGTACATGATGTCTCTTCTTTATCACTTATATAACTTTTCCCCCCTGTTGTGTATCAATGTGTATTTGAAGAACAGTGAAGATAAAAAGTAGTTTTTCTTTAAAACAGAAATCCTCCTCATTCAAATATTATGTACTCACAGTCTCCAGACTGTTAAAAGCTTGCACATTTATTTGCCATGATGGGTTGCTGTTTATGTGCTTTCTTTATTTTATTCTGCTTTTTTTGTTTATGCGTTGATTCCTCTTATTACTGAAATAGATGAGCAGTGTTAAACAAGACATACAAACTATTGGGAGAGGGAATGTAATTTACAATTATAATTCTTTCTCATGAAGCATTCACTATTTTTAAATCTATTTATTTAGTGCTTGCTAACTATAGCCAGTATGATGATGATTGAGTGCTTTTTCATGCTGGCTCATGGAGACTTGAAGTGGAATAAGATTCACCCTTGGAATTCACTGAGATAACTTTGTCAACAGCAAGAAATTGCATGCAAAGTGGAAAGGCCAAGAATGTGCTGAATGTTTTGGCATCATCAGTAATGTATTAATCTAATTTCTGATTGTGCCTTGCTGTACTAGTTCTCTATTAATAGTTTCTTATATCGAGGGTGTGTTTTGCCCTACATTGGGGGAAAACACCTTGCCTTGAAAGTAGGGGTTGTGGTTATATTAAAGTGCTTTTGGCAGAAACTGAAATTAATACCTGTCTGAGGCAGGTTGTGTCTCCTTGTCAAGTGGCAGATGGGTTGGTTGTCTGTGTAAACAGTGAGACTTGCTCTCTGATGTGGTGTTCTTGCTGCAAAAGTGTTGGGCTGGGACTTAATTCCAACTTTACCAGCATTTTAAATCATCAAAAACTGGGGCTGAAGGGGTTGAATTGCCCTCTTTGATAATTGACATACAGAATCCGGCTGTAATGTAGTTGTGGAAGGATGTATAGTATGAACTTTTAATGAGAGGATGATATTTACTGGAACATAAGTAAATAAACCAGAAATAAACTGATACAGAGGCTTGTGCTTTGTCTTCTTCCTCTTATGCATCACCTCCTGTGCATCTTGTAAATGCAGACATAATACAGAGTGTAAAGAAGAAATTGATTTCGTGAGTTTGTTTGTAAGCCTGGGTTGAAGTCCTGCTGTTATTTTCCTTTCTGCTGTTATTTTCCTAACCTCCCCTCTCCTGTCTCCTGCCACTGACCTGTCCTGTGCTGCTCCTCTCCTTTTTTGTCCCTGGGAAGTGAGGGACACCAGGAGTCTAGACGTTGGGTTTTTTTTGCTTTTTCTGGTTGGCCTGTCAGGGAGATGCCTTTGAGCTTTTTAGGAAAACACTGCTGAACATTTTCTTTTTGGAAAGAAAAATGTTAAAACTGTACTCATGGGGCTTTAAAAGAGAATTTTCCTTCTCATTTTGCATTTAATATATAAAACATGTGTACACTGTGCTTAGCACTCACTACTGGTGTAGAGCCTTGCTCCTGCTGGAATATGCATAAAGTAAAAACAGTCTGGTGTGCTCAGGAATTGTGAGATTTGATGTGTCCCAGTTTTCATTAGTAACAATCACACTTGCACTGTGTGGGTCTGTCACTCCATGTTGGTAATATTTTCCTTTTTCTTGAGCTGGTAAAACGAGAATCTTGTTTTTGCCACAGTGAGTTTCTTTGCTGGTCTCTGAACACAAATTGCACTGACAGAATGGAGGGGATGTATTGGTAGGCTATTCTATATAACATTAGATCCAGAAAAGATTTTTAATGATCTAAAAATGTAGAACTACAAATTCATCTCCTCAGCATTTGTTTTGAATGCCCGTGTTCATGAAAATAGTTCAGAGCCCCGATGGTTCTGGCTTAAATCCTAAAATCTTCACTGACTCCTAGGTTTGAATTTTCATGAATAAACAGATCTTAACTTTATAAAGCAGGAAATAGTAGGATTTTGTTGCATTGCTGTTTGTTCACGTTTCTGTGAAGGGGAATCCTGGCCTAAGAGACATGATTCTGTTGTAATTAGAGTATTAGTTACACTAGATCACCTCTTTCAGCTTTACTGAAAATCAGTACTTTTCACGCTTTGCTAAGTGAGATGCACAGAGACAAGCACTAAAAATTACACGTTACACTTCAAACTCTTCCACTGTCTTGATATTTTCCTCAGTACTGAGGCCTTTTGCTGCTGAAGGGAAAAATGTAGGATACATGCTGTTCTTTCATAGCTCTCCTTTCCTCAAAACTATTATTATTTTCCTTGGAAGCCAGTCTGAGCAGAAAGTGTCAGTCATGGATCTGTGTGTCTGGTGGCACAACACTGATGTGTCATCTCCCAGTGTCACAAATAAAATGAATCTTTCCAGGTCAGGACAGAATTTCAGCTCATTTCTCCTGAAGTGTTTGCACTGGAGAAGCCTCATAGTAACAACTCAGCTTTTTTTTTTTCTCCCCTCCAGGAGGAATGTCTGCCTTTTGTTCTTACAACTCCAGCGCATTGTTCTTTTCTGAATGCCTTCCCCATAAGTGCCGTGTGGGTTTTTTGTTTGTTTTTTTTTTTCACTAAAAATAAAAATCTTGAATTAATTTGTGAAACGGTGTTTGAACTTCCTAACAGAAGTTAGTCAGGTTGATGTGCAGTGAGACAAAGCTGCAATTATCTCTATCTTTGTAATCCCGAGGGGCTTCATTACAGCGGCTCCTCTCTCCCTGCTGCCGTGTCCCAGCAAGGTGAAGTTCAGGATTTAACAGACACAACAAATTATTATTTTCTGTGTCTGTGTAGTATTTCATCCCTGCTGATGGAACATTTAACTGGGGTTTGTTTTGGTTTTTTTTTTCTTGCTGTTGTTGTAGTAACAGGAGAGTCTGTGCAGGTTCAGACAGACCTTGTATTATTGAAACCGACTTGTTTGATAGTGATGAGGCAAAAGTATCGACAGTTCTGCTGCATCAGCTCCTCCACTGCTATCAGCCAAAGACAGGGACACTTCCAGCCCCAAAACGGCTTTAAACTGCTCTATTTCTAATATTGCTTAATGCAATTTGACAGGCACGTAATGCTCTAACTCTTAAAGCCTCACGCTCTAACAACAATTTCATGATGGACTAGTGTGGGTTTAAGCAGGCTTTCCTGAAGTTTTAGATTTGCTGATCCAACCCTGAGGGCAAGTACTTAATGCTTCAGACCCTCCAGACTGTTAGTTACACTTCATAGTAACGTTTCCTTCTTCAGGTACTGCTTTGTCTTTTCATAACACTTAAACCTCCTTTAATTTGACAGTTTTAGCTATCAAAGCTGAGGCTTGAGTGGCAGCACAAAGCTGTAATGAGGATACATTTGGTTCCAGACACCAAAACTGTCTTATATTTATACTTTCCACTGCAGAAAATTGTCTCTGTTGCACACCTGTTGTTTCAAGACCCTTTAAATTTAACAGATAAATGCTTTTTTTTTTTTTTTTTGCTTATGTGTTTTAGTAGGACATAGTTCTTTTTTTCATAGTGATACCTTTGCCAGCATTTAAGTATTGAGTGCAAGTCAGGGGAACTGAATAGGTTATTCATGCATTTATAAGTCCTTGTTAAGGGGATGTCTATAATATTTTGAAAAGAATGTACTTAAGTAGCTACCTGCAATTCACAGTGCTCTGTGCCTGGAAAGTGAGCTTTAACTATTGTTCAATATTTATTTTTAGAAATTGTGGTAATGTGGAGAGGTCTATTCAAAATATTTTGCTGTAAAGACTATGTCAATATATAGATTTGGCAGGATGCAAATCCTGGCTTTCTCAGATGCTCTCAGCAAGGAGAGGGGGGAAACAAATGTAGCAAGACCAGTGAGAATTAAATGCTCTGGTATTGTGTATTATTTTGTTGCATTTCAATGGAAGATGGATTATATGAAGGAGGACCCCAGCTTTCTTCACGTGGGGTTTGTCACTGGGGTTGAAGACAAGGCAGAGTACCCAGGTGAAGGGTCTGTGGTGAGTGTGGTAAGCAGAAAATGGGAGAGAAACTCATTTAGCAGATTCTGGTCCCAAGAATTCCTTGCTTGCTTCCGTAATAATTGTGAGGAGTCTGACATTTCTGTGACTTGCTGAGTGTAAATGAGATGTTGGTATAATAAGACACTTTGAGAAAGTGTCTGAGGATGCAGTAAAGAGGAATGAGGAATTCTAAACTATTTATCCTCATGTTCATGAGGGAGGGATCAGTTCCTCATCTATTTGGGTTAGATTGGATCCCTTTTCTGTAATGAGGTGTTCTCTGAGTTTGGAGAATGGGAGCAGGAGAGGGCCTGGCTGTGCCTTTCCCAAAGGAAGGTGGGCATGGCAAAGCTTGCACAGCACCTCCCTGCTGCCTTTTCATCCCTCTGTGCACATTTTTTTCCCTGTATTTGGGGAAAACAGCAGAACAGCAGGTGTCTCTTCACTTCAGGGTTAAAAGGTGAGTCCTGGTTTATTGAGGACTTCCTAGAAATACCATTTTCTAAATGAGTGTGTTCCCAAGGATCCTAAGTGGCTAAAGAGAGAGGAAGAGAGCACCTGCTGGCTTGGTAATTGATTGCTGGAGTGAGAACAGTGGGGAATTCCTGAAGAGCTTTAATGGTCCTCTAAGAGCTGCAAAAGGATAAGGAGGGACCAGATCCCTGTGCAGGATGGGAATAAGGCACCACTGAACACTGGTATGAAAAGTCAAAAAGATAGAAATGGAAAGGAGCTTGAGGTGATATTATCTTCACTGTTATCAGCTGGCTATTAATTAATTTAAATCCCGGTAAATTATTTGTGAAATTGAAATTCCTGAGCTGGTTACTAATGGGATTCCATAGTAGTAAGCAATTTTCCAGTATTAAGTGCATCACATGAAAGAAAACCTTTGAAAAACAACAAAGAAAACCCCAAAGAACAAACTCCATAAATTTCATTTGACGAAATTGGTAGCAGTTCAAGTAGCAGAAGGGTAAATAAAACAAAACAGCTGCATGGAGTTGTCTAGATGGCTTGGTGATAAGGGTTTTTTTTTAAAAACACATTAGTTTAAATTAACTATATCCAAAATACTAGCAAAGTGAAATATTTGGAGGATTTCAGCAGGGCCTATAGCTATTGCAACAGGGCCTGTGCCTTGGAGAGTGTAAAAATGTAATGGATTTCTGGACTGGGATGAGCAGGGAATTGTGGAATTGAACAGTCTGTGTTGATGAGCCTGCTTTATCCAATACAGATCTGCTGTCAAGTGTTCAGAAAGATTCTGAAATACTGGAGAGGATTCAAACAGAAGTAGCAAAACTGATTTGAAGGAGGGAATGGAGAGACTCTGCCTGGTATAGCAGCAAATGAAAACTGGCAGCTTAAATGAGCTATTCCACAAGTTACTCCCCACAACTACCCAAGAAACCCTGGCAGAAAGTGCCTCACCAATTTGATTCTGAACTCCAGCAACTGCCTAGGAATTTTCACATGCTGCTATATGAAAACTGATTGCTTTGAAGAAATCTGGCTTGCTTTTAATTAAGTGTATTTTATATCTCATTGATGAAATCAAATTAGCATGAAGCAGATTGACATATTTTAGCCAAATGTGATGCACTTAAACCAATATGGGGGACAGCAAGATGACTTTGGAAAATTGCTGGTATGGAGAAAATTTAACCTGATTAAGTAATTCTGTTTAAAAATCTAAACTATAATTTCTTAGTGCTCTTTTGGAGAAAATATTAAGTGTGCAAAAGTATTTGTTTATTCTGAAGCAGGTGTTCACTGTTACTTTGAGGGTCTGGGTGAAGGGTAAGGTGAGTTGTATCCCAGTAACTGTAGGGTTTTGAAAATGATGGAAAATGTTCCTGTGTGTTGTAGCAGTCACTGAGTGCAGTGTGTGGAATGGAAGGGTAATGGCTGTTGTAAAAACAAATTAGGGCTGTTTGTGAGTAAATGCCAAAATGGAGCCCTTTTTTTTTTTTCTTTTAGGTGTAAAAAATTATGATGCTTTTAGTGAAAGTCTCTGTGTACATAATGTGGGGAAAAAACAAACCTGGGAAGCATTAGTGTGAGAAGATTAAAGGAGGATCCCATCTTTGCAACCAATATGTGATTTGTAGCTCCAGCTCTGTCTACAGAGACATCAGGGTGCAGGGAAGGGGCTGAGAGCCCTGAGCCTTGATGGATGCAGGGAAACCCTCCCTGCTCTTGGAGCCTTTTGTTCCTGGTGCTTCATTAGGCAAAGCAGATGTGAGATTTAAGGGATTATTTGCTACTCTTACAAAGGCTTGACAACAAAATCCGATACCAAAAGGCCTCTAACTCGAGTTTATATTTCATCTGGGGAAATGTAAATTTGCAATGGTACTGTATAAAGTGTAAAATGTACTTTATAATCAACCACAAATTTCGGTTTATGGCTTGCGTGCCATCATTTTAAATCTCTGCTATCCACACTCCCTGACCTGACTTAACAGTCAGAGGGCAAATCTCCTGAGTGGAAATAATTTTACATCAGTTGCCACGTACAGAAACAGAAAGGTCAAAATGAGATACTGGGATAAAAGGTGTTCTGAATTACCTATTATGTGTAATAGCTGTATTAATAATAATAGTAGAGGTTGAGAGAGCAGGATGGGTTAATGTAGCTGAATAAAACACCTTTTAGGTGTGAAATATTTTCTGCATATTACCTTGCTTGTTAAAGAATACATGTCATTATCCCAGAGATTTAATAAAACATTGGAGGGTCAATGCAAAAATGAATGTTTTGATAGGACAAGAAGTTGGAAGTCATGCTGCAGGTGAGGAGTGCATTCAGTTATTGAGACACTCCAACCTTTCCTTTCCTTCAATGTTTATAGAAGTTTTGCTGCACTTTTCTGAAAGGAATTCTTTAAGTAAAGCCAACTATTTGTGTACAATTTATATGTAAAAAGAATTTTTGTGTTGGCACTGCACTCTGTGGTCTGCATTTCTTCAGCATTGCTGTGCTATTAAGTTCTTATTTTTAAGGATCAGTGAATCTGTACCAGCTTGCTGGGTGGTTGTTAGAAAAACGGGGTTTTTTTTCAATTATAATTATATTAAATGTGAATTTGAATATACTCTTCATTTATATTGACTTTGAAGAGATTATCTTTTTGGATTTCCATTTATTATATTTGCTCTAAAAATATGTAAGCTCTTAATTATTTTTTTTTTATCTGGCATTTGATCTGGATTGCCATTTTCATCTGTTGTCTTTAATTAGGCTTCCTGCTGGGTTTTGTAGCTTTACAGTTCATACCTTGTGAAAGAATCAATTGATTTCAGTGCAGATTCCCACGGTTACTATTCTTAAATTGCTTTCTTCACTCAGCAAAGTGGTGGCAGAGTTCTTGCAATTTGATTTTCACAGCCACTGCTGTTTATTTAAAAAAAAAAGAAAAAAAAAAGAAAAAAAAAAAAGGACTACTCATGATTTTTCTATAGCCTGCATTAGATGATTTGATAATTTATTTGTAGGCAGTGTTTGCTCCAAGGAGTCACTAGAGCTGCTTCTTAATTCACTCACCCACAGCTGACTTCACTGCCAGTTACAGTGTGTCTTGGGGCCTCCTCTGGACGCCGTCCAAGTATTCCAGAAGTGCGCAGGAATGTGAGTAACATTGCACCCAAAGCATTTTAATTTTATAGAGATAGATAGATAGATAGATGTACATAATAGATGTTTTCCAAATCATGTAACAGCTGTCATTAGATATCCAGTCAAGAGAATGTAAACGGCAGGTAAGTCTGGACATGAAGGTTGGTGCAGAGGAAAGGGACAGTGGAAATGATTTAGGTAATTGTGGGATTTATGGGGCAGCTCTCTGGAAAGCCAAAATGGGGGTTTTGGCAGAGGGTTGCAGAAGGGAAGCTTTTCTCTTCTTATCTCCAGCATAAAAATGATGGGTGAATAAGCAGGGATCTCTTGAGCTGTGTGTGAAATGTGTTATGGCTGTTTCAAGTCCTGCTCTCAGTAAACCTGTAAAATTGTGGATATTGAAGTGGTTTGAAACATGTCAGATGCTGCTCTTAAAGCTCTCAGAAACATGTGTAAATTCATGAATTTTTCTCAAATTAAGCAATAATGTTGAACACATTCATCATCTTTATTATGGACAGCCTGATTGTGCTGTGTGCTAAATACCCTTAACTGTCGTGAGGTTGGGATTCAAAGCTCTGCCAGGAGAAGAATCAACACAGCAAAGATTTTCCTCCTTTTTAAAACCTAGCTTAAACAACTGATTTAAGAAATCAAGTAGTTTAAGACACCAAATTAAAATCATGCCTTAAATCAGTTAATACTGGGAAACACAATTAAGTTTTATGTAAAGAACTTCTACCCAGGCATGCTGCGGGATGAAAAAAGGTCCTTGAAGGGCTTTTTTGCTGTATGCAGTTTCATAAAGCTGTTCTCCACATAAATGTGGGCTGCTTTATCCTAGGAAGCATGGGATATTCTATAACCCTAATTAAAACTGTGCCTTATTTACACTGTGGGCCTGCTAAGTGCATTGTGTCATTATTTAAGACTGTTAGTCAGTGTTTCATTCAATATAAAGCCCCAAATCCCACCTACTACTGGGTATTGTATTTCTCACAGAATAGTGACATCCCATAATTTTGCTCCTGCAGCTCTAGTCTTGTGCTTTACCTCTTTATTTTTAAAATCAAAATATAAAAATAAAATATAATTTTAAATATTATAATCCTTCTATGTGTGTGTGTTCAGATAATTTGGGTCCTGTCACTAAAGGTACATCTGGAAAAAAAAGTGTTAATCTGGGATGGAGTTGTGCCTTGCTTCTGTCTGAGACAGCCTGTTTTGGAGAGGGGCAAAGGAGGTCATATCAGTGGTAAAATCATGTTGTGTGAAGTGCAGAGCTTCTGATGAGCTGTTCTCTTATCTGACATTACATATGAATAGAAAGCAAGCTGCCTGTAAAGCTTGCTTTAAATTTTAATAAACTGCAGAAAAGATAAGTGGTAATTTCCTGATGTGGATGCATCTAGTACAGCCTGCTAAACCCAAATTCCAGGATCATAAATTTTAAAACAAATCTTTGTGGCTTGAATTTTTAAGCTGGCATGATAGATTTAAATTTTAGGGAAATAAATTTCCCTTCCTCTCCTCTGTCTGTATCAATCTTACTGAAAAATGACAGAAGATTCAAATTTGAGAACACAATGAAAATAACAGAAATGGAGAGCAATAGGGGCGACTAATCCTCTAATTACTTTCTCTGAACATTGGGAATTGGGCTGCAGAATATCCTTCAGTACAATCTAGAGTAAGCTAAATTTATTCCATTCCAAAGCTGTAAAGGGAGGGATTTTGCTACCAACTCAGAATAGCAATAGGCTGTGGTGGTCTTTATCTGATGGGACTGAAGCAGATGTGGCTGCTCTGTCAAATGCCTATCTACAGATTGGAATTTTCCTGGCTCTTAATTGCCCTGTGCTTGCCCTTTCACACCCTGGGGTTTGAAATGTAACTAAACAGTTCCATGATTTTATAAACGATGAGGCAGAGCCCTCTGTCTGGGCATGGGGGCTGAGGATGTGGCACATTTACAACAGTGACTGTTTGTGTTGGAGTCTCCTATTAAAGTTCTTTGGCTCCACACTGATATCAAAGCTGTTTAGTGGCAGACATGACCTGTATTTTGGCTCAAGTGCTCTCAGCCAGTTCTTTTGTGCTTGCTTTGCTCAGTAGTGTGCTGTTGATATTGAAATTTTCCCCAGCTCCTTATTCCACACTGAAGTTCAGTAAATACACGAAGATGCTGGAGTTAAATGTGTGGCTTTCAACTGAACCTCCCTGTACTGGTGTTGCTTGTGTTTTGTGAACCTGGCTGCTATCTTGGACACTAAAAATTCTGGAGTAACACTCAGGGACAAAACATTCTGGGATAAATGAATCCTAAATTTGGTTGTAAGCACTTCATTGTAGTTCTGGTGAGTGACTGAGAATGGGATTTGCTTTCTCACTGTCTTTCTCAATTTGTAAGATGGAGAGGCAGTACGGGTCCCACATCCTCCCAGAGCTGTGACACCTCCTGGCTGCAGAGATTGGGTTTTTTTCCTCCCTTGGATAATTTAGAAAGGTTTGGGAATTGGGGCCAGCCTTGTTTTCAGTTTTGCACAGATCCAGAGACAGCACCAGAGGGGTTTGCAGTCACTTATGTTTTGAAATGAGCTTGGCAACTGCACATGTGGAGAGGAAAGCTCCTTGCTTCCCACTTGTTAGCAACTTGATTTTTCAACTCCTGTGCAGCACGTAAATCAGGATTTAATTCTGACTGCTGTTTAATGTATTATCTTGTTGACTTAAATCACTTAAGTAGCTCACTTAAACACAGTTCAGAGTGTGTATGTGTTTTTAAATACACTAAGTTGTGTGGAAGGAATGTGAGTAAGCTCTGAAGTTTGCCCAGGAAGATGCTTGGTAGTGTGTATGAATGAGAACTGGAAGGTTACAAGCACTGTGTTCACTGCACTTGCAGGGCTAAAGAAACCCAAAGTGAGATTTCTCCACATGCAAGATGTGGGCTGTTAACTTGTATTAGTGAACTGAGAGGTCAGATCACCCCTTCATCCCTGCAGGAGACAGATCCTACAGATTTACCTGTGTTGTGCCTAATGCCCCCAGAAATCTCTTGCAGTAAGGATGCTCTGCTTGAAAGGTGGGCTTAACATACTTCTGCCAAGAGCTACTGTCAAGTTTGCTCAACTTGGTTCAAGCAGCAGTTGAACTATTTAAAAGGTTATTTTTTTATTATTGAAAGTCTCCATAGAGGAAATTGCCACAAAGTCCAGTTGGCAATGACTTGTTGCAGTTCTATAGTAATCCCAGACCAGTAAAAAAGAACCTGATTGTCTCTGTGTTTGTTCTGTCAGAGTGCCTTCCATCAGGACAGTATTCCATAGTGGGATTTCTAGAAAGCAGCTTCTGTCCCTTGATGGGCTCCATAAAATGTAACTGCTTTCTAGAATCACTGAAGGGCTTTTTGGCAAGAAGAATTTGCTTTTTTCCCTCCCTCTTGAGAGAGTTTTGTGCAGCTGCTTAACAGGTCTGTTAAGGTAACTGTCTGGAGAGTCTTTGGCTGTCTTAATGTAAAACTGACTTGTGTCAGACGCAGTTTATGATTTCTGGGAGCTGTGGAATGATCTGCAGCCTCTCCTGGTGTTATTATGTGCTCTCCTTTGGCAGGCAGGCACAGCTTGGTGCTCAGGGGTGCTTTGATTCACAGAAGCATTCACTGCTGATGAGCCGAGTGTACAAATCTTTCAGGCTATGTATTGATAGAAGCCCTTGAGGGGACATTATCACTATACTTTGTTTTTGTCTGGCTTTTAGTTAAGGATTCTAATTTGTGGCTATTTTGTGTGCTTGGCATACCCAAATACATGAGTGTAGCCAGGCATCTGCTGCTTTTGTTCCTGGTGTGTATAAATGAATTGTAGACTGTTGGCACCAGAATGTTCAGTTACAAACACTGTTGCATCCTTCTCTAATTACTGATATTTTTGTGGGTGTGTCAAGAGTTTTGGGGATGTGATCCAGCTGCAGTGACAAAATCATGTTTCTGCCTTCATGTTTAAATCTGTAGGCTTGTAGTCTTCCTGGAGAAATCCTAGTCTAAAGAAATTAATGCCAGAAGTTTGGGGGTCAGAAGTTCTGCTTTCCAGAAAGTCACACATGAGGGAAGGTCTCACTGGTGTCCAAAAAATTATCCTAATAATTTGATTGTCATCTGTATTGACAGGAATATGGAAATCTAATCTGTAATACAACAAGGGATCCCCATATAGTCTGTAGTGATCAGTTAAGACAATAAAAAGAGAATCCCTGCTGGAGTAAATAAGAAGCAGTGGGACTTTTTTTTTAGGCATGGATAAATACTTAAATACTTGTTGACTGCAAATATAAGAAAATGCAAAACTTCCAAACATGTGCACTTAAGGTCTCCTATCAAACAGCTGAAACTCTGCACAGGAAGTGATAAACAGAAATGTCTCCTGGGGCTCCAAAGCAGGTGAAATGTGTCCTCAACACAGGATTCCCAGCAGGAAGCTCTAGAACAGCTGGGATAGAAAGTGTCTCAGCAATGTGCAGGCACTAATGTGTCCAGAGCAGCGTTCTGGATTTTGGGAAGGATGATTTATGCTTTGGGTAGTTGATATATCTGACACTGCTGCAGGTTTGTGTGGTGCCTCTGAGCTGTCTCTGGCTCTGGTCTGTTTGGGGGAGGAAATTCAGCAAACTGACTAAAGGAGGAAAAATACAGATAATTTCAAAGATGGATGAAAGATCACTTGTAGTATAATGTTACTGAATATGGACAGGAGAAAAGGGAAGGAGAGAAGAAAGATCTTAAGGGCTATAAAAGTGAAAGGGTGAGAATGGGAGGAAAATGATTCATAGGTTGGTTTTGTAAAGTGTTGGTTCACAACCACCAAAAGTTGGTGATGTACAAAGCAACTCCTGAGTTACTGTGTCATAAAGTTGGTGTGTGTTGGTATAAACTGGTGTCTGCTTTGAGCTGCTTTTACTTATCAGGGGAAACAACTGGGCTTGCAGAGCTGGTCAGGAGTCCTAGGAATGAGGTGGGACTCTGGTCTGGTCAGTGGCTGCAAAAACGATTGTTTGGACCCCTAACTTCAATCTGGGCAATTTCACCAACACCCCCTGTACATTTTGAAGATGTTTTGAATACTCCCTTTTGTTTGAGGAGTAGCTTACTCTACATTCTTCTGGAAAGCAGAGCGTAGCCAAGTGTCTTATAAGCCCTGACTTGGCTTTACAGTAGCTTATCTAGGAAAATTTTACCTTTCTGCCTCCTTCCTTCTGCAATACCCACCCAGAGAATTAGGGAATGGCATGTTTTAATGCTGCCTCTCTAGAGAGGCTGCTGTGTGTGGTATTGGCTGATTGTCTAAAAACAATAGAGATTCAGCAAACAGAGAAAATGGTTTAACATCTGCCTGTTGAGTTGATAAATGGTGCTCGAGTGGCAACACACAACCCCACATGTGCACTTGGAGCAGATGGCTTTGGTGTGTGCTCTAGACAAATGTGCTGTCCCTTCTGCCCCCTCCAGCCTCAGCAGGAAAGGGTGCATAAAACAAACCTGGGAGTGCTTCAAAAGCCACAGAAACGTGAAGTGTAAATAAACCTCACTGTGCTGACTTTGTTTCTGTGTAGTCACCGAGCCTTGAGCTTTGGGGGGTGATCTGCATTCAATAAATTGAAGTGGCTGGGTGACCTGCTATTTGCATGCTTCAACTCGTTCATTGTGACAGGGATTGCAGACAGTGCCACACATAGGTCGTTTCAAAGTGACAAAATTTAATTTCTTTATGGTGGCACATTTCCTTCCCTACATGCAGCTACTGGCTCTTGGTCTTTTTTTGGCCATTTCCTAACACTCATTTAGTTGACAAGAGAATATTGACAGCTGAAGTATTAGAGACAGACAAGGTGTTAACCATTGGTATCTCAAAAATGACTGCATAGATGTTGTTGCAGCTGCAATGTTTATAAGGAAAGGGAAAACCCTGGATGAATGGGCTTGTATGGAGCTGAGCAGGAAGCAGATGCAGAGCTAAAAGAGCTGGGCCAGTGGTTCTGGTTGATGCAGATATTTCAGCCTCTCCTACACCACATGAAACCCTTAGGTTTTCCATAATAATGTGTCTTTCTTTGCAGAAGGCTGTAGGAAAATTACAGTATGTATATAATAGCACATGTGCACATCAGTAGGCAGAGGTCAGTGTAAATTTATTGAAATGCTGTGTTAGAGAAGCAGTAATTCTGGGAAATTATTGTTAGGTTTGAGACAGAGCAAAATTGCGAACAGTCTTTAGCTAATGTTCTATGAATTGGCATTTGTCTCAATTTGCTGGGAAACTTCCCAAGTGGTGGACATACTTTTCTGATGTGGGCAAAATATCAGTGGCTCATGCTCATGAGCTTTTGTTACGTTTTCTTACGATAACTCAGAGTCTGCTGGCTCTGGCAGTCAATCTGTCCAAAAATCCAGTGGAAATGGGATGTGTTCTTCACTTTTGAAGGCTTCCTTCCTTGCTGGCTAAAGCTTCCTTTTAAGTTGCAAGATCTTTTGTCTGACATCCCTGAGTGTTTCTTGTGTTCTCTTTTTATAAAAGCAATGGAAGGCTGGCAGCCAAGTCTGAAAGCATTTAACTCATGAAGGCTCTGCTGTCATTAATTTTAAACACGTCACTGTGGTGTCGGTCAGCTCGACTAGCAACAAAGAAAACTAAAGTGTTCCCATAAATCATTTTATTGTCCTAATCCAACCTAATTAACTAAACTAAAACTCCTATTCTGATGAAGCAGCCCTTCCTGTGAGACATCTGCCTCTTTCTTAATGGATTTTAGCTTTTATTTCTGCTGTAGTGCACAGGAGTTGGTGGCTGTAATAACGTTAAGTCCTCCTTGCCATCTTTGGGGAGCTCACCTGGCACAAGGGAATGGTTAATTTTAAATTTCCAAATGTAGGGACTTTTTTTTTTTTTTCATTCCTTGGAAACATGGTTTGCGAGCCAGGAGGAAGCAATAAAATCTCTATTTCTAGAAGTGGATTAGACTTGTTGCCTGCAAGCTTTGCAAGCAGCAGCCTAAAGGCTCTGAGAATTTTGGGATCTGCTTCTGTAGTTCATTGACACGCTCCTGACACGGAAGGTTTGACTTAATAGTGTTAAGTTGATGTAATCGTGCCGTGAGCTCCTGACCTGTTCTTGAACTCTGGGGCTGGAGGTGACTGAGGGGAACGAGCAGCACTGTCAGTGTGCAGGGGTTTGCTGTGGCACACCAGGACATGATCCTGGATAGGGAACATCTGGCTGAGCGCAGATGTAAATTCAGTGTAGGGGAAAAAGGTGGAAATTCTGTCTTAAAAGAGCCATTTCTGCTCTTGGGGATAACCTTTTGAAGATTTGTTAGGTTTTTCTGTATCTTTGCTAGAAAAAGCAGAGCACTAAGAAACACTAGTTTAAAGTATAACCCTTGTATATTCTTATTCCCTTTATCTATGAGGTGACTTTATGTGGGGTGAGGGAATTCTATTTTCTTACTTCTTGAAATGATGATAAAACTGATAGCATCCACCTTTCCAGGGGAGTGAGTGGAGAGCAAAGAATTCAGATGGACTGAGATATTCCAAGGGCTGGCAGAGTTGCAGTGTTGCTGCTGGGAAAGCAGACTCTGTTTGATCTCTGTTTGATCTTGGCTCCTCTGAGACCTGACAGATTTGTAAGTCGTAGCCTTTAGCTGCTGCTTTGATTGTGAGGGCAAAGTGCTGGAACGAGGTTTTGTTCTCAAAACGGAGAGAAAGGAGCAAGAATGAAAAAGTGTGTGTAAGGAGGCAGGGGGAAAACCAAGGCCAAATGTAATTCCAGCCAGCAAGAAGAATATAACTGGAAACTTGAGCTACTTGCAAAGTTGAAAAATGGAAAAAAAAAAAAAGGAACATTTGCTTGGGCCATGCTAGCGTGAGGTCATGAGCCTTTTCCTTTCAGTCTCTGTTAAAACTGGGCAGTTTTGATCCAAAATCACCAGAATACAAATCTTGAAGTAGTAGGGGGAGCTGGGGGGTTTGCCTGGAGCAATAGGGAGGAATCTTCCTGCTCACCTTAAGAGGAGGCTCAGCATAAGTGAGGCTTGGAGCCTCCATCTGGGAAACCCCATGGAGATGGATGGATTGCTGTGCAAACACGAGCTCTGTCTTGGGAGAGTGCTGGGCAAATCTGTCTCTTTGTGCCACGTGGAATATGGCACTCAGGGTTCCCTTACTGCTTTTGTTTGGCATTTGGACTTCTAAAAATCCCTCAGTCCCACTGTGAACATAGTCACTAGCAGTGGAATTATTCTGGAAGAATCTCTTGCTGCTGTTTGTTCCCCCTGTTCCTCTACAGGGTTTTTGTCAGTTTTTCGCTTTGATCTCTGTTTCCTCCAAAGGGAGTTACTTGAACTCAGCACCTTGAGACAGTAAACCAACTGTTGTGTAGGCAGCTGAATTTCACCCAGCCTGTGTTTCCCCACCAACATTCCTAGTGGACAAGAGGTGGATGTGCTATGGACAGCCTGGAGCCACAATGGATTGGCTTGGTAGGCTCAGCCTATGGATGTTAGCGAGGTTTTTCCAGCATTTTTATCTGTTGGAAACTGATTCAGCGTGTTTGTGTGGTGGGGTTTTTGTTTTGTTTTGTTTTGTTTGTTTTTGGTTTTGGTTTTTTTTCCTGTTCCATTAATAATTTTCATTAAATTTGAAGAACCTGAAAAATAGGAATAAACAGCTCGAAGTAAGTGCAGGGAAGATTAAAGGAGCCCAAAATGCTGGAAGTGCCTGAAGGAAGATTTCCCTTCCATTACTCAGGTGAAACCACGACCCTGGGATTTATGGTTGGAATTGATGATCTTAAAGGTGTTTTAAAACTGAAATGATTCTCCAATTTCACTCACTCAAAAGCTTAGTGGATTCTAAGCAAAACCTTTGAAAATACCCAGTATTGCTCTGGTGGGTCTTGGCAGCCTTGGAGTGGAGGTGAAGAGACAGAGGTTGAGTTCAGTGCCAGGTTCTTGTTCTTCCTTGTCCTGTTTCCTGCCTGGAAGGTGGACATGGTGTTATCCAGCCTGAAACTCTGAATTTATCTGCTAGAACCTGTGAAGCTGCTGTAATTCTTGTGGGAGTCAAGGCTTTTCTCACAACTTCAGTTGCTACACCAGGGCAGTTATGTGACAGCATCAAGGGGTTTTGAGGAGAGAATCCTTGCTGACAGGAAAAACAGTCTGGAAATTTGAATGCTAAAAGCAGTAAGAAGGCAAACTCACTATCTTGGTTGCAAAAAACCCAGATTCGTACAATCAATCTCCAGACTCTTCTGGGACTTGCAGTAGTGTGGTTCTGTATTTCCTCAAGCAGTCAAAATCCTTCATGATTTTGCCTGTGTCTGCATTCCACTCACAATAGGGTTTTATTAGGAGTCTTAACTTCCCTGTTTTGTGTAGTTCCTAAAATAATGTTGTCACTTTTTTTTTTTTTTTTTTTGACTTGGAAGTGGCCAATTTGAGACCAGCACTTAAAATACCTGTAAAATGTCTGAATTGGAGCAACTGCTGGTGCTGAGCAGGCTGTGAAAGAACACAAGTTGAAACATTTCTCATAATGTTCTTGGCCCTTTCCCAAAATGATTACACAATTCCAGGAAACTAAATGTAGCATTTCTTCAGTGAAAATAACTAGGTATAAATAATGGAAAACAAAGAGGAGGGGAAGTAGATGAATAAGAAAAGTTGGGAGGGGAAAGGAGCACACACAGAAAAGAAGATTATGTCCTACCCTGGAATTTCAGAGGACACACTGACCCTGGTCAGTATTATTAATATATCTGAGCCCTGAGCTCTGTAGGCGTAGGGCATGACCTTACTCAGTAATTCAGGAAGTCCTTGTGTTTCCCTCTGGTTTTTTTTCCATCAGACCTTAAAATTTTCAGCTTGGGTTCTCACCAAAGCTTCCATGTGATCCAGAAGCTTGTCTGACACGAGCATGAGTTTGGGGCACACGTCCCTGCTGGGGAATTTTGTCTGGGTGCTGGTGGCCAGTGCTGCACAGAGTGGCTGGAGCTGCAGTCAGGACTGTCACATTCACAGTCTGTCCTCTGCTCTGTTCCAGCTGCAACAGAGTTTTGTGGAAATGAGTGAAATCTTGTGTATGGAAGCTACTGCTTTCTGATCTTTGAAATGGTGATATCTGATAATATTGGTATGAACTGATATTGCTGTGTTAAGCTTAAAATTTAAGGTGTAAGGGTCTCCTGTTTAGCACTTTATTTCTTTTATATCCTAGGAACACCTGAGACCTGCCCAGGGTTTGAGCTCCCTTTCTTAGCTGTCAGACAGGCACAGAGGAAAAACTTTTGAGACCACAGCTCAGTGTCCTGTCAGATCCACAGAATGTTAGTGACTTAATCCAAACTGCATCTTTGGGCCATTTCTTCTTGCAGCTGTGTGCCACTGTAGTGGTTACTACAAAACACAGATTATTTATAGTCTGGGAAATTCAGAATCTGGCTCTTAATGATTACCAAGTGTGTTTACTTTTCAGTAATCACTTTTCAGCTGTTACAATTCCTAAACTTTGAATTTTGTTAAAAGCTTTATTACAGAAAAGAAGTACTGGGAAAGGTCCTCTTGCCTAACCATAGAATGATTTGGTGGGAAGGGACCTTAAATATGATCCAGTTCCACCCCTCTGCCATTGGCAGGGGCATTTTCCACGAGACCAGGTGCTAGAACTTCCAGCAAGAGGCACATTATAAAAGCATTTTCTGGTTGTAAATGCATGAGGTTTGCAAAAAAACCAATTCTTCCATTACGTGTTTTCAATAATTCTGTGTCAAATACTCTTGCTAACCCTTAGTAGGCTTTTAGTATGCACATAGATGTTTTTAATACCTCCCAGCATTCAGAAGGGGTTTTAATGATTTGTTCAATAATTGATGGAGCTTTGGCATAATTTAGGCTTTTGTGAGAGATGGCAGGCAGATGAGTAGAATATATTTAGTTGTTTAGTTTAATCATCCTTATCTGTGACTTCTTTAGGTGAGAAGCAGAATGAAGGAATGGAACAAGTGAGAGAACCTCTTGGAGAAAATGATCCCCTTAACTGAAAACTGGAGAAAGCCTTAATTAACCTATTAATTCATTGCTTAAGTGTCTGCGAAGTGTTTTCTGAGCAGTAACAGTCATTACCTTCCAGAGTTGTCTGTGGTTATATGGACCTTTATATTTACATCTATTTCCCTGTTAGCCAATAGATTGAGTTTCTCAGCTCATTTCACTCAGTCTTGGTGAGATAAAGCAGAAAACAGGAGCTGTCCTCTTCTTGTCTTCTTTTAAATACTGCAATCCTATTTAATCTTTGATGCTAAATCCATATCTATAGACACCAGTCTGCTTTGACAGGTAGTAAGAAGTACCTTTTAATGAGGAAAACCACACTGAAAGTGTTTGGATTTTGTCACCAGTTATGTAAAATTGCTGGGCTCTTTCTGATAGAACCAGAAATTTACTTAACCTGGTGTGCTGGCTTTTAACTGGAAATCAGTTCTGTTGCTCACTTACTTGAAAAACAATCAAGCCAAAGCTCCCTCAACTCCAGGTCTTTTCCAGGGTACAGGTTGCTGCAAGGGTTAGGAAGTGAATATAATTTCGGAGAAAAAAGGTGTTTGGAGTCTAAACTGTAAAAAATTTAAGTATTGGATACTTCTGAGCTGGAAAGAAACAAGTGCAGGTCGGGATTTTCCATTAAAAACAAACAAAAGAAATCCTATTGTATGTGTTTAGCCAACCTTGTAATAACATGTTACGATACACTGCTTTTCCTGATCATAGCAAAGGTGTTTATGTAGCAAAATGAATTTGATTACAATATTTTTGTGTGTAATAGACATCTTTTTTTTTTTTTTTTATCCACCAGGCAATCAGCTCCAAAGGTCACCACAGTATCTCTTACACATTATCCAGAAGCCAGACAGTTATAGTGGAATATATTCATGATAAAGACACAGACATGTTTCAGGTAAGACTCTAAAATACTTGGGTTGTTTTTTAAAAGCAACATGAGAAACCCCAGTTCTGTGCTATCCTCTGGGTATTCTCCATGACCTGTGGGTTTTCCACACTCTCACCCAGCTGCATTAATATGGGAGCACTTTGAAATTTTCCATTATTCTGCTCTTTGCAAACCCACACCAGCATCTGTTAATATTCTTACTGACTTACTCCTTTAGTTGTACTCTGCCTTTTCTCCAAAGACAAACAGTGCTGGAGAGAAATGTGTGCTCTGTTTGGATTCATGAATGAGCACAGAATTACACCCACCACCCTCCAGTTAATCATGTAGCTCCAGTGAAAGGAAGTGGAGGAGTGGGACGTGGGATGGGGAAGGAGGAAGGTAAAAGGAGCTGGGCAGAAGGGGAGACAAACCAGTTATAAATGATAAACTGTTCCTGAGGGGTGTGCAGACCTCTCAGGTGATGTAGGGGACTGGGCTGAGTTTCTCTAAGCTCCCACCTAATGTCCAACACGGCTCAATGTCCCCTGCCTGCATTTGTGTTTTTCTGCATCATTTAACATTCCAATAACCTGAGTGATTTTCTTGTGCTGTGGTTATTTTTATGCATAATAAGAGAGAGCAGAAATTCTGTGACAATTAGACTTCAAACTTGGGGGACCCAAACAACCTTTTTCATTCTAGACTGGTCAGGTTTGTGTTATCTTTGACCTCTGATTAGAGCATCTCAATAGGAATTGTTATCCCTCTTCATTCAGCCTTTCATATTTAGAAGGGTCAGCAGCTGAGTGCTGTTGACAGAGAGGAAATAACTCTTTGGAGATGTCATTGCTTCCCTTGACTTCTGTGTTTTGCTCTATATTAAATTTTCCCAGTGTGACTGAAACTATTAGGTCCAAATAGGAATTGATTAAAACCCAGTCTTATTCATTTGCTTCAGAATGAGGGATTGAACAGCCAGGGTGAACTGAAATAGGTTTTTCTGTGTTGACTAGTGAAAGAAAAATATAACCCATCCATTGGGGTTACTGTGTGATGCTTGTTTAGCTCTTGAGTAGCTACAGTAAAATTTTTTCCTGTATATAAATTTTGAAAAGCCATTTTTGAAAGCTGAAATTTTTCCCCTTCTTGAGTACAGTAAAAAATGAACAAAGAGTTGCAGAACAGCTGCTTTTTCTGAGCATACTGTATAGACATTTATTGCATAATGCCCTAGCGGTGGGGACAACTTTTTTGGGGGGGATAAGACACCATTTCAGTCTTGGGATGTGTGTGGGGGTCCTGCTGTGACTTGATCTCAGTGTGACCTCGAGTGCTGTGTCCTGGTTCAGGTTTCTGCTCTCTGTCTGTTTCCTGAGGATTGCATTCCATGCATTGGCCTGCAGGGGTGATGGCTGGGGAGAGTGGAAACAGGAGTGGTCTGGTGGACTGTGACAATAATTCCCCACAGAAGCAATGCCAGAGCAGTTGAAGAGCCATTAGGTTTTAACTGTTCTCATGAATTTGTTGGAGAAAAGTTACTTGAGGATGTTTAGTGCAGCCCTGTGGTACATGATGACAAAATTCATGTCTGTTGATCCACAGAGTGGAATTTCATTGTTGGTCAGGCAATCCTTGGAGTTTGATGTTTTCTTTTCAGATGTGTGTTCTTGGCTTGTGTAGGATGTGGAAGTTGAAAAGGGAAGGATAATTCCTGGACCACAGGATTATCCTGAGCCTTGAGGCCCCACTTTGACTGCAGTTAACATGTATTATCCTGGGCAAATCACTTGGCTCTTTGTTCTTTATTCCCACTGTGCTTCTTGAGCTGTTGTTCTGCTGTGTTGTTTGTAGTTTCAATTTTTGGATTTTTTAAATGTAACTGTACTATGAAATCTGTGTGCAAATGCTGCTATGCACCTTTGTCTTAGTAACACCCAGGTCAGATTTCTTAATTTAATTACAAAAAGAATGTACAAATGTATTCCTCTGGCATCTCACAGACTCTATATGCTCCAGCATCCATGTGTTGCTAAAAATGAAGATTTTCTTCAGAGTTTAACCATCTGTTGATGGTGCATTAGGTGAAGTTGAATCTACTCCTTCATGGTTTGATGGGGGGAGAATGGGTTGATTATATCTGTTCATGCCACTACAAAGAAGCAAAATGTGCAGCTCCTACCCTAAATAACTACAAGTTTATACAAGAAGCAGGTACATTCAATATGAAGCATTGATTTTTATTTTTTTTTCTGAAGAACGGCCCTTCAGAAGATGCAGAATCCAATTCTCTTTCACACCAGAGTGAATTTCTGTTGAAGCCCAAGAACCTGCAGCTGTAAAATTGTGTGCTGGCAGCTTTGCCTTGTCAGGAGCAGTGTTTTACTGACAGCAGACAGCAGCAAACCCAGGGACTGCCTGCCTCTCACACAGCTTTGAACAATCACCTGCAGAGGACACAACACTGGCTGCCTCTGCAGCACCTGGCATGTTTATGGGTTCTTGCTGGACATATGACACAGTTAACAAGAAGGGTCCCAAAATGCAGCCTGAGATTTGTTAGAAAGAGGGAAGTTGTCTGTGGGAGAAAAATGAGTAATGAAAGGTGCAAAGAGCAGCTCTGAATAATGGACTCTGTCTGCAGTGACTGTAGTCTGACTGCAACAGCAGATGAGTTAAAAGTTTGGAGGGTGGATGTTGATAGCATCAAGTTTTTCATTTATTCCTCAGGCACTTGCTTTTCAGGTAATCTCAAACTCAAATTCTTGATTTAATACAGAGCTTGAGAAAATTGCCAGATTTTGAAGGCCACTTCTTCAAATAAATTCAAATGCTGAAAAGTAGCACAGTACATGAGACTGATCCTCTAGAAAGCTTCTTGATTGGAAAAGGGAAGAAAACCAAATATTTAAAGTATTTAATTTTGCATAGACATACTTGTGACACAAACGAGATAAGTACTTAAGTGTTTGTATAAAATACTGTGTATCATTCTGGAGATTTGAAAAAGCACATAAGGCTTTGTTTATAGATCTTAATGGTTCTATCCAAACAAATTTGAATTTCATGGTGAATGATTAGTGCGATGTAAGAAAGGCTGGGAGCACACACCTGTGTGCTTTGTCATCCTTTAAGGAAAAATGAGGCAATTTTTTCTCTAATTGCATCTAAAAGCTTTGAGAGAATGATCTATTTCAGAGACTGCAAGAGGCAGAAACTTGTTATGAACAAATTAATTTCACATTTGTTATTGATTATCCTTTAAGAGACTCCATATACAGGTAGAGAATAGTCAAAAGTTATTCATGAGGTTCCTTCTGCTGCTGCTCAGTGCTAACTCTTAGCAGGAATTGCTTTGGATGGGAAATAGAAGCCTGGTAGAAATAATACTGTAAAAGGAAAAAGAATATTGCTTTGTAAGATTTAGCCTCAAGTTGTCAGGTTATATAAATCAGAAATATCCCATATTAAATGGTTTCTAAACTCTGTCTCCTGGGTATTCTAGTAGACAGTTTCTGTGAGAAACTGAAATGTACACTTTTGATTAGGCCTTGTTGAGTATTTCCTGTGCAGGGAGCTCATCCCATTTTCTACTTGTGCTGAGCCCTGTGATACAGAGACAGTAACTGGATGTGTCATTGGAGACATGAATTTTGACATGTGTTAGAGTGAAACCTTGCAAAGCAGAGCATGAAGCAGGAGAGAGAAGTACAGGAGAGAACCCTGCACTATTTCTATCAGTCCAGTTGTGACAAGGCTTGGGTGTGGATAACATTAATTTCCTTGACTCTTGAAAAATGTTTCTTTAAAGCAGTTTTAGTTTGCAGAGATGTTGATGATGGAACCATACATGGCTCCCCATAGCTGACTTTCAAGAGCAAGATCTGAGCAGAATGGAACTTCTTGGGGGACAATGAGATCATGTTTAGTGAGGAGGTTGTTTAATATCAATGTAGATATCTGATACTGAAGGTAGTTTCATGTGAAAAGTATTCCTAATTCTGTTTGATCATAAGGTGTCTGTAAAATTAATATTCTGTTCCACTTCTTGTTCCTCAGCTCCACTTTCCCAGTTAAGCTCAAAGTTGGTGTAACATTAATTTGCCTGTACAAATATTGATAAAGCCTCACTGTCTGTCTGGCAGTCAGCTCTTTCCATCCATGCAGGCATGAAGTTTTCTGTCCCAGATGTTGCCAGATTTAGAATTAAAAAATGTAGCTGACAAGATAGAAAAATCTTTCTGTCTACAGACTTATAAGTGTGTTTCATTTCTGCTCAACTCAAGAAAGTTATTTAATTCTGTTAGTCATGCATGTGCATGATTGGGAATAAATTTCATCATTTGGTGGGTTTTGCCTGAAAACTCTTCTTTCTGGGACTACAAATCATGAAAACATGAAGGTGAGTTACTCTTTGTTATGACATATCAAAATAGCCAAGTTCTGGGTCTAAAATAGTCCTTTATATTCATAGCAAATGTATTTGGAACTGGAAAATATGAATAAAACTCGTCAATCCAAGCTAGGTTTTTCTCAGCTGACAGAATGTAGTGGCAAGTAATTTGCTGTGGTTGGATGAGGAAATAGCAAGGTGATAATACTTTTTTGGTAGCAATACTCTTATCAAATAGATCAGCTCTGTTGATTTATTTCAAGCAAGCATGAACATCACTCGGGGTAAGTGAAAATTTGTCATTCCATGTCTGTGATGTATTTCTGCCTAGGACAAATGTGGTGGAAATACAGGTTAGTCTCTGCTTGGATCTTGCCATCCAAAAATTTAGTAGACAGAAGTATTAACCTGGCAAAACTGTGTCCTCAATGCTTCGTTATTTCTGGGGATATTTCTAGTTACACCATCTTAATGTTTTTGCAGGTTGGAAGGTCTACAGAAAGCCCCATAGACTTTGTAGTAACAGATACTATTTCAGGAAATCAAAATAATGATGAAACCCAGATTACCCAGAGCACCATCTCCCGATTTGCCTGCAGGATTGTTTGTGACAGGAACCCACCATACACGGCAAGGATCTTTGCAGCTGGATTTGACTCATCTAAAAATATATTTCTTGGTGTAAGTACTGCTAATAATGACATTACGAGCAAGCTCTGGTTTATATTGTTACTTTCAAGCCCCCAAATCTCCTTGTATTGGTTGATAACTTGTACTGTCATTAGACTTTTATTACTCCAATGTACCAGCTGCAGTGTTAAGTAGAAACTGCAGTTTTATATGCCTGAGTTACCACCAGCACAGACTCGTGGTCATAATTGTCTTTAACAATGAAGCTGCACTTTAGTAACTGTTAGTGGATTTTCTTTGGGTTGGTTTGATGTGTTTCTGATAGTCACTGTGACTGTCACATGCAGGAAAAAGCAGCCAAGTGGAAAAACCCTGATGGCCACATGGATGGATTGACAACCAACGGGGTGCTGGTCATGCATCCCAAAGGAGGCTTCACGGAGGAGTCCAAGCCCGGAGTGTGGCGGGAGATCTCCGTCTGTGGGGACGTCTACACGCTCCGGGAGACCAGGTCTGCTCAGCAGAGGGGCAAGCTGGTAAGTGGGAAGTAACTCAAATTAATCAAGGGGTACTTGTTTTCCTGGCTTGGAATGGGGGCAGGTTGCAGCAGCCCTCTTATTAGAGGGTAAAAATAAGCTGAAGCTTAGATTTCTTGTTAAACACAGCATAAAACGAGTCCTGGTTTATTCCTCTTCACAGCTTTGGCATCTTAACTCCAAATATTCGCTGGCTGCAGCAAGCTCCTACTGCAGGTTTCCCTTGCAGCCTCTGACTGCTGGTTATTTCCTGCTGAACTCTGACTGCAGCTTTTACCCAGCTAGACTGTGACTGCAGGTATCAGACTCTGGCTGCAGCTTTACCTGGCCAGACTGTGACTGCAGGTTCCAACAACAGGCTCTGACTGCAGGCCCAGACTGACCTTGCAGCAGTGATACTCTCTCCCCAGGATCGTGCTTCAGGAGTCTCTCCTTCATGCTCCTCAAGGTTCCTGCTCCATGACAATCCTCCCCTTACCAGCCAACCCCCTCTTTTATCTCACTCATCCTTATTGGATATGGCTGTTACTCATCAGGGGCAAGGCTCTATTGGTTTGTGCTGGTTTGAAAGCAAAACCAGTGGAAGACTCCAAGTCAGAAACACAATTTAATAGGAGGAAAAGAAGAGAAATAAAAGAAAAGTAACATAAAATAAAAGTAATAGTACAAAAAAAAACCACTGACAGAGTTAGAATACAACCTGACACCCTGTTAGGGTGGTAGTGGCAGTCCAGATGAGATGGTCTTGTCAAAGCAGTGATCCTGTAGAAGCGTCTGGTAGCTCTTGTCTCCTCTGGGAGTCTAGTGGATAGAAGCTATCTGTGCTGTCCCAAACCCTGGATTTATCCAGGTGGAAATATTTGCTTCCTCCCCCTGGGCGGAGCATCTCACAATGGGATGATGAGTCATGCAGTGGGTCCTTGATGGCCCATTAAACAGAGATAACTCCAGGAGGGAGTTATCTATGACTCATGTGGCAAGGCATTGTTGGGCTCATTAACAGAAGATAAGGAAAACACTGCCCCACCTTGACTCCAACGGCTCATGGGGATAGAATACATACCTTAGGCACAATTTTACATTGTAACCTAGGACATAATCCACCCCTTATTCTATCACCATCTATATCATACACTCTCACAGATACACAGAATGAAACCCTACACATTAATTCTAGTTCCCACTTAAAATCAGGTCTCCTTGTGGCACACAACGGGTTTCTCCATCTTTTTGCATTACCCACCAAGTGTAAGCAGGTCTTTGAGCAAAAACAATCCCACGGATGGGTCTGCCTTTGCCTGAGGTGGGATTAATCCAAACAGTCTTTCCTAAGATCCCTTTCATGTGCACCACGGGGACTTTATCTCCATCCACTGTGTGCAAGGGTTCAGACTGGGCAGGACCAGCTCAATTGATGGAGCCTCGAGTGTTGACGATCCAGGTGGCTTTGGCTAAATTTATGTCCCAATTCTTGAAGGTCTCTCCACCAAGTGCCTTCAGGGTAGTCTTTAATAGTCCATTGCACCGTTCAACTTTCCCGGCGGCTGGTGCATGATAAGGGATGTGGTATATCCATTCAATACCATGTTCTTTAGCCCAGGTGTTTATAAGGCTGTTCTTAAAATGTGTCCTGTTGTCTGACTCGATTCTCTCCGGGGTGCCATGTCTCCACAGGACTTGCTTTTCAAGGCCTAGGATGGTATTTCGGGCGGTAGCATGAGGCACAGGGTAGGTCTCCAGCCATCCTGTGGTTGCTTCTACCATGGTCAGCACATAGTGCTTGCCTTGGCGGGTCTGGGGAAGGGTGATGTAGTCAATTTGCCAGGCTTCCCCATACCTGTACTTCAACCATCGTCCACCGTACCACAGAGGCTTCACCCGCTTGGCCTGTTTGATTGCAGCACAGGTCTCACAGTCATGGATGACTTGTGAGATGCTGTCCATAGTAAGGTCCACCCCTCGGTCACGGGCCCATCGGTATGTTGCATCTTTTCCCTGATGACCAGAGGCATCATGGGCCCAGCGAGCTAGGAATAATTCTCCCTTGTGCTGCCAGTCTAGATCCACCTGTGATACTTTCACCTTGGCAGCTTTGTCTACCTGCTCATTGTTGCGATGCTCCTCATTAGCCCGACTCTTGGGTACGTGTGCATCCACGTGTCGAACCTTTACGGTTAGCTTCTCTACTCGAGTGGCAATGTCCTGCCAAATCTCAGCAGCCCAGATGGGTTTCCCTCTGCGCTGCCAGTTGGCCTTTTTCCAGCGATTCAGCCATCCCCACAGGGCATTAGCTACCATCCATGAGTCGGTGTAGAGATAGAGCCTCGGCCACTTCTCTCGTTCAGCAATACTCAACGCCAGCTGTACTGCTTTAAGCTCTGCCATCTGACTCGATCCACCTTGTCCCTCGGTAGCTTGTGCAACTCGTCGTGTGGGGCTCCATACTGCAGCTTTCCATTTCCGGTCAGCGCCTATAATTCGGCAGGAACCATCAGTGAAGAGAGCATACTGTCTTTCAGTCTCTGGTAGCTCGTTATACGGTGGGGCCTCCTCAGCACGTGTCACTTGCTCTTCTTCTTCTTCAGAGGATAATCCAAAAGTCTCACCTTCAGGCCAGTTTGTTATAACTTCTAGAATCCCAGGGCGATTTGGGTTTCCAATACGGGCGCGCTGTGTAATGGGGGCAATCCATTTGCTCCAAGTAGTGTCGGTGGCATGATGCGTGGAAGGAACCTTTCCTTTGAACATCCACCCTAGCACTGGCAGTCGGGGCGCCAGAAGCAGCTGTGCTTCAGTGCCAATTACTTCTGAGGCGGCTTGAACTCCTTCATAGGCGGCCAAGATCTCCTTCTCCGTGGGAGTGTAATTGGCTTCGGACCCTCTGTAGCTTCGACTCCAGAATCCCAGAGGTCGACCCCGAGTCTCACCAGGCACCTTCTGCCAAAGGCTCCAGGACAGGCCATTGTTCCCGGCTGCAGAGTACAGCACATTCTTCACATCTGGTCCTGTCCTCACTGGGCCAAGGGCTACCGCATGAGCGATCTCCTGTTTGATCTGGGCAAAGGCTTGCTGCTGTTCTGGGCCTCAGTGGAAATCATTCTTCTTGCGGGTAACCAGGTAGAGAGGACTCACAATCTGGCTATACTCAGGAATGTGCATTCTCCAAAAGCCTATGGCGCCTAGGAAAGCTTGTGTTTCCTTCTTGCTCGTTGGTGGAGACATTGCGGTGATCTTGTTGATTACTTCTGTGGGTATCTGGCGACGATCATCTTGCCACTTCACTCCCAGGAACTGGATTTCTTGAGCCGGTCCCTTAACCTTACTTCGCTTAATGGCAAAACCAGCTTTCAGCAGAATCTGGATAATTCTCTCTCCTTTCTCGAAAACTTCCCTTGCTGTGTTCCTCCATACGATGATGTCATCGATGTACTGTAGATGTTTAGGAGCCTCACCCTTTTCCAATGCAGCCTGGATCAATCCATGGCAGATGGTGGGACTGTGCTTCCACCCCTGGGGCAGTCGGTTCCAGGTGTACTGAACGCCCCTCCAGGTGAAAGCAAACTGGGGCCTGCACTCTGCTGCCAAAGGAATGGAGAAAAAGGCATTGGCAATGTCGATGGTCGCGTACCACTTTGCTGCCTTGGACTCCAGCTCATACTGAAGCTCCAACATGTCTGGTACAGCAGCACTCAGTGGTGGCGTGACCTCATTCAGACCACGATAATCCACAGTCAGTCTCCATTCTCCATTGGACTTACGCACTGGCCATATAGGGCTGTTGAAAGGTGAATGAGCCCTGCTGACCACCCCTTGGCTCTCCAGTTTCCGAATCACCTCATGGATCGGAGTCACAGAGTCTCTGTCAGTACGGTACTGCCGACGGTGCACTGTTGCCGTGGCGATTGGTACCCGTTGTTTTTCAACTCTTAACAGTCCCACAGCAGAAGGGTCATCTGAGAGACCAGGCAGGGTATTTAGTTGTCTGATGTCTTCCGTCT
The DNA here is from genome assembly GCA_017589585.1 of Phylloscopus whistleri. Taxonomy (NCBI): domain Eukaryota; kingdom Metazoa; phylum Chordata; class Aves; order Passeriformes; family Phylloscopidae; genus Phylloscopus; species Phylloscopus whistleri. The sequence goes on along the minus strand of JADMLD010000405.1, from coordinate 25,011 downwards.
CTACAGCAGCTACTCCAAAAGCCCAACGATATCCTTTTGGGTCTTTGAAATATCCATTTTTCAGATAATCTATGCCGAGGATGCATGGAGCTTCTGGGCCAGTCACGATGGGGTGTTTCTGCCACCCATTCCCAGTCAAACTCACTTCGGCCTCCAATACAGTCAGCTGCTGGGACCCTCCTGTCACTCCAGAAATTGAAATAGGTTCTGCTCCTACATACCCCGATGGCATCAGGGTACATTGGGAGCCAGTGTCAACCAAAGCCTTATATTTTTGTGGGTCGGATGTGCCAGGCCATCGGATCCACACAGTCCAGTAGATCCTATTATCCCTTTCCTCTACCTGGCTAGAGGCAGGGCCCCCCTATTCCTGCTCATGGTGCGCGTTGCTCTCCTCCTGTAAATATGTTCCTGAGGTCCCTTCAAGAGGATCAGTCACATCACCATTCCTATACTGTCTGGAGTTCTGTGCACGAGAGACTGGAGCAGCCTTGACTCTAGATGAGCTTCTCGTGGTAGGTGTCCCTCTTTTCAGTTCACGTACCCGGGCTGCTAAGGAGGAGGTGGGTTGTCCATCCCACTTCCTCATGTCTTCTCCATGTTCTCGAAGAAAAGACCAGAGGTTACCTCGTGGAGTATATCCTCTCTCTCTGGCTGGAGGACGCCTGTTCCTAATGGCAGAGACTCTTATTGGTTCTGGTGAGATGTGGTAAATTTCTTCCCTAAGTTCCTTCTTCAGTTTCTGATGGCCTTCTTCAATCAAGCTCTGGACTTGCTCAGCCAACCTTGTTTCCACGGATGAGACATGGGTACGAAATGGGGCGGTGACAGTGTCCTCGTAAATTCTTAGTTTGTTGACCAAGACGCCCACCCTGTCCTCGCCTTCTCTCCATTGGAGCGTTGCCAGGTAACGGGAGTACATCTCTGGTCCAAGTCGTGCAAATCTCAACCACATCCGCGATGTGTACTGGACATCATCTGGGCTTTTAGGAAATCTTTCGTCTTCTGAGAAAATGATCTCCAGCACAGCTAATTCCCTCAGGCATTGGATACCTTGTTCTATTGTGTTCCATTTTCCTTGATGCACCTGGAGGTCTTCTTTACAAAGGTATCTGTCCTTCACACTTGTCAGCATTCGCTGCCAGAGGCTGAGGGTTCCTTGGGTCCTTCCGATGCCCTGGTCAATGACCACATCCCGGGACAGTGATCCCAGTTGCCTGGCCTCACTTCCATCCAGAATGGTGTCATTGGCTGCAGCGTCCCAGATGCGGAGCAGCCAGGTCAGGATGGACTCGTTTGTCTGGTGGGTGAATTCCCTCCGCAGGTCACGCAGCTCACCCAGAGATAAAGAGCGAGTGATGATCTCTGGCTCTGTCTCCTCTGCTGGGTGCGAAGGTCCTGCTGCATCCTCGTCAGTCACTATGCGAACTGATTTGCTCTTTGATTTCTTCTTCTGAACGGGGGCAACTGCTACCGGTTTAGGCTGTTCCAGTTCAGTGATTGTTTGTGTGGAGATGCTGGCATCTTTGGCTTCTTTCTCCTCTGTGACAACCTGCACAGACACAGATGTTGTGGCTTTGCATGTGGCTTCTTTCTCTTCTGTGGCAGTCTGGGTGGACGTGGGCACTGTTGCCTTGATTTCGGTTCTTTTCTCCTCTGTGACAGTCTGCGTAGATGCAGACACTGTTGCCTTGCTTTTGGCTTCTGTTTCCTCTGTAACAGTCTGCGTAGATTCAGACACTGTTGCCTGGCTTTTGGTTCCTTTCTCTTCTGTGACAATCTGTGTAGACACGAAGGCTGTTGTTGTGCATTTTGTTCTTTTCTCCTCTGCCTCAATAAGACGCTGCACTTTAAGCATGGTGTAGGCTGTGCAGAGAAAACAAAGCAGTACTAACAACAACATTATGCTGTCCTTGGTATCCAGAGAGAACTCAATATTTCCAAAAACTGCTGTATCAGGCCTGAAAGACGGGAAAAAATCATTCTTTACGCCTCCCCACTGTGGCTGGGTGAGATTGTTGATACCCCAAACAAAGCATCCTAGACTGGGACAAGACAACAAAATTGAGTACATATTCCGAATTGTGCTCATTGCCTCGGAGGTTATCATGCAATAGACATAATAGACCAATAAAGCAATTTTAGTGCCATACCCTGGCTTACATAGGAGCATTAAGATCTGTAGATACTGCCCCATGTGCGGAAAGATATAGAGCGCTAGGTACAAGACACATGTAAACATGCTGAGAATCATAGTGAACAAGTGTCTTCTTCCCAAAATTGTAATTCTGACTTTTCTCAGTACCTCGTGCCGCACGTTGGGCGCCAAAAAATGTGCTGGTTTGAAAGCAAAACCAGTAGAAGACTCCAAGTCAGAAACACAATTTAATAGGAGGAAAAGAAGAGAAATAAAAGAAAAGTAACATAAAATAAAAGTAATAGTACAAAAAAAAACCACTGACAGAGTCAGAATACAACCTGACACCCTGTTAGGGTGGTAGTGGCAGTCCAGATGAGATGGTCTTGTCAAAGCAGTGATCCTGTAGAAGCGTCTGGTAGCTCTTGTCTCCTCTGGGAGTCTAGTGGATAGAAGCTATCTGTGCTGTCCCAAACCCTGGATTTATCCAGGTGGAAATATTTGCTTCCTCCCCCTGGGCAGAGCATCTCACAATGGGATGATGAGTCATGCAGTGGGTCCTTGATGGCCCATTAAACAGAGATAACTCCCGAGGGAGTTATCTATGACTCATGTGGCAAGGCATTGTTGGGCTCATTAACAGAAGATAAGGAAAACACTGCCCCACCTTGACTCCAACGGCTCATGGGGATAGAATACATACCTTAGGCACAATTTTACATTGTAACCTAGGACATGGTTAATTAACACAGCTGTTACTTACCAGGGATGAGGTCACCTGTATTCCCTTCTCCTACAGAGGCAGGTACAGGGTGGTGGTCCCTGAGTAGTGGGCACTGCAGGCATCTAAATCTGTGTGTTACAGCAGATTTTGCACTGCTGTTCTGATACTGGTTGTATGGGAGAACACTCCTAACTTTCTGTTAATGCCAATTCTCCAACTGAAATAGCACAGAGTGTAAAAGCTAAATAAACTCTGCTCTGGAATCTCTATCTCTGAAATGTTCTCCTGGGACATGGGGATGTCTAGAAGTTGCTAGATGGGGAGCTGTCTTTTGCAGTACTGCCAGAAGAGTCCACTTTTGTGCAAAAGCAGTTTGGATAAGGCAGCTTCTGTTTGATTTCCCTGCCACTGGGAAGATAAGAGGAGCCCTGGAAGTATTATTCCTGTTTTCTCCTGTGAGGCAGGATGGGCTTTGCCTTTCCCAGAAGCGAGAGATTTCAGCTGCCAGGGACCTGTGACACATAAAACCAGGAGAGAAGTCAGTGAACTGACTGCTGAAAGAGTTAGGGGAATGGAGTTGGGCTGTTCTGCTTTCAGCAGACACCCTGCAGGACATAAATTGCTTTGTCACACTGATGGTGGCAGGCACATGTTGCCTGGGGACCTGGACAGATGATGTGGCAATTGCAGCCTTTGTATGTGGTTAGCAAAACACCTTTTTAGTGCTGCTAAAGAGAGGCACAGCAAAACAAATGAATCCCCCTCCCTGCATCCAAAATGAGTTGAATTCTCATTTAAATAAAATTGCATGGCACACTGGTATTGATGTGATCAGGATTCGTTGATTGGGTTCATAAAACCAAATGCAGGCTGTATAATGAATTGAACACATTGCATATGAGGGAGCTTTTTGCTTTGCTGTTTGTGAAGGAATTATCTGAAAAGAACATCAGATCAAGGCTTCTCTCATCTCTACTTGAACCACTACATTTTTCTGCTGGAATTACTTTGCACTGGTGACCTCTTATCTGTAGTCTGTATTGTACCACTGAGGTGTTTTGTGCAAGGATGATCCACAGTTAATCTGTGAATTTAAACTGGATTAAAATGTAAATGCTAAATTGGTTGTCATTCATCGTATTCTTAGGCAGATGTGATGATTTCATGTGACCTACTTAATGTATTTGTTTGTATTTGGCTATTTGTTCTGCATTAGTGGTATTTTCTGCATACTTTCTGTGCCTAAAGCCAGACAGTGGATCCGTTTTTCTCTTTAATTTTATAAAGAGTCTTTTTAATATATATTCATCATTAATAAACTGATAGCAAAAGCACAGGTTGCTTATATGTTTGTGACATTAAAATAAAGAGTATTTCAGTCAAGTACAATGTGTGTTGTGCATAATCCCTTGAAAATGTTTAAAGTACCTGCTTTTAATCAGAGAGAAGCCTTCAGGCAGTGCACTCTGGGGCTGTGTTCACTTGGAATACCTCATTAAATAAAAGGCCTAATGAGTGGGGTGGATAATTGTTTGTAAGCTGAGCCTGTGTGGCTTCAAATTTGTCACCTGAGAAATTCAGCTGGTATTTCTGGCTGCTGCAGTGCTAAGCTAATGCAGGTACCTGCTGCTGCTGCTGAGGCACACTGGGAGCTCACAATGCTTGATACCACAACCCCAGAAAAAATGGTATCTGAGAGGCAGGACAGCTGGCCTGTCCTGGGTAGCAGTTTTTAGTCCAAAAAGGATTTGTTTTTTTGCTGTGTGAGCAGCTTCTATCAGTCTGTGTAGGTAAAGAGTTCCAGGAGAGAATCTGCTAATGCAGCCCTCAGGGAATGGAACGTCTTTTCTTCAGTCTATCAGGACTTACTGAAATATGACAAAGGCACAGAGAATCAATATTGGAGGAAAAAAATGCATGCTCAGGGGCCCAAAGTCTGTGTATAATAATTTATATTGCAACAGCAAATGCAAATCCCCTGTACAAGCACAGAATAAGAGCCCAGTGCTCGTTATAATCCCAGATCTAGGTTAGGAGGTGAGGTGGATTCAGGACAACAGTAAGGCAAAACAAAGTAGCGTCTACGGAGGTTAATGCCCAGAAGGTGCCGTGGTGTCTGTAAAAGCTCTCAGGCTAAACAGCCTCCCCTTGTGTCCTGCCACCAGGTCGAAAACGAGACCAACATCCTTCAGGACGGCTCCCTGATCGACCTGTGCGGGGCCACCCTGCTGTGGCGAACGGCGGACGGGCTCCTGCACACCCCGACGCAGAAACACATCGAGGCCCTGCGGCAGGAGATCAACGCCGCCCGGCCCCAGTGCCCCGTGGGCTTGAACACCTTGGCCTTCCCCAGCATCAACCGCAAGGACGTGGTGGAGGAGAAGCAGCCTTGGGCCTACCTCAGCTGCGGCCACGTGCACGGCTACCACAACTGGGGCCACCGCAGCGACACGGAGGCCAACGAGCGCGAGTGCCCCATGTGCAGAACCGTTGGGCCCTACGTGCCTCTGTGGCTGGGCTGCGAGGCCGGCTTCTACGTGGACGCCGGGCCCCCTACCCACGCCTTCACCCCCTGCGGACACGTGTGCTCCGAGAAATCCGCCAAGTACTGGTCCCAGATCCCGCTGCCTCACGGGACTCACGCCTTCCACGCCGCCTGCCCCTTCTGCGCCACGCAGCTCTCCGGGGAGCACAACTGCGTCAAGCTCATCTTTCAGGGCCCCGTCGACTGAAGGGGGAAAACGGCTCGGCAACGACCCCACAATAAAAGTTTTTCTTTGACGGTTTACTGTGAAGAATTTTTGCCACTAACTCTTTAGATTTTACCTTTTTTTATAATGTTGTTAATTGAGGGGGAGACGGGGCGGGGGGGATGGGGGGGAAGCGCTGAGGGGAACAGAGGGACTGCGGTGGAATTTGGGATACATTGATACCTGGAACTTGACAGATATCAGTGGTGTTGCATGCTCAAAAGCAGCATATTCATGGAGTCTTCTTGGTCAAATTGTAGTATATTTGTAATCTTTTTATTAGTACCCTGGATCAGAAAAAAGGTGTCTTAAATGATTTTTTTAAGCTAAGATTTTTTAATGGAAAGGTTTTTTCTTCTAAACTTTGACAAGCCTTTAAAACCTATTTTTCAAATCTAGAAGGAACGTGCAGAATGTAACTGTCTTTAATTTGCAATATAATTTAACTTGAATAGTTTCTCAAGGAGCAAATACAGAATGTGTGGACAACCATAGGTGAATGTTCACTAGAGATAATTGGATATGTAAGAGAAAAATTAGCTGCCTAAAGTGTAGAGGATAAAAGCTATTAAAATATCTATTATGCTATAACACAGCTGGCCAAAAAGGCATCAAAGATTACTTGAAACTGAGGAAATCCTGTTTGCATTGATTTCCTTTCAGTGTAATAGATATCCACTGGCTATTAGGTATGGGAGATGGCTGATTATTTTCTTTTTTTTTGGTTTGTTTTTTCCATTTAACCTGCATCTGGTGAAACCACTTTACTCTTTTCCATACTTAGCTCTGGAGTTTAAGCTGATGTTCTGTGTATGTGTAGTCTGGCCTTTTTATTTCTGCTTTGCTTGCCCTCAGTGCTCCTTACCTAGGACCTTTGGGTGAGTGGAGGCCACAGATTCCCAAAATCTTTTGGGTTGGAAGGGACCTTAAAGCTCATCAGTTTCACCCCCTTGGGTTGCTCCAAGCCCCATCCAGCCTGGCCTTGGACACTTCCAGGGATCCAGGGGCAGCCACAGCTTCTCTGGGCACCCTGATGGAGCCAGAGATGTGAGTGATGAAGGGGTGGTGCCACAGCATGACATGAGGTTTAGGTACAGCTGGTACAGAATTTATTTACATAAACCTGAATTCAGGAAAGCACTTACTCTGTGTTTTTAAATAAAAGCCCACGGCTGGGACTGTTTAGATTCTCAAGAGCTTCAGTGCATTGCGGTTATTTGCTGTTATGTTTTGGAAAAGAAAAAAAAAAAAAGGCAATTAAAAATAAATTATTTTTTAAGCTCACTTTAAAGCATTTTCACTAGAAGGGAGAGCATCATTTCCAGTTCAGCTGAGCATTTTTGTTCACTTCTCAACTTGCTGCCATCTGTCACCTTTTCTTTTGCATATTGAGTTGTGTTTGTATCTCTTCTTTTCCCCCAAATGTTTGCAAATCAAACAACATTCAAATGTAATCAAATACATGCACCAGGGTGGTACATCTGAAGTGGATCACTTGAAATTCGTGACTTTTTAAGAGAGCTGATAAATGTTTACTATGGAAATAATTAAATCAGAATTTCATATGAGGTGTACCCTGCCCACTGTTAGACTCATTTCATGCAGAATGATAACTCTTTGATTTGTGGGTTTGTTTTTTTTTTCTTTATGCTTTCTGTACTCTTGGTATCTGAGGTATCAATCTATCCAGGTTTAGAAAAAAAAAATTGGGAGAAATCTATAACATCTCTAGATGAAATTGATCCTTCAAGCTCAGTTCTGTCTAATCAACTATAGCTTTTTGCTATATTTGTGCCCTTTGTATAAATATATAATTTATATGATTTTAATATATTCTGTATATATATATACTTGAATTGGCCTGTTCATATTTTGGTTGTAAAATTGTTTTATAGTTAACCTTATAAACATTTTACATGTCCCTTGCCAATGGTGATGGGATGGACTTTGTCTGCTGCTGTTTTTAATCTAATTTTGCTGTATACATCTTCAGCATTTTAATAATTTGAAAATAGCTTTACTTTTCTTTCTATGCTTTTAAAAAAAATGTATAACTCTGCAGCATTTTTTTTTCTAAAAGCCCCAAACTGTACAGTTTTTGTCCCGCTCAGTGATTGGAAACAGGATAAACCTTGTTAACCTACAACTCTATGCTTCTTCCTAGTGCCTTTTCAAAGAGATCCTCTTGTGATTCCATATTCCAAGTCCTTACTCCCACAAGGCAGCCTTGTGGCTCATCTCCAGGGAGAGTGGCAGCCCAGCCAGATGGGGAAGAAACACCTTTGGCCTTCAGTTCTGGATGTGGAGGTGCCTCTTCCTCGGTCCTAAGCCCCCCTGCAGGTTCCTCAGGTCCCACAGTGCAGCGTCATTCCTGGTTAGCAGATACCTCATCTGGGAGAGGTGGCCTCACTCCTCCCCTCCCTGGAATAATTCACCTGGGCTCTGGAATTCTTCAGCTGCTCCCTGGGCTCTGGAAATCTTCAGCTGCTCCGATGCTCCGGACACGCCCGTGGGAGCTGCTCCTGGCTGGGTTCAGGCCCTGGAGCTCCGTGTGCTGGCAGCCCTGAGGCTGAGCTGAGCAGGGTCTGAGCCCCCATGGATTGGAAACAGCCCAGCTCCCAGGCACCCACCCCCCTTCCCCAGCTGCTTTCCTCCTTCCCTTCGCCGGTGCAGTTTAATTGCTGCTTCAGGGCTTCAGATGCCTCCCTGTTCCCCGTGGAAAGTGAATGTACGGTGTTGGAAGAATCCTCCCAGGCTTGGTGTGTTTGGCTTGTGTGAAGCAGAACGCTGGATAATGGTTTGTATCCAAGGGAAGTGTCTGTTTGAAACTGTTTAAACAAGATTTTTTTTTTTTTCTTTTGCTGTCGGCAGTTCTGTATAACACAAGGAATACTGCAGGAAGGAAAACTCTCAGAATCCCAGAACAGGCAAGGCTGGAAGCCACCATGGGAGCTCATCTGGTCCCATCTCCCTGCTCAAGAGGGGCCATCCTGGAGCACAGGGCACAGGATTGTGTCCAGACAGCTCTGGAATATCCTCAGTGAGGGAGACTCCACACCCTGTCTGGTCTCTGTTCAGGGCTGGGTCACTGCACAGGGAAGTTCTTCCTCATGTTCAGGTGGAATTTGTGGGCAGTTCCTGCTCATTCCTCTTGTCCCACAGAGCAGAGCCTGGTCCATCCTCTTGGCACCCCCTTTAGGTATTTATACACATTGATGAGGTCCCTGTTATCTTTTCTCGGGGCTGGACATGCCCAGCTCCTTCAGCCTTTCCTCCTGAGAGAGGCTCCACTCCCTTCATCCTCCTGGGAGGATTTGCCCTCTGCTGTTCCTGCTCCAGCATCTCCGTGTCCCTCCTGTCCTGAGGAGCCCAGAAGTGGGCACAGCACTCTGGGTGTGCCTCAGCAGGGCTGAGCACAGGGGCAGGATTCTTTGCTGAGAAGCAGTTTTCCGAGGTTTGTGTGGAATTCAGGGACTTTGCTGTTCAAATCCAAGGTTCAGTCCCGCAGAGCTGGATTTGCTGGGGAGGCAGAAGAGTTTGTAACATGATTTCCTCAAACCCTGCTGTGCTGAAATGATGGAGCATTGAGCTCTTAGCCCTTGCCTTGCTCCAGGAACCCCTCCTCTGCTCTGGTACCTCGACAGGAAAAAGGAATTTGTGGATAAATAAAACTGGAGTCAGTAAACTTGAGAACCACCCTCAAGTTCAGTGTTATGATATTCCTTACATCCTTACCTCCCATTTCCAATGCTGGCAATGTATTCCATAAGGATTTTTTTATCACCTGTTACTGTTGATTCTATTTGAATGCCTCACAAGCAGCTTTGACTGCATAACTTAGAACTAAAAGTATTTTTCTAGTCTGTTTTTCTCTTTTTTTAAGATTATATCTGCATATCCATGCACACTGGAGCTGGAACACTTCCTTTTTTCCCTGGCAGTGTTCTGGGAGAGCACTGAAGTCTAAATAAAATGAGTGGTGAACGCTGTTCTTACTGGGAATTGTTGTCCAGTTGTACAGAAGAGTTCACATGAGATTGTTTTACTCATTAATTTTTTTTCAAATGTGGTCATTTTGTGCATCAAGGTACAGACTGAGTAATTAAGAATATTTTTTTTCCATTATGGGGGTGGGAGTGGGGATCAGAAGAGATGAAAGCCATGGTTGAGCTGGTTCCAGTAGGGACAGATCCACCTTGAAGCAAAGGCGTGCCAGGAACTACTTGGAAATGTGACTGGAGTATTCGTCCACAGCTCTGAAAAGGATTCTCCTCCTTCCTAAGGTTGTTAGGAAGTTCTGGGATGCTGTGGAAAGCCCGTGACCTTCCCAGTGAGACACTCCTTGGTGTTTTAATGGCACTGAATGGAATGTGAGGATTTGGCTTCAGAGCCTGAGCGAGGAGCCAGAGATGCTGTGTGTGTCATAGTGAGGAACTGCAGTGGAACTGTGAACAGAACTTTATATTTTAGTGCTCACAACCACTCAAAGGAAGTCTGGTTTGGCTGTGGTCACTCTCCCTTTAGTGCTCTTGCAGTAGCTGGTGACTTCCTCACGGTTTTTTCATTGTTCTGGAAGTGGAAGGAAACTTCTCCCAGACCATCATGTTTCTGTTCCTCCATCCCACAGTCCTGACACTTCCCTGGGGTTGGAGAACCATTGGTAGGGACCTGGCTGTGGTGAGGACTGGCAGGAATTTAAATCCATTTTTAGTCCAGTAGGAAAACTGACCAGGCTCTTCCTCCTCATTTCCTCAGTTTTTCACCCTCCTGTGAGTCCTTGCCTCCCCATTTTCTATGTAGCCATGCAGTTGCAGGTACACAAACAAATACAGCTTGGAAGGGAAAATACAACCCCGGGTTGCAGTGTCCTTTTACAGATTTTCCTCATCATTTCTGGGTTTTCTAAGCACTCATCACAAGTCTGCACACTCGGTGTTGTGAGGTAAAAGGACAAATGTGGAAGGTAAGGCTGGTTTGGGGGGTGGGGGGTGGAGGGGGTGTAGTTTTTAGGATGGGAACACAGTGGCTCTGCAGACTCTGTCCCACTGGGTGCAGTGAACATTGGATCTTGGAAGAGCAGTGGAGTGACCCTGGACAGGCAGTAAAGATGGAGCTTTACTGTCTGTGCTGCTCGGATTTTGTCCAATGGCAGCAGAACAAAAACAGGAGCTGCTTGAACACCCAAACACCAGAAAAAAAAAAAAAAAAACACCACCAAAAAAACCCAGAACATCCAGATTCCCTCCTTGGGGTCATATTTATAATTTATACTTCCCTGGTGGGCAAGCCAGTCTGCTGAAGTCCCTGCTGCTGCTGTCCCTGGGCATCAGGGCTGGGGATGGCTCTGCCCTTGGATTGGATCCAGGAGGGAGAGCCCTTGGAAGGCAGCACAGCCCTAGGAAAAGCCTCTCCCACGGCGAGCCCGGGGTGATGGAGGGGTGATGTTTACCTTAAAACAGTGTGAGCAGCTGTTCAACTTCTGGGTATATTTGTAAAATTGGTCTTTTTATACGCCGTGTGAAATGGACTGGAATAATTTTCTTTTTGCTGTTGTACCTGTGGAAGTACAAGCCATTTTACAGGAAAAAAAAAATTATGAAACAAATTAAAATATTATCTCAGTATTGTCACTGACTCAGTTTATTTTACCTGCTGGTTGGTTGTCAGAGCTTGACTTTAATTTGCAAAAAAAACATATAAACAACTTCAAAAATAAACAGTTTCTTTACTCTTTATCCCCTTTATACTCAGCAAACAAAACCTGAAGCCTTTGATTGAGGATTCTTAAATATCAGAGGTAGTGGAGCGTATTCAGGTGTGAGTGCCCTGGAATTTCAGTTAATTCCCTTCCCTGATTTTTAAATTGAACTGTTTGTTTTCAGTGCCAGCTGCCTTCTTGCAGTGTTAAGGTAATTGCTAAATAAAAGCAATTTCCAGGAATAATATGCTTTGTGACTCTTAAAATTAATTTCCATAATGGGAATTCAGTGCTTTGTTTTCCATCTGTGTGTTCTGTATCCCTTTTTTTTTTGCAGGTGGCCCCTGTGAGTACAGGAGCTTCATTTTTTAAAAGGAGCTAAAATGAATTGTCAGCTTTTTTTGGGGACTTGGAAAAGAGAGCGTTGGCATGAGCACAGGGAAGGGAAATAAGGATATCTGCAGTGTTTTCTAGATGTGGTCACCTGCCAGCTGGCTCTTGTGCTTCCAGGGAAGTCAAGAGTGCTGAATCCTTTCCAGGGAAGATGCTCCTGGGTGAGCAGGAAGCTTTGGGATGTTTGGGTGTAACTGTGCCCACCTCCCTTTGTGAACCCCTTGTCCTGTGGGATTGCTCTGTCCAGCTTCAGTCCAGGACACTGCAAATGCACTCCCCAAGGGCACAGATGTCCTGGTGGATTCCTGGGCAGGAATTCTGTGCTTGGAGAAGGGCAGTGCACAGGGGAGGCAGAGTCAGGCAGGGCCTTGCTGGTTTAAAAGGGTCGAAGGCTGTGGGTTGGGGCTTGGAATGAGATCTTTAAGGTCCTTTCCAACCCAAACCATCCCAGGATTCCAAGGCAGCCTTGGAGCAGTTCTGGGAACCTGGGTGAGGGAGAAGTTTCTGCTGCTCCTCAGAGGGAGGGGAAGAGCCTCGAGGCAGAAACAAAGGCTGAGAGGGAGGAACAAGGAGAGTTCAGAGCTGAGCTGCTGCTGCTGTAGCCCCAGCCTGGGGAGAGGGCTTAGAGAATCACTGATCTCATTTCACCCCCTGCCATGGGCAGGGACACCTTCCACTATCCCAGGTTGCTCCAAGCCCCATCCAGCCTGGCCTGGAACACTTCCAGGGATCCAGGGACAGCTGCAGCTTCTCTGGGCACCCTGTGCCAGGACCTCACCACCCTCAGAAGAAGGAATTCCTTCCCAATATCTCATCTCACTCTGCCCTCTGGCAGTGGGAGCCATTCCCTGTGTCCTGTCCCTCCATCCCTTGTCCCCAGTCCCTCTCCAGCTCTCCTGGAGCCCCTTCAGGCCCTGGAAGGGGCTCTGAGCTCTGCCTGGAGCCTTTTCTCCAGGCTGGACAGCCCCAGCTCTCCCAGCCTGGCTCCAGAGCAGCAGAAGTGTCCCAGCTCATATCCTCAAGCAATCCTCAGGACTGACCCTCTGTGAGCTTGTTACACAGATTGTGTGGATTTTGCATCAATTCTGTCTCAGGTTTGTTTTTCAATTGAAACCTTCAGCTTTCAGCCTATTTTCCATTCATTTTATGCATGACAACAGGACCACACATCATCCTAATGATCCCATTCCCTTGCTGCTTTCCTCCTCATCCCTCCAGCTGCCTGATTAAAGATGTTGTGGTCTTTTCTTTTGCTCCTCTCTGAAGGGAGCATCGATTCCTCTCTGTGTTACCTGGCTGTAAAATTTCACTACTTACTCGCTGCAGCTCGTGCTGCTGGGAAATCATCTTTGTGAGAGGTTTCCAGGGCATCTGTGACTCCTGCTTTTCTTTGCCTTTCAAGGCATGGCTGTATGGATGCATATTTTTAGGAGGAACTTAAGAAATCTCTTTCATGTAAAACCAAGGCAGACAGGAGTTTGACAGAGGAGTCTGAGCCTGATAGTTCTTTTCTTTTCCACTCACTGAAAACTCCTGTCTGAAGACAGGCTTGAGATGAGAAAAGACTTCACAGCAGAAAGGAATTCAGTAGAACCCCAGTTCTACTTGAAATCCTGGATGTGCCTGTAAATAATTGAATAATTATATATGCAGAGAAATACTCTTTGGGGAGCATTGGCCTTAAATGCTGTGTTTTTAAAGGAGACCATGAGGCCTGGCCTTTGAACTGAGCCCAAATCTGCTCATTCTGGTAGGAATTGTCCCCTGCAAGGACAGGAGGGGAACAGAAAGGGACCAGAAGGGACCAGAAGTGGGATGTGCTGCTGCCCACACTGGTGGGTTTCTGGGTTTCCTCAGGGGTGTGCTCTGTGTCCTGTCCTGCCAGGCTGCTGGGATCCAGCTGTGGCTCTGCACAGCCAGCTGTGTTAGCAGGGACAGGGGCACAGCCTGGCCCCAGCCCCAGGGGGACAGGATTTGGGCTGAGGTGCCTGCTGAGCAAAGGCCACAAATGCAGCTCAGCTGGGCAGGGAGGGCAGGGAGCAGCATCTTGGGTCTGTGGAGCATCCCCTCCCCTCTTTATTTCTCCCTGATTCAAGGGAAGTGAGGAGCCAGGGAAGGGCTGGAGGAAGGGGGAATGGGCCAGAGTAATTCCCCTGATGAGAGGGTCCAGATGAGGATCAAGCTGAGCTTTGTCCAAACTCTCTCTGTACACAGGCAGTCTGCTTTGGCTTTAGATGTGGTCTGGCAAACCTTACCCGTGAGTGGGCCTGGAGGAATCATGGAATGGTTTGGGTTGGAAGGGACCTCAGGAATCCTCTCACGCCATGGGCAGGGACACCTTCCACTGTCCCAGGCTGCTCCAAGCCCTGTCCCACCTGGCCTTGGACACTTCCAGGGATCCAGGGGCAGCCACAGCTTCTGTGGGAAACCTGTGCCAGGATCTCCTTACCCTCACAGCCATGAATTTCATCCCAAAATCCCACCCATCCCTGCCCTGTGGCAGTGGGAAGCCATTCCCCTGTCCCTTATCCAAGTCCCTTCCCAGCTCTCAGTGGCAGAAAGGCACCAAGGGGTGCTGCCCAGCCATGCCATGGGAGCTGCACAGGCACCTAAAGCCAAAAAAACTCACCTTTCCCAGAGGAAGGCACGAGCTAACAGGAGGGCAGGTTTGCCTTCTGGCTTTTCCCTGCTCAGCCCTTGGGTTGGGTTGTTTTTCCTTTCCCCTTTCCTATCCAGAGAACAGGAGCTACACGGCTACCTGGCACTGCCTGAAACTATTTGAGATTTAAAAAAAAAAAATAATCTGTTTTTTGACTAAATAGTTTTATCCCCTCCCTGCAAGCAGATAGTCAACCTTTTCTTCAGTGGGAATGTTCTCTGCAGAATCCAGTGTCTTCCTTCAGCTGTTTGTTCTTCCTTCACCCTCTGGGTGCTCCCGGGAGTGTTGTCCCTTTGGCAGGATCTGTTTTCTCCCTTCCCTCCCTTCCCATCAGGACACACCACCCCAGCCCTGGAGTGCTCTGGCTGGGCCCATGCTATGGAGCCCCTGTCCCTTTTCCCTGGCTGGGGAGAGCTGTGCTGGCAGGGAGAGCCGGCCCCTCCTCGGGAGCGGGGCCAGCAGGGTCACTCCCAGCCGGATCACTTTGGGGGCTGGAGTGCCTGTAACCCAGCGTGTCTGGACAGCCAGGAGCCTCCAGAGCAGCGAGCAGCGAGTCTTCCAGGCAGTCCCTGGAGTGCCAGGGGAAATCTTTCCTCCCCAGCACAAGCGTGGGACAGATGTTGGTGCTCACCGTGGTGATCTGCAGGACCCTGAGCTCATGGACAGTGAGTGGTGACAGTGAACCAGTGAACTCTCCTTCCCCTTCCCCTTCCCCTTCCCCTTCCCCTTCCCCTTCCCCTTCCCCTTCCCCTTCCCCTTCCCCTTCCCCTTCCCCTTCCCCTTCCCCTTCCCCTTCCCCTTCCCCTTCCCCTTCCCCTTCCCCTTCCCCTTCCCCTTCCCCTTCCCCTTCCCTCTCTTTTTTTTTTTTTTATTTTTTTCCCTTTTCCCAAGCCCCGCACTCCAGGATTTACAAGGTAAAGCCTTTCCTTGGAGAACCCCCCAGCAGCAGCCGCCGGTGAAATCCCGGGGGTTTTTATTCCCCGGGGATCAGCCGGGTCCCCGCGCCGTGCCAGGCGACTCCTGCGCTCTCGTTAATCGGATTATGCAAAGCGTTCGCAGGGTTGGATGAGGCACCTGGCGCGGCGCTGGGATGAGCTCAGATTTGGGGATGGGATGCGGCTGCTGTGCTCCCCGGCGATGCTCAGGGATGCCCGGGGATTTCCCTTAATTCCCTCAGCAAAGGGAGCAGGAATCCGAGCGGGTTTTTCTTTTTTCTCCTCCCGGGCGGAGGATGCTGCTGTCCCCGGTATCCGGCTCCTGGGCTGCTCCTTCATTCCAGGTTCGTTTCACACACATCCCTGTCACCCCAAAGAGATTTTTTTCTAGGATTTTACCTGCGGGTTTGTGGCCAGCTCCTGGTTTTCTAGCAAATCCAAATCTGTCAGAACCAAAAGGAGCCTGGCACACTCCTCACCTTGTCCCTGTCCCTGCTCTTAGCACAGGACATGGACCCCCCAAAGAGCCCTGGATTCCAGGCAGGATTTTGTTTTTGGGGCTGATTCCTGGAGCTCCCCACCAGCTATTGTGGCATCATCCTTATTTTATTTTCCCTTCCCCCCTCTGCTTTGTTTTAAAGATTAACATCTAGAGCTGTGTGAATGTATCAGAATTGCAGCTGCTATCTTTTATTTTCCTTTTTTTTTAAAGCCCACACGGTTGCAGGGGGAAACACAACCCCAAAGAGAATGCACATCAAAAGAAAGCCAAATATAGAACATTAAAAAAAAAAATTAAGACAATTTTGAATAATAGCAATGTATTTTTTAAAAAAAATCTGCCAACTTTGAAGGCAGTCTCATGACTTATGAATATTTAGAGCTGACAGTCCTGGATACAGGCTTTTCCTTGAGCTTATTTGGGAAAGTGGTGCTAAACTCCAGTGAGTGATGAGCTCAGAGCAGCTCAGGGTGTCAGAGCTGTGTGAACTCAGTTCCTTCAGTTTGGTGGATATTAAAGGGAGGGTGATGTTTGATCATCACGGATGGTGATGTCTGACCACAGAATCATGGAATACTTTGGGTTGGAAGGGACCTTAAAGATCATCCAGTTCCACTGTCCCAGGCTGCTCCAAGCCCCATCCAGCCTGGCCTGGAACACTTCCAAGGATGAGACATCCACAGCTTCTGTGGGCACCCTGTGCCAGGGCCTCACCACCCAGAGGTTTTGGGAAGCAGCCCATCCTAGGAACCCTGCTCCTCTGAGCATTTTGGATTGTGATCCTGAGCTTGGAAAGGGGATTGGGGGCTGGTTCAGCCTCCTGCATCCTTAGGAGACCCACCTGGTCTTCCTAAAAGATGTGAGGAAAGATGTGACATATGTGGTCTTCCTGTGAGATGTGAGGAAAGAGCAAATTGGGGTTCACTTCCCCTTCAGAGCGTGGGGGAATCAGAATCCCAGAAGGGTTTGGGTTGGAAGGGACCTCAAAACTCACCCAGTTCCTCCCCCTGCCATGGGCAGGGACACCTTCCACTATCCCAGGGTGCTCAAACCCCCTCCCAAAAAGAGCCTGGAGGGTTTTTCCTGGTGCCTTTGGCAGGAGAAAAAGTGGAGTTTGAGCAAATAATGAGCCAAAGGTGCAGCTCCAGGCCTTGCTGCTGTTTTTTTTTTTGTGATAAAGGTCCTGGGGTGCTCCATTCCCAGGGAAATACTGCTGCAATAAAGGGATTACACATTTTTCCAGATGGATCTAGGGTTAGGAGGCTAAGAGGAAATTCCTAGCTGAATTCCTGTCTGTGGGATAATGCTCTTTCCATGATCCTCCCTGCCAAGAATCACTTAATTATGAGTAATTAAAAAAAAAAAAAAAGCCCAACCTATAGCAGGGGTTTGGTTTGGCTCAAAAATGCTGAGGGATTTGGGGACAGGAAAATTGAACAAGGGAATAAAAAAACAACCAAAAAAATGAACTGAGTAACCTCCTGTGCAGGTGGGACACAGCAAGGAGGGGGAAAAGGGATGTGGAGGAGAGAGGGCATCTCCTTATCAGGGCAGGGATTTTGGCTGCAGGCAGAGTGTTTCCCTAAAAAAAAAAAAAAACCCACAGCCAGAAGAGTTGCTAATTCTGTCATTTCCCTCTTTATCCTACTTGCCAGGCAAAAAATAATAAAAAAATTTCAGTGTTTTCTGCAGGGATTTGGGATTTCTGCTCTGGACTGGGGGCTGTTGGCTCGGTGCTGTGTGTAAAGATGCAGCTTTCCCAGGAAAACCTGCAGAGTTTGGACAGGGGCTGGCTCTCAGATGAGGTGAAAAATCTGAGCCCTGGAGCATTTGTGGTCAAAATCTGAGGGGATTAATTTGATTTTCCCCTTCCCTGCCAGGGATTTGATTATGGACCCTCCAAAATGCAACACTTAAAGCAGCAAAATTATTCCAACATGAAACTTTATCCCTGAGAAATCAGGAGTTTTGCTCGAGTCTCATCTTACAGAAAACAGCAGAGGGAAGTTTGGAGATTTCAGAGAACCCCTCAGCTGTGCCCCACCAAGGAAAGCTTGGCTAGTTTGAAAAGGGGGGCTGAAAATGCCCTTTGCTCATTGTTTGCCCTGGAGATGGGCATCAGATGGGGTTTTTATTTGGGAAATGCTTCAAAGCCACACAAAGATCTGGAGCTGTTGTACACCTGTGCTGGGTTTTGGGGATGGATTCCCTCACATTCACTCCTCCAGTGCCCTGGGGCTTTAGTGAAGCACCAACAAAAGTGGGGTCTTCCTGTGGTCCACCCATGTTATCCTGAAACTCAGAGACCCCTGGGGGACAGGGAGGGTTGGCACAGGGACATTTAACCCTGCCAGGGCTCTGGGTTTAAGCTCCTGGCAATAATTTCTCCTGTTTTCTCTTAGGGTGGGTGCCCAGAGCCCTGGAGGGGTTGGATGTGTTTCTGTGAGATACACCTGGGGATTGTGCACACCAATGAGCCACTGAGGGCAAACTCCTGGGCTGAGGGCTTTGGAAACATTCCTGGCTTTGTGGCAGAAGGGGAGGGAGCTGGAAGTGATGGAGGGAAAATCTGATGTTGAGGGAAAAGGAGGGACACTGAGGTTATGATAACCACGAGGGCAATAAAACAAGTGTGAGGCTGGGAGGGAGCCTGTGGCTGTGATCTCCTTCCCCAGGTGTTGATGCATCCATCTGGCCTGGATCCTGTCCAGCCAAGGGGAAAGGTGGGGAGGAGGCAATAAAAATGCACCAATTGCATCTCTCCAGACAGAGGGTTGGGTTTGGGTTGGAAGGGACCTTAAAGTTCATCAAATTCCACCCCATGCCATGGGCAGGGACACCTCCCACTATCCCAGGGTGTTCCAAGCCCCGTCCAACCTGGCCTGGGACACTGCCAGGGGCAGCCACAGCTTCTCTGGGCACCCTGTGCCAGGGCCTCCTCACCCTCACAGGGAAGGACTTTTGTGCTCCATGCAAGGTGCTTGCTGTTCCCAGTCAATTCAAGTTTGGGCAGAGGTGGGATTGCCAGCAGCCAGGCTGGGATGGACTGGGATGGACTGGGATCACTGGGTGAGGCAGATGTGCCCTTCTGCCTGGCACCAAGGGGACAGGATCCCAGTGCACCCACCGTGGTTTGGTCAGAGGTTGAACTCTGTGACCTTTTCCAACCTCAGCTGACGCTGTTAAAAATCACAACAACACAGACACTGACTTTAGAAGGCTGACAATGACTCTCTTTATTTCTGGTTATTTCTTCTCTTTTACACTATTTTACAGAGAACAACTCAATTGGTGAAACAAAGACAAACCTTTTCAATCACATTGGTCAAACCAGAGGGACATCAAGAAGTCCCTCCAAGGGAAAGGAATGTAAACAAAGGTTACAGTTAGGAAAACGTGTCTCTTGTTGACAGAAAACTCTCTGGAAAAGAGTTTCAGAAAACCAAAACATCTCAGGCACCAACCAGGGCTGCACTCAGTGACCCTGGGATCCTGTGAAGGGTGGGTGGGATGCCCAGATCCAGGGGCAGGACACAGCCAGATGCCTCCTCTTGGATCCAACCAGACCTGCCAAGGCACAGGAATGTGGGGAAAGCCAAGTGTTTGGTGGCCTGGCTGCAGTTTGTCCCAACAGCCAGGAGCATCCTCCCACAGCCTGATTGATCACCCAGATCTCTCTGGCATCACTGGGAACAGCAGGCTGTACCCTCACTCCCTTTAAAAACCCTGTTAAACCTTTTCGCAAAAAGCCTGGAGGTTTTGACAACACACTCCTGGTGAAAAAAAAAAAAAATTAAAAAAAGCCACAGCAACAGTCTGGAGCAGCCCTGGCTGTGATCTTGAGCTGCCTGGGAGGGAGAGAGCCACGGGCAGGCGACGCCGGCGGAATAACAAAGGCTCGGCAGGGGACAGGACAATTTATCTTTGCAGGGCAGTAAAACCCTCTCGGTGCCAGGCTCTGAGGCTCTGATTTTCTCCTTCCTCACCTCCAGGTAGAGTTTTTTCCATGGATTCAGGCCTGTGCTGGGCACAGCACCTCCCTGCCATCCCCTCCTGGAGGTGATGCTCTCCTGGGCCCCGCAGGTTTTTGGGGAGCTGTGGAAAGAGGATCCCCCCCCCACCAGGGAGCTGGATTTGTGTTGAATCCCTCCCACCTCCACCTAAATCACGGAGGAAGGGTTTAAATGTGGCTGTTGCAGAGAGGGCTGAGGAATTTATCCTGCTCTGACTGCTGCCAGGGACTGTTCAGGCAGGGCTCTGAGCAGGGAAGGATTTCTGGATTTATGGGAGAGGGAGTGCAGGTGCAAGGCAGGAGCCAGCTGGGGATATTCCTGGATCAAGCAGTTTAACCTGCAGGACTGAGGGCTTTTAGGGCTGGTGCAGGGGCACAGGGAAAGCCAGGAGGGATGGCCAGACACCCCCTCCCCTCCTGGGGCCAGGGAGGGCACACCCAGGGGAAAAGCAGCATTTTCTGATGCCAGACAGCAGCACTGGGGAGGAGGGGAGAGATGGACAGGGTTTTGGGGTGGGATTTGACGCCCAGCACCCCAGGAGCTGCACCCCAGCCCTGAGCAAGGCTGGCTGGAGGTGCAGGACAGGAGCAGAGGGCACCTGCATTTCCCTCTGGCCATCCCAGGGAGTGCTCTGGGTGCTGGGCTCCATCCCCTGAATCCAAAGCAGCAGCCCATTTTTGAGCCCAGCTGGGTTTTTGCAGGTGGGGAGAGAGGTTGAGCTTACCCTGAGCTCAACAGAGGCTGTTCTCTCCCAGGATCAACCTTTCCCTGAGCACACTGAAATCCTGCTGCACTGCTGGGGATCCCCTGCAGCAACCCCAGCTCTGCACCTTGCCCCCGAACTCTGCCCATGAATCCTGCACCCAGGTCCTGCCATCCTGGCTGATTTTCCATTTTAATCTCTTGTACTCTCAGTATCTTTGAGTCTTCACTGGCTTGGAAATGTCTTTTTTTTTTTTTTTTTTATTCTCTCTCTCACGCTCCATGCTACCATCAGCTTTCTGACACAAGGGTTTTATTGGAATAAAAGCAGATTTTTATCTCCCAAGCCTGTTTATTAAACTCCCTCCCTTCTTTCACAGTGAGCTACCACCCACCCTCCCGGACGTTTGTCGATTCAAATCAGGTTTAATCAACTCACAATATTGGACACAGTAAAATTGGATTTTTGAAAGCCCAATAAAGTTGTGCCACTGCTCTGCTCTGCGCTGGAGGAGCTCAGATTTCATCACATCCTTGTCAGCAGCCACCAGGAACAGCCCATGAGAAACTCATCTGCTGGGGGCTGCAAGCTGCTAAAAATGGATGGAGCCTCTCCCGAAGAAATATTGACTATTAGTGTTCTTATTAACATTCTGCTGTCAGAAATGACCACTGGTAATAAATATGGCTGTGTCTTTTCATCCCCCTGCCCATTCATCACTGTCTGCCTGAGCTTCCCTGGGTGCCCAACTGCTCCCCACTGTGCACGTGGCCCCTCACCTGGCCCCATCTCTCTGTTCAAAAGGAGCTCTTTGCCCTCATGTTGTGTCTATTTTTATTTTTATTTTTATTTTCATTTTCATTTTTATTATTTTTGTTTTATGTTTAATTATTTTAATTATTTTAATTATTTTCATTTTAATTTTAATTTTTAAATTATTTTAATTGTTTTTTATTTTTATTTTTATTTTTATTTTTATTTTTATTTTTTTGTTGGAAGACACTTTAAAGCCCATCTCATTCCACCCCCTGCCATGGGCAGGAACACCTCCCACTATCCCAAGGTGCTCCAAGTCCCATCCAACCTGGCCTTGGACACTTCCAGGGATGGGGCAGTGTCTTGGTTTGGAAAGACAGGTATCAGCCAGGGAAAGCTGGAGTTTCCCTCGGAATGGAGAATGTAAACCCCTCAGCCCCTCCAAATTGTAATTTTGCAATTAAGGGCTTTCAGGCAAAGATTTGGGAATAGGAATAACAGTTCTTTACTAGGAATATTAACAGTACAAATGTAGTAGGAAACAAAACCAAACAAACAAACCAGCAAACAAACAAACAACAATCCTAGAAACCCTGACAGAGTCAGAGCTACAAGCTGACACCCTGTTGGTCAGGGGGTTGGGAGCAGCCCACAGTGAGTCCTCCTGGAGTGGCAGATGTGGTTCTGTTGGGGCAGAGATGATCCTGAGAGAAAAGGGCCCAGGGATGGTGAGAAGGGTCCAGTGATGGTGAGAAGGGTCCAGGGATGGGGAGAAGGGCCCAGGGATGGGGAGAAGGGTCCAGGGATGGTGAGAAGGGTCCAGTCTCCCTCCAGGAATCCAGTGGAACCAGATCCCTGGTGTTCCTGTGTCTCAGTTTTTATCCAGGTAGGAATGGTTGGCTCCCCCCACTGGGTGCAGCATCTCCCATGGGATGATGGAATGTGTCCTGTCCCTGCTGAGCCTTCATGGCCCATCAGCAGCAGAGATCCCCTGGAGGGAGGAGGGGTGGTGACAGAGATAACAAACACTGCCCCACCTGGTTTGAACAGCTGGGCCATGATCAGACCATAACCCAAGAGAGGCAGCCACAGCTTCTCTGGGCAGCTGTGCCAGGGCCTCTCCCACCCTCCCAGCCAGGAATTCCTTCTCAATCTCCCATCCAGCCCTGCCCTCTGGCAGTGGGAGCCATTCCCTGTGTCCTGTAACTCCATCCCTTGTCCCCAGTCCCTCTCCAGCTCTCCTGGAGCCCCTGGGAATGGAGGCTGCAGATCCTGATACTCACCTCTGGATCCCAAAATCTCCAGAAGAGCTTTTGTGAGTCTGTGCCCGTGGAACCAAACCTTTGAGGGTTTTGGGCTGGGGGTTCAGCATCACTTGTGCATTTAGCTGTGGGGTTATGGCAGCCCTATCCCAACATCCTGATGTGGCCAACAGGACCAGCTTGGAAGGGATTTTGCTGCTCTGAAGGAATTAAATATTCACTGAGCAGTAAGTGGGTGTCTCTGCTGCTGAAAAGCAGCATTTTAATGGCTGGGAACCACTGGTGACTGGCCACTTTGGGGTAAAAAAATGCCATAAAGGCAAACCAGGTTGTTTTGGTGGCCCTTTTGGGATGGGATGGGCTTTGCTGGGCAGAGCACAGCAGCACTTGGCTATCCTGTGATCTCAACCCAGCAGGAACAGTTTAATTTTTAATTAAGAAGAAGCACTAAAGCCCATTTTTAAAATACATTTTGAATGGGTGCATCATAAATTAAGGTCGAAATACAATTTCTAAATTCTCAAGCCCTGATGCAGAATTTGCTTTATTGATTTTCCCTGTGATTTGTAGGAGCTCCCATCCTTGTTTTGACAGTTTTATCCCAGAGTCATGGACTTCCTTTTGGATAATTACAGTTCCTACATTAAATTTCAATCTTCTGCCAGACTTAGATAATCACACTTAGATCACGTCTCTTTCTTTACTTGTATATTCTTAATAAAGTTTGGTGTCTTGGGTTATGGAACCAAAAGTGTGTATTGTTTTTCATCTGTTGAAAGCAGCTGGGGACGTGTTTTTTCTTTATCTCTTGTAACTCTGGGGGGAGGGGGGCAGATGCCTTCTGATCATGGCCCAGCTGTTCAAACCAGGTGGGGCAGTGTTTGTTATCTCTGTCACCACCCCTCCTCCCTCCAGGGGATCTCTGCTGCTGATGGGCCATGAAGGCTCACCAAGCTGTTCTCCCCCAGCTTGTCACAAGTTGTCCCACTGTGAGATGCTCCACCCAGTGTGGGGAGCCAACCATTCCCACCTGGATAAAACTGAGACGTAGGAACAGAAGGTGTCTGGCTTCACCCAATTTCCAGAGGAAGACTGGACCCTTCTCACCATCCCTGGGCCCTTCTCACCATCCCTGGGCCCTTCTCACCATCCCTGGACCCTTCTCACCATCACTGGACCCTTCTCTCTCAGGATCATCTCTGCCCCAACAGAACCACATCTGCCACTCCAGGAGGACTCACTGTGGGCTGCTCCCAACCCCCTGACCAACAGGGTGTCAGGTTGTAGCTCTGACTCTGTCAGGGATTTCCAGGATTGGTGTTTGTTTGTTTGAGTTTTTACTACTACATTTGTATTGTTAATATTCCTAGTAAAGAACTGTTATTCCTATTCCCAAATCTTTGCCTGAAAGCCCCTGAACTGCAAAATTATGATTTGGAGGGGGTGAGGGGTTTACATTCTCCATTCCAAGAGAAACTCCAGCCTTCCCTGGCAGACACCTGTCTTTCCAAACCAAGACATTTGGACAGCAGCACTAATTGTTTTAACACTGCAATTTCAAGGCTTACAGAGGCAAGTTCAAGGGTTAATCATGCAAAAAAAACCCCAAAAAACAACCATTGGTGGCAACACTCATTTTATAAGCAGTGAACATCTGGTTTAGGGAAAGAAAAAGCCAAACAGGTTATGCTGATCCATCCCAGAAGATATTTAAAGCTGACAAATTGCACATGCCCAGTTTCAGTGTCGCTCTGTGTCTCATCCTAGGTCACAGAGGGTCCCCAGGGGATGCCAGTGAAAGTGCCACCACCTCCCCCTCCCAGCCCAGCACCCGTGGGTGTTTGAGACTGTTCATTAGATTATGAAAAGAGATTCTCCCTGCAGAGCAAGCAGAGGAAGGTGTTTCCCAGCTGCTGCTGCAGCCGTGTCAGGGATATCTCTGCATCTCCAGCCTGCAGTGATCTCTCCCTCCGGTGCCCGGCCATTAAAAGGAAATTAATTTCAGCAGGCACTGACGTAAGTAAACTCTGCGATCCCTGCTCTGTTATGACTGCTAACCAGCTAGATCTCACTTTAATAGCTTATTTAAAGCTCTGGGCTGCTGACAGGCCGGGTGATGGATGGAGCTGTCAGCGCCCGCTCCCTTTGCAGAGGAGAGGAACATCTCTTCAACCACCAGCTCCATAAATCAAAGGGATGAAAACCAGCCAGTGCATGTGCCTGGACAGGAGAGTCCTTCTCCCTGCAGAGTGTAGCAGGCACTAAACTGAGGCTGGATTTATCGGGTCTGGAACCCCCCTGGACAGGTGCTGGGGTGGGAGGGAAGGGAAGGGAAGGGGCACAGAGCAGCAAAGCTGGACCTTGGAGACCCCAACCACGCTGACCAGCAGCCCTTTCATGGCAATTCCAGTGTCACTGCCCATGGAAACAGGGAATTGATGCTCTTCCCTGTGCTCAGTGCTCCCAAAGCCCCATGTGG